>OY728160.1:983078388-985578388 GCA_963277665.1 Viscum album
TTTTTTTCAGATAAAATGATCTATTTATAAAAACAATTGTGTCTTACAAAATAATATTGAGTGAGCATAAAAATGGGTGAGAAATCTAGAAGTTCCCTTTAACAAGGGTTGCAGATCGAGAAGATTAGAGAAGGGAACCTTTTAAAAACATATATATCCTAGAGAAATAAGGATTAAATGATTTTTATACATGATTTTTTAATATATAATCATAATTTAGAATAATTATGTAGAAATAAATAAAATTTACACAGGGTAAATAGAGAGGAATCCTGACCTGAAGGGAAAATGGGTTTTTGAGAGAATCCACTACCTAATGTCTGAAAGTGTTTTACACTTGATCTTAATGTCCTAGATAATAAAACTAAATCCTTTAATTAATTAATTAATTACATTATATAGAATTACATGACTTGTATAATTTTATTATGTTCATTTATGGCCATTTTTAAGGGTTATGAGACATAATTTTGTCATTCAGGATCATTGGTTTCCTCTGTTTTTATGACTGATTTACTTATATACATGTATAGGAAACATGTAAAATGAGAATGGTTTTCCAGAATTGAAGTTCAATGTTATTACTGAAAATACATAATATTAAATGGTTATATAATTCATATGGAAATTTGGGGAGAGGATGAATCATTAGATGAAAAGTTAATGATAATCATTTAGATTAATTTTGTGGCATCTCGATCATCAAAAAGTAGTTTTATTTTATTAACTAATATCATGTATATAAAATGGATCCTATATAATAAATTTCATGTAATACATATATAGTAATATTTTAAACATAAAAATGGGTTTATGAACATCCTTGAATGTGGTAAAAAAAATTCAAAACTCGTCGTCCTTGATTGCGATAAATTAACACATCATAGATGACGTTTTCAGTTTTAGAACAACTAGGGAAGGGGAAGTAAATAAAGATTGATTAATAAATTAACATAATAAAATTATAGTATATTAGATATAATTGGGTTACTAATATACATAGATAAGGTGGGTTATAAGTGAATAAGAAAACAAAATAAATTGGAAAGAAATTTAATGAAATGTAAAGAGATTTTTACCTTTTGAATTATTCTCCTTGAGAACCTCCTTGAGGAACTTGAGTTTGGTATTTTATTGAACAAAAAATTCTTCTATACATGGGGAATAGGCTTTGGAATATGATTGGGTAGAATTTTTAAAAGTTTTAATTCTGGAAAGGTGTGAGAAAAAAGAGGTGGTGAGGGGTGGAATTTATAGGAGAGGAGAGGGGTGTTTTCCCATTATTTTATTCATTAGATTAATTTTTCTCCTCAAGTAAAGAAATACTTAAAATTACATGGCTTAATACTATAATTAGAGAATAATAATTAGAGATTATGGTTCTTACATCAGTTATGACTCCGGTAATAATGTATTTAACTTATAATGTATATATACCGTAAATTACCATATTTTACAATTCAACACAAATTTATCTATTTTAGAAAACTCCAAAAAATTAAACATGACGATTTTTATTTGATGATAACTATAAAATCAACTAAAATTTCTAAAAATAATTTTTTCGATTCAATAAATTTATTTTTGAATTAAAATCATCTTTTTATTATAAAATAAAAATGTTAAATTTATAGTTGATTTTAAAAAACTTTGAAAAATTAATTAATTCCTAATAGAATAATCATATAATAATAAGATAACAAAATATCAATTTACTATTATATTTTATGTATACTAATTTTATTTTAAATTATTTTATTAATTATAAAATTTTATATAAAAATTTGTGTTTTTTTAAATAACAACAATTAATTATTCATTTTCAAAACATTTATTTACTTATTCTATGATATAAATGTATAATATTTTCTTCAATAATATGGAAAAATATTATTAATACTTTTATTGGTGAAGTTACTTTTATATTATTTGTTTTACTATTTAAAGGGTCATATTATTATTCCAAAGGTTAAGATACTATTACATTGGTTTTGGTCCCTTAATTTATATAAATTATTCTTATTTAATTAATTATATATTAATATAGTTATTATTGAGTTCTATATGTGATTTAATGTGAAGTATACTATATATCATAATTATAAGAAGGAAAGTTTCACTGATAAAATTAAAGCCCATTATATTCTTCACCCCTTATGAAATTTCACCCCTTAAATTTTGTTTTACAAACTAAGTGGGAAATAGGTAAGGTTAATTATTTTTTATTACTTTAATGAGGTCTTTAGTCTTTCCAATTGGAATTTAATTTAAGGACAAGGGGTTAATGTGTCACAATAGTTCCTTCAGATACTTTCAAAATAATCTAATTACATTAACCAAAAACACCTTAAGCGTCCTGGATTATATCAATAGAAGCATAAATAAGTCATTAAAAAGTATGTATTATATATAATTTGGAAAAATATTGAACTTATTTATTTAAAAAATATCCTTACTAATTCATCCAAAAAAATTGAAATAAGATTTTGGTAAATCAGTTTTTTTATTTCCCTAAAAAGATAAATCCATAATCAGATACTTATATACTTCTCATAGGACTCCATCTTCTATTGAATCTAGAAAATCATTTATTACATCTATCATTTGAAATAATGTGTATAGTTTGAAAATACCCTGATAGTAGTTCCCACACATAGAATGGTAAGATATTTGTGAGTTAAATATTATATAATAGATGATACTTGATCCTTGAATGAATCATATGATGATAGAATTATTAGATGCCTCATAAAATTGTTTTCATGTAACTTGGATATTTTAAAATGTCTCAATTTCATCTAAGAATTACATCTTGATAATATTTCTAGGAAGTTATTTGTGAAGATAGAGATAAAAGAAGTTCATAATCTTCCTCCTTCCATTATTTAACTAAGAAAAATAAAATACAATTAGGGGGATTAAATAATTAGCTAATAATAATATAAAAAATAAAACATTAAATATAGATGTATAAACTTGTAAATTAAAAATATATCCCAACATTTGATACCCAACGTTTCAATCAAGGTTATCCTTGGTGATAGAATTATCCTTTCGGTTCTTACTAAGGTGATACAGTCCTAATATCCAAAAATAACTAGATATTTCTATAATAGAAAATATAATGGTTGTAGACTTTTACACTAATTATTACATGATTTTATGAATAAATTACCATTAAATAAAAACCATGTATCGTAAATTCGTGTGTCGTTGGTGGATTAGGTATATAAAACGTAAAACAAGAGACCAAAATAAGAAAATCCTTCAATTAAAACTCATAATGAGCTCCTAACTCCCTTTTATACCTTACATATTCATAGGATGACCTAGGGAATACATGAAAAATGGGATGATCTAAAAACCTAGTAAGGTAATAAATGAAATAATAAAGAATAGAACATGTGATAAAAGTCACAACAGAATGGAATAAAAAGGCATAGACTGTGAATAAACATATAGAATAATAACATATAGAACCTGGTATCATTTAATTAAGTAATAATAGAAATTTGGATAAAAAATAATTGCATAATCATTAGTCATGGATCATTACACATGTTGGAGCATGCGTCACAACAAACCACCAAGAATGTAGCACTTGGAGAAAGAGTCAAGGATAACAACCATGATCATCACACATGACATCTGATGAGACTATAAATTAACCAAAAATTAGAACACTATCTAGGTAAAACCATCATAACATGTCCATTCACATATGTTCCACATGAAAAATCAACCATAATGCCATAAGGGTTACCCATGTAAATAATTGAGTAATATAATCACGTCATAAAGAATAATAAAAGGGAATATCATAATGGTTTTAATTGAAGAATGGGTTAAAATAATACATGGACATTAATAAGTTAAAATAGGCATAGATCATGACAATTTATGTGAAAATGAAAAAAAAATATGTAAAAATGGTATTTAAGAGACATTAGAAATGAAATATTTTAGTACGGTTTAAGGGAAATATTAAAGAGCGTTTGAAGTGGAATAGGCATATTTTTTTCATAAAACCAAAAATGAAAAAAAAAATCATGATAAAATTATTTTTTTTATAAAACTAAAGGTTAATTTATAGGGATTATGGAGTGTACATAAAAATTGGTAATAAATCAGGAAGGTTCCTTTAATCGGTCTTTCATATCGGGAAGATTTGTTAAGGGAGCCTTTTAAAACATGTATATCCCCAAAAAATAAGGATAAAATGATTCGATAAAAGATTTCACAAAATATAAATTGAATTTAGTAAAAATATGTAAATTTAAATAAGTGTTATATATGGTAAGGAGAGGGAATGTGTGACCCAACGGAAAATGGGGGTTTAGAGAGAATCTTTTACCATATGTCTGAAAGTGTTCTTCACTTGATCCTAATGTCAAAGATTATCAGATTAAATCCATAAATTAATTAATTAATAAAAATTTATACATTTATTATTTCAGTATGATTTTATTAATTTCATTTACTATTTTTGATTGTCTAGGAGACTCAATTTCATCGTTCGGGTCCATTGGTTTCCTCGGTTTTCATGATTGGTTTACTTGTATACAAGTACGGGAAATCATGTAAAATGAGATTGGATTTCCAAAATTCAAATTATGTGTTATTAAAGAACATAAATTATATTAAATGTTTATCAAATTCAGGAGGTAATTTTTTTTGATGATGAATCATTCGATAAGACATTAGTGATAATCATTTAGATTAATTTGGCGGTTTCTCGATCATCACAGAAGTGTTTTGTTTTGGTAATTAATATCATGTATATATAATGGTTCCAGAACACTAAATATGATGTAATACAGATATTATAATATTATTTAACCATAAATTGGTTTTATTACCATCATTGATGGTGGTAAAAGAAATTGAAAACTCATCGTCCTTGAATGTGATAAATTAACACATTACGGAGGAGGTTTTTATTTTTAGAAAAGTAAGGGGAGGGGAAAGAAATGATGATGGATTATTACATTAACATAATAAAATTTCATTATATATTAGATAATTTACATACAATTCTACATTTATAAGGGTAGGTTAGGAAAGAATAAAAAATAAAAGAAATTAGAATGAAATTAAATGAAAAGGAAAGAGGTTTTTACCTGTTGAATTCTTCTCCTTGAGAACCTCCTTGAGGAACTTGAGTTTGGTCTTTTATTGAGAAAAAAATAATCCTAGACAAGGATGAGGGGATTGGTAAGAGGGTTGGGAAGAATATAAATAATGATCAAATCTATAAATGATTACGGAAAAGTGGTGGTGAGTGGTGGAATGTATAGTGGAGGAGAAGGGTGTTTTCACATTATTTTATTAATTATTATTTTTTATTTTTCCTCAATGACAAGAAATATAATTGATTACATGAATAAATATAGTAAATAAAGAATTAAAATTCTATATGATGGTTCATTCATCATAGATCACACAGTGAATAGTGTATTTAACCTATAATGTATATGTACCGAAAATTATTACAATTTACTATTCACAAAATATTCAACTATTTGAGAAAAATCCAAAAACACCCTACCAATTTTTCGATGTGTAGAATTAAAAATTTAACACCATCTTATGAAAATAATTTTTTAATTTTAATAATTTTAATTTATTATTAAAATCATCATTTACTCAAAAAAAATATCAAATCTAAAATTATAATAGATTTTATAACAATTTTAAAATTAATTAAGCCCTCAAAAAATTATCTTATTATAATAAGATAACACAGTAACAACTGATTAATTTATTTTATGAAAAAAATCATTATTTTTATTTTAAAGTTGTAAATAAAAATTTATTTTTTATAAAAACATCAACACTTAATTAATCATTTTCGAAACATTGATATACTGATTACATGATATAAATATATAACATTTTCATTTATAATATGGATAAATTTTATTTATAATTTCATAGGTGAGGTTAATATTCAAAAACACCCACTAGATATGAAATCACTACTCGTTTACATAAGGAGAACTCACTTCCTAAAATTAGAATTATTATTTTACCTAAAAAACAAAAATGATTACATATCCATCTTTGTAGAAATACAATCCAAGTTTCTCAATATTAGTTATATCATCTTCCTCTTATTTATATTTATCCTTATGTGTTCATAGTATCTAAACATCCTCTAATTTCCAATAATATCTTAGTATAATTTTGTCTAACATTGAATTCTATTCCCTTTTTTATCTCCAACAAATCTTCCATTTTCATCATTTAATAATATGTTGATCACTATTATTTTATTCATTATTTTTAATGAACATATTATCCTAAAAACTATCATAATACATTATTATATTGTCTAAATATTTAAATGGGGTCATATTATAAGCCCTTATTAGATGTCATGGCCTCCAAGTTCAAAGGATATTGAAAATCCTCAAAAACTATTGATTTGAACACCCTATCAAGTAAATAATTTCATCACATAATAATCCATTAAAAAATAATATAATTCTTATAATAGTTTCCTTAATTGAATTCATCTTACAAATATTTTTGTGGAACCAGTCATATGAAAATTGTAACATCCCGGTTCCGAAAGCCACCCAGAGGCGCCCTATACCCAGTTACTAACGTGGCCCCAAGCGCATTTTTCTGAACACTAGAGGATGCCAACATGCAGCGAGGGCCTTGGGTTTGATAGTGTGGAAACTATGCCCTCATTGGAAGAGTAACATAGCAGAAGAGAAAGAAATTTACAATAGCAGAAGCAGTAAATATCCCACAATAGTGAACATCGAAAAACTGAGATAAAGAAACAACTGGGGAATAAATATATATAAATGATGCATGATACATATATGTCTAGGAAAACATCAAAAAAATCACAATTCTTAATACAGTACTAAACCAAAGTACAAATAAATAAGATAAACTTCTCAGCATCGTAGGCTATAGCTTGGTCCCATGCTCTCCAGCTCCATAGAAAATCAATTACCTGAAGTAGAAGGGTGCTTTCCCTTGTCTATACCAGCAAAAATTTAATCTATTTGGATCCAAAAGCATGGATCAAACAGGGTGTGAGAAAAATCCCAATAGGCAACCACCACAAGATCTGTTCCTAACAGTCAGTGAATATATGGCAGGTAAAGTATAGAATAAAGTAAATAGTAAATTACTCAGCAGTCAATAATCCACAATCTAAATATCAAGCAACAACAAACTAAAATAGGTAAACAAAAATAGGTAACCCTCTCGGAAGTACACATAGCCTATCCCCACTGGTCCTACCTAACAGATACTAGCAACCCTCTGGGAAGCACACACAACAGATACTAGCAACCCTCTGGGAAGAACACATAGTCTCACCCCTATGGTTCAGCTAAAGTATAGACACTCTGAGAGAGCCCTAAACATCAATTCCCCCTATAGTCTCGTATCATACTAAAGGTACTCTAGGAATCACAAAACATCAATTCACCCTATAGCCCATGTAGATGAATTACAGACACTCTGGGGAAGCAATCAACATCAATTCCCCCTGTGGTCTCACATTGTATAATTGTAAAGACACTCTAGAGAAGCCCTCAATGTCAATTCTCCCTATGGTCTATTACACTAGGTTCTCACGGCCCTATGTAAACCATCAGGTATAGCATCGCGTAACGGACAAAGTATACCTCAAGAAATACTTGGATAGCAGTCTACAATATAACAGCATGTCAGAACAAAAGTCACACCATCCTACAATACTAAGCATAACAACTGGTAATAGCCTTAACATGCAAAACTAGACCAGACAGTCATAAACAGGATAAACATGCATTGGAAATACATCCAAATCACATAAAATTGCCCTATTCACAAACAATATCCTCTACTCAAGTATACAAGCAATGCAAGCAGACATTAGGGCTAAAACGGTAAATGCCCAATACCCCATTCATGGGTATTGGGAAGAATTTCACAAAAAAACTCAATGACATTCTACAGAAAGGCACAGACAACCTACTTCGAGGTTATGACAACAAGATACTTGAAACACGAGGCTTGAATCATCTTAGAACACCATAAATATAACAAAACACACGAAACACTCAACCTATGATATCCTGGAAAAAAGGAACAATCATGAAACAAAGATCTAGGAGAAGGAAGATCATACCACTATAGTTCCAACTCAATCGACGGTGGTCGATTCAGAGAACAGATGGAGGCTCAGGGGTTCATCAAATATTCACGATCTTACGGGTGCTTCGGGATGTTTCGGCTGAAGAAGAAGACACCCCTGTCCATTAGACGTGACGTCGGTCCGTTTAATAAAAAAAACAAAGTACACAACTTGTACTTTTTAAGAACACAGCGTGTACTTACTATTTTTGTACTCCACTTTAGGTGGCCTCCACATCACCCCACAAGACCGTGTGTGTGGACATGACACGGCCAGCACACGGCCTCCTTTGGCAATGAAGTACACGGAGGGTACTTCAAAAATTTTCAGTAACTCTTCTTTTCTCAAAAACTCTAGAAAAAGGAAAAACATACCTGAAAAGAAGATCCAGGTTCTTAAAAACTTCCCCCCTTAAAGAAATTTTTCCCCGAATTTCCCTATCATGTCGTAGAAGAAGAAAACCTGAACAACTCCGGCCACTGCGCTCGTACATAGGCCTCCCTCTCCCAGGTCTTGTCCTTTACTTGCCTGTGCTTCCATAGAACCCATACCACAAGAACAGAATGGCCATGGAGAACTTTCGTACTGTGATGAACAATCTGGATATGATGCTCCTTGAAATATGTATCCACCTCCAAATTGACTTCGTCGAGTTAGAAAGCAAGATACAGGTCTGAAATGTAACGTCAGAGCTGAGAAATGTGGAAAACGTCGTGCATATCACGGTACCTATGAGGTAACTACAACCAATAGGCCACCGGACCAACTCTCTCCAACACCTCAAATGTCCCAACGTACCTTGTCTAAAGCTTACCCTACCTTCTAATCCTCTGGTGTCCCAACCTCAGTGTGACACGTAGGAAAACCTGATCCCTGACCTCAAACTCCGTAGGTCATCTCTGCTGATCAGCATTAGACTTATGACGAGACTCTGTAGTATCCATCCTCTTCTGAATCAACCCTATCTGCTCTGAGGTCTCCTGAACAAGATGAGGTCCCAGCAAATCTGCCTCTCCTACCTCCATCCAACATAAAGGTGATCAGCATGGCCTGTCATACAAAGCCTCATAAGGTGCCATCTGAATAGTCGCTTCAAAACTATTATTGTAGGAAAACTCTACAAGAGGTATGTACTTCTCCCACGAACCTCCAAAATCCAGAATACATGCTCGGAGAATATCCTTAAGCACCTGAATTGTATGCTCGAACTGGCCACCTTTCTGGGGATGGTAAGCTTTACTCAAAAGTACATGTGTACCCAAAGCCTTCTGAAGCCCCTACCAGACCCGAGAAGTAAAAAAAGCATCCCTTTATGAAACTATGGAGTGTGGAACTCCATACAGACATACAATCTCTCAGATGTACAACCGCCCCACCTCATCAATAGTGAAGGTCTCCTTGATCCGCAACAAGTGAGAAACCTCTGTGAGCCTATAAATGACAACCCAAACTGTATCATTCCCTCAAGGCGGCCTCATAAAACCGGTCACGAAGTCCATCAAGACGTCATTCCACTTCTACAAAGGAATGGTAAACTGCTTCTGAAGCCCTGCTGGTCGCTGATGCTCCGCATTCACCTACTGACAAGTGGAACTCATCATGATGAACACAAAAACATCCCTCTTCATTCCTAGCAACCAATACTGATGGTGTAGATCATGATACATCTGGGTGACACCAAGATGAACTTCCCAAACTGAGGAATGGAAGTCCCGCATTAGCTCCTTGTGTATATCTGATGGCACCCATACGCATCCCTAGAAACACAAGATCTCATTTTCGCCTATGGTTCATCTAGGAATAGGGTCCCCTACTGTCACACTCTTCCTTAGGAATATAACTTCATAATCTGATAGCTGCCTCATTCGAACTCAATCAAGAAGCATAGAGGTAATAACTACAGATGATAGAAAAGTCTGCCCATGTCTGTCATGCACCTCCAAATGCATCTCAGAGAACAAGGCCATAATCTTCCACTCACTACTGGCCTCCTAAAATACATGTATATGAGTCCTCCAACTCAATGTATCACCCACTGCGTTGCCCTTCCCAGGTGTATAGGCATGCTCAATGTCAAAGGACTGTAGGTACTCAACCCACCTGCAATGCCTCAAATTCAGGTCACGCTGAGTGAAGATGTACTTGGGACTCTTGTGGTCGGTGAAAACCACAAAGTGCTCTCCCAGAAGATAATGACTCCAATAGCGTAAGGCATGAACAACAGCTGCTAACTCCAGATCGTGCGTCGAGTAGTTCCTCTCATGTGGCCTCAATTGACGAGGCTCCTATGCAATGACTCCATCACCCTACATAAGCACATCTCTTAGCCCGATACCTGATGCATCATAGTAAATGGTAATTCTCTTTCATGACTCTGGAAAGACTAGTATCGGTGCTGAAGTTAACCTCCATTTCGGCTCCTAAAAGGCTGAATCAAAAGAATATGACCACAAGAACTTCAAACCCTTCTTATTCAAACCTTTCAGTAGTGCATCCAAGCGTGAAAAGTCCTGAATGAAACGTTTGTAGTATCCAACCAGCCCTAGAAAACTCCACACCTCAAAGATGTTCTTCGGCTACTCCCAGGAAACTACTGGTTTCACTTTCTCTGGGTCTACTGATACTCCTGTCTCTGAGATAACATGGCCCAAGAAGAGAATCTGATCCATCCATAAGTGGAATTTTGAGAGCTTAGCATATAACAGATGCTCTCTCCGTGTACTCAAAACTATCTCAATATGGGTAGCATGGTCGTGTGGAGTGTGAGAGTACACCAAGATATCATCCACAATGACCACCATGAAAGATTCCATGTATGGATGGAACACTTGGTTCATCAGTTCCATAAAACTTCAGGTGCGTTCGTTAGACCGAACGGAATAACCAAGTACTCGTATAGACCATACCTACTCTGGAAGGCTATGATAGGTATATCAGATAGTCTAACGTGCAACTGATGATAACCGGGCCTCAAGTCAATCTTTGAGAATAGTCGGTCTCCTCAAAGCTAATAAAAGATATCATTAATCCTAGGCAAGGGATATCGATTCTTGACTGTTAACTGGTTCAACTTCCAAAAATCCACGCAAATCCTAAGAGTACCATCTGCCTTCTTCGCAAAAAAGACAGGCGAACCCCAAGGAGAAGCATTGGGTCGGATGACACCCTTATATTGAAACTCCTCCAACTATTTCATGAGCTCCTACAACTCTGGTGTAGCCATCCTATAAGGTGAAATGGACACTGATGCTTCTCCTAGAACAAGCTCAATTGAAAAGTCTACCTCATGCTTCGGAGGAAAACCTAAAAATTCCTTCGGAAAGATATCCTTGAAACGATCCACCACTAGAGGAAAGTCTAACTGTGAAGTCCCATGGTCATCCAGATAAAGACTAGCAGTCTGGGCTATAACTTCTCCCAACCCATGATGCTCTGGTCCCGTTCTGCTACCCTGGACATCCCACTCACCCTTATAAAGAAAAGATCCACCCTCTGGTTATACGAAACTCACCCTACGGAGATAACAGTCGATGACTGCCTGGAAGGGAACTAGACAGTCCATTCTGAGAATGAAATCATGTCATGTCATCTCTAGAACATAAAGATCTCAAAGTAAATGACACCCACCAACCTCAAGATGGAACTCCTTGCACTGACGTACACTAGCCATTCTAGTCCCCAACAGAGTGTCTAGCGTCAAGATATCAGCAGAAGAAAATATACAGAGGCCAAGGCTCTCCATGGTAGCAATAGATGTAAAGCTATGCATAGAACCAGTATTGAAAAGAGATGAAGATAAAACCGAGGAAACTAGGATCGTACCTCGAACCATAGAGGGGCCAGGATCCTAATTCTGATGGGTCTTCTCCACTACAAAGGTTTTTCCAGCTCCGCGGCCCTGTGACCCTACCTGACTACTCTAAGCTGATCCACCCTACTATCGCTGGTAGCCTAGTGATTGACCACCATGGTCGTGACTTCCACCTCGTCCTGAACAGCTGAAAGAACTCTAGTTCCTGGAATGGTGAGAAACTTGTGGGGATGCTCCTATATGGGGAGTCATAGAAGAACCCCTGTGACCAGCTTCTGGTGAGAAGACCTAAAAAAATGCTGAAGGTGTACCATCTTGCTGCAGGATTTGCACTCCACCGAGTCTCTTTAGCACTATGGCCTCGTATTCCAGCTTCTCCAACTCTGGTAGGACACCACCTGTCTACCAGAGGATGCATCCCGCATACTCAAGATCTACCTGTATAGTCTCCCTGTGGTGATTCCGGATATCAGTTAGCAAATCACTAACTCCGAATGTCGAGCCGCCCTGGTTCACAAATCCAGATTCCCTCAGATACTGCTCTATGATCAGTGTCTGGTTGACAATGGAAGCAATGGAAGTCAACCTGAAGATATTCACCTGAGAGCGGATGTCATGTCTAAGGCCATTCTCAAACTTCCTTTCCAGTAATAAACCATATCCTCACAAAAAGGGTGTGAAACGCTGAAGTTTGGTGAAATGAGAGGAATACTCCATGAAAAAAAGATTACCCTACTCCAGACTCATGAACTCTCAGGCTCAGTTGGCCCTCAAGGTCTCTGGATAGAAGTAGTCATAAAAGATGCATTGGAACTCCTCCCAAGCCAAAACCTGTTGTTGAACCACCTGTGAGATCACATCCCACCATCTCTTGGAAGAATCCCGAAGCATATAAGTAGTGAGCTTGACCCTCCTCTCTAGAGGCGTCTCCAGATGCTCAATGATCATCAGCATGGATTCTTTCTATGGCTCTGCATCCTGAGGTCCTCCTTCCACGGAGAAGGTGGGAGGATGCAGCTGCTAGAAAACCCACGTCAAGTCAGCCATCGACGGAGCAGAAGGCAGTGCTCCCTAAAAGGTCTACATCATCCTCAGGAAGCCTTCCCTGAACTATGCATAAACACAAGTAACAGGTATAACTGCTGGTGCCAAGACTAGCACAATAGGAGGATCAGCGGGGAGTCCCTGATCAGCCATGTCCGGTGCCTGATCACCACTCGGAAACTGACGTACAACTAGAGGACGTCTCGATGGCATGACTCTGTAAGGTCAAACACACACCTTAGAACAAGATTAACATGGACTAAAACAGGTAATTGTAAGAAGAGAACAAGATGAAGAAATCATTCAAGTTTTACAAAACATCACTACATGGCTTCTACAATTCCTACATGGCGTCCTCTCTAAAGTCATTCACATGGGCGTATAATTTTGCCTAAAAAGGTCGTGTAACACCCCAAACACACGGCATGTTCTCCAAACACACAGTGTGTACTTGTATCCTCTTTCCATGTCCGAGTCCTTCTACACGACTAAGCCACACGGCTCTCCCAAGACAAAACTACACGGCGTGTTTAAGATAAACACGGTGTGTACCAGACAAGCTTCACCAGGCCCGTGTTGTTAGTGACACAGCCTGTGTGCCCAGGTTACACTACACAGCATATTCCATATGGACACAGTGTGTACTAAGAAGTCCCAACCAACTGTGTGGTTAGATAAACGTCCGGCTACATGGCTGATACTACACGGCATGTTCCAGACAGACAGGGCATGTACAAGAAATAAGAACACTAACTAGTGTTGTTCGTGACACGGCCAGGTACCTCGGTCAGACTACATAGTGTGATCAAACCTGACACGGTGTGTATAAGAAGAGACTCCACTGACCTGTGTTGTTAGCTGCACGGTCGAGTTCCTAGGATTACACAACACGGCGTGTTCAAATCATACACGGTGTGTTCCTTCCAACCTTTCTCCATCCTCTATCTCTTCCCACAAAGCCTTTGACATGGTTAGAGACTACACAGCATGTACATAAAGTACATGGCGTGTACTTAATAAAAACTTTTTCTTCCCGAAAAGAAGAACACATGGCATGTAGTCAAAACTACACGGTGTTTATTCTGGGTTTTCTGGATAGAAAGCCTCAGAAACTACTATGGAGCCCAGAAAATACTGAAACGAACACTGAAAGTGCCAAATTTCGATCTGTGAGGGTCCATACACCCCACGAATCAAATTCTAGCATCTTATACAAGTTAAAACCAAGAAAATAATGCAATGATCCACAAAATTCCGGTCCGTGAGGGTCTATAACACCTCAAGAACCAAAGTTCTGCATTCATCCAAATAATACCTTACACACAATACCCTGTCAAATAATAAGTATTTCTATCAAATAATCTATCACAACAGTATGAATTTTCTACACAACATCTATCACAACAACATGCAGTCACTAATGCATCCTAGATGACATGTTAAGAATGCATGGCATGTGAATTCTAGCAAGTGCCTATATGATGCATGAGATGGAATACCCTCATCTCATCGGGTTGAGGCAGAAATATAACCTCAATAACATCACCAGTAATATCATAAACCATGTGAATCACCCAACGGTGAAATCAAATCAACTACAAAATGGAAAATCCCAGAAAAAAATGCAATAACAAGGTAGGTTGGCTTTTCCCTGTACATGGGTTAGCTACTCTTGGGCACAGCTTATTACCAAGTACCTATTCCTTTCTATCCTTGGATAAAGGCTCTAAATAGTAAGTCAAGAGAAAAGAATCCCTCTGATACCACTTTGTAACGTCCAAGTTCCGAAAGCCACCTAGAGGTGCCCCATACCCGGTTGGTCACATGGCCTCAAGCGCATTTCCCCGAATGCCAGAGGCTGCCGACTAGCAGTGAGGGTCTTGGGTGTGATAGTGTGGAAACTATGCCCTCATTGGCAGAGTAACACAGTGGACGAGAAAAAAATATACAATAGAAAAAGTAGTAAATATCCAACAATAGTTAACAGAGGAAAATTGAGATAAAGAAACAACTGGGGCATACATATATATAAATGATGCATGATACATATATGTCTAGGAAAATATCCAAACAAGTCACAATGCATAATACAATACTAAACAAAAGTACAAAGAAATCAGATAAACTCTTCAGCATTGAAATATATAGCTTAATCCCATGCTCTCCAACATCAATGAAAATCATGTACCTATATTAGAAAGGTTCTTTCCATTGTCTATACATGAAAAAATATAATCTGTTTGGGCCCAAAATCATGGCCCAAAAAGGGTGTGCGACGAATCCTAGTAGGCAACCACCACAAGATCTGTGCCTAACAGTCAGTGAATATATGGAAGGTAAATTATATAAAATATAAACAGGAAATAACTCAGCAGTTAACAATCCAGAGTCCAAATATCAAGCAACAGAAAACTAAAACAAACAAAAAAAAACAGGTAACCGTTTGGGAAGTACACACTGCTTATCCCCTCTAGTCCCACCTAACAGATACTAGCAACCCTCTGGGAAGCACACACATTCTATCCCCTCTGGTCCTACCAAACAGATACTAGCAACCCTCTGGGAAAAACACATAGTCTCACCCCTCTGGTTCAACTAAAGTATATAATCTCTGAGGGAGCACTCACGGTCAATTCACCATATAGTCTCGTATCATACTAAAGGTGCTCTAGGTAAGAACTGAAAGTCAATTCCCCATGTGGCCCATGTCGAAGAACTAAAAACACTCTGGGGAAGCACTCAATGTCAATTCCCCATGTGGTCTCGCAACATATAATTATAAAGACACTCTAGAGAAGCCCTCAACATCAATTCTCTCTATGGTCTATTACACTAGGTTCTCACGGCCCTGTGTAAATCAGAAAGTATATCATTGCATAACGTCCAAAGTTTACCTGAAGAACTACTTTTCTAGCAGTATACAGTATAACAGCATGTCAGAACAATAGTCACACCATCCTACAATACTAGGCATACCAACTGTAGATATCCTTAATAAGAAAAACATGACTAAATGGTCATAAACAGGAAAAACACGCATGGGAAATACATCCAAAGCACAGAAAATTAACCGATTAACAAACAATAACCTCTAATCAGGAATACAAGAAAAGCAGGCAAACAATAGGGCTAAAACGGTAAATGCCCAATACCTTATTCATGGGTATTGGGAAAATTTTCACATAAAACTCAAATAAATTATATAGAAAGGCACAAACCACCTACCTCGGGGTTAAGAAAACAAGGTACTTGAACCATGAGGCTTGAATCATCTTAGAACTCTGTAGATCTAAGAAAACGCACATAAGGCTCAACCTAAAATAACTTGGAAAAGAAGAGGAATTATGAAACGAAGCTCTAGGAGAAGGAATAGATTACTGATGCAGTTCAAATGCAATCTACGGCAGTCAATTCAGAGAATGGATGGAGGCTTGGGGTTTCATCAATGATTCATAGCCGTACGGGTGCTCCGGGATGTTTCGGCCGAAGAAGAACACACCCCTTTCCATTAGACGCAACCCCAGTCCGTTTAATGAAAAAAATAAAAGTAAACGGAATGTACTTTTAAAGTACACTGCATGTACTCACTATTTTCATACTCTGCTTTAGGCAGCCTCCACGTCACCCCACACGACTGTGTGTGTGGCCATGACACGACCAGCACACGGCCTCCTGCAGCAACGAAGTACACTACGTGTACTTATAAATTAAACGACGTGTACATCAAAAATTTCCAGAAACTCCTCTTTTATTGGAAACTCAAGAAAAAGGAAAAACATACCTGAAAAGAAGATCCGAGTTCTTACAAAAATATACATGATCATCATATTGAAGTGGAACGATAATCATCATAGTACAATCACCAATATAAGGTATTCCATTATAGTTTTATCTATAAGACATAATGACTAATGGTACATCCCATTATAAATGAAATTTATCAAATTAAAAACCATAGGGCCATATTATATCATGAAAATCTTCCCACAATCTACTGCAATAACACAATTTATCAAAAATTACTCTTATGAAAACACTATGGTGCAATATTTTTCATTACAATATGTTTTATAATTTCCTATTTTGAAAAAATTATCCAATTAAATATTAGATCATTTCAATAAATATCATGGAACGACCATTGATCCATAACAACCATACTTTCATGAATAATATTAAAACATAATGTAATCCCCTTTATGGTGTCATTTTTTCTAGAAAGGAAATACACTCTACAAAATTCTACATTACTCTTGAAACATCAAAACTACAATTTAAAATTATTTTAATAGTTGTTTTGAAATATTTTCAATATATTTTAATTGATACACATAAAAAAATTATACCTAGATTATTTCTATCAGTGTTTTATAAAAACATCAAAAAAAACTTATTCAATCTTCCAATAAACATTAAAACACCCAATATGATAAACTATTTGTTGAAATAATATCATTTGAGTATTTATATTTATATTTTTTTCATATTAACAACCCAAAAATACGTAAATGTATTTTTTTATAACATTTTTCTGTGTGTGTGTGTTTCCCATCAATTAGATGAAAAATGAAAAAAATGAAATCAATGGTTAAATTAATTAAAATATACACCATATATCATTAATCTTCTATACAATCCAAGTCCACCCATCAATTACCTACATCATCCATCATATATATAACAAAAAATTCATTAGATCATCCTTCATTGTATCTATTACAACAACTATGAAATAGGAGGACTATACATTAATAACCCTAATATCTATATATCAATTCATATATTATGATAAAAATTGTACCATTTATTTCTAGCATCAGACCAACATAAACTCATCAATCACATAAAAAACATAAAATATCACAAAATCATAATACATCAATAACACATAACACAATAACATTTATTGAATCACATTATTAATAAATTAATCTAAAAAAATTTCATATCATATTCTCACTCCTAATACTTATATTTTCTATCAAACTTATTCATATATAAAATAAATCAAATATTTTCTACTTTAAACATAATTTATCTTAATAATTATAATTATTTACCTGAAAAATATCTTTGGGGAACCAATATTAATGAATTATATGGGTATCCAAAATTTCCAATTTTTAAGTCCCATTATAACATATTAATATTACCATCCTTATTTCATGGAATACATGAAATAATAAATTAGTCATTATGAAATATCATAACATTTGTAAGAAAAATCTAAAATAAATATGTTTCAAATATCACTACATCATGAATCTACCCATAATTTATTTATAGATCCACAATTAATTATTTTCAGTCAATATACCCCTTTCTTAAACCTCTCAGTTATTTAATCATTCTATACCATTCAATTTTTAACATAATTAATTCCAATAATCCACACATACAAAACATAAATTTAATTACTTCATTATCATATTTATTGTTAATATAAATATTTTTTATGAGGCTACCCCCAAAAAAATTATAAAAAAATTAATTGATATATATAATGAAAAAATGGAAAAGTTAGAATACCCAACCTCATCAAAATCCCAGATTTCCCTTGAAGAAAGTTCTTTGACCTCATAATTGAATTCTTAAAATCCCTATATATAATAAATAATTGAAGATATCTATACTTTTTTATCAATTTATGTAACCAATTTTTCATAGAAACAAATATATATAATATATTTTCAACCACAATAAAATATATTAAGAATTACATAATGTAACATCCTGAATTTTTCACACATATATTTGTTTAAATTTTATATTTTAACATATAAATGAAAATGATTATATTTTTTTGTTTTATAATAATTATTTAAACAAAAAATTGGCACATATCTATTCTATAAATATGTTTACAATATGATAAAATATATAATGAATTATTAACATATTCCATGAATAAATTTTAAGGAACATGTAATGAAATTATTCACATGTTATTGATTGAAAATAGAATATTATATATACGTAATAAATAAAATTTTCAAAATATTAAAAAGTATAATGGTACAATTTAAAGAAATTTATGACATAAAAATTATTTGAAAAGACAAAGGGTTGTGTTCTCCAAAAAATATTTAAACCTGATAACAACATTGAAAATTGAAAACAAAACATTCGAAATGTTATTTTAATTTTATAAAAGGTATATTAAACCTTGAGAAAAAAATGGGTCAATAATGAATGAAGGAAATATGAGGTATTTATAAGAATTATAAAGGAAATATGAATTGTTTAAACTGATTCAACAATCGCTCAACACACACTAAGATCATAAACACAGATTATTGTATAGATTTTTTTTCATGCCTTGGATATTCCTCTCAGGTTAGTAAGACAAATAAAATGGTATCATTAATTCTTTCACACACATACTGGTAGATATAGATAAATTAAATTGGGGATATATATAAGTTTTTTGGTTCATTAAAAAGGGATAGTTCAAGGATCCCACATGAACATTATGTTGACTATTATGGGTTGTAACACTCTATACTAGGGTTGTTATAGGACTTCAAGAATAGCTCAGTATACATATCAAGTGTAATGAATCTTCTTGGTCTCTCACACAATACTCAATATAAGGATTTATAATTGATGATAAAATCATATGTTTCATATAGGGAAATTTATATTAAAACACTAATATTTCAAAGGTATTGTTATTTTTTTTCTTCAGCATCATTTTCTCCTTCATTAAATTACCGGATCTTTAAAATACCAATTTCAGAAATCTTTTTTATGAGATAATATGAGCCTTTTTATATAACATATTTAATAAATGGTGAATATAATTCATTATTCAACCTATACTCCATAATTTTCAAAATATTTCACAATTATGGATTCAAATAAAACTTCCCCGATAATACCTCCATTGTTCCCATGTGGGAGATCTGTATAGTTTCTATATTTTTCTTTAAAATAAATCTTCCATCAAACTTCCAATAATGACTCAAAAAATATCTAACAAACCTTTATTAAAAAAATCTTATTGTGGCATAACAACTTCATAAAAATACTTCTTAAAATATTGAATAGTTTTCCAGTTTTAATATTTCATTAAAAATAAATTGAATAATGTATAAAAGTACATGAAATCATCCTTAAGTATTGATCATTTTTTCACATAGAATTATACCTAAATTGTATGATTTTAACAACTTTTATAAATAAATTTTGGTTATTCAACATTGGCATGAGATGGTGCATCTCTCAAAGAAATTCACAAGATGATTGGTATTGGATTGACCATATGCATTACTAACCATATTCATCAACCATGCCTCTACAAGTGACCACGAAAATAAAATACATGTTGATATCAAATAATCTAGGTCTTTCCAATAAACTACTTGAAGTGACTGCACATTGAAGTCTAATAATTCCTAGAATTCTAATCGACTGCATGAATTAACCACATAATGAATTGCAATCGACCATTCATTTTTAATCAACCACATAAACAGTTCCAACTTACCCTACTAATCAACTTTGAATGTTAAATCCATAATAACAAACCAACCGAACATTGAATTTAAGATTTTGAATTCATATTCAATATACCGCATGGTCAGTAAATATTATCATATTACTCGAAGCTACTATATAAGTATTTATAGCCACCTTAATGATAAATGACTAGCAATCCTAAATTACCTTAATATAGATATTAAATTAACCCTCTTTAACTAAATTTTGTACCTCATTGAACCCTTTAATATTCATATAGATTATTATTAAACACATAGATAGAAGGATATAGACTACTATTACATTGGTGGATAGGGATTTCAAACATAATCTATATGTTTTGACTCTAAATAGACTCATATCAGTTCTTGCATTCACATATGAAATGAAAATATATAAGATCACCTAATTTACAACAAATACAACATTATTTAAACCATGGTTATAACATTAGTTCCCCTTTTAGTTTTTCAATCTTAATAACATCTTTATGACCATATACAATCCCCATGATCTTCCTGAATAAGTAAAAAATATTCCTAAATTATTCTCCTCCTTTGAAAATAAAATTAAATGGGGTGTAAGTAAAATTATTCCTCCTTCCATCCACTTCAAAAATATTAAAAATGTAGTAAATATAGGCACTAATACAAAAACAAAGCCTATGGGAGCCTTTGATATGTATAGAAAATAAGAGAATACAGCATTGAATACATTTACATCCATAAGGTACTATGAAAATATTTCTTCTACATGTTATCCCACCTATATTTAAAATCTTCCCCAATTCATATAAAAAATATTCAACCTGAAAAAAAAATAAAAAAAATCCATATAAAAATAATATTTAGGGGAGAAGGGAGTACAGTCAAGCCACCTTAATTTGAAGGAGCTGGTTGAACCACATGGTACATATTTTATTTATATAATTCCTTGATATCCAATGGTTTGGTCAAAATGTTATCTAATGGAGATTATTAATAATAAATTCCATTTGAATAACTACACATTATACATTTTATTTGACTAAATGGTATAATTTTTTTTATTTTCATGGTCTAAAAGTGATAAACTATATTTTTTATGCATAATGGTACTATTTTTATCAAATTAGATTACTATATATTGTTGTAATAAGTCTTTATAATCATAAAATTATTTTCTAATACGAAATAACCAATTGCATACCCTTGTTAATTTTATATATTATACCTCATTTATTTAGAGGGATGTTCTTTCTTTCTTATTTCATATCCATCCTACTCATTTGATTTCAATAAATAGAATTCCCCCACTAGTTGATTTTATACCCACCACAACATCCGACCAGTCAGTATCTGATATGGCTAATAGGTCATACATATTTTCATATATGAATAGACATCCAAAAATGATTATTCCCCTAATGTATCACATGATTCTATTTATAGATGTCATGTTCACTTATTTGGGGTGGTTTTAAAATCAAGTATCTAGACCGATGGAATATGCTATTTTAGTCAATGTAGCTATCAAATACTAAATATTCTCAATCATAATTATATAAACAAATTTGTTACACTAATTTCCCTTTTCCATATTTTTAAATATTTATTCGAACTAAGATAATTATTGACACTAGTATGGACTTATATATTCAATAACCCAAAAAAATTAAAATGGATATTTATCCAATGAAAAAAGGTATAATATTTTTTTTGAAGAATGTGAAATCATATAAATGAAGTGATATCACCTATAAAATACATCTCAAGCATATATTTCATTAAATCAAAAAAAGAATTTACTAACTAATTTCTTTCTTCTACAAAATATAATGACTTATACATATAGAAATACCATAAACATCAATTCATTGGAAATTTTCACATACATGTTATGATATACTCTACATATTATATACTCTATCTTCTTCACATGTGAGACATGATTGGAATACCAAGCCTGAGGTACTTTTTACAAGCCATGTAATTTTTTGATCAACTTATAGAAGTTATATTTGTTATTAATAATCCATAACGTGATAGGTTTCTCAATGTACAATAATATTTCGAAATTAAATTTTGGAAATCTGTTTAATATCAATATGGAATATTTTCTATACCCTTTTCATTTCCACTGATAATAAAAATGAGATAGATATTAGTCATTACACTGGAAAAAATTGACTTCACAACAACTCCCTCAATACGAGAATACGCTTTATAGATCATTTGAGCATTATTTCAAAATAAAACACCATTTTTATTAAATTAAAGATAAAAATGCATTTTTCTAAATTATTTTGTGATATTAAATTATATCCACAAGATAATAGGTCTTATTTTAATTTATATGTAATTGACCGTTATTCGTATCCTTCTCCCAATCCTCATCCTTAGTTTATTCTGAAAATATTTTTTGACCTTTAGTAGATAATAAATGTGTGGTATTCAATGTCTTAATTAAAAATACTTGTGTGGGTGTAGTTATATCCCCAATAATATTTTATGGTTCAACTAACATACCCTTCTTTCTTATATGTGTTGTAAGATTTGGTTGTTCAACCAAAAGTTCTTCATTACATTCTACATATAAATATTCATGCTTGGTAAATCATGCACATCATCTATAAATTCATCTTATTTATATTTTACTTCGTATCACTCATTCTAAAATGACCATATAACATTTACCTTATGTTTAGATTTAATAATTTTGATATAATTATTTTCTAATATTTTTCAGTCTTTTTTAAAGAATATACATGATTTTCTATTCATTAAATATACATAGAGGTAATATTTATCTGCAAAATCATTGTATTTCCCTTGATTTCCTTAATTTTTCAATATGTAATACTTGATTCAAGATAAATAAAATACCAAGTACATATTTCTCCCATGAAACATATAATCGCGAGTTTTCTATTATCCATGGAAAATAAGATCATGGTTGTGAGTGAAAATTGAAAGCTTCATTTCATCCTTTCAGTAGTGACATGGAACATTTTCTTTAGTTATTAACGAATTTTACAAATTATTCAACATCCTAATTTTATGATAAAATAAAATATATTTCTATGGAGTTTTTAATGAAATATATCATGTTCAATTCCATGCTTTTCTGGATAACTTTTTAAGATAATGGAGGTATATGCGGTCATATTATGTGGTCATGTATTCTTAATGGAGTGTAAATTAACATTTTATCCTTGATGTTTATACCTCATCTTGAAATCCATTACTTATTTTTTTCTATATATAAACAAAAATTTACCATAATTTTATATTAATAAATAAAAATTTTAAAATACCTTAGTCTATTTATTCTTGATATATCCTTACAAACACACATATCTATGATAACTATGTTAAGAAGATTTTGTGCCTTTTATTTTCATATTTATAGGGATTACACACTATATTTCCTCTCATGAATTCATCACACATATGTTCCTTATCAATAATAGGTTAGTAATATTAGTCCTTTACTTAGTTTTTAATAGATTTTATATTCATTATTAATGTATACATCCTGTCCTATGATTCTAAATATGATTTTATTTTTCAACTGTAAGGAAACATGTGTTATTTCTACTATCAACTTGATATGAATTTACTATAGTCATACATCCCTTCATTAATGATTGTATATATTTTTTAAAAATTAATCCTTATATTTCAAATATATCTTCTAAACCTAGTTCACGTAGTTATACCATACCCATTTATTTTCAAAACGTCATCACTACTAAAACATACAGTTACGTTGACCATTTATTTTATAATTATCATTGGGTTTTTATTTCTAACAATGTGGGAAGATCACCGACTAGAAATAATCCACATTTTGTTATTCATTGAATCCTTTAGAGAAACCTAATCAAGGTTATATTTTTCTTTTTTTCTTCCTATCATTCCATGAGGGGTGAGTTTTTCTCAAAGATTCCACATCCTATTTAATTTCATCATATGGAGAGTTTTAAAATTCAAAATTATTCTTCCATGATAGAATGATTTTTCATTAGAGGTATGTAATGTGGTTGGTACGTTTTTTTATTCCTCTTTTTTTATCATTATATGTAAACACAGGCTATGTAAACACAGGCTATGTACCCCAAATAATAGATATTAAAAAAAATTAAAGTATTTAGCCTTCTTTATCCAAAATATCTCAACATTCTTATTATTTTATTATAAAAATTATATACTTAAATATATCTTAATTATTAGATTTAATGGTCCATTTTTTTACTAAGGAATACACAAAATTATCCCTTATCATTTGAACTATATTTTCACTTCTATATCTCAATATATAATCTTATTAGGAAAAACATTCAACTGATCATCACATTTTTTGAGTTTAGATAAAATGTAAATTTTTTATTTCTCCATGATTAAAATAGTTAAATCTTTAGTTGATGAGGATTAAACTTCACATCGAATTCATTTCTTACCAATTAATCTTGATCATTGGACTTCTTGAATTTTTTTCAGAACTAATTGATCATTGACTTACCATTTTTATGTGATTTGTATCATATAATATTTGAAAATGAAATTTTTTATTTGGGTCACATGTATTGACCTCATTTTCAATATTCTCTTTATATTAACCAGTTATTCCAGCAAAAAGTTAAGCATTATTTCCATTTATTAAAGAGATATATTTTTATGTACCATGTAAATACAGGTTGAACATTTTTTTAAGGGATTTGAGACTTCTATTTTTTTAGGGTGGATTTTGAATAGTTTCTTAGAATTAAATTTTAATGGTTAGAACCTATTAAAGTTGGTTACTAAGCATGAAATTAGGTTTATAGGGTGGTGGTGAGTAGAGGGGGAGAACTGATGGATGCTTGGGGTATTCGAGAAAATAGATATATCTACAATCTTACGAGTAGGATAGAACTTCTACCCTAAACTTTGAAGAGACTCCATATTGTTGAATGGACTTATGTATTAATAATTAAAATTATAAACCTTGATATTTTAAGACTGGGGAGGCCTCTTCTGATCCGTGATCTGTATGGAAAAAATCCAGTTGGCTCCTCATCCTTATTAATTCAAACCCAAGTATTTGGGGTTCTTTTTTAAACCATTATTCATTTATTTTTGTATAGATTCACCATTGAAAACATAGAATCATCTTATACTCCTTTATTCTATATTTTTAATCATTTTATTAGGGTTTCATTTATAATTCCAATGGTGTATGTTTGAATCGTCTAAATACAATGGGTCTATTGGGTGGATTCAATAGGTAACAACCTAGGATTTTCTATACACATTTTTTCTTAGTGACTCTTTGGGGGTATATTGGGTAGTATAATTTATTATAGGTTTTTTCATAATAATTAAATTAAATTGGAATTCATATAGTGTTTCATAATTGGGAATTTTATCAGGTTAGGTGTAGGAGTGTGTGAGGGGACACCCAAGTGCAGTTGATTACGGTTGTAGTATAGAGAGAGGACCTGGTGAGTAATTAATATTGTATTCCTATTCTAATTATATTATAATTTAATGTTGAAAAAATTGAATTAATTTACATTTTATTATAATTGATTTCATGAGATATATTCATTTAATATAGGGCCTCCCATTGATGAGAGATGGAGGTATGTAAGAGTATTTGATATAGAGATCCTTGGTAGAGTTTTTGGGATGCAGATTAATAAGTGGAATAATGTAAAATAAGGTATGTTGTACTATTACACACTCTATTGATTTATTGGAATAATCCATTTTTTTGTATTTTCAAATGACACTTTTAAAGGCTAAGTGTGAACCATAACAACTTCACCCAATAAAAACCATTAAAAGGAAAAATATCTCAGAAAAGGACTACAAGAAACGTCCCTCCCCAACAATTACATCATTATGTAAAGCCTTCACCATCGCATGACTGCTCGCCTAGCTTTCCCATGCAGGGTTGGACAGGACTGGTACCGAGAGAAAAATCCATACCCTCTCATTCTTCCAAATTCAAATGACCAAACTATGGTGAATTATTCCTACTCTGGAACCTCATCTAAATAAAATCCTTGTAGATTGTCTAGGAGCTTTCACAAACCAAAATCACAAAATCACAGAAGACCAGTCATGCTGATGTAAACCAGGAAGACCCTTGCACATGAAAGATTTAAATGAAAAATTCAAAATCAAGGATACCATTTTCATCCTCTAGCCACACATCAACCTCATCAGAACCGTCAATTCATTGAAGAACATCACCAAGAGGCAATAGAGATGGAGAAACCACAAGACGCCAGTGGTCACCCACCCTCATATCCCAAAGCACCATGAAGACCACCACTCAGATCCACCTCGAAAAGAGTAGCGGAATCCTGAAGCAAGAGAAAAGAAATATACTTCCAAATCTCTCGACAGAGCTCTTCTCCATAGCCCCCAAAAGATCAAAATGAAAATTAAAAATCACAAGTATAAGGCCACAACATGTCATGCCTCCCGGAACACCATACCACTCACACAAGCACAACATCCCAAAACCTCTTTGAAACCCATCTCATCCACCCAACCTGGAAAAGAGTAATAGACCTAGAAACCATAGCAGCATAAGAGTGGATATGACCTCCACAGAAAGCTATGATGAATCTAGTACCATCAACCCCATAGAAACAAACATCATCAAACCATCCCTTAAATTAGTAAGTAAAACGCATGCAATCAGCATTGAATCTTGAAATTTAGACCTTGAATCCACCAACATAAAATCCGGGATCCAGAAACAACTTTTTTCGAGAAACATCTGCCAAAATCACACAAAAAATAGTTGTTTCCAATGAGAAAATGGAACCATAGAAAATAGAACCATAGCAGACAGAAAAGACAAACCCTGAACCTCCACCCCCAGTAGGTACGAACACACAGAAGTCTTAGCAGGAACAAGATGCAGGCAAAAGCCTTTAGAATTCCACAAACACTCCCATGCCAGTACAAAAAACAACCAAGAAAGAAGTTAAAAAAGAAATCCAATTCCAAAAAAGGGACATATTCATGAATCAAGACCTCCAAAAGGTTCAGAAATGGCAGGACCTGGAAGAATGACACCCCCATCTCCAAGCGAGCTTGAATCTTCCCAGAACTTTCCTTCAGTAGCTGATTGGAATCACCGACCTAGGGTATGCAATCAACAAGATCGAGAAAGATTTATTGGATTAGTATTTAAATAAATAATCAAAACCAAAGGCTACCTCAGCTTCACGAAACATGGCAGCTTCGATCCATATGGCTTCAGTGGATTTAGATTGACGTAGAAGAGCTGAAATCCAACTCACCGACTCCTGAAGATCCTCCACCGTTGAACCCAACGTGACATCACCAAGTCAAGCCGCACTAAGCTGAACCACCCTTGATCACCAGTGATGAGTCGTGCATCCAAGACTGACATCGATGAGACCCTGTCCAGATCGCCGAAGATCCCCCGCCGCTCGACCCGTGCCTTCAATGCCCAGGATCCGCTATCATGTCGTGATCTGAATCCCTAGGGCTGCTGAGGATGTTCAAAACACTAGGAGAGCCAGGGAGGTCTCAGTAGAAGCTGAGAGACCCCTCCTCAAAACTCCTTACATCGAGTCCACTCTATGGATTTATTAATTCACTATGTTTCATGTGGATGTTCAGTCTCACAACCTTAGTTGATGAACCTCATTTTCAATTACTAAATTATTAAATTTAAATTAAGTTTTTTAATATATTTAAAATTGATAAACATATACAATGTTCCATAAACTCGGTAATGTACTATGGGACATGATAGACCCTTTAAAAATATATAATTGTCTTATTAACTAATGGTTAAGGTCATAAATAACATTTTGATCATCTATAACATTCAGACCTCTTATGTGGTGAGACTAGTGTGAGTGATACTTAGTGGACCTCATTCATGATACCCTTGATACCTCTTAGAGGAGGTGTGATATTTAGAAATGTTGTGATTTTGGGTTTTGCATGACCCTAGTGATAACTTGGATCCCATGACTCATTAAGATGAACCTAGGGAGAGATTCCCTCTACCTTCATATATGAGTACATTTTTGAGTATATATTGTTTCGAATACTTATAAATTTGGTGTGTAGATCAATCGTGAACAACCTAGGGTAATGAGGTGGGCTATGATATATCTTTTTAATCCATTATTATTCCATTTTTCCATTGAGGATTACGAGTTCTATAATGATATTATCCTTTTACAGAAATTAGTACATTATTTTAATCATAATTAAACATTAAATACCATCCATGGATATTAAATTCTAGTGTATTAGTAGGATTAGGTACATAAAACATAAAAAAACCAAAATAAAAAATATATATTTAATCTTTATAATGATATCCTAACATCCTTTGAGCCCTTACATATTCATAGGATATAATTAGGATTACATGAACAAAGGTATGAGCTAAAAAACCCAGTAAGGTAATAAATATACTAATAAGGCATATCACAGAGGTTAGAAGGAAAATATTGATTATATAAAAACAAATAGAACATGAATAAAAAATTTGAAGAATAATTTATAGAATACAAGATCATATATTCATGGAACCATAGTAATGTGGAAGAAACATAAAACATGAAAAAATCATGATTCAAGGATCATTTCACCTGGAGGATTATGAGTATAGTTTAACCACCTAGACCATTTCACATGGGGAACAAGTCCAGGATAACCACCAATGATTTGGAACATGACATCTAATGAGACTAATAATTACCTAATGAATTATACATCTCTATCGGTCAAACCATCATAACATTTTTATGAATATGTGTTCCATAAAAAATCAATTATAAGGGTTACTCGTGGAAAGAATTGGGTATCATAATCATGTCATAACACATAATAAAAGAAAATATCATAATGGTGTCCATGATTAAATTGAGGAAAACCATAAATGGGAATTAGTAAAGTAAAATATGAATATATAGTGATATGTTTTATCAAAATTAAGTGAAAAATAGTAAAAATATTATTTAAAAAACATTAAAAATGATACATTTTAATACTGTTTAAGGAAAATATTAAAGGGCATTTGAAGCAGAAAAGGAATATTTGTTTTAATAAAACAAGAAATGGGAAATGATAGTTTTTTCGGATAAAATGATCTATTTATAAAAACAATTTTGTCTTACAAAATAATATTGAGTGAGCATAAAAATGGGTAAGAAATCTAGAAGTTCCCTTTATCAAGGGTTACAGATCGGGAAGATTAGAGAAGGGAACCTTTTAAATACATATATATCCTAGAGAAATAAGGATTAAATGATTTTTATACATGATTTTTTAATATATAATAATAATTTAGAATAATTATGTAAAAATAAATAAAATTTACACAGGGTAAATAGAGAGAAATCCTGACCTAAAGGGAAAATGGGGGTTTTGAGAGAATCCACTACCTAATGTATGAAAGTGTTCTACACTTGATCTTAATGTCCTAGATAATAAAACTAAATCCTTTAATTAATTAATTAATTAAATTATATAGAATTACATGACTTGTATGATTTTATTATGTTCATTTATGGCCATTTTTAAGGGTTATGAGACACAATTTAATCATTCAGGATCATTGGTTTCCTCTGTTTTTATGACTGATTTATTTATATACACGTATGGGAAAACATGTAAAATGAGAATGGTTTTCCAGAATTGAAGTTCTATGTTATTACTGAAAATACATAATATTAAATGGTTATATAATTCATATGGAAATTTTGGGAGAGGATGAATCATTAGACAAAAAGTTAATGATAATCATTTAGATTAATTTTGTGGCTTCTCTATCATCAAAAAGTAGTTTTATTTTATTAACTAATATCATGTATATAAAATGGATCCTATATAATAAATTTCATGTAATACATATATAGTAATATTTTAAACATAAAAATGGGTTTATGACCATCCTTGAATGTGGTAAAAAATATTCAAAACTCGTCGTCCTTGAATGCGATAAATTAACACATCATAGATGAGGTTTTCAGTTTTAGAATAACTAGGGAAGGGGAAGTAAATAAAGATTGATTAATAAATTAACTTAATAAAATTACAATATATTAGATATAATTGGGTTGCTAATATACTTGGATAAGGTGGGTTATAAGTGAATAAGAAAACAAAATAAATTGGAAAGAAATTTAATGAAATGTAAAGAGATTTTTACCTTTTGAATTATTCTCCTTGAGAACCTCCTTGAGGAACTTGAGTTTGGTATTTTATTGAACAAAAAATTCTTCTATACATGCGGAATAGGCTTGGGAATATGATTGGGTAGAAGTTTTACAAGTTTTAATTCTTGAAAGGTGTGAGAAATAAGAGGTGGTGAGGGGTGGAATTTATAGGAGAGGAGAGGGGTGTTTTCCCATTATTTTATTTATTAGATTATTTTTTCTCCTCAAGTAAAGAAATACTGCAAATTACATGGCTTAATACTATAATTAGAGAATAATAATTAGAGATTATGGTTCTTACATCATTTATGACTCCGGTAATAATGTAGTTAACTTATAATGTATATATACCGTAAATTACCATATTTTACAATTCAACACAAATTTATCTATTTTAGAAAAATACAAAAAATTAAACATGACGATTTTTATTTGATGATAACTATAAAATCAACTAAAATTTATAAAAATAATTTTTTCAATTCAATAAATTTATTTTTGAATTAAAATCATCTTTTTATTATAAAATAAAAATGTTAAATTTATAGTTGATTTTATAAAACATTGAAAAATTAATTAATTCCTAATAGAATAATCATATAATAATAAGATAACAAAATATCAATTTACTATTATATTTTATGTATACTAATTTTATTTTAAATCATTATATTAATTATAAAATTTTATATAAAAATTTATGTTTTTTAAATAACAACAATTAATTATTCATTTTCAAAACATTTATTTTCTTATTCCATGATATAAATGTATAATATTTTCATCAATAATATGGAAAACTATTATTAATACTTTTATTGGTGAAGTTACTTTTGTATTATTTGTTTTACTATTTAAAGGGTCATATTACTATTCTAAAGGTTAAGATACTATTACATTGGTTTTGGTCCCATAATTTATATAAATTCTTCTTATTTAATTAATTATACATTAATATAGTTATTATTGAGTTCTATATGTGATTTAATGTGAAGTATACTATATATCATAATTATAAGAAGGAAAGTTTCACTGATAAAATTCAAGCCCATTATATTCTTCACCCCTTATGAAATTTCACCCCTTAAATTTTGTTTTACAAACTAAGCGGGAAATAGGTAAGGGTAATTAACTTTTATTACTTTAATGAGGTCTTTAGTCTTTCCTATTGGAATTTACTTTAAGGTTAAGGGGATAATGTGTCACAATACTTCCTTCAGATACTTTCAAAATAATCTAATTACATTAACCAAAAACACCTTAAGCGTCCTGGATTATATCAATAGATGCATCAATAAGTCATTAAAAAAGTATGTATTATATATAATTTGGAAAAATATTTAACTTATTTATTTAAAAAATATCCTTACTAATTCATCCAAAAAAAATTGAAATAGGATTTTGGTAAATCAGTTTTTTTATTTCCCTAAAAAGATAAATCCATAATCAGATACTTATATACTTCTCATAGGACTCCATCTTCTATAGAATCTAGAAAATCATTTATTACATCTATCATTTGAAATAATGTGTATAATTTGAAAATACCCTGATAGTAGTTCCCACACATAGAATGGTAAGATATTTGTGAGTTAAATATTATATAATAGATGATACTTGATCCTTGAATGAATCATATGATGATAGAATTATTAGATGCCTCATAAAATTGTTTTCATGTAACTTGGATATTTTAAAATGTCTCAATGTCATCTAATAATTACATCTTGATAATATTTCTAGGAAGTTATTTTTGAAGATAGAGATAAAATATGTTCATGATCTTCCTCCTTCCATTATTTAACTAAGAAAAATAAAATACAATTAGGGGGATTAAATACTCAGCTAATAATAATATAAAAAATAAACCATTAAATATAGATGTATAAACATGTAAATTAAAAATATATCCCAACATTTGATACCAAACGTTTCAATAAAGGTTATCCTTGGTGATAGAATTATCCTTTCGGTTCTTACTAAGGTGATGTAGTCCTAATATCCAAAAATAACTAGATATTTCTCTAATACCAAATATAATGGTTTTAGACTTTTACACTAATTATTACATGATTTTATGAATAAATAACCATTAAATAAAAACCATGTATCGTAAATTCATGTGTCGTTGGTGGATTGGGTATATAAAACGTTAAACAAGAAACCAAAATAAGAAAATCCTTCAATTAATACTCATAATGAGATCCTAACTCCCTTTTATACCTTACATATTCATAGGATAACCTAGGGAATACATGAAAAATGGGATGAGCTAAAAAACCTAGTAAGGGAATAAATGAAATAATAAATAATAGAACATGTGATAAAAGTCACAACAGAATGGAATAAAAAGGAATAGACTATGAATAAACATATAGAATAATAACATATAGAACCTGATATCATTTAATTAAGGAATAATAGAAATTTGGATAAACAATAATTACGTAATCATTAGTCATGGATCATTACACATGGTGGAGCATGTGTCACAACAACCCACCAAGACTGTAGCACTTGGATAAAGAGTCAAGGCTAACAACCATGATCGTCACACATGACATCTGATGAGACTATAAATTAACCAAAAATTAGAACACTATCTAGGTAAAACCATCATAAAATGTCCATTCACACATGTTCCACATGAAAAATCAACCATAAGGGTTACCCATGTAAATAATTGAGTAATATAATCATGTCAAAAAGAATAACAAAAGGGAATATCATAATGGTTTTAATTGAAGAATGGGTTAAAATAATACATGGACATTAATAAGTTAAAATAGGCATAGATCATGAAAATTTATGTGAAAATGAAAAAAATATATGTAAAAATGGTGTTTAAGAGACATTAGAAATGAAATATTTTAGTGCGGTTTAAGGGAAATATTAAAGAGCGTTTGAAGCGGAATAGGCATAATTTTTTCATAAAACCAAAAATGAAAAAACAAACATGGTTAAATTAGTTATTTTATAAAACTAAAGGTTAATTAATAGGGATTATGGAGTGCACATAAAAATTGGTAATAAATCGGGAAGCTCCCTTTAATCGGTCTTTCATATCGGGAAGATTTGTTAAGGGAGCCTTTTGAAACATGTATATCCCCAAAAAATATGGATAAAATGACTCAATAAAAGATTTTAAAAAATATAAATTGAATTTAGTAAAAATATGTAAATTTAAATAAGTGTTATATATGGTAAGGAGAGGGAATGTGTTACCCAACGGAAAATGGGGGTTTAGAGATAATCTTTTACCATATGTCTGAAAGTGTTCTTCACTTGATCCTAATGTCATAGATTATCAGATTAAATCCATAAATTAATTAATTAAGAAAAATTTATACATTTATTATTTTATTATGATTTTATTAATTTCATTTACTATTTTTGATTGTCTAGGAGACTCAATTTCATCGTTCGGGTCCATTGGTTTCCTCGGTTTTCATGATCGGTTTACTTGTATACAAGTACGGGAAATCATGTAAAATGGGATTGGATTTCCAAAATTCAAATTATGTGTTATTAAAGAACATAAATTATATTAAATGTTTATAAAATTCAGGAGGTAATTTTGTGTGATGATGAATCATTCGATAAGACATTAGTGATAATCATTTAGATTAATTTGGAGATTTCTCGATCATCATAGAAGTGTTTTGTTTTGGTAATTAATATCATGTATATATAATGGTTCCAGAACACTAAATATGATGTAATACAGATATTATAAAATTATTTAACTATAAATTGGTTTTACGATGGTCATTGATGGTGGTAAAAGAAATTGAAAACTCATCGTCCTTGAATGTGATAAATTAACACATTATGGAGGAGGTTTTTATTTTTAGAACAGCAAGGGGAGGGGAAATAAATGATGATGGATTATTACATTAACATAATAAAATTTCATTATATATGAGATAATTTAGATACAATTCTAAATTTATAAGGGTAGGTTAGGAGAGAATTAAAAATTAAAGAAATTAGAATGAAATTAAATGAAAAGGAAAGAGGTTTTTACCTATTGAATTCTTCTCCTTGAGAACCTCCTTGAGGAACTTGAGTTTGGTCTTTTATTGAGAAAAAATAATCCTAGACAAGGATGAGGGGATTGGTAAGAGGGTTGGGAAGAATATAAAGAAGGATCAAATCTATAAATGATTACGGAAAAGTGGTGGTGAGTGGTGGAATGTATAGTGGAGGAGAAGGGTGTTTTCTCATTATTTTATTAATTATTATTTTTTATTTTTCCTCAATGACAAGAAATATCATTGATTCTATGAATAAATACAGTAAATAAATAATTAAAATTCTATATGATGGTTCATACATCATAGATCACTCAGTGAATAGTGTATTTAACCTATAATGTATATGTACCGAAAATTATCACAATTTACTATTCACAAAATATTCAACTATTTGAGAAAAATCCAAAAACACCCTACCAAATTTTCGACGTGTAGAATTAAAAATTTAACACCATCTTATGAAAATAATTTTTTAATTTTAATATTTTTAATTTATTATTAAAATCATCATTTACTCAAAAAAATATCAAATCTAAAATTATAATAGATTTTATAACAATTGTAAAATTAATTAAGCCCTCAACAAATTTTCTTATTATCATAATATTACACAGTAACAACTTATTAATTTATTTTATGAAAAAAAATCATTATTTTTATTTTAAAGTTGTAAATAAAAATTTATTTTTTATAAAAGCATCAACACTTAATTAATCATTTTCAAAACATTTATTTACTGATTACATGATATAAATATATAACATTTTCATTTATAAGATGGATAAATTTTATTTATAATTTCATAGGTGAGGTTAATATTCTATTATATGGTTTACTATTTATAATTTTCATATTACTATTGAAAGGTAATGATATTATTCCATTGTTTTAGTTTCATTAATTTATATAAATTTTTCTTATTCATTAATTCTTTATTCATTAAGTTTGTATTGTGTTCTATATGTGATTTTATGTGATTTATACAACATAAAATAATTATAAAATTGAATTTTCATTTATAAAATTATTGATCATTAAACGTTCATACCACATATAGCACTACTGAGGGGCGTGATGTCGTCTTTGTTATTATTGTTGGACTGAGACTCAAATATGGGACCAAAGAAACCAAGTGATGTTCCCCAAATGTGTTATTGACCTATGGAACCTAAGGGGTGTCCTGAGAGTTAACTGAAATAATGAGAGCATGTAGGGACTAGTATATATGATTGAGGGTGTCTCCTTAGAACCCAATTCCCATTGTCAATCGTGGTTGTTGTTGTGGTATATGTAGGTAAGACATGTTGTTGGCCCTTGTTTATTTCTTTTTCATATATTGTATGTTACTCCCCTAAGAGTTGGTTATTTATTGATATATATATAAATTTCATTGCGAATGTATTATGTGTGAAATAGAAGAGTCTCCCATGGATATGTTTATATTTTTTGAAAAGAGAATGCCCAACATATTGGATTAGAAAACATCATATGGGGAAGTACTGATACTAATAAAAATACCCATTTAGGGTGATTCATGGAATATAATGCATATATTCCATGAGATATTTTTGAAACTACTACTGGGTTTTTATTGAAATTAGATTAAAATTATATTGGTTTCTAAAATATAGGTCCTTCAACATTCCTTTTTATCACTTATGGGGTCTTCAGTGGGAATGTTTGAGTATTTAAGACTACTATGTCTTTAATTTAAATAATTTTTGTATACTAGGATGGTTCATTCCCAAGGAATTTATTATATGATTGAAAATTCTCTATTTTTATATTGTTTACTAAGTTTGATCAACCACCATGGTCACTATATTGTAAACCATGGTGGATAAGGACCACATGTTGTTATAGTGTACACTATAAAGGATCAGTCCCTTGGGTCGTTCCATGAATACTAGGGGAAATTCCCAGGGTTATGGTTATGGTAGGAATTGTCATCATGACATAATCATAGACACATCATTATTGGATGAAGGTGGTATTGTCGATCAAGGTCATAAACTTTAGGATAAATGTTGGTTACTTATTTAGTTACTTTTATAATAGGTATTTATTAATTTATTTCAATTAAGACACTTGAACATTTCACTACATTGTTTTATGAATGGGACCTCATTGGTGGTTCCCTACTGTGTTTTTTACTCACAAATTTCTGGGGAGGCCATTTCACTTGGGTACCCAAACATCCTTCACAGGTCCTATCACATTTTGGTAGTAGAACCATATTAACATGATAGGGTGGGATAACACTAAGGGGTAATATGTACCATAGGAGGAGGTTTGTCATGGAGTTTTAGTTTATCCATTATTTTATTTATTTATTTTCTCTATAAATTATTTCTATAGTGGCTCATTGACTCTATATGATTGTTTGACTTATTCTTATGAAGTAATTATTATTATTAGTTGGGATGTTTCATTTAATACTACATACTATGGTGTATGTTTAAGAATATGAATATTCTTGGTTTTTTTTTGTTATTTTTCACCCTGATATGTGGGTATAGTTTCCTCACGACTCCATCACATACCATAATTATTGCTCATAAGCTTATGGAATATAAGAATTCATGCATAAGGTCATGTTACACCAGCAGTCTAGTTACTATTCATAGTGAGAGAGTATGATACATTAAATGGTTGTATTATATGTTATTATTTTTCTTAAAATTTGTGAAATGGTAAATAGAAGGTATAAGAATATGTCAAAGATTATGATGTACCTCAAACTATTGTATCATGAACACTGTTTCCTATGATAAATCATGGTATCTAGGGATGGGAATAATGTTCTTGGTATTTTATGTTATAAATGTTATAATGTTCACCTTGTGTGGTGCAAATGTTATTGAGTATTATGATTTATAGTGTATTTTTTACCTTTGTACTCTTGGAAAGTGTCTAGTTATTAGATTTAGCTATTGGGATAGGTGTATAGAGGTTTATACATTAATAATTATGGGTTTATAGGATTAAAATGACATATATATCTTCCTTTGTGTGATTTTACCCTCCATAATAGAGGCCTTACTGTTTAAAGTGAAAAAAGATCATATGGAATTTCCCTATAGAACATCTTACTGGTATTATTTCTAACTAGACCACTATATATATATATTTACCTTATTTTGTTATTTTTCATTTGGAGCTATGGTGAGAAACTTAATTATGAGTATAAGGATGGTGTAATACCCCATGTGCATGGGAGGTGTAGTAACCCCATTAGGTTGATTTCGGTATTGGATTCCCTTATGATAAACCCCATTAAAGGTGATGATTATAATTTTATAGTTATTAGAAATATCAAAGTGAACCTATATGGTTTTTCCGTATATAGGTTGTAATGTCATTAATCATAAAAAACTATTTGATCATGGGTAAATGATATAACTCATTTGAGGACGGCATTATTTTTATGTTTCTATATGAGATCTAATCCACTATTGAGTAGTCTAATACAACATATGTTATAATAGGGTTAGTTCCCTAATAGTGGGATGTTATTGTTTCATGTATGATTCAATTTGGTTATTTGATATAGGAGCATGTATGACTTCTCGTGAGGTATGACGCTTAAGAAAAATTTGACTTATGGTCTTGGAGAGAGCCTAGTGGTCCATGATACATGAATTGAGAAATTTTTTGAGTGATTTATAAGTAATTTAAAAATGAAATACATGAGAGGGGTTAACCTAGTAATAAGAACACCCTTATATGATTTAGAGAAAATGGTACCTTGTATGCCTTTAACTTTTTTAGGAAATAACAATGAGTTCTTGTTATTTTTTTATCTAATCTAGTTTCAAAGGTAGGACCAATTATGTTCATGGACCTGTTTGTTTATGATGTGATTCTTATAATGGTTTATTTATGGGTATATTATTTGGTCTTTAGTATGATGTTGGCTCGTGGAAGTCGTGTAACTAACAATGGCATAGACGATGTGGAAGGTTTTTAAAAGGAGTGTTGAATGTGATTATATATAAAAAAATACATTTAGTAGAGGGAATTGTTAATATTTATGGAGAATGATTCTAGTTTTAATGATTTGTAACTCATTGGAGGATAATTTAAGATCCATTAATTTGGTTACCCTTTGAGCATACACTTACTAGTTTGGATAAAATTGAGTTGGTATATGTGGGTGATGTATGATGAAATTGAAATTGGATAAATAAGTGTCCATGTGTGATATGATGATAGATGATAATTAAGAATAATTAAAGTCAAAGTTACCCAGTTCTTATAGAAATATAAGGAGCGTCCCTTCATGGCAGATAAGACATTGGATATGGATCATGTGTCATGTTATGTTTAGACTATATATGTACCTTGACACATATCTCTAGGGAAGAATAATGGTAGTGATTTTTAGTGGGAGGGTGTGGTTTGGGAGGAGCGATATGAGTCTTATGGTGGATCCTATTGAGGATAACCTTGTAGAGTGATATAAGATATGTCAGATAGCAGGGATTTCACCATCGGGCATTAGAGGGTGAATACATTATTATGATTAGATTTATTGTCAAATAACAAGGATGTTGTTACCTTGAGTAGTGAATGAGAATTTAATTATATTTTATTGTCGGTTCTTGTTCATCAGGATGATGGAACACGGTGATTTTTATCTTTGGTAATGGATAGGGTGTAGACCATGGTGGTTAAGTATTTAATTTAGTAGTGTGTTGTTAAGGAAACTCCTAGGGTGGGGAACATCAAATAGGTCCCTGGGTATACCACCCTGGTTCATGTAAAGTCTTGTATTTGAGATACTTTTCAGTAAATAGTCTTAATGGATATTAGAATCCAATGGGAAGGATAATTTCTGATGTAAGTTCATCATTTATGATTAATGAATTTGGATTATTATTCTCATACATGGTATGAAATAATGGTGATATAATATTGGATTGGGTATATGATGAATTGATGCTCATAGTAGAGAATTTAATCAATTTTGGTTGAATGATTAATCAATAACGGAATAAAATAAGAAGTTATTTTTATAATGCAGTGGATGTATCACGGAATTATATGGTTTCATGGTGGAGTAAAGGAATTTTTATTAGGTGGTTGGGATGATTCATTGATATATAAAGATCAGTGTTTTCAATATATGTTTCCTAGGGGTGGTGAGACTTATGTTCTAGTGTGTAAATTTATATGATAGATAAAAACCATGTCAACTATGTCATATTGGGAATGAAGGACATGGTTTCAGGTTTGACTATGGCTATATGAGTTGGTCCATATGGCCGGGAGTTCCACGGGACTAATGGTTAGTGGGGTGATGATAATGGGTTTCTTATTATGGATGGGAACTATAATGTGTTTTCTTGATGTGATGATGGTGATGATGATGATGATGAATAATGGCTTGGAGATCGGTGCTTGGTTCCCCTTGGATTTTGAGTTGTGTTAAAAATGTGTGTTTGGATTTAATAGGTAGAACACATCTATTTAAATTTTAGTAAATGACCAGGGTCAACCGACATGTATTTATTAATGTACACCTGAACTTATAAAAGTTTATAAGAGTTAGGTGTAAAGTTTTTAAGGTCATGTGTCCATAAATGATGAAATACACTAAATGGTACTTGAGTCTTTGGTTAGTTAGAGGGATTGTAAACCAATACAACTAACCTAATTTTGATAGGTGCAACCACTTAAAAAATTGGAATGAAAAGAGGCTCAAAGGGTGGAAGAGAGTTTTGGGAGGGCACCAAAGGGGTCTCAGGTAGCTATAGATATAGTTGTATCCACCTTATAGCTATTGTGCTAGCCGGTATCCACACCCCTTATCCTACCATGAGACATCATCTTTCCAGTGTCCTAGTACTGAAATTTTGGTCGGGGTATTAAGGGGAACCATTACAATTATTCCTCCACCACCACTAAATATTTTAATAAGTTGGATCCCTCTTCTCTTGACTATTTTCATGTGAAGAAAACCTAGTCAGACGATCCTCATTCTCCCTTCGAATTCATTGATTTGTTGTTGATTTTGTAAATTTTCTTCATCTATTTGAGGTTTGTATTCACCTTTGTAGACCTCTAATAATCATCAAATTATTTAATTTTTTTATTTATTATTCTCTAATTATTTTTTTAGTTCTCATTCAACCATATAGTGGAGGATTCATCGTAATACGATTGGGATTATATGTTTCTTTCATTGGGGACAACCAATGATAACATCTACACATAATTTTTTAGAGATTTATTTCTAGAATCTTATCTCATTAAATTTATTATCATATTAATCTAAGTATTAATTACAATAGATGTTTTTAAAATTTTATGCAATAGTAATATTTCCTACGTTAGGGCCGAATGTATGTGATGAAATTCTATGTGCAGTTTCTTTTGGTTATATTAAAGTGAGAGTAACTATAAAGTAATTAAGAAACTAAAACTAATTGCATTATATTTGAATTTAATTTTTAATTAATTAAATTAATATCAAATTGATAATAATTAATTTTTTGAGATGAATTGGTGTGGGAATGGGCCTCGAAATGTTCATTGTTTGTTGGATGGATACATATAGGTAATTCTCAGCATATGTAGATCTTTTAGGATTTGTATTTATATAATAATGACTTCAAATAATGTATTTAGTCCACATACATTCCATATGGTTTTATTTTATTGTCATTTTTATATGGATATTTGGTCTTCCACCAAAGGTTATTGGACGCCTAATAATAATTAAATTTTAATATTTAAATTCAAAATACTAATTTACATATAATTTGTTAAACAAATATGATGTTCTATAAACTGATAAAAGTAAAAAAGGGCCATGGTATAACAATTATCATATTATTTCATTCCTCAGTCACTGATAGAAGAGGAAATTAATATCATTAGGATTATCTATGATATTCAAACCCCGAAAAGAGTGAGTCCGAAATGAGTGAGACTCAGTAACATTAATTTATAATTCCTATGAGGACTCTTGGAAAACATGAATTGTCTTACAATAGTATACCACATAGATTATATATGAACCTAGTTATTCCACGGTTCTTTTAGTCTCATTGGTGACTAGGCCATGGTTAGAATATTGATATGTTTGGTTTATGAAACAACTTAGAAAAACCTTGGTCAACAGTGTGTTATATGATCTATCTCACAAGAATATTTTAAATAAATTGTCACCTAGAGGGTTATGAGGTCATACCATGTACAACACTACTTGTGGAATCAATTACATTCTTATGATGGGGGTCATCCCTATACCCAAGATAGAATCAAGGACCCCATGTGGGATGAACCTTATTTTCTATTGAACTAGGGGACCTGAGGGTTCTCCAATAGTTACCTGGAATTATGATTTTTTAGTGGATAGTAAATATGACTATGGGTGTCACCTTATAACCCTAGTCCTGATGTGATCTAGGGATGTTGTAGTGGTATACAATGGTCAATAATGTAGTAAAACCTTCTTTATTTATTTTCTGTATATTTTATTGGATGACCTTTATATGTATTTAGGTTATAAAACATATAGAAAATTACATAGGGTTGGGGTGATGTTCAGAGTGGAAGATGACCTCAGTGTAGTTTTGATGTTGTTTGAAATGAAAAAACCAATATAGTGTATTGGAAAACTCCATTTAGGGAAGTAATTCTATTAATAAAAACATCCTTATAAGTTATCCAATGATACATGATGTATTTAATTAGTTAGGTTGTTTTTACATAGTTAGTGGGCCTATCCATGATTTAGAGTTGGGATTATATTGGTTGTTTGTAGAGGATATGTCTTTTCATGTGCTATTTGTCAGGGATCGTGGGTTATTTGGTGGGATGGTCAAGTATTATATACTACTATGAATTTTCTACCAGAAACCACTGTATATTGGGATAGTTCATTTCCTAGAATTTTATTATAGCATAGAGCATTCCATAGAGCCTTATAATCTATGTAAAGGTGGATCACACCATTGGGTTGTTACTTGTATACCTTTTTGAAAGATCTCAAGTCATTATTATAGTCAGAACGATCATCAATACATTCTCAAAGACTCTCTCAAATTTTCAAAACAAGGTATGGAAGATTAGGGTTGAATGCATAAAGATTGATGGTGATAATTTATTTATTTAATTTTCATATATATTTATTCATTTTATCTGTGCATACCACATTTACTTATGCTTACATTTCCCATTATGTATGGAGCATCATTAGTGGTTCCCTATTAATTTTTTACTCACACCCTAATTAGGTGGATATAGAACATTGGTACTCGATCATCCTTTGTTGATCATCGTTACATGATATGGAGTGTCCTAGACTAGAATTATTGGTTAGGATGGATTAAATGGTTATTTTGATCTTGGAATGTCGTATGGATTAGTGTTGAAGTAGATACATCTATGTTTTCTTTTTTTTCAGTAAATATTATTTTCCAATTGGGTGGTGAATCCATTAATTGTATGAGTTGTGCTTCCACCTGATTTATTACTATTGTTTTGAATGTATCTTTTATTCCTACGTACTCGGATGTATGTTTACGTTTTTTTGATTCATAGTGATTTTATTATAACTACATACACTAAATAGGGTTTTTGTCTCCCCACATCTATATCCTAGATCCCCACTTCTATTTAGAAGTCTCTAGAATATTTAGAGACTTACTTAAGGTCATGTAACGCAATATATATTGTTACTATTAATTTTGATCTGGAATATGATGTTACAATATTCAGATCTCAATTCTATATGAATTATTTTTTTATCTTTATTTAGTGATAATAAAATTCCTTAATACTGATATGGATAATTTTTTGTTCTTTTATTTCATATTTAAGTGGATATATTTTATCCTTGAGTTTATCCATGTATTATAAGGTTTCATTCAACCAATCTCTCTTTCATTCATTCTTATTTGATTGATTTTGATGCTCATTAAGTGCTCCTCATAACTCAACCATGAATTATTTGAATACCCCTATTTTAACATCATTATTCAACTCAATATTATATTTTTCAACATCCAATATCATAACATCCTCTTAATCTGATATAAATTCCCTTTTAAAATTCTTATAGGTGATCTTCAACATTATTTTTTCACTTAATTACAATAATCACCCAATTAAAAATATATTCAGAAGAAATTTTTTGTTTGATATCTCATTGAGGAGTTCATATACATGTTCTCCTTTATACATAATTAGCTTCTTCCACCTCACTAATATTTTTTAGCAAAATAAACTGATCTATGTCCCTCTTTTCCATGTCGATCATAGGAGAGGGGTAGTTTAACTTCAAATATTAATTTTTCCTTTTGATCATAATTCAAATGAGAGAGATAAATGAATCATAAATATATTGTATTTAATCTACATTATCATTAAATTTATGTTTTTTCATAGCTTTAAATGATACTTCATTTATTTCCTAATTTTTCTTTCCCTCAAACATGATTCTAATATCATAAGAAAGAACACTAATGTGATGATCATTAAGGGAGTGTTATGATAGATTTTAGTATTCAAAATCAAAAAACATTGAATTAATATGGGGTGGGAGTCTTATTAATATTTTATTCACAATTTTTACATCTTATATTAGATCCCACATACCCTATATATATCTAAGAGCATTAGTTTTACAATTAAATAAACTGTATAACCCAGACTTTATAAATGAAATTTATTTCTAGAAATAAATTTTTGTTGTATTATTTTATATAGGATTATACATATACATCACATAAGAAATTATCAATAATTAATCTCATCAGAATTGTTACATGAGTCTTCAACAAAACCCCTGAAAAATCCAGACATTTCAATGGGAAAAATATAAATTAGGAAATTTATCATGGGAAAATTCATATCAATCCAATCTACTTGAATCATCACCCCTACTACCAAAACTATATTAAGGAAATAAAATATTTTTATACTAATCAATATCATAAAAAATGAAAATATAGATCCTTTAGATGAAAATTTTTAAAAAAATTTATATTGAAATAATTTATTATTCATAGTTAGTAATGTGACCGTTGAAATAGTAATGTAACCATTGTAATAGTAATATCGTAATTAAAAATAGTAACAAGACCATTGGGAATTATTAATTAACCATTGGAATAGAAATTTGACCTCAAAATAATAATATTTTACATAAATAATATTTAACAATATTAAGTTAGGCGAATATAAATATGATAATATCGAAAAGCTAATATCATAATTAAAATTTTAATTTTAAGTTATATTTTAAAAATAATAATTCTTATATTAAATATTAATATAAAATATTATAAATTTTTTTAAAAAAATTAGTTTAAATTTTTAAATCATCAAATTGATGTTTTCCAAGGGTGGTTTTCTAGTAACTTGTTAAACTACATCAATTTTTTAGGTGAGTTTAAAAAATTCAGTATTTCAGAAAATGGTGTATTTTAAATTAAATAAATCAAAATTTAATAATAATCATATCAATTATAAAAATGTTTGGTATAAAAAAATATATTTCATTTTTTAAAAGTCTCATTAAAATACAATAATCATGTTTTCAAAACATAAAAATTACTTTCCAAAGTTAAATGTCAAAACTATCCCTTCAAAATAATAACATTTCATTTTTTCAAATTTACTTTTTAATAAACTGTTTAATTAGAATTAAAATGGAATTTAAATTCCAAGAATAATTATATTTATTTTTTATGTGATTAATTATGTCCAAAATATAACTACTACAAGGTTTATCTTTGATATATTATTTTATTAGATATTTTATTCTAAAACAACAACTCTTCTAATGTATAAATAACCCATGCCCCTCCCCTTAGAAAAACACTATGACCTCGTGATACAAATAAACATATTTAAAAAATTCTCTATATTAAACATGTTATAATCCTTAATGATTTTTTTGAGTAAAACAACTCCAATCATCATGGGTGTCTAGTGTCGTATAAAAGAAGCAACACAGGGAAGAGGGTAAATTTCCATCAACCCTTATTTTTTTCATCATATATACCTATCATTCCATATCCCATTCAAAACAAAATATTATAATATTTATTAATATATATGTTAAAATTAAATTATTTATTTTAAAATACTTTAAAAATTAATTTTTTTTAATTATTTATATTTCATACATCTCTTTCTCATCCTTTAGAAAATGATATAGATAACTGTCATCTAACCACCAATGAGAATGTTTACAACTTCATTCAATCTGCCAAATTTTGTACAATAAAACTAAATTAATTACAATATATAAATTTATTAATATATAAATCCCAATATTCTCAATTTATCATTAATAATGTATGAATTTATTTGATGAGAAATGGAGAAATCAAAATAAAATGGTATGTTTTTAAGGAACAAAATGACATCAAAATGCTTCAACTTTAACAACAAAAAATTGAGAAATATAAACCAATTATTGTAATTGATAATTAGTGACATAAATTAACATAATTACCTTCAGTATCAATGTTTTAATAAACCTGTTTTTATTATTCAAGAGGTAAAAAGTAATGAAATAAAATTCGATTTAAAGTAATGGGATTTTCAAACCCAAAATATTTCATTTGGGTTATATCCTATTTCACTTTATTTTTAGTATGGTCATTCCTATAACATCCACAGTATTCCCTTTAAATATTATTTATCTTTTATTTTGATTATATACTTGTTCATAGAAATCCAAAATGTTTTTCATGTAATTTATAAAAATTTTCAAAAAAGCCATAAATTTCAATGACATCTCTTGAATAATGTTGAGTTGTTTCTCTTTTCAAATAATAAAATGAACTTATATTGAAAAGAATAATATATTATATTCAGTTTTTATTCTTAAATTCTATTTCATTATGTAATAAATGATAATGATTTTATGAAGCACATTAATTCCCATGGGTTATTTAAGGACTATGATTGTTATTCATCCATGTTTCATGTAAGATTATGATCATTTTTTTATGTGATGTATGGGAATGAAATTAAATACCCATCTATTGAATTGTGTAATTTGATTTATCTCATGGGATAATGTGTATTATTCCTAAAAATTAATATAAATTTTTTCAAAATTGTGATATTATGATGATGCACATATGTTATGCAAGAACAAAATGTTGGATTTGTTCACAACTATGTGTGGAATATGACCACTATGACATAATGTTTCATTTGTATGCATATTTCACATTCATTTACCATAAAAATGTATCCCTTTTGATTATTTTTTTGATCCTATAATTATTATATGATTATTTTCATTATGCTCAACAATGTAAAATTGACTCATGTCCTTTATTCCTCCCATTATATGGATTTTTATTCAAACCATTCATGGATGTATATATATAGGTTACTAAATGTAGTAAAGAGATCATGAGAGTTTTATAAGGAAAATGGATAATAATTTAAATAAATGTAAGTGTTATTATGTACAAGTGATGTGTAAGCCTAATTTTTCTAGGATACTAAACCTTTCGATCCTGGATAAGTATTAATATTATGTTATTAGTATTCAAAATAATATAATAGTCATGTAAGAAAATGTTGAAACTCTTCTATTGGTATCATAAAAGGGTTTAGTTTATTTAATAATTATTATTTTAAAAACATTATTAAATACCTTATGTATAATTCTATTTATAGGTAAACATCCTAGAAGAATCATTTTAGAAAAATTCTATGCAAATGCATACCACAAGATATGTTATTAGAGAAATTTCACTGTAACAAAAAATTATTTATTCATGATCTGTTGACTTAAATTTTGTTCAATCATATACTATATTATAAATTTTTGGAACAATGTGGAAAAGGGCCATAACCCTTATGAGGGATAATGCAAAGATTTTATGAATGACATCCCTAGTGCCATAGGAGGTGGAATTCAAAACATCCTGGATATGAATTCTTATCTATCCTAGTATACGAATAATTACCTAAAATATGTAGAACATATGAATAAACCTAAAGACGGATATACTAGCCATCAAATCCTTCTTGCCAAAATGAAAACCAATATCTAGTGGTTCTTCTCTCCCACTTATCATTGAACAGTGGGTGAACTCAATAGAGAAGATATTTTATGTTCTCAAATTTTTTTGAAAAGGAAAATGTGACTAAGGTCATATATCAGTTAAATATAGATTCTAATAAATTTTGAGATTTGATAAAGAATATCAACCATATGGATAAAATGGAAGAGATGGATTTGGGATAATTTAAGAAAATATTTCATAATAATTATTTCCTTAGAACACTTCAAACAATGATGGAGAGAAAATTATTAGATATGAAGAAAATGGAAGGAGGATATATCAGGAATTATGATTAAAAAATCATAGTGACTTCAATATACCCCTTGGTATTTGTTATCAATAATGATAGAAAAATATATATTTTTTTAGGGATTTATAACCCCAACTTTGAAAGTTTCTAGCTATTTGAGACTTTTGGAGTTACTAATATGTAGTTCTATGTTCTCAAAATATAGAGATGAAGTTTGGTTAGTGTTTCCATTATTGTCCAATTAAGACTAAAAAATGGAGTTTCAAGGTGGTGTGTCAAATGAAAATGAGGAATGAGGATCCAACCACCCACATGTCTAAAAATTGGAAAGAATAATCATGTTAATTTACTAAAAGGGAATTATAAATTATTTATGTTCTAGAGATAAGTCCATTAAACTCTTGAATCTTTGAGATTTATGAAGTAACCAAATAACAAGATAGAGAAAAGGAAGGAACCTCTTAATGAACCACCCATGGTTCAATGCCTAAACTATTGGGAGCCAGGGAACTGAAAAAGATAGTGAACTAAACTGTGGGTCCTTGAGGGTAATCAGTGTCTGTCACCACCAAAGCCAATGGGAAAAGGAATCCTTATTCTATAACTTATGCTAAAGTGGATCAGGAAAATGAAGTCATAAAATTTAAACTTTCTATTAAATCAAGAATACACATTTTTTTATTTGACTCCAGTTATACTCATTCCTTTATATCTTCCATGTTTTCTAGAACATTTGAATCAAATCCATGAAACATTGAAGTAGATATTTCTATGAAAACACCAACTTGTTCGATCATTGAAACCAAAGTGTTGGAATATTCTCCTCTTAGAGTATGTGGAAAGATTATTATAATGAATCTCATTTCCCATGTCTTTTTGGAATTTTATTCCATACTAATCATTTATTGGATATCATTATATAGAGAACACATTAACTCTTTGAAAAAATAAATATATTTATACCTATTATAACATCTTCTTCTCGTGTAAAAATGAATTGAAGATCATGATTCTACCTTGATAATTCCCTAAATGGTGTTTGTAATGATACACTATATAGAATCATACATTTTCCCAAATGGTTTAGTCAAGGTAAAAAATCATCCCTAAGTAAATTTCCATTATTAGGTAATACACGGATATATTTACTGAAGAGTTTCCTGAACTTCCACATGATCAAGAGGTAATGTTCTCAAAATAACATATACATGGTGAACCTCTTATCTCAAAATTCCCCTATAGGATAGAACCTATTAAACTGAAAGACACAAATAATCATATTCGGGTGAATTTGTAAATATATTTTATTCTCTCTACTGCATCAAATTGGGGTGAACTATTTCTATTTTTAATGAAAAATTATCGTTCAATGGAGTTTTGTATCGATTATCAGGGATTAAACCATATCACCGTAATGAAAAACTACATCCTACCAATAAGTGATGAAATATCCAGAAAACTACATTGGTGTATATAATTCTCAAATGTATATATTCTTTCTGGATCTCACCAACTGATGGTGAATGTCACGAAAAAACCCAGGTCATCCCTAAACAGGTCACCGTAGCTAATCCATGGAAGGCCCGAGAGGAAATCTTGATCATCTCGGGCTGGAAACAAGAGACATGGGAATTGATAGAGATGATGAAAATGATTTCTCCCAATACAAATAAATAAAATAAGAGGAAATAATAAAGAGTGGTTTAGAATAAGTAAACCAAATAAAGAGACTAAACAAGAACTAAAGAAAATAAAACTAACTGAATGGGACAACCACTATCACCGTGTGACAACATAGGTCACTCTCCAACTCATGACAGAACATCTCCCAAGGAGAACTCACCCAAGATGGAATGTGCACAAGAAATAAAAACATAAAATAACTATAGTCATGAGTATTAAAACTCTGTATCCTATCTTGATAATCTATTCCCAATTTACTCAATTTAAAATTAAAGAAAAATCCATTTTCATGTTTTAACTACAATATATAAAAGTAATGTTTTCTACATGTTACTAAAATAAAAAGTATGAGTCATTTCCCTTATTCATTTCTCAAAAACCCATGTCATTATTTTGTTGAGAAGTTATCATTTTCAAAGGGAAAGTGATTTTTACATTTTCAATTTTCATAAAAATAATAAAACACATTTCTTTTGAAAACAGTTATCATAAGATGCATTAAAAACACACATCACATTCTAGTAAAATAATTACAAATTAAATCACTAAAATAGTTACATAATAGGAAAAATTAAAAGAAAATATACATACAAGTAACACCTTCATAAATCCAAGTACTAAGAATGTGCAGACATGGGTGAACCCATGAGATCATGAATAATCCAGAAGACACCAATACAAGAGACCTCATCCCAGTTGACATGTCACACACGATGAAATCAAAACTCTCCAAATGCTCAGTCATCCTTTCTCAGGAAGGCCAAGGGAAAATACCATACCAATGATCCCAAACATATCCACCTAATATGGTCCACCGGTCAGTACCATAACCAACTAGTGCAGAAATCATTCTTAGAATATTCTCTCAATACTCTAGATTCCTATATCACATTTATATACCAGGGGTGAGAAAACTGATTCCAACTGTGCATCCAATCACAAATATATATATATATATAATAAATAACAATAAGCATCACCTCGAGCCACTCCATGGTATAACCTCTTGCCTTTAAACCATTCGAGCACCCAAGAGCCTCTAAGTGTGCGCCTCCCAAACAATTAGTCACAACCCTGGAAAGAGTGTCGTATAATGAGGGTTTTCATCAAAAAAATCATCATTTTCCACAAGGATCCAAAAAGACATTAAACACATTTCACAGACCACCATTTTTAAATGAACCAAATTATTTTTCCAAAAAAAAGGGGGCAAGACCACCTCTTGCTCTTCCAGAAGCATTTATAAAATCTCATTTCCTTATAAATCCAAAACCAGTTTGAAACCATTTAAGGATCCCCAAAATCCTACCCCACATGCTTCCAATATTTTTTATAAAACCAAATCAAAATATTTTATATCCCAAATAATCCATGAGAGCCAACTGAACAATTAATCAGCGATGCATGCAACATTTACTAAAATAGTTTCTAATTAAGACTCAACGTGGTGAAAACAAAAATTTCATGACAAAAACTTATTTAAATTGATAAACCATGTTCTAGGAATCAAAAATCATGTGTGAATTTAAGAAAACATTTAATCAAATAAATGGCGTGTGAAAACATAACAAAACAACCTCATTTTTTCAAAAACAGGAACTGATCTATCAATTAACATACCAAATAAATTAGTAAAAAGTTGGACAACAATAATTAGAAAAATTATAGGACGCAAGAGGCAAGAAATAGGTTACCTTAAATTATAAAGTCAATAGAATTGAGAAACCTACCTCAAAACTGAATCGCGACTGCAACGCAAACTCAGAACTGATGCGAAAACCATCCACACCTCAATCGCATCCCAAAAAAGCGAGATTAACCCCAAAATAATGATATAAAATGAAATGGGTCATGGAAGGACCCCAAAATCCAAATCTCTATCACTGGAAACCACATACCTTTCAATAAGAAGCTCACCATAGTGGAGTCACACTAGAAGGGTGGTGGTGTGCTAGTCGGGATAACATCATCAGGGTACAGGAAGGTCGTAACGACGCTGGCAGGGTGCGCACCGATAGGGGTGGAACCATCAAGGATAAGGGCCACACGGGAGGTCATCTGGGAGGTAGAGAAGAGTGCGTCAGGGGGTTTTGGTTTGGCTAGAGAGGCTACAGTCACCGGAGGAGGTCATCCAAAGGGGGTTTCCGGCTGGAGGAGGTTCAGCCGAGGATGGCGGCGTCGGAGGGTAGGGGAGTCGGGGGGTCATAACCAGAGGTCAGGAAGGAGGTAGTCATGAGGCTAGGTGGTCGGGTGGTTGGGGAGAAGGCAAAAACCTAGGGAGATGGGACTCGAAGGGCGGAAACGAGCCGAAGTGCAGAGGGAGTGCGATGCTTTCAAGTTAGAGGAGTGTGCAGGAGGTGTGGCGGCAGCTAGCCGGTCGAGGAAGAGGTGTTGGGAAGTAGGTAGAGGAGGTAGCATCCGGGGAGCAATGCCACTAGCCTACTCACGTGCAGCACAGGGATTCATGGGGTCCTAAGGTTCATCAATGTAGTAGAGGGAGGCAGCTAGGTTTCTTGATCACATGAAGGGGAAGGGGGTAGCGGTTATCCCATATGGGGGGTAGCGTGGAAGTGGTGGTAGAATTTGGGTTTTAATTTTTCTTCTTTTTCTCTTAATAAAACCATACCATTTAAATATTAATAATAATTATAGTAATTCTAATAATAATAATACATAATAATACTAATGTATACTGATAAAAATAAAAATAATAAAATTGCACATATTCTTTAAATAATAATAAAAATATTAACACAATAAATAAAATTAAACGACACAACAATTAATGGTTGTTTTAAATTAGAAATCTTTTTATTTTAATTTTTCAAAGATGGATAGGATGCACAGTTACAAGGGCGGATCTGCATGGGGTATCCAAAATATTTTACACTTGTGCGCCCTATGATATTAACTAAAAAAGAAATCTTTTTATCATGACCTCAAAATTTTCATCTGGGACTCAACCTAGACCCCAGAAAAAAATATTTAAAGGCAGAAAAATAATAAAATGAAAGAGTCACACGGGTCGGGGTGTAAAAATTCTCCCCATGATAAATCTTTTTTCCCCTAGAAAACCAAAATACTATCCATCCAATTGATTAACACCTAAGGATTTCACATAAACACGATCCAACCTCTTAATCCAAGGACATTCCATCGACCACCAAGAGACTCAACCACATTTTCTGAAATAGATCCCCAGAAGAGGGGAGACCATAACGGACTCCCCACCATAATAATTCAACTAGAATCCAACGAATAAATAATATAAAACCCAAATAAACTTATGGTGGGTCTCCCCGCCATAAATAACCAACCTAAAAACATCCAAATGTAAAACCGACTTAGACTTGAATCGGTCCTTACTCACGATGAAAGAAACAAAGCAAGAACATTTATATCACTCACTACCATTTGAAAGGGATAAAATCTAAACCAAAAAATCCTCCTGAACCAATAACCCTAACCCCATGGGTTGATAGGGAGGTCCCAAGGATTGGATTAATGAAACTAAAACATAAAAATACTCACAACTCACCACTTCAGGGTGGAAACAAACCAAAGTCGCAACTAATTTACATGGGTGGTCCACGCAAGGCCACTAATTGGAAACTCGCATCCATAAAGGCACCATTACAGACATTTCATGATGGATAATTACATAGCGCTCTTTGAGACCAATGGAATTTCACAAAAATAGAGAAACCACAACAAAGAAACAAAAACTATCTCACCAAAACGATAGAGACACAACCTTAACCAAACTACTAAAAATCCTTCGGGGTTCCGGACTACGCGTCAGCTTCACTCTGAGGCCTTTTTTCTGGAGATTTGATAGATGAATCATCTCCTACCTCATATTTAGGTTTTGATAATCATAATAAGAAACATAAATCTTTTGATCTGACTAATGAAAGCAATGAATTTTGAAATAAAAACCATGCTGGAATTGAAAACTGATATTCATCAAAGACCCATGACATTCCCAAATATTTCAAAACCCAAAACAACACCTATACACCTGCAACAATAAGTGATCCATTATACTGGAAGAAATCCTACATGAAAAATTTTAAACAAAAACCCTACATCACATCACTTTTTAGAACTTCCCCTGCGATGCTTTCTAGAAACACCCTGACAGAATCGTCACAAGTGACCCAGTTGTCCACATGCCTGGTAGGGCTTTGGAGCATTTTTACACGACGCCTTTTTGTGTCCCATCTTGCCACACTGATGACACATGTGGATTTTTCTCTATGAAGAGGATTCTGAAAGATCTTGATGCCTTTCAATTCCACGACTTTCTCCATCCACTTTCTATCGATTTCTAATCTCCTTACCAGAATCCTTACCACTACTCCTAGGAATTGAAGGGGGAGGACTACTTCGAGAACTCCCTCCATCATGGATTATACATGAAAAGTTTATCTCACCACTTCATAAAATGATGTTAGGTTGGAATCTGAAATCTTTGACTACATATCAGGATGGAGACCCACCTCAAAACGTCTATCCTTCATGGACTCATCTATGGAATACCCTAAATCGTAAGGGACTAGGTCTACCAAGCACTTAAAATACTCCAACACTGATCCATCACCCTGATATCGACAACACATCGTCATCCTCTTTATCACCCTTTCTTTTTTAGAGAAGTACTAACAAATGAACAAAGCATTGAAAAACACCCATGTAAGATCTTGATAGGGCTTGTTCCGTGATACTGACATCCACTACATCCATGGTGAACCGTCAATCATGAAGGTTTCAAACTTGACCTTCAATGACTCGGGAAACCCAACGATGTTAAAGTCCCTTTTGATATTTCACATCCACTCCTCCACTATGGAAGGGACTTCTTGACCATAAAAGATATATGGATATAGCTTCTAAAACTCAAGAATAAAATCCTGAGGTTGATCAATAGTAATACGATCATCCATCATAGCTTCAAGAGCATAAGAACTGGACAAGAAAAGTAAAGAACCCAATCAAGTTCAAATCAATAAATAAAATCCTCATGATCAATCACCGCGTTGGTGAGAATATATAAACACAAGAAAACAGTCTATCATAACATCAAAAGTTCCCTATTTGAAAAAAAATCTTTCATTTAAAACATGCTTGGTGGTTTAAAACCTCTCCATTGGTATTATTTAGAGTCTCACTCACATGCATGTTTCCATGCCACATAGAGCATCCATCCACCATACCAAACATCCATTCATATTATAACACAACATTATGCCTGTGAGCACCCCTAGGAACACCAAGGACAAATAAAACACCATCATTTTCCAAAAACAAATCATTCATTCAATTTCCTTTAAAACAGTCCCCAAATTAAACATGTCATTTCAAACAACAATTTTTTTTCAAAACCAATTTTTTCTGATTCAAAAAACTTTCATAATTCATAGGAGACCCAAAAAAACTCAAATAGGGAACTAGTTTCAGTGTGTGACTTGACCATATGGTTGGCATCCATATGTCAAACATGTCACTGACAGGAAGACCCTTTTAGAAACATGCCCCTAGCATTACAAGGCTTTCCAGGCCATGCGGCTCATGAAGACTATTATCCCAACTCCCATTGTCATATCACAATTTCAAAACATTTCTTAAAAACCCAAAGAAACTAATTAAACTGGACATCACATATGAACCCAAGGATCATAATGTGAAAGTGTTAACGACGCTCTTCCCGCACCTACCCCTTGATTCCCGAAAATCCTACTCCATCTACCATGATATTTAAAATAAAAAAGGGTGCTCTGAAAAGAAAGTTCCACTAAGATTTAACCATCTTTGATACAATTTTGTCATGAACCAACTTGGTTCAGCCCTAAATTGGTCACCCGAGTCGATCTGCGGTAAGGCCTGAGAGGATTTCCCAATCCTCTCTGGCTAGCGATAAGCACCAAGTCATCGACATATGCGATGGGATTGATTTCTCCCAATACAAATAAATAAAATAATAAGAAATAATAAAAGTCCATTCAGAATAAATAAACCAAATAATGAAACTATATAAGATCTGAAGAAAATAAAACTAACCAAATGGGACAACCACTATCTCCCTGTCACCTCGCAGTTCACTCTCTAACTCATGACCGAACGTTGCCCATGGAAAATCCACCCAAGATGGAACCTGAACAAGAACTAAAAATAGAAATGAAATATTGGTGTGAGTATTAAAACTTAGTAGGATATCCCGATAATCTATTCTCAATGAACTTACTTTAAAATAATAGAAACATCCATTTTTGAGTTTGAACTACAATTTATAAAATTAATGTTTTCTACATGTTTCTCAAAAAAAAGTATGAATCATTTCTCACATTCATTTATCAAAAGCATAAGTCAGTAATTTAGTGAGAAGTTATCATTTTAAAATGTAAAGTGATGTTTTCATTTTCAATTTTCACAAAAAGAATAAAAAACCTTTCTTTGAAAATAGCTTTCATAAGCCACATTAAAACCACAAATCACTTTCTAGTAAAAACACTACACATTAAAGAACTATAGTAGTTACACAACAAGGGAAATTAAAATAAAATGTATATACAATTAACACATTCAGCACTATAAGCACTAAGAACATGTAGACATAGGAGAACCCCAGAGATCAAGAATAATACAGAATACACCAATACATGAGACCTCTTCCTCGTTGACATTTCACACACGATGAAATAAAAATTCTCAAAACGCATAGAAATTCTTTCTCAAGAAGTCCGGGGGAAAATCACATAGAAATGAACCCAAACATATCTTCCTACAATGGTCCACTAGTCGGTACCATAACCTACAAATGAGAAAATCATTCACATAATATTCTCTCAATATGACAGGTCCTTATGTCTCATGTATATAACAGGGGTGAGCCAACTAATGCCAGACGATCATCCAATAAAATATATATATATATATATATAATAAAAACAAGAATCACCTCAAGCCACTCCCTTGTACAACCTCTTTCCTTTAAACCATTCGATCACCCAATAGCCTCTATGCATGGGACTCCAAAAGAATCAGTCACAACCAAGGAAAGAGAGTTATCCAAGGAGTTTTTTCATCAAAACAATTTCATCATTATCCAAAAGGTTCCAAACGATCATTAAACACATTTCAAAAACCACCACTTTTAAAAGAACCAAATTCTTTTCCCAAAAAAAGTTATAAGACCACCTCTTTCCCTTCCACAACCACTTATAAAATATCATTTCCTTATAAAACCAAAACTAGTTTGAAACCACTTAAGGAGCCTCAAAATTCTACCTCCCATGATGCCAGTATTTTTTATAAAACCAAACCAAAACATTTTATATCCCAAATAAACAATAAGATTCAACCGGGAAATTTATCAGCGACACATGAAACATTTACTAATATAGTTTCTAATTAATACTCAACTAGGTGCGAATAATAATTTCATTCCATAAACTTATTTAAATTTATAAACTAGGTTCTGGGAATTAGAAATCAAGTGAGAAATTAAGAAAACATTTCACCCAACAAACAGCATATGTAAACATAACAAAATGACATCATTTTTTCCCAAAACAAGAACTAAAATGTCAATTCGCATACCAAATATATTAGCAACAAGTTTCACAAAAATAATTTTCACAGTTATAGGATGAAATCGGAAAGAAATATATAAACTTAAATTATAAAGGCAAGTGCATTGAGAACCCTACCTCGAAACTGAAGCGCAATGACAATGTAAACTTAGAACTAGTGCGAGAACCATATGCACCTCAATCGCTTCCCATAGAACGTAGATTAACACCAAAACAACGATGTCCAATGCAATGGGTCATGGTCCGACCTAAAAATCCAAATCTATATCATCGGAAACCACATAACTTTTTAAGGGAATATCACTAGAGGGTAGTCACACCGAAAGGGTGGGGGCGTGCTATTCGGTATGACACTATCAGGGTGTGGGAAGGCCATAATGACGTTGATAGGGTGCTTGTCGGTAGGGGAGGCACCGTCAAAGAGAAGGGTCACACGGGAGTCTGGAAAGGAGGTGGAGGAGAGGGAACATGGGGGTGTGGTTCAACCAGAGAGGATGCGACCCCAGAGGAGGTTGATCAAAGGGGGTTGTCGGACAGAGGAGGGCCAGCCAAGTCTAGCTGGAGCGCGGATGGAGTACGACGCTGTCAAGGTGGATTAGTGCGCAGTAGGCACACTCACAGTAGGCCAAACGTGGAAGAGACGTTGGGATGAAGGGGGAGGAGGAGGCGTTCGGGGAGCAGGGCCACTATCCTGCTCCCGCAAAGAAAAGGGAAGTTTCGGGAGTCTTGAGGTTTGTTGAAGCAGAGGAGTGGGCATTTGAGTTGCTCGAGCGTAGTAAGAGGAAGGGGGTAGTAAGTATCTCATTGGGGGTAGCGCGGAAGTGGGGGTAGAATTAGGGAATTAATTTTTTTCCTTTTCTTTTTCTCTTATTATAACATTAAGAATTAAATAATAATAATAATAGTAACAAATAATAATAATAATGTATACTGACAGTCATAAAAATAATAAAAGCACTCATATTATTTCAATATTAATAAAAGTATTAAAACAATAAAAAAATTAAACGACACAAAAATTAATGCACGTTTTAAATAAAAAGTCTTTTTATTTTAATTTTCAGAAGACGAATGGGATATGCAGTTACCCAGGGAGAGCCGCCCGGAGTTTCCAAAATACTCTTTGCTCGTGTGGCCTAGGACGTCAACTCAAAAAGTGCACTTTTTAACAAAACTTTGAAAATTTCATCCAGGATCAACCCAAACCCCATCTAAAATTATTTAAAGTCAGAAAAATAATAAAATGAAAGATCCACATAGTTTGGGGTGTGACAATGAAGAAGATAGATATTTATAAGATAAATTTTTGTACAAGGTATGGGTACAATGTGTTTTCGGTGATTCCCTTTGGACTTACTAATTCCCTTATGATGTTCATGGATTTGTTGATTATAGTATTTTGATACATCCATGATAAATTTTTTGTTTTATTTATCGATGATATTATCAATCACTCAAAGAGAGAGTAATAACATGAAGGGCATCAATGGATTGTATTTTCAACAATAATGGAGTGATATAATATAAGCTATTTTTATAAAGTGTGAATTTTGGAATCAAAAAGTAATATTTATAGGGAATGCGATTACAATTGAGGTATTTTATATGTACCATTAAAAGAAAATGGATATTAAGGAATGACCCAAACCCACAAGTGTCTAGGAAATATGTAGTTTTTTTTGGCTTAGTTGTGTAGTGTCGATGTTTTGTGGGAAACTTTTCTTGATTTTCTAGTCCGATAACTAAGTAACCACAGATAGTGTTTAAGTATATCTCAATAGTATAATGTGGGTAAATCATTATACTGATCAAGAATTGGAAAATCACAGAACTTGTACTCAAATTAACATTATGTGAGGAAGGTTTTCTAATATATAATGATGTATAAAATAAATTTTTGGGTTGTGTACTCATGGATATTGTCAATGTGATAGTATATTACTCATGAAAATTAATTATCCATAGGGAAAAACCCAAAATCATGATATTGAGTTAACATTTGTGATCTTGACTATAATTAAACATGATTACTATACAGAGACATTAAATCATCATTCAGAATATTTTAAACATTACACAAAAACATTTCCAAAGAAAATAATAGTTTATTGGATTAGGAAACTTGGAAACATAAACAATAGGTTTATAACACATCTAATTCTTCTCTCACTTATTTCTTCATTACTAGAACCCTTTTTTACATATCAATATTGATACCATTCTTCATATCCTGGGGAAAAGAAACATGAGAAAAGGTGTGCTCATATTCACATTAACGTTAAACAATGGAGATACATAATCATAAAATGATCATAAGGGTATGAAAACAAAAAAAATAACATTTTAATATCATACCCTTCATATCAACAATTATATGCATGATACATGTCATAAATGGATGTTCATAAGACATGAATAAAAAGGGTGTCAAGAAAATAGTACATGAAAGAATAACATAGAAATAAGACATGGGATTTCAGTAGACACACTCATATATATAATGATTTCCATAGTAGTCATTACTCATGGACAAGGAAATATTAGTGGAATGGTTTCACTCCACAAACCATCATAGTAGTCAATATTCACTCTTAAGTCCATCTTAGCGAAATATGTCATTTACTTAATCGAGTTCACTCTACATTTCAGTATTTTCAATATCAAGAGTGAAAAATAATTACCCAATGAATTGGAGGGAGACATAGGTCCCACCCATCTTATAATGAAAACCAAACATATTTTTTCCAGAATACCATAAATCATATTATAACCCATAAAAATAAATGTTTTTTTTTAAAATTTCATCATAACATAACCCATGAAAAAGAAATTGGTTTTATAAGTATCAGTCCAACATAAACATAAAACATTCATAGAAATAATTAGAATTGTATCATTGGATCATATACCCAGTGAAACATATGTAACATAAAATAATGTTTTTTTAAAAGGAAAATGATATTGAAATATCATTTGAAATAATTATTGAGGAAAATATCCATCCCAATTTGAAGAACACATTTTAAATCATATAGAATTTATAAAAACATTTCATTGAAAATAACCTCGAAAATTTCTATAGGAATTTTTTAAACCCATTTTAAAAAAAAATTAAATTATTTTCCTTTAAAATTTATAAAAGATCATTTAATACCATTATTAAAACATTTTCTAAAAACGTTTTTTTAAAGGAACACAGATTTCTGAATAATGGGAGAATAACATTACATGAAACATATAATATCGTGAAAAGACGTATATCAATTATACATCCTATAAATGATATGAATATACAACTCATAAAATAAGATAGGTGCATAACATAACATGTGCCTCAGTGAAGGAAAATTGAAACAAAATTCCCTTATCGACTTAGTAACTGTAGAACCATAAACACTATGAAAGATAGATCATAAAATGGATATCAAAATACCCATAATTTTAATGATAAGTATCATATATTAAATTCATGGTAATTATATTCATCAAATATGAGAAATTAGTTATGAATATGAAATAAGTATCCCAAAAATAACCGTGAGACACTACAAGAAAACCGCCATGTATCGGAGGTTTTTTTTTTGCATTTAGCAGCGGTTTAAACCGCCGCTACATGTTTTGGCGGTGGTTTATAGAAACCGCTGCTAAATTTGGCGTCGGGAAACTATTCACGGCGGTTTTTCCCATTTAGAGGCAGTTTTAAAAAACCTTCCTAACAACCGCATTTCATGGTGGTTCTCTCCACTTTAGTGGCGGTTTTACGAAACTATGATTTTATATTATTAGTGGCGGTTATAACCGCTGCGGTATGAAGGCGGGGGATGCAGATCTATAGCGGCGGTTGAAACCGCCGCGAAATGTAAGTATGTTACATGTAGCAGCGGTTTTAACTGCCTCTACAGTTTTACCTGTAGACTATTCACGGCGGTTAAAACCGCCACTAAAAGATGACCAGAATAAAAAACTGCTGCTTCCACTGCACCACTGCCCTATAAAACAAATCAAGGTGGTTCCCAATTGTCAAGGTGAACAATTAATGGTTTTTATCATATGGTAATGTCACAATGATCACAAAGAACATTTTAAATTAATTTATCAAACCAATTTTAACATCTCCAAAAGGGGTCGGCGAGCATAATAATGACAAGTTATTTAAATTGGGATGAAAAAAATTGCCACACCCAAAACCACCTACCTCAATGTTTTATCACTCCATTCATCCATTATCGAGGCTTGATTGGACCTAGAATGAATGAAAATTGAATGATTTACCAAAATACTCAAAAATAATGTGAATAGATTCTCACATAAATTTTATAGCATTTGATAAAGGAACCTTGAAATATATTAGAGTGGAAGGAAGTGATTACTAAGGGCTTTTCATTGCTTCTCACGATGAAGGATTCTGACCCTAGTGGAGGAATATTTCTCACAACCTATGTATAAGAGAGGAGAATGACCACACATGAAGTGGATAGGAGAAAACTATTTTATAAATAAGTAGGAAGAAAAATTGTTTAAAAACAGTTAAGATGGGTAGTTTAAGAATTTTTTCCTCAAACACAACTACACATGGTTTGGTAGCTCAGTTGTCCAAATTGGCCAATAACTATGCAGCAGTCACTTCTATATGGGGTGAACCCTCCCAATTAGGTGAATTTTTTATCTAACCGTGTGTATAACATTCTAAATTCCACTTTCCAAGACCTATAGTTGGTTACATGGGTGATGTCCTAGTGTCACATGTTTTCAAAAAAACCATCTGGCCACCTCTAGTCCACTGTCTACATCCTCACGGTTCAAGGAACCAATGTAGGATGTGAATCATGGTTTCCTTAGATGGTGTGGCCTAGTATTTCCTTCCCATTTCATGTATATAGGATATAAACTAGTCCTGGATGCACTTGAGACCTCTTTGAACCGTTTAGGCACCACATATGAGTCATTTTGAAGGAATCAGAACCAATAATCAATTGTGTGTACCTTTGGAAAAAAATCTAGGGTGTTACAACCTCACCTCCTTATGAAAATTACTCCACTAATTTCAATTAATATTTTAGTAGAACGTCATCAGAGAATTGTCTTGTCCCCAATGCATTCACATATACATCCCACTCTGATATATTTTCATGTATGCATCTATGCATCCAAATCACCGAATCCAAAGGAACCGACATGCCTTGGAGAGCCTTCTTGATCGTGACATCCAAGACCCGAGTGTCACCTAATGGGTACCCCGATATCGGTGGTCCATGAGGCGTCAGGCCCAATTCCCTATACTCTAGATTCATACAATTAGAAACAAGGGACTATGGTGTGTTCTTGGGGATATTATGCCTTCATTACTAAAGTGTAGCGCAGCGTATAAAAGTAAACATAGGTAAATAGTGGAATAAATATAAGTAAACATAAAGAGCCTATAAAAATAGAGACAATAGTACCAATAACTAAAATAACTTTAATAACATTCAAAAACTGATGATAATTTGTAATGTCACTTGAAAATTGGAAAACATGGATACAATACAGTAGGCCTAACATGTTCTATTAAAGTATAAATGAAATCAAAATACTATCCCATGCGTACTAAGTTCCAAATCAGTCCTCTTCTCTCAAGCTCCATACTAAATAGAAAGAAATCATGTTTTTGAAGTTTTATGCTTTCCGTTGTCAACTCCTTCAACCATGTAATATAGTCTTTGTACCAAATGACACCTGGATAGGGTGTGAGATAAATCTCAGTGGGCCACAACAAACAGTGTCTATAACATCTGGCCAATGTAATGGAAATGTAACAGTATTGTGGAATGCATATATTAATTAAAGTGGAACAATGTATCTAATTACCCCAGTACCAATTTAAGACCACAACTATTGTATGAACATGTAATAAATTCATTATTTTATTGTTTCCAGTTTATTACATATCACATTTTTTGAATAGTGAAGTATGAATGTTATAACAAGGAAACCTATAATGATGTTTAATAGTGGAGTCCCAAGGTAATAACCAAGGCTATGTTGACCTTAAGTTTCACCAAATTAATAATAACTATATAATGGAATGGGGTAAGTGTGTAATCCAAGTATAATAGTCCAAGTAATTCCATGATGAGGCACCTACTGAGTCCAAGGAGTTCATCTAAGGTAAAATGAGGATAAGCAGTGACTGGGCCTTTTTCGATTTAACCATAGAACCTACTTATAAATTATTGATCCAAGGAGTGTATCCAAGGAATCCTACAATTCTATTGAAGATGACCAGAAAAAAAATTCTTCTTCAACTACACCACTACCCTGAAAAACAAATCCAACCAGACAAACAAGACACAATGTATTACTGTTATTATAATATTTATTTTTTAGACACTATTGGTGGTGTCCTATTAACCTATACTCACACCCTTTTTAGTATTCCATTGATACTTGAGTAGATCTCATGGTTTTTGGGAAGTATAAGGGAAAATCCTTTTCATAGATGGTTGGTTTGGGATATGTTATGGATCATGTATGAGGGAACTGAATGGACATAGATACCCATTTTAGGATTTTTATGGGGTTTTTTATTTCATTTTTTCCTTAACACATGACACTTGTATGAATTGACATGTTTACTATATTGGTTGCAGGTATTTACCCAATTTTTGGAATTGAATACATCATGCATGATTATTCTTATAACATACTTGGTTATCATTTAAAAAGGTTTATACTATTTTTTTACACAGGTAAAGATGGTATATTATCCTCAAATCCCTCATTGGACCCTCAATACTAGTATGAAGCCTCTTGTATATGAGGAGGCATTCCTATGGTCATGTGGCAAATTGGTTTGGGGAACTAGTTTAGTGGAACATTAGTAATGTGTTTTTTTGTGGGATTATCTAATCAATATATGGGGGAAAACCCAGGTTCTCGGTGTGGGATTTTTGTTATTGTTATTTGATGTTATAGTTGGATGTTATTTCACCTTGGGTGATACCCTAGCTGTGAGAAGGGTTTACCTTCTTGGATGATGATATTGAATAATTACATATTATAATATTAAGCATCGAGAATTTATTCAACACAAAAACAATTGGTTTAACTCCTAGTCATCAAAAATCTCAACTACCAATTCAAACACAGGCCTAACTGGAATGATGTATACCACACTCGAGAAATCAAGACATAAAATGAAAAATTAGAAATCAATAAAATGCATAAAAGGAAACATGAGAAATCAAGAAAATGTTAGGACATGAAAATGTGTGGTGGAAACTATGTTCCACACATGGTACATATACAAACCAATTGTTCCCATATTTGTTCAAAACATCAACAATACCACTCTACTCACGGTCTGATGATGCATCATCACCCTCTCCACCTCCATCTCCACTTTCTGCTGTCACATGTAAGAACATTATATTGAAAATTCAATATTGTTTCATATTTATATTAAAACTTAAAACCAATGAAAGTTTTCAAACTAAATGATTTTGATTTTTTGTGATTTACCTGCTGACCACCAGTCTATGCACTACCACCGGGGGCATATCTTCTCATCTTCTGATGTATAGCCGTCATTGCTTGCTATAAAGCGGATATCTGAGCCCCCTGTTCTTGAACTGTGGTTTGTAGAGAAGCAATCTCCCTCTGAGCATCTTCGGGTATGGACTGACTATAACCGGGAGTAGATGCATCTGGAAACCCTGGTGGCGTGCCAAAGACCTCAGATGGTACGGGTACGAAACTCATCCCGCGCACTCTACCAAGATGCTCCTTCCCAAGGACTTTAGCAACTGGTTCATCCTGGGAGACTGAGTAGGACTGCCCAGGATTGGCATCCCATAGTTCTTTAATTTTTAACTATAAATAAATATCAATATATATTAACACAGTAAAAATTGATAATAAGTTGTTATAATAAGAAATTGACATCATACCCTAAATTCTTTGGCAGACTCATTAACAAAACTTCCATCTGATTTTTTGTGAACATCCAACCACAGTTCCGTCTGGGATGCTTCGTGCCCTAAACTCTGTGACTGCATTAAGCAAAGATAAATCAACAATTAAATATATTAAAGAGATAATATTGTCTTATAAATATTTAAAATAATTAGAATATTACCAATGTCATTCGGCTTCTAGAAAATCTTTTTGAGCTCGTAGTGTGAGGGATGACTTGCTTAGCCCAGTTTGATGCATTAATTCTTGAGAGATCCTGAAATAAATAAAATTAAATTTAACAGTAATGTATTCATTGTCATCTCCTCTTCATATACATGTATAAATATAAAATGAGGATAATATAATAATATATATTTCAATACCATCCACTTCTCATCATGATGTCTGTCAATAAAAACTTTCCATTATTCTTTCGGTACCCAACTGGGTAGCTTCTCATACATTTGTTGCACAGTCAATGAAGTATCGTTGACATCACACCCCAATATGCATTTGAAATCTTTCTATTTCTTACCAAGATTTTTCAAATTCCACTTCTGTTCTATCACATTAGAAACTGTAAAGTGGAAGAAAATCTGTATACAGAAATTCATTTTGAACATATTAGTAACATGAAATTCAATTAAATCATAATGTAATATAATTAACTTTATTTGGGAATCAAAAACTTCATTTTTCTTGCTTAGAGGCACATGTCTCCAATCATTATAAGAAATGGGAAGGGAAATGGTCTCCGCTGCCAGCTGACCTAGAATCTGGCCAAGTAACCCCGCAGCGTCATCCGTAGGGACCCCATAAGAATCAAATGGCATGACTATCCTCTCGCCATTCATATTCCAAACATCTGAAATTTTTAATTTTTTCTTTACGGTTTCATTTTTTTTATCTTCAATGAGAAAACAATTAGTATAAACAAAATGCGATAAATTTATTTATTTAAAATTTGTACCTATGACAGTGACTATCCAGTATGTATGAGATGAACTGGAAGGGGCATGTCACCACCCCACTACTGAGGCCTCTGGAGGGGGATTCGATGACTCAGCCTCAAATGGGACACCCACAGATTGTGTGAGAGATGGTGTAGGGGGAGATTTTGTAGGGGTGTAGGTAGCTGGTGCCTCAGATTCCATGGGGAGGGAGCCAGATGGATCGTCATCTGTCGCAGAACTAGATGAAATAGTATACAACTTTTTCCTTGGAATTCCTATTATTTAATATAATAAAATTGAGTTCAGAATATATATATTTCAAAAAAAATATGTAGAAAAAAAATTAAAAATGTGAATAGATGCCCAATACTAACAGACAAAATATATATAACAATGATAATGAATGACTTCAGAAATCAAACAAGTGGTTGTTGAATAAATAAATAATTGTACATACAATAATGTCCCCTTCAATCATGTCGGTTTCCTGCTCCATTGCTTCATCCACTTCATTCATCCTTGCTAGACTAATATTTTCAATATCATGATGGACAAATAATTCTGCTTCCTGTTGTTGATGAAATTCAATTTCATAGGTCAAATCTTCCACTTCATCACCCATATCATACAATTATCTTTGTATTACATGAACAACTACACTCCACCCTTCATCCACAACATCATTCACATAATATACCATTTTTTCTTGTGATTCTAATATATATGGATCATGAAGTTCATGATCACCAACATCCATCAAGTGAGAGAAGTTCATAGAAGTAAATTGCAAGGAATATCTTTTAACACCTCTGATAATATAGACTCATTTTCATTTGAATAAAACAACAGAAAATTGTTCATGGTAGTTTAATTCAATAATATCATGCATATTTCCATAGTATCCCACTTTAGAAAATGTAAATATACCACTATTCTATATTTTCAAACCCACTTCTCAATCGACTGTACGAAATCTATAGTCATTCACATTATAAGCATCGAACTTTCTAACTTGTTTTTATAGGACCTCTAGCAAGAAACTTTAAATCTTATGAAAACTATGCATGTGTATCAGTATTCATGATCTGAAAAAAGAAATATAATTTAATATATTTACAAAATGTATGTGTCAAACTAATTTTAGTATTTATTGCAATATTTATGAACTTAAACGTCGTGCAAACCATTCTACAATCTCATTATTCACAGCTTTCATTATATCTTTCTCATTTCGTGTTTGGCCTCTCATTCATCTCTTTGTTTGTATCCTAAACTCTTCAAAAAATGGATCTACAATTTCACTATTCAGCAGCACATATCTATGTGCCTATAATAATTCCAATTCTATCACTATCACATTTAAGGTCCTTCCAACTGATCGGCCAATAGCAGGAAATATTTTTTATTTCTAATGTATTTGAGATTTATTTGATGTGTCATCAACACATACAACTCGATTAAATCTTGTATAAATATCATCTAAATATCTGTAACAAAAGGTAAGACACTCCTCAGCCAAATAGCCTTTAGCAATAGAGCCTTTTGTTGAGCTTTATTTCTCATGTATTCTTTCAAATGCCCAAGATATCTGTGATATACAATAATAATATTATGCATTTATTTAAATGCCAAAAATTGTTTACTTAAATGAAAAACATATAAACAAAATACCTCTCAATTGGATACATCCATCGATAATGAACGGGGCCTCCTAATTTAGCTTCTTCAACCAAATGCACAGTTAAATGCATTATGACAGTAAAAAACGATGGAGGAGAGATCATCTCTATTGCACAAAGGGTCAATATAAATCTCTCCTGGAGGCTGTCAATTAGAAATGGATGTAGATCTTTCTCACATAATTTCCTGAAAAATGTGCATAATTGGAGTGCAACAGCAGTAACTTTTTCAGCTAATAATGTACGCAATGTCAATGGTAGTAACTGTTGTAACAAAATATGTGAATCATGACTTTTCAATCCATGTAACTTATAATTATTCAAGTCATCACACCTCGAGATGTTACTTGAATACCCATCAGATACCTTCACATTATTTAAAATTTGAAGGAATGTATCTTTATCCCAATTTTTCATTGAAAAAATGGTCGGAGCATACTTTTCATTCTCATCTGGCCAGAGATCACGTTTTATGTTCATTACTTGTATGTCTTTGTGAGCATTGAGATGATCCTTCGACTTTCCATGCTCATTAAGTAATGAGAAAATAAAATTATCATAGACATTCTTCTCAGTATTCATCACATCAAGATTGTTCCGCAAAAAATTAAATTCTCAATACAGGAGTTTGATGAATATACTTTTTTTCTTCCATTATTGCGTTCTGATTTCACATGACGATGCACTTCAGACCCGTTTTCCACTATCATTCAAATGATCAACCTTCCAAAATTCTGTTTCAACATTTTCATGCAGTGTTAATATTTCAGAACTAGTTAACAACTTTGGAGGTGGTCTATTATCAATGGAACCATTAAATTTGGATCTGTTCAGCCGAAATTTATGAGATGCATTGAGAAATCTTCGATGGCACATGAAGCACCATTTTCTACTATGAGGTAACCATTTTGGATCCAAATAATAGTTACAAACGGGACAATCCAAACCCATGTAAGTGTTCCAACCAGATAAATTCCCAATCCCATGGATGTCACTAATGGTCCACATTATAGGAGCACACATTTTGAACATTTTTTTAGAAGAAGCATCAAATGTTTCAACATCGTTGCTCCATAAATCCTACAATTCTTCAATCAAAGCCTGAAATTATACATTAATATCATTTCTAGGCATTTTTTTCTAGGAATAATCATCAAAATGATAAAATATGTTTGTTGTATACGCGTCCACAAAGGCATATTATAAGGGATCAAAACAACTGGACAAATGCTATAACTGGTACTCAAAGTCCCAAATGGGTTGAATCCATTGGAAACCAATCTGAATCAAACATTCCTAGGATCAGCTGAGAAATCTAGATGTAATGAATCAAATGTCTTCCACGATTGGGAATCTCGTGGATATCTCATTAACCCATCATTTTTTTATCTACAGAATGTCACTTCATGTGTTCGGCGGTTTTCGATGACATCAATAATCTTTGCAATCGAGGATTCAAGGGAAAGTAATGAAAAAACTTTGTAGGTGTGTTATTTTTCTTATTCTCCATGAAATTATGTTCATTCAGACTCCCAACATCACCCTTTGACAGCCATCTAGAAGAAGAACATTTCTTGAAATTCTGTCTACTTGAATCCTCTCCCCAATAAAGCATACAATCATTAGGACAATCATGTATTTTTTTATAATTCAGACCAAGCTTGTCAACAACTTTTTTTATATCATAAAAAGATTCTAAGATTTTTTCTTCAGGATATGCATCACAAATCAATTCCAATATCATAGACATTTCCTTATTTTTAATTCCACATAGACATTTGATATGGTAAAACATCAGCAGAAATGAAATATTTGAATATTTCAAAGACCCACTATACAACTCTGGATTTCCATCATCAACTAAATCATGAAACACATTTTTCTCAGTGATATTTTCTCTTAAATTTGGATCCACATAATCAAGAGGAGGATCCAATGATATGTTACAATCTTGATCTGCTTGTGTTACAGTCTCAAAAACATCACTTGTCACGTTGCAATTTGTATGGCCCTCTTCTGGTTGTTCTGATATGTTTTTATGCTGATAGTGGTGTCTTGTAGTGCTGAATACATCATTTATGCGGTTTTTCATTTCATTTTCCATTATCAATGAACTTGGGACCTCATTCTGTGGATTAACATCAGTACTCAATCTTTATGTAATGTTCAATTCTACATTCCAAACCCAACACAAATATTTACCAGGGAACTGCTTCAGTATTAAATGTTTATAAACTTCATCTCTCTTCAACCATGTTCTAAATTTACATTTATGACATGGACATCTTATTCTCCCTTCAACAGATCGATTAGAAATTAAAAAATCTAAAAACTCATTCAAACCCTTAACATACTGAGGTGTGTTCCTCGGTAATGTGATTCAGCTTTTATCCATGAATATCACAATGTTCCTAAACAATAATAATAAAAATTAAAACACATAGTTACTATTAATAGATAAAAATATTCATATATACGATAGTGTAAGATTATAGAAACATAATATAATATAGATGATCCCCTGAGTTAGATATGAACCCTCTAGTGTTTGGGATAAGGGAAGTTTCTTTGGTAAAGAGAAACAGTGTGTTAACAATACCATATTACAGAATTACCACATGGTCAATACTAAAAGTTATACTAAATAGTATTCCTATCATGTTTCTCCCAAATCTCCAAATTTTCAACCCTTGACTTTTGAAATCCTTTATATCATCAAAATATAATATTAGATAAAAAAAATTAACATAAGAATAACTTGGTTGGAAACATAGTTCATGTGGAAAAAATTAATTTTTCCAAAATATAGAGAAACTAAGAATGTAGATGCTCTAGGACAACAAGTAAACTAGGATATTGTTCAGAGAGTAGAACGTGATTTTGTGGAAGTTGTTAAGGGACCGGTAAATGTGGAACTTCATTTAGGTAAATCATTTAATAGAACTTCTAAAATAGAATACACTAAGATTTTAATGGGATTTTAGACCCAATAAAGCATATGAATTTTCATATAGCAGGTCCAGTTTTTTTTAATATTGATGGGAAACCAGATGAGATAAATGTCAAAGTTGGAATGAATATTCTTGAGTACCCAATGCTAGAATGATTAGACATAGTTGTTTTGGATATGTTTTTTAAATACCTCACTTGGAATTTATTTGTATACTTGTAATGTAAAATAATTATTCTTCAAAACCATTGGGGTAATAAATGTAGAATAATTTGTTAAATTTGAACATGTATGTGTATAAGATATTAAATATACTTCAAAATTCACTCACTTTCTTCACTAATCATGAGAGGAAGCACCTAGAAAAGGACTGAATGAATATATCATTATTTAAGGTATCCAAACTAAGGATGTATCAATATTTTTAATGTTCTATATTACATGCCACCTAGAAATTGATAATAAGGAGTTGGTTGGAGGAAGAGACTTTGGATGGAATATTAGTGTAGGAGACACCATTGTTGAGATGTGTAAAACTAGGAGCATCAACATGGGATTTAAACACAATATGTAGAGTCAGTCCTATGATAGTAATGTAAGATAAAATCAATCAATGGGATGAGTTTCTTATAATCCATATCACATCAATTGACCAGGTTTTTTATAGTGCATCTTGAATTTACTCAGGAATAATTAATTCATATCACCACTATAGAATTTATACCATTGTTCCATGAATGGGAATCTTAAAAAATATTTTCATAAAATTCTATGACCAGTTGGTGCAACAAGATCAACTCTACCTCTAGTTTTGTATGCTCAGATGGAATAGTCCTATTAGACTAGTTCTTAAAAAAAGACTTAGGAAAACTAAGAGCCATCTAGGAAAAATTAATTTTATTAGGATGGGCCTAATTAGAGAATCAATAACTATCTTGTGACATTTGAGAAGTAGTGTTATACATAATTGAAGGATATCATGAATAAGAAGAATAATTCCATATGGTTTAGGGTACAATTTGTCTAAATATGGAAATTATGGATATCATATATGATATTTTTGTATTGGATACATCCATCATTCTTCTATTGTTAATCAAAATGTGGAAACTATTCCTCATACCATCAGTGTCAACACACCTCGTAAATAGTGGTAGTGAGGAGGATTGAAATGGATAGAATTCTACATGACTATTATTATCGTATAATTTATCTAGTTTATTCAGATCATATACATGTATTCCATTGATTTAATCTTTTGTATGAACTAAATTGTGGGATTTAAAGCTGGTATAGTCCACCATTATTATTAGGTAGTGTTCACATATCTATACAGAGATCTTCATGGATTTACTTGGGATTTAGTTCTAAATACAATTAGAATTAAAGATATACTAATTGTGGTTGGAAAAATCAAGGACTAGTTAGTGTTAAAAAATTTGATTGATGCTAATGAAACATGAAATGTAGCTCTTCCTATCATAGTGGATTGACACACAAACATATTTCCAAATGATTTCTATAGGTTACCATCAAATAATGAAATAATATATTATATCAATCTACTTCAATGATCATTCCCATAACTGACTATTTATATCCCATTTAAAATGAATAACCCATTAACATATATCCCATTTACAATTACAACTCATTTATCACATATATCAATTCCATACCTTAACCTATTTAACACAATCACATTATATCAAATGCCACCTTTTTTTATGTCATCAAAAAAACACATTTATCACTTATTTCATTTAATAAAACAAGTTAACATGATAACCTAATTGTCGGGGGTTCTATCTCACTAACCCATATATCATTTAAAAGACTATGTTCTAAACATATCATTAAAATCAAATCATGGAATAAAACACAATTCAAGATACTCAATTGAAATAATCTTGAATCCATCCTTAAAAAAACGAGTCTTCCTCTTTTAAAAACTCAACATGTACCAAGAATTTCATTTCTATTTACAACCATAAAAGAAGATTTTAAATCATTTTCAAAAAAGGGGAACCACACCCTCATTTTTAATCACCATTTGAAATCTATTAAGATAACCCCTTTTTTCCTATAAAATTGAGGTCAACACCTCCTTTTCAAAACAATACCCACTTTCAAAACATTGTTGTCCTTCACGGAAAACCATAACCAAATCCAAGTGAAAAATTATTATTTTAATCCATTTCAAAATCCAACAAGCCATTTCAAAAAAATACCAATTCCATATTTCAAATATCCCATTATCCTTGACTACATACCAACTTAAAATTCTCTACCCATTCACTTTCATAATTATATTATTGAAACATTTTAAAAAATATTTCACCAATCTTAAGGGGTTTTCATAACCCAAGGGTAGACCTAGGTATGATCTCAAACATCAATGGACCCAACAAAGTCCTTAGAGTGTTTCATACATCAATCTAAGTCCTAATCTAACTTTTCTTACTCATGAACACAAAACATAGTAAATAATTAAATTGGAACAACCATATACGCATATAATACATAAATTGTAGGAGAAAAATCTTCAATACCACCTTAGGTCGCGGGGTCGCCGGGATCGTGGGGGTCAGTGGTCACCGGGGTTGTGGGGACGCTGGAGTCACGGGGTCGCCGAGGTCGTGGGGGGCCAGGATCGCCGGGGTCACGAGGTCGCCGGCGTCACGGGGTCACGGGGGTAACGGGGGGTCGGGGTCACGTGGGGAAGCGGGGACAGTGGGGTCGGGTGGGGGGGTGGAAGGGTCAGTTGTGTTAAAAAAAATGTTTCCCGGTGGTTTATAGTAAACCGCCACAAAACCATTTTAAAATAACGTTTAGCGGCGGTTACCATAACCACCGCTAAAACCAATTTTTGTTGTATTGAGACTAGAAATCCTTTAACACTTTGTAATTTGTCGAATCGAATTCCCCATTAAAGAAATAAAATTATATAGATACTTAAAAACCATAATATTAACTATAATACTCATAAAATACATCCATTATTATTAAATACACAACATATAAAAAATATGTGGTTAACATGGCTTCTATCTCATGGAAATTAAATGTTAGATTAAAATCCTTTACCTTATGCCTTGAATCTTGTCGTACTAATGAAACACTATTGTATAATAAAAAATAGTTTATTTTAAATCATTTAAAACCCCATATTATGTTATACAATACCATATATGATTCACTTATGGCCTTATATTTCCCGTTTATTAAAAATTCCATGTTAAATTTATGTTTCTAGTAAGAACCGCGTTATTTTTCACATGTGTTTTGATTTTTTATATTTTTTGTCCTCTAAATTATATAAGGATTAAACTGTATGCATAATGAAATCCAGGATATAATTATTTATAATAAAATATAAAATATTGAAATATAAAATGAAATAATTTGTTCATAGAGATGGTAGGTCATACGTAAAAATGAACATTGTTTCCATTTTCAAATCGTATTGGAAGAAAGTAAGTAAATGAAATATTTTTGTATATTTATAATATAATTATAGTAAAATTATTATTTTATATATATATATATATATCGTATAAATTCACAAAATCCATACTTAATACATTCTAGGTAATGTGTGAATGAATCACATCACTTTGAGGTGGTGGTAGTCCACACGTCGACAAATGAAGTTATCCTATTTTCAAAAAATGGAATGAATGATGTTATGTGTTATATAATAATTACATAATCACAAATACATAATAAATACCATATAAATTATATAAAAAAAATAAATTACATCACTATTAAAAATCTTAAAAGTTGGAAATGGTATTATGAATTACATCAGTTTGCGAGGCGGTGTCCGCCATATACATGAACGACGATTACATATCTCATTTTATGGAAGTGTGTTAGTGATGTAAGAACCCATAATATAAAAAAAGTATTATTATATTAAGGATAGTGAAATTATTATATAAATATGAAATAAAAATAATTTTTGGGGTTTAGGGAAGAAATAAAAAACCTTCATTGATGAAAGTTACCTCTTTTATAGGTATCTCCTTTTGATTTTCACCAAAGTACATGTTTGGTTGGTGTTTTCAAAAAAAATATAGGGTCAATATAGGAATTTTAGGAGGATATTTGGAAATATTTTTTATGAACCAAAAAGGCTTTAATTTGTGATGAAAAGAGAATAAAAGTTTCCCTTTTATAAGAGAGGGGAGGGGAACTTTTGGAATTTCAAAAATGATTGATCTATAATAAATTATATCACTATAAAAATACCTCAAAATGGACATTTAATCTAAGATATGATGAGATAGGGTTTTAGTATCATAAACTAGTGTATTTTAGATATGTTTTTGTACTATTTTATAACTTATCATCTTGATTAACCCTTAATGAATCCATTTTAATTTTATCTATGGTAATAAATTATTCAATATTAAGATGGTGTAATTTTTACCTATAAATTGTCAATTAGACCATAAATGATTAATTTAAGATATTTTAGACCATATCTAATCCCCTTGTACTCATTTAATCTTTTAAGTTTTTTTAAATAATTTAATAAAATATTATTTTCATAAAATATCATAAGTGTCAATTTTGACACTATTCGTTACACAAACCTTAAGAAACTCAATACATATTGATAAATTCAAAAAAAATTAAGAAACCCCTATAATTTCATATTCAACTATAAAATTCATTATAAACCTTAATTAATTCAAATTAAAATTATTTTAATATCAAAAATATAATTTAATATACTTTTTATTAATTGAATAATTACAGCATTATGGTTGTGTAATTATTTTTGATAATTATTTATTCACAAAATATTAAAAATAAATTTCTATTTTTTTTTAAAAAAATATATTTCATTATAATATATATAGTATATCATATCTTCTATTTAACCATATATAAAAACTATTGTACTTATTAAAAGTAGGAGTGTGACATTTTATTGCTCTAATTGATTTTAATAATAACTATGTTATTTTCATGGAAATGCATATATTATATAATTAAATTAAGAAAATGAGGTGATAAATTTATAATTAAATTAATAAAATAATGTTTTTTCAAGTTTTATGGTCGTTTAATAATATTTATAATATTATTTTTACATTTAATTACCTGATTTACTCTTAATTATGGTAATAAAAATTATTAAAGTTGTTATTCATAATATTTAAAAATAAAATGAATCTAATTAATAAATTTTGGTCTTATAATTTAAAATATGGAATCCATTTTTAAATTTTTTTAACTCATTATTGGAAAAAATTAATTTAAAATTAATCTCTTTGATGGAATGAGGAAATAGGTTTTTAAGGCGAAAATATCAAAATGATTCAATTGTTTTTATATCCAAATTCAATTTTAAATTAGGTCTAATGACTTAAATTGTGTTCACAGATGTGTTATTTTACTAATTAAACATTTTAACCAAATAAAAAATAATATATCTATATAAATAAGTTAATCAAAAAATCTGTTTTCAATTAAAAAACATTATTTTTCACTATTCATCAAAACATGAAACTTATCAAAAAAATGCCAATAATTAAAAACAAAGTAAATTTATATATCCCTATTTTAAAAACAATTTTAATTTTTAAAATATAATTTCTAAAAATTAAAAAAACTAGGTCTCAAATAAGTGCTCCATCAAAAGGCGGCAAAACTTCCTTTTTAGAAAAATACTTCATTTATGTGTAAAAATGGATTTTTTCTTATATCCCATCTAGAAAAACCATAATACAAATGTTAAAAATAATATCTAATATAATGTATATATAAATATATATATTTCATTAATATAATCCAACATGTGTGATTAGTTTATTTATTGGAATAAAACACACTTGTGGAGACATAAATAGTTTTTCATAAAAAATTGCCTTTTTGTATTCAAAATGGTTTTTATTTAAATTTATGATCAATTGGACACATAATAATTAAATATATATATACATATGTAACCCATATTTACCTAAATAATTTATTCATGTTAATACCCACCATTCTAATCGCTTGGTTATAATGATATTTTTTGAATAACAACAATAATAAAAAATATGTCTCGTGGAAACTTAGTGTTGCATGTAACGCAATCTAATCTGATATTTCATGTAGTAAAATTAATTGAGAAAAAAATTATTTTTTTAAAACCCTTCTGATACAAATATATTGGTGTTATATTATACCCACCTTAAAATGAATTTCTCCCTCAAAATTTTTTGGGGTCTTCAATGTCTTAATAAATTAAAGTTACATTCATAAAACCCGATATCCAAAAAATATTACTCAAGTTCCCATTTTACTGGAGGAATATAAGAAACATAAAGTTTACCCAAAGTAAATCATAAATAGGTTTCCACAAAGGTGAACATATGTGGAAATTGAAATCATGGACATGGAAGACAAATCTAATTATCCATTTCTGATGGAGAGTGATTGAGAATATAGTCATTAGAAGGTTATTGACCAAAAAACCATGTATCAAATAAGTCTAAAAAAAGTCATTCTTAGCGTAAAAATGTTGATAATAAGAAAAAAAAATTGAAAAAAAATTGAGTATAAATACATTCTTTATTTTATCAAATAAGTATAATCTAACTCTTTGGTTGTGCCTTGATCAATCTCTGTTTCATTTCAAACTCTATTAATTAGAGTTGAAATTTTAATACCTACTAAACTAGTGGATTATAATATCCACAATAGTATAACAATTCATTCCTTTTATATCTAGTTATAATCATAAGAAAATCTATGAAACACGTTATCCAATATGAGAAAAACAGTTATGTTAGGGAACATTATTCTCTAAAACTTCATCCATATTTCCATGTAAAAATTTTCAAAAATGGTAACCCTTACAAACCTTCCAAATGATTGAAATCCAATAATTGTTCAAGAGGTTCACTAAGCTTATCATTTATCCCACAAAAATATGATCTAGCACTTAATTATAAAAAACTATACATGTGAATACCATTATCATATATTCTCTTCAAAAATATTAATAACCTCAGTTACCATAAAACTCCAGTGAAACATGAATGCTTTAAAAAATTAACTATTTCCTCAAACCATAAATCCAATAATTCTATAAACTCAATCTTTAAACCACCTTTTATTCATATTAATAAATTGTTCTAAGGCCATTAATACTATACCATTTATTTTATCCTATAATCAAACATCTATTTCTTTCATTATCCCATCATCATGCACGTAACACCCCAAGCTTCCATGGTATGCTTCTCTTTGAATAATACAGTAGCGTGTGTTGTATGCAACATCGAGTTCTAACCCACCACAACCAATCAAAGTAGCCGTTATGAATAGTAATACCCAATTTTTGAAATTTTATAAATTTTATCTTTCAAAATGGACTTCATTTTTGGATTCTGAATATCAAAATTAGTCTAGGGTGAATTTTTGGTATTTTTTTGAAAACATTCAATTTTTTATGAATAGTGAAAACATGGAGTTATAGTTCAAAACCGAATTTTTATTTAAATAATTATTTATTTTATTTACATTTATTTTAGGTCAAAATAGACACATAATACCTATATAAGTTCAATTTAATTCATTGGAGACAATTTATAATAATTTTAGATATATAAAAATTTTATTGAACTTTTCACAGTTTTTTACTCACCTCCTAGGAGAATTTTCAAATTCACATAAAGCATAATTTTACCGCTTCTGTGAGTGGAATTTATAAAATCTGAGAGATATAGTGAATATCAAAGAGTAAAATGTGGTTCAATAAGATAAAAATAATTTTTGGTGAAAAATAACTTTTTTCTTTTATTTACCACGATTAAAAGTAAATAGGGTAATTAAAAGAAAAATGATATTATTATTACCCTAAAACATGTTCTAATTATATTGGCTAAGTATAATTCGACCAAAAAAACCTTAGAAATAAAATATGAACCTCTTTGGTCCACATGGATTAGATAAGAACATTTATTATTATTTAATTCAAAGAAGAGTTAAAAGAGTTAAAATCAATGTTTAATAACTAAAAAATTTTTAATATAGGTTCATATATAAGATAAATTAGATTATAAATATTCATTAGAAATATTAAAATATTTCCTGAAAAATGGTATTTTATTTATATTTTTTATACATTAAATAATTTAATTTATTTATGACACAATGATGATGCAGTAATTACCTAATTAATGAAATATTAAAATAATTAATATTATAAACATCCAAATAAAAGTAATTTGATACTTATTATGAATTACAATAATTTTATAGGTTAATATGACATTTTAGGGTTGGTTAGATGGATTTTTTTCGAAGTAATAATGCTGTTATTAATTTAGAAAAAACAAAATACCAAATAGTGTCAAAATTGACATAAAAGAGTTTTATAAAAAAAATTATATTATTAATTGATATTTTATTACTAAAAATCTAATTATCGACCAAAAAACTTATATAATGATAGATGTATCATTAATGAACCACTTTGGTTTCTCTTGGAAGTATATAGTAAGTGTATTAACTGTATAATATAAAAATAAAAAGAGACATGGTAAATGTCAAACTATTTAACTAAGAGTAAAATCTAAAAGTTAAGGTTAATAGAGTGACCCAAACCTATCTAAAACCTATTGGTTGGGGGGGTTTTCAACCCATCCCCACCTTATCCTTTAAATAATCCATTTTTGAGCCCTTAGAAATTGAAAATTATTTTATTATAAAATAATATTTCTAGCTTTTCCTAAGGAGCCTTTCACCCCTCTTATAAAAGGGAACTCCCCCTTCTCTCTAATTCACACCTTCAATGCCATTTGGATCGGCCAACCTCTGCCCAAATACCCTCTCAACTATCCTCACTTAATCCTAGACGACTTCCTTTAGTTAGAAAGACAACCTAAAGAGCCCCTTTGATCAAATCAAAAGGAAGAAGCCGAAGAAGAGGTAAATATTTCATCACCACTTTCAAGTTCCTTTCTTCTTCTACAATCTCTTTCTCTGTTGTTTTCTGTAAAGACCTGTAAAATTCAAGGGAAATTTTTTCTTAATTTTCTTTGATATTTTACAAGAATGCAATTTCTGACGGCACCTGATTCCGAGGCCTAGTGTTCCCGGAATATTTATCCGAAGTTTAGCTCGGATACATTCAGTGAACGAACGAGCGAGATTTTCTAACTTTTGGATCGGTGCTTGGAATCGAATTTTGAGGGCACCGATGAAACCGCAGCACCGGTAATTGCTTAAGAAGACCATTTTTGGGTTTTCTTTTACTCAGGAGGAGTTGTTAAAATTTGTGGAAGTTAAAAATAAAATTGAGCTACAAATTTTATTTTTTTCTTTCTAAGTGGTAGTCCTTTGAGTGGAAGTTGGGGAAACTACCCGAGGGAGGTTATGAGGGCGGTGGGGCCCACACGAACCCCACCCATTCATATTCCCTAACTCCCTTAACTTACCATTTAATTAGACAACTTAATCTAATTAATTAAGAGGGTTTAATTCAAATGCTTGAAATTAAAATACTTGGCATGAGAAATAAAATAAGACAAACACTTATTTTATTAGAGTTGTTGGGTTGTGAGAGGTTTGGGGGAAACATCTCTAAGGCTTTAAGTTCTTCTTCTTCATCGAAGAATGCCAAGAATGCACCACCGCCGACGAAGAATGCCGACCACCGATGATGGGCGATGGTGAGAGACACCTTCCTCGGAAATCGACGACGCGATGCCGTGTACCGCGACGCCAATGACCCTCTCCTTCCACGACGCCTTCTTCCGCGACGTTCAATTCCGCGATGAGCCTTCATTCAACTATGCTCGAGGTAGGGGTTTGAATATATGTTCATGAATATTTGAGTGTTCTTCGTAATCTAAGCCACTTGCTATCGATTAACAGGAGGGGGACGGACCGCACAAACACGGCTAACCCCCCTCCCTTAATTCTGTTGTTGACCTTGTTGTGGTTTGGAACGGAGATGGCGCAGTGTCGTCGCACCGCGTGGGATCATGCGGCAAGGATGTGCGGCGCCGCCATGCCGTTGAAGTAGAACAAGGTCATGGCGCCGTCGTGCCGCGCCGGAGAATCATGAAAACACCGTGGCCGGAGCGGGGCCACGGCGGAGGGGTGCGGCGCTGTCGCGCTGCGGCCTTAGGCCGCGGCAAAGCAGGGAGCGGCGGCCGGCTTCCGGTCGCCGGCGTCGGAGCAGGGGGACGGGACCACTCCGGTCCCGTGGCGGCAGTAGCCAGCAAGTCAGGGGAGAAACCGGGGGTTCTTAACCCCCGTCTGGAAGGGAGGAGCCCCCCCCCCCCCCACGTGGGGGCCATGTTTAATTAAACAGGGGGCATCCCCCCCCCCTCGTCCGCCCAACTCGGTCACGCCGAGCTGGCCTGTGGACTGCGCCAGGTCGTGCCGGGCCACGCCCAGGCCGTGCCCAATCAGGCCGGACCCGGATCCGGTTCGGGTCGACCCGGTTCGGGTCAACCTAGGGGGTCTCAGGCTGGGTCGGTCCGGGCCCGAAACCCCCATTTTCAGACCTCCTCCGGTCTTTTTCCCATAACATGGGCTACGTACCTCCGATCGACGCACTGTCAGCTGCGATGCGATCCTTGGATCGAGACAGTCGTTTTGGTATATTACACTCAATGTTTTAGAGAACTTTGGGTATAGCCGGGTTGGTTCGTACACGAAACCAACCGGGCCCTCGGAGCGAAAACGCTTATAACTTGAGCTCCGGACGTCCGATTGATGTGTTGTCGACTTTGATGGATTCCTCTTTGTGAGATGGACATTTTGGCTTACTCCGCTCGAGGTTTGGACGCAGTTGGAGTATAGTCGGGTTGGTTTTGACTTAAAAACCAACCGGGCCCCTAGGACGAAAAAGCCAATAACTCACAGACCGGACGTTCGATTGATATGTCGTCTGTGACGTTGAGTTCCTGTTGACGATATGGAACTTTTGGATACATCAACTCCAGACTTCGTGTCAGTTGATGTATCAGCCCCTCGGCTCGTGGAGTGGACCCTCCCGAACGAGCTTGCTGTGTGCAGGAACCCTAGAGCTGGCTATGACTGCGACGACGATGAAGACAGTACGGGAATCCTCCGTGGGTTCGACAGCGACGACTATAGCACTCAGCGATCCTCAGTGGATCAGTGCTACCGATCTTATGTGGGTCATCTCCTGTGTGGGTCAGCGCTCAGTGTTCCTGTGTGGGCCAGTGCATACAGATCCTGTGTGGGTCAGATCCTGTGTGGGTCATTGCGGGGGTTAGTTACCTATCGATCCTTTGTGGGTCATTGCAGGGGTTAGTACCTATCGATCCTGTGTGGGTCCGATGGCTTAGATTAATCAGTGGCTTCACCTGATCATCTCTATCGTCATACGAAGAAGTATACCTGTGTGAGCTGAGTCTTGACTTTCAATCTTATCTTCGATAAGATTGACTTGATATCCTGTGTGGATTACGTTATGATTTCCTATGTGGATTGGGTTGTGAATTCATATGTGGAATGGGTAATGTTTTCCTGTGTGGACAGGGTTGTACTTGGGCTCAGATGTTGGAGCTGAACTGGAATTGATGACTTAGGTATATGTATGGGCATATACCTAAGTAGTGTTGGATGTTTCTTCGTGTTTGTATCTTTCCTTTGTGGATTATCCTTTGTGGATTTTGGGAGACCTTCGGGGGTCTCCGGGTCCCTACTAAGTAGCTTATACTCACCCCTGCACAGGCTATGCCCGAACTACATTGTGTTGGATACAGACAACGGAAAACGCTTATCGTGGAGGAGGTTTGTGGAGCAATTCGGTACCTGGAGGTGGATCACTGGGTGGGATATACACGGAGTGGACAGCTAGACCCGTGGAGCCAAGGAGGCTATCTGTACCCACCCTTCTGGTGGGACTTCCAGTGGACGGCTCGACGTTGCGGCTTTACCTTTAGTTTTTGTAATTCCTTTTTCAGTTGTACTTTACTTTCAGTTTGGGTTTGTATTCTGACCCACTTACTTTCTGCACTTACTATTGTACCCAGTTTTACTTAGTGTTTACTTCTGCTTTCTTACTCTGTGTGTTTGTTTACTTTACAAGGAAATGCCTTCCCCTTTTTATCGGGATTTACGCCTTGGTTCTAGTCGCCAGCCCCTGGCCTATGGAAGGTGGGCTTGGGGTAGTCACGGCACGGGCCCCGTGGACGGGTCGTGACAAATTGGTATCAGAGGGAGGATCGGTTCTACCACAGAACTCAAGAATCTGATCTTTTTCTATGTGAAGAAATAGTGTTAAGGGTATTGAGTGTGGTTATCTGTCTAGGGAGTCCAGTGTTGGTGCGGCGGTCGACGTATCCGTACACTAGGACCCTAACTTATGATTTCCGACTTTGTGCACGAAAACATTGATTGCATTTGTGTTTCAATTTTTATTTGTGATTACTTTGTGTCATCTCACCAGGTATACTGTATTAACCATGGAATACCTGTTTCTTTCTAGGATGGCCCGACGACGGCAGCCATCTAGGGTTCCGTGTTTTGTACGTGATGACAGCCGACCGAGCGATGAGGCCTTGGTGTAGGGCCCTATTACTGCGGAGGCACCGGCGGTACCACTACCCGCCGAGCCACCGATGCTACCAGCCCCAGCCGCTGAGAGTGCACGTCGCCTTGGTAAACTGCACGAGTTTCAACATCAGCGACTGCCCAGGTTCCGTGGGGAGACGGACCATCAGGCAGCCGAGTATGGGCTGGAGGCAGTTGTACGAGTTTTCCGTTTGGTAGGGACACCAGCAGACCTCATGGTGATCCTTGCAGCGAGTCTCCTGCACGCAACAATAGGTAGATGGTGGAGCTTGATGCTCCAGGTGCACGATGAGGCTTCACTCCTATGGATGGACTTTGAGAGCCTCTTCTACTCAGAGTTTTTACTAGCCACCCTCTGTGTGGTGCGCATCCAGGAGCTTCTACAACTGCGGCAGGGCAGCTTGACGGTCGCCCAGTACTCGGTGAGATTTATCGATCTCTCGCGTTATTCGGCGGAAAAGGTACGGGACCCATTATTCCAGGCCCGGACCTTCGATCAGGGATTGAGGCATGAGATTAGGGCATCGCTGATCTCTCTCAGCATTCCGATATAGGTAGGGGTACTGGAGCGAGTTCTTCTCATTGAGAGCTTCCTTGCTGAGCCTACATCAGCAGCGAGACCTGCCACAGGGCGGAACATAGCAGAGTCTTCTGCAGCTGGCAGTCAACGGATGACACATGGGTCCAGGCGGACCAGACCCTCAGGCGGACAACCTCAGGACACTAGCTCAGAGGTGCGGGGCACACGGCGCAAAGCCAGTCTTTCGAGAGGCAGACAGTGCTACGCATGCGGCGGGCAGGGCCACATGGCTCGTGACTGCCCGACCCGCCGTGCCAAGGAGCGGAAGACGGTTGAGGGACCACCCAGGTAGAGGCAGAGGGTTGACCATGGTGGTCTGTAGGAAGAAGGAGGATGAGGCAGAGGAGCTGGCCGAGCAGCAGGTGGTGGGAGATGCTTTGAGGCCTTACCACCACCACCACCAGTAGGTCCACCCCGACCACAGGGAGCTGGCGGGCAGAGACAGACACAACTTCAGGCAGCAGAGGCCTACGACCACGGCGCGCCCGAGATGATTCGAGGTACTGTCTGTGTCTATTCCACCCTTTCTGCAGTTCTTATAGACACATGAGCGATTCATTCCTTCATAGTCGATTCCCTTGTTCGGAGCTCTGAGATTTCTACGAAGCCATTGGATCGATCCTTACAGCTAGAGACTCCTACGGAAGCATAATCGACGATTACTCACTGGTTCCGACAGTGTGAGCTTACTCTAGTAGGTGAGAGATTTGGCTGGGAGCTTCTTGTAGTAGCGTCGAGGCCTTACGACGTCATTTTGGGTATGGATTGGTTATCTACAGTTCATGCTCAGATAGACTGCATTAGGCGCAAGGTGTGATGTGTTCGCACAGATGGGAGCAGGTTCACCTTCAATGGCGAGAAGGGAGCCTTTGCAGCACAGGATGGACTCACGCAGAGGAGAGGACATACCATCACTCATCAGTTGGCTAGCCTCATCCTTGGAGCAGTTGACATGCGGAGTCTGAGCTTACCTGCAGTGGTGGACCAGTATGCGGATGTTTTTTCCGACGACGTTCCAGGACTACCTCCTCGCAGAGAGGTAGACTTTTATATTGATCTGTAACCTGGGACAACCCCGATATCCACCCCAGAATATCGGATGGCTCCCGCCGAGCTTCGATAACTACAGGTACAGCTGGAGGACTTTCAGGGTAAGGGATTCATCTGACCCAGTGTTTCACCCTAGGCTTCCCCAATATTGTACGCCAAAAAGGAGGACGGGAGCTTGCGACTTTGTGTCGACTATCGTCAGGTCAGGCTATCATCAGCTCAGAGTTCGGGACGAGGACGTGCATAAGACGACCTTCAGATGTCGGTATGGCCACTATGAGTTCTTGGTTATGCCTTTTGGCGTGACCAATGCTCCAGCAGTGTTCATGGGCCTCATGAACAGAATATTTCAGCCTTACCTCGATCGATTTGTTATGGTCTTCATCGACGACATATTGATATACTCGAAGACTGAGTAGGAGCATGCCTACCACTTGCGGGTTGTACTGGACACACACTGAGAGCACCAAATTTTTGGTAAGCTCTCGAAGTGTCAATTCTGGATATGTGAGGTCCACTTCTTGGGACACGTCATCTCTGAGGCAGGAGTTGCGGTGGATCCTGTGAAGATCGAGGTAGTGATAGATTGGGATCCACCCAGGAGCGTGACAGAGCTGCGGAGTTTCTTGGGGCTAGCTGGGTACTACCGGAGATTCGTTCCAGACTTTTCCAGAGTTGCGGAACCGCTCTCAGATTTGACGAAGAAGGGGATACCCTTTGTGTGGTCAGATAGATGTCAGCAGAGCTTCCAGGAGCTGAGACAAAGATTGATCAGTGCACCTATCTTGAGGCTACCAGAGGAGGGAGTAGGGTACGTAGTCTACTGTGATGCATCAGGGACGAGACTTGGATGTGTTCTGATGCATGAGAAGGCAGTGATCGCCTATGGATCACATTAGTTGATGCAGCATGAGCAGAACTACGCTACCCATGACTTGGAGTTAGCAGCAGTGGTCTTCACTCTGAAGATGTGGAGACACTATCTGATGGGAGAGCACTTTATAGTCTATTCTGACCACCAGAGTCTCAGGTACATCTTCTCATAGAAGGACCTGAACCTAATATAGTGGCAATCGCTCGAGTTCCTCCAGGATTATGAATTTGATATAGTCTATACTCCTGGAAAGGGGAACATAGTAGCTGATGCTCTCAGCAGGAGGACGGGCATTCAGCTACTTGGGGAGGCAACATATCAGCTAGCCGCTTTGCATATATCCTTCATGGATAGTGATGGAGCAGCCTTTCTACAGTCACTCACAGTCACTCCTCTACTTCTTCAGTGGGTCAGAGAGGCACAACGTGGGGATGTTGACTGTGAGACGCGGCGTGCACAAATATCCTCAGGACAGGCACCTGATGGATTCTCTGTGGGAGGAGAGCATGTCATCCTTTTCAGAGGACGTACCATGGTACCAGCTGCTTTATAGTAGGAGTTGATGTGGGACTTCCACACTTACCCTCTAGCGGTACATCCAAGAGTGGAGAAGATGTACTAGGACCTCAAACGACAGCACTGGTGGCCGGGTATGAAGAAGGTTGTAGCAGAGTTCGTTTCTCGATGCCTCACCTTCCAGCAGGTGAAGGTGGAGCACCAGGTACCAGCAGGCTTGGTACAGCCCTTGGAGGTCCCGGAGTGGAAGTGGGACGGGATATCTATGGACTTCGTGACTGGACTTCCACGCTCTTCCAGAGTTCACGACTCCATTTGGGTGATTGTCGACCGACTCACCAAGTCGGCTCACTTCTTACCCATTAGAGAGTAGGGCTCAGTGGAGAGCATGGGACGTCTCTACATTCAGGAGATTGTATGGCTTCATGGTGTGCCATCATCTATCGTCTCCGATCAAGATTCTCGCTTTACTTCCCGGCTTTATAAGGGGTTGTAGGAAGCATTCGGGACACAGCTACGTCTGAGCACCGCCTTTCACCCTCAGACGGATGATCAGACGGAGAGGACCATTCAGACTCTAGAGGACATGCTCCGCGCATGTGTCCTCGACTTTGGTCACAGCTGGGAGGACCACCTACCCTTGGTGGAGTTCGCGTACAACAATAGCTACCAATCCACCATCGGGATGGAACCATACGAGTCGTTGTACGGATAACCTTGTAGATCACTGTTGTGCTGGACGGACCCTGGGGAGTCAGCACTTGTGGGATCGGAGATGGTCCAAGCCACGACGGAGAAGGTCCAGGTCATCCAGGAGCAGATGAGAACATCTCAGAGCCGGTAGAAGTCTTATGCTGACAAGAGGCGGAGGCCACTAGAATTCGAGGATGGCTACCATGTTTTCTTACGGGTCTCACCTCGACGTGGAATATAGATATTTGGCTGAGGTGGAAAGTTATCTCCACGCTTCATTGGACCATTCCAGGTCCTCAGTAGGATAGCTGAGGTGGATTATCATCTGTCTCTACCACCTCAGTTGCACCGGGTGCACGAAGTCTTCCACGTATCTCAGCTGAGGAGATACGTGCACGACTCGACGCATATCATCAACCATGGGGAGCTGGAAATTGATGATGGGGCGACTTTTGCGGAGGTCCCAGTGGAGATCGAGGATCGATAGGAGTGGGTCCTACGTGGATGGTTGATACCTCTAGTACGCATCAGATGGTAGCATGGGACCCTCCAGGAGAGCACTTGGGAGCGGGAGGCTTAGATGAATGCACAATACCCACATTTGTTTCCCTACTTTTTGATGTATCTTTACGTGGATGTAAAGCCCTGAGGTGGGAGTAATGTAAAGACCCGTAATATTCAAGGGAAATTTTTTCTTAATTTTCTTTGGGATTTTACAAGAACACAGTTTATGACGACACCTAATTCTGAGGCCCGGTGTGCCCGAAATATTTATACGAAGTTTTTCTCGGGTACGTTCAGTGAACGAACGAGTGAGATTTTCTAACTTTTGGACCGGTGCTCGGAATCGAATTCCGAGGGAACCAATGAAACCGAAGCACCGGTAATTGCTTAAGAAGACCTTTTCTGGGGTTGCGTTTATTTGGGAGGAGTTGTTAAAAATTGTTGAAGTTAAAAATAAAATTGAGCTACAAATTTTATTTTTTTCTTTCTAAGTGGTAGTCCTTTGAGTGGAAGTTGTGCAAACTACTCAAGGGAGGTTATGAGGGCGGTGGGGCCCACATGAACCCCACCCATTCATATTCGCTAACTGCCTTAACTTACCATTTAATTAGACAACTTAAGTTAATTAATTAGGAGGGTTTAATTCAAATGTTTGAAATTCAAATACTTGGAATGAGAAATAAAATAAGACAAACACTTATTTTATTAGAGTTGTTGGGTTGTGAGAGGTTTGGGGGAAAAATCTCTAAGGCTTGAAGTTCTTATTATTCGTCAAAGAATGCGAAGAACGCAACGCCGCCGACGAAGAACGCTGACCTCCGACGACGGGTGACGGTGAGAGACACCTTCATCGGAGATCGACGACGCGACACTGTGTACCACGATGCCAACGACCCTCTCCTTCCGCGATGCCTTCTTCCTCGACGTTCAATTCCACGACGAGCCTTCGTTCAACTACGCTCGAGGTAGGGGTTTGAATATATGTTCGTGAATATTCGAGCGTTCTTCATAATCTTATCCACTTGTTATCGATTAACGGGAGGGGGTCGGACCGCACAAACACAGCCGACCCTCATCCCTTAATTCTGTTGTTGACCTTGTTGTGGTTTGGAATGGAGATGGTGCGGTGTCGTCGCACCGCGTGGGATCATGCGGCAAGGATGCGCGGCGCCGTCGCGCTGCTCCGGAGAATCACGAAAACAATGCGGTCAGAGCGGGGCCGTAGCAGAGTGGCGCGGTGTCATCGCGCCGCGCCAATTGGACCAAGGCTGCGGTGGAGTAGGGAGTGACGACCGGCTTCCGACCGCCAGCATCGGAGCAGGGGGATGGGACCGCGCCGGTCCCGTGGCGGTAGCAGCCGGCCGGAAGGAGCGGGCCAACCGGTCAGGGGACAAACCGGGGGTTCGTAACCCCCAGCTGGAATAGAGGAGCCCCCCCCCCCCCCCCACATGGGGGCCGCGTTTAATTAAACAGGGGGGCAGCCCCCCCCCTTGTCCGCCCAGCTCAGTCACGCTGAGCTGGCCAGCAGACCGCGCAAGCGCGCCGGGCCGCGTCCAGGTCGGACCGGGCCACGCCAGCTGGGCTGGGCCGCGCCCAAGCGGGCCGGACCCAGATTCAGTTCGGGTCGACCCGGTTCGTGCTGACCCAGGGGGTCTTGGGCGGGTCGGTCCGGGCCTGAAACCCCCATTTTCGGACCTCTTCTAGTCTTTTGCCCATAACATGGGCTACGGACCTCCAATCGACGCACCATCAGCTGCGATGCGATCCTTGGATCAAGACGGCAGTTTCAGTATATTACACTCAAGGTTTTGAAGAACTTTGGGTTCCTCCGGGTTGGTTCGTACACAAAACCAACCGGGCCCTCGGAGCGGAAACGCTTATAACTTGAGCTCCGGACGTCCGATTGACGTGTCGTCGACTTTGATGGATTCATCTTAGTGAGACGGACCTTTTGGCTTACTCCGCTCGAGGTTTGGACGCAGTTGGAGTATGGTCAGGTTAGTTTTGACTAAAAAATCAACCGGGCCCCTGGGACGAAATAGCCAATAACTCACAGACCGGACTTCTGATTGACGCGCCGTATGTGACGTTGAGTTCCTATTGACGATACGGTACTTTTGGATACATCAACTCCGGACTTCGTGTCAGTTGATGTATCATCCCCTCGGCTCGTGGAGCGGACCCTCCCGAACGAGTTTGCTGTGTGCGGGAACCCTAGAGCTGGCTGCGACTGCGACTACAATAAAGACAGTACGGGAATCCTCCGTGGGTTCGACAGCGACGACTACAACACTCAGCGATCCTTAGTGGATCAGTGCTACCGATCCTGTGTGGGTCAGATCCTGTGTGGGTCAGCGCTCAGTGGTCATGTGTGGGCCAGCGCTTACAGATCATGTGTGGGTCAGATCCTGTGTGGGTCATTGCGGGGGTTAGTTACCTATCGTTCCTTTTTGGGTCATTGCGGGGGTTAGTACCTATCGATCATGTGTGGGTCTGACGGCTTAGATGAATCAGTGGATTCACCTGATCATCTCTATCGTCTTACGAAGAAGTATACTTGTGTGAGATGAGTCTTGACTTTCAATCTTATCTTCGATAATATTGAATTGATATCCTGTGTGGATTACGTTATGCTTTCCTATGTGGATTGGGTTGTGAATTCCTATGTGGAATGGGTTATGTTTTCCTGTGTGGACTGGGTTGTACTTGGGCTCGGATGTTGGAGCTGAACTGGAATTGATGACTTAGGTATATGTATGGGCATATACCTAAGTAGTGTCAGATGTTACTTCGTGTTTGTATCTTTCCTTTTTGGATTATCCTTTGTGGATTCTGGGAGACCTTAAGGGGTCTCGGGGTCCCTACTAAGTAGCTTATACTCACCCCTGCATGGGTTATGCCCGCACTACATTGTGTTGGATGCAGACGATAGACAGCGCTGATCGTGGTGGAGGCTTGTGGAGCAAGTCGGTACCTGGAGGTGGATCACTAGGGGGGATATACACGGAGTGGACGACTGGTCCCGTGGAGCTGAGGAGGCTATCTGTACCCACCCTTCAGGTGGGACTTCCAGTGGACGGCTCGACGTTGCGGCTTTACTTTCAGTTGTTGTACTTCCTTTTTCAGTTGTACTTTACTTTCAGTTTGGGTTTGTATTCTGGCCCACATACTTTTCTACACTTACTATTGTACCCATTTTTACATAGTGTTTACTTCTCCTTGCTTACTCTGTGTGTTTTTTTTCTTTACTAGGCAATGTCTTCCCCTTTTTATCGGGATTTACGCCTTGGTGCTAGTTGCCATCCCCTGGCCTATGGAAGGTGGGCTTGGGGTAGTCACGGCACGGGCCCCGTGGACGGGTCATGACATTTTCATTCTAAAATAATAACTCCAGTATATTCTATATACTATTATGTTATTATGAATATGTTACAACCATATTCATTATTCTATCCATCCTTTGAATGACATGTCACCATACGTGCATACGTACGGATTACCGTCTCCACGTCGTGGTGTAATTGTTATTCAATACATTATTATTTTGATGGGTATAGTAATGAAGTTTAATTCATGTAAATAATAGATATAACATAATAATTATTCTTTATATATGATATACCATCCAATTATATATTTTTTTAATATCAAAAGAATGATATTGTCGCTTGTGCGTACGTACGGATTACCGTCTCTAGGAACGCGATGAGATTCATTCCCCATCGTATCCATTAAAGACTAATTTTCATTAGATGATTAAAAATAATGTTTAAAGACTTAATATCATTCTGGATATGAATAAGATACATCCCATCCATAACAAATATGACTCACATAACAAATAATATAAAGTAAAACGAATCTGTTAACACCCGAAACAACGATACTACTAAGATATTATTAAAAAAACAATGCTAAAAGATCATATATGATATCATATGAATGTATATGATTATTGTATAATTTTATAACAATTATTTCACAATTATACAAGAGTTTAACCTACCCTCAACCAAGGAAAAGTACAAGGTAAGGGTTAATTTCACAATCTCTTTATTATCCGTGGTTGTTTTTATGTAAGTATCTACTGGGACCACTTTATCATCCACATCCATGTTTCTTAAAAATGTATTTCAAAACATTCTTACTATTTTACAGGCTATGGGTTAAAGTCATTTATACCCTTTTTTTACTTTTTATAAGATGTTTATAACGGTATCTTTCTGTCATTTTCCAAACAAGGTCCTTTTTAACCTTTTCGACATAATTAAGGAAAGAATGTTTTTTAAACTTATACGGTGGGTGCGGCTATTTTTCGCCGTTATAAAACCGTCGAAGCTTCCCTTAAAATCATATATGAATATTTTAAAATTAAATGTTTTATTTTATAATTATGTGACTTTTAATTATTTTAAGAAAAAGAGATATTTCTCTCAAATAGTTTTGATTTCAACTATGTCAACATCCTTTGATGGATTTTAAGCATATTTGTAATTGATTTATTATGATACAAAACATAAATATTGTATTGAAGATTTTGTGATATGTTTGACTGTGGATGTGTTATTTTTATACCATACATGGTTTATAGAGAAAGTATTAAAATTTTGTAAGCTAGTTTTAATACGAATGTTTATGTTATGTTTAAACCTGTTCATATGCGGAATGCATTGTACTTAGTAAGTGATGGGTGGATCCCTCTATAGCTCCTCGATCCATCAGTAGGTCTCATGAGACAAACTAGTGTCTTGGAACAAGGCCTTGACAAAATATTATTTGTTTTCTTGGGACAAGGCCTTGACTATGTGGTTATGATAGTCTGGCATTATGCATTCCATCATTATGAAAGTGGTTATTGATATTGCATGTGATTATTCAAGAAATAGAATATAAATGTGAATAAGTAAATGGAATGATTTCAATTTATTTTTTCCATGTTGTGCTGAATTTCAAGTTTAAAAATATTTTGTTTTAGTTATACATTACCTTAAATGTTTATGCTTATTTATGAAAGTTTCTGCAATATTGTTATCTTTACTGAGCATCTGAGCTCACCCCTTTCTATGTTTTATTTTTCCCAGGATGTGAAGAAGTATTTTATAACTGACGTATAGGGATAGTCTGAGGGGATATGGTTATGGACTATAGAGACTATGTTGTTGTAGTTTTTCACTTTTTTATGTAATGTAAGACTTATGAATGTATCTACTATTTCCAAGACTACTAAACTAATCGGTCTTTCGAGACTTGATATTTTTTTATCATGACAATATTATGTAATAATGCACTGACTCTAGGTTACTAGGTTCAGGGCGTTACAGTTGGTATCAGGGGAAGTTTAGTACAAACCATGGAATCTAGATTTAGATAAACTCTAATTAGAGCACATTGCCCTAAGATAGTCTTTGAGGATTAGTATAGAAGAACTTCCTAGAATTTTGGTATTGTAAATATTTTGTGAGGTTTCCAAGAAATACATCCCTATCTGGATATGAGCAAGTAGAGGCGGCTCAGGCACAGATGTACCAAGGGGTAAAACCCGAAAACACTGCTTTGAGATAGACTCGAACGGGAACTGGTGCACGACAATAGGCCTTGTTTCACTCTTGGTTATGACACTCCCAGGGGATATGCTTAGGATAATTCTCATTTTCTTTACAAATAATTATGAAGGGTTTATGAGTATATACTTCCTCAAAGAAAACATTTTTATGATTATGGATTATATCCATAAACTGTCAATTTATGTTAAGTGTTTTACAAGTTTGGATTTATGTATTGTGATTCATAAACTAATCTAGTGTATGTCATTGTTTAGAAATGGTGCCTAGTGGAAGGAATGGAAACTGTATCAATGCACGCACTCCATGTAGGGATTTCCATCCGGTTCAAGATAATTATAGTGGAGCTGGTGATACAAATGGTGTTGATCAGCTTATCACTATACTGGGAAAACTCACTCAGGTTATGAATAATAACCTTACCCGTATGGAGCACACTGATCCACAATGTGGAGGATCAATGTTAGACCTCTTCATGAGGCAACAACCAGCTACATTCAATTAGAGTACAAATCCATTAGTTACTAAGAAATGGATAAATTCCTTAGAGAAAATATTCCATGCCTTGGGGAGTAGCAAAAGGGAAAAAGTTGTCATGGCAGTTTACCGCCTCACCGGAGATGCAGATCAATGGTGGCCATTGATTCAAAACAAAAAGGAAGATGATGAAGTATAAAATATGTAATAGAGGGATTTTAAAGTGGATTTTTTAGAAAAATACTTTCCTCGTGACCATCGAAAAGATATGGAAAGGCAATTTATGAGTCTGATGAAAAAATATGATGAGAATGTTGCAAAGTATGAAGCTAACATTAAAAGGATAGTGAGGAATTCTGCAGATTATATACATAACCCAATAAGTAAGATTGATTATTTCTTTTATGGGTTAAAATCGTTTCTTCGTCGAGCATTAGTCTCACAATCCTTCTCGTCGTACGAAGTTATTGTCACATGTACTATCAAGACAGAAAAAGAATTCTCTAAGTATTATAACTTTAAAGCAAAGAAATTGAAGAAGAGATCTTATGATCACTCTGGAAATGTAAATAAGGGGAATAAGGGAAAATTTGAATATCCATCCTGCAGTAAATGTGGGAAGAAACACCCTGGTACTTGCCTAAAGGGAATGGGAGTCTGTTACAAGTGTGGTGAAAAAGGCCACCAAACTCATGATTACAAGGGGAAGAAAGAACTACCAATGTTCAATGCTACAATTAAAGAAAGATGAGACATTATGAAAATTAATTTCCTAAGCGTTAGGGAAACTTACCTCATAAAAGGACAAGGGATCAAGGCCAAGATTATGAGAACACTACTACTGAGGTTGAAGCTCCAAAAGACGTGGTGGCAGGTAATTTTATGGTTTCCTCAAGTTTAGCCAATGCTTTATTTGATTCTGGATCATCACATTATTTCATATCTTCCCAGTTTTCTAGGAAAATTAGATATTTCCAATTTGATTTAACAAGGGAGTTGTCAGTTAAAACTCCTAAGGGAAGTATCATCGCAACAAAGTTTTGTGAATCAGTTCCCATTAGACCATATAAATGTTCTTTATCTGCTGATCTCATCATCATACCCATGATTGAATTTGATATAATCCTCAGTATGGATTGGATTTTGGACCATGATGCGAAGATTTATTGTAAGAAGAATAAGGTTACAATTTTGATGCTGATGATAAAGAACACATTATCTTTATATAAGAATTTTCACCACCTAATTCTTATCTAGATCCACCCCCAATAGCTCAATTAAATTCAATTATTATGGAGGAAGAGAATGAAATAACTGTGGGTGAGTAAATGAATGTTCAAATAGAGGATGTACCTATTTTGAAATAATATATTGATGTGTTTCCAGAAGATTTACCTGGACATCCTCCAGAATGAGAAATGAGTTTTCCATTGATTTAATTCCTGGATCAAGGCCCATTTCAAAGACCCCTTATAGAATGGCCACTGTTTAATTACTGGAACTAAAGAAACAACTAGAGGAATTGAGTAACAAGGTATTTATTCGCCCTAGTGTTTCCCTATGGAAAGCCCTCGTTCTTTTTTTAAGAAGAAAGATGGATCTATGAGGTTATGTATCAACTATAGGGATATCAATGCTATAACAATAAAGAACATGTATCCCATACCTCGCATTGATGATTTATTTGACCAACTACATGGATCTTAGTACCTTTCAAAGATTGACCTTCGATCTAGATACCATTAGTTGTGTGTGAAGAAAGAAGACATTCTGAAGACAGTATTTCCAACTAGGTACGGGCATTACAAGTTTACAGTAATGCCTTTTTGATTTACTAATGCACCCTCTTTCTTCATGGATCTAATGAATAGAGTTTTCAAGGAATATCTTGATGAATTTGTAGTGGTATTTATTGATGATATCTTGGTATACTCCAAAATCTATGAAGATCATGAAAATCACTTGTGCGTTATCCTAGAGACTCTTAAAAAACATGAATTATATGGGAAGTTTAGCAAGTGTTAATTATGGCTTCAAGATATTTCTTTTCTTGGACATATTGTCTCTATGGATGGAATCTATGTTTATCCTTATAAGACAACAGCAATCCATGAATGGCCAGCACCAATGATTATAACTGAGGTACACAGTTTTATTGGTTTAGTAGGTTATTATTGACATTTCATCCAGAATTTTGCCCGATTGGCTAACCCGTTAACATAGCTCACATGTAAATGGGTTAAATTTGTTTGGAAAAAAGATTGTAAAGAATGTTTTGATGAACTGAAGTGAATATTAGTCAATGCTCCTATCTTGAATCTACCATCAGGGAATGATGGGTTTGTTATTTATAGTGATGCTTCAAATAAAGGACTTGGATGTGTCCTTATACAGAATGATAGGGTTATTTCCTATGCATCACGACAGCTAAAAGTTCGTTAAAAACTATCCTACTCATGATCTTGAGTTAGCTGCTGTAATATTTTCTTTGAAGATATGGATACATTATCTCTACGGTGAAAAATGTGAGATATATACCGATCACAAGAGCCTGAAGTATATTTTCTCATAGAAAGAACTCAACATGAGGCAAAGTCGATGGCTTGAACTACTCAAGGATTATGATTGCACGATACACTACCACACGAAGAAGGAAAATAAGGTGGAATATGCTTTTAGCAGAAAGAATCATGGAGTTTGGAACAAGATGAGAGTTGAAAGCGATCCTATTTTTATTGATCTAGTGAAGATGGATATGGGAATTAACATGGAAGGTGAAACATCAATAATTTTTCAAATGGTTTCCAAACCATCTTTACTAGAATGGATAAAGAGTTCTCAGGCCGATTATGAAGAGTTTCAAAAGAAGATTAAAGCTGTGAATGATGGGAGATTGAGTGACTTTGTGTATGAAGATGGAATTTTTAAATTTGGGAGGAGACTGTGTGTTCTTGATATAACTGATCTAAAAAGGGAATTATTGGATGATTCTCATAGTTCCAATTTCTTTATACACCCTGGGAGCACCAAAATGTATAGAGATTTGAAGGAACATTTTTTTCGGGACAACATGAAAAGGGAGATTGCTGATTTTGTTTCAAGATGTATGGTTTGTCAACAAGTGAAACATGGAAGGCAACACCCAGGAGGAGTCATTCATCCCCTTCCCATACCTGAGTGGAAATGGGATAATATCATGATGGACTTTGTCATGGGACTACCAAAGACTCCTAGAAGGAATGATGCAATATGGGTCATTGTTGATCGTCTTACCAAGTCAGCACATTTTCTTACTATAAGGGAAGATTTACCACTTGAACGTCTGGAAAGACTATATATTAATGAAGTTTAGATGCTTCATGGAGTACCCCTATTAATTGTTCCTGATCATGATCAACTTTTTACATCAAGATTTTGGAAGAGTCTTCAGAAGGCCTTGCATACTAAAATTCATTTGAGCAGTACCTACCACCCCCAAACTGAAGAACAATCAGAATGGACTATTCAAACCTTAGAAGACATGTTGAGATCATGCTTACTTGACTTTCAAGATATGTGGGATCAATAGTTACCTTTGGTAGAGTTTTCCTATAACTATAGCTTTTATTCAAGTATTCAGATGGCACTATATGAAGCATTATACAAAAAGAGATGTTGCACACCAACCTATTGGGATGATGTTGGTGAAAGAAAACTCATAGGCCCAAAACTTGTGGAGGAAACAATGTAAAAGGTGAAGGTAATCCAAACCCACATCAAAGCATCTCAAAGTAGGCATAAGAGCTATGCCGACAACCAAAGGAAGGATTTGGGATTTCAGGTAGGAGATCATGTTTTCTTGAAGGTATCTCTATCGAAGGGTGTTATACGTTTCGGTAAGAAGGGAAAATTGAGTCCCTGGTACATCAGACCTTTTGAAATTCTAGAATGAATTGGGGCTGTAGCTTACCGTCTAGCAATGCCGCCAAGTCATTCCAAAGTTCATGATGTGTTCCACGTATCACTGTTGAGAAAATACATGTCTGACCCAACGCATGTACTCACCTATGAGGAATTAGAACTGGAACCTGATCTGTCTTATTGCGAAGATCTTATGAAGATTCTTGATACAAGAGAACAAGTGTTGAGAAACTGGACAACTCAACTGGTAAATATTTTATGAAGAAACCATAAGATGGAAGAGGCAACGCAGGAACAAGAGGAACTTATGATGAAGAACCACCCAAATCTGTTTATGCAGTAATATTATAGAAATTTCGAGGATGAAATTATTTGAAGTAGTGGAGTATGTAACACCCCAAGCTTCCATGGTATGCTTCTCTTTGAATAATACAGTAGCGTGTGTTGTACACAATTTCGAGTTCTAACACACCACAACCAATCAAAGTAGCCGTTATGAATAGTAATACCCACTTTTTATAATTTTATAAATTTTATATTTCAAAATGGACTTCATTTTTGCATTCTAAATATCGAAATTATCCTAGGGTGAATTTTCGGTATTTTTCTGAAAATGTTCAATTTTTGATGAATAGTGAAAAACACTAAGTTATAGTTTAAAACCGAATTTTTATTTAAATAATTATTTTTTTATTTAAATTTATTTTAGGTCAAAATAGACACATAATACCTATATAAGTTCAATGTAATTCATTGGAGTCAATTTATAATAATTTTAGATATATAAAAATTTTATTGAACTTTTCACCATCTTTTACCCACCTCCTAGGAGAAATTGAAAATTCCCATAAAACTTAATTTTACCGCTTGTGTGAGTGGAATTTCGAAAATCCGAGAGACACGGTTTATATAAATGAGTAAAATGTGGTTCAATAAGATAAAAATAATTTTTGGTGACTAGTAACTTTTTACTATTATTTACCACGGTTAAAAGTAAACAGGGTAATTAAGGGTAAAAATGAAATTATTATTACCCTAACACGTGTCATAATTCAATTTTCTAAGTATAATTCGACCAAAAACAACCTTATGAATAAAATATGAACCTCTTTGGTCCACTTGGATTAGATTAGGACATTTATTATTATTTAATTCAAAGAAGAGTTAAAAGAGTTAAAATCAATGTTTAAAAACTAAAACATTTTTAATATAGGGTTATAAAAAAGATAAATTATATTATGAATATATATTATAAAGCTAAAAATATTTCCTAAATAATGGTATTTTCTTTATATTTTTTAGTCATTATATAATCTAATTTATTCATGACATGATGATGATGTAGTAATTACCTAATTAATGAGATATTAAAATAATTGATATTATAAAAATCTAAATAAATGTAATTTTAGACTTTTTATGAATTCCAATAATTTTCTAGGTTAATATTACATTTTAGGGTTGGTTAGATTAATTTTATTCTAATTAATAATTCTGCTATGAATTTAGAAAAAACAAAATACCAAATAGTGTCAAAATTGACATAAAAGAGTTTTTAAAACAAATATTATAATATTAATTGATATTCAATTCCTAAAAATCTAATGATAGGCCAAAAGACTTATATAATGATAGTTGTATCATTAATGAACCACTTGGGGTTCTCTTAGAAGTATATAGTAAGATTATTAACCATATAATATAAAACTACAAAGAGACATGGTAAATGTCAAACTATTTAACTAAGAGTTAAATCTAAAAGTTAAGGTTAATATAGTGACCCAAACATATCTAAAACCTATTTTTTGGGTGGTTTTATACCCATACCCACCTTATCCTTTAAATAATCCATTTTTTCCATTAGAAACTGAAAATGATTTTATTATAAAATAATATTTCTAGCTTTTCCTAAGGAGCCCCTCACCCCTCTTATAAAAGGGCACTCCTCCTTCTCTTTAATTCACACCTTCAAATCCATTTTTCTTGGAAAACCTATGCCCAAATACCCTTTCAACTGTCCTCGCTTCATCATAGAGGCATTCCTTTAGTCATAATGCCAACCTAAGGATCCCTTTGGATCAAATCAAAAGGAAGAACCCGTAGAAGAGGTAAATATTTCGTCACCTCTTTCACGTTTATTTCTTCTTCCACTACCTATTTCTTTGCTGTTTCCATTCTCAAATAATAACTCCATAATATTCTATATACTGTGATGTTATTATGTATATGGTACAACAATATTAATTATTCTATCAATCCTTTGAATGACATGTCACCATACGTGCGTACGTACGGATTACCGTCTCCACGTCGTGGTGTAATTGTTATTCAATACATTATTATTTGGATGGGTATAATAATGATGTGTAATTCATGTAAATAATAAATATAACATGATAATTATTCTGTATATATTATATTCCATCCAATTATATATTATTTTAATATCAAAAGAATGATATTGCCGCTCGTGCATACGTACGGATTACCGTCTCCATGAATGTGATGAGATTCATTCACCATCGTATCTATTCAAGACTAATTTTCATTAGATGATTAAAAATAATGTTTAAAGACTTGATATCATTCTGGGTATGAATTATATAGATCCCTTCCAAAAAAAATATGACTCACATGACAAAGTATATAAAGGAAAACGAATCCATTAACACCTGAAACAATGATAATACTAAGATATTATTAAAAAAGAAATGTTAAAAGATCATATATGATATTATATTAATGTATATGATTCTAGTATAATTTGATAATAATTATTTCACCATTATCTATGGAATCATGCCTCAAGGATTGATGGACCGAGGCGATGTTGTGTTTGAAGGTTGGATCCTATTTTTTAATTTGATTTCTGAATTTGTGTTTGATGTTTTGGGGTGGTTTTTGGATCCTGTTTGTGATGTTTGAAACTAGGTATCTTTGTTGTTTGAAATTTTTCCTATTGTGAGGTTCCCACTCACCCTTAAAGTGGATTACTCATAAAATGGAAAAAAATGATTTTATGTAGGTATTGGGACCTCTTTGTCATCCACATCCATGTTTCTTAAAAATGTATTTCAAAACATTCTTACTATTTTATTAACTATTGGTTAAAGTCATTTATACCCTTGTTTGACTTTTTATAACATGTTTATAAAGTAATCTTTCCTTCGTTTTCCAAAAAAGGTCCTTTTTAACCTTTTTGACAGAATTAAGGTAAGAATGTTTTTTTAACTTATACGGCTGGTGCGGCTATTTTATGCCATTATAAAATCGTCGAAGCTTCACTTACAAGATTATAAGAATATTTTCAAAGTAAATGTTTTCTTTTATAATTGTGTGACATTTAAATGATTTTTAAAAAAATATATATTTCTCTCAAATAGTTTTGATTTCATCTATGTCAACATCCTATGATGGATTTTAAGCTTATTTGAAGTTGATTTATTTTGAATCAAAACTTCTATATTGTATTGAACGTTTTGTGATATGTTTGATAGTGGATTTGTTTTTTTATACCATTCATGGTTTATAGAGAATGTATTTACATTTCATATGCTAGTTTTAATACGAATGTTTATGTTATGTTTAAACCTGTTCATGTGAGGAATTCATTGGACTTAGTAAGTGACGGGTGGAGCCCCCTATAGCTCCTCGATGCATCAGTAGGTCTCATGAGTCAAACTAGTGTCTTGGCACAAGGCCTTGACAAAATATTATTTTTAGCCTTGGCACAAGGCCTTGACTATGTGGTTATGATAGTCTAGAATTATGAATTCCATCATTATGAAAGTGGTTATTGACATTGCATGTGATTATTTGACTAGTAGAATATCCATGTGAATAAGTAAATGGAATTATTTCATTTTATTTTTCCCATGTTATGCTGAAGTTCAAGTTTAAAAGCCTTTTGTTTTATTTATACATTGCCTTAAATGTTTATGCTTGTTTATGAAATTTTCCGCTATATTGTTTCCTTACTGAGCATCTGAGCTCACCCCTTTATATGTTTTATTTTTCCCAGGATGTGAAGAAGTATTTTATGACTGACCTGTAGGGATAGTCTGAGTGGATATGAGTGTGGACTATGTAGACTATGTTGTTGTAGTTTTTCACTTTTTTATGTAATGTAAGACTTATGAATGTATCTAGTTTTTCCAAGGCTACTAAACTAATCGGTCTTTCGAGACTTGATCTTTTGTGATCATGAAATGTTATGTAATAATGCACCGACTCTGGGTAACTGGGGTTGGGGAATTATAATGCACATATTAATGGTTATCCTTCCCTTAATATTGTGTTCTCGAGAAATATCACCTTACCACAACAGTCATTTTTCTTAGTTACTAGTACTATTCAACATATGCATTCAAATACATAAGTAAATACTATAATAAACCAATTCAAAGATGTTTAATTACTCATTAATACTATATATGTAATTCTGAAACATTATTATTAAAATACATTACATAAACACTTAATCATTATACCATTTTTTTATCATACTCTACATTTCTAATAGTGATCACATGATAACTCCCTCTTTATTTGTCTTTAAGTGGTTTTTGAAATCTATTTTCATCATTAACCTTTATATCTTCACACCTATTAACCGAATTCACATTTTACTTTCACATGAATAATTGAAGTGCGATGATTCCATCATGTGAATCCTTTTATCTATTCTCATCATTAGATATATATTTCCAGTCACATATACAGTCAATTTCCTGATGACCTTTTTTCTCATACGTAAAAAATTTATCATTCCCCTTAGGCCAATTTCCCCCATGTTTCATTCCTCACTTTCAGAATAAATTAAATCTCATCTTCTTTTCTCCGTGGTTTTTTTATTTGACATTAATTTCCATCTTCCATTTCGTTTCAAAACCATTAGATTTATATGTAAATCCAACATCCATTTCCACCTTGATATCATAATGAAAAATATATTCATAGGTACTAAAGTATCTTATTGATAACCCCCTTCAAATAAATTGTATTAATCCACTGAATAATCTATCAACCATACATTTAGGTTAGATGATAATACCAAAATCATACCTCACAAGTCTTATAAATTTTCTTCATTGGTTCCAACATATTCACCATCCTTATTCTTTAAATCAATGAAGTATTTTTTTTCATTTTCATAAGAATAAATCAAGGGAGTTACTCATTAAACAATAAGTTCATAAACTCATCCACTTCTATGGATTATTTTTCATATTTTTTCTTCTTATTCTTAGTTATAGTCCACCATTGGTCCTATTAACCTTCTACATGATAAAAATATAAAATTAATTCTTAATGTTCTAAGCACTGAAGGATGAAAAATTTTCATTTTCGTGTTAGAAAAACATTTTTCAACAAAAAAGTGGAATATAAGACCCACTAAAATACGGTGGATGTTTCCACATGATGGACTCAACAGAATGTTATTACCTCCTCTTCTCATTTTTAATTATAGCATGATTTATAGCTTATGTGAGTATTGAAATAAGATTTTTCATTCCATCTCCCACATGATTTGGTTTCTAAGGAGTAAAATCCTTGAATTTGCCATTGTATTCATCATTAACACAGTTATTTTAGGTTCAAACCATTAACTAAAACCAAAATTTTAATGTGAGTGACACTAATCATAGTTTAAAAACCAAATAATTATGGGAAAGTACATTCAATCAAAAGAAGTATTTTTTTTCTAGTCTAAGGTTATCTATGATAATTTCCAAAATTATAGGATTATAACCAATATATAATATAATAAATATATATATCCCTAGAAATATTCGTAAAAGTATCTCTAGGGATCTAACTAAATTTATCTCATCCTAGTTTCTAATGGTTGTCAAAAACTATTCACTAATACCAACTATTACAAACCAGTCAAAACATACAAAAACATTATATCTTTTTTTCATAATATTTCATACATTACACAAAGAAAACCCCAATGAACATAATATTTAGTGAATTTGGAAACATTGAATCATAAAAAAATGGTTCATAATAGATCTACTTCTTCTCCCACATATTTCTTCATAACTAAAACCCTTTTGTACATATCAAACATAAAACCTTTCTTTATATCTTAGAAAAAAGATACATAAGAAAGAGTGATCTCATATTATCATTAAGGGTAAACAATGGATATATGTAATAATAACATTAACATAAAGGGATGAGAACATAAAAATAAAATTTTATGATCATACCTTTTATATCAAGAATATATACATGAGTCATGGCATAAATATTTGTACTTCCTAAGACATGAATCATAAATAAGTCAATATAATAATCCATGAAAGTGTAAGAGAAAAATAAGACATGGGATTGTAGTAGAAATATATATATATATATATATATATATTAATTATTCAAGTATCATGGACAAGGATATCTTGGTGGAATGGTTTCACTCCCCAAACCATAATAGTGGTCAAGGTCTACTCCCAAGACCATCTTAAAGGAAAAATTCATTTACTAAATAGGGTTCACTACCCATTTAATCTATTTCTATCTCAAGAGATATAAATAAATACCCAATTAAATGAAGGGTGATATAGATCCTACCCATAACATTATTAAAACCATACATAAGTTTTCCACAAGAACATAACTAATATCACAACCCATAAAAATAAATGGGTTTCATAATCATTTAATCATAACAAAACTCATGGAAAATAAATAGGTTTCATAAATATCAATACATCATAAAAATAAACCATTAATATATATAATAATAATGGTATCAATGGATTATATCCCCATTGAAACCTTAGAAACATCAAATAAGGTTTTCCTCGATGGAAAATAATATTTAAAGTTCACTTGAAATAATTCTTGAATAAAATATCCTTTCCATTTTGAAAAACACTTTTACAATTATCTAACATTTATCAGAACATGTTTAATTGAAAAAAACAATGAAAAATTATGAATTAATACTTTAAATAAAAATTAAATGTCTTTGGAATCCTTTTCCTTGAAAATAGTTAAAATATTATTTAAACCCATTTTTAAAACATTTTTACAAAACTTTCTTTCAAAAGAACATAGATTTAGGAAATAAGAGAGAATAACATTACATGAAACGAATAATTTTAGGAAAATAATGACATCCAAGATAAAACATGTCAAATATTAGTATATAAACTTCTTAAAAGAATATAGGTTCAAAAATAACATATGTCTTAGAGAATGAAAATTTAGATAAACTCGCTCACTGATTTAGTAACTTTTGAACCAAAAACCCCATGAAAGAGATATCATAACATGGATATGTAAATTCCCATAAATTTAATTATAATCTTCATATATTACATTCATGTGAATTATATACACCACAAAAAATAAACATTTTGTGAATAATCTATACATCTCTCATAAATAAGAGTGAGACTATAAATCCCCACACCACTTTGAAATTAGTTGAATTTCATTCTCCCTAAAAATGAATTTATATAGATATGTAAATAATAATAATATTAACAATAATACTCATAAAATATGTTCATGGATAGTATATACAACACATACAATAAATAGGTGGGGAACATGGCTTGTATCTCACAGGACAAAATGTGAGACAAAAATCCATTTCTTTTTGTCTTGAATCTCATCACAGTCATGAAAAACTCACATATAATGAATATTAAATTATTATAAATCTATTATAGAACCATATTAAATTATAAAATACCATTTTTTATTTACTTATGGTCTTCTATTAACCATTTTTTTTAAATTCCATGTTAAAGTTGCGTTTCAGATAATAACCACTTTTCATTTCACAAATGTTTTTATTTTTATATTTTTTGTACTCTTAGTTATGTAATGATTTAATCATATAAAGAATTATAATCATGAAAATATTATTTATAATAATATATAAAATATATAAATAGAAAATCAAATACACCATTCATGTATATGTTAGGTCGTACGTATACATGAATTTTTTTTCATTTTCTTTTCATATTAAAAGAAAGAAAGTAAATGAAATATATATGTATATATACATATATAATATAAATACAGTAACATTAATATTATATATATATAATATAATTTTATTAAACACACCCTTAATACATTCAATTTAAATTTTTAATGAATCGCATCTCTATGAGGAGGCTCTAGTCCACACTTCTACAAACGAAGTTATTTTATTTACACAAAATGGAAATCATGAAGGTATTTGTTATATAATAATTCCATAAGAATAGATACTACACAAATATTTTTTATATATTATAAAAATATGAATTAAATCACTTTAACCAACCTTTAAAGGTGGTAATGGAAGACCGAACGACATCTGTTCACGATGTGATATTCCACTTTACACACGAATGATGATTGTGTATCCCATTTGATGGAAGTGTGTGTGAGTGTTGGTAAAACACATAATATAATATAATATTTAGTATAATTATGTTATTATATAAACAAGAAATAAAAATAATTTAGGAGGTTTAGGGAATAAATAAAACAAAAAAATATGTTGATGAACATTACCTCTTCTTCGGGTATCTCTATTTCATTTGCACAAATGATATTATTCGGTTGGATTTATACCAAAATGAATGATTATTGGAAGAAATTATGGAATTTGGGAGGATATTCGGACATAGATTAAGCAAACCTAATAGGATATGAATTGTGAAGAAAAGATTATAATTGGTGCTCTTTTTTAAGAGAGGGGAGGGTCACTTTTGGAATTTCTTAAAAGATTAATATATAATAAATTCAATATCAATAACAATATATACAAGTGAACATGTTTTGAATGATGAAATTATATAAGTTTTTAGTATCATAAGAAAATATATTTTATAAAATTTTTATTTTTATTTTGAACCATATCATTTTGATTAACCATTAGTTAATCCATAATATTTTTAACAATCGTAACAAATTTTTTCAATATTAAGAGGATGAAATTTTTACATATAAAGATTCAATTAGAATATAAATGAAATGACTAATATATTTTTAATAATATATCATCCCTAGGTAATTATTTAATATTTTTATGATTTTAAAATAATTTAGTAAAATATTATATTCATAAAATATTATAAGTGTCAATTATGACACTATTCAATACTATGACTTAAAGATAATAAATACAGAAAGATAAATTTGACCCAAATCATTTAAGATACCCATATCATCTTATATACACCTATAAAATTCATGTATCACCTTAATTAATTCAAATTATAATTATTTTAATATTTCTAATATAATATAATATATTTTTTAAAAAATTGAACAATTATTGTATCATCATTGTGTAATTATGTGTGATAATTATTTCTTCCATAAAACATAAAAATAAATTCCCAAAATGTGGATAAATGATTTATATTAAACAATAATATATATTTTATAATTTCTTCTATTTAACCACATACTAGAAATATTAAACTTATTAAAAGTAACAGTGTGACATTCTTTTACTCTCTTTGATTTCAATAATATTTAAGTCATTACCATGAAAAAAATGCCCATTAAATAAATATATTTCAAAACATAGGTGAAAAGTTTCGAATTAACATTGTAAAATAATATTTGGGAATGTTTTATGGTAGTTTGATAATATTTATAATATTATTTTCACCCTTAATTACCTGATTTAACCTTAACTGTGGTAATAAAAAATTCAAAATTTCTTGTTCACATTGTCCAAAAAATAGACCTTATTACTATAAATGGAACGTATAATTAAAAATATGGAATCCGTTTTTCACAATTATAAACATATAATTTTCTAAAATTAATTTATAATTAATTCCATTGATATAATGAGAAAACATATTTTTAAAGTGAAATGTTCAAAAGTTGGAAATATTTTTATATCCAATTTCAATGTGAAATTGGTTAAAATGTCATAAATTGGATTAAGTTGTGTACTTTTTTTTAATTATTATACTTTTAAAAAATCAAAATATAATTTAACTATACAAATAATTTAGAAGAAAAAGCAGTTTTTAATTAAAATTTACTATTTTTCACTATTCATCAAAACATAAAACCTATCCGTAAAATACCAAAAAATCAACCAAAGTAAATTCTGATATCCTAATTTCAAATAATAATTTTAATTTATTAATTAAAATTTACAAATATCTCAATACTAGGTTTAAAAAAATGAACCATAAAAAGGTGCAAAAACTATCTTCTTAGAAAAATACTTCTTTTCTGCATAAAAATTGGTTTATTCTTATATCCTGTCTAGAAATTAAATAATGTAAAAAAAATTATTTAATATGGTTTTTGTATATATATATCATTAATATATTCCAACATTAATTATTTGATTATTTTTTTTATTAAACACACTCATGCACAATTAAAGTGTTTTTTTAAGATTTAATTTATATATTCAAAAGGGTTTTTATTTTCATATATATATAATTTGTCACCAAATAATTTATTATATATACCTGTGTAAACCATATTTTAATAATTATGCTAAGCCTCTTCATACCCACCATTCTAATGACTGTTATTTTTTAAAAAATATAATTAAAATAATAAAAACATGTTCGGTAAAAACTAATTGTTTCATATAACATAAGATAATAAGGTGTTGTGTGTATAATAATACATCAAGAAATAAAATTATATTCAAATGACATATCTCATTAAAATATCAGGGAGTTTTATTTTACTCTATTATTCGGAGGAATTACCCATATGTGTAGAAGTGTGACATATATTCAAATCTTAAGAGTCAAAATTATATATTCACACATAAGGATCTGAACATGAATCAACAAATATTATTAGAGCTATTCAAGGAATATGATTTATCAATTCACTGCCATAATTTAAAGGGGAACAATGTAGTGTATGATCTTAATAGAAAATAACCATCTACTATATCCATGATGCATATTAAGAAATACCCCATATTTATGGATTTGAAATGGATGGATCTAGAAATAATAACGATAGTGAAGACATTCTACCATTCCCACAAGATTTCACATCCATATATCTATGATAACCTCAAGGAAACATGATGAGATAATCTGGAGCTTTAGGAAGACATGAATGTAATAAAGTAAGGTAAGGTTCAATAATTCTATATCAATGATGATGGTTTGATTTTATTTGGAATTAGGATTTGGGTTCCTTAATCACTTAAGATGAAGATGGGTTGAATGGATAATGTGCATAGAACATCATTTCTCATCCATTTGGGATGAACCAAGTTGTTATGTGATCTTAGAGAATATATTTGGTGTGAAAAAATGGATAAAAATATTTCTCATTACACCTCAAAGTTCTTGGTATATAGGAATGTAAAGAAGAGTGATATAAGTCCACGGGAATTATGAAATCATTTTCTATACGAATGTGGAAATGGGACAACATCACTATGGACATTGTCAGTGGTCTCCCAAAGGCATCCAAAGGAAACAATGTGATGTGAGTTGGGGAGGATCTAGTCACCAAGACTTCCCACTTCCTTGTTATTCTTTAATAATTCTCATATAAAAAATGTACTAAGATATATGTAAAGAAATTTTTGAGGCTACATGAGGAACCACTATTTATCATCTCTGATCATGATAGAAGGTTCACCTATATATCAGATAGAATATTTAAGATGATTTTAATATTGAATTAAATTTTATCATGTCCTATAACACCCAAATTGATGGAAAATATCAAAGTATTATCCATACCCTAAATGATGGTATGAGAGACTTCTCAATTTAATTTAAATGATGTTGGAATCAAAATATCCCATTTTTTGACTTTTCATACATAAATAGCTTCCACTCAAGAATTCAAATGGTTCTATATGAAGCAATGTATAGGAACCGATACTGAAATCATGTGTTTTATGTTAAATATAGAGAATAAAATATACTTTGACTGGATCATTTAAAAATATGTTACAGAGAAGGTTAAATCCATATAACAATATTTAAAAGATATTAGGTGTCAAAAAAAGATATTTTCTATAATCTATCGAACAAACATAGAGTTTGAAGTTAGAGACAAGGTTTTCCTTCAAAAATAAACATAGAATATAGTAATTTAGTTTGGAAACAAATGGAAGATTATCCATAGGTAAATTGTCCCCTTTGAGGTCCATGATCACATAAAAGTAGTGTAATATTATCTTACACTTCAAATAAATATTGTTCAAGTTGATGATGTGTTCCACGTATCCCTCCAAAAGAAGTGATTAGATGGTCCCTCATATGTAGTGAATATAGATGTAGTAAAATTTGAGAATGTCCTTTCATATTAGGATTTGTATACAATGGTATTAGACTTTAGATAAAAATTTTCATTAAACAAGACAGATCACTATGTCAATGTGTTGGGGAGGAACCATTAATATGAAGAGGTGATGTGGGAAACAGATGAAACATCAAAATAGAAGTACCCTCACCTATTCTCAACTACGAATATTAATTTAAATTTAAAGGATGAAATTTCATAATGTGATAAGAATATAACAAACCAAATTTTATAAATGATATTTTTTATTCACATAAATGTTTTTTATATTATATTATATAGTATTATACATACACGTCACATAAGAATTTGACAAAAATTTATTTCATTAATACCATGATACTATTATTCAACTAAAACCATAAAAAATATGAATATTACAGTGGGGAAAAATAAATTAAAAAAAATTGATTATGAAAATTTGAATCCTTCCAATTTACTAGAATCACCACCCTCAAGGCCAACACACCAGAAATGAAACAAGATTTTAGTATCCCATAAGAATCTCATAAAATGAAAATAAAAAATCTTAGAAGGACTGTTAGTGAATTTTGAATGATAAAATTATTATGTACTTATAGTAGTTAATGTGATCATTTGAATCGTAGTGTGACTATTGAAATATTAACCTTACTATTGGGAATAGAATCTAAACCATTGGAAATAGTAAAGTGATGATCAGAATAGTCATTTAACCTAAAAATAATAATATTAAATAAAATTAATATTTATCACAAGTAATTTATGTAAATAAAAATATTGTTATTCTGGAAAATTAATATCAAAATAAAGAACTTAATGAAAATATAAGAACATTTTTAATAAACTATATTTTATTTTATTTCATAAAAATAAAAATTTCTATATAAAAATTTAATATAACCTACTTTATGAAATTATTTTGATAAGATTAATTTAATTTTTTAAAATCATTATGTAAAAAAAATTTAGGTTTTATTTTTTGTAATTTTATAAAATACATCAATTTTTAGTTGAATGTGAAAATACAATTTTTCCATAACATATGTATTTTAATTACATCATTCATGATGTAAGGAAGACCTAATCTATTTTAGAATTTATCTATTGAAAAATAAATACTTATATTCATAAATTAATCATTAAAATTCAATAAACATGCTTTCTAAAAATAATTTTTCCTGAATTTTAAAGTCAAAATTATTCATTTTAAATAGCACTTTTCATTTTTTTTTCAGTTTCCTTTTTAATAAACTGTTGAATTTGTTATATAAAGCAGTTAAAAGTCCAAATATAATTTTATCAAATTAATATATGATTAATTATTTCAAAACATATCTATTAAATGTTTTACCTTTGATATAATATTTTATTCAACATTTTATTATAATGATGTCACTCTTCATAAGTATATATAACCACTCTCCATCCCCTTGGGAAACCACACCCCCATCACCTTAAAAATAAAAATATCTACCCAAGTCATCTACATTAAGATAATTTGAATCCATATTTATGTTTTTGTGTTATCTAACACTAATCATCAAGGGTTTCTAGGCCCGTACGATAGAAGGAACACTTTAAAAAAGGTATTTTTTTCATCAACTATCCTTTTCGCTTTCCTCTTATATTCCTCTCTTTATTAGTCCATTTCAAAAACAAATATTATAATATTCATTAAGAAATATTGAAAAAGTATATTAATAATGCTATACTACTATACAAATTATATATTTTATGTATAGATATTTTATACCTATATTTCTACTCCTTTGGACAATGTTTTTGATAAATGTCAGTCAACAACTAATGATGATCTTTACAACCTCTTTAAAATCACAACCCTAATGGCTGGTAATAAAAAAATAGTTATAAAATAAAATTGTTTAAATATATTATTTTAAATAGTTTTTTAATAAACATCAATAATTTATAATTGGCTTTGAAGAGAAATTGTGAAATTTAAATAAATCAGGATATTTTTGTTGAAAACACAATATAAAAATGATTCACCTTTAATAATAGAAAAATTGAAATATAATAAACAAATTTTGATTTATAAATAGTGAAATAAATTAACATAATTATCTTTTTTTATATTTTTTAATAAATCTATGTTTATTATTCTAGAGGAATAAAAGTGACGAAATAAAGTGACATTTAAGGTAAGCGGATTCCAAAACCCAAATTCTTTATTTTCAGTTATCTCATATTTCACATTGATTTTAGAATGAATATTCCTCTAGTAACAAACTTTTTTTCTTTAACTATACATTCTATTTTATTTTAGGGATATAAATGGCCTTACCCATCTAAAATGTTTTCTAATCCATTTACAATTCATTTTCAAGAAGTCAAAAATTTCCAAAATATCTCCTAAATACTATTCATATTTTCTTCTTTTAAAGAATGAAATGATATTTTATTTCAAAATATAATCTATCTTAATCAGTCGGGATTCGAAAAGATCATTCCATGAGGTATGAAATATTAAATATTTTACAAAACCCATTATTTTTCTTGGGTTATTTCATGATAATGATTTTTATCATTTAATGTGGAATGCATGATTGTGATTATCTAATGATGCCAATGAGGGATCATAATTTTATATCCCTCTAATTCATTTGGTAATCTAATTTATTTTTTGATATAATTTGTATTATGTGTTAACAAGATTCTATAATTATTCACAATATTGATGTTTTGATTATTCAAATATGTTATGATTGAACATTATGCTATCTTTGTTTACAACTAGGTATGTTATTTGTCCACTATGACATTATTTATCATTCCTAGGCATGTTAAACTTTCTATTTCCTTATAAAATATTTAACTTGCGAATATGTTGATGATAGTATGTTAATGATATGATGATATTGATTATTCTAACCCATGTACTACTGATTAATGTCCCTTATTTCTCTCTGTACTGGGATTTTAGTTCACCCATTTCTTTGATGTATATCCTTAGGTGAATATATGTTCCAAAAATATCATAATATATTTATAAGGAAAAGGTATAATAATTTTAAAAAAAATATGTTTTTTTGTAAAAGTGATGTATAAGACTAATTTACCCAATATTATAAATCTTTAGATCCTGGATTTGTATTTATATTATATTTTTTATCTTAATAATTATGTATTAATCATGTTAGAATAATATGGATCACTATAGAAACCATCCAAAATATAATTATAATATATTTTCATCTAACTTATTGTACAACACATGATTTTTTTTCTTCCTTCACTTTGTAGTCCCACACATAGATATTGTCTAATTTATCCCAAATGGACATTGTAGTAGAAAAACCCTTCAACTTAATGAAAATTTAATTCGATTTGGAACTGGAGAAAAATTATTCACCTTTCTAAATAAATAAATATTTATTCTATCACATTCAGTCATAGATATTCCAAAATCATCAATTACCATCAGTCCCTAAACTATTATAGTGAACACTTCTAAACAAAGAGATCTAAAAATTCATCACAACTTATTCTCCCATATCAAAAAAATTACACCACTGAAAAAATAATTCCCTTAAGAATGAATTTTATTTTTAATGATAAATTATCCTTTAGGATAGATTCATCCAAAAAATATGTTTCTCTAATACTGGTTTTTTGTAACGACATCCCTACACCCCAAAAAAAGAGATAATATATTAATTGTATGACTTTATTTCTCTCTCATTGAGTTCTTCTCATGGGTTAGAAAGAGTAGTATCAACCTGTCATTAATTTATGCATACATATACTAGTAGATATAGGGTAAGTAAATTGAATACAGATAGATGTTTCTTGGTTTACCCAAAATTTCCAGTCAAAAGAGTATAGATAAACATATTTTTTATTTGTTAGGATTAAAAAAATTACGCAAGGATTGTTGTAGGGTTTTTAGAAATTATCACTATTGATATAATGTTTCATGAAATTTTTCTTCTCTCAAAATCTCCACATAAAAAAGAAATATAGATTATGAGAAAATCATAGGTCACATACATGAAAATTCAGTTAAAAATTACAATACTTCATGGGTTCTTTCACTCTACTTCTTCTACTCTATTTTCTCCTTTTGAACACTACACCTTCAAAATATCATTCTCATATATTTTTTAAAATAATTTAATGCTTTTTATATATGAACCTTTATCAACGGTGAAGATCATTCGTTATTCCTTATGTAGTCCAAAATTATTTCCAAATGTACCTATAATGAATTCAACTCATATCATCTGTAACACCTCTATAATTCAAGTATCACAGATCAATGTAGCTCCAATATGTTTATTAATGAAAAATAAATCCTATATACCATCAGGAATAAATCCACAAATATAGCTCAAACCTTCATTCAAACACTAATAATTACAGCATCTTGACTATAAATAAAAATCATTTTTCAGATCATAAAAATATTTCTAGTATGAATATTTTATTAATAAACAATAGAAAATTAGGAGTCAATGTTCTTAAAATATTCCTTAAGTCTCAATATTATTAATCCTTTTAATTCTCCACAATATATTCTTTATTTCTTTTCTTAAACACCACTTTTAATTTTACATATCTATGTTGAATGGTGAACCTCTTTGTCTAACTAAGAGGAAAAAATATTTGATTGATCATATTAATTATAGACAATTTTGATCAACCAATCCACTATAATTAACCATGAAAAGTGATTTCATGTTGACATCTAATCATCCACATCTTTCAAATCAACTAACTTTGGTTTTAACATGTTGATTTTCGACCAGTTATTCCTTTCCAATGGAACGCATAAAGTTGTATCACATTGAAATCCAGTCGACCATTTATTTTTTATTGACTATACAAGGATTTATAGTTGTTCATGTCAACTAAACGTGAATGAAATGTTTATAGTCTCTGATTAACTCAATATTGACTTAATGTTTCAACATGAGTATTCAACCTACTGCATAGTCACTCGAATCTATTGGATGAAAAGAAGCTATATCATGAGTGATAAAAATACTATTATGAAAATAAACTCTTATCCTTAAATTTATTTAAGGAAGGGAATAAATTTCATTAAAATATCATTCTGTACTCAGTGTAGCTTTCATGATTCTTCCAATTTACTATTATACAAATGGAGTACTTTTAATTTTCCTTTTTATATGAAGATATGTGTTTCTAGATTACTCTAAATATGCACACACTAAATCTTCTGAAATCAATTCTAGAAATCCCATATGTGACCCAAAAAAAATTAGAATACCTAATTGATAAAAATATCTAATATTTTGTAGGAAATATTTCCAATTAAATTTCTAATTGACTTTTAGAATAGTAACATGGCTATTAAAATAATAACCTTCGTGTATGAATTTAAATTTGACCACTGGAATAGTGAAAGGAGAGGTAAATAATATTTACAAGGAAAAAAATAATTAAATATAAATATCACTATATATAGAAATAAATAATCAAATAAGAAATGTTATAGGAAGTAAAAATGTGTATTTTTAATAAAGTGTATTTTATCTTCTTTTATGAAAACTATATTTAAAAAACTAATAATTAATTATTAAAGTTAAATATGTTTAAAAAAATTATAAAGTGAAATTCATTTTTCGGAAGAGAATATTGAAATTCTCAATGTTTAATTTTTCATAATTTTCTCAAAAATAATAATTTTTAAGTGATTCGTAATAAAATAATTTTTCAAATATTTCGTGATTTCTGACATAATGTTGATGTAATAATGAACTAAAAAATTGAAATATAATTTTCACAATCCAAAATTAATTTAATAATAATAATAATGAATTTAAAAATAATATTTTTTCTTTTAAAAACTAAAATGTAATTATCAAAATATTAAATTTTAATGTAGTTCATTAAAAAATCATGTTTTTCTTACATATTTTTGTACAAAAAAGTTGTTTTCTATGGGTTTAAAAGTAAAAAAAGTATATTTTTAATCAAATATTCTTAATATACCCAAATAAGAAGATCATTTTAAATCATAGTATTGGAGAAATATTCTCTTCAATTTTTAACAAAAAATACCCATAGTCCTTCAAATATAAATCTCCCCATCACACTCATTGAAAATCACTTCCTATATCCATTAAGTCAAAAAAAATCTTCTCAATTCTATTACCCTAACTCTCCATATATCTTTAGAGATTTTTTTGTCCAACCTCAATCCAATCCCTCAAAGTCTTAGATCAATAACAAATGAGTAAGCATCAATAAAGAGGTAACTCCATTATCCACATCATTTCAATTTTATTTATACACTCCAAATATCATTTTATTATTCTACCTTATTAAAATAAATAATTTGTAATTACATAACTATTAAATTTTATTCCAATATGATGAAAATATTATAATATATTTATAATATATATAATATCTCCCAATAGTTTTGGCATATCTTATTAATAAAAAATTTTATCATCTTGTGCTGATAATGTGAATTCATTATGTACCACCACCTTTACATATGTTCAATGTAGCAGGCACGCACACACATAAACACACACAAAAATATATATGTGTGTGTGTGTGTCTGTGCCTTTTTCTATGTTTATGTGTGTATTCATATTACTATGATACTATGAAATGATTATAAACTATTTATTATGTATACACATATATCTTCTTATTTCTAACATACCCTCAATAATGGTCACTTAAACAACATATAACGAAATTTTCAAATAATAAATTATCACTACCTTTATGGATAGTTATAAAATCATGTAGATGGTATATAAATATTTATTTTTATGTGTTGTTAAGATTATATGGTTAAATTTACTAGTGGATAAATAAAAATGAATCAAAACTCTAAAACTAAAATGGAAATGTTAAAATTCAAACAATAATTTCATTGAACTACTTTTACTCTTAAAATGTTTAATAAATAAATTATATGATTATAATTAATCATTAATGATATAAATTATTATAATATAATTATATATAAAAGTTTTAACAAATTTATGTTGATTATATGGAAGGTGAAAACATGAAGAATCAAAAAATGACCTAAGGCAAGGGGACTCTTTCCTCAATCTTGACTCCTTGGCCAATGTATTTTATTTTTGATATATCATCTGTTATAATGATTATATAATTTCAAATTAATGTTTCATTATTCATTTTCTATGTAAGTATATGGATTTAAAATTACTTTAACTTTATTTATTAAATAATTAACTCTTCTTATATTAAAAATAATGTATATGGATATCCCTTAACCATTTTTGGATTCTTTCTCATTTTCTAAACAACATTAAAATGTTTTTATATAATGTTTTTCCCAAAAATTCTTATACATTTTACTATTGTCCTCTTATGGGGATTTACAGAGAATTTATTTTGATTCAAATATTTTTTTAATAAGTCATAAATTACATAGTTTGTAAGGTGTTTACTAATCTAAATTGTCTCTCCTTTGTGATTTACTAATATATTCTTCTAAATTTACATAGACATATATTTATAGAAATAAATGTTGTTAATTTATTTTTCCTTCTTCTATAATATTATTCCACTTCTAATATCCCCTTATTATAGAATATGACACTCTATATAATCTTTTTATTTATTAACTATGAAACTCTTCATTTTATCAATATTTTTTTCATAAAATTTTAATATATTTTATTCTTCAATTTCAATATAACTTTTATTCTACTATTTTTTCTATGATAACATGAAATATATATTTAAAAAAATTCATGCAGATTTTTAAAAACTCATTCAATTACTTGTTTTAGTAAAAATATCAATATATAATTTATGGAAACATTATGTTGTCAGAAATTATGTTTTACATTTTATATTAATATACATTATGTATATTCCCTCAATTTTACAAAAACATTTCCTTTAAATATACTAATTATTTCATGATTTATTTATATTATAATGTATGAGATTGATTGTGACCATTTATTTTTATCATAGGTTATAAAAATTATTTTTATAGATTTACCTCTTATTGGAATCATAAAATTCATGTCACACAATTTTCTATATTACCCATGTTATAATATTCACTTAGGAAACACAAGTCTATTTTGAGTCTAAATGTGTCTCAATGAGAGAATAATAATATGTTTGGACTTCCATGTGGGACAATACTACTCAAACCCTAAGGGATATAGATGGCTCATAAACATTACCCAATCTATTGGAACGGTGAAAAGAAACTCCCTTAGGGAGTAGGGAATAAATTTTAGAGTGTGATGAAAAAAATGTTTTGAAGCCATAAAATTATTCTTTGTGGGTCTTATGGTCACTTTTTCACTTTAGAAAACATCCTAATATGATGTATTAGAAATATAAAAGGAGTAGTTCTCATTTCAAGCATCAATTTGGCTAGTCACATAGACAAAACTAACTTACAAATAAAAAGTTGTGAATAACATGATTTTTTATCTCCAAAAACATCACCAATATGATATAATTTTTAGATACATTTATCTCTATCATTGAAAAATTATTTGAAAGTATTTTCTTTGTGGTTAACTTATGTGGGAAGACATCCATCACCGGTATCCCCTATGTAGCACGCCCATGCATGTGCAACCTATGTATCACGTATGTACAAGACCTTCCCAAGAATCCCAATTCATGTATGGTCCAGAGTTTTCCTATAAATGTGACCCTTGGGATCCTCATAAGAAAAATTTCAATGAAGAATAGATATCTAGATTCTCTACTTTCCCAAGTCTCTCAAACATTTCCTCTAAAACCATAGGTAACATTTAAAGATTACAAAATAATGGAAAATTAGAAATATCCAATGGATTATAGTTCCTCAAAGTTGTAAAGAACCATGGAATTATGTACTGAACCATCCCCCTAGTCCAAACACACTCGGTTGATAGTTCTATACATGGATAAAAAGATGAGATCCAATATTTAATGAATATTTGAGATGTCTTTTGGAGATCAGGACAAGGTCACTCCCATGTGTGGTTTTCCAGGTTTTTCTCCACCAAAATATCATTCCTTGATCACTGAGGTTACACTTGGTGTAAGAACACCCTAGTTATCCCAATTTGAACCTAGGTGAAGAACATACCATCTTTTCCAAGTAACACCTTGTCAACGTACATCCGATCTCTCCCAAGAATAACTTAGGTGTAGAACAACTCGGCTCTCCCATGTATCACCAGGGTGAAGACCTATCCAGCTCTCCCATGTATGACCTAGGTGGAGCACCATCTAACGCCCCTAATTAAAAAACCTACAATTGGGAAACCCTTCATCCATGTTACTACACTTGGGTGACCCTTCACCCAAGTAAATTCAATTGGGTGACCCTTCTCCCAAGTCATCAAGCATGGAAAACCCTACTATGAATGAATTCCACTTGTTCGACCCTTATCCAAAGGAATTACACCTAGTTGATTTTCCCAAATCCTCCAATCATATAAAAAAATCCTAATTGTAGACTTATACTAGTGATAAGAACCCCTTTCTTTCCCTTTACTAGGGTAATAAACTTTTCTATACCTCCACTGTGGATAATATCCTTCACTCCACTAGGGATAATAACCATCGCAACCCCTCTACTAGGGCTAATCATATTCACTGTCACCCCACTGGGGAGATTAACTAGTTCACCCGAGTCTCTATCTTTGGAATAAAATCATTACATATACACCTATAGTCGATACATTCTTCTTGGTTTGTGACTCCAAATAGTTCTAATCCTCAACCATAATAATCTATCATCCTTGTCCTGTTACCAATCGACAGGATAAAAGTAATCATGATTTTCAATATTCCTATGCATGAGCCCCAATAAAACCTTAATTATCTAATTTGACATTCTCATCAAGGTTCTAGAAATATGGGAATCCTCCAAGGTGTACTCCAAAACCAAACCACTATGTCACCATGAGTTGAGATTCTCCTCATGGTTTTAGAAACATGGGCATACTACTGGGTGGAATCCTCAAACAAACCTCGAATACACCATGAGTTAAGATCATCCCCATGGTTCAAGAATCTTGGGAATACCCCTAGGTATAGGATGTAAAAAATCTTAATAAATTTGTGTAGATATTCTTCTCATTAGTTCAAAAACATTGGAATACCCCTAGGTTTAATCCCAAACCAAACATCTAATTAAACTATTTCGGGATCCTCCCATGTTTTCCGAAATATGGGCCCCATTCTTGGTTTAATACCAAAAACTTCTCAATCATGGGCCTCCTTATATATGTAGGCCCCAAAACACATGACTTCACCTGAACCACCAACTAGACTATGTACCTAAGGATATCACATCCACAAGCCCCACTATATTTCCTATTTTCCCCCTTTCTGTAAATAATCTTCCTCTGATGGTAACCTCAGTGTGTAATCCTTCCTTTGAAACTTTGTGGGTTGTGATTAACACTCTCACATGATACATAGGATGCCTTTATGAGGCTCAGTGCCATCTCCAAAATACAAACCGCCTTCTAGGATGATAGTAAACACTAGATAGATTATTTTTGAGGGTTTAAAGAGATGCATCATGAATTTATAAGTTAAAGATAGCGAATCTATAATGTATATAGAAGTTAACATCAAACTCATGGTTTTTATCAGATCAGAGGCCCTAGGGAAACTAGTCCCACTTGTGGTTTTAGGAAGGATTCATGAATATATATTAAATCTATAAGAGTGTCATGGAGTAGGCATTAATCCCCATAAAAAGTGTTTCTGAGACTGACTTCACATCCTCTAGAAAATTAATTTTACATGATTTCACTAGAAAGGTACCAGTGAATTCATGCCTTTGGAAATAAGGCCCACATTAACTCAACATTATTGCGGGAATGAAATCCACCAGAAATAAAAATGATGAACCTAATGTGAATGATTTTGAAACAATAATCAATACCCACAATAAATCACCAGGACCTATTTTTTAGGGAAGCGAAAATGGTGAACCTGAAGTGAACCCTTTAACAATTTCAAGCTTCTATCATATGAACAAGTTGATGTTTTAATCATTTCGTTGTAGAATATCGATCAACCATTCAGTCTTATTTGCGATGAAACACTGATGAGTGTCTTATTTTTTCTTTCACTTAGGGACATTCAATATTTATTAAAATACAAATGGAAATTAAATAAGTGTGAAGGAATTAAAAAATCATTATAAAATATTTGAATACCTATAGGGCTCCTAAAGAAAATACACATAATTGGAATACATATTAAACATATTCCATGACTTCCATAGGGACTATGAACTCTTGGACATTACATTCACTTTCATCAATGTAGAACCTCTACCAGAGTGTGGTAAATTACCTAGTGTGGTGGTGTCATTGAAGTTGCTCCATCCTAACACTAGGAGTAGCACATGAATTTATTTAGAGGAAAAAAATCTATAGAACATCCTATCAAGAACTAGTTATAAAGAATCAAGTTCCACTAAATGCTATGTACAATCATTTTGAGATCCTAACCTCAGAATGCAGTAACTCATTCCTTCCATATCATATGTAGGTGGTGGATAACATATGCCACAACAAGGAAACCACCTAGGGGATATCTATGGGGAACCAAATCAACTATGGTATCTATCACTAATGTAAGACCTCTATTATACGTGGAACTACATAAGAAAGAGTGCATATCCCAACAATTTAGATTCAAGAATTTAAAAATAGATCTCATTAGGGGAAGCCAACCGCTAAACCCCCATGGATGGTATATAACCCTTCCACTTCCAGCACTTCTAAGGTGCATTTTTACATCCCGAGAGGGGCTCCAAGATAGTTCCTGATTACCACTAGCCAAGATATTTTAACATATTTGAATCTATCGATAATGATAGTAGAATCCTAGGGAAAACCCCATCTTGTATGTCTTCTATAAGAATAACCCTGAAGTCATATACCATATCATCTATTGGGCATGAACATACCAAGATAATAGATACACACCCCCTATAAGTGAATATATGTTTCCCCTCACATGTTTCACAATAGTGAATTTCATCACTTCTAGTTCAACTAATGATGAAAACCTCGATACAATTGGTTAATGATATATGTGGTGACATTCACTACCCATGCATCATCTGACCATGGTGAATTAAACCTACTAGAATAGAATATTTCTCATCTCATAGAAGTAATTTTAGAAATTTAATAAGTCAACTCTATATTTCTCAAGGTATGAATATTATTTGAGTATATTCATCAGATTAAAGATTTCATGCCTTAAACTAAACCTCTTAAAATATATAATCTTTTATAAAAAATTGTACAATAATTTAGCCATCCAATTTAATTAATATTACATCAATCATCCCACTATACTATAGTGTAGATTAATTACCAATTTCATAGCCTAGTGGGAAGATATATGCTAATAGTTTGTGTAATACATATAAATATAACTCAGATTGAGATATTTCAAGAATTTCTAGATCCCCTCATTGCTCAAATAGATTTTTATAATGGAATATGTGCATTGGTAAATCCATATAGGAATTTAAATCCTAAGTGGTTAGATATGACTCCTCCCCCTCCAAACATCAAGAACCTAATTTTATCAGTATTCTATAGATTGAGTGATCCATAACAGCATCTCAAATACATATTTTCAACATATCTCACGATGGTGGGAACCCAAAATCAATAAGAATAAAATAAGATCAGATTATTTTTATGAACCATGTAAGGCCTCACCTTTGCTTGTTATAATGACCTTGTAGCTGGGTATATCTCAAGATGTGAAGATCTTCATCATAAATTATTCTTCCAATTCATCTACACACTGTGGAAAACAATAATAATTGACCAATGTAATTTTTGGATTTACTAAAATGGTAGATTAATATAGTTAACTATATAATGGAAGGGTCTGATATATTCCATGGAAAAAAATTCCCTAGGGAGAGTTAATGGAGATCTATATGGAAAACCACTTTGATGATTTTTCAACATTGTTTTTTCCAATGAAGTACCCCTATTGTTTATGTGAAATTACAATTATATAAAACTTATAGAGGTTGTTATTCATAGCATGAATGAATGATATTATCTTGAAACAATAATATGGATGTGAAATTCAGGGAAATTGGAAGAAATTATTCTTAACCTCAAAAAAAGGATGAGGTGATGTGAACCTGAATGAATGAAGTATAAAACTTATTACATAAGTGATGATCAGGTTCTATGGTACTGAACCTTCACTCTAGAAGACAACCTATTCATGGAACCAAAAATCAAGAGGCCGGATGAAACATGGTAGGATGATTATCCAAAAATGTTTCCATACCATTGTATGCTAGGTCACAAGATCCAAAAATTCGTTATCACCAAAGACCTGCTACAAAGGATTGTCTATGAGGGTAAAATTCTAATGTAAAATCTCATTCCACATAGAGAATATATTTTAGCAATCCATTAAAACAATGAAGAGTAATTTCCAAGGGAATCATCCCACCAAATGGTAGAATTGGTGCTGACCCACAATATGATGGAAATGGTACTAACCCACTAAACAATACAAAGGGTTCTGACCCAAAAAATGATCAAAAGGATGTCGAACCACCAAACGATCCAATGGAAACCATCCCACCAAAAGAGTGAATGAGATTCATCCCACTAAATGAGATGTTGAACTAAGGATCAGAACTAGTTCCACTACATCACCATCAACATAGTATCAACCAGATATTAATATATTCTACCCAGTTCTGATAATAACACTCTTGATGGGAATCATTGTAAATACCTACAATCCTTCGGTCTCCAATTATTTTTCTCACCATATGATCCAATTATTGGTGAATAATGGCCCAGTGATACCCTTCCTTCCTTCACATAAGGAATTATCAACCATTTTTATGCTTCAGAGTCAAAATTTGATAGGTAATGTGGCCAATTTCAAAAAAGGATCCAATATTTGGGTTCCACATTGAGACTCCAAAAATAATGCACTCATCCTACCATTGAAAGTGGGAAGGGTGTAGATAATTATTTTGTAAGTCATCCCCTTGAGGATAAAAGTACCATATTTACTGAAGAAGATACAATTAAATTGGAGTAATATAATGTGTAACTCTATGAAAATAGTGTAAAGATATAGCATGGATTTTTTACCCATGATGAAATATCAACACCCTCATACAAAGGTTTTACTTGAAGTGAAGTACCACATCCCACATGGATGAGGTTACCTTCAAAATTCTCACACCCTCACAAGGTGAATTTAGTTCATCGTTCTAGATTACCCGAACACACATGGATGGGGGAATTTCAATATTTCCACCTCACCACCAGGTGCATTCTGGATTTTTTCAAGCCCATTAGTTTTCATAATGGATATGAATGAGTCAGGCATCCCTGATTAAGGGGAGGAATCATCAGTGAATGAAGCCACCAATGGGTTGTCTTTACCACCAAAATTGATCAAGATCATGAAATTTCCTAAAATATCATAGATTATTCCATGTGACCATACGAATAGAGTCATGGGTAATAGAATGGGGAAGTGGTGTTTTCACATATCTCTTGATGACATGAGAAGAAAAGTGTACTACATTCTACCAAATAATGCCCTAGATTATTTTTTCCTATTCTGTGGAAAATGATTTGATTGAACTCCCATGTATTAAGATACCTAAAGTTGAATATTTGAGTGAATATACAAATTACTATAATTAACATCGATTGTTAGGACATACAATCAGGATCTAAGTTTACATCATTTATTTTCATTAAAAACAGATAGATGAGGGGATATTGGATCTAATGAGACCCACGTTTCTATTTCATCAATGAATACATCTTGGGAAGAACATATAATGTGTAATAAATAATCTTGGATTCCCATATTTTACATATGGAAAAATTAAGGTACATTCCTTTATTTATTTGGATGTGCAAACATACATGGAATGTGTACTATAGGACAAAATTCTCAAGCTTTCTATGATATGGAGACCCAAAGAGGTAGTGAAGGAGGATCAACCCAATTATTATTCTTACCAACAAATTTTGGGACATAATTTAAGAAATATTCATATTTAAAGATTTTATTTAAAATAAGGTATATAGAGGCCTGATAGAGTTATATAATCATGATGCCCATAATATGTGATTGTGAGTTATTCCCACTATAATATAAGATCACTATGCCTGATGCATTATGTCCATTATCCCTAGTCTTAAAACCCTAAATTACAAGACACCATAGTTCCTAGTCATATTTACAAAAACTTTATGAAACCAAAGTTTGAGGTTTATAAATTTAAACATCCAAGAAATTACTTTGTTCATATGAAGTTAAACTTTAGAGAAACATAATTTTCACAATACACTAAATTGTAAGGTTCATTATCCTCATTCTAAGAAGTTAAACTACCTTGTAACCATCCAAGCCATCTGATATCAAACTACACGGTGTATTTCTGGACTGAATTAATTGTCATATGATATTAAACTTCCAGGAAATTTGTCCATATTGAATGAACATAATACTTTGAAAATGATCAATCAAATTTTATATTATTCAATTTGCATGATGCCCCCATTAAATTGTGAGCTCCAACTCCACTCTTTTTTAGGTTTAAATAAACCCTCATTTCAATCATGGATCATTCCTCCTTCCTAAATAGCCTATTATTCATGTAATTGTATAGTAATTGAATTTTAAAAAACATTTGGAACACCCAATTTTCTACTCAACCTACTTTATATATTCTCAAATCTAAATCAACATATTTATCAAGTCAATTAATCATATTGGTTCCCTGTTTCATAGAAAAAATGTTAGTGGTGATTTATTGGTATAAAGGGATCCTAATATATTATAATTTTGAATAATATAGTTTCCTACTAATCTTGTAAAGAAAACCCTATAACATTATTTAGTTCTAGAAAAAAATGGTCCACCAGAAACCCATGCATTATACCTAGACTAAGTGTGGTATGTTCTATCCTTCACCCATTCGTCTCCACTAACTGGGTGTGGAATTAGTATTACACCATTAATAATGGTCATTATTCTCTCACCAGTCTTTATTATTTCATTCATATATGTGAATTCATTATTTAGTTTATTCATTCTCTTATGTTCTAAAATATGAATTTTATTTTTATGTTTTATTCCTTTATTCTCAAAATATTCTATTAAGAAGACTCTAAGTAAGGTGATTATAAACTATGTAATTCTTTGGTACACAATTCATGAAATTAAACTATATAGAATAGTATAGTCTATGAGATCAACTTTCCTCATGTATGAGTTAGATACATGTAAGATCCCCAAATATATATTTACTTACCTGTAATCATATACATGGATTATAATGTCCCCTATATACAAACACCTCGATAAATGCATGGGTTATTTAAATATGCTTCACATAATCTTCACATTGGTTCACTTTCTCATGCTTACAAAAATAAAAACCATACAAATATATTTCATTAATTCATGAAATTAAAATGTTTTTCCAATATATATATATAGATGTTAAACTACATGGTCAATATTTATATGATTTCATACAATTTTTTATGTTATTATGTCCCTCACATAATAGGACCTCTACTCCCCACCACAAACATAGAACTAGGTGTGACTTTATTACCATTTGAATGATACATAGTGATTCTCAGACTTCTAGTCATTAGCCTATTCACAAACACCTCCACCATTTGTGATGTTTCTTATTATAGAATTGGATCCACTTGGGTCCCTCCATTTATGTTGGGTTTATTTTATAATATCTAATAGACTCATATTTATGTGGACCTATTTGTATAACATTAAATCCCATCTCCCTCTAGTCCTAGTTTCATTACCATAAACCAAAGAACTAATAATGGTCAAGGATGGAAGACACCAAAAGGAACAACATTTGGTCAATGTTATGAAACTTTAAAATATGGATATCATTTTCCCTATAAATGTGATTTTAAACTATGGGTTTAATATCCTTGTTACATGACATTAAATTGTTTGAAACATTTCCTAACTAAAATACATTGATAATTGGACTAATTTTTTCATCAGAAGACCATGATCTATAAGAAATTGGTGTACTTTTATCATGACATTAAATTTCATGACACACATGCCATTATATTTAACCAACTACCTACAAAAGATATAGATCCATATAAAGGTATCTAGTATAAGATCTCTATATATAAAACAATAGTAGGACTGAGTAATATATTTTTATGGAAACATAAACCTTTTATATTGGGAACTATCTATGTACATTACTTTGTTCAAATCATATAAAAAGAGGAAATGTTAAAATGATCCTCCCCCATATAAGAAGATCAATCTAAATAGGGGCCATGTTTCTATTATCAAGTTTTTGACAATTATGTGTTGAAAATATGACAATAATTTCATGGTCTAAAAAATTATGGCTAGAATTTATCCATTTTCCCATAATTTTCAATAAATTCAATCATGATCCCCCATAACATTCAAATTAATACAAATATTATTTGTTGCATTGAAATGAAAATTCCTTCACATGTTCCCTGTCATGCAATCTTGTGTGATTTGAATTATTTTCCATGTTTTCACTTGTTTCTCACACTGATAGATACTCATGTGAGATTATGGGACCTAGAGTGTCTCTCTAAATAGTGTGATTGAGATTCATTTTTTTAAATGATATGGAACCAAGTCTAGAAATAATGACTCTAAACTGCAGAGAACAAGACCTAAAAAATTACCTTAATCTACATAGAAACAACATTCTAGTTAAAGGATGTAAATCTATAATAAAGCATCTCCACTAAAACATAACTAATCATTTAGTGCATGTCGAAAACAATCCTCAGTTGGTGTATTAATTAAATTTGGGTTATCTTCTAATTCCCTCTTATTTATCAAACAGAGCACAACTCATGTGAGCTTAGAGTTTTGAGATGGTTATTCTAATTTATGTGATTATGTTTTTCCATTAATTAATTCAGGGAACATTTCTTCCATCCTATATAACTATAAACTTATAAGAGTGGTCCAATCCTTATAAAATATTTCTCTCATGCATGATATCTTGGTCCATGTAGAAGCCTTTGTCACATGGTCATCATATTCATTAGATTATTAATGCCCCACCTTTTAAAAAAATAATGATCTATATAGCATACTCAAACATGGGTTCTATTGATTATTCACTAGTGCTAAGAATAAAATACCCCTTTGCCTGTATATAGTTAAATATATGCAATGGACATTTTTATTCAATGAACTACATTTAGATTGGTTCTCATTCTGATTAAATACAATCTGAAACTATGATTTCCTATTCTAAACCCAACTACTAACTTCTATTTTAAGCTATGTGACCTTCAAAATCCATAAAATTTTGTTTTATGTTGGTTGACCATAAGCATCATCAACATTTGGTCGAATGATTTCTAAAATAAACATCATCATCATTTGGATCAAATATATAATACTTTAAATTTATTCCTTTCATGGTTCTAATAGCATGATGATAAGATAAAAATAATAATGAATCTATGGAATTAACCCTTCTCCATAAAAATGTGTTCAATATATTGCGGTGTAAACTTTAGGGTGATCGTACCCATCTTGAATATTCCAATTTTTTAACCCATTTCAAATATCTGATGCCTAATTAAACACTAACCAATTCATCGATTCCAGACACTCCTCTTAGAACACGATTACCTTGAGTTGATTAATACCTTAGTTCTCCGTTGCATAAAAATTACCATAATAGGGATTGATTTTTACAAAAGGTCCCCACAAGGATTTGATGGTGAAAAAAATTTTCCCATTATGCCTAGGATGAAACCCCTATATAATATTTTTGTACATGAATAAAATTCATTATGATCCCCTTTCATCATTACTATACTGAGCTAGGAATTGTTTTTCTACTGTTACAAGAGTTCATTCTACTCCAACAAGACTCAAGTTACAATTGATTCATACATTCCCACGGTATGATTTACACACTATATAACCCAAAAATTTAATAAGATTCATGCACCCTCAATGATACAAATATTTTCATTGATCACACTTTTATAGAAATATTATGACATTATATTATTTTTCCCTTTCCTTTTTGGGTATGCCTCTCTTATGGAGACCTTAAAGCCTCATGTTTTGATTCTCATTTTGTGAAATTCTATCAGAAAACATGGTCTATGATTTATGACTTTAAATATAACACCTCCACTTTTCTATGGTTATTTTTTATAGTTTCATGTCATTATCAACATTATGTTTTTTCCTTTTCCATTTTATGTAGACATCCCCACTCACTGGTCAAAATATGCTTGAACTAAAATTCCAAAAACTATTAGTTGGAAAACAATGAAATTAAAATAATTTTTTTAAACCATGAGATCATCTATACTAACATTCCACTCCCCATTAAAATTAGTTTTCTTTGGTCCCTTGTAGTATGGACCATCTCATCCACTATTCATGGTCCAAGATATGTGACCTTAACCCTCATCTATATTTGGTCAAAGATGGATGACCATTAATTCTATCCCAATATTATTATAGATTTTAAACATTAAAGTACTAATGGAAGGAGACATATTACTAACTAGGTATAAAAACTAGAAATGGTACCCAATGAAAAATTTTACACACAATTTTCTAGGAATTCAAAACAGATATCATTATAAAAACATGATAATTTGAAACAAAATGAGAATGCATAAAACATACAAGTTTTAGACTGCAAAATGGGTGGACTGATTAAAATATAATTTACTTCTTGATAGGCCTACCATTTAATTTATTATGACAAAGTTGTGGTGTAAATAAAAATATATTATGCTTGTACGGACCACCATTCAATCCAAACAAAAATTGAGATATGATCACCATGTTAATTAACCTAGTAAAAAAATTAGAGAATGAATTTTTCCTTCAAGACATATCTAATGGTACCATTTCCTAAATATTTTTACTACAAAGAGCTTGATATATGGAATATACTTCATGATCATACTCTTCCTTGAGTGGCCAACATCGAGTGGCCTTAAATTTTGGATCGAGAGTTAAATCTGTGCAACATCCCCATGGTAAAAAGTGTATTTTACCTTGAAACCATAATAAGGTGATGATATACCATCTCATATATTTGATATAGATCTATATAGTTTAATTGATAATAGTTTTCTTCCTCAATAAAATTTTGTTGAAAATTGGATCCCTTTATGTGTGACATTGATCAATAAATGAGTCCCATTATTAGAACTACATGTGGCTTGATTCATGCTTTCATGGGATATATAGTGACATACAAATCTCATATCATGGATAAAATCACAAATAAATTATCATTACACTCCTTTTTCTATCCTATAATATAGACCTTTTCTGATTTTGGATATTCATGCCTTTATTTAATATTATTCTTCTAAGAAATACAGACACCTCGAGTAAATTGTTCGTCTTGGTGATATCCAAAATCCTTGAGTTAAAATCCACATTTCAGAAAGAATTCTATTTATTGTGAGACAAATCAAAATCCCACCATATAATTTTGTAATTAATCAATGTGAACTACATTTACCATCGAATTATATTGTTTTCCTTCCTAACCATTAAATTCTTAGGGAACATTTATTTTGGAATCAAATTTATACATGCCATAAACTTCTTTGAATAACCCATGATATAATAATCACCTTGGGAAACAGGAAGATTTAGATTCTAAATGTTTTAAAATGAGAGAATAATAATTATAGTATATTTCCATGTGCCACAATACTACTAACACATTGGGGGATACAAATTCCTCACAAACAGTACCTAATCTAATGGAATATTGTTGGGAAAACAAATCAATTTATTTATAAGAACCTTAATTATTTTAATTTGATATAAATGTAAAATAAGTTATATTTATTTATAAATAAACTAATTTATTTAATTTTAATAATCCATATACCATATTTTATTATATGTGCATGGTTTGTCTTAGAAATGCATTTTTTAAGAAAGTTGGGTTTCATTGAATTTTGTGAGATTAATTTTGAATTAAATTTTGTAAATTATGTATTTTAAAATTTTAAAATGTATTCAATATTTGGATTCAAACTATCCAAATTTACAATGTTGTCCCATTTTATTTTTGGAAAATATGAACTATAATCTTGGTAGTTTTCGTTACCACGATAATTGGTAAATTGGGTAATATAAATTACAAATAAAATGATAAGGACTTGAAAATGACCCTAAAAATTGAAAAAAATATTAGATGATCAATTATCCTTAATAAGTATTAAATTTTCATATATAATACAATTTTCAACCATTATTATGTTATTAAGACCCTTATAATATTTATTTTAATTAATGTCAAACATGTCTCCTTCATGATTTTAATAATTATAATATTTTATTAATATGGAGTTATCCAGAGGATATATTTGACTACAAATAGTAATTGAGAATTTAAAAGATTTATCTTCTTCATGGTACTTTTTTAGGTAATAAATAACTGATGTACATTCATTTACAATGTCGGAGCAGTAATTATTCAATTAATCAAATAAATCAAATAAATGACATTAAAAAAATTATTATAAATTTAGAAAATAAATGTGATCAAAGAATTTAATATATTACCTTGGAATTTTATGGATTTAATAAAATATTTTTTTATATATATGTCTCATATTGATATTTTTAATGTCAAATTAATGAATAGTTCATAAAATGGCCTTATGAATATTTTATAGTAAATAATATTTTATTTAATGATATAAAATACCAAAAAATACTATATTTTTTCAGTGATTTGGTATATGGATTCTCATGTCATCCACTATAAATTTATTGGTATTTTGTAATTTTATAGTAAATAAATTATCCCTCAAAGACAAAAAAATCATGATTTCACGGTAAGAGTTAAAGATGTTAAATAATAGTCAAAACTAAAAGATAGGGATATAAATTTTGACAAAACATATATACCTTTTATTAGATTTGGGGATTTCAAAACAAAAATTCTAATATTCAATTTAATAAGTATTTATCCATTTTAATTTGGAAATTTATTTATATTTAATTTATGTTTTACAAAATGCCTAAAGTTCCCCTCACCTAAATTATAAAAGGGCACTCCTTCCTTCAATTCTTAAATCACATTGAGCCATATAGCTCAAAAAGTACTATAAATTAATTTTATAAAATTACTAAAAAATGATATGTGGGTTCCAGATTCCTTTAAATGTCATCCATAAGTCCATTATGAAGATATGTGAAGGAATTCTACTAAAGAAATGGTGGTGATATTTATCAACTCATTCAATTTCATTTTTTCTTATACATGCTCTTAAGTTTTTCATAAAAACATAATAAATATAGTATAATAAATATAATTATATTTTATTATGGGTATGAAAAAAATATATTCATCCTTTTTTCAATCATTTTAAAAAAGAAACCACCGCATGTGTGTACGTATGGTTTACCGTATCCATATTGTGATGTAATTTTTTTCATCACCAATTTAAAAGGATGGTTATAATGATGAAAATAATGGAAATATATATAGATGGTATTAATTACAAGATATTGATTTATCACCCACTTAATTATTGTTTCAAAATTAATGGATTTATATCACAACTCATGTGTACGTATGGTCGACCCTCTCCACAATTCAATGTGATTCATTTTCCAAGATCAACCTTGGATATTGATTCTAATATATATATATATATATAATAAAAATGTTATATATTCCTTTAATACTATTATGTATATTATTTACCAATAAAATATGCATAATAACTGTGACATAAATGATAAAACATCTATAGAAAAATGAAGAAGTTCACTCCCGAAACAACAGGACTAAGAAATATTTTTTAAAAAAAGTTATAATATAATATATGATGATCCAATATGATATCACAAATATTAATTTAGTAATTTTATAAATTAATATAAATAATTAGAAGAATATAAAGGAGGTTAAATAATGTTAAATTAAAGGAAAATCAAATTAAGGGTCTCTCATATCACTTTTACTTATATGATATATATTCCATATTCACCGCTTATTTCATTTATGGGGGGTAAAGACTGCCCCTTTGATATATAATATAATGAGTTTTTTATCTTAATTATATTTAAAGTTTCATTTAAATTTATTTATCTCATGGGTCTTATGATTCTAAATTTAACAAATTGGTAAGAGTTAACTTCATAATCTCATCATTATTAGAGATTGTTATGTTTACATATCCCATGTAATAATTATTTGATATTTATATCATGGAGTACATATATTAATTATCCTATAGTTATTCATGAATATTTTCAATTAATAAAATCACTTTCCCACCATTTGGTACTTAAAATTATTGATAACATGTTTTAAAGATAATATGACTTTATTTCTCTTTTTAGTCTGAAATATGATTTCTTCAAAACCCTTATTTTTAGAAAAAAAATTCAAAAATATGGTTTATATTTTTTAAAATTATTTTTATTATATTTGTTACACATTTGTATATAAATTTTTGAAAAGAAATTTATATCATTTTCAAAACAATTCACCTTTGTATTTTTCCACAAAAAAAGTGAAAGGAAACATTTATTTAACGTGTATGGAATATATATAATTTCATACTACCATGAACACACAATGTTTAAAGAATATTTTATATGTTTTCAAATGTTATATTAAATGACAATTATTTTAAAACTTTTTTGTGAACTTTTATTTTTAAAATTTGATTTTCAAAATGAAAAATTTATTTTACTCAAGAATGTTTTAATGATATTTTTATTCATCATTAATATCAACCCGTTAATTTACATATGATCCACTGGGGATTTATTTTATTGATTTCATTAATATTTTTTCTTTGGATGGTTTATAATTTTTTTATTGTAGATGTTATATTTTTATATCACTCACCAAATTACTCTGGATGGTTTATGATTATGTTAATTTCATGGGGAAAAGTATTAAAATTTTATATGTTAGTTGTTAATATGATTGTTTATGTTGATTATGAATAACCAATTTTATATTAGGAATGCATTAGACTTAGTAAGTAATAGGTGGGGCCCACATTATCCCCTCGATGTATCGGTAGGTCTCATTAGAAAAACTAGTTTTGGTATTTTACAATGTATTACACATTTATGTATGGTTTCTTGGAAGAATCCTTGGTCTTGTTTTTATGATTTCATTCATTATTCATTCTATTATTATGAGGTCTGTAATTCATATTCCATTTGATTATGTGATTAGTATAATATTTTTGGTTATGTTTCATCATATTATGATTATTTATAGAGAAATGTCTGATTCTATTTTATTACTACCATAATATTATCATGCTAATTATTAAATGTAATATGTTTCAGTTTTTTACCTTCCATATTGTTTATTACATTTTTATTCATATATTACATTGTACACTTACCCTTAAATAGAATATGAGCTCATCCCATTCTTATATTTCATTTTCCCCTAGATTATAGGAAGCGTTTTTTGATTGATATGTAGGGATACACAAAGGGTGATAATAGAATTATCAAAGAAATTTTTATTTTTTATTTTATTTTTTAAAATGTAATATGAATTTCATATGTGAATCTAGTTTACTAAGACTAATAAACTATTCATCACTTTTGGATGTTACTCCTTTATTCTAATAATAATGTAACATTGTAACCTCCAACTCTGGGCTACTGGGGTCTGGTTATTTAAAATTGGTATCAGATCAAGATTAGTATAAAATGTGGGAACTAAATTTTGGAATTGATATATTAGAGAATTAAACACTATGATATAATTTTTAACTATATCCAAATAAACTATAATTATGTTATGAAAATGAGTTATACATAAATTTTTTAATTTATGTTATGTGTATCACTAGTTTGGATATCACACATTAAGTTTCAAAATGTTATGATCTGATATAGTGTATATCATTTTTTATAAATGGCTCATAGCAGATGGAATATAAATTTCATTAATGTGCATAATCCAAAGAGTAAAAATAGTTTATTATTTGACAGATTTAAACTTATATTTATAATTGAAATTATCTCCCAAATATTAAAATAATATGAGGAAATAATGTCACGTTATTACAATATATAAAAACAATTCTATCAGACTTATCAATTTTAAGGGAAGAAAGAAAATAAGAGGACAATAGAGAAAATGATGGATAAATTGAATAAGGGAATGAAGGATTTTCCAACTTGTGATACTTGTAAAAAGAAACACCTTGGTCCATGAATGAAAGTAAAATATGTTTTTTAAGTGTGGGGAATGAATCCACTGTTATAATTATTTCATGGGTAAGAAATATTTTTCCAATGTGTAATGCTTACACTATAAATAAAACAGAAAAATGGGAAAATAAATTCCTCGTGTGTGAAGGGAATGTACCTCAGAAGAATCCAAGTGATCAAGGTCAAGATTATTATATTGATATAGATGAATTGAAATGATTAATGTGATAGGGTATTTGTATTCAATAATTATATTTTAAAATTAGTATATCATGACATAAACAAGGAGTGTACTCCATTACTTATTCTTTAATGATTTAGAATCATGTGATGAGTGGTACCAATACCCAAGAGAGGTGACTCCTTGGAATGATGATATTTTGTAAGACACATGTTTTGGGAAATATAACTAAAAAATAGTTCTTGAAATTGTGGTAAAAATGATGAAGAAATGTTTATGGGATAGTTTTTGTGACCATGAACATGGTCAGTGATTTTATGGTTTTTGTTTTCTTTGACTGGGTTATTATATGTTTAGATTTAATGAATATTTTCAAAAACCTGAAATTTTATTTTTGGAAGCATGCATGTTTTAATTAAGATTTTAGGATGATAAAGGTATTCATATATTTGATTTTTTGGAAATGATAGATGCATTATGTTGCTTCTATAATCCTCTATTAAGTTAATCTATAAATTTATTGATCTTCTTTCTAAATTTTTTGTCATTGAATTTGTACAAACATATGTTGCATAATTCATAAGATTAACTACTTATGGAATGGGATAAGGTGAATATCTGATATTTTTTTTTGATATCATGTGCTATAAATTTTGGTATCGGTAAACATTTAAAGGTTTAAATAATGACTTTTGGATCTTATTATTTATTAAAGTGCTTCAAGAATGAAAAATTCATTTGAACATTCATTTCATGGCATAATAGATGAATTGAAACTAGATCAAAGAACAACCAAAGGATGATAATACTATTTTTGCATGGAAATATATCAAGTATGTTTAGTTTCTCAACATCTTATCTAGATAGTAAAATAATCCCTCAACTCTAGAAAAAGGATTCTGAAACAAAAACCTTATCATTTTACATTTCTTACTGAGAAATCAATGGTCTTTTAACCTATCACAAATTCATGGTTTTTTTATGGTTAACATTATAATAAACATGTTCCATATCACTCTTTTATCAAGACATGATACTCTTATTTCACTTCCATGTCCATATTTTCACATTATATTAATTTTCTTCTATTTGAAATCATAATTCTTTGTGACCTTCATATTTCAATTTCCCTCTTATAAAGAGGATATCTTATTAACCCTATTTATGATGTGGGTTTCCCTAAAATTAATTTTAAAGTATCAACATCTAATTATATAAGTGTAATTTAAAATTTCAAGGATGTAATTTTATAATGATGGGATAATGTAACATGCCATGATTTTATGTTATATCACTTTTTAATTTTAGCCTCTTTGATATCTTACATTTCAAGAAACGCCTAACTTAAATGAAAATTAAAATATTATAGTGTGATCATCATAACATATCCATTAAATTTTTTGGAATGAATAAGATTAACCATATTATTAAAAATATAATTTTAAAACAATTTTTAAATTAGAGGTTAATTCTTTGAGAATAAGCACATTAATTTTAGTAAAATCATTTTATTCTTCAAAAAATATGATTACTTAAAAATGGGATTCTATATTTTTAGAAGTAAATATTATAATAAATTTATGGAACTTATTTTTTTTCATAAACTAATAACATTTTTTAAATAATCATATTAAAATTAACTTATGAGGAATTCTTTATAATTCTCTAAAAAGATTTATTTTCCTGTGAATAGTAAAAAAATACATATTTTTATAAGACTATAAATTTCTTTATAAGTCTATTTATGATATTAGTTTTATCTAAATATAAATTAAGTACTATTATTATATAGATAATCAAATTTATTTCATTTTAATCATCTATATATATAATAAATAAAAAAGAACAATTTTGGGCTTAAAAATGCATTTTTTTCAAGAATTTTTTTTTTCAATATGTTTTTCAGAATTAATTTTTTATTAAATTCTCAAAATTATTTTTTTTGAATTTAGAAAAATAGATTAAATAATTCTATTCAAAAGGAATAGATTTATTAAATATTTCCATTTTACTTTTGCCAAATATGAATAGTAAACTAGATAATTTTTGTTACCATGGTAAAGGTTAAATTGGGTAATAAAGGCTAAAAATAAAAGGATAAGGACAAGAAAATAACCCTGACATGTTCCCCAATTTAATTGTATGATTAATTTTCAGCTGTAGTCTTTAAAGTTTTATATATATTAACATTTTGTGTCATTATGAAGGGATTTTGACCCTATGAAAATTTTATTTAATTAAAAATCAAAGATGTCACATTCATGATTTTAATAATTATAATGTTTTTAATATTGGGTAATCTAAATAATATCTTAGACTATGAATAGTAATTTTGAATATAATAGAATTGTTTTGATGAAGTTAATTTATTTTTAATTTTTTGGGAAGAAATAATTACCTTAAAAGATTTTACAATGATGGTGTAGTAATTAATTAATTAATTGAAAAATCAAATAAATGATATTACAAATTTTAAAATAAGTATAATTTGAGGTAATAAATGTGAAAAAATGATTTTATAGATTAAATTTACATTTTTGGATTTAATAAAATAGTTATTTATAATTATAACTTTTATCATGATATTATTAAAGTCAACATAATGAATAATTCTCAAAATTAACATTATGAATATTTTAGAGTAAATAATAATATATTAAATGATATAAAATTCCTAAAAATTTTAAATTCATTAAAAATAATTTTATACGGTTAAAAAATTAATCCATGATCTATTTATTTTCATTTTGTACTTTTATTTTAAAATACATTTACCCTTAATGAGTAAATGTCCATGTTGTCATAGTAAGATTTAGAGAGGATAAATAAGGGTTAAAACCAAAAGATAAGGGTAGAAATTTAGTTAAAACTAATAAAAACCATATTGTATAAGTTTATGTCCACCCATAATCATTTTATATTATAAATAAATAATATTTTTCCATTTTAAATTGAAAAATAATTTATAATAAATTAAAATTTTATGAAATTATGAAAATGCGCCTCTCCTCAATTATAAAACAACACCCCTTCCATCAAATCTTAAATAAAATTAAGCCAAATATCTCAAAAAATTACTTCCCATTATCTTTCAAAGATTCATTATAAAACAAATGGAGGTTTAGTTGCCCTCAAGTACTAATCCTAAGTCCCTTAAAAATAGATCAATAGGAACTCCACTGAAGAAGAGGTAGTCATTTTTATCAACTCCTTCATGTTTTTTTCTTCTTCTACTTCATATTCATGTGTTTTTTCATCCTAAAATAATTACTGAAATATTATATATATACTAATATTTTATTATGGTTAGTAAATAAATATATTATACATTTTATCAACCCTATTAAAAATTAAATCACTACATTGCGTATATACGACTTTCATCTTCACATAGTGGGGGTAATTCATTTTCCATATATAATTTAAAAGGATGATTATAACAATGGAAGTAATAGATATATATCGCAATTAAGACATGATATTAATTCTTTTAAACTAATATCACACCCACTAATTTACCATTTCACAATTAATGGAATGATATTTTCTCTTTGGCATGCGTACTGCCTACCATCTTTACAATGCGATGTGAATTATTTAACATGTTCGACATTGAAGAATTATTATAATATATATATATATATATATATAATGAATAAATATAACATTTATTACCCTAATAAAAATTTTTAGATTATTTAAATATATCCTATTTACAATAACTGAGATTTACATGAAAAGAAATGCATAGGAAAATGAAGTAGTTAACATTTGAAATAAGCATAGTAACAAAATATTTTTAATTAACGGGTGATAAAATGATATATAAGGATAATATATGATATAATATAAAATGAATAAGTTTATTTTATAAATTAATAACATGATTTAAAAAATTATACAGGAAAATAAAGTGTGATCAATTAAAATATAGCACAAAGTAAGGTTTTCTCGTCTCGCTTTTATTTCTGTGGGACATATGTTATATTCACCACCCATTTGATTTTTGTGGTATATAAACTGAATCTTTGATATTTATTATCCTTTATTTATTTATCTTCATTGAATTTAAATTTTCATTTAATTTTATTTAATTCATTGGGATTATGATTCAAAAAATTTCAAAGTGGTAAGTGTTTATTTGACATTTTAATCATTGTGTGGGATTTTTTATGTTTACATCACCATTGGGATAATTATTTGATATATCTATATTAAAATATAACTATTTTTTATCCATGGAAATTAATGAAATATTTAAAGAAATATGAAAATTTATACTCTTTTTCACATAAAATGTTTGAGTAAATGTTTTAAATAAAATAAGATTTGTTTCACTTTCTCGTCTGAAATATTTTTTAATAAAAAACCTTATTTATTTAAAAAAAATCAATTTTTTAAAAAAATTTCAAAATGATTTACTAATGAATTTTTTAACTATTTTCCTAAAAAATTAATAATAATCTCTATATCTTTTTCAAATCAACACCAGTTTCGATTTTACCAAAAATATAAAAGGAACCCATTCTTTAACATATACTACATGTACCTAATTTCATATTTTCATGGCCATAAAATGTTTTAAATATTACTTTACATGGATTAAATGGATATATTCAATGAAAATTAATTTCAAAATGTTTTGTGAACTATATTTAATAAAATTTTATTTTAAAAATAGAAATTAAATTTTCCTCATGAATTTATTTAAAGGAATTTGTATTCATCAATTCAATCAAACCATTAATATATATAAGATCAAATGGGTATATGTTCTATTGATATTGTCCTTATTTTTATTTTTATGTTTTATGATCTATTTGATTCTGGATGTGCTATTTTGATACCATTCACTATATTAATATTGATAATTTATAATTATGTTTATTTGATTTGGATAAGTATTTAAATTTTATATGTTAGTTTTTAATATAAATGATTATGTTGATTATGTTTCAAAAATTTCATATAAGGGTTGAATTAGAATTAGTAAGTGATGTGTGGGGTCTTCTCTAGCCCCTTGAGGCATTAGTATGTCTGATGAGACAAACTAATTTGGGTACTGGATGATTTCTTGACCATTTATGTATGGTTTCTTGGCTGAAGACTTCACGATATGTTTATAATGTCCTACATTATGCATTCAGATATTATGAATTTAGTTATTGATATTCATTGTGATTATTTTATTATTATAATATATATTGTAAATAATAATTATCATATGATTATTTATATGGGAATAATATAACCTCTTTTATTCCTTCCATATTATGTTCAACTTATTGATCAAATGGATAATGTTTCAGTTATTTAACTTTTTTTATTATTTATTTCTTACTTATTCATAGATTTCACTATTTGATTAACCTTACCAAGCCATTGAGATCACCCATTAATTATTATTCATTTTTTCCAAGGATATGGGGAAGTGTTTTCTGGTTGATATGTTTGGATGAACTAAAGAGAATAATGGATTTTTGAATGAAATTATTGTTTTATTTTATGTTTTAAAATGTAAAGTGAATTTTAATTATGTATCTAGTTTACTAAGACTAAAAAATATATTTGGTCCTTTGGGATGTGATTCATTGTATCTTAATCCAGTTTAATAAATTATCCACCAAATCTAGGCTGTTGGGGATATGGTCTTTACCACAAGTATAGTCTGCATAGATTACATGTGTTATCTGATATCCCACATAGGTCTCCCATTTTCAACACGCCCTTTTATGTCCAACATTTGTGAAACAACTATTTGAACAACATACATGTGTCACTTGCATGAATATCCATCTTCACCCTCGGTCCCGAGATTTCCAATAATTAGTACCATTGGGATCCTCATTTGCTAATGATGTAAGATAAAGAGGGAGTTGTAAGCTCTTCTCAACCAAGTACTCTAGACCTTGATTTAAAATTCCAATCTTGTAAAATAAGAGGAAATTAGAAATATTCAAGGGATTATTGTTCCTTCAAGGTATAAAATAGTAAGTAATTCTACGTGTAACCATATTCATAATAAAGAATAACTGGTTTGGGGTTCTATCCATGGATCAAAACCTGAGCAGCAATATTCCATGAACAGCTCATGAGATCCTTAGTGATCAGAGAAATGTCCCACACAAGTATGGTTTCATGATAAATTCTTAACCTATGAAATTAGTTTTCATGACCCCCTCCCCGCAAAGTGTACACCTCCTGGGCCGACAATGTGAGAAGGGAGATATTGACCCCCGAGTCCTGCCTCCAGTAGGCCTTGGGTTGGAGACTAGCACTAAGGGAATAGTAACACACAGATGGGAGGAATTACCCTCTAAGAGAACACTTGCGGAAGAGAGAGATAAGATAGACACCAATCAACTCCAACTTAGAACTGGAAATATAAAAGAAACCCAATTCCACAAATGGAATGTCACGGAAAATTAATACAAAAAAAAGGGGAAAACTGCAATTAGCCAAAAGAAAGTAAAACAGCTACAACCATAAGCCCGAACAGCTCCTACAACCCCAAGCTAGTAGAAACTAGCTTGATCTCCAACCTGCTCCAAGTGACATGAAAAATAGTTTGTATATATGTAGGGTGAGTATAACAGTATACTCAGTAGGATCTTCCCCGAAGCCTCTCGTGCAAAGGTAAAGAAAGCATGCTAAAGCATAGTGAACAACAAGTGAAACTAACTCGTCACCTAAACAGGTATACTAAGTTCCCAACCTCACCATGGATACTCTCACCAAGTAACGCATACATGAATATAGCATATAATAAATAATATCAAGGGTACCCCACTACTACTTCCCCACTGGTTTGTCATTTTCACCAATGTCGCACGTCCTAATCATCCTTCTCCAAAAAGGATTTCCCACAGACACCTAGGTGAAGCACCACAATCTACACCTCATGCACCACAAAATCTTGCCCACAGACACCTGGGAAAATCACCACACCATCCTCACAACCAAAGTAACTAGGTAGTTTCCAGGAGCGACCACAGCTCGTGTAACGTGTATCATATGTCGGGTATTATACCTCAAGCCATTATAGCCCATACACCGAGTAAGTATCCTCAAGCCATCACAGCCTATACACATTACACCTACAGTATTCCATAAGATACTATATCTAGAATATATGTGTGTGAATAACCACAAGCCATTACATCCCTCTACACACATATAAGGAAGAAAACTAACCATTGTGCCTAATGGCACAAGTATCTACCAAGAGAAGAGAGCGGGGCCAAAGGGGGTAGTCATCTATTCATCCTCCCACCAGAATGTTGGGGAAACCCCCCCCCCCCCCCCCAAGGTTCAGAATCTCGGAGGTTTCGGTTGCCCTTACTGATAGGGTGGAGTAGCTTATAGAAACACAAAAAGTACAGAATATATTATAACTTACAACCACACTACGGGAATAACCTAGTCTTAGAAACAACTACAGATAAAATCTCTTGGACTTTGGGCTGCCACTTCTATGACTAGGTATCCTATAAGCACACAACCATTTAAAGTGCTTTATAATATTACTTAATTCCCTTTTTATCAATTCCATTGTACATTAATTAATTATTTAAACATTAATTAACCATGAAAAAATCCACATTAAATTTCATTAGAAACACACCCAAAGTCAACTGCTCCTTCAACAGTTTTCAACCTCATCATTATGTTTCAACGAACACCAATCTAATAGGTTAACACCATTTATTCAAACAATCATTACAGAATTACTTTCCCATATTCCCAGGCATTCTTGAAAAGCATTCTATGCTACTAAACACAAGGGGGATCAACACGGTGAGTATATGTACTACTCGTCGAGTCTTTTCCGCCTATAGAAAGAGAGTAGACCCATCCTCCCTTGGGAAGCTGGACACGGAAAGCACGTGCAATACCCCACGCGTCTTCACCTCCTTTGGTAGAAGGGTAAGCAAGACTAGATGCCTTGAGCAGTGGGGAAAAGTAAAGCAGATAAAGAATCAAAGAACCCGCAAGCATCCAACAATCACATCCAACCCATTCCATCATCCCTAGTGTCCTCCCTGACACCCACATGCATAAACCGATGCATCTCACCACTGTAGGAGTCATCCGCTGCCACAACCAAAATGCCTCTATGCTCCCCACATATCACAACAACCATCCAGGATCACATCACAGCACAAGAATCAGGAAAGAAAACATCACACCAATTGGACTCTTGGCCCTTTAAAAATCAAGAGGGTAACTCGGAACCCTTCAAGGAATTATCAAACAATCAAATCTTTAAACCATATTGAATTAACAGATTTATAATCTGTTGGCTCCAAAATTGGGAACCTAACCAGTAAGCTAACATAAATGATTATACATTCTTAATACGCCAATTTGATTAACCTCAAATTACCACAAGAACCAGATTTGTTTCATGTCTCTTTATCTTTAGTCAAAAAATTATCAATTAATCTTGTTTTACGTTCTTTATTGATTTCCATCAAGAACAACAGCTAAGCAAAGCAAGCATAGATATCACACTATCTAGCAAAACAAGAGGTAATAACATACGATCGATAAAAACTCCTTTATCCGGTTCAAAGTATGTATTATGTAAATTTCATTGTCATCCAGTGGGATTAAACATGATAACAATACAGTTGCACGTAAAAGAAAGAGAAGAAACGTATCCCCTATGTCCAAGGTTTTTGACAAAAACCACGACGGTCAAAGAACGCTCATGAAACCCAGGTCGATTCTCCAAAAACCTACCTTAGATCTCTCCTCGTAGAAAGATCAAGACCAAAGCTCATCATGTTTGACATCCACACACTTAGAACTACCCATAACAGAATTAAATCAATGAAATAGAGAGAAGAGGAGGAGTAGATCTAAGTAGAACTAAGAAACCAAACAAGAACGATCACATACCTCCAGAAAATAGATTTGATTCGCCTAGATAAGCCTTCGGATCGCCTCCAAAATTCTTGGGAGAGGTTCTCCGACCTTCGAGGAAGGGTAATCCCGAATTATGGCCTCTTAGGGGCTTAAATGAGCAAGTTAGAGGCAAAACGGTTGAGATCCACAATTTTAGGATCAAGATTTGAGTGCCTGCACGGTTTTCTCACACGGTTAGACAAACCATGCGCTAACTGTATGTTAGACACTACCTCCAACACCATCCTCGCACAGATTGGCTACATGGTTTAGACAAATCGTGCACCTCCCATGGGAAATCTATAGCCCTTTAGTTTCCCTTAAAAGTCCACCCCAATGCACACCAAGTCACCTTAACCTCCCAGAACACCTCTAACGCCTCATTTTCACAATGTAATGGACTAGAGAGGTCAGGGCCATTACATCATATACCTCTCAAAACATTCTCATCCTCGAGAATTGAAAACCCACCTTATGTTAAAATGAAATAGGGTTTAAACAACCACCCCTTGAGATACCTCTCAAAAGAGATCAAGCCACAAAAGAAACAAAGGGATCCATCTCATAACATGAAAGTTTCATAACAAAAAAAAAGTTATAATGATACATGAAAAGAGTTAAACATCAAACAACTATGGGTACTGAGCACATATCTGTGACTCACGTTCCCAGGTACTCTCCTCCAAGCCACCGTGTCGCCAAAAGACATGAACTAAAGGAATAGAAAGCCTATGCAACACCTTATCCTTGCAGTCTTGGATCTCCACAGGTCGCTCCTAAAATGTTGCATCATTATCAACATAGATCTCTCCCCAATAGAGGATGTGAGAGTCATCATGAAGATAACGATGGAGCTGTGATACATGAAAAACATCAGGTATCTGTCTCATCTGATGGGGAAGTGCTACTCGATACACCATAGCTTCAACACGAGCTAACACCTCGAAAGGCCCAACGAACCGAGGAGAAAGCTTACTTCCACGACCAAACCTTCACTTCCCACGACGGGGAGTCACCTTCAGAAACACATGATCCCCAACATTAAAATCTAAGGGTATCCTTCTTTGATTGGCATATTCTTTTTGACAATCCTGCGTTGTCTTCATCCTCTCACGAATCACCTCAACCATCTCTATTGTATTCTCCACTAGTTCCGGTCCGAGAATTGCTGACTCTCTGACCCCAGTCCAGTATAACGGAGAATGGAAAGGCCGGCCACAAAAGGCTTCAAACGGTGCCATGCCGATGGTGGAGTGAAAACTATTATTGTATGTGAATTCCACCAAGGGTAAGTGCCTTATCCATGAGCCTCCAAAATCCAGAACAGAAGAGCGTAACATGTCTTCAAGATTTTGGATGGTCTGCTCTGTCTGACCATCCGTTTGAGGATGAAAAGCAGTGATAAGGTATAGTTGAGAACTGAAAGCATGTTGGAGACCTCTCCACACTCTGGCGGTAAAATGAGGATCTCGATCTGAAATGATCGCTCTAGGGACTCCATGAAGTCTCACCACCTCCTCTAGATACTGCCTCGAAAAAACGTCCACTGAGCTTGAATCCTAAATTGCTATAAAGTTGGACGATTTTGTTAAATGATCCAATACAACCCAAATAGAATCATGTCCTCCCAGAGCATGAGGTAAACCAATAACGAAGTCCATTGAGATTTCCTCCCACTTCCACTAAGGAATCTCTAATGTCTGAATAATCCCACCTGGAACATGGTGTTCGGCCTTCACCTTATGGCAGACTAAACATCGAGACACAAACTCCCCAACTGCACGCTTCAGCCCAGGCCACCAAAACTAACTCCTCAAGGATTAGTACATCTTTGTCTCTCCAGGATGTACCGCTAAAGGTGAACTATGTAACTCTCTGAGGACCGTATCGCGCATCATCAAAGGAACAAAAAATCCTCCCGTGATACAACACTCTTTGTTGTTCATCCTCATACCAACCATTAGGGGACTCACCACAAACAAATCAGTCTCTCCATACTTCCACATCTAGATCCCCCAACTGGGACTCTTCTACCTTCTGCATCAGGGCTGATTGTACCGTCATCTGAAAAAGACAGCCTCTACCCCCAACTTCTCCCATATCAAGATGTAATGCGGATAGTTCTTCCATTACTCTCCAGGAATCACTGGATTCACACACAGCATCACTACGTGACTTTCGACTCAGCGCATCAGCCACAACATTCCCTTTTCCTAGTGTATACGATATTTCGATGTCATATTCCTGTAAGAACTCCATCCACTAACACTGTCGTAAGTTCAAGTCAAGCTGGGAGAAAACATACATCAAACTCTTATGATCGGTGAAAACCACAAAGCGCTCACCAATGAGGTAATGTCTCCACAACTTCAGAGCAAACACCACGGATGCCAACTCAAGATCAAGGGTGGCATAGTTGCATTCATGGGGAAGTAACTTCTGAGACCCATAAGAAACAACTGACCTCTGCTGCATGATAACACAGCCTAACCCCATATGTGAAGCATCGCAGAAGACATCAAACTGAACTCCCTCATCTGGAAGATAATGGACTGAAGCACATACTAACATATCCTTTAGATACTCGAAAGCTTCCTGACACTGATCAGTCCATATGAATTCCTAATCATTTCTGGTCAAAGCTATCAGAGGAGTTACAACTCATGAGAAATTGGCTACAAACCTCCTGTAGTGTCCTGCGATACCATGGAAACTTCACACCTCTAAAACTATCTTGGGGGCTGCCCAAGACACAACTACTTCAATATTCGATGGATCCACAGAAACTACCTATTAGGACACAACATTCCCCTAGAAACAGACATCTCGAGCCCAAAAACTCACACTTCGAAAACCTCCCAAGCAGCTGATGTCGACGAAGAAATCCCAAAACGGCTTGTAGATGTTGTGCATGCTCCTCCTTAGACATGGATTACCCAAGGATGTCATCGATTAAAACTACCATGAACTTTTCTAGGAACTCATGTAACATAGTATTCATCAATACCTTTAATACATCTAGAGCATTCGTCAAGCCAAACGACATTACAACGAACTCATAATGCCCATGACGACAACGGAAAGCAGTCTTTGGAATATCCTCATCCTTCACATGCATCTGATGATATCATAACCGCAAGTCAATCTTAGATAACTAGATTGCACCCTTTAGTTGATCGAATAATTCATCAATTCGTGGAAGAGGATAGCGATTATTTATTGTCACTTTGTTTAAGAGACGATAATCAACACACAACCACAAACCACCGTCGGCCTTCTTCACTAACAAAACAGATGCACCCCATGGTGACACACTTGGCCGAACAAAACCGCACTACAACAGACCACCAAGATGTATAGATAGCTCTCGCAACTGAGAAGGTTCCATCCTATATGGAGACATAGAAATAGGACACGCTCCTGGATGTATCTCGATCCTGAACTCGATCTCTCGTCGAGGGGGTAAGGCTACAACCTCTTCTGGAAAGACATCAGGGTACTCCTCTACGACCCGAGGAAACGCCAACTACTGAACCTCTAAAGAACTCAGCATCATCTCATCCATCATTGGTGATAAGGATGGAATGCACCTATGACCCATCTGAGGATCTCGCTCACCAACAAACACCACATTCTCTCTATCTGCACCAATGAAAATGACCTTCTTCCTGAAGCAATCCACGATAGCCTGCAACGAATACAACCAATCCATGCCAAGGATAACATCATATGGTTGTATTCATAAACATAGGAAATCTCCCCAAGAGCAGTGTTTCCCTAACACTAGCTCACAATCTCTACATATTTCAAACAAGACAGCTTGACCTCCAACTAGCGTAGTCAACGCTAAGGGCACTAGAAGCCCCTCTACCTCAAGTCCCAAACCATGGACAAGGGTAGGTGATATGAAGGATTGTGTCACTCTTGAATCAAATAAGGAATACGCCAAGGTAGAAAACAAGCAAAGGGTACCTTGAAAAATATCTGGCTCACCGGGTGCTGGCAACGCTAGAGAATGAATCTAACCACGACTTCTTCCACAGCCTCGCTGACCCTAATGATGACCACCACCATAGACGCACTCTGCTCTCTGAGGATGGGGAGCATCATGGGGTTGTCCTCTACCTACCTCATCTACCCTCTGCTGATATAAAGCTGGTGCAATTGGTCGCTGCTGCCTCAGCTGGAACTGCCTCAACAGAGGAACCTGGAGCATAACACCTGGTGCACGATGACCACACTGAAAGGTCGGGCACTCCCGCTGCTGATTGTCATGAACACCACAAGAAAAACAAGCGCCTGATCCCTTTTTATAGGCCTGAGAGTTGTTGCCTCTAGAGAAACGAGATGTGAAGGGCTGGGACCTACCCCCGGATGAACAGAAACTCTTCTAACCTGAAAATCGGGAACCTCAGACAACAGCCTTGCTTCATGAGGGATCGTGGAAATACCCCTCTCATGATGATCATGTCATGGACAAAGTCTTCTTGACAACCTCTGCCCTCACCAGCACCTCAAGATATGTCTTCAGCATAAATGGGGTGACCTGGTGCTGGATCTATGGATGCAAAGCCTCCTCGAAATGCCTCACCTTGGCCACCTCATCTAGTAATAGGTCTGAAGCATATCATAAAAGGTTACTGAAATGGACTCCAAACTCTGGATTAATAGAGCTCCCCTATTGAAGGGTAAGAAGCTCCTGGTGACTGGACTCCTTCACAGTCAAAGAAAGGAACTCAACTCTAAACTTGTCTTAGAACTCCTCCCATGAGATCACTGATTCCTCATGATCCCCGAGGAACAAGAACCACAAATGCCTCGCTGCTCCACGCAACATCATCACAGTTAAGGACACCTAGTGCTCCTTCTGAGCATGGATCGAACTATAGCCTATCTTGACTTCCTCCAACCAGTCTTATGTGACTGCATCTGAAACGGATCCCTTGTACTTCTGCAGACTCTGGAGCTGAAACTCTCAGAGTTTCTTCCGCCAAGTGTGGTCATCGTCAACCTCTACCCTGTGGCGACCTGCTGTAATATCCTACTGGATGCTTTCTATGAAAACCTGACGAGGATGTCAACTTGGATCCATACCTTTAAAATAAAAACCATTATAGATCATAAACCTGTAATAAGGAAGACTCAACATTAATTAATTAATTGATTTCTTTTATTCATTTTAGGTTAATCTATCCCAAGGTCAACCCATTAAAACTCAGGCACAAAGAAGAATGATGCATGATCCCTTCCTAGGTCTCTAACCTGCAACTAGTATCACCTTATTTAGTGGAAATTGAAAACTTAAAGGTCTGAACACCAGATCACAGGGGCCCTAAATTCCTATGTCTTAGTCGATCTCCAGTGTTTACCTCACTTGCTAAACATGAATGACATTGTTTCCCTACCAACCCATGCAACCTAACCTGTGCCTAACTCCAAGCTCCATCTTATCCCTCTACCAGACATTTGATACCACTCTGTCATGACCCCCTCCCCACAAAGTGTACCCCTCTGGGGCCAGCAATGTGAGAAGGGAGATATTGAACCTTGATTCCTGCATACAGTAGGCCCTAGGTTAGCGACTAGAACTGAGGGTATAGTAACACATGGATGGGAGGAATTACCCTCTAAGAAAACACTTGCGGAAGAGAGAGATAAGATAGACACCAATCAACTCCAACTCAGAACTGGAAATATAAAAGAAACCCAAGTTCACAAATGGAATGTCATGAAAACGTACTACAAAAAAAGGGGAAAACTGCAGGTAGCCAAAATAAAGTAAAACAGCTGCAACCACAAGCCCGAACAGCTCCTGCAACCCCAAGCTAGTAGAAACTGGCTTGATCTCCAACCTTCTACAAGTGACCTAAAAACAGTTTTTATATACATAGGGTGAGTATAACATTATACTCATTAGGATCCTCCCCGAAGCCTCTCGTGCAAAGGTAAAGAAAGCATGCTAAAGAAAAATGAACAACAAGTGAAACTAACTCATCACCTAAATAGGTATACTATGTTCTCAACCTCACTATGGATACTCTCACCAAGTAACGCATACATGAATATAGCATATAACAAAGAATATCAAGGGCACCCCACTACTACTTCCCCACTGGTTTGACGCTTTGCCTCAAAATTGCACGTCCTAAGCATCTCTCTCCAAAAAGGCTTGCCCAAAGACACCTGGGTGAAGCACCAAAATCTGCACCTCGTGCACCACAAAGGCTTTCCCATAGACACCTAGGCGAAGCACCACACCATCCTCACAAGCAAAGTAAGCAGGTAGTTTCTGGGAGCCACCACATCTCGTGTAACGTGTATCATACGTCGGGTATTATACCTCAAGCCATTACAGCCCATACACCGAATAAGGATCCTCAATCCATCACAACCTATACACGTTACACCTATAGTAGTCCATAGGAATCTATATCCAGAATACATGTGTGTGAATAACCAAAATCCATTACATCCCTCTACACACATATAAGGGGAAAAACTAACCACTATGCCTAATGAACTAGTATATACCAAGAGAAAAGAGTGGGGCCAAAGGGGGTAGTCAGCCATTCTTCCTCCCACCGGAATGTTGGGGAAAACACCCCCCAGGGCTCAAAATCCCCGAGGTTTCAGTTGCCCTTACTGACAGGGTGGAGTATCTTATAGAAACACAAAAAGTATAGAATATATTATAACTCACAACCACACTATGGGCATAACCTAGTCTTAGACACAACTATAGCTAACGTCTCTTAGACTCCAGGCTTCCACTTATAAGACTAGGTATCCTATAAGAACACAACCATTTAAAGAGCTTTATTAGATTACTTCATTCCCTTTTTATCAATTCCACTATACGTTAATTAATTTTTTAACATTAATTAACCATGAAAAAATCCAAATTAAATTTCATTAGCAATACACCCAAAGTCAACTTCTCCTTCAACAGTTTTCAACCTCATCATTATGTTTTATCGAACACAAACCCCATGGTTTAACACCATTTATTCAAACATTCATTATAGAATTACTTTCCCATATTCCTAGGCATTCTAGAAAAGCATTCTATGCTACTAGACACAAGGGGGCTCAACACGGTGAGTAGATGTACTACCCGTCGAGTATTTGCCGCTATTAGCAAGAGTGTAGACCCATCCTCCCTTGAGAAGCAAGACACGTAAAGCTTGTGGCATACCCCGTGCATCTTCACCTCCTTCGGGAGAAGGGTAAGCAAGACCAGCTGCCTTGAGTAGTGGGGAGAAGTAAATCATATAATCATTCAAAGAACCCGCAAGCATCCAACAATCACATCCAACCCATTTCATCGTCCCTAGTGTCCTCCCCGACACCCAAAAACATAAACCGATGTATCTCGCCACTCTAGGCGTCATCTGCTGCCACAACCAAAAGGCCTCTTCCCCCACATATCACAACAACCATCCAGGATCACATCACACCACAAGCAGTAGGAAAGCGAACGTCACACCAATTGGGATCTTGGCCCTTTAACAATCAAGAGGGTAACTCAGAACCCTTCAAGGAATTATCAAACAATCAAATCTTTAAACCATCTTGAATTAACAGATTTCTAATCTATTGGTTCCAAAATCGATAACCTAACCAGTAAGCAAAGCAAGCATAGATATCAAACTATCTATCAAAACAAGCGGCAACAACATTCGATCAATAACAACTTAATTATCTGGTTCAAATTATTTTTTATGTCAATTCCATTGTCATCCAGTGGTATTAAACATGCTAAAAATTCAGTTGCACATAAAAGAAAGATAAGCAATGAATCCCCTAACTCCAAGGTTTTTGACGGAAAGAACGACGGTCTAAGAACGTTCAAAAAACCCATGTCGATTCTCTAAAAACCCGCCTTAGATCTCTCCTCCTAGAAAGATCAAGACTAAATATCATCATGTTTGACATCCACACAATTAGATCTACCCATAACGGGCATAGATCTAAGAAAACGAGAGAAGAGGAGAAGTAGATCTATGTAGATCTAAGAAACCAAACAAGAATGATCACATACCTCAAGAAACCGGCTTCGATTCGCCAAGATAAGCCTTCGGATCACCTCCAAAATGCTTGGGATAGGTTCTCCTAACTTCGAGGAAGTGTAATCCCGAGTTATGGCTGCATAGGGGCTTAAACGAGCAAGTTAGAGGCAAAATGGTTGAGATATACAATTTTAGGATCTAGATTTAAGTGCCTGCATGGTTTGCTCACACAATTAGACAAATCGTGCGCTAACCGTATGATCACTACTGCCTCGTCAACACTCGTCGCATGATTAGGCCGCACGGTAAGACAAACTGTGCGCTAACCGTTCGTTAGCCACTACCTCTAACACCAACCTCGCACGGTTTGGAAACATGGTTTAGATAAACCATGCACCTCCCGTGCGAAATCTATATCACTTTAGTTTCCCTTAAAAGTCCACCCAAACACACCCCAGGTCACCGTAACCTCCCAGAACACCTCTAACACTTCATTTTCAGAAAGTAATGAACTGGATAGGTCTGGTCCATTACATTAGTCCCATATTTCACATGAATCAACTTGTAGAAGAACATCAAATCTCACCCATGAAGCACCTGGGAGAAACACATCCCAACTCACCCAAGTAGAACCCATGTGAAAAACATCCCAGGTCACCCAACTAGCACCTAGGAAAGGCAGAACTCAACTGACCTAGGTATTACCTAGGAAAATACAAATAAATCTCAATCTTGTATCACCTGGGTGAGGCACCATATAAGGCCCCAAAATGGGATACCCACAACTGGGAGAACCTTGACCAAAGGAACTCCTCCTGGGTAACCCTTTTATGAAGTCACTTCAATTGGGTGCCCCTTCTCCCAATTCACCCCACATGGGTGACCCTTACACTAAGTAATTTGGCACGGGAGACTCTTCACCCATGTAAATCCTCCCAGTTGATTTAATAAATTACCCCCCCCCCACCTATCACCCCCATACATTGAAAAAAATCCTAATGATAACCCTATAGTTGGGCTAAGAACATTTTTATATCCCTTAAATATGGATAATAACCTTTGGTATCCCTATACCATGGATAAGAAACTTTTCTATAATAGGGATAAAATCATTTTATTTTCCTTTATAGGGGTTAAGAATCTTTTGTACCCCTTAAATAGGGATAAGAACCAGTTCAACCATATACAATACTTTAGTATCATATCATACAAAATACACCTATATTTTTTATACTCCTCATGGTTTGGGGATCCTTCTAATATTTTTATTCCCAAATCATAACAATATCCCTTCCTCATTATATTACTAGTAAATGGGAGGGGGAAAATTGTGATTTGGAATCCGCCTAGGTATAAGCACCAATCAATCCTTAATAACCATGAGTTTCTATTATCCTTGTGATTTCAAAAATATGGTCATCTACCTAGGTGTAAGCCCCAACAAAACATGTAATTCGCCAAGAGTTGATATTCACCTCATGGTTCCAGAAACATGGGAATCCTAATAGGTTTAAACCCCAATCAAACCTTAATATCCTTAATTTTATATTCTCCTCATGGTTATAGAATAATTTTAATCCTCCTTAGTATAATCTCTAAGAAAACCTCTAATTTTCCATGAGTATAGATTCTTCTCATGGTTTCAAAAACATAGGTTTTTTCCTAGGTATAAGCCCCAAACAAAGGTTAATATCCGTGATTTGATATTCTTCGTGTGGTTATTGAAACATGGGTATACTCTTATGTGTATTACACAGCCAAAAATCCAACCCACCATGATTCAATATCCTCCTCCAAGATCTAGAAACATGGGACACCTGTAAGGTGTATGGCCCAAAACACAATATCTCAAATATTTGACTCATTATTAGTGTAATCCCTAAAACATGTGATCTCATATGACCCACATAGTCGGTTAGGTACCTTATAGTATACCATGAATAAGCCCCACATTATTTATTATTATCTCCCATTTCATTACATAATAATACTCTAAAGGAAACCTTAGTATATAATCCTTCCATTTAAATATAATTATACTCGCTCATGTAATTGGTAGATCTTATGATGTCTCTTATTTCTCAAACCAAGAATGAATCATGTGGGTGTAATGATATAATATAATCACCACATAATCATGATGAAGGATCTTCTATTGTGGGCCTCTTATTGAGGTGAAATCCCTATCCAATCCACCAAACTATGTGGGTTTTGATTCTATCTTTAACAAGATATATAGGATGCCTCTTTGAGTTTTAATCCCAAATTCAAAATACCCACCACCTCCTTGGATGTAAATAAACTCTATAGAACCCAATTAGACATATTTAAAGAAGTTCATCAATAATTAATAATTAAAAATATTGGAATCTCACATATATATAGAAGTTAACATCAAACCCATGGTCTTGATCAGATCATTTGCACTGGGGAACTAATCAGACATTGGGATTTAGAAAGTATTCATTAATGTGTATTAAATATATAAGTGGGTCCTATAGTGTGAAATAATATCCCTAAATTGTGTGTGGTGAGCCCTAATTCCCATCCTCTCAACCAATTAATTTTCTAAGATGTCACTAGAAAATTGAAAATGATTGCTTGCCTTTGGAAAGTAGGACTGCATTAACTCAAAATGAGTACAAACATGAAATACATCATAAACATGTTTTTATTATTTTAATAGATATATTTCTATTTATAAAACATGATTTTGAACATAATATGATGTGATACTTAATCTCAAAATTATATAGCCCTCTAATTCATTAGGTAATGTATTAAAAATTAGGAGATCATGATATATAAATATAATTCAGGTATAATTTCAAATAATTTCATGCATGGACAAGATCCAATATTATTTCTCAATAATATAATGATTCCTAGGAAGATATACTCAATTTATATTGCTTCATTATTATGAATTTTCCTTATCCTTTTTTTCAAATTTTTTATTTAACTATCATTTATTATGACTAAATATTTATTAATGATTCTATGTTTCTCTTAATAATATCATGGTAATAAAATTTACAATTACATGTTCCTATTTTATGACTTATTTTTATACCCTTTTATGATCATATGTTTTATATAATGATATCACAATATCCCACATTGATTATGTTTTCCATTTTTTTCGTTTATTTCCCATTATATAGTTGTTATCTTGACTATTAATTGATGTATATCCTCGCATGATCACATGAAATAAGAAGGGATCGATTAAATTATAAAATTTCAATGATAAAATAAATGATTAATTCTGTTATATTATTATATAGGTTGATGATTTAGTAGATACATAATTCCAAAATTCATTAAAATTAAGATTTTAGGAATGGTTGAATATAATAGATTTTGATCTTATGTTTGTAATGTATTTATACGTTACACTATATTTGAAAGCTTGGTATTGTGGATTCCTAATTTTGTATTATATTATAGTTTAGTTATTATAGGGGATTAGGATATATAAACATTTGGGTATAAATCATTAGGTAGATAACCATTAGATCTAGTGAACTAATTCAAGTATAACTAGTATTAACACATTGGGATTCCAATTCCAATGTATTTATTTTAAATCATATTAAAATTGTATTGTAGGTAATGTATAGAATAATATTATTGGGTTTTATTATGATTAGTAATCATAACTACAAAATTATATAATTGTTTAATAATAAATGAAAAACAAGATGATTTGATTTAGTTAAGAGGGGATGAATACAACAACCCATGTTTTCATAAATATATTTTCATAAATTTTTTGTCCTCACACACACACACACAAATATATATATATATATATATATATTCATTTTTTATTTTATGATGACAGGATCTCAAAAAATTAAAAATATATTTATTACATAAAAAATTTTATGCCATGGAAAAATAAAATTTTTTATATAAACAAATACCATAGATTAATTAAATGGAATACATAATTAAATGAGTCACATTTTTTAAATTCAAAATATCATATTACATATTAAGTATAAATTAACTCCAGAAGAATTTAAATAATAAAATGGAACAATAAAAATAAATAAATAAAAATATTAGAATTTGAAAATACATATAGTCATGGAGACTATGAAATATGATACCTGTGATCAACAATGTAAAAAATTATTAAAAAATAAATGTATCATTGGAATTTTATAAATAATATAATTTAAATTTATAGAAAATAAATGGAATAATTAATATAAGAAATAATATGTGTTATCATAAGGATAAAGGTAATATGACCGTTACAATAGTATACTAATCATTTTACTAGTAACAAGACCATTTGAATAATAATCTAATCATTATAGTTGTAGTCTGATAATTGGAATTATAAAATCAACTTTAAATAATATTTACATTGAATAAATTTTTCAAATAAAAATATAATTATATAATAATATTAATATTAATATTAATATTTGGAAACACAAAGGAAGTATATGTGTATATTTTTAATAATTTTAATTTTAACTTTTTTATGAAAGCCTACATTTTATATATTAATTATTAAATATAAAAATTATCTTTTCTTGTAAATTATATCAACTAAATTAATAAAAATTTTGGAATCCTCACATTGGAATTATCCAGGGGTGGTTTTTTTTGAATTTCTGAAAAACATGAATTCTTGGGTGAATAGTAAGAATACAGATTTGTCAAATACTACATGTTTTATTAAAAAATGTTGATATAATAATGAACCAATAAATTCTAAAATTGATTTATTTATATAAAAATATGTTTAATAAGATTAATACTATATATAAAAACAACAAATATAATTTCCAACCTTGAAAATTAATTTCTAAAGTCTAAAAAGATAATGTATTCCATTGAAAATATATTATTTTATTTTTTTTATATTTTCATTGGTATAAAATAATAAATTCACTGGTATAAAAGTTTAAATTTAAAAAAAATTAAATTAAATATTAATAATTTTTCAGTATAAGGGCACTATTTCAAGTTTTAATCTAGGAAAATTACTTAATTCATTATTTTTTACCAAAATACCCATCCTCTTAATGTATAAATACACCCACTCACCCTCATGAAAAATCATTTCCCAAAACATTTATTTTTGAAAAGATCAAATCAATTCCTTCTTCTAAGTCTCTGAAAATCCCTAGATATATTATATTATATCATCCCTCTAATACCTCGTGGCCTTGTAATGATGGAAAATGAGTCAACATCGAAAAATATTTAACTATACCATCTAATTTAATTCATTTATCTTTTTCTCCCATAATATATTTTAATTCTATGCCTTTCTAAACAAATTAATTTAGAGGTATATAAATTTTAAATATTATTATGATATACTAAACTATTATAATATATTTATAATATATATGGTCTTTCTACATCTTTTTTACATGCATTATTAATAATCAATTTCTTTCACCTATAAGGAAATTTTCAATTCATTATGTATCAGCACCTTTATGGATAGAAAATGTTAAATTCATATATAATATTACTGGTTTTTATTTTATCAATATGAGATATTAGATTTATTATAGCAAAAAAAAATTCATGTTATCAGTTTTGATTATGTCTAGGATCCGTTATTCACACTAAAATGCATAAATAAAGCATTTTTTTAACAACCTTATCTCTAGTTATAATTAATCTTTACAACTATAGTAGTGTTTTACATCATGAACAAAACAACTTAGTATAGAAATAAATAAAAATAAGATAAAAAATATTTCTAATATAATAAATTTCAATTAAAATAACTTTAATTTTGAATAAATTTAATAAATTGTTATTATATCGATATGTAAAATTTCTTACATGCATTTGTAATTTCCAACCAACTCCAAATCAATAAATGTATTAGGATACTAGATGCGCCTATTTTCCAGTTCCATTGGGACACTTTCTTAATAAGTCATAATAACACTACCAATTTTCCTACACACCACCCCCTTCTTGATGAAAATAAGTATGCACATGTAATGAAAAACTATTCTTATTTTAGTAATACTATAGAATAAAAATAAGAAATAAATGTGATATAATAATACATAAATTAAAAAAATAAGGATAATATATATATTAATACATAATACATAAATCAAAGAGTAAAAATAATTCATAAATAAAATATTTTTGCAAATCAATATGATACACCTAGCCTATTTTCTCTATTTTTATTATTTCATGAACTTTTAGTCAAACCAGTCACAAAAAACATCATATTGACATGCGGTTAATCAAGAAAAGTCCCAAAGGTATCACCAATGTTTTCAATTTTTTTTTACTATGTCATGTGTGTTTCAAACTAATTTTTTTTTTAAATTGAAAACATATAATTTTAGTTATTCCTATGGTACCATATATTTGATTAAGGTTCAGTTAATCCCTACATGTCAATAATCAATAGAATATAATTTTTCAATACTATCATGAAAATCCTATCATGTTTTCTTATTTATTAGTATGTCTTCTAGTTTTTAAACTAAATTTATATTTTTAAATTGAAAAATGAACTTTCATTCATACCTATTACACTATGTGTCAAATTTATATATGAATAATTCTTAAAGGTTACAAAATAATTATAAATATTTTTCGATGAATTTTCTAGAAAATATCCACAAATTTACTCTATTTTGAGTATACAATGTGTGTTTTTAACTAAAATGTCACTTTTAAAATAGAATAAACACTTTTAGTCATTTTAAAAAAATTATGTGTAATATTTAAATATTATTAATTTATTCTTATAGAAAATCAATTATCAAATTTTTTCTAATTAATCATTTTAATGAATTTGTGTTTACTCATTTTTTAGTATGTCATTCATGTTTTGAACTAAAATATTATATTTAAACTACAAATGTACACTTTCTTCCTTATTGGATACAACATTTTTCAGATAAAAATGAGATTAATTCTTACACATCACAGTTGAATTATCATTCTTTTACTTAATGTACCAATAAAATTCAAGAACATTTTCTTGGTTTTGAGTATAGGTCACACATTTTGAACATGAATGTTAATTGTAACCAAATACATTCACATTGAGTAAAACCATCTCCACCATGTATCGAATAAACATGTAGTTGATTACTACATTCCATAAATGAATCAAGTATCATAATTATAATTTAGAAAGAAAATTTGACTGTGTTTTATTGGTTTTTATTCTATGAAGAATTTTTTAAACAAAACTTTACTTTAAAGTCCACCTCTATCATTGTTCTGGAGTTAAAATATAAAAATATCCATGTGGGGTGAATTTTAATTTTTATAAAATATTTTAATGAAACTTCATATCATATTTAATAACAATTAGTGCTGCAAATATTAAAATAAAATGAACATAATATATTTTTATAGTGGTTCAAGGTCCTACTCTAATATTCACCTCCCTCATAAACTAAGAGAGATAACACTCACTATAACCAATATAATATAATCGTACAATGATTTTCCCACCAAGAGTCACAACCTGATTTCAAATCCTTTTTCCCATACAGGCTTAAACCTATAATGACCTACCATTTTCCCACCTGGAGCCACAAACTGGGCATCCTTCATTTTCCCCTAGATCCCAAACAAAATGTTAAATTTTTTTTGGATTCACAACCCAAAATCCTACCATTTAATGGGTTTTATATCCCTTTATAATTATGTACATGGAAATAAATGAAAACATGTTAAACCATAGAACTAGAAGAATGTATCACACTATGATTATTGTAACATCCCAGGTAAATAAAGAATAATACATTATCATATTTATTAATATTTACGAATTAAATATTAATTTTACTTTAAAGGGGTTGCTATGTTCGATAGCATACCTGATACGCAACAAAGAGTTTCTTTGAAATCTTACGTTGCACACTAGTAATAAAATAATATTATTTTAAATTGTAGTTAACATGTAGCCGTTTTATTGGTGGGAATGAATATAAATAACTAAAATATGATTATATATGTTTGTTAAATGTTTTTACATTTATCCAGTAAAGGATAAAGGCTTAAAATATGAAAATAATTCAATTTTATGCCTATATACTCTAATTTTCACTAAAAGGTCAAACTATCCCCTTTTGATGGAGAACCCTCTTTAAATATAGTTTTGGTCACTCTTATAAATTATATTGGACCAAATAAAATTCCTCTTTAGAATTGGGACATCAAAATTTACTTTGTGTAAATTTTTGGTATTTTTCCGATAAAGTTCTTTTTTAATGAATAGTGAAAAATGTTGTATTTTAATTCAAAACCTCTTTTTAATATAATTTATTTACATGATTATATAATATTTTTAATTGGTTTTAAAGTGCAATTAGAATATATTTTTACCATTTAATCCAATAGTGGTCGTCAGAATTAATTTCACTTTGAAATTGGACTTAAACTAGTGTTAATCTTTTGATACTTATTGTTTCATAAAAACACGATATTTGCTCTGACAGCGGGATTTAATTATTAAATTAATTAATGTAACTTATATGTTTTTTATTTTGTAAAATAGACATCATTTTTGAATTCGGAATATCAAATATAGCTTAGGGTGAAGTTTTGGTATTTTTCTAAAAAACTTCAATTTTTTGATGAATAGTGAAACCACTAAGTGGTACTTAAAAAACTGATTTTTCATTTAAATGAAATTTTACCACCTGTGTGTTTTGAATTTCAAAAATCTGACATACATGGTTGTCATTAGGAAGTAAAATGTGGTTCAATGGGATTAAAATAATTTTTTTGGTGAATAGTAACTTTTAAGTTTTAATCGTGATTAGAGGTAATTAGTGCAATTTAAGGCAAAAATTATATTATAATAAAATTAAAATACCTAGACACATGTACTATCCTTATTGGATGTGTCATGGCCGACCAATACAATACATGGGTCGACTTGGAGACCCCATGGAGCCACTTTGGTAGGAAAATGACATTATAAAATTTTTATTTAAAGTTAAAATGAAAATGTCACAAACATGAGTTGTTTTACTAAAACAATTTTTATATGGGGTTATACAAGTCAGATTTTTTACTATAAATAGTAATTAGAAAGATAAATAGATTTACTAAATAATGATATTTTTTTATAATTTTTAGACATTAAATAAATTAAATTATTTATGACACGATGATGATGCAGCGATTACCTCATTATTTAATGATTTAAATAAAATGAAAATAAATTGTAAAATATAAGAACTACACTTCTCAAAAACCTATTGGATGGGTGTATTTCGAACCCTTATCACCTTATCCTAGAAATTTATAATTGTGGGACCTTTTTTTATCCGAAAATCATTTTATAACAAGTATCTTTTCTTAACTTTCCAAGAGTGCCCCTCCTCTCCTCTTATAAAAGGCCCCCACCTCTACCACCTTACCCACACTTCCAAAGCCTTTGTCTCGTCCAACCCCGGCCCATTTTGTCTCTCCAAATCCCTCTATAACTCTTTGAAGCCTCACTTTTGGCAGAAGTCTTCCCAAGGAAGCCTTTGAGCTCAAATCAAAAAGAGTTACCCGATTTAAGGAGGTTAAAGAATGATCGAGTCAACTCGGACCCAAGGTATGGGACTTCATCTCAATCTCCTTTCATTGAGGCATATTTTGTTTTATAGACAACCTTATTTTATACAGTGTATAAACCCCTTTTACTTTTACGTTTATCCAAAAGGAATCTTTTTTATATGAAGCATTTTACTAAACGACAAAAGGGGATGTTTTTGTCGTACGTATGCGGTGACAACGAATTCTTCGTCACTGTGACCATTATCTGAGTTTCGGCTTCCTCTACAAGCCATAACTTTTTTTTTTGAAAAATAAATACCATGTTTTACTTTTCATTTCTTTTGGTATTGAAAATGGTTTTCATAATGTTTTTATATCAATGTGATGTATTGATATCTTGGGATTGAAAAGTGGAAATGTTATGTTTCCTTTATGCATGTTTTATGTGATACGATTATGTTATGGTTCTCGGGCATTGTTATGAAGATGGGTGGTTCCATGATAAACTAAGGTCGGGTGAGCCCGATATAGCTCTCGAATGCATTGGGTAACGCGAAGCAGTTAAATTTTAAGGTTTCTTCGAAGAGATTTAGGGAATATACTGTGATGGGTATTCCAAACGTAACCAAGAGGGTTACTCTCTATGTAAGAATGTTATGAATGACTAAAGTTACCTTTATGTCTTATGATTTCTATGATTTATTCATGATTTTATGAGGTATGTTAAAGTGATTATGTTTTATGAGTAGAGTATGATTTCATTGATTCTTATGTATACATGTACTCATGTTTCCTTTACATATTTGTATATCCCTTATTGAGCTTTTTATGCTCATCCCAAGTTTTTTAAATGTTTTTCATAGGTCAAGGGAAAGGTGCATGATATGATTATAGTGTCAATGAGGTGTCAAGAAAGAATCCATGTTTTATTTTAAATATGTTTCTGTTGATGGGAAAAAATGAATACTATCTTTTATTGTAACCACTTTGTTTAAATGTGGGATGTAATTCATGTTTTATGATCTAATTCTCTAAAACTCTAAACCTGAAAAGATCCTCAAGGTGTATCCTTGAAATTTCTCAAGATGAAGTAGTGTTTAAGGCTGGGGCCTTATAGTTGGTATCAGAGGTCAGTTTAGATAACTTTAGGAGTTATAATTCTATTAAATGATTATCCAAAAATATTTTTTTATGGTGAAATTGAAATGATATAGAATTTAAAGATTACCATGTTGCTTCTCCTTTGATATTTCTATGTTAAGAATGGTTTTTCATAGAGGAAATATAATTGATTTTCTGGGAAGGCATATAGAGGGAAATGACCTTTCAAATCGGTATCCTGAGATGGTTAGAATCAGAACTAAATAGTTTGTTGCAGTGATGGCTCAGTTGACTCAGGTGAAAAATGTTGGTTGTGTTTATTGATGATATTTTTGTGTTTTCTAAAAGTAAAGAGGAGCATGAAAGTAATTTAAGGGTTATTTTTCAAACCTTAAAAGATAATAAATTGTATGGGAAATTCCGAAAGTGTGAGTTTTGGTTGCAAAAAATTTCTTTCCTTGGTCATATTGTTTCTAAAGATGGGATAACTGTTGATCCTGCAAAAACAAAGGTTATTGAAGAATGGCCAAGTCCCACAAATGTAACTGAGATTCATAGCTTCCTTGGTTTGGTAGGCTATTACCGAAGTTTTGTTAGAAATTTTTCACGGTTATCTAGTCCAATGACTAAGCTAACTCGAAAGGGTGTTAAGTTTATCAGGACAAAATAATGTGATGATTGTTTTCAAGAGTTGAAAAGAAGATTGGTAAATGCTTCAGTTTTGGAACTTCCTTCCAGGAATGGTGAGTTTGTTATATACTTTGATGATTCATTGAAGGGACTTGGCTGGTTCCTTATGTATAAGGATCAGGTAATTGCTTATGCTTCACATCAGTTGAAAAATCATGAGGTAAATTACCCTACACATGACTTGGAATTAGCTGCTGTTGTTTTTGCTCTAAAAATTTGGAGGCATCATTTGTATGGAGTAAAGTGTGAAATATATATTGATCAAAAACGTTTAAAGTATATATTCACTCTGAAAGAATTGAACATGAGATAGAGGAGATGGCTAGAATTAATCAAGGATTATGATTGTACAATTCATTACCATCCGGGAAAAGCAAATAAAGTGGCTGATGCTTTGAGTTAAAAAAGTAATGCTTCATTAATCATGGTATGTTTGGAACGAGATCCTTTGGTTTTTGATTTGATGAACATTGGCATAGAAGTTGTTGGTTCAGGAAGTTATTCTATTTTGTTTTAGGTATCAGTGAGATCATCTCTCTCAGACAGAATTAAGAAAGTGCATAAGCAAGATAGTGTGTTGCAGAAAAAGGTAGAGTTGGTTTAGAAGGGTAAGTTGCCTGAATTCTACATTGATAATGATTGTGTTTTGAGATTTGGGAAGAGATTGTGTGTGCCTTGTGATTCACAGTTGAAGAGAGAGTTGTTATGTGAAGCTCATAGTTCTCCATTTTCAGTTCATCCTGGCAGTAGTAAGATGTACAGAGATTTGTGGGAGTATTACTATTGGGATGGAATGAAAAGAGATATTGCTGATTTTACTATAAAGTGTTTGACTTTTCAGCAGGTTAAAGTAGAGAGGCAGTTACCAAAAGGGATTCTTCATCCTTTACCAGTTCCAAAGTGGAAATGGGAAAATGTATCCATAGACTTTGTTGTGGGATTACCGAGTACATCTCGAGGTAATAATGCAATCAGGGTTATTGTTGATCGATTAACTAAATATGCTCATTTCCTTCCTATTCGAGATACATTCTCTCTAGATCAACTTTCCTGTTTTAATCTTAAAGAGATACTCAGGTTACATGGTGTTCCTCTCTCTATTGTATTTGATCGTAATCCCAGGCTTACTTCTAAATTTTGGGAAAGGCCTTCAGAAGTCGTTGGGTACTGAATTAAATTTTAGTACAACTTTTCATCCTCAATAATATGGGTAGTCAGAAAGAACGATTCAGACATTGGAGGATATGTTGCGTGCTTGTTCGATGGATTATCAGGGAAGTTGGGACCAACATCTTTCTTTGGTTGAGTTTTTTTATAATAAGAGTTTTCATTTCAGTATACAGATGGCACCATTTGAGGCATTATATGGGAAGCGGTGTCGAACTCCAGCTTTTGGGGATGTAGTGGGTGAAACGAAGATGATGGGACCAGAATTTGTAGAAGAGATGGCAGAAAAAGTTCCGTTGATTCAGAAACACATGAGAACAGCTCAGAGCAGACAGAATATTTATGCAGACAAGAGGAGGAAGGATCTATCTTTTAAGGTAGGTGATCATGTTTTTCTCAAATTTTTATCGTTTAAAAGTGTGATGTGATTTGGTAAGAAAGGAAAGCTAAGTCCAAGGTTCATTGGACCATATGAAATTCTAGAGAAAGTTGGATCAGTTGCTTACCGAGTGGCTTTACCTCCGAGTTTATCTCAGGTACACAATGTTTTTCATGTTTCGATGTTGAGAAAGTATATGCCAGATCTATCTCATGTTTTGAGCCCAGAGGTAGTTCAGCTGGAAGAGAATATCTCTTATGAAGAACAAATAGTCCAAATTCTTGACTGAAGAGAGCAAGTGTTGCGAAATAAGGTAATTCACCAGGTAAAGGTTTTGTGGAAAAACCATATGGTTGAAGAGGCAACGTGGGAATCTGAAAATGCTATGAGGGATAAATACCCCCACTTATTTTGATAAATGAATAAAATTGCAAGGACGCAATTCCCAAAAGGGGGGAAGGATGTAACATCCCAGGTAAATAAATAATAATACATTCTCATATCTATTAATATTTACGAATTAAATATTAATTTTACTTTAATGGGGTTGTTATGTTCGATAGCGTACCTGATACACAACGAAGAGTTTCTTTGAAATCTTACGTAGCACACTAGTAATAAAATAATATTATTTTAAATTGTAGTTAATACGTAGTCGTTGTATTGGCGGGAATGAATATAAATAACTAAAATGTGATTATATATGTTTGTTAAATTTTTTTACATTTATCCAATAAAGGATAAAGGCTTAAAATATGAAAATAAATTAATTTTATGCCTATATACTCTAATTTTCACTAAAAGGTCGAACTATCCCCTTTTGATGGTGAACCCTCTTTAAATATAGTTTTGGTCACTCTTATACATTCTATTGGACCAAATAAAATTCATCTTTATAATCGGGACATCAAAATTTACTTTGTGTAAATTTTTGGTATTTTTCCGATAAAGTTCTTTTTTTAATGAATAGTGAAAATGTGGTATTTTAATTCAAAACCTCTTTTTAATATAATTTATTTAGATGATTATATAATCTTTTGAATTGGTTTTAAAAGTTCAATTAGAATATATTTTTACCATTTAATCCAATAGTTGTCGTCGGAATTAATTTCACTTTGAAATTGGACTTAAACTAGTGTCAATATTTTGATACTTATTGTTTCATAAAAACACGCTATTTACTCTGACAGCGGGAATTAATTATTAAACTAATTAATGTAACTCATATGTTTTGAATTTTTTAAAATAGACATCTTTTTTGAATTCGGAATATCAAATATAGCTTAGGGTAAAGTTTTGGTATTTTTCTGAAAAATTTCAATTTTTGTTGAATAGTGAAACCACTAAGTGATACTTAAAAAACTGATTTTTCATTTAAATGAAATTTTACCACCTCTCTATTTTAAATTTCAAAAATCTGACATACATGGTTTTTATTAGGAAGTAAAATGTGGTTCAATGGGATTAAAATAATTTTTTTGGTGAATAGTAACTTTTAAGTTTTAATCGCGATTAGAGGTAATTAGTGCAATTTAAGGAAAAAATGATATTATAATAAGATGAAAATACCTAGACACATGTCCTACCCTTATTGGATGTGTTATGTCCGACCAAAACAATCCATGGGTCTACTTTGGGACCCCATGGAGCCACTTTGGTAGGTAAATGACATTAATAACTTATTATTTAAAGATAAAATGAAAATGTCACAAACATGAGTTGTTTTACTAAAACAATTTTTATATGGGGTTATACAAGTCAGATTTTTTACTATAAGTAGTCATTAGAAAGCTAAAAATATTTACTACATCATGATATTTTTTTATAATTTTTAGACATTAAATTAATTAAATTATTTATGACACCATGATGATGCAGTGATTACCTCGTTATTTAACGATTTAAATAAAATGAAAATATAATGTAAAATCTAAGACCTAAACTTGTCAAAAAATTATTATATGGGTGGATTTCGAACCCTTATCACCTTATCCTCGAAATTTATAATTGTGGGACCTTTTTTTATCCGAAAATCATTTTATAACAAAGTATCTTTTCTTAACTTTATAAGAGTGTCCCTCCTCTCCTCTTATAAAAGTCCCCCACCTCTACCACCTTACCCACACTTCCAAATCCTTTGGATCAGCCAACCCCTTCCCATTTTGTCTCTCCATATCCCTCTATAACTCTTAGAAGCCTCACTTTGGGCAGAAGTCTTCCCAAGGAATCCTTTGAGCTCAAATAAAAAAGAGTTACCCGATTTAAAGAAGGTTAAAGAACGATCTAGTCAAGTCAGACCCGAGGTATGGGACTTCATCTAAATCTCCTTTCATTGAGGCATAGTTTGTATTATACACAACCTTATTTTATACAGTGTATAAACCCCTTTGACTTTTACATTTATCCAGAAGGAATATTTTTTATACGAAGCATTTTACTAAACGACAAAAGGGAATGATTTTGTCGTACGTATGCGGCGACAACGACTTCTCCACCACCGTGACCATTATTTGAGTTTCGGCTTCCTCTACAAGCCATAACATTTTTTTTGAAAAATAAATACCATGTTTTAATTTTCTTTTATTTTGGTATTGAAAATGTTTTTCATAATGTTTTTATATCAATGTGTTGTATTGATATCTTGTGATTGAAAAGTGGAAATGTTATGTTTCCTTTATATATGTTTTATGTGATACGATTATGTTATGGTTCTTGGGAATTGTTATGAAGACGGGTGGTTCCGTGATAAACTAAGGGTGGGTGAGCCCGATATAGCTCTCCAATGCATTGGGTAACGGGAATGAGTTAAACGTTAAGGTTTCTCCAAAGAGATTTAGGGAATATACTATGATGGGTATTCCAAACGTAACCAAGAGGGTTACTCCTTACATAAGAATGTTATGAATGCCTCAATTTACCTTTATGTCTTATGATTTCTATGATTTATTCATGATTTAATGAGGTATGTTAAAGTGCTTATGTTTTATGAGTAGAGTATGATTTCATTGATTCTTATGTATATATGTACTCATTTTTCCTTTCCATATTTTTATGTCCCTTACTGAGCTTTTTATGATCATCCCAAGTTTTTGAAATGTTTTTCACAGGTCAAGGGAAGGGTACATGATATGATTATAGTGTCAAGGAAGTGTCAAGAAAGAATCCATGTTTTATTTTAAATATGTTTCCGTTGATGGGAAAAAATGAATACTATCTTTTATTGTAACCACTTTGTTTAAATGTGGGATGTAATGCATTTTTTATGATCTAATTCTCTAAAACACTAAACCTGAAAAGATACTCAAGGTGTATTCTTGAAATATCTCAACATTAAGTAATTTTTAAGGCTGGGCCCTTATAATTATTATGGAGGAAAATAATTCTCTGACAGAAAAGGATAAAATTAAATCATTTCATCTAGGAGAATTATTTGATCACCAAAAAAATACAGTTTTTTTTATAGTTCATGAATATCCTCAACCTCCATATTATGTATTTTTTCAATCGACTCTCTATAAATAGATTTTCTTTGGGAATAGTAGCTTTCAAAATCAGAAAACCATTGCATATTTTATTTTTTATAGGAATTAATCATGCATGGATCTTTAATGAACTATATTAGATTCATCCATTCTTACTTCCTAGATGATATTTTGAGTGTATAGAATTTATAAATTTTTAAAAATCATTTTGAAAGATTAAATGAATATTTTATAAAATAAAAATTAACTACATATTCAAAATCAGTAAAAATTTTAATATAAAATTTATTAATAAGTATTAATATATTTTGAATGTTTCTTGTTAATAATTGAGGGAAACTCTTCATATACCATCCAATTTGAATTTTTATATTTTATGTTTTGTAATTTTTTCATGAATATCAATGCATTCTCAATCCCATGTGAATCCTATTTGATTCTTCATAAAAAAAGATTAAAAAAAATTCATAGATTTTATATAATTAATATGTAATTATAAAATAATTAAAAATCAAATAATTTCTATAATAAACTTGAAAATTTTAAAATGTGAGGTTTTACGTAAAATAGAGAAAAATTCAAGATTTTATTATATCCTATATAAAATCAAAATTCCAATAGAAAAATTCACCAAGGGGTTTTATATAGGGGATTGACATAGGTGATTTACGTAGGCTATTTATATAAGCGGATCATGTGGGTGATTAATAACATATGTGAATTCATCATATATACAAAAATAGATGAAGACAGATTCTAAAAAATGTAGATGACTTTACTTATAATATGTCATACAAAAACACGAACCTTCAAAATGACATAATAAGATATACCTCCAGTTTAATTGTATTTAGATAATATCATTATTATTCCATATAATTAATAATAACCTTAATTTCACATCAATATCTCACATTATCGTCAAAATATTATATTAAATTAGTTCTAGAAAAGTGTATATTTCAAATAGAACACATGTTGTGATTTATAACCTAAATTAGAACATGATAGATATTGATTAATAGTTTTATAACTTCTAATTAAAAGTATATATATTTTTTAATATTTTCAAATCAATAAGAATAACTTAATTTGGATTTATCTACCTCATGTTATGGTCGAATTACAAAAGGTATCCATTTCTAGAAAATTGACTACATGAGAGAATTCGCTGTGAGATTTTTGTTATGTGGGAGATTAGGTTTTGAGAGAACTGTAATTTGGTTGCATGGGAACAATAAAAAACCTATATAAATGATATTTTAAGGTCTCAAATGAAATTTTTATCATAGTAACACATCATGAGATCGTTCATATTTTAAAAAAATCAAAACATGAAATCTAGAGAAAAATAAAGTAAATAATAAAAATATATAATAAAAGTTATGAATTATTTTAATTAAAAAAAAGAAAAACTAAATAAAAAACATAATAATTATTTTCTAAAATAATATATTCAATGAAAAATTTAATAATAAAGAATGAAAAACAAAAATAATATTAAAATATAGTAATTCTATAGAAATTATTATTACATATGTCATTTTATTCAAGCTTATCCTAGACAAAAGAAGTATATATTTTAAATTAGAAAAAATAATTTATTTTGATTTTAAATACTAATGTTAAACGAATAGAATAAATAAATATTTTTTATTGTTAATAATTAATGTGGTTCAAGGATTCACTCAACATTCTCCCCATTTTTGATAATTAAAAAACTAAGTATAATTTAAAATTTTATCCCCCATTTGAAAATATCCAAAAGAGAATTGAATTATAATTGATGAAGTTTATAGCTCTATATATTTAATATATTATATTTAATAATAATAAATATAAACATTGTGGAAAAAATTATAAACATGCCTATCTCAAAATAGTTGTGAATGAGCCTCATTAAACCAGGGATAATTAAAAATGGTCTTAATGAAAAAATATTGAAATACCCTTAGTAAAATAATATTTTATACAAAATAAAAGTTTATATAATATTTTAACATAATCCAATATGTATGATAAGTTGTGGAAAAATAATATAATGGAAACATATAAACAAAAATTAATGAATAATAATCTAAAAAACAAAATCCACATTTCACTGACTTTAGGTAACCTTGAATATTTCAGCATATAAACACATATAGAAAACAAAAAAAAACTCACACTAAATTCATTCCATATAAATTTAAATTTAAATATCAATAATACTAGTTTTAAGCTTTATTTTATAAGACTTATTATTGTCAAGGGGATTAGTAAAGATATCATAAAATAGATTTTCAATAGAAATAATTTCTAGAATTATATTTAATTTTGGTGCATGATCTCAAAGAAAATTAAATTTCACATCATTGGGTTTAGTTCTGTAGTGTTCTAAACGATTTTCTTATATATTAATATTATAACTATCATCACATAAAATAGGAATCTTATAAAAATAGAAACCAAAATTAGAAATAGTTTTCATAGTCTATAATTACTCAGCACAACATGAAACCATTATATATTAATATTCAACATTCTAAATAGAAATTTAATTTGGTTCCTTTAAATCCCATGAAACTAAATATTTATCAAGTAAATGACACATACCTAATTTTCTATTTCTATAAATATTTTTTTAAATAAATAATAATCACAATATATTATTAAATCAATGATAGTTTTATTAATAAAAATTATTCCAAAATTCAAAGAGTTTTTATCATATTTTAGGATCTATTTAATTGGTTAAATTTAAATTTAATTATAGTCATGTTAATATCTATCACACATGATAATTTTGAAACATAAATCATTCCAACAAGAAATAAGTATAATATACATCCAATAATTCATTTATAGGTTTTAATATCAACAGATTGTACAATTTTATCTAAATATAATTTTCAAGAAGTACTCATGGGAGTATTTTCACTTTTAGAATATTCTTATCCAAATATCTTAACTAATTATTTAGAACAAATTGACTTTTTTAGAAAAATAACAGCATCTATTTGAAAATAGTTTAAACTATGGAATAATTTTAATTCCCCATTGTACTCATATAAAATTTTGACTTCATCAATTCTGATAATTCCATAAAATTATTATCATTTAGTGATCTAAATATAATATCGTAGACATTTATTTTTACAAAAAAAATTATAATAAAAAATCTTAATAAAAAATCAGGATCAACCTTTCCTTTCTCAAAATTGTTTTTCAACAGAAAACTAGTTACCTTTTTAAAATATGTTTGAGGACCATGTTTAAATCCATATGATTCCTTAGACAACAAAAAATCATGATCAAGATTCTTTAAATTTTTAGATTAAAATATATATTTAAAATATAATTATTCCAAAATATAACCATTCAGAAATATTTTATTGAAATACATTTTAAATAATTTTAAACCATGAAAAGTATCTTAAGTTAATAATATCCTGATTTATTTTAACCTAGAAATAGTTCAAAATTATTTTTCAAAATTAGTTCATTAATCCTTAGAATATCCTTGAGGAACTAATAGATATTTTTTCTTAAATATATTTCTACATTTATCAAGCTCATTTCTCAAGATTCGTTTTGTTCAAATAACATGATAATCATCTCATGGAAAAACTAAATCTCATATAATTTTCCTATAAAACTAATTTAATTCAACATGATTTTCAAAAATCCAATTATAATCACCTCAATCGTCTTTAATATTCTTTAGTACAGAAATTGGAAATAAAATAATGATATGAAAAAAATCTTAAAAAATATCGAAATTGAAAATTTTATTCAATATTACAAATCACATTATATATGGGATTATTTAAATGAGTATTCAATGATTTCTCACGAATAGGTTGAAATTTATAAGAAATATTCAACAACTTAATATGTTAATATTTTTCTTTAGGAAACACTTCATTAAATTCATATTCTCAAAATTCATCCTCAAAACGATCGATGACATCATCTCTATTATTCAATATATTTTCATAAAACTTAACATTAATTTATTATTCAACAACCAAAGTTCATTTATTGTATAATATATAAGCCTTAAGATTATTTTAATATCCTAATAAAATATCTTCATCATATTTTTCTTCAAATTTATCCAACACATACTTTGTATTAAAAATAAAAACATTCCATACAAATACTCTAAATTAACCAATTTTTTGTTTTATAACCTATAAAACCTCATAAGGTAACATTTTTAACAAATTAATAAAATGATTCTATTTTTAATATAATGAGAATTATTCATAGAATCGTTTAAGTAATATTTAGTTATGTTTTTTATCCTTTTTCATGAATTTTTTTATTTTCCATTTTCACTGAACCCTTTTTTTGTTGTGTTCTAAGCACAAAATAATTGTAGAAATACCCATTTTCTTCATAAAATTGGATAAATTCCATATTCTGTAATTTTCAACCATGATCAATTTAGAATGACTTCATTTAGTGTACTTCCACATTTTGAATTTATTTTAAAAAATTAATAAAATTTGATTATGTTTCATATTTAATAATGTGAATATAAACCCATGTATATATTTTAAATTTAAAAATAAATCCTAAAAAATATTTGTTACCTACAAAACTTGATGGTTTAATATAGATAAAGAAATATAAATGAATTAGATCATGAGGCCTTATATTTTTTACTTCTTTAAATAGCTTCAAACTACCTTTGTGTTGCTTTCCTTTCAAGCATGAATCACAAGAAAAAGCGTTGTCCTATTTCAGTTATGGTAACTTCTAAATAGTTTGGTCCATGGAAAACATGTGAAAAAACCAAAAATTGGAATGTCCCAACCACTTATGGCACAAAATGATGTCATATCTAATATAATTCAAATGTTTTATATTTTCACTATTTAATACAGAAAAATTAATAGAATAAATTTTACCATTTATGTTTTAATAAAAAAATAAATATTTATCCTTGAAAATAACATATTTATCATTTTGAAATTTAATAAACATTTTATAACTACATATCTAAAAAATTATTATTAAATTTTTTTTAATACTTTAACATATAATTTTTTTTAAATAATAATAGAATCATAAATTCCAACATCATAAAAACCTTTTACTATTACTTTGATCTGTGTAACAATAATTTCTAATCGCATAATTAGGTTTTAATAGTATTTTACTTTCTCATTATTTATTAATCATTTTAACAACTATTATATTGTTTTATAATATCATTATTATGTGTTTTCATTAGTTCATTTTATCTATTACGTAATATAATTCTTCTATTTTATTATATTTTTTATTCATTAGTTAATTTATCATGAGGCTTAGGGTTTTTATTGTTTATAGAATGTTATAAATGAATCATTAAGTGTTCCTAGTATTTAAATGTAATTTTATACCTCAAAATATAATTTATATTTTTTATAAATTTCTAAATTATAGTTCCCACATCGCCAAATCTCTCATGTAGCCAATTCTCTCATGTGGCTGATTTTCCAAAATTAGTTACCTTTTATATTTCAAACACAACATTATTTATAGAACTGAAAATTAATTTATTATTATTTATTATTAAAGAATAAAAAATTATATAAATTTCATTTGAGTACATAAAAATCTTAATCAATTTTTATCTTGTTCTAATTTAGTTAATAATTCACTATAATTTTTTTGTCTAAATTATATAGTGATTTAGAACTAATTTGAAAATTCATTTTAATGAAAAATTGATCTATAGAGGTCTAATGGGGGTTATTCAAGAATATATTGAAATATAATGAAATTATATAAATATAAATAAACAATATATTAATATTATTCATTTTTGTGTGGGGATATTTTATCTATGAAATTAAATAAGTCAAGTTATCTGTGACTTTAAAAATTTGGCAACATTGATTTTTGGATATGTGATGAATTCATATATATTGGGAATCAGCTACATGATTCACGTATGAAAATCCCCTAAATAAATAACCTACATGATTACACTAAAAAAATATCTTATTTTAATGTTTCTATTTGGTTTTTTGATTTTTATATAAGATATTTTGAAATTTTAATACTTTCTTAATTTTACATAATATTTCACATTTTATTTTACATTAACTTTATTATAGATACAATTACGATTTTTATTTGTTCTATAATTACATATTTATTATATTGAATCCATGAAATTAATTTTTAAATTTTTTTATAAAGAGTTGAATGGGGTTCTTACAAGATAAAGTATTTATAGACATTTACATTCAAATTATAGATCTTGAAAAATTCAAATTCAAATTGGATAGTTTATAATTATTTACCCTCAATTATTATTAAGAATCATTCCAAGGATATTAATATTAATCATTAAAAAATATATTAAATGTTTTAATGGGTTCCACTATGTATTTTTTTAATATTATCTAGTTTAACAGCCATAATAGTTATTTTTCATTTATAAATGGGATACACATGGAAGATTATTTGGGATATGGGAATAGACAACTATGAAGTAGTTTTTTGAAGCTCTTTGCATGATTATTAATTCTAGAAAATAAAACATTCAAATTTCTTCAGATTTTAATAGCTGGTATACACAAAGAATGTCAATTTATATAGGGTTTATAGAACCAGTTGATGATATGGATGATGAGGATATTCTTTAACTCTAAAAGCACAAAATTATTCTAGAAATTGATTACTACTCCTAGATGAAGAAATTTCAATTGAATCTTTCTTTATTGAGAATTATATGTTGCCTCAACTCTCAAATTGTGGAACAATCTTGCAGTTTTTTTTGTTTAACTTCATTCCATTACTTTCATGTGTGTGTAATTGTAAAGGGTTATTCTACTTATTAAAATGCAGTATTATGGTTTGTATATCCAAAACAAAATTCCAGCATTGGGTTGGGACTCCATGGAAAAAAGAAATTTTTTTAGGTTGTGCCTCTTGGTGGGAAAAAATAAATTAGCTTTAGGATTGATCCACTATATGAAAAATGATTTTTAATATGGATGTGACTCCATGTGGGAAAAATTATTCATAAGATTCCATTATATTGGATATAGTGGGGTCTATCTCTATAAATTCATGAGAGGGTTGAAGAGTAGAGTAGGATCATTTAGATTTAAACCAATATAAAAATATATATTTTTTTCATTTTATTTAATCTTTCGTATCAATAATTTTTTATTTTTATTAAATTATGTTCAATTAAAATATTATATAAAAAACTAGTACAACCCCATATTTTTTAATTTTCCTCTTAACTCTAGACCAACCATTGATATAAGAGGTTTTCCCCTAACTATATTTATATATTTTTTATCAATGCAAATAAATTCCAAACTAAACCATCATGGGAAAAAACATATATTTATAATATTAGAGACATTCTCGAATGATTGACTAATAAATTAAAAAACGAATCATTTTAATGGAACTTGTTAGGGATAATGGAAATATCATATGAAATATTTCTTGAATAGATAAAGTAATGATCATTTGAAAATTTGGGGAAATCCGTATGAGATACAAAAAGTTGAAACAAAATCATCTATCAGCACTGATACAGTAATGCATGATCTGAATAAAAAGGTGGTGAATATTTTTTAATGATTAATTAATAAGAATGTACAAATTTATGTTTTAATATATAAAACAACTCATGAAATTTGTAAAATTATTCATATTACACATCTTGGTCTAGATAAAATTATTCAAACAAATTTGAGCATGTTAAGATCTATGTATCAATAATTTTAAATGGGTGATTATGAAACTATTAATAAAATGTTTCATAGACTTACTACTATTATAAATTTTATGAGTTCCTTAAGATATACTCTTGAAAATATTTTTCCCATTTAAATTATTCATAGAGAACATTCTAAGATTTTGAATATTTAAAAGGTTATTATTGATGAATGTAATAACTTATAAGAATGAAATCTCCATGTGATTATTGTATCATTATTACAATATGAATTGGAGATAAAGAATGTTGTTGAGGAATATAATTCAAAAAAGAAGGGATTTTTTTTAAATAAAATTATACTACTTACACTTCTCATTCTAAATTATAGAGTTATAAAAGAATATAAATACTTTGTTTTCAAAGGTGGAAATATAAGGCAAAAATATTACTCATGGAGATACCAGAAAAACTATCCAAAGGATGATAATTAGGAGAAAAACAAAGGTAATTAAAATACTAATTATGTTTAAGATTTATTTTTTATGTGTTTAGTGAAAGGGGTCACATCAATATGTACTACATTAGACTAAAAAATGAAAAAATAATATTAGTTAATGTGAGAAATAAAATTTTAAATTGTGGTTATATGGAGTTGTACAGAGGACTTAATTACTTTTAAATAATCTGGTATTAAAACTGATGTTGAAAAATTGTGTTTAATGTCTTCATCAAAACTTATAAGTAAATCAACTTATAATTCATCTTCTAAATATGAATACGAAAAAACCAATTTTCAAGAATTTTTTAAAGATATTGACATACATGAACATAAATTTGAAAAAGCTTGTTGTTTATACAATAAACTTAAGAACCAATTTAAGGATGTTCTTAAGGGGATTTAAGATCTGAAAAAATTTGTCCTAGATGATAAAACTTATTCCTATTAAAATAATAAAATGTAAAATAAATTCAAAAAAATGCACTTGATGAAAATGATAAATTGAAAAGTGAGGTTTATTTTTTGTCTATGTCTTATGAACATGAAATAAGGAATATTTATTCTATTCTTATAGAGAATAAACAGCTCGTAAATGTAGTTGAATGTTTAATGCCAAATCCACCCATTTTTTAATCCATAAACTAATTTATAAAATTATGAGTTTTTGTAAAATTAAGAATAATAGAACCATTCTTGGTTATAATAAAAATTTACCTAAAATTTTCAATACTTTCCTTGTTAAAATTTTTAGTGGAATTAAATCTACTACCACATGTTTTAGATGTTATATAAAAGGATATTATTCCAAAGAGTAGTCATTTGTAATTCCAAAATATCTTGGACATTTTATGGATTTTATTTATAAATCACTATGTTCAACATTTCCTATAAAAAATTCTTTTAAAGTTATTTTTTTTACCAAAAAATTATATTCTAATTTTTATTAAAAATTATATAATGTTTCATTAATTTTTTTTGAAAATATAAATTCACACCTGGAAAATTTTTCTATCTTAACACTAGATGAACATATAATCTTCTTAATAAGTGAAATTTTCATTAGTATTTCACTAATAATAGGTTCATCACAATGTATTTTTATATCATTTCAATTCTATCATAATATAGTCTCAACTATTTTATTGTTAATTTGATCCACTCTATTTATCACTAAAAACACATTCTTTTATAATATTATTCATCATAGTATAACCACATTTCTGTCTTAAAATTTTCTTTTTTATTACCCCTATTATTTTGTTAATTTTTTCTCTTAAAATGAAAATACTCACTATTATATAAATTAATTTATATAATAACTATCCAATATAATTTAACCATAAATTTAATATAATTTATGGATCACAAATCATCCTATAATAATTTATTCACATTATCCAGTAAGTTTCAATCCCATTAGAGACATGTTAATTGATATCTCTATATCATTTTAAAAATGATTGCAAATTATGAAAAATTAAAAACATTTGATATAATGTGTGCTACAAATTTCAGATCCATAACATTACTATGAAACCTTTCACAGAAATTAAAATCTATATATTCAATATTATCCCTATCATGATAGAAACCTTTTTATTCTAAAGTCTCTCTCTATAACTCTAACATAAAATTATAAGAAAACTAAAAAAATATGAAATATATAAACGATATCTACATGATCAATTTGATATAAAAAATTATACAAATTTGGTAGGAAACTACCTCTATGTGATGTCTATAAACATTTTGACACAATGAAATCTTCGTATTCATTCTAAAAATATATACATTTCATATTTTCAATATGCGTGATTTCAATTTTCTTGATATTAAAAGAGAACTATAGATAAATAATCCATTAAAAATATTTTAAAGGAAACTATAATTACATTTGGAGATAACTCTTTGGGATGCTATTTTTTGATTGAAATATACTATCTTTCAATAATCTATATATATATAAGTCAAAAAATTATGATAAGTTTTATTTAGACATAATAGAAACATTGATCAAAATAAGTAATTTCATGTGATATGTGTTTTGATAGTGTATATATAGACATATACCTATCTAGTTTTATAAATTCATAGGTATATTTTGGGCATTAGTAATCATTATATCATGTTTTTGATGACAAATATACACCTACCAATCATAAAAAATGCTTATATAAACTTAATAAAAATCATATAATTTGATGTCTAACTGTAAAATTTTGAACTTGAAGTTACGCTAATTTATAATTTACCCAATTTTTTGTTAATTTTTTTGGATATCCATTCATTATATCAAAAATATATATATTTTATGTATTGAAATAGATCACAAATAGAATCTAGTGAGTACTAAAAATAAAAAATGTAATAAGTAATTGAAAAAAGTAACCTATATTTTATATGATTTGATTTTATAGTTTTACCCCAGTATTTAAGATATTAAGAAGAGCATGGAATATTTTATTTTATTTTTAAATTTTTTAGCTACTAGGTGAAATCTTACGGAAATTTCATCTTCTTCCATTGGTATTTTTTCTATATATATGATATGTGGACTAATGAATATATTTTTGTCCTCACAAGGACACCCCTCTATATTGGTGTGATAGAAATTATTATAGATAATTTGAATTATATTAAACTATAACTAACATTTAAGAACATTTATTTGATAAAAATATATGAAAATGGTCCTTCTGTATAAATGCATAATCAAGGATCTCATACATTAATGGTTGAGAATTTAATTTACATTATCGAGACCAATAATTTCATTAATGTAATATCTATAAATTCGTTATTTATATTCAATATAGGATAAAATTTTACCTTTTAATGTTTTATATAAATGAACTTGAAACATTATCAAATTTAGAAACACAATTGGTTGGGTATAGGTACTCTTGAAAGATAATTTGAATCTATTAGTTGATCCTTTAGATTATCATGACTCATTCTTTTATTTCCATTTCTATTTTTATTTTTTTAATAATATTCCTTAGTTCAAGTATTTTTCATTAATTTCAAAAAAAATTATTTAAAATAAATAGTAATGGATATAACAGATTATAATTATATATATTTATAATATTAAATGACATTTTTTAATTAATATTACAATAAAAAGTTTAATAACATGAAAATGAAAATCCTGAAGGCTAAGAAGTATCTTGGTTATTAGTTCATGATATATATGAATCCCTACTCGTAGATGATATTTTATTATTTTTTTGTCATTTATAATATCACCATAGATATTATACACTATACTTGTAACAATAAGGTGATTAGTTTTTTCTTATTTAAATAAATAACAATTAACTTCACTACATAGAATTATAGTACAAGAAAGGTGGTAGTAGTTATTTCAATAATATATAGATTATATTTTTATGAAATGATATATTAAATCTGGTATGGTAGTCTATTATGGGGAATGTCTGGTCTTAAAACTAGGGTTTAACACATTATGTTTTTATTTTTGTGTTGTTGATTCATCTCATTGATCTATATTAAGAAAATAGTTTATCACATCAGTATCCAAACTAAATTTTATATTATAATATCCATATATTCCACTATATTTTTCATATTATCATATATATATATATATCCCATATATCTTTTTCTTTTCAAGTTATCAATAGGGTGAACCTCTAAAATATTCACCTCTAACGAGTTTATTTAGTTCTAGATATTTAAATGAACAGGAAAGTAATCGTTCATCTGGTAAATTTTATGGTTATTATTGTTTCTAGAAAAAAAATTAAATATTAATTTCTATGTAATACTATTTTATGTTCAAAAAATTACTATTTATTCATAATTACTATTGGAACCATAGTGATCTGAATAGGATTTTGATGGTATATTGTGTTTTTTTTCAATCCTCTCTAGGTAGATCATGGAATTTAAACAATAAGGGAGATGTTTTATAGAATATGGAAGCCTAGAAAACTATTATTAATAGATATTTTTTCTAATGTTTTACAATTTTTTGGGTGTGAAAATCTTAAGGGTGATTTCTAATATTATTGAAATTGCATCACATTTTCAAGGAAATGGAAGTGTTTCAACATGGTATGTGTGTTGAATATATATAAGGCATTTGGAACATGTGGTTAGTGAGAATATCACAAGGAAAAAGTAAATTTCATTTATGAAGTAGATGGCCCATGAAGGGAGTTTGTGGATAGAAACTTTGGAAATAGATAGTACACAAGCCACTTAAGTGGTTCATAGTCAGAAGGTGATAATATTCAAAGATCCAACAAGAAGTACCATTCACCTAAGAGGTGGATTATTGGTTTTCCGTAAATGAGGTGTCACAAAAAATTATTTCATTTAGAAGGAGGTGATTCTGAGTGAAATGCATAATGGATTTTTTGTGTGTGTTTCTTGAGTGGTTGAAAATTAATCTTAGTGATTTGTATTATTTTAGGATAAATTCTGCTATAAATACCACATTGAACTCATTATTAGAGGGAGATAAAATATTGAAGGAAAATAATTGTTGAATAAGTTCCTTATGCAGTAATGCATAGTTTTAATTTAGTAATATTGGTCTTTGTGGAGATACCACAATGAAATATTCTCCCACTATTAGAATGAGATGTAAACTATGATACTGGGGGACTCATTAGGTTATAATATAGATGGAAGGTATACAGAGGAATTGCTTGACTCATGGAGGTTATATATATATAAGTACAAGACTCATGAAATAATTTCTCTAATGAGATGTTTTAGGGTTTTAATCATATAAGGTGTGTGTGGGTTCAAATGATGATGTATATACTGTAAAGAGGTTGTTCGACTATGTGGTTACTGATCAATGAACTATTCTACACATAGTTAGTTCTCACATGAAAGGTTTAAGAAGAGATTTATCACAAGGAGTTTTTTCATGACTATTATGAATAATAATGTATACATTGTATAATTATTGATATGGTATTATAATTAAATTTCTATGATACAAAGGAGACCATTAATTTTCTTAACTAGGGAAGACATCATATTATGTAGTGACCATAGTGGAGTCAATGTAAGTGATTTGGGGGATACAATGTACTATCAATTAATGATATTTTCAAGTAAGTTTTATGGAATATAGTGAATATGGTTAAACATTCATAGTCAATAAAAACTAGAAAATCGTAGTTAATTCTGGTAAAATTGACACATCACATTCGTATACTCCTAAGAAAGGCCCTTGGTTGTGAACTATGTAAAAAAATCATCAATTTTATTCCAATGTGTGCTTTTTTGGATGTGTGATTGACTGAAATAGGTTTAATGCATCCCTAAAAATGTAGGTAAAACTTCCTAAAGAATAAAAATATTACAACCTAATTCACCCCTCCCATCTCAATGTGTCTCTGGTTATAACACTTACACATGATTCTCATAATTTATATGTGTTTCCATATATTATTTTTCCTTATCTCATGTCATCATATTTTTATACAATATGATGACGGATATAAGTAGAATGATATTTTTATCCATCAATAATAATTTAAAAAAGTGGGCATAATTATTTTATTTTATCATATTACATAATATTTTTACTATATCTTCAAAATACATAGAATTTTTTATTCATGTGAAGAATAACCAATCCTTGCTTCATGGAATGGGCATTGTGGATTTCATCCACATTGATTATTTTCAAAATTAATTTATTGTTTAATAAATTAATAATTATAAATCAAATTTATTAATACACATAATTCCAAAAAAAATATTACAAATTAAATATACATTAAATTCATTCTCCTTATAATATCCAATGAAACTATCCCATGTTTTTTGGTTTATGATGTCTATATATATATATCTAGTTTGTGGGGTTTTAGATTTCCATAATCATCCTTATGACATTTTTTTCTAACAAGTTCCTAAAATATTCTATGAGACTTTATAATTACCATTAATATTAATTAAATCAAATAATATTTAAATATAACATTACTCTATATGGGATAATTAAGAGTAAATAAAAAATTCATTATTTATTTTTTCAATGAATAGAAAAATCATATCATATTGTTACCCTAATTTCAACCCTATTTGTTTCTAACTACACATGCACAATATTGGGACATGTATCTATATTATTCATAACATTCATTCAAGCACTTGTGGGGATTAATATGTTGACCATGACCATTCCATATTTCCTCAATTTTTTACCATTAATTCCTTCCTTAATAATTTTTAGTAACATCGAAAAATTGTACCAATCTTGTATTTTATCAACCATATATTTTTTACATTTTAAAATTTTCTCAATTTCAACATCACAAAAGTATGGTTCCTTCATATTTTTAACATCAGTATGTGTAGAATCCATTATCTACACAAGTAGTTACATATTTAATTCACATAAATTAATACAGTAATAAACACATATTTTTATAGAGAAACACATTTTGTATAAAAAACTAAGGAAATACATTTTAATTGATCATTGAATTTTTTCAATAAATTTTGAAAGGATTTAGAACCTATATAAATTATCCAAATCCACTCCTTCTGGTCCCCTATAAGATAAAATACATCATCAACATTGGGACCACTATAAATTGATTTTAATAGCCAATGGAATGGCTCGTACTCAATGTAATTTCATTTAGACCTATAATTGGTTCAGTTTATAAAAAAATTGACTAATTTTTTAATGATATAGAGAATATAATACATGTAATAACAATAATTCCCTTATTAATAAAATATCTTTTTACACTTCCTTACTGAAATTCACCTTCAAAAATTAAAATTCATAAATTTTATTTTCATTACTATTATCAATACATTTGAATCGAAAAATAGTCAATTGTAATGTTATATAATCTAAGTCCTATATTATTTGATGATAAAAAATTATGACATATTAAGATAAATTAAATGTTTTCATTTGGTTCCCAAATATAAGTCATTTTCACCAGAAGAGTAACTCTATCATTTTTCATCATAATATGTTCATCTTTTTACTTTATAAGAAACATATAACTATTAATTACATAATAATTCAAATATATTACTACTAAACATTGTAATTTGGATACCCATCTAAATCATTATAAAATTGAATTCATATATATAGATAATTTCTTAAACATATTGTCTCCAAGCCATACAATAAATCGATGATTACATATATTTGATTTCTAGCTTTCTAGACATGATGGATTAAAGGTACTCTGAATTATTTTGTGTGTATGAACATATTATTTAACCTCTATGTTATTATGTGATATGAAATGTTGATCCTTATCTCAATATGTAATAGTAATTAAAATAACATACCTTAGAGAAATTACTTTACTAACAAGGCACCAGGTGTGATGAGATTTTGGGAGATCAATTATATCCACAATATATATGTATTCAATAGAAAAATCAATGAATTTCTCAAAAAATGATTACCTAGAAATATATCATTCTTTAAGGATTGTATTTTTGACTTCCCCTTTTAAAATATGCATAAACCATTCAGTGAGGTATATCTATATATGATCTGAATGACCACATATTTAGGTCACTATGGAAATTTTTTATTATAGAGGATATAAAAAAACTAAAATATCTCCTTAGAATGAGAGTAATCCAATAGTGGATGAAAATTACAACATTCACCCTTAAATGAAGCTAACTATTCTATTCTACCCAAATAAATCATGTCTGAAAGAACCATAATATCAAAAAAATTGGGCTATATTTAGTAACACTTTAATGAAACCATAACATTAATTTTATTTCTACCTGCATGAAATCAAGAAAATTATTGATGTATATAAAATTCCAATACTATAATTAAAAAAATGATCTCTTTTTTGATCCCATTTTCAAATGGTTCATTGAAAATGGTTACCCAAAAGTTATGAAAATATCATTTACATTATCAAAAAGTTCATCAACTATTAATGGATAATTTGTTGTATATTCATTTAAATTTTCATCAAATTATGTTTTATTTTATTATTATTTATATTTTCATGATGAGAATTTATGATTCCCTAAAAACAATGTCTTCAGGGAATGCTTCAACCTAACAGGGTTTATATTATCATAAAAAATGGAACAACCTAACATTTGTATAATGTTATATCCTAAAAAAATTCCATAGATATGATTGACATTAATTATCCCAAAAAAATTTATCTCTCTATGTCAAATAATAATTCATATGAGCATTATAAAATGTGACATCAAAATCCCACATCAATTTCTGATCATTGATTGATGGATCCAAATAAACATTAATATCATTATTATGTTATTTTGTCTCTAATATATGTTGATACAGGTTAATATACTTTCACTTTGTGCATAAATATGGTGGTAAGTTATAATTTACCAATATTACATACCATGTACTATGAGTTCTTCTTTTTACACCAAAAGGATTCATTCCACCTATAGATATTAGAAGGTAGAGGTTTCAGGATATGTTTAGATTTTCAATATACTCATGACCAATTTTATTTTACTTAATATATACTATTATGTGAATTGGTTTTTGATGTTGAAATATTTTTTATAAATGGTACATTAATTTCCTTAGAGTCCCATAATATTCATATAGGAATCTAATCATTTTAATGATTGTAAATTACAATAAAAATTTCAATATTATGGATTAATGTTTCATTTATTAATCTTCACCACACATATGTAATTTTTTAAGTTATTCATGGTTCTTGTGAAACAATATACAATTATTTGGATCATGATTTATTATTTCAATGATCAAATCCAATGATAAAAACATTTTATTAACATCTTATGTTTTTAGTGGGATGTGATAATCATCTAAAAACATATTATTCATCATATAATGTTCTTTTGTAACTGTGGTGTCAGACCATTGATTTCTATATTTCAAATAATATAGCTTTAATATGACTGAAAATATTATATATTTAGTAAAACTATAAAAAATTCCATGTTTTCGTAGATCTTAAACTACTCAAAAGGTCTTGGATAATCATGAATGAAATATTGAACTATAGTTTTAATTTACACAATATAATTTTCATCATCATTTATATTTTAACTCAAATCAAATCATCCATAAACAATAGAAATATCCTAGTCACTCATTAAATTAATCTCTTCCATGTGTTCAGTCCAATATTTTATACTATAATATATACCTAGATGTATCAAGTGTTATTTCAACTCATCTTAAATAAAAACAACATAAACACAAAAATGATTTGAGAAGGGTCATTTTCATGATCAAATTCAAACATGATGAAATATTTAAACCCATACTCATAATATTTTTTCATATGATTGGAATTCATAAAAGTTTACTTCATATTCATAATTATTGGTATAATAATATTAATATTTTATAAAAAATAAATAAATTCAACAATGAATTTCAAATAATGTTTCATTTTTAAAATGAATAAACAATATAATATATAAATTTTTAAAAAATAAAATTATAAATTGTTACAATTGAATATAAAATATAAATATTATATCCCTCTTAATTTTAAATAATAATAATTGGATTTTAATGTATTGTTTTTTCAATAATTTATTGATACTTTATCTTAAATTTTTTAAATGGAATTTTTCATGAAACTATATGACAGTTTTGATTTATTTTTTCATTCATTAAAACCTTGATTTGGAACCTTGAGAGAAGTTTGATTTTTGTTTTGTTGTTATTAGTCAAGTAAATATTTAATTTGAATAAATAAATTTCTTCATGTAACAATTTTTGTTATTATTGTTCGTTTATTACATATTTCTCATTCCCAAATGGATTTTAGTATTTGTTAAAGTATTGTTATCTATGGATAACCTATACACATTATGTTTTTATTCATGGTTTCTCAGTTAAGGGTCAATAATCATGTTTTATTATTTAATTTATTTATATAGAATTGATCACTAGCTCATGTTTTAGTGTTCAATAATTTCTTTGATTCTTCTATTTATATTTCCACAGTCATAAATTCTTTAAATGTATTAATGGTTTTAAGATCCATTAGGAAAGTCTTTTTCACACATTCAAGTTATGTCCAATAGTTTTATATTAATTATTTAAAAACATTTTACATGTATTAGATATTTTTTCATGAAAAGAAATTAACATTTGGTTTATATTTATTTTGTGTCATCTCCATTCCTTTCAGTAAACATGAATTTAGTTTATAAATATATAATTTTAATGTTTTTATTATACCTTCATAAGGAATTTTTTCTATAAATTTTAATGAACTATAAATTAATACATTTCATTCCACTAAAACCTAAATGAATAACAATTCAATGAAAAATACAACTCCTTTTTTGATAATTACATTGGGGAAAACATAACAGCTGGGTTTGGACATGTGAAATGAAATGATTTGTTCAAAAATATATTTATTATCACTACCTATTTTTCCCTTAAACTAAACATAAAAAATTATAACCACTAATGGTGATTATTATCTTAAATATTTTATTGTGAAATTTAATTTAAATAATGAATTATAATTTAATTTTTTTATTAATAAATCCATAACCATAGATAATTTCTTCTTTTAAAATGTTGCATTCAAAAATAATTTTCAACCCTAAATTAAATTGATTTAGATTATAAAGTAAATATATAAGGTTTAATGTTTTTCTATCCTTAAATATGGGGGAAATGGTTAAATTGCAACATGATATAGAAACATTTATTTAGTAGTCATTTTTTATTGTCTAAATTATGTTTCAAATATAGAAAAGTTATTTTATTTTTCATTACTTCTTATATGTCATAAAGATTTTTTATGACATACCATATACATTTTTAGATTGTTAAGATTATGTATTGTTTATGATAAAGTTCCCCCAAAATACCTCACTCATTTATGTATTAGTATGAATATATAATGAAAAAATCCCAAAATACCATTTTAGGAAAATTATATATGGTTCAAGAAGGGATTACAAATTTCTATGATATGTTAATGCAAACCAACATACAACTATTGAACATTATGAAATTAGTTAAAAAAACACTTTTATGAAAATAATACCTAGTAAAAACATCCTTAATAACTAAATGAGTCATGCATCATTTCAATATATCCAAAATTCATTCCAAATCCAATATTAAAAAACCCAAGATATTATTTATGAAAATAACTACCTTTTGAATTAAAATGAAAATAATGCAATGACTTAAACATCCAAAATAAATTTCCTCTCATCAAAACTAATTAAAATTCAACAACAATTATTCTGCATTCTAAAAAATATATTCCTTTTAAAAATAAACCAAAACTAAACTTGGATTTATTATTTGAAAATCATTCACCATTACATAATTAACCAAAATAAATAAAACCAACTTCTAATTTAAATCCATCCCAAAAAACCCTATTATATTGTAATAAAACCCATTTTAAAATTTTTCATTCATAGTAACTCTACCCAACCCCAACTTATAATGAATTTGAAATATAACTTCAAGTTACTACATATCAAGAATAATGTGGGTGGATCGATAAATAAGATATTATCTTGATATTTGGTTACAACAAAAAGATGATAAAGATTGAGTAGTAACTTCAAAATATTGATAAGATAGCATACCATTTTGAATATTTCCTCAACGATGACCGAGGTAAGAAAACTTCTTCTCTCCAATGAAGTTTATATAGGGATAGATCCTATAGTAAACTCAAACTTTCTTTTAATGATTTTTTGACTTGTTTTGAGGTCAGTTGACTTTTTTTTAACCCATGAGGTTTCACAATCTTTCCATAAAAGTGTTTCAATAATAAAAAATTTAATTTTTAGTAATGAATGATTGAAAAAATCATTATAAAACATCATATTCAAAGTAGATTTCATACATTTAATTTCAGAAGTGTAATCACTCACATAATGATATAAGGGGTGTGTGACATAGTTGGGATCCCACAATATCTTAAATTAAAGTTATGATATGTGTAGTAGTTTGGGTTATTTATTAATATGGTAACAAATTTATCAACGTTTACTAAAAAGAACCGATTAAAGAGGCTCTTATCAATGCCAAAATTATATGTTCTTATGAATCTACCTATATCAGTATAAATATTGGCACTCATAAATATACCTATATCAGAACTATGGTTAGAAATGATAAAGGTATCTTTTAAAAATCAACCCTAAGATATATATGAGTTACTCCTTATGTAGATTTGGATTAAACATACACAAATATATGTATCAGTGCTGACATTTTTAGATTTATCAGTGATAAAATTAGCATTATGAAAGGTATCTATCTATCCTTAAAACAATTATATATAATTAATAATTCTTACATAGTTTTATTTTAATCATATAAAAACACCTTTATCATTTATAAGTTTGTCATAAATTTCGGTGAATTTATCAGTACTAAAATGATCAATGATAAAGACATTTTTTGTAAGATTAATCCAAAGCTATGTTTGTATAACATTTTATTCTCTATCAAATATATTTAAAATAAAAAGAAAATTATTTATATAATAATATATATATATATATTTAATACATATGTAATAAAATATAATTTTTTTTATTAGTTTCATGAAAAATTGAAATTTTTTGATGGTTTTCAAAATATAAAATTAATTTTAAAACTATAAAATTAAAATTAAGAATTTTAAAAATTATATTTAAACATATTTAAGACTATTAATATATAGATATATTATTATTACTAAGTTATTATATATATATATATTATTGATTGTATCTAAAAAATATAATTAATTATTAACAACATTTAAACATTATTAATTACAATAAAAATATAATTTTTTATATAAGTAAATAGATATTTTTTTAACTATATCATTTATTATATAAATGTATAATTTTTATTAAAAATGATTATATGTATATACAAAAAAAGGTAAATCTCAAGGATAAAAAATTTCAACAATAACTAAAATAAATATATATTATTCAAAGAGGCTGGAGTATAATTTGGCGACCCTACCCACTCTATAAAAATTTGTTATCACAATTAAATTACAAATACAATGAGATTAAATGAAAAAAAGTGGTGGGAACACCATCACAAACAATAAAAGTAAGAGAAACAAAATTCAGAGGCATCTAGTCATTCTCTTGACATAAGGTACATCATTTCATACGCATGTTTCCCTTGTTCCAAAAATTACCCTATCTTATCAGGTGTGAACCTATCCTACATTGCATAGGGGTGATAGGACATAATATTCTCATCTATGTCCTAATAAAGGATACCATCCATGGTATAACCTTCCTTTATATCCATAGAGAGTTCCTTTCCGGGTATTATTTTATGAATTGAGTCATTGGAAGTTGGTTTAGGCTCAAGTGGGAAGGACTCCCTAAATTTTACTATATTAGTATCCATTTCCCTTGTATTATTTCCTACCTAATTTAGTTATACCTCCAAAATCTATGTTGTAGGAGTATCACCATGCACATAAGTAAAAATATTATAAGATGCGTGAGTTATCTCTTAATTGTATTATTTCTTCCCTCTAGATTATCAACATAGTGATTAATATCCTTCTTTAAGGAAAAGTGAACATTCATGGTCCCTTCATGAAACTCTCCATTATAGAAACACCGAATCTCTTATATAAAAAATCATGATAGAGAGAACTAATGTTGGGTTTGTTAAGGGAATCAAAAACAAATATTAAATAATTTTTTTCCTTCCCTGGTAGGATAAATTTTTGAAGATGGGAATTGTTCCTCCTCATGAAAGGCCATAACATACACTGTTTGAGATCCTGATTGTTCACATCCAGCAGTAGTAGCTTGTAAAATTTCCCCAAGAGAGACACTCTAATCATGCATACCACCAGTATTGGTTTTTTTATTCTCAATATATCCTCTATCATAATTTTTTTATTTTGTTTGTTATTTAATATATTCATAACCATCATCAAGCTGTAAGAAAGATCTGATATTATTATTGTGTGTAACCTATAGATTTATTCCCATAGTGTAACTATGAGGATGAATATATGAATCATCTCATAGTAGGGTGTAATCATTATCCCCTACATGAAAACCTTTATCCCAAGTGGTAATAGGTAACATGTCTAATTGAATTCTTGTATCCTAATATGAATTAGGGACCTTAGAAGGTGGTTTCGAGATCCCATATATCATATTACTAGTTGGAGAAACAAGTACCCCATATATTCTAAATAATTTGTGTTCATTCATGTTATCTAAGTAGACAAGAGATAATATCATATGGGTATTAATTCCTATAATATTTCCATACTTCACAAGGAGAACATTAAGTATGTTACTTGAGTCAAAAAAACATATTCATTGTCAAAATAATACTATTCAACCATATTTATGTCATGATTGTTCTTTGAATGCCTAACTTTAAGAATAAAGTCATGGTGAGACTCAACTTTGAAATGTAAGTTAATTTATTATTTTTTCCATAATAGTATTAAATAGTATAACAAATTACCCAATTAAGAGAAAAATTAAGTGGAAGCATGAATTTACATTTATCAACAAGGTTCTCACACTTATTACAATTTGTAAACATACCCTCTCTATCTCGTAGAAGAGCAGTAGTATAGGATGTTGTACCAATATTACTAATATTAATCTCATGAAAATACATCACCATGTACCATTTAATATAATGGTTATCCCCCATCATATTGTACTTAAAAATGGTAAATACATGGTTGTATCTATTTCAATTAGAGAAAAACAGGTTCCTATGACATTTGTCAGCAATATTACCAACACATTTGTATTTCAAACAATGATATGAAACTCTCCAAAAATGAATTTTATTTTTCATATCTAAATTGATTAATAAATGAATAATTTTATGAATCAGAGGAAAATTTATTTCAACTTCAGCCAATGATCTGGTCAAGTGTCCATATTGTGAAATTTTTCTTCATATATAACATGATTGGAATTCAAAATTCTATGTCAATGTCTAATATGATATGAGGTTCCTAGAAAAACCTTTTAAGGCTATGTATTCAGATTATTGTTTGTGTAACTATGTTATTGGAAAGAGTTGGCTAAAATAAATGATTCATGTCTTTCATTTTTAGGAATCCTAGCTTAAAATTACCACTAATGAAAACCCTTAACGTTTCTTGGATTCATTTGACATAAACACAATTTGGAAGTACCCATTATATATTGAATTGTTAAACCAACCTCCGAATACCCATATCTAAGTTAAATGATTCCTAAAGCATTAATAGTTTCTTGGATTTTCTTCTAGTTGGATGATCAGTCATGTAGAAATCTATAATTTTCATTCCTCGAGTCACTCCTGAAAAACATTCAAGCAAGCTTTAACAAATTATAGGGCTCCATTTCTTGTAATATTCTTTCTTGGAGAGACAATATCAGCCCTAAGATATGAGAAGTAGCGTCATTGACCAACATGGGGAAGAAGAATAAAATATACTCACACTAGAAGTTGGTTCTTTCTCTATATTGTACAACTGTATCACTTCATCCAGAGGTTGAATCAATGCATCCCTCCTAGTGTTAATATCACCCTTCTTTGTTTGACCAATTAATAATTCTTTTGGAAAAAATACCATTCTAGATCAAAGGATTTGACTATCTTATAACCTAATCACCATGAGTTTCTAGAGATAGAAACATTCCATTCATTTAAGTCCCCAAATATATATCACTAGTTAAATAAAATATTCATATATAATATTTATACTTTAATGTGAGTGATTTTATTTTAGAAATTTTTGTATTTATGTAAAACAGTAAATATTATTCACTAATATAAAAATATAAATAAATTTAAAAACACTAAAGATTTCATTTTAATGTAAAATATTTACAATACATTTTAAATTATATAAATTAATATAATGTTAATTATTTATACAATATTTAAAACTCTTTTAAAATATTTTTAATTGTATTAAAAACATTTATAATTACATAAATGAATAAATATTTTGGATTATAAAAATTTATACATAAATTTAAAAATATTAATAACTATATTTCAATTTATATATATTATTTTCAATATATTATAAATTAATATTAAATATAAGATTAACAATATATAGAATGTTACTAAATTATTATTATTATTGGATAACATGTTTAAATTATATATAATATAATATAATATTTTTTTAATTAACCACATCAAGATATAAATGTTTAATTTATTTTCATGATATATTAGTAAGCATAAAATTATAAAATTAAATCTTGTAATTTTAATAATTATATTTTAATATATTTACAATTTCTAGTGTATATATAATTATATATATATATATATATATATATATATTATTTTACTAATTATAGTTTAATATATTATATTCATTTTCAAAATATAATTATTAATTACATTTAGAAATTATTCATTATAATTAAAAATAATATTATTTAAATAAATAAATGAATATTTTTAAAATATATAATTAATTATATAAATATGTAATTATATTAATAGATAATTATATATATAAAGATAAAAAAAATTAAAATATAATTTATTAATTACTTATAGAAAAATATCAATTAATAATTTTAGTATTAAAATAATATATAACAGTTTAATTATAATGCTTCTAAATATCAAAATATATGTTTTTTGGAAGTTCATTAAATAATTTGGTGTTCAATTTTCTCAATTACTGATTAACATATATGACCGTCTTTATTCCCATTTAAATGTTTGTGTGTGTGCATGTGTGTTTGAAGAGCCCTTGGACATGTGTGTGCAAGTATGTGTATGTGTGTGTGTATGTTTGTGTAATAAGTGAACTAAATATATGCACGTGTATACTCTTCCTCATAAAGTGCACATAATCTTAATTTTCTTTTATTTTGTATATACAATAATCTAAAATTATTTACCAATATATAAAAATTATTTTATTGTATTTAAATTTGTTAAATAAATACTAATAGTCACTAATTGTAGAAATTTACATAATATTTTTAGTATTACACATAAAAATACTAATAATTATAAATTGTACATAATTATTACATGTTATATTTTCATTAATATTTTTAATTATACAAATAAATAAATATTTTGCCCTAAATAAAAAATAATTTATGTTTACAAATATTATAATTGTATTGTATTTTAAAAACTAACTTCTAAAAAATTTTAATAATTAAAATATATATGAAATTTACTATAAATTATATTAAAAATATCCAATTTGTTATTTTCAATATTTTATAAAAAAATTGTATAAAAAAAATTGAACTACATATTTATATATATATATATATATTATTAATATATATATGTGTGATTATAATAATTGAATTTCAAAAACATTAATTGTTTTTATTATAAATGTTGATATATACATATAATATTGTAATAATAATATTGATGATATTATGAAAATATTATACATAATTAATTTGATATAAATAAATCTATTTTTTATTCATTTAATAAAAATTCATTCATGTTTCCATTGAAATAAAATATTTTCTTGATAATAATATTTATTATGATAATATTATATATGTATAATATAAAAATATATTATTATCTTGATGAAAATGTATGTGATTGTGTCTATATATATATATCATTCATTTGGAATTTTATAAGATATATATTTTATCAATGATAGTTTTTTAATTGATAAATTTTTACTTTTATCACTGCTAAAACAAGAGCTAAAAATGTAATATTTTATCATTTATAAATAAAGAATTGATACTATTGAATTTTGTTTACACTCATCTTTAGGATTTCTAAAATTTAATATTTATCAGTGGTTACTAAAAGGTCTAATAAAATGTAACACTTTATTTCATAATTTCTTTAGCAGTGATATATATGTTTGTCATTATGATTCAATATAATTTTTTTAAACTATTTTTATCATATATAAATCTCTCCCCATTTTGTTTACAGCGCCCAATTAGTGGTTTGTTAAACTTCCTACAATGACATTGTTAATTAAATAAATATACCCAACTTTATGGAAGGTTAGTGTAACATATATTTAATATATAAATATGTAATTTTATGTAATTTTAGGATTTTAAAGGTAATTTTAATAATTGATAAATAACAATGTATCAAAATTGTGATATTGAAATTAAAATTGTACAATTGAAAAGAACATGTAATCAAATCGTCTTAACTCTATAAAATGTTAATAGATATTTTTTAATGATTATAATTGATAAATAATGACATAATTGAGTTTAACATATTTATAAATCATTGTTTCAGTAAATATGATTTGGTTATACATGAGGTATAAACATGAAAAAACAAAACGAGTCCTATGTAATGTCATAGACTTCTAAAGAATTTTATTTTTTCTATTGCATTGAGGTATAATGATATTGGTCCGAATACTTTCCATTTTTTAATTTATATGTTTTTTCATGTGTTTGATCCCTTTGTTTGTGTGTTTAAACCCTTTATTTGTATGGTCAATCATTTTTTATTTGGTTGATCGGTGTGTTCACCCATTTAATTAATGCGGTTGATTAGTTTCTTGTATTGTTGATCCATGTGATCACATTGCATAGTTGATCCTAAAAGTGGGTCTTCTGTTGGTGTTGAAAATTCCAGATTATCCTAGTATTATGTGAAACTTTTTCAACAAAAAAATAAAAAAAATACAGTGAAAAATGATATTTCAAACTATAAAAAATTAAGATATTTTATATCTTTGAATACCATAATATTGGGGGAATTTAATAGGCCATTAAAGGGGAAAATTTATAATTAAATAGAAAACTGAATTAATGTATGTATCAGAGTGTGGTCGTGATGTCGTGAGCCAAGATAATGGTTCTTTGTATATAATAACCCTTAGGTTGGGAATTGTGTATGTCCATTATATCCTTTATTTTCATTTAATTTCTTTATGCACCCCATCATTATTCTATAACCTTACAGATGCCCAGAGGTTTCAAGTTCCATGATTTTTCCAACTATCTACAATGGTGAGTTTGGATGGATGATTATCCCATATTCCCCACTTTATCATTAGAACTAGTAGTCATGTTGGAGTGGCTATGGTGTTGATGCTTTATGATAGATATGGAATGTGTGGTGGGGTCGTTCATGGTTGGAGGGGGGAATAAGGTTGTTTTCCTTCTTTTTTATGATACCCAAATGTATTAGATGTTTGTTATCTTGTTGATTACAGGGATGTACATTCTATTTTTGGATTATGAACTGATCATGTTATGTGGATTTTTAATTTAATTAATTATTTCATGAGATGTCGGGCCCTATAGGAGGTTGTGGTTAGTAAGGTTGTGATGCAACTCACATCAGGACATGAAGGGATCAATCAAAAGATGTGTGACAATGGTGTGTGATAGACACAAACCTTTAGTCAAGTAGTTTTAGTGTTATTTAATCAATAATATATTGATATTATTTTACAATATTAGTTTTATGGTTTGGTGAGTGGGCCTTGTTAAGGCTTGGGATTATTTGACCTTCCTAGGTACTCAGTGATTCTATTGTTTGTTTACTGGGGTATTAGAATGATCTTTATAAATTTGAATTATATAATTCGGTTATGATCCCACAAGGTAAAAATGTCTCTATTATATATAAAAACGATATTTCCAGTCATCTGGATGGATTTATAGAGTGATTTAGACCATAATATCTTAGATCATAGAGCTACTCTATAACTACATAAGATATTACATTGTATTGTACTCATTAGAATCCTATATATTTTTTAACTTGAAATTAATTTTATAATGTTTTCGTTTATTTTATATTGTATTATTTATTTTTTGGTGGTCTTTTATTTTCTCTGGATACTTTTCAATATATTGAGTGCAATATAACAAATTTTAATTTTTTATACCCTCTACGCTAGTTTCCAATATTGGTCCTATTGAAGGTAGGACACTAGGGTTACACTCAGCATCAATGTTATCCCAATAGGTATTTGTAATTGGGGTGGGATGTCATAGAGTCATGTCAATAATTTTTGTAGAGGGATATGGTAGAGATTGGAGTCAGGAACTGATGAGGCATGTATGGTTTGGTAGGGAAAGAATGTTATTTGAACTTATTACATGACACAAAAAAGGTATAATTGCTAAAACAAATAATATTATGGTCCCTTATAATCTAACACATAGACCATAAGCTTTAAAAATATACTATGATAAGTGGTATTTTAGATAGGGTAGAGTCCTTGGAGTTGTAAATTTATTATGCTTTCCTGTGTTCTAATTGAATGGAATGATTAGAGGAAAAGTTAAATGAATTTTATCAAATTAGTAAAAATTATTTTCATTTTACTAGGATTATAAGTCAATTAATTCATTTTGTATATTATTATTTTCATCATATTTTCATCGTTTAGGTTTAAGATGTCTAGAAGGTTGGATCAGTTGACCATTGAAGGGTTGAATCGTCTAAGGAGGTTTATATGTGTTATATAATATTGAGTTATTTCCATGTCCAAGGATTTCTTATGTAAAATGGGGAATTTATAGTTTAAATACTGATCATTGGTTGTAAAATCTAGAAAGAGCTATTAGTTTTATTCTCACTAGAGATGAATATTGGATTTTTTTGGCATCTAGTTAGATAAGAGGATTTCTGTATTAGTGATGGATGTCATATCTTAGGGAGTGGTAGGAGGATGATATTTCTTGGATCTATAGGTTGAGATCGGCGATTTTCGGGAGGTAGTGTTGTGTGGGTGATTTATTCCATTAATTTATGTTTTTTTGGTGACATGGTGTCCTAGAGGAGAGAACATGGGAGTTATAGTCATAGATTAAAACTAAGTATCTTGATTTGTTTGATGGTTGATCATATTTGTTTAGATTCCTTGTTACATTCCTTTTTATCGACACAATGTGTTAATCCCATTAATTAATTCTGAGATTATTTCTCTCTCTTTATTTGTCACTTTTTATATACTTTTCTAATCATAGAGGAATATCCCTTATGTATAATAATTTTTCAATCTTTATGTATTTATCTTTTGAGGGGTTTCATGTTGGTCACATTTTCAGAATACCCCTACTCATTCCTTTTTTATTTTGTTTTTGATTATTGGTAATGATAATTGTTTGAGATTTATTTTATATAAGGTCTCAAATTTATAGAAAAATATAATTTTGTTTTTTAGAGTTTTAGAGTTTTCTAGAGGGTTCTCATAGAATTTTCCCATTTTAATTTACATGTTTTCTCATACAGTCGATCCCATTGTTCATGTGATCGGTCCCTATGTGTAGTCAATCCTTTATTCATGTGGTCAATCAGCGTGGTCGTTTAGTTATTAATTAAGACAATCGATGTGGTGTATTTGATCCTTGAAGACACTTGTTTCATTCATGAGGTTGATTTTTTCCTAATGTTGTCAGTCATTGTGGATGTTTTTTATGGTCTATCCTCGCGTCTGGTCATCTGATTATGTAGAAAAATAAATATTTTCTTAGAATGATGCAAAGTTGTTTTTAGAAAAAAAATAACTAATTAATAAATAGAAAAGGTAGAGTTGAAACCGAAAATAAAAAAAATATTTTTATTAATCAATACTATGATATTTGGGGTTCTAAATATGTCATACAGAGACAATTAAATGGGAATTAAATAAAAAAATAAATCAATAATTAATTAAATGGTATGTATGCTTATGTTATTTTTTATAGATATTCATATATATGTATCTTGAATTTTAGAAATACTAGATTTTATCCATTTGAATAATTCTGGTTTCCTTTAATTATGAATGATCCATAAAACTATTCTTGGGTCATATAAGTCATATTTTGTTGACTAAAGCCCTTCGTATCTCCATTTTCACATATATTTATCAACATTGTTCCATCTATATTTTTGTGTAGTAGTGTGTAGACTTTGAATTATTATATTGTTACTATCTCATATTAATTCTCTCCTTCAAGTATTATGTGATTGTTATAAACCATATATTTTTTATTTCTAAGTCATGAAATCATATCCTTGTATATAACCTAGTCTTTAGATAAGTTGAGAAAACCCAGTAAGGAATTGGAATTTTTTATTTATTGGAAGGTCTGTTTTGAGAACTTGGGCCTAGAATGGGATTCTGATCTGTTTCTTCTCTTTTAGGTGCACCTCATGTGGGAAAAATTTTAATGGTTGTATTGTTCAACCTAGTGATCTTTTGTGTAATATAGGGAGACCATTACACCTAGGTTTTGTGTGATCATAAGCATCAAGCATGGGGAGTCTCCATGTGAACCACGACCAAGATAACATGACCATTCCATGGTGTATGGTGTGGTGGGTCTAAAACAACAATGGTTTTTCACCTCTGTCATGGTATATTGGTATAGTAAGTCTTTAGGACGTGGTGTTAACCAATATACCATAGTGATAGTGAATTCATCCATGTCATGATTTCAATAGTTTAAAAAAATTTAAATGGGTGAAACGGCCTCCTGATCTCTAGGGGTCAGTTACGCCAATTTATGGGGCACATGTGTTCTCTGTGGTTGGGTTTTTAGGGAATCCATAGCTTTATTTCTCCAATAAACTCTTTATCCCTCAATTGGGAGATCATAAATATCCAAACAATTTTGGATCGATTTCTAAAAGACATAGATCTATCCAAACAGATTCCTTCGACAATTTCTTCATTTTTTGATCAACTCCTATTGAGTTCATATTGTGTGATAATTAAAGAGTTATTTACTTTCTCTTAGACTTTTTTGATCAATGTAACTTCAAATTAGTGTTTCTTGATATGATTTTCACGGTGTTCAGATATCTTTAGTTTCATAGGATTCCACTATCAATATTTTTAGGATTCCATTTGGTTGTTTGAAATTCAACAAGATTGAGGTTGGTATTCCCCAAGATTTACCTTACTGTTTTTGTGGTTTATTTATGATTTTGGTATGACATGTGATATATAGTCTCGCTAATTTGGGTGATTGAAACTTGCTTTAAGGAATCTTTTCAAAAGAAATAATTCATATTATACTAAATAAAATTCCAATACTTTGAATACATAAAGTCTCAAGGGCCTCTATAGACCCTTTTATATTGGTTGTACACTCCAGTCATTAATAGATGGGAGCATAATTGTAACTGATTTTCTTCTGTCATTTGATAACTGTGAGTGGTACTAAATAAATATTACCATGATTATTATAAGGACCCGGCCTTTATGATTACTTATTATTGAATTAAATGAATAATTCACATTGAGGATATTTTTTAGGTTTAGATTTTTAGAGAATTAGGACATAATTATTACATCTCAAAGATTACAAAGTAGACACATCTACTCAGCTTCAATTTTTTTTCACAAAAAAAAACTCTTGAACACAAGAGTCATGTCTAGTTCCTTGTTTTAGACAGCCTGACATTTCCTTGATCCCATCCTTAACCCTATTCATCTTTATGTCCTGTGGAAAACATTTAAAAAAAACTTGGGATGAGCATAAAAATCTCAGTAAGGGTTATAACAATACCGAAAGAAAACATTAGTCCATGTATACATAAGAATCAATTAAATCATACTTTACTCATAAAACCTAAGCAATTTAACATACCTCATGAAATCATAAGATTTACGAATAACTCATAGAAATCATAAGACATAAAGTTAACTTGAGGCATTCATAACATTCTTACGTAGGGAGTAACCCTCTTGGTTACATTTGGAATACCCACCACGGTATATTCCGTAAATCTCTTCGGAGAAACCTTAATGTTTAACTCCTTCACGTTACCCAATGCATTGGATAGCTATACCAGGCTCACCCGCCCTTAGTTTATCACGGAACCACCCGTCTTCATAAACAATGCCTGAGAACCATAACATAATCATAGCACATAACTTAATCATAAATGAAAGATAACATTCCCCATTGCAATAACAATATAACATTTTAAGATATTGAAATAATGAATCCATTCTAAAAACCCATTTTCAAAACCATTTAATAAAGAGATTTTTGAATCAAAGTGTCCCATACCACTTTGAAGCTTTTTAACATTTTAAACCATTAATACCCATATAAATAAATCCTTGAAACCATTTTGAAAACATGGATATTAATGAGAAATATTTATAAGAATAAATCATTACAACATTTAAAACGATATTTTAGTTAAAGGGTTTTTAACAAAATGAGAGACACTTGAATACAATAATTGAGGAATAACATTTAATCAGAACTTTATAATATCATGAGAATAAAGGGATTCATGATATAATATTCCAAATGATAGTATACACTCCATATAAGAGTGAATTGGTGCATAACAACAATGAAGTCTCAATAGAAATGTAAAATGAGATAAAATCCCTTATAAAGAAGGTATCCTTAAATTAAGGATAATTCAATCTCATAATTATGTGTGAAAAATATAAATACTCCCAATATAAGTGGATATTAAGTGTAAAACAATCAAAGTTCATTCACACATATTCAAAGGATGAAATATTCAATAACTACATTTTGAACCCAAAGAAATCGAAATTGGGTTAAGAAGTTCCCTTGGTAAAATTCGACAGCCTAATGGCGTCACTTTAAAATTCATAGAATTAGTTTATGAGAAATAAAATGGTATCTCATCACTTGGAAATAATATTTACATCAATAAGGATATAGTAGAACATATCCCAACATAAAAAGATGTAAATTAAAATACATAACAATATAATTCTTTTAAAAAGAGGAGTGTAAAAGGTTCCCTTACCGATTTGGGAAACTTTCGAAACGTACACCCCAAGAAATAAGGGTCACACAATGAAGATGTAAATACCCATAAATGATAGTATATTATACAAATAATACAATCATAGGAATTACATACACCACATGAAATAAATAAGTGGAGAACAATGGGAATCTCATGGAATTGAAAGTGAGATAAGAAATCCCTTACGAAATTTCGGCAGCCTAACGGCGCCACTTAAAACTTCCAAAAAATGGATTGATGAGATCAAATAGGGTATCTCAGCATATGAACATAATAGGAAAGTATTATGGATATATATATCATACCCCAACATAAGAAAAAGTAACTCTTTTAAAATACTTGACATGAAAATAGAATTTTGAAAATGAGAAGAGTGAAAGAATCCTTTACAAAAATTCGACAGCGTAATAACACCACTTAAACATTATTAAAATGAATTGATGAGAGAAAGAGAGGGTATCTCATCATATTAACATACAAAGGAAATTAGGATTAATATAAAAGAACATACTCCAACATAAGAACATGGAGCATAAAGGAATGACAAAAAAGAGATTACTTGAAAAGAGAGAGGTAGGATCCCTTACCTCATGTCCGACTTGACTCGATCGTTCTTTAATCTCCTGAATAATAAACTTGAGTTAATTTCTACTTTCTTAAGAACCTTTTTTATGTTCATTATTCCTTTTATATCACTTATTACCATGTTATGAACATTATGTAATCATTTAAGTTAATAACGGTCGTTTTGTCGATACTTGGTACTTGAGTCAAAAGTGAACTTCTTATATTTACTAGTTGTTCATCTAGTCAAATATCCAATATCTCAAGAATGATATTAATGATGTAGATATCATATATATCATATATATCCATTATATACATGTATTTATAATAGTATATAACTTTTATAGGTAAGAAATGAAATGCACCGTTCATGGAGACGGTAAGTCGTACGTACGCATGAACGCTACTTTCATTTCTATTTCATATTTAATGGTGTGAAATCATAATTATATAAAGTTATATTATAAATCCAGTATAGTATCATATATAATATCATTAACTTTATCCTTTATACATCCCACATATGGCATTAACGAATCAAATCACTTTGAGGGGGCGGTAATCCGCACTTCCTAAAATGAAGATATCACGTTTACCCATAATGGAAACCATAAAGGTATGACATAAATGAAAAATACAGAAGCATAAGGAAAACATAAACATATTATATATCATATATAAATATAGTGACATATTAATGGACACCTTTTAATGTGTTAAAAGAATATTGAACAATCATCGTTTCGTGAGGCAGAAATTCACCATCCACAGAAACAGTATGTTCTTTAACCATTATACGGAGGTGTGTGGGTCACAACCTGGTCCTTAAATATTTTTTTATTATCATTATTTTTTTATTTTATTTTATAATTTTAGATGGCTTGAAATTCTTTGTCAAGGTGCGGGCCAGACCTGGTTAAATTTTTGCGTGTTTGCTGATAAATGAGCATTTTTGGGCTTGCGTGCGGTGCACAGAAAGGGAATGGTTGAAGCCATACAGCTTCTTCCAATAATTGTGCGGCCTAACTAGTGCGTGGTTAATTAATTAATTAATGAGACAAATAATAGTTTGAACGCAAAAAAAATTAAGAAAAAAAAATCTATATTTTTTATCTTTAGGTGTGTAGCATTGAGTCTTTTTTTTCTGGTATTTCATTTTCTTATATTTCTTTTTATTTATTTATTTTTTCTCTCCATTAATTCTTTTATTTCTTTCTTTTTACATTTTTTCCTTCCTCCCTCACTCTCCCTCATCGCGCCACACCCCCCAGCACTGAACCCTAAACCCTCTCCTCCTGAGTTGTGCTGCTCCTCACTTCCGGCAAGACTCGGTCGGTGCCACAACACCTACTCTCGTCCAGCAAGCTGTCGCGCGCACCCTGCTACCCGCCTCGTTCCGAACCCCTAGCGTGCTACCCCCCCAATGACCGAGGTCCCTACGACTATAATACCTCTTTCCTCTGACACGAAGACCTTTTGGCCGAGCTCCCTCCACGGTGCCCCCCCCCCCTCTATGTGACCTCTCCTAGCTTCGTTTTCCAGCAGGTGCGCAACCCCCCTCCCTAGCGATGCAATTCCTCACCCTGAGTCCTCATTCCGTGCTTTTTTTTCTTATCCCTTCATAGGTCTTGTATGCCTCGGCATAGTAAGACCTCCCCATGTGCCTCCATCTTCGCATCGGCCATTTCGGTTTCCCCTTCGCCTGATTTTCATTTGCCCGAAAAACCTAGCTTAGGGTTTGACCCGTTGTGGTTTTCTTCCAATTGCAGGGTGTGTGGTGCCTCACCCAGGTGATGTTGGTTCGTAATCCGACATCTGCCACTAAAGGCGAACCTTTGCAGTTCACTGCCGACACTTGAGGTATATTCTTATGTTGTCGTTTGGTTTCACAGTTATTGTGTGGCATCCTTTATGTGTTTTAAGGTTCGTAGTAATTATCTCACAGTGTGTTGGTCACTACTTTGTGTTTAGGTTCCAATTGTGATGAAATTGGTTTGATTTCTTGTTTTTAGCATTCAATTTGAGTTTTTTGTGGTGCGGTTGTCATGCGGTGGAGTTTGCGCACTGCTTTTGTGAATTCTTCTACACCGATGTAAGTTTTTTTTCCGCTGTTGTTTTTCGAACGGTCCATGATAGTTAATTCGTGACTTGCAATGTTTAGTATAATTTTATTTATGTGGAATTTCATGAGGTTGAGTTTTTTTAATGAGAAAATATGTAATTTTGTGTGTGAAAAACTTATTTTGTTTATTTGGTAGGTTATTTTACTTGCGTAAATAAATTTGGTGTTATGTGATTGGTTTGTTTAGTGTGAAACTAGTTTTAAAGAAGTTTAGTATGTCTTTGATATTTTATAGCATGTTGTATATAATGAGGGTTGTTTTTGAGGAAAACTCATGTTGTGTTATTTTATGTTAATTTGTAAATCATGAAGTTGGTTATTTAAAATTTTGTAAGTGATGTGAATGATGTTTCGAAAGGTTTTAGCGTGCATTTGATTTTTTTTTAAAAAAAATGGATTTGGGTGTTTTTGAGGTATGTCCTTGGTTGCGTTATTCATGGTTGTTTTATAACTTCTGGAATTGATTTATTTAAGGACATTAAAGCTATGAATCTAGTTCTTCTGGAGGGTTGGGTACGTTTGATTTTGCTAGTACTATTTTTAGGCGTTGTGCATGAAACTTTTCTGTGGAAAACCCATGCTGAATTGTGTATCAGTGTTTCTTTTTTTTAACTATGCAGTTCGTCTATTAAAATGTATGTAGGCTGCAGTTGGTGTTTTGGTGTTTCATCTTGGCACGTTTGGTTTGGAAAATGATGTTTTGAAAGTTTTTATTTTGGTGCGAACCCTTGATGCATTATTTTGAAATGTTTTGTAGATTGTTCAAGTGTTTAAGTTGTTTTATTAAATTATATGTGTAGTGCGTTGGGCCTTGCTTCATTGTATTTGGGCCACGCGTGTCGAGTCATCCTACATGTACATGCATAAGGTAAGACATATATATATATATGCCCTCTTTGAACATATTCCCTCATGGAGCGGGGAATATGTGCAATGCAGCTTGGGGTGTGTATATATATATGTATAAATTCATGTGTGTGTGTGCACCAAGTGTCGGTTTGAGTGGCCATCGATAGATAGCGACAAGTTTGAGGTAGGTCCTCTATGCCTATGCCTTTAATTTGAGATTCGTAATTGTTTTCTTGTTTTAAAAATATGTTTTACATTTATGTTATATACACATGCTATCAAATCAAGTTATGGTTTCTAGAAATGATTATGCCTTTGCTTTGGAAATTAAAATATATTTTTAATGATATCAGTCTTAAGTGAACTTTCTTGAAAAATTGATTTCCTAAAGTGGTTTTGAATTGGTAATGTGTATTTACAAAGGAGTTTGGCCTTTTGGCCAGTTAATTGTAAAAAGTATTCCCTTTATGTAATAAATCCCATTTGGAACCTTAATAATGTTTCGTGGAAAAAGAAAAACCTCCCTTGAGGCATGCCCCCTTGGTTTTAGAAAATGATTTGTATTTTGAAAGTGTTATGATGTTCCTAACGTTGAATTTTATGCATTGTGTGATTTTAAAGAGGGGGAATGCACTTAAGCAAGAAGAACAGTGGTGAGAGGTTGAATGCATTTTTGATAAAGAAAATGTTATGTTCATATATGTTTGCATGATAAAGAAAAACTCACCACCACTTGAAATAGAGCACAATGGGAAACCCGGGTATCTTGGTGGGTGATCAAGACTAGTACACTAGATGACATGGCAGGGGTTCGTCTCGGTTTGTCTAGCAGGATTGATGAAACAACACTAACTAAACATATGAATTTCTTAGGGTCGTGGTCTTCTAAGCCACGTTTTCTGAGGGCTGTGTCCTTCTAAGCCATGTTTTCTGAGGGTCGTGGTCTTCTAAGCCACGTTTCACCGAGGTACGAGGTCTCAAGGTTCCCACTTGTTCTAGCTACCTATAGGGATTACCCATGGTTCTCATTTTTGACATGCTGCTTGTGACATAAATTTCTTTTCAGTTGTTTCATACTTTATGTCTTGTTTGTGAAAACCACATTTTAATCCAAACTGGTTTCTGTTCATTTTTGTTAAATGTTAACGCATGCTTGGAACCTATTTTGAAAATATAATGGGAGTGAAATGCTTTACTTGAAAATGAAAACTCATTACTTGAATTTGAAAAAGATGGAAAACATTATTTTATTATACCTTATTTTTAAACTGGCATGATCGAATTTCTTGCTAAATGTAGGGGCATAGGACGTGGTTATATTTTGGCATTCCTACTGAGCATCTCGGTGCTCACGCCTACTTTATTTTTCAGTTGCAGGTTTTAGTCTTGGATCGCTTTTGGGAGCAAGTGTAGTTGACGTACCATGGTGATCCATGGGGTCACCTGAGGTATGTCACGTTGCTTTGTTTATTCCTTCTTCCATTGTCAAGTTGTTTATTTTATTTTCCTGTATTTATCTTCTTGTTCAGTTTAGGTTTATTTATCCTTGTTATGGGCCAAAATCATTCCCAATTGGTTTATTTTGATGCACGGCACTAGTTGCCAGCTCGTGGGGATTGGGAACGCCCTTCGGGCCATGTCGCGGACCCGGTCGGGCGCCGGGTCGGATGAAGATCCAGCCTGGTTCGTGACAAAATGGTATCACAGGTGCCCTTGTTATTTGTGGTGTCAATTAGCCTAGTGATTAGGTGTGTCGGGACTCAAGAGTTAGGTGCGGGAAGGTCGTGATGAACACTTTCTCGTCCCGATACGTGAGTTTCCAGGGTGGTCTGGGGTTTGAATTTTCTTCTTTGGATTGGTCTGTGTGGATGAGGGATGACCAAGAAGGTGAACCAGTGTTACATGGCTGATTTGCATGGAGTAGCGACCCATGTACAACCCTAGTGCACGGTTCAAGATGCTTCCTGTGGTTAATGCTCACTCGGAACATGGTCTGCTAAGCCATGTTACTGGGTTGGCATATCCACTAGTTCTTTGTTTTTGGAACTTTTGATGTGAGTTATGTTTGACCTTCATTTCGGTTGGTGTGGGTAGATCTCAAAAATGAAAATGGTTTTTTTTCTGAAGGCGTTTTCAAATGGGAATGTGGTGTTAAAGTGGAAAAGTGGTTTTGAAATGGAAATTGTTTTCTTCTAACAAATGTGTGGTTTCAAGAGGGAAAATGGGAGGTGTTTTGGAAGTTGTTTTGGGATCTTAGTAACAATTTTGGAATGTGAATTGGAAAATGTTTTGGAAATTGAAAATTTATTGCATTAATGATAAGTTACTTTTTCAAATTGGTTGGGAATTTTTGCTTTGTGCTGAACGATCTATTTTGAAAATGAGAAGTGTCTTGAATTGACCCTTGGTATTCCTATGAGTGATCACATACATTGAGGTGCGCATGTGGCAGGTGGATAAATTGGTGATGTGAGTGGATGGGTGCTTGAGATAGCACAGGGATATGTATGTGTGAGACTTCATGGAATACCAATGGTGGATATTTGAGTTGTTTTGTTTTCTGGAAAAAAAAGGTTTCCAAAAAGGTAATTTAAATGTTTTGAAAAGTGAGTGAGAAATTGTTTAGCATTCTCTTTTCATGTTGGGTATTCTTTTTCATGGTTTCTTGGTTTTGACATATTGAATTGTGGTTGGAATAGTGATTTCAGTTTGAGCTTTCGTTTGTGCTTGAGGTGTGAAATTTTGATTTATGATGAATTTTTAATACGGATTTGTGCCTCTTGTTTTTGAGTATGCTGCCCAAAAAAGTCCCAGAGGTTTCTATTGAGTCTCTACTAGTTGTTGGTTCTACCCAGACTCTTAGCGGAGTGGTGGAATTGAATTCTTTTATATTGATTGTCCATCTTCCGTGGTGATCGTGACCTATCGAAGGTAGCAGACTGACTTTGTGAAATCGTTGGTGTTTTTAGGTTATTGGAAACTCCCAAATCAATGTGAGTCTATGCTGGTTCGAGTTCATTTGAGGGTTCAACTTTGGATTGGTGTAGGAGAAAATTCTGACGTCGTTTCATGATGGGATTTCTTGGAAGGTGTTCAGTACCACTCTCGTTTTATGGTTTATATTTGTGGAAGTGAAGGTGAGGGAAGCGGAAAAGCTCATGAGTGTCCTGCAAGACCAACAGATAGTGAAGGCCTACGTTGGGAATCTCAAGGAGTTGGTTCCCTTTTCTCCGAAGATAACATCGTAGAAGCAGTTAAAGTTTCTCTTGTGTGGGGTCTTTGTCTATTGCTCAATGACCGATTCCTTTTGGTGTTTGGGATGGTTCCCCATTCTGTGAGAGCGAGCCAGAGGAACCTGTCTCAGACAAGTTTTCTTGTCAACTCCATATTCTATTAGTCAGGCCACTCTTCTGTTCGTTTCTGGTGTGGTCGGTTTGGGTACTTTAAGTCTCCTTGTTGACAACCTTCGAAGATTTGTCGTTGATGTGCCATTTGGGACACTTGGAGAGGTTCCGCTAGCGGCATCGCCAGAAGGAGTCTCGACTGGGGGATGTTAGCTCATGAATGTGGGGAAGTAGATGCTTCAAGACATCGGAGCTCTAACCACAGGTCTCGGAGTGAATCTTTTCACGCAGTCAGGAATCGTGGGGTGTGGGTCACCTTAGTAAACTTCTTCATCAGTGCTTGAATAGGGATGATTTTAGTTTCTCTGTTGTAGCTCCCTCATCATTGAAGGTTTTGTTTTGTTATAAGAGACGTAGAGGCCTCGTTTCCTCGTTGTGGTCTTTGTTCCTTGAATACCCCACTTTGGCAGTAAGGAGGTGTGGTGGTATCATTTTCTTATAATGTTAGTAGTTGCACCTCCTCAAATATGAGCTTTGTAGTTGTCTCTCTATGGCTGTGATTCTCAAGATGATTATCTCTCTCGTGTGGCTAGCTCCATTGGTGACCGGTTCCTGTTTTAGGATGTGCTCGTTTTGGTGACACTTGCGTCTTGGGAAATAATGAATAGGGGTTGGTCCGCTACTCGGTTTAGGGTCTTTCGTCGATGACCCCATGTGGTGGGGGTCAAGCTTATGTAGAGAGTTCATGGGTCGGTTTGTGATGGGTTTCTCGTATTTGTCTGTGCTAAGTGGCTTAAGTGGGTCAGTTCTTAAATGGTGGGGAGACCCACTATGAATCTTGAAGTGCCTTCCTCGAGGTTTGGTCTGTGTGGCGGTTCCCTCTTGAATTACGTTAGCAGTTCCATAGTTAGCCCATGCTAACAGTCTCAATGTCGGTTGTGCTAGTCGGGTTCTTGTGGTGGGGAGAACCCTCCTCATTTCTTGATGGTTCTTCTCTTTTCAGTTCCCCTCAGAGTTGGTTGGGTGTGACTGATGGAGTGAAACGTCACACCCAGTTCGTGTTTTGTTGGCCTCGTTCAGTTTCTAACTCGAGTTGATTCCTCGGTTGGCTGGGTGACTTTCTGGGGGCAGAAAGATTTTGTGGTGGGGAGAATTATCACACCCTGGTCCTTAAATATTTTTTATTATCATTATTATTTTATTTTATTTTTTAATTTTAGCTGGCTTGAAATGCTTTGTCAAGGTGCGGGCTAGACCAAGTTAAATTTTGGCGTGTTTGCTGATAAATGAGCATTTTTAGGCTTGCATGTGGTGCACGGAAAGGGCACGGCTGAAGCCATGCGGCTTCCGCCAATCATTGTGTGGCCTACCCAGTTCGTGGTTAATTAATTAATTAATGAGAAAAATAATAGTTTGAACGCAAAAAAAATTATGAAAAAAAATCTATATTTATTATCTTTAGGTGTGTATCATTGAGTCTTTTTTTCTGGTATTTCATTTTCTTTTATTTCTTTTTATTTCTTTTTTTCTCTCCCTTCTTTCTTTTATTTCTTTCTTTTTCCTTTTTTTACTTCCTCCCTCACCCTCCCTCATCGTGCCGCACCCCCCCAGCGCTGAACCCTAACCCCTCTCCTCCTAAGCTGTGCTGCTCCTCCCTTCCGGAAAGACTCGATCGGTGCCACAACACCTACTCTCGTCCAGTAAGCTGTCGTGTGCACCCTGCTACCCGCCTCGTGCTGAACCCCCAGCATGCTACCCCCCCCCCCCCCCACTGACCGAGGTCCCTACGACTATCCTCCCTCTTTCCTCTGGCACGAAGACCTTTCGGCCAAGCTCCCTTCGCAGTGCGGCCCCCCCTCTGTGTGACCTCTCCTGGCTGCGTTTTCCAGCAGGTGCGCAACCCCCCCTCCCTAGAGACGCAATGCCTCACCCCGGGTCCTCATTTTGCGCTTTTTTTTCTGATCCCTTCATAGGTCTTTTATGCCTTGGCATGGTAAGACCTCCCCATGCGCCTCCATCTTCACATCGTCCATTTAGGTTTCCCCTTCTCCTGATTTTTGTTTGGCCAAAAAACCTAGCTTAGGGTTTGAACCATTTTGGTTTTCTTCCAATTTCAGGGTGTGAGGTGCCTCACCCGGGTGATGTTGGTTCGTAATCCGACACCTGCCACTAAAGGCGAAGCAGATTGACTAATTTTTGGTTCACTGCCGACACTCGAGGTATAGTTTTATGTTGTTGTTTGGTTTCATAGTTATTGTGTGGAATCCTTTATGTGTTTTAAGGTTCTTAGTAATTATCTCGTAGTGTGTTGGTCACTACTTTGTGTTTAGGGTCCAATTGTGATGAAATTGGTTTGATGTCTTGTTTTTAGAATTCAATTTGAGTTTGTTGTGGTGCAGTTGTCATGCGGTGGAGTTTTCGCCCTGCTTTTGTGAAGTCCTCTACACTGATGTAAGTGTTTTGTTTTCCACTGTTGTTTTTCGCACGGTCCATGATAATTAATTCGCGACTTGCAATGTTTAGTATAATTTTATTTATGTGGAATTACATGAGGTTGTGTTTTTTTAATGAGAAAATTTGGTATTTTGTGTGTGCAAAACTTATTGTGTTTATTTGGTAGGTTATTTTACTTGCGTAAATAAATTTGGTGTTATGTGATTGGTCTATTTGGTGTGAAACTAGTTTTAAATAAGTTTATTATGTCTTTGATATTTTATATCATGTTGTATATAATGAGGTGTGTTTTTCAGGAAAACTCATGTTTTATTATTTGATGTTAATTTATAAATCATGAAGTTGGTTATTTAAATTTTTGTAAGTGATGCGAATGATGTTTTGAAAGGTTTTAGCGTGCATTTGATATTTTTTTTTAAAAGGGATTTGAGTGTTTTTGAGGTATGTCCTTGGTTGCATTATTCATGGTTGTTTTATGACATCTGGAATTGATTTATTTAAGGACATTAAAGCTTTCAATCTAGTTCTACTTGAGGGTTGGGTACGTTTGCTTTTGCTGGTACTGTTTTTAGGCGTTGTGCATGAAACTTTTCTGTGGAAAACCCATACTGAATTGTTTATCAGTGTTTCTTTTTTTTAACTATGTAGTTCGTCTATTAAAATGTATGTAGGTTGCAGTTGTTGTTTTGTTGTTGCATCTTGGCACGTTTGGTTTTGAAAATTATGTTTTGAAAGTTTTTCTTTTGGTGCGAAACCTTGATGCATAATTTTGAAATGTTTTGTAGATTGTTCAAGTGTTTAAGTTGTTTTATTAAATTATATGTGTAGTGCATTGGGCCTTGATTCGTTGGCTTTGGGACGCGCGTGTCGAGGCATCCTACATGTACATGCATAGGGTAATAAATATATATATATATGCCCTCTTTGTACATATTCCCTCATGGCGCGGGGAATATGTGCAATGCAGCCAGGGGTGTGTATATATATATGTATAAATTCATGTGCGTGTGTGCACCAAGTGTCGGTTCGAGTGGCCATCGACAGATAGCGACAAGTTTGAGGTAGGTCCTCTATGCCTATGCCTTTAATTTGAGATTCATAATTGCCTGCTTTTTTTAAAAATATTTTTTACATTTATGCTATATACACATGCTATCAAATCAGGTTATGGTTTCTAGAAATTATTATTCCTTTACTTTGGAAATTAAAATATATTATTACTGATATCAGTCTTAAGTGACCTTTCTTGAAAATTTGATTTCCTAAAGTGGTTTTGAATTGGTAATGTGTATTTTCAAAGGTGTTTGGCCTTTTGGCCAGTTAATTGTAAAAAATATTCCCTTTATGTAATAAAGCCCGTTTGGAACCTTAAGAATGTTTTTTAGAAAAAGAAAAACCTCTCTTGAGGCATTCCCCCTTGGTTTTAGAAAATGATTTATATGTTGAAAGTGTTATGATGTTCCTAACATTGAAGTTTATGCATTGTGTGACGTGAAATATGGGGAATGCGCTTGAGGAGGAAGAACAGTGGTGAGAGGTTGAATGAATTTTTGATAAAGAAAATGTTATGTTCATATATGTTTGCATGATAAAGAAAAACTCACCACCACTTGAAATAGAGCACAATGGGAAATCCATGTATCTAGGTGGGTGACTAGGACTAGTATGCTAGATGACACGACAGGGGTTCGTCCTGGTTTTTCTAGCAGGATTGATGCAACAACACTAACTAAACATATGAATTTCTGAGGGTAGTGGTCTTCTAATCCATGTTTTCTGAGGGTTGTGGCCTTCTAAGCCATGTTTTCTGAGGGTCATGGTATTCTAAGCCACGTTTCACCGAGGTACGAGGTCTCTAGGTTCCCACTTGTTCTAGCTAACTATAGGGATTACCCATGGTGCTCGTTTGTGACATGCTACTTGTGACATAAATTTCTTTTCAGTTGTTTCATACTTGATGTCTTGTTTGTGAAAACCACATTTTAATCCAAACTAGTTTCTGTTCATTTTTTTTAAACGTTAACGCATGCTTGGTACCTATTTTGAAAATAGTGGGAGTGAAATGCTTACTTGAAAATGCAAACTCCTTACTTGAATTTTAAAAGGATGGAAAACATTATTTTATTATACCTTATTTTCAAACTGGCATGATCAGATTTCTTGCTAAAGGAAGGGGCATAGGACGTGGTTATATTTTAGCATTCCTACTGAGCATCTCGGTGCTCAAGCCTAATTTATTTTTCAGTTGTAGTTTTCAGTCTTGGATCGCTTTTGGGAGCGAGTGTAGTTGACGTACCGTGGTGATTCACGGGGTCACCTGAGGTACGTCACGTTGCTTTGTTTATTCCTTTTTCCACTGTCAAGTTGTTTGGTTTATTTTCCTTTATTTTTTGCTTGTTCAGTTTAGGTTTATTTATATTTGTTGTGGGCCAAAATCATTCCCAACTGGTTTATTTTGATTCCCGGCACTAGTTTCCAGCCTATGGGGATTGGGAACGCCCTTCCGGCCATGTTGCGGACCGGGTCGGGCGCCGGGTCGGATGACGATCTGGCCTGGTTCGTGATAGTGTGGAAGTGTAGCTCGAATCCTTCTTATAACAACATCCTATTATATTTAAGACACTATTTTTCTTACAAAATAAATGAATAAAAAGAGTTTAGGGGGTTGGAGAGGAAAAATAAAACAAAAGAACATCAAAGAAGACTTTACCTTTATATCGGGTAACTCCCATTGGTTTGAACCAAAAGGATTTCTTGAAGATCTTTATGCCCAATGTGAGGCTTGAATGATTAAGAGAGGGATGTGGAGAGATGAAATTGGCAGGGGTTGGCCGAGCCAAAGGCATGATAGGTGTGGGTAAGGAGGTAGAGGTGGGGTCTTTTTATAAGGGAGAGGATGGGCACTCTTGGAAATCGTGAAATTATTACTTTATTTTCAAATGATTTTCGGATTTTAAAGGTCCCACATTGATATATTTCTAGTATAAGATGATAAGGGTTCGAAATATACTCATCCAATAGGTTTTGGACAAGTTTAAGTCTTATATTTTACATTATCTTTTCATTTTATTTAAATCGTTCATTAATGAGATAATCGTTGCATCATCATGATGTCATAAATAAAATAATTTATTTAATGCCTAAAAAAATACTATGATGTAGGAAATCTTTTTAGATTTCTAATTAATATTTATAATCAAAAATCTGACTTTTATAGCCCCTTGTAAAAATTGTTTTAGTAAAACAACACATGTTTGTGACATTTTTACTTTTACTTTAAATAAATGGTATTAATGTCATTATCTTACCCAAGTGGCTCCATGGGGTCCCAAAAATCGACCCATGGGTTTTAATGGTCGTCCATGACTCATCCAATAGGGGTATGACAAGTTTCAAGATATTTTCATTTTATTATAATATCATTTTTACCTTAAATCACACTAATTACCTTTAATCGCGATTAATAAAACATAAAAGTTACTTTTCATCAAAAATTATTTTCATCCCATTGAACCAAATTTTACTTAATAATGAAAATAATTTATATTGAATTTTTTAAATTCAAATCACAGAAGTGGTAAAGTTCCATTTAAACGAAAAATCAGTTTTTGTAACTACCACTTTGTGGTTTCACTATTCATCAAAAATTTAAGTTTTTTAGAAAACTACCAAAAATTCACCCTAAGATATATTTGATATTCTTAATTAAAAAATGATGTATATTTTACCAAATTCATAGCATGGAAGTTTCATTAATTAATTTTATAATTAAATCCCGCTGTCAAAACAAATAGAGTGTTTTTAAGAAACAATATCTATCAAAAGATTGACACTTGTTTATGTCCAATTTCAAAGTGAAATTAATTACAATGACCACCATTAGATTAAATGGTAAAAATATATACCAATTACACATTAAAACCATTTTATAAGATAATCTAACCATATAAATAAATTAGATTAAAAGGAGGTTTTGAATTAAAATACAACATTTTTCACTATTCATTAAAAAAAATGAACTTTATCGGAAAAAACCCAAAAACATACACAAAGTAAATTTTGATGTCTCGATTCTAAAGAAGGATTTCATTTTGTCAAATATTACATATAAAAGTGACAAAAAGTATATTTAAAAAGGGTTCGCCATCAAATGGCGGTTAATCGACCTTTTAGTGAATATTAGAGTATTAATGCTTAAAATTGAATTCTTTTCTTATTTTAAGTCTTTATCTTTTATTGGATAAATGTGAAAACATTTAACAAACATATAAAATCATATTTTAGTTATTTCTATTCATTCTCACCAATACAATGGCTACGTGTTAACTACCATTTGAAATAATATTATTATATTATTTGTGTGCATCGTAAGATTTCAACAAAACCCGTTGTTGTGTATTGGGTACGCTATCAAAAATAGCATCCCCTTTAAAGTAATATTAATATTTTATTCAAAATTATTAATAAATATGAAAAATTAATATTCTTTATTTTCCTGGGATGTTACAATTATAGTGGAATTCATATGTTCCCATAGAACCCTAGAGTATGATGAGTAGTGAATTTGGATAATAGGACCAAGTTGGCCATATAGATTTATAAGGTGCCTTAGATCCTTCAGGATAGATTACATGAGATAGAAATAATTGAATATAGATAACCTAAATATTTTCCTTTGTATTATGCCAAGATACTGTAAAAGTGTTAAATGTTTAATTTTTAATTAATGAATTTGACTAAGTGGTCAAATGATATCTTATTTCGATTAAGATGTTTATTGTTGCAGGATATTGATTAAATGACTTATTGATGGAATATATTTATTAAATTTTTATTAATGTTAAATATTGATTAAATATTATAATTATAATTAATATATATAGTTGGAGGATGTTTATTTGATTCTAGGGATCTTGTGCACCCATTATTATTGTTATATATAGTTGGGGGACCTACATGTTATTACAAGGATCTAGTACTCCCATTAGTATTATATATACTATTGGTAAACCATGATTTGATCCCAACGATACTATTTTCCCATTATTATTATATACACTATTGGAGTACCTTGATGTGATTTTGAGAATTTTGGGTGCCCATTATTATTGTACATATTATTAGGGAATTTTATGTGATTCTAATGATCTGGTTTTCCCATTGTTATTATATGTGCATTTGGGGTACATTGATGTGATTCCAAGGATCTGGTGTGCCCATTATTATTATAAATATTGTTTGGTGACCATGATGTGATTCTAAGGATCTGGTGTGACCATTGTTATTATATACTCTCAGGGGACCTTGAGGTGATTCAAAGCATATGGTGTGCCCATTATTGTACTATTGGATTACATTGGAAGTCATTCCTTGGTTTTGGTGTGCCCATGTATTTATATATATATATATTACAATGGTACACCAGATAGAGATATTCATATCTGTTCAAAGAAGGTATGGTCGACCTCAGGTGTCATGTTAGACTCTGAGGTTCAATGGTTGTATGTATTTTTTCCACTATTGTTGATCATTTATTTTTATTATTAGCTTTTTAACGTCCCCTCTCTATTTCACCATGATAATTATTCCAACCAAGTAATTATGTGTCCTAAAAGGTTCATTCCCATATGCCAGAGGCTAATAACTGCCATCGAGGGTCTAAGATGTGATAATAAGGATAATATACCCTCATATCATAAAATAAATAACATCAAAAATAAAATAATATCATCCAAAATAATAAATAAAAAAGTGATTGTATTGAAGTGGAAAATAAAAATATAATTAATAATAAATAATGAAATTAAGCATACAACCATACCACTAATAGACAACCCAGCAAACCAACCACACATAAAAATAATCAAAAGAATCAAATACACTGAGGCTATACTCTATCCCCAAGCCTCACCTCAACCCATTATATAATCCCATCTGAACTATCATGCTCCATAAATCAAATCTCAAATCTCTATCGAACATAAACCTATGAATAGTGAAGGATTCTAGGGTACCTAAGTGAAATGGTTTCTTGAGTGTGGTGCGAGTACATAACTCAGTAGGGAACCACTAACATGATCTTTTATATAACTAGTTCATGTAGTGATATGTGTAAGTTATATACCCAAAACAATAAATAAACAACATTAATTACAAAAATAAATAAAATTGTCAATCCTCAGTTTTAAACATGACAGTGGATGTCGACCATACCATCTTCAACCAATCTAGTATGTCTCCTTCCATAGTACCATAGTGATGTATATAAATATATTAGAACACTAGATCCAAGGAAGAACTTCCAAGGTCCTCCAAAAATATAAAATTGGGAACAACAGACCCTTAGAATCACCTGATGGTCCCCCAACAGTATACAATAAAAGTTGATATAATATATCCTTGGAATCCCATCAAGGTCCAAAAATTGAATATATCATAATAATGGGAGCCCAAGATCCTTAAAAACACATCAATGTCCACTATAAGTGTTTATAATTAAAATGGGCACACAAGATCCTTATAATCACAACAATGTCCCCAAAATGTATCTACAATATTAATGGGAACCCCATATCTTTGGAATCACATAAAGATGTTCAAATAGTATATATAATAAGAATTCGCACACCAGATCCTTATATTAACATCAAGGCCCCTCAAAAGTATATATAATAATAATGGGAACACAAAATTTTTAGAATCTCTACATGGTCCACTAACAATAAATATAATAATAATAACTTTTAATAAATATATCAGATAAATAGAACATTTAATAAATATATTTCATAAATAAATCATTTAATAAATATCTTGCATAAAAAATCAAATAACATATATATCACAAAATTTAACCACTTAATAAAATTTAATAATTTAGAATTAAATATTTAACTCTTTTCTAGGATATTATCCTAATACTATGTTACCTATCTAGGTTCTCTTCATTCATTTATTGCTTGATCATGTCATCTTTCATTAAGATGATAAAAAAACTTAAAATTATATAAGGCCAACGGACACCAATTATCCAAATTCATAACTCATCCTACTTGTGGTTCCATGGTAACAAATCTATTCCACTACAATCATGTTAACATTTATTTAGTACCTAAAATTGGTTTCAAATATCATAATGAGATTTTTTATAGTTATACTCTTATCCATTGCTAGCTAGAATTTTCATCTATTGTACAAGGTTCCACCTTGTCCTTTACCATTTTTTTGAATTCCAAGTATAAAAATTATATTTATTTCAATAGTAATTCATTCTTAGTAAAAGATTTATTAATCCAATGTTTAATCAACCAGATTGGTGAGACCATATATCACATGTTATTTCAATTCCATATACAAATCTAAATAACCATAAGATGAGTCTTAGGAGACACCAACCTTAGTCATGTGGAATTTACAAAAAAACATAATTGGATCTACAATCTGAAGATAGAGGGATCCAATAAAATAAAAGAGATCAAGAAAACATGAAACTAATTTCAAGAGAATCTAATCTGAATATCCCTTGATAAAAAGTGTTAAAAATAAAGTTCATACCTCTAGAACATTCACTCAACATGAACTCAAGAGTATTAAATCAAAGAATAAATATATATTATAAGGAATCTATTTTAATGGATTTAGTTCGTCTAGAACCCACCTCACAATCATCTGGATCTGCAAGATCTCATAAATGAGGAATAAAGAGGGTTTTTGTTTGAGAAATTAAGTCAAATATTTCCTAAAAATCCAACCATGGGGATCACAGATCTCTCCCCCCAATTAGTTATTGTAACTACCCCATGTGATCAATATACTAATTTGAAATTTTCAAAATTTTGAAATTGTAGACACCACAACATGGAGGTGTTTAATATTTTCATGGTTTTTTGGATCACATTATTCTTAAGAGACTAACCATAGAAACATACAACTGTGTAAGGGGAAATCCTCACCATTTTAGACCCACCTAAATTTATGCAAATACATGGTGGGTTTATACTGGTAATGACCAATAGGGATACTCTCCTCCCACCATGATTACGACCATACCATTCTTAGGTGTTTTGGTATCCGTATTTTACATAGACGATCACCAGATAGGGAAAATTTTCCAGATTGATGTTTTCTTTTATATAGTTCCCTGGAAAACACCCAGTAACCTAAAAAATTCATTCGTATGTCTGGTTATTAGAATAAAATATCCACTAAATAAAAAAATAAAATTCCTTTTGAATTTTATAAACATTTATGAACATGGGGTGTTACACTATTTATCCTTTATTTTTTTGTAGTTAATCATACATCCCTTCCAGGTAGGGGATCAAATCTCACATTCCTTAATTTTGTGAAAACATGGATTGAAAATACTTTTTCATTAATATGGGTGAATGGTATGGAATGATTTAGGGAGATAATAAACTCGGCTATATAAATTGATGGGGAAATGAGTGAATTTCCATTCTTCACATGTTCTTAATAGTTCTTATAATATTATGGCTAGTATTTCTACATGAAAGATTATATTTACCTGATTAACATGGATAATTATTATTCCACTTATTTGTTTTATAGTTTGAATCACCATTCATAAAATAATAAGTACTCATATCTATAAATAAAACTTGTTTTTTTTTAATAACTACTCGTTTTATTTTTCACCCATGCGAGAGATAATGATGAAATGTCATGAGAGATATATTTAATTCAAAATCTTGGAATGTATAGAAGTTGTAAAAAAACTATTTTTTTTGTGTTTGAGTGTTTTATATTATCCTTATATGTTATATTTGGGTGTCTTATTGGATGGTTCAATGTTAGATAGTTGGATTTCATAGATGTTGTCTATATAGATTCCCAATATCGATGGGATGATTTTGATTATATAATTTTTAATAACTTGGGGTGGAAATTAAATAACTTGGTAATTTATTATGTAACTCACTTGAAATGAATGGTTTATGTATGTTCATTGTTTTTCATTAAATATTAAATTAATGTCTTAATGGATATAACTTAATGTGAAAATGGTATATCAAATATAGTTTGCGTTGTGGATAAATGAATGGGATTGATAGTTCATTTGGACTTATTTCACTATAGTGGTTCTCAAAGATATAGGTATGTATCATGGTGTGGTAGTGAAATTTTGAAATGATTTGGTGGTGATTATTTTTTGAGAATCATTAATTTGGGTATTTTTTGAATCTATTATATCACGTATTTTATTGTGATTTCATTACACACCTAACATGTGTTTGATAACATTATCAACACCCAATGGTTTTGGGTTCCAGTGTTTTCCCCAAAAATCCTAGTTGGAAAGGGAGGAATGCTGACTACCCCCTCTTCCTACTCTCCCTTTAGAAATAGTAATCAGATTACGGTGGTTGATAGTGGAAATTCATTGTGATAGATATGATATGTGTGAAAGGGGATAAGTTTAGTAGAAGTGAATGATATTAATGTCTTTAATTTTTATTTCACCCTAATATAATGGATATGATATATTTCATTAATGATGATAATTAATACACCATATTTGGATAATGCAGTGACTATATTATGTTACATACGATTATTCAATGATTCCAAGATGAGATATTCATCCCTATAGGAGGTTGAGCTATGTAGGGTAGTGATCTGACACACAACACTCTAATATGGTATCAAGCACTAGATGTGTAACACTTCAAGATTTAATAAATATATTTCTCTTTAAATAATATAATATTGAAAACATTTACTAAATTAAAATATATTAAAAAAATACTATTAGGAAAATGTTACAACATAAGTAAATTCAATAATATATCAGTTTCCTATTTTATTAATTTTTACATTTTTGATGTTTTTTTCTTCTAGTTTTTTTAAAAAAACTATAAATGTTTATTTTATTCCCCAAATAAAATAAATTATTATTCCTATGATATAAAAGGAAAAATTCTATTAAAATGATAAATTTATTTTCTTATCATGATATGTGTTTTTAAATATTTATTGATATTAAATTATAATATATGTATCTACATTGAAATATATAAACAATTTTATAAAGATATTTTTTAATATATATTCCATATTTATATATTTGATTAAATATTGTGGGATATTATTGATATTTTTTTGTGCATGTTTATAAATGAAAATAAATATATTTCATAATTTCATTTCATAAATTTTAAATGAATGTTTTATTAATGTATAAGTGAATTTTAATCACCTAAAATTTATTTTATTTTGGTATAAAATTTATATTTTCGATTGCATACATTTTGAAGATGTTCTATTATAATACAAAATCCTAGGTTTTGATTTAAAATGTGTCTGTCATAAAAGTACAATTTTAACTATATTTATATTTTTCATCCTAGAAAAAAAATATTTTAGGGGATTTTTATTATACATTAAATTATAATTATTTTTTTGTATGGTAAATTATAAGTAAATTTTTAATTAAATTAATTAATAATTTTCTGTGAAATTATATAATAGGGAATAATCTATATATATTCTAATAAAATTATATTTGGTAAATATAAATATAAGATATGTAAAGAATTATGTTTCAAATAAATATGTTAATATTAATAATTAAAATAAAATTAGTTTATAAACGATTTTATTAAATGATACATATGTATTTTAATAGTAATTATTGTGTAATTTCAAATGAATTTATAAATGATTATTATAATAACAATGAATGTAAATTTTCTATTTTTTAAATAATAATTATGGTATTTAAAATATTAATGTTTATTAATTAAATGAATTATGTTTAAGATATATAATAAAATTTATATATTAATATGTTATGTAATTAATGTATTTGAAGTCTTTTACAATTATAATATTTTAGTTAAAAAATTGTCTATATAAAGGCATGGTAAAGAGGTTTTCATGAAAGTAAGGTTGAGACTACACAAAGGTCAGGTCAGTTGAATGTGTAAAGGTGATATTAATTCTCACATAAGTGTAATTATGCATATTTGAATATTATGTAAGCATAATAAGCATGGTCACATGAGTTTTATAGCTCTTGGATCTTGTATAGGTGGATATACAACTCATGTAAGGTTAGATATCTAGTTTCATTATCTTTTAAATTTAGAACTGACACCATAGCAGAATCATCCTATATAAATTCCATTCCAAAGACATCTTCATCAATGTAACATTTCTTCATTATGTCTACATAATAGTCAGGATTAGTAACAACATATAGGTCAAGGATAGTAGAAGAGTAAAATTATGGTGTGTATAAGTCAACTATGATTCAAGTGGGTCATCACATAAGGGGGAAAGGATATTTAGCTTCTATAGTTTTCAGGTCATCACATAATGGTTCTTCCCCCTATGTTTTGTACAGTTTAAAATATGATTATATATCTATATATAAATTTATATTGTACATCATAGATTGAAATCAAATATTTTTGTGATGTTTCTTTTATTATTTAATGAAACAAAAGGGGAAATGTAATTTATTAACCCTGTTTATGCCAATAACATATGAACATATATAATTTTAAAAAGAGATATATATAAATATATATGGGTATATTTTTCCATGAAACATTATTCAGTCAATTTATAAGTTAATTTTTTTAAAAATTATTGTGTAAGGAAAACTACATTCACTAGGCTACGTTTGTCAAATCTCATTTCCCATATAATATTTTTCACCATATTCTTTAATCAAACTACAACATGACTATCATGAAATATTCATGTTTAGAGGTTTACACAATTTTATATATCTATAATCTTAACTTATTCTCGAGTGTTGTTTTTATGTATATGTGTAGGCCTTTTAATATTATTTCATGATATTTTAATCCTTCAAATATAATAAATTAATTGTTTTATGTAGTGAAGTGTGTAATATAAATAGTAGAAAAAATATTTTTCCTTAACATATCACTAAAAATGATATATTATCGTGGTTTTAGTAGATAATATTTTCTTATATAGTTTATTGTATTCTTACTGTTAATCATGTAAAAACAATATATTAAATTAAAAATGCATGGTTGAGTATTTCGATTAATGGATAATATCCAAAATTATTAATCCATCATCGAATATCTATATTAATTCCCGAAAAATAAATTTTATTTGTCTTAGAAATGGAGGGACAGTGAGTTTTTAAAATTTGTTTCTAAGAGGGACGTTGAATGATAAACCATTTATGTTCTTCAAAGAAGTTGATTTCTAATAATAATATAGACCAGATTTCAAAATTAGGCTAAAGAAATTATTTTATGAAAAAATAATGTTTCTATCTTTATATGTTCATGTAATTATATGATACTTTTAAAATAATTTTTAGAATAAAAATTATTTTTTGTCCATGGAATATTTGAAATAATAGTTCCACATAAAGAATTCTTAATGTTTAACTAATTTAATACTCCAGATATCAAGGTAAGGAGGATTAATATCTATTTTAAATATTATTCATTATTCTATAGATTCTCTTTTTCAATTTTCATTTCTAGAAACTTTTTTTTTCTTTAGAAATGTCATATTTAAGTGTTCATTTGGAAGGATTTACTTAAAATATATTTTAATTAAAACTCATGGTGGTTTATTTTTGAAACTATTATTTAATTTTATAATTTATTTTAACACACAAATTATTCTTCAATATTTTTTTAGTGGCCCATGTTTCTATAATTCTATTTTTGTTTGATTTGTTTTAGATTATGTTTATTTGAATTTAAATTATGGTATAAATGAGATTCCATAAACATGTTAAAAAATTAGTGAGTTGACTTCCTTTAATGGATTGGTTATAAAAATCATATTTCTATTGATGATTTATGTTATATATAAGGAAAATGAAAGTTTTTAAATGTTTTTATATTAAGATATAAAGTAAAATATCAATCTATTAAATGATTTAATTTTAATGCATGATACATTATAATTATTTATGAATATGGCGATCTGGGATTGAACCCAAATAATTAATGTTCTATGTCCATTATGCGATGGTTGGATATATCATATCTCTCTAATGCATTTGTAAATGTGGACAGAGTTAAATTTTTTTATATTACTCCAATAAAGTGATGAAGTTAATTATTATTATTATGTGAATGAGTTAAATACTCCAGTAAAATGGATGAATTTAATTACTTATATGATGTAGAAAAATATAAGTGTTATAATTTATTCCTATAAAGTGAATAAGTTAACTGATATAATTTACTCATAATATATTACTATAATAATTTTATTATGTGATTTTTTTATGATTAATGATGTAGTTACGTCACCAAGATGTTATTGTGTTTTATATATTCTTTCAATAATTTATGTTTCATGTTATTTGATTTTATTAAAAGTACCATGTTTTGAGAAATGTTGTAGTTTTATCCTTTATTAGATTAATTTTATTTTTTAAGAAAATTATATGGTTTTGTTAAAAATAAAAATGAATTTTTGTAAGAAAACAAGGTTTTACTATAGGATTTTCATTCCTATTTCAATAAAGTTTCAAAACTATTTTACTTACATTAAGTTGTTTTATGAAACTATTTTAAGAGATCATTTTAAGTAAAAATTTGATTTCATTTGTAATAATAATTTTTATGCAATTTTAAAGATGTATTTTACAAAAGTTAAATATTTTAGTTTTTAATGGAAACAATTGTTTCAACATTTATTCTTAGGTTTTCAAAAAATTAACACATCCCTACCTTAGAAAAACCCCATTTTAAGATTTTTTAGACTCACCCCAAGTCTAAAAATGTTTTTAATCAGGTTAGTGATGAGTAAGACCATTATTTTTTGTTGTAATTTCTTGCTCTGTGTGGTGAATATGTAGCTATTGGAGAGTTTTCTGTATGATCAGATGTGTTGGAAATGAATAATATGGGGTTTTAAATATATGTTTTTTCATAATTATATAAAAATATAAAATCTAAAACACCTTTATAATGGTTTTAATAGATAAGGAGTAATGTTTTTTTGAAATTAATGTAATTTTTGGGTTACTTATTTTCTATTTTGAAGCCAATATATATAAATTTGTGTTTTGGGAACAAGATCTGGGAGTGCAGATCTCATGTTGTCAGAGTAGGTATCAAACCAATAATTTAGAAAACATTAAATGCTATGATTTTATTATATGATCATTATTTAAAATATTTTCAAACCATATGGTGTTATTATATATTTTTGGAACCATATGATAGAAGTATTCTCTAGCCTTAAAGGCCATTATGTTAAGGTGGATTATGGTTATTTTAGATACCAGAGACTGAAATGAAAGAGTTCAATAGAAAGTGACATAGTTAAGAATATCTCAATTTTAAATCTATTCATAATATGATTTATTATTATTTTATTTTATATACTCACTAACAGTTTTGGTTTTAATAAATAGATAAAAAATATTAGGAATATCTTTTTTTATTTTTTCATATTATTATCCATGGAATATGGATTTTCATGCTTCTTACATGAATTTATAGTCATCATTTAGAATATGAGATAAATCATTGGTGAAATAATTTTATCAAAACACACTCAAAACATGGGAAGAAATCAAGAAAGTATGTTTTCTCATATTCTTTACATTGGTGGTAAAACCATTCCTCACTTTAGTCTAGAGGAAGAAAAATATATTATGTCTTATATGGATAATATCCCTCAGATATCCAGGTATGCTTTAAGAAAATGTTTCACAAGTGCGAGTCTTATAATAGTTCACACATGAATTAGAAATAACTAATTAATAGATATTAAGATTTACAATAATAAATTTGAAATTAGATATTATAAAAAATATTATACATATTTCATGAAACGTTTATTTTGGTAAGAAAAAATTAAAAATTCAAATTAATCAACTTATATAAAGGGGGATAATGTAACACCCCATCATTGATTAAATATATTTTTGATTTAAAAATATGATGTCAAAAAAATTTATCAAATTAAAATATGATGAGAAACATTTTTTTATGATAATGAGATGACCTGGGTAATTTCAATAATATGTAATTTTTTATTTTTATTAATATTCATAATTTGAGATTATGTTTATTCAATGAATATTTAGTTAAAATCTTTTATAATTTCTTTTCTTGCCTTAAACAATAGAAATTATTATATGTACTTTATTATTGAATAATTTCTTATTTAAAGGATAACTATATTTTCTTATCATGATTTTTATTTTTTAATAATTATTTATATCTAAGTTAAATCTGTGGATCGATATTGATATTTATAAATAATTTTATGAATATATTATTAATTATTTATTAAAAATTTCAAAAAAATATTAAATACATTAGGATATTTGTGAAAAAATTTATTGTTATTTTTAAAGTAAAATAATGAGATTTCTCAAAGTTATTTCATAATTTATAAATAAAACTATAATTAAATTATAATTTATTTTTAATCACTTGAATGGACTTTTATTTATTTATGAAATTTTTTTATATTTGTCCTCTTACATTTAAAAAACATCTCAGGTAGTACAAATCCATGTATTTTGATTTTATATATTTATGTTATAAAATTAATACTTTAAAAATATTTGTACTTATCATCTAATAAATAATATGTTAGTATATGTTTATAATAATATATTATAATAATTATCTAGTTTATAGACTTATGAGTAAGATGTTATAGAAATTAATTAAAAATTATTTATGGATTTTTTTAATATGGAATAATAAATATAAATTCTAAATAATAATCAGATATTGTGTGAACTATGGATTATGAGAAACCAAGACCATGTTCAAAATAAATTTTCAAAAAAACACACCTACACAAAAATGAAACAATTTTTAGTATTACATGTGGGAAAGTTTCTAGAATGAAAAAAAACAATACACATCAACGTCACAACATTCTTAGCATCATCTTAAAGGAAATCTATCATCAAAAATTAGCTACATCATTTCAAACAACACGAAATTCCTTAAACAGTATTGAAAATTGAATCTCATTGTCTTTCATTGAATCTCATTGTCTTAGGTAATGTATCCTCTAGATACAATCTTGTATGAAGAATTCAATACAACATTTTGATCTAAAAAATAATAATGAAAAAAATCAAAAAACAATTGAGACATCAATGGGATCAACACATAAAATCCCCAAGAGAAATAATCCCTTTAGGAAACAAAAAAAACATCGAATATAAATAGTCCTAAAATGATAACCAAAAATAATATGTAACAATAAGTAAAACTAGAGTTTAGGGTATTGTGAGATCCTTATAATTCATATCAATATTAGTCTTGAAAATTTTAATAAATTCTTTAAATCCTATGATTCCTAATATCAATATATCCATTACTGTTGATCCAACCATTTTCTATTTTTTTATAATTAGCCTCATATTTCCCTAATAAATAATATAATTTGGGAAATATAAATATTGTGATACATAAATAATTAGTTGTGATATAAATATAACAAAGAAAATTATTACTTTATAATTACATTAGAAATTATTATATCTAATGATATATATAAATTTTAAAATTATTTATCTTGGTATTTAAAATAAATTTAAGCATGATATTTATATCAACTAATAATGAATAAATTTAACAGTTAAATAATAATTATGTTATATTAAATATTAATTTTTATAAATTTTAAAAAATAATTTTAAAAAATATAAGAAATTTTATATATTAATATATTAAAATTTTAATGGATTATAATCCTTTTATAATTATATCATATAAGTAAAATTAATAGTCTATATAAAGGTTAGTTAAAGAGGGTTTTGTAAAGGTATTGGTCTAGATAAAAATTTTAAGGTCAAATGGATATATAATGGTTCTTTGAAGACTTGTGTATGGGTAATTTTTTAGATTTAAAAAGTTACGTAAGGGTAATAAGCAGGCTCGTATAACCATCCTAGATCATGGGTCATTTAAAGGGGGACTTCAAGATCATATAAGGTTAGATACCTTATTTTTTTCTGACATAAATGATGAAATCACACTAGAGGTTGACATGCTTGAATAAAGGACATTCCCCAGTTGACTTAATCAATGTAAATCTCCTTATCTAGGTCGATATTATGATTAGGAGTAGAAAAAACCTAAGGGTTAGTGGAATTGGTTGTGTAAATGTCATGTGGGTATAGGTCAGGCGCAATGCTTGTTTTTTGATAACACAAGAGGGTAATGGATACTATACTTCTACAGTGTACATTTCGTCATGGCGGGCCTCAGGTGGGTGCTTCCACATGATGGACATTACTATTTTTAGAAAGTGGTATCATCATTTATGAAGGAGAGCACATATGGGTGAAAACTGATGTGGGGTGTGTTTTAAATTAGGTCCATTCATGGTATTCAAAAACTTTTTCACTCGTGATCCATTTAAAATGACATATGCATTATCATTTTCTACACCCAGGTTTTACACAATGTTAAAGAGGGAAATTTAGATATAACAAAAAAATATCGAAATCAACAGTTTGTGGAATTATCTTTCAATGAGAAGAAGGAAAAAAAGTAAGGATGACGACCTTTGTAAATTCTATTTATCCAAACCACATAATAAATCAAAAAAAATTAAAAGGATATATATGTGTGTGTGGTTTATTTTTAGAGTATTTATATTCCATTTATTTTTATGTTTATTTTGATGATGAAACCTGTATAAGTACAATAATATTCAATGATTTATGTTCCTCAACTCTGGTTCCCTGGTAATATTTTTCAGCGTAATATATAATCTAATAAGAGCTCAAAAACCAAGAATTCAGAACGTATAGAGGTTTATAAATTTTTATACAGGTTAAATCCAAGAAAGATCTTGAATATTAATTCGTATGGATATTAAAGTGCATTCATTCTACTAAATTCAATTTTAAAGATCACTATAAGAATATAATGGTTGGAGGCAACGAAATTTGTGTTATATATAATAGAAAACTACAATTTATTTTTAAATAACTATAAAGGATATACTATCATAATAATATAGGATAAAGGGGATGTAAACCAATATAATTAATTTATTCAATTAATCAATTATAATACTTATATTTTATTAAAATTAATGAATGAGGTCATTTATTTATAGAGCACACACATAGTGGGAGGACTATCATCGAAGTGTTCCATTAGGTCCTTAAAAATAAAAAATATATTTTTTAAAACAATAGAAGTGTAAGGTCTAAGAATATATCCCTAAGAGAAATATCAATGGATGAACCTATATGTTTATATTACCAAGGTAATTTTCTTGGGTAAGGAGGTTTATACATCAAAATTGAGGTTAGGTGATCATTTTAAAATCATTGTTTAAAAACTTTTATTTTAAATTTAATAATTTTTTCTCTTATTTTTATAAAAAAAATTCAAAAAAGAAAAATTATTTTTGGTATATGGTATGTATGAAATAAAATTTCCTCTCATGTATTTTCTTTCATTCTATAAAAAAATTTAATCTTAAATTATCAAAGGAAAAGGGATTACTATATATTTTAGGCATTATTATTTATTTAAATAATTCTCTTTCCCAATTTTCCTCACTAAAAATATTTTCTTTGGAAATAGTCCCTTTATTTATTAGTTTTAAATTATTTATTTCAATGAGATCACAATATAAATTGATAGTGTTTTTTAACATTTATTTTATGTTCTAAATCCTTTATTCCATGAAATTACTAGTTAATATTTTTTTTGAAAGCATCACGTTTTTAAAACTTTTATTTTATTAATATATTTTCAATCATCTTTTTTTAGTTAAAAATAATGTTTAAATTATATTCCATAAACATGACAAAAATTTAGTGAAATAATTTCATTTCAGTCTTTTGTTTTTTAAAACACTCATGTTTATAGATGATTTTATGACATTTTTAAAGAAAAATGAAAATATTAAAGGTTCCTAATTTTATATATGATGGAAAAGTTAAATCTAATAATTAAATTTCTTTTTCATAATAATAATCATGAATAATTTATGATATTAGGGACTAGGGATTGAACCCATTACATTAAGTGATTGTTTAAATTATGTGATGTGTGGGTCCATTATGGCCACCCAATTAACTGGATAATGAGGATATATTTAGCTAATTTTAGGTTACTCTGTTTAAGTTAAAGAGTTAGATACTCATATGAAGTGGTAGAATTAACTACTCATAAGAGGTAAATAGAGTTAATTTTTTTTATGATGTGTATAGAGTTGACCCTTATGATTCAATACTATGAAGTGATCAAGATAAATAATATATTTTACTTCTTATAGAATATTTATATTATCTAATTAAGTGATTTCATTTTCATTGATGATAAATTTATTTCCACAAGATGTAAAAATGTATTCCTTATTATTGCAATATGTTTTACTGAAAATACATTTATTTTATGAAAAAAAATTTATTTTTAGAAAATTGATAGTTTTTATCCTTTTATAGTTAAAAGTTTTATAGATTTAGGAAAATACCTAGTCTTTCTAAATATTTATAGTTTTTTTTCAAGAAAAAAAGGTTTTACTACAAAATTATCATGTCTACTTGAATAAAGTTTTAAAAAAATTCCTTTAAACTAGTTTATGAAAAAAAAATTGAACATATTTTTTGGTGACATGGTGTTTCCATTTTTATGGAAATGTTTTATGAAATTTCAATGATTTTTTTTTGGAATTTTAAATATTTAGTTATTTAATAGAGACACTTGTTTCAAATTTTACTCTCATTGTATAAAAGTTTTAACATATCCCAACCTTTGAAAAACTCATTTCATGTCTTTTTAAAATCACTCATATTTTTAAAAAAATCACAAGGGTAGGGATGAGTAAGATCATTTTTGTTGGTAGTGAGTTCCAACATTGTGTGGTGGAGATGTTTCTTTTAGAGTGTTTTCTAATATGAGAGATTACTTAAGTGAAAGAAAAACATGGATTATGATATGAATCTGTTGTGTTAATTATCTAAATACTTGAACCTAAAGGGCTCTTGGGATTTTTTTAACTTAATAATTATTAAATATTTTATGAAAGTAATTTTAAACTATTCATCACTTGTTTTCTCTATCAACACCATTTTATAAAGATTTATGTTTCTAACATGGAATATGGGATTATGGGTCTTGGGATTTCATAGTACATGTGATGTTTTATTTATACATTACTAACTTGGATCTTGAAGATGAAGTTTCTCTACCTTCGAGTGTACTTGGTACTATTTTCATTGTGATAATATGTATTTTTTGACATAATAATAATTTTCTTCAATTTTCATTTCTTTTATATTTTATGGTATATTTTTTTGTGGGTCTTTATCATACCTATTAACCATTTTATTTATATTCAAATTAATGATTCAATTTTTTTGTTTTATAACCTTGATGCTAGTCATCAACTTAGGGCCTACTAGTGTCATGACTCAAGGGTTATACTCATATTCTATTTGGTCCTAGAAAAGGGTATCTAGTTGTAGAAATACATGAAAACCCTAGGTGAGGATATTTTATCCTTAATCTCAAATTTTTTTCTTATGTTTCCTATTCTTTATGTAACATATTTTATGATTATAATACACATCAATATAAAGAATTCTTCATTAATTTTCAATCGATTTATAGAAATTTATAAATATAATTTCTTATTTCCCCATTGATTTATTTTTTATTATTATATTTAAAATTATGTACGGGGATCTCTCTCAATGTTATTTTTAGGATTTTTATCACATCCCATAAAACACATTAAGATTTATTATATTGATTTTTATGTCCCACCATATTATTCATTTAATTATTATCCTTTTTTATTTATCATTCCATTTATTTTTACCTAAAATATTTTTGATTAATTCTTACATTGTAATGCTTATATTGGGTTTCTCATCAGTATTTTCTCTCTTTTTAGGTTCACATATCTATTCTTCCACATTCATATTTTATGACCAATATTATAGAAAAATATTTACCCTTCATTATATTTACTCTTGGGATATAATTCTACTTTTAATATTCCCTTCTTGTGGACTATGACATAGTAATAAAATATTATTCATTATTCTATATGAAACTTTTTCTTCCATTTGGGGGATTGTCTATGTTATAAATTCATCTTGTGTTCCTACATTAGGTTTGGGTTTAAATATTTTAAGACACGTTTAGGGTGTTATTTATGGAATGTCTAGGGACCTTTCTTAGGTGTTGTAACATCACCGAGTGTGGAAAATCCTATAGGAAAAACATGAGGAAAATATCATGAAAATGGTTGTGTTATTGGGGAATATTTATGACACTATAGTGTGGCTCCACCTATGTGTATGGGATTAGGGAACCATGGTGTGGGGGGCATAACATGTATGTGGGATTAGTACCATATTTCTAAGTAATTCTCTTCTGCTGCCATGGTGTGGTCTCTTATAGAATTAACCATTCATGTAATTTTTATTTCAAGGCCATCAGGTCATATATTTAGGGTACCTTCATTCATGTAATGGTTATCTATACACCCCTTTAAAAAGTAGATTTATCCAAAAAAGAAATAAAAATATAATTTTAAGTTATGAAACTCTTTCATTTCATTATTACTTTAAGATATTTGTATTCCTTCTTATATTTACTTATTATAAACCTTCTATTATGTTTTTTATTATATTATTACATACCATTAATATTTAAAAAAATGAAAATATTAAATAATATTTTAAAAAACACATCTCAAGTTCTATGTAAAATATAATTATCCATTGATGGTCCCCAACATCTAAATTTTTCTCTAAAATTTTGTTTTTAATTTACCATAAGTATACCTTATGTATATTCCATCAATTTCCCTGGTAATTACCATTAAATATACTACTTATTGTATGATTGATTCATTGGTATGATTTATGGGATTTATTGAGACCCATTTATCTTTAATCCTGGTTTATACATATTATGATTATGTATTTTCTTAGGATCATTGCATTAATTTTCTTTAAAGGTGGAACACATGATTTTAAACACAATAAGATATAATTGGTAGGCCTATAAATATATATCCCTTCAATTAATTAGCTAAAGTATCATATCTCAGGATATCATTATGTGTTTACATGATACAGTAAGCCTTATATATAATATAATACATGGGTATGTTACTGTTTTCTTATTCTATAATGTTATTGTTCATTTATAGTGAGCCTTGACTTATAATGATTATTTTTTATACATGTTCCAAATTTCTATTTTCTACCATTTTATCCAATTATATATTATAATGACTCGTTCTTCTTTGTTGATACTATGTTTCCCATGATGATATCATGGTAATCCATATTACTTAGTCATGTTCATCTTCTAGACCTTATTGTTATCCAATGATACGATGATATGACTTACTTGATAATATCTTGGTATCTTACATTTATTATGCTTTCCCATGTTTCCATTTATTTTCCCTTACAAAGATTTTATCTCACTCATTCTATAATTTTTTCCCTTGGGTAATTTTATATAATAAAAATGGATTTATCAAGTAATGAGTGGTTTAAAATTAAATATTTGATTAAATTTATATGGTTCTATATAGGTTGTTGTTTTAATATGTACCAAGTTCCCAAAGAGAAGAATCATAGAATCAAGGGTATGGTTAAATTTAATAAATTTTTATCTTATATATGTAATGTATTTATGTATAAAATTATATGTAAAATATATTTTCTAAGAGTGTATTATATTAAATTTTAATCAAGTGAACAATCCATTCAATATATGAATAAATCTACAAAAATATGGAGAAAATATTTTACGTCACAAGAAAATTACCTATAATTTCCCAAATTCATCCAATTGAAGTTAAGAATATTAAATGGATGTTTCATTTTTTTAAAGTAAAATTATGTAATTTAATAACTCTATAATTATTAGGTAATGTGGTATGATAATCAAGTATCATAAACATGTGACAAAACCTATAAATCATTGTTAACTCACGTTGTTTCCTATCTATATTCCTAAATTTGTTCTTGTATTTTTTTAAAAATTGACCCCATGTGATTGGATATTATGTTCCCCATAATCATGCATTTAACTATGTATTAATTTCTTCCTTAAAAACAAAATTTCATGGATATATTTCACTATATATAGACCACCAACCCTAACCCTTTTATTTATTATAATTATGTCCAAACCATAATAATTATTCTAGATTAAACCAAAAACATAAAGTATTCCCCAAATATAATTCAATATATCATTATAAATTATCAAAACATATATCACTTAATGACTATAGAATAATAATTTAGTGTCTATATATAATTATAATATTAATTTTAGTCAATATACTTCTCTATTTTATGTTTTCAAATATGGAGTGCCCACATTGATTGAATCTATATAATAAGACATCCAAACACATTGGTTATTATAATGTGGAATATTATAAAATAATATTTAAATTATTATAGTTAGAAAAAAAATCCATAAAAGAATGAATGGATTTGAGAATCTGAATCCATCATTAAATAAGGCTCAGAAACATGCATGGAACTGTATCGAGTTTCTATGGTCATTTAGTCATCCTTGGATTATTTTGATATGGAAATACATATTACATTATCTTTGAAGAACCATTTTTGTAGGGGATTGTTCCTATGATTCTATATTGGCGGTGATGGAATCTTCACCAGCTAAAATTACTCTTGTTGGAAGGGGATAGATCCTATACCAATAACTCTATAATCTATTGACATTATCTTAATGTTATATTTCATCTATCGTTTCCTATATTATGGAATCATAGTTTGAGAACTTGACATGGATTTCATTATTCTTGTAATGTGATGTCGAGTGTTTTTACAATATCCTTTCTTGTGGTAATGTTCTATGGGCTTCTATCATAAACTAAATTGTAGCACTTTTTTATTTCATTATCGTGCCTAAAATTTAATTTACACAATATGAATTATCTCATATGTACATATTTTATTCCCAATATCATTTTCATTTAACATCTCATTCATTCTTGAATACCCATGCATCCATACAAACTCTCATGCACACATAATTAAATGGTTATCATATGTTAATATTAGAAATAAAAGAAGATTTAAACACATACCAAATAATCATAAAAGTAGAGCACAACATATGAACACAAACATTCCATATTCATATATCCTTATAGTTGAATAATTTTTAGATAATTTAGTTATCTTTTCAACATAATAAATATCACTCTAATATAGTACATGTTACTATTGTTATGATAAAAAATATATAAAGAAATAATAATTTGAATCTAGGGAAATGTTGTCGTGAATTCAGACCAAATTTAGAATATACAAAAAAATTTATTCATCCATATTTTTAGTTGAATAAAATGTATATAAACATATTACATTTTTATCTTAGTAAGAGTTAAAAAATTGTGAGGCCTTTATCTCAAAATATGATAAAAAATCAAAGAAAACTGAATCTATAAATCTAGAAATTAGAGCCTAGGTCTACATTGGTTCTAAGAATAATATTTCCAACCCCAATGTATTGTATTTTGTAACATGAAATTTTTTTTGTTAAACTTTTTAATACTTTCGAAACAATAAAAACATGTATAATTTATGTTATATGACCTTGAATAAAATTTTTATCTCAGAGATAGATCATGAAACTTGTTTAATATTTCAAAATAAAAATAAGAATGATTTCTAAAGATAAAAAAGTCATTGAATCGTAATATATGATAAATATAGATCATAACGTAAAGAAAACATAATAAATACACACATTCATAAAAAATAATCAACCTAATGAAGTGGTTTTAAGTACCTCAAATCAAAACAAAAAACTATCAAACTATATCTCCATTTTTTATTATTTCAAAACCTAACTAAGGACCTAATAAATTATCGCCATTTTTTAAATGTTCAAAATGGTAAAATTAATTAAATAAAAAACATATTAATATGAGAATATAAAGAGAAAATATAAATAAAGAATGTGACTTATTACTTGTAATTTTATCCACTATATGAACCAATAAATCCTAGAAAACTAAAGCCTTCCACAAGCAACCCAACATGAATAAACTACAAGAGTCACACTAAAATTATTGATTGATAATCGTGATATTTAATATTTTTTAGGGTACATAGTAACGTAAAGTATTTAAATGATAAAATCAACACCCCCATAAATATATTACAATGTATGCCCCATTATTGGTGAACCGCCCCTGTATAATAAATTTACAATATGGGGTATGAAACTTCTTAAAAGATATTTATGGAATTAATAAAATATATTCAGTTAACTAAATATCGAAGTATTATCACATGGAATGAAAAAGATATATATATATATATATATAAAGTATAAATCCAAAATAAATTAACATAAATACAGTACATGACAATATATAACAATATTAAAACAAATATTTTATGCATACAACATCCTAGGAAATATATAGCTTGAGAAAATATAGTTTAGATCCCACCATATTCTAAACAGTGCCATTGGGGGCCTAAACTATGTAAACTTTTCAAGCATTATAATACACTAAATATATAACATTAAATGAATTAGTGTACCAAAGTGGTTATCCATAGATTTTGTAACACTTGGATTCATGTTTTCCATTAATTACAAATTTAATATAGATATAAAAAATATTAAATAAAAAAATACTTATAGGAATATTCTTTGAATTATCCTATTTTATATATTTATTCATAAACAATTGCCTTTTCAACTAATCTCTTTATTTTATATCTTAATAAAATTCCTATCCCAACCTTTCATTTTCATATTTAAGCTTCTCATTTTCTCTCTATACAAAATTTTAATCTTCTTGAACCATATCATTAATAGTGGAAGAATTATTTTTTAATTTTTTGTTCACTTACCCTAGAATTTTCATATCTTTCATCGAACCATTATAAATCTTCTTAAACATTTGATATACTTCAATAATAGTTTTTTAATCCTTACCAAGTTTGGGATATTATCAAGAAATTATTTATTAGATTAACTCTATGTTTCACTATAATAGGATTCACTTCAAGAGAATGAAGGGGATTAAAAAGATGAATATGATACCTCATCATGTTTACACATTGAGAATATATTATTCGTAAACTATTGGGAATGTATTTTCTCAACAATAATCTATATTTTTTATTGATTTTGTTGTTCAAAAAACCCATGTTTGTTTGATAATAAAGTATTTTTAAGTGAGTTTTAAAAGAATTTGTATTATATTTTTTAAAAAATTAGTATTGCGAGAATGATTCATGAAACACTATTTTCAACCCTATGCTATAATTAAAAACTAATGGTTGTGTATGGTATCAACCCTACATTATGCTAAAAAGTTTTTTTGGATCATCATCATTACATACGGAAAATTGACACTTATATAGATCAGCAACCTTACGTTTGATTCTGTATTTGCTGTTTGAAACCCTACATTCAGGAAAATTGAATGTATATTTAATTTATGATACGTTAGGGACATTATGTTGACAAGGATGAATGTATCTATCATCATCTATACATTACTTTTAGATCCCTATATTATGTGCATAAGAAAATATGGATACAGAACCACATATTACGTAGCTGAAACCTTCGCTACATAAAGTAACCCAATGCTATGCAAATGAACTATAGGCTATGGAAAGGAACCCTTTTCTACACAATGTTACCCTATGATACACAAATAAACATTATGCTATGAAAAGGAACGGTATGCTATGAAAAGGAACCCTATGCTATGCAACTCAACCCTATATTTAGTTCTTAATGATGAAGTTCTTCAAGCCATGTTTTCAATCCATGGTTACTGCAACAGTCAACTCATAAATTAAGACTGATTTAGTGATATTTTTTATTGTTTCAATGAATCTTTTTCATCGTAGAAAATATCTCCTATTTCTAAGGAAGATTACAACTCTCTTAGTTAATTGATATTTCAATTTCAGTGACCAATCAGGCTATTATTTTTGATCTGGAACACCGAAGAAATTCTTTTTAGTTCTATATACTCCTTTAGAATATCTCTTAAAATATATAAGTGTTATAAGTGATTCACATAAAATAAATCCTTATTAAATAGAATTTTTTAATTCTATAGAAAATGAAAAACTATGATTAATGGACTATATTTTGGAGATATAATTGTTCTATCTTATTCTACTGTAAGTTTGTGACTGCTCTGTTTTTTTGCTGCTTTTAAATTCAATATCTATATGAAACTTGGATTGCTTCAGACTCGTTATCTCTTGAAGACTATTATTTATGAATAATAATATCCATCTACTATCAATTGGATACTATAATAATTGTAAAATTTAACTTATTTAAAACAAATCAGATCTCTTTTGATTTATTTCAGTTTCAACTCCTCATACACAGTTGTGGTGGAGTATCAGATTCTCAATATAAGTTGTGCATAATCGGTTCTTTTTCATAAAACCATAATGATTTTTTTTCTTGAAAAGGTGTCAACTGCTTAAACTCAGTTGTGGTTTCTTGGTCTTATGATAAGGGAACCATTCTAGTGATATTTACCAAGATTTCTGGGAGAGTGATTGGTCTAGTGGACTAGGGGATCTTTGTTCCACTAAGCACTATAAAAAGATGTTTTCTTTTATTTCTATTTATCCGCTTCATATTTTCATATAGAAGAATAAAATTTCATATTCACATAAATTATAGTGCGTGTTAAAAGCTAAAAAAAATATGATTTTGAAAAGAAAGAAATTACCCCTATTGTGTATTACATTGTATATTTCAACCTAACAATTGGTATTAGATGGAGGTTTTGGATAAAGATATTGCAAGATAAAAAGTATAAGGTATATAAAAAGTTGGAAATTTATGATCATACATAATGGATATCCTGGGTTCGATCTCCATATGTCAATGGTGAGAATTATGGATTTTGGAAATCAAGGATGATTATTTCTCTCAAAAATATTGGATTTCGAGTTTACTTAAGGATCATTTCCCCAAGAAAAATTCCTAAGAAACCGGAAACATGGGATGCTACAATAGAAAAATATTATCACATGTATTCAAATGCTATAAATTCTATTTTATATGGTCTAGGAACAAATGAGTTAAAACTAGTTTCATAATGTCCTAATGCTTTTGAAATGTGTAAAACTATTATAGTTTCCTATGAAGGGATAGATAATGTGAGAAAAATGAGGTATGATACAAATAAATATAAATTTGACACATTTAGGAGGTTTTATGGAGAATTCAACACACATATGAATGGAAGGATCATAGAAATTATCAATAATATTATAGCCTTAGGTGAACCTATCAAACTATATGATCAAGAGTTGAAAGTACTGAGAGTACTACCTTTTAAATGGAATGGTATATCTATAGATATTTGATAACCATATCCTATAAAATATCAGAAAATAAAAGAAATAATTGGTACATTGATGATGTATGAAGCAAAAATGCAACTTGAAGATTATTGAATAATTGTGAAAAATAATAATACTTCTCTAAAGGAAACATCTCAAAAGCTAATAAAATAAATGAAACAAGAATAATGAAAGGATAAGATTTATTATTCATTTTAATATGAAATAGAACTAGATCAATTATATAGAATTTTTAGAAAGTTTTATAATTAGAATAGAAGATTAAAAAATCCATCAAGAAGGATGAGATAGAGTCAAAAGAAGTCAGATACTATGAATGCAAAAAAATAGGTCATATTAGACCTGATTTTCCTCATCTAAAAGATGAAAATAAAAAGATAGATAATAGATATTAGAAAAATGATGATTATGAAAATAAATTCAGAAGAGAAATTAATGAAACATTGATTTTTTCTAAAGACTCTAGCAACTCATCTAAATCTGATTTAGAAAAAATAAAAATCTAATTTGAAATCCAATATGTGCTTCATGGATGAAAAAGAAAAGGTACAAACCTATTACTCATCCAATTCTGATTCTTCCAATTGCTCAAACAATAAATTAGTTTCTTAATTTTCTATTATAAAAGGGAAATATGATTCTCTATTAAAAAAATGAAGATATTTAGAGAACATTCGCAATGTTGTTTTAAGTGAAAGAGATACCTTGCTAAAACAACCTCAAGAGTTAATTTATAATTTTAACTCATCTACATCAAACTATATTGATCATGAAATGAATATCAATGCTTTACAAGATGAAGTATAAACTTATAATAGTGATGATCTTTCTTTAGAAAAGGAAAAATTATATTAAATAAAATCATTCAAATGAATGTTATTAAAAGGGAAAGATTTAGTATAGGAAGTGAGGGTGATAAATCTAAATTGTATAAAAATTATTTTGTCCCCAATTCAAATAATGAAACTTGTAACTTTTTTAAATAAAAGGGAATGTGAAAAACAATTATTATTTGATAAATTATTAAATATGTGGAATTAAAAGAGCCTCCATTTCACGGATTTTATCTGAATCTTATGATATAATATATGGAAAAACAAAGTAGGTCTGAATTCCTAGATCACTGCTAGCTAACACTTCTAGACCCAAGAATGCGTGGGTACCAAACCAAACATTTATTGAACTAATTTTTTAGGAAATAGTCCATAAGGATAGAAATGATATATTGTATATGGATAGTGGCAGTTTGAGGCATATGAGTGGAGATCCATAAAATTTTAACAAACTAACTAAAATAGATGGAATTTTTTTAACTTTTTTTGAAAATGATAAAGGAAAAAAAATTAGAGTTGGAACTGTTGGAGATCCAAAGACTATCTTAATCAATAATGTATTTTTTGTGCAAGGTTTAAAGCATAATATGAAAGATATTTCTCAACATTGTGATGATGGATATTATGTTGATTTTTCTAAAAATTTATGTTATGTGTTTAATGATATGTTACATAAAATTAGAGAACCTAGAACTGATAATGTTTTAAAATTAGACTTAAATACCTTATGTAAACTAAAATTTAATTGTTTAACTGCTACAAAAAATGAATCATGAATTTGGAATAAAAGACATGGACACTGTAATATTTATGTTTTACATAAATTATCTTAGAAACTTTTAGTTTCTCATCATCCTAGTCTTAAGTTTAACAATGATAGATCCTATGATGCATGCCAAATTGGACAGCATCACATATCATCATTAAAATCTATTAATAAAATTTCTACATCAAAACCTTTAGAACTTATCCATAAGTATTTGGTTAGACCATAAAGGATAAAAAATGGCATGTAAATTATGTGTTTATATTTTAGTAGATCACTATAATAGATTTACTTAGGTCTATTTTTTAAGACTCAAAAGCTGAATTTTTCACAATTATTGGATGTTTTTGTAAAATTGTTCAAAATGAAAAAGGTTTTAAAATAATTCTATTAAGAAGTTATCTTGGTGGATAATTTTAGAATTTAGAATTTAAATCTTTTTTCTCAAATTTGGGTATTAAACACACCTTCTCAGCACCAATATTTCATCAACAAGATGGAATTGTTGGAATAAGTAACATAACAATTCAAGAAATGGTTAGGACTATGCTGAATGAATATAGTCTTCATACCTATTTTTTAGAAGAATTTGTATAAACAGCCTTTTATGTCATGAATAGAGTTATAATTCGGCCTATATTCAAAAATATTCCTTTAAGACATTATAATAATAGAAAACGAAAAGTAAAGTATTTTAATTTTTTTGGATGCAAGGTGTATATCTTGATTACTAAGGACAACTTTGGTAAGTTTAATCCAAAAGCTGATGAAGGAATATTTTTGGGATATTATTATACCTCTAAAGATTATATAGTATTCAATAAAAATTCAAGGATTATTGAAGAATTTTTTCATGTTATGTTTTATGAAACTGACCCTTTAAATAAAGAGAACTATCAAACTGATTTGGTCACTGACTCCTTTCATAACATGAGACTTGAAGAGCTTAAAAAAAAATTTATTTTGATATTAATAAAGTTTAGTCAAGTTCTAAAGAACATGAAACAGATGAACCTGAAAGTGTTCGACCTTGACAGAATAGAACCCTAAATAACCATCCTTTATAAACTGTTATAGGAGACCTAGAAATAGGAATTATAACTAGAAAAAATTAGGAAACATAGCTAAATTCCTTTACTTTCTACTCAACTATAACCTAAGACTATTTAATAAGCCTTATATGATGAGAGTTGGATGTTAGAAATTCCATAAGAGATAAACCAGTTCAAAATAAATGATGTTTGGGAACTAGAAGATACACAACCAATTATCCAGTTAATGGAACTAAGTGGGTCTTTAGGAATAAATAGGATGATCATGGGATCATCACTAAGAATAAAGAAAGATTAATAGTTAAAGGATATAATCAGGATGATGGTATAGATTATGATGATACCTTTTCCCTGTATCTATATTATAATAAATTAGAATCCTATTAGACTATGAATCCCATAATAATTATAACTTATATCAGATTCATGTTAAATCTTCATTTTTAAATGGTTATTTAATGGAGGAATTTTATGTTGAACAACCCCAAGTTTTTAAAATCCCAAAAAACCAAATTTGGTTTTTAAACTTACCAAATCTCTCTATGTCCTTAAATAAGCACCTAGATCTGGGTATGAAATATTAAGTTCTTTTCTATTGAAAAATGGATTTACTGTTCTTTTGGTCGTTCCAACACTTTTTAAGAAAACTATTTGTTCAAAAAAATTATTAGTTCAAATTTATGTAGATGATGTTATTTTTTGTTCAACCAATAAAAATATTTGTCATACTTTTACAAATATAATAAAAAAAGGAATTTGAAGTGAGTATGCTCAGAGAACTAAATTTACTTTTAGGATATCATATTTACTAAAAATATTTTGGAAATGTTTTAAATAAAAGAAAGTATATTATTGATTTATTGAAAAAATTTGGACCTGAGAATAGCAAGAAAAATACAACTCCTATGTGTACTAATATAAAACATGATTTATATGAAGTTGGAGAACCTATTGATAAAAAGCTATACATATGTATAATTGGAAATTTTTTATATATTACTACTAGATGAATATATATTATGTTTTCTATATGTATTTGGGCTATATTTTAGTGAAATCCAAAATAATCTCATCTTATTGTTGTTAAAATAATTTTTAGATATTTAGTGGGAACTGTTTTTCAATAACTTTTTTACCCAAAAATTTCTGATTTCAATTTCATTTCATATTCAAATACTAAATTTGGATGGTGTGGATTAGATAGAAAAAATTAACTCCTAAACTTGTCACTTTTTAGTAAAATATTTAGTTCCAAGATCTAGTAAGAATAAACACTCATCTTTCTTATCAACCACTGAGGTAGAATATGTGCCTACTGGAAGTTGTTATGCACAATTTTTTGGATGAAAACACTCTAATAAATTTTGGACTAAATAATAATAGTATTATAATTTTATGTGATAACACTAGTGCTATTAATATTACTAAATATCATATAGGTCATTATAGGACAATGTACATTGATTTAAGGAATTATTTACTAAGAGATCATGTCGATAAAAAGGTTATATCATTTGAATTTGTTAATACCAAATATCAATTATCTGATATTTTCACTAAAGAACTTCACAGTACTAGTTTTGATTTTATAAGGGGAGTTAGAATTAATTGAGTTTAAGTTATTTTTTATTAATTTATTTTCAATTCGCTTTTTTTATATAAGTAAGCCTTATTTCAAATTTTGGATTTGTTTTTATTCAAAAAAATTTTATTTTATTTTGAAAACAATTGTATTTCAATTTTCTTTTATTTGTATTTTCAAGTCAAAAAAATAATGAGTACATCATTGATCAGAATGAGAAAACATTTCCCCTTCTCCCCCTCCCATACTCCACTCCATTCAACGTACAGATCACCTCTTTCTTTTGTTTCCCATATACCAAAAACCCTAAAACTTCAAAACCTTGTTTTTTAAAACCTTTAGAAATGGAATCTTTATGAAGATATGTTCATCCTGAGTTGGATAATAGTGTGTATGCTATTAGTAAATCTTGTAATGTATTGTAACCAAAGGTAATTGATTTTAAATATTTCAATTCTATTAATTTTTCTCTTAAATAATCTATGAAATTTCAACACCTGGTTTATTCCTTTGGAGAAGATAATATGCCAATGGTTTGTGAAATACAATTTAAATAATTTTTTAACAATACTTCATTTAGTTTCGGTTTTGATGAATATCTATTATTTCTAATATTTATAATAAGGATTTTTCATTATCATCTTTTGAAACATATTAAATTTTGAGATATCCCCATAAGGGGGAGTTTTAGTTTGATTTAAGGAAAATTGGAAATGGAATACATACCATTGAGGAAATTATGTTTTTTCTATTTGGAAAAAGGGCTATCAAGAGGGTGGTTATGAAATAACTTTCTCTTGTACAAAAATTTATGATGAAGTTTATTCAATCGGGAATTTTTTTCAAGAACTGTTGATCATGAGAAGCTTCTCTATCTAGAATTGTAAATCATGTTTCTACTTTTAAATAATATTAAGTTTAATTTCTCTTGGTTTATGATTCGTTATCTAAATCACTATTATCCCTCAATTACCAAGATGGGGTATTATCCCTATTGTAGGATTATTTCATTCATTCTCTGACGAAAAGGGAATATTGTGAATATTTTTTTTGGAAGATCCTGTCACCATAGCAATATATTGAATTCTAGTATAGTCATGAAGCTTGGTTTTGTATGGAGAAACTCATGAAATAGTTTTATACCATTTGGTATTGACCAATAACAGAGGTTTTTATTATCTACTCAGGGGGATAAAAGGATTATCCTTTCAGTAGGATCTATGAGAAAGAGGCCTGAAGATGAAGGAGAGTCAAGGCCCAAAGGCTCTCTTGTTAGAAGAAGTAGAATCTATGTTAATGTTATAGAAGTTTTTGTTGAGGCTGCCATAGAAAATGTGGATTTCATTCCATATGGTGAAAGAGGATAATATGTTATTCATGAGATCCAAGTAGATGAGCAATTTAAATAGGAGGCTCAAAGTCAAGAGATCCATGATCCTAGAACTCATATTGTTCCTGATCCTGGTGTTTTAGGAGGATCAGATTTGGGAAATAGATCAGAGAGAATAGGTGAGCCAAGCCGCGCTGTAATTGATGTTGGTAAAGTATGAGGTAATTATCCTTAATATTAATATTTGGAGGCTAATTCCTCTGTTATAAAGATATTGTTACTATAGGCTCAGAATTATTTTTAAGAGAATATTTTGAAGCTAAGAAGAAAATGTATAAAGAATACAAGGTTGTTTCTGTATCAAGATCATAGTATGAAGCTCAGAATCTTCATTTTAGGGAAATAAAAAAAACATTTCAGTTGGAAATATTAAGGAGCTTATGGCCAAAATTTGATTAGATTTTTGTTCTTTAAATTATAGTTTTTTCAAGATGAAGGAGTTTGTTGAATTTAATTTGATGATTTTGAGAATGTTTTAGTATCTCAAATAAATCAATCAAGAATATAATTCTTTTCAATAGAAACAACTAGAATTTGTTAGGATATGTGAAATAATTACCTCCATGTTGGATTCTTTTAATTACAGGCTACACCCTCTTTAGTGCGATATCATACCCATAAATGTTGTTTTGGACAATCAGAGATATCTGGTGAGTCCACTAACATAGAATGAATCCTAGTTGGGACTAGTCATTAATCAAGTTAGATAAAAGTTTATATCTTTCATCCATAAATAAGAAGCTATGAATTATTTTGTAAGATAAATTAGGTTGAGAGCTTGAAGTTTGGAAATGATTATAAGAAGCTACTTCAAGATTATACAGAAGTGTTCAAAAACCATTTCCAAAACCTTTTGATGAAGCTGATTGATTTTAGTATTGTATTTCATTCCCTTCCTCATCCAAAATAACCCTCAGTCCTAGTTGAAACTGAAATTTAGCCAATAATTTTAAAGAAACTTCTTGATTATGGATTGTATTATAACCATTTAAAACATTTGAATATATTTTTAACTTCAATATATTCATCTCTTGATTTATTTATTTTTATTTCTCTTCTATACTTCACTTCCAATCTAGATTTCATTTTATAATGCCAGAATACATTACAATTCATTTATAGTTCTATGCTATATTAAACTATTTTTTATTTTATTTATTCTTTGAAATTGTATTTTTTGTATCACAAAAGGGGGAGAATATTTATGTTTATAAAAAATTTCTCAGAAAAATAAGGGGAGAATATTTTCAAACCACGACATTTAATTTATTTGAAAATTTTTCATTATTAAAATAATTTTTGAAATTGAAATATCAAAAAAATATCTTTTTTTAGTATTACAAATCCTATATTTTCTTTAATTTTTGTTAAGTATTATGATATGGGTTTTCTGATCATCAAAAAGAGGGAGATTGTTGTGCATTTATTATCTCATTAATAATCTATATTTTATAATGATTTTTATGTAAAAAAAATTCTTTTGTTTTCAAATAATTTTTTAAGTGAGTTTTACAGGAATTTATATTCTATTTTAAAGGAATTTATCATTAGGGGAATTATTCTTGAAACACCATTTTCAATCCAACGTTACGCTGAAAAACTAACGCTTCCATATGGTATCAATCCTGCCTTATGATAAGAAGTTTTTTTATCATCATCCTTACGTTTGGAAAAGTGACATGTGTATGGATCATGAACCTTACATTGGAGTATGGATTTATTATATGAACCCATAAGTTCGTAAAAATTGAATGTATGGTTAATTAATGATGTGTTCGGGATTTTATAATAACAAGGATGAACTTATAGATCATCATTCCTACATTACTTTTTGATCCCTACATTATGTGGAGATTAAAATATGGATAAGGAACCATATGTTATGTAGATAAACCCTATGCTATGTAAATGAACCCTACTCTATACAAAGGAATCGTATTCTATGCAAAGTAATCCTACGCTACGCAGCTCAATCGTATGTTGTGTTCTCAACGATGAAGTTCTTGCATTTTCAATCTGAGATTACTATAATGTTCAAGTCAAAAATGAAGACTGATTCAAGAATTGTTTTTATTGTTTCAAAGAACCATGCTCATCGAAGAAAATATCTCATATTTCTAAAGGAAGTTACAACACTCCTATTTAAATAAAATCTGAATTTCCACAACCAATCAGGCTATTCTTCTGGATATGGAACACCGAAGAAAGTATTTTCTGTTCTATATATTACTTTAGAATATCTCTTAAAATATATTTGTGTGATAATTGATTCACATAAAATACTTCCTTAGTAATATTTTCTTTATAGTTCTACAACAAATGAAAAACTCTTATAGAAGGACTAAATTTTGGAGATATACTTGTTCTATCTTCTTCTACTATAAGTTTGCAACTGGTCTATTTTGTTTTTGATTTTAAATTTAAGATCTGTATGCAACCTAGATCTCTCCAGACTTGTTACTCTTAAAGACTATTATTTCTGAGGAAGAAGATTCATCTACTATCAATTACATGCTGTAGAAATTGTAAAGTTTAACCTTTTTCAATGAAATCAAACTTCTTTTTGAATTATTTTAGTTTCAACTTCTCTTAATTAGTTGTGGTTGAGTACTACCTTCTTGATCATAGGTGTGGATAATTGGTTCTCTCTTATAGAACTAGAATACTTTTTGTTGTGTCTTCTAAAGGTTTCAACTGCCAGAACTTAGTTATGGATTCATGGTCTTATAATAAGAGGACCATTCTAGTGAAATTTACCAAGATCGATAATTGAGTGATTGGTAGAGTGGACTATGGGATCTTTGTGTCTCGGCCCACTATAAAAATATGTGTTCCTTTATTTATGTTTATCCACTTCATATTTTCACACAGAAGAACAACACTGCATATTCTCATAAATTATAGTGGGTGCTAAAATCTATAATTGTGGAAGATTTTGGAAAGACACAATTGACCCCCACCCCCCTCTTGTGTATTACATTGTATATTCCGACCTATCCTGAACCAATTCCCTTTAGTTGGTGCCTTTATGGTATCCTTATCTAATCAATATCATTTTGTTCCTTGAGTTTCTTATTCTTCAAAATATACCCCATTTCCTTTTTCTTGTTGTGGTCTCTCATTTGTTTATGTACAGGAAACCTACAATGGAATAAGAAAAGATTCATAATTTCATCACCCATTACAAATTTTCTTATAATAGATTTTTTGGTTTTTTATTTTCTTCTTCACTATTTTGATAATATTATTGTCTTAATATATTTATATATCACATAAGTATTATTTAATTTACAAATCTGATAAAAAATATTTTTATAAAACATTAAAATGAAAATCATTTATAATTTCTTCTAAACATTTCAAACAAACTAGATCATACTCATGTAAATTACATAACATTGTAATTATATCCCAATAGAAAATTTCAACAATTTTATATGAGTTTATATTATGATTCTTCACTGGGGAAACTAAAAGTATTCAACTTATAGTGGCATTAAAGGATTTAAAATATTTGCATTCCCCATGAAATTCATCCCTAAATAATAAAATTCACTTTTATTTTTATAGGTTAGATATCCAGTTTGATAAAATTAGATAATAATCATAATAATAAGTAATATAAGTATTAATATCCAAATAAGATCCCTATCTGTTCCAAAATATTGGAATCATACGGTTTAATTATAAATCACAAAGATCCTAAAAGGGTAATCTCATATAAAAATTCTATATTCCTATATAGAGTGGTGTAAAAGTGAAGATATAGTGAATTTTCTATCTTAAAACAACATGAGTAATTAAAAATAATAAATTAGAAAGTGGTGAGAATAGATAAAAAATTACGGCATAAGAATAAGAGATAAATAAGATTAAAAGTAAATTTTATATTAGTTCAGATCAAGTGATAATATGTCTACTCTTCAAACCATCAACCTAAGAATATTTATATCTACTAAATATATACTTTTAAAATGGGTGAAAACCGAAAGTAGATTTTAACCTAGGACAACTCTGAACCTAACATTTTAAATGGTTCTATATCAAACTCATAATTTTACTGGCTGAGTTATAATATAATTACTTTTTACAAGAATTGGTAAAACCTTATGAACATTATTTTTGTTACGTGAGAATAACCCAAACAATAAATATTATTTGAGGTAAAAACAATTTCTTAGTTTTATTAAAAAATTATTGTAATCATTATTGTTAAAGATAGTTATAGAACAATGAAATTAATTAGAACTTATAAAACTGATGAATATTGCTTAAAATGGTTATTGGAATGTGATATTGGACATTAACCACTCAATTTTACCATATAATCCGTAGTAAAAAAACTCTTCTTTAGAAACTTTGGATGATATAAATTTAAAATAAATCACAAATGATTCCCATCAATGAATTTTTCATTTTTATTTCTATAAATGGATTCGGCCTTTTTTGTAGACAATTTTTTCAAGGATAGTTATGTAAAATTATTAATTCATGATCCTTCTATATTAATTGATCAAATATTCACTTCATGTGACTTTCCTTAAAGTTTCTCAATTGAACCTCAAGTGATTCCAACATAATTTCATGTTATAAATCATAATAAATTGATATTTTCAATATAATTTTATGATCTAATTTTGGATCCATCCAAGCCAACATAGAAGCAAATTTAATTATTAACATTATGGTTGACGATCAACATAGTCTCAAAATACATCTACATAGAGAATTAATCACTATAAATTGCATCAATATCATAATATAGATATTATGATCCTTTAAATTTGTAATGTATATCCTCTATCCATAGTTGGTTTATAGAGATTTAGTGTCAAAAGGAATTATAGAAGAATGTTATTCTCAAATACTATTTTTTAGACACTTTTTAATTTATTCATATAATAAAAGGTATTATTATTTCATCATAAATGGAATTATCCATTGTTTTACACAAAAATACATCAAAAACAAGTACAAATTTCATAATTCAAAATTTATAAATACATATTTTTTTCTAATCCTATAAAATGTCTTAGTGAACTATTTGATTTCATTCATGAAACATGAAACCCCCACCTTGATTGAATATATATATATAAGCACATTGAAACAATTTTATTATAAAGATATCAAATATTTTAAAATAATATTCAAATGGTTAATATAAGAAACAAATATATATAAGAACATGTGAATTAGAGAAACTAATTTTGGCATGAAATAGAGCTTCATGACACTTATGACATTTTATTGATTTTTTCACCTCACATTGTGAACCTTATATTGTGTTTTTATTCAAACGGATCTTCAATCATCATTAAAAATCATTATTCAAAATTAAGGGATAATGCATTAATTTTGTAGTTTTTTCAGTAGTGATCATATCTATGTCAACTAATGTTTCTCATGTTGTAATGGGACATATCCTTCATCAATTACAGTACACCCCAGGGATATTGTCAAAATTTTAGAATTAATCCATTGATTTTGTTCTATAGGTGGTGTAGATTGAGAACCGATGTATCCCACATTTATATTGTAGCATAATATTTATTTCTATCATGGTGTCAGTTATATTAGTATTTTGGTTTTTTATTTAGTTTCAAATTGTGTTTCTAATATTTTCTCATTTCATTATCATAGTTATTATTCAGTTTATTTAATTTTCAATATCATATACAATAATCTGTTAAATAAAATTTCATCATCATGTAACATCTCATGAGATCTTTAATTCCCTTATGTTCATACTAAATCACATGCATATATATTGAAAAAATTATCACATGTTAATATCAAAAATATATACAGATTAAAACACACAAAATATAATTTGAATATTTTGGCAATAAATTTGAATGTAAACCTATAAAATTTATTATAACATCCCATTATATTAATATATATTTTTCCCTTAAATATGTACTATTATGAATAAAATTTATTATCTACAATATTGAATAAATATAAAACACAATACATTATATTATGAATAAGTATTTCAAATAATATAAACATTAATATATTATGTGTATACAATATGAAACAATAATTAGAAAAGTATAAGTGGTATAAATACAGAAGTAATTAAAAATACTAAAAAGATAAAATCTTTATCCCTATGGTCTTACATGAAGAAAATTATCCCAATTATAACTATAGAATCAAGGTAAATAAATAAATCTATAATAGAAATGTTAATATAGAATGAAATGAATAAGATAAATGGTTTTAATAATGAATGTAAGGTTATATATAGGAAAATATATGGATGTTGAGAAAATATGAATATTGGTATTATATAGAAATCGGTATTCTATTTTTTTGGGTTTATATAGAAATTTGTCTTATATATATGTTGATATCAACACTACAAATTGGAATAATTAAAATTATAAATTTTTTAAATGTGACTCTTGTAGCATATCTATTGAACTAGGATTTATAAATAAAAGTAACTGCATTATGATGTTTTTATAGAAAGGATAAGCATTGAAATGAATTAATAGAATTATTCATTATGATGATCATATTATTTTATTATAAAAAAGGTATCATCACTAGGTTTTCCCTATACCAAGCCCAATCCAAAATTCAACAAGTACATCTTGAATAAAAAAATTTACAGGAGAAGTTAAATCTTGGGAAAATCACTATAAGATCCATGTTAGTTCAATCACCACTCATGATTGTAACCATTTAATATAATACCCTTAGGTCTTATGTGAAGTTATTAAAGAGTATTTAATGGTATTTAGAATGGTATAAACATGAAATTATTAATAAATGACACATATATGTTCATTATTATGTGTATTTGTATACATTAATAAATTTTATAAAATTTGAAGTTTAGAAACGATTTCAATTAAATGAAGATGTATATTATAAAGAAAAATTCATCAATAAATATAAAATAAATGAATAAAAATATTTTTAAATAGAAAGTAATAAGAATAAATTTTTTTATGTTTAAAAAAATTCTAAAATTTTATTTTTTATGTGTTATATGTTTTCTGTTAAAATTAATTTTTACCACTTATATACATTGAATAATTCAATATATATTTTTCATTTAGAATCATTATTTCTAAATTAGATAATAGTTTAAATTTTATTTTTTTGATATAAAAATTAGTTGTCGAGGTAAAAGATCATTAACACAGTAGAGGTAAAAGGGTTATTTTCAAATAATTTTTTTAAGCGCCATATAAATTTTATCTAAATAAATTAAATATATAAATTTTAAATTAGGTCACTAATTTAATTTTTAAATATATAATATATATTAAAAGATATTTAAATTTTTAATTGATAAGAAAAATTAATAAGATCACTTAATATTTATAGAGTCATTTTTTGAAAACAAAAAACATTATATGTATCCTAATTTTTATTTAAAATTAATTTTTAGAATATCTAAAAAATTATTAACATAAAATGGGGTCTAAATTTGGAATCATCGTTTCACTATTCATTATAAGGGTTCATCTATTATTTTTAGAAAAAAAAATATTTTCCATACTAAATAATTAATACTGGTAAAAAGGGATTAAGGGGGTAACATAAATTTGATAAAGTTTATGATAAAATGAAATAAAATATTTTTAGAAGTAAATTTTAAGGAATGAAAGTTAATCCAACATTTTTCACCCATATTCATTTACGTAACTTATATAACACTTCTAGAAAATTTAACTATATCCATGGGAAAAAAATTTGGTTATAATTTAAGAAACCATTATTATAGTTAATAGCCTTGGTAATAAAGGCCATGGATCTTATTTTCAAGGAATTAGGGATAGAAGTTATTACCCCAATTTATTCCCAGGAATATAGCTATGTGGCCCTAGAAATTTTACATAGATATAGCTATAGTCATAACCACCCCTATAGGTATTAAAGCCATGAGCTCACCCTATATCTATACCAGAACATGAAAAAACTATTTTCTCACCGTGTAGCCATAATAATTCCACACATACTCAAAAATAAGGTTGAATACAATATATATCAATAGAATTAAATTCAATCTACCAATATAATTAAATCTATCTTGAACATAAATAAAATAAAAATTTAATATTAGTATTGCTAGAATAAAACAAAAAACATCAATAGAAGTTTTTTTAAAAATGACCCACAATACCACTTTCCCATGAACCATGAACATCCTCACCAACTCCGATAGGATAAATAACATTATAATCACCTCTTCTCACACCACCATTATCACCATCATCATGAGAGTCAACATTTTCATCGACACCTAAATCAGTGGATAGATAAAAATAATCTCAGTAATCAAAATGAATCATCATCGAACAACCATAGATTACTATAACACCCTTGGGTGAAAGTGAATAAAAAATATATATATATAACCTTCCATCATATTTTGATTTTTCATTTTTTATGTTCTACTAATTTTTTATTCATTTTTTTGATTATAGAACAAATTTTTTCTTCTATGACCATTATTTAATTTTTACCCATAGAAAAACTATCATAAGACCAATATTTAAATGCTTTTATCTTCTTTCTAGGTTGGAATACTACCTTTCCATAGTTTTCATACCCTAATATGTGATATAGATGATCGTTTGGTCCTTTTCTGTTTGGTTTTTTCTTCTAATTCTTAAAATTAAATTTTTTGAGTGATATATAACGTAAATTAAAATTAATATTTTTTCAAAGAATGATATTTAGTCAAGATAAAATAAATTTAAATATACAAAGAAAAAAATTTCCCCGGTGGACCCAATTAGTGTGGTACCATATCTATTTTCTGTCTAGTATAAGTTAAATTAGATTAAGGAACTCAACCCTTGATATTAAATTCATTTTTATATGAATAAAGAGAAATAAAGAAACATTTATATAAATCCAGAATTGAAAAAAAAGGAAAATACATTTAATTAAATAACACATTTAAGTAATGAAATAATACAATGAAGTTTTCCCCTAAAAATAAACTCAATATAGTGGAAATAATATTTTAATAGCTAATAGAAAAATTATTTTTAAATTCATGGTGATTACCAATATAAAATTTTTTCATATAGTATGGAATGTAAATTAAAATAGAAAATGGATTTCAAGTAGCTTCATGTTGATATTATATTAAGATCAATTGACATAGTGGAAGTCATGAATAATTATATGAATAAATATAGACAGTAATTAACATTACTGCTAAAAATATATGGTCTCTCATATATATGAACACATGTACATGAAAGTGTGTTGTCAAAGGATGAATTTTCCTCTCTACATAGGATAAGTTAATTGTCTTGAAAATTTTCATCTTATTTAATTTTTTTATTGATTAGTTTTTTTAATGGTCTTATAAATAACTAATCTGAATGAAAATGTGTCTCTTTAAACATATCATTTTGGTGTATATAGTAAGAAATTCGTTATTTATTTAGAAATTATATATAAATATATCTCATGTGTCAACACTGGTTGGAAATATCCAATATAAAAATTTCATGTACTGTAAATTATGTTCTCTAGTTAAGTAATATTGGGATGTATTTAGGAAAATTTATTATATATTGTTTACGGTGAATAATTTATCAAGGATAAAGTTATTTTCACTTTTCTATTCATTTTTTCTCCATATTTGACTATTGATAAGTTTCAACAATCATCGTGTAATATTTCCATTGAGGGAACTAAAAGAAAACATGATGTTAGAAGTTATATTGAGAAACTGATGGAGCTGGTGTCCTAAAACTAAATTTTGTGTAAATTATGATAACATATATTAATATTTTTGGATATTAATAAATTCATTATCAATTCAAGGTTATTATTATTCATAAAAAAGTATGTGATAATGTCCTTAGAGTAGTTTTCACACAAAAATGTCACAGTAGTTCCCTACTATGATGAGAACCTATAATTTCCATGACATTATTATTAAATATATATTCTATAACTCAATGATATAATTTAAGGGATAAAAATGATACGGGATATCAGGTGTGTAAACTCATAGGACTTTGAGGCACCATATGATGATATATTCCCTTAGTATGGTTCGGTATAGTATATTATTAGAATGATACTTGCGAGAGGGAAACCCAAATATATATGTTTCATTGGATGATCCAATATATGTAAGTGTGTTTTAATACTTAGGCTTTAATAATATTTTTAATGAGTTTTATAATGAACATATATTGATGTATTAGTGAAAAAGGTGATGATATATGTTCATGACGAGGTAGGATACGTTGGGTGCGTCCCGAGTAATTTTTTATTTGTAAATAATATGAGAATGGATTTTTACCTTATATTATTTAAAATAATATGATATCTGGGGACCTTTTATGGAAATTATATAGCCTAAATAAATCCATGGTCATGGTATTCTATAGTAAGGTTTGATCTCCAAAAATCCAATCCAACAGAAATCAAGCATATTGGTTAATAACACCAGTATGCAACCTCCTTGATTAGAGATATCAAGATAATAGGATTATATTACACAAAAAGTATCTAAATGAGGTATTATGTAATCAAGATATTAAGTTACATATCTATGGGATCCATTATGTTTTTGTATTCTAACCTTGAACTTCAGGATTCTTTGACTAAGGCCATTGAGAAATATTGCAAGAGGGTCACACATTAAATATGTAATCAATGTTGATGGATATTGAGTATTTAAAAAATAGTGTATGATTTAATAATGTAATATTTATTTGTTTTTCAAAATTTTATCAAAAAAAGTACTAAAAATCCACTAATCTTATTTATAGTAGAAAAATAAAATGAATTCAAAACATTTCACTGCTATCCATACATGAAAAGGAAAAACTTATCACGGGCACAAATTTCTATGAATGTAAATTGATTTTACTTGTTATCCAATAACATGAAAGGAATGTTTATGTGTTTTTCTTAGTAATGAGGCATGTGAGTTTGAGTTATCTCCCTATGAAAAACATTTGAATGTTTCTACAAAAGTTCAATGTTTCATTCTATCATTGCGGAAAAATGTTGGTTTGAAGCAACATGAGTAAATTGATACATATTGAATGATGTATCACCATTGGGATCTCTATCAAGATAAGGTGATACAAGAGTTATATGAGATATCCAATGTTATGTTTACAATTAAGCTTTGAGAGTCAGTGCTTGCTGGGCCTCATGTAGTCAATATTATTAGAGATATTTAACAGTTTGATGCCTAAGGGATAAAATTTCTAGATGAGTTTCACTTAGATATTATATTTTTTCACACTGCCCAAGACCATATCTAATTTTATTGTTAATTATAAAATGATAAATAATTAGAATAATCAATCAGTACATATTAATAGGATTCTTCATGTGGATTAGGACATGGGGAATGACAAATCCATGATCCTTATGTTGAATAACAAAAGGAACAACAAGGTGAAGGTTACCAACACTAATATAAATTATAAAGCTTCTAACCACCATCATTTCATGAATATAATGATCTAGAGAAAGTTCAAGGTAAAAGAAGTAGTATCTTTTGATTGTGTCAAGCAAGGACAATGGATGAAATCCCCCCAGAGTTATGGGGAAGCTAAATGTTCATTCACCATCAAGTATAATATTTTGATATTTACACATTGGGTATTAGATACAGATTTTGGTACTCACATAAATCTCTTAATGAAGTAACCATGTATATTTCAAAATATTTCCAGAGGATAGGTGAAATTACGAGTTGTCAATGGTGCAAGACTGGATGTTATATCCATTAGAGACTACTTCCATTAATTTCCAATAAGAATGATATTATTTTTATGATATTTTTATTATGTACCAAATTTTACCAATAACATAATTTCTATACCATTCCTTGAGGAAGACGGTTTTATTTTTATGTTTGGGAATAAAAAATCCATTTATAATGAAAATATATGTTATATCATGTAAAATTTAAAAAATTGTCATTATGTATTAAAATAAAGAAACCAATAATTGGTTATAGATAATGAATCTTGTTCACGTGACTAATATAACATTGAGATATGGAGTCACTATCTTGGTCAATTGAATGATATGTTCCTGAAAAATATCACTGAATATGATTATTTAGACTCTTCTATGATAAAACCACATTAAATATGTCATGAATTATTATAAGGAAAATTTTCAAAAACTACATTTGGTAAATAAGGTTAAAGGTCCATTGATCTTTTATGATTTTTACACACTGATATTTGTAGACCATTTCCAGATAAAGCTAGAGGTGGTTATTCTTACTCTATAACTTTTATAGATGAATTGAGTAGATATGGATATGTCTACATAATGAGTTATAACTCTATTTACTTTGAGAAATTCCAAAAATCCAATAATGAAGTAGAAAACCAACTTGGAAATAAGCTAAAGAATCTTCAATCAAATGAAGTTGGTGAATATATTAACCACGAGTTTATAGACTTTATATGGGAGTTTGGGAATCTATTTAAAATCACTCCACCATACACAACACAGTGGAATGGTGTTAATTAAATGAGTAATTTTACCATGTTAGAAAAGGTAAGGTTGATGATGAGCCATGCAGATCTTCAATTATCCTTTTGGATATTCATTATAAAATATGGCATACACACTAAATTCAGTATCAACTAATGTGGAAAATAGAATTCATTTCATGATATATAGTGGAAAGAAACTTTTTTTGTTGCATACACATGTATAGACTTGTGATGTGTTTTTAAGGCCTTATCAGACAAAAAAATAACAACTTAGGGAATAAAGTGTGTATTTATAGGGTATCCTATGGAATCAAAGGGATACTAACAATTCAACCCCTCAAATAATAAAGTAACGATCACCATAATTTATGTATTTCTTGAGAGGAAACACATCCACAAAAAGGATAGTGGGAGAAATATTACCTTTGATGAAGTTAATGGTCAAGATATATAATAGTTGGTATAGGAATAGATTCCATTGGTCCCTAGGGGATTAGTAGTTCCTGAAACACAACTATTTTATAGAATCACTAGTGGCGTAAGAGAACTAGATAGATTTGGGTTTCCATTAACTGAAAAAGATGAATCATTATTGGTTAAAAATGATGAAACTCTCTCACGCATAGAGAATGTAGAGAGCTCATATGCTTCAAGATTGCAAGAAGACACAAATTCTAAAATGGATTCCATGTATTAGAACTGGTTTTGGGTTTGGAACAATGTACTAGTTGATGTAAAATTCATAGGGTGAAAATGGATATTGAATAGAAAACTGGACATGTAAGGTAATATAAATACCTATAAAGAAATGATAGATACTAAAGGGTTTAAACAGGATCAAGGAATTAACTATGCCTTTTCACCAGTTTCCATGTTTAAATCCATCATAATTAAACTTGTCATAGCATCTTACCATGACTATGATATTTTTCATGTGGATTTAAAAACAACTTTCTGTAATGGGAACCTTCATAAAGAAGATTATATAAAAAAACCAAAGGTTTTTGGGACTCTAGGTCATGCCAAAAATATTTCTAAGTTGTATAGATCCATTTATGGATTGATGTAAGAACCCATGTTATGGAAAATTTCCATTAATTAATCTATAAAATAATTTTTTTTATTAATAATAAATGTGATCCATGTGTTTACTAGATCTCTAGTGGGAATGTGGTTGTTATCCTACTAATATATGTTGATGCCATATTAATTACTGGAAATGAAATAGTAGTAATATAGTTTTTTAAGGATTTGTTAAACATGTACTTCCCCATGAAGGACTCAGGTGAAGCATGATATATTCTAGAAATCAAGATCATTTGGGATAGATCCATGTAGCATAATATACTAAGTCAAAGTGCATACATTGATTAGGTAGAAAAGAGATCTAGTATGGAACAATCTAAGAGGGGTTTGGTTTTGAGTGACACATGGTATGCATCTTTCTAAGAAAATGTGTCCTCAGAAACAATAAGAGAAATATAGAATGTGTAAGATCCCATATGCTTAAATGATAGGATAAATCATGTATTCCATGTTATGTACTAGAATTTATGTTACCTATGCATTGAACATTGTAGATAGATATCAACCCGGTCTTGGAGAACAACATTGTTATTCTGTTAAAGTTATCCATAATTATCTGGGAAAATTTATGGATATGTTCCAAGTGTATGGAGGAGAAAAGGTTCAAGTCATTAAGGGTTATATTAATTATATTTTTAAAAGATATCAGAATTTTATAATGTTGAATTTAGTGTATGTTTTCAACCGCAACGAAGGATTTATGAGTATGAAGAGTTAAAAGAAGCCAGTTTTCACTAATTCTACACTAGAGTTCGAGTATATAGTGAATTATGATGCAACCATTTAAGGTATTAGGATATGAAAATTTTTCTCAGGTCTTGATGTGGTTCCTAGTAGTAAACACCATATCACATTTTATGGTGATAATACTACAGTGGTGGCTCTTGAAAAAGAGGCAAGGTCACATCAATAGACAAAGAACATACTCTAGAAGTATCTCGTCATGAGGGATTTTTCATAGAGGGGTGAAGTTAGAGTAAACAGTGTTCCCATAGAATAAAATGTGGCAGATCCCTTGAATAAAGTATTCTCTCATAAGAAGCATGATTTTCAAGTGAGACTTAGTGAACTAAAGGTGGTTATCCACTATATTATTTCTGTTGGGTTCTATTGGAGTTTCTAACCTATAACAAACTTCGGTGTACTTTATGATAACATGTATTCTTATTTTTGGATATTAATAAACACCTTGTCGCGTCATGACTATTCTTCTACGTCACATAGTATGTGATAATGTCCTAAGAGTAGTTTTCACACTAAAAGATCATAGCAGTTCCAAGCTATGATGAGACCCAAAAAGTGACAGATGATATCATTTGAGGTAAAAATGATATTGGATATCAGGAATGGAGACTCAATGGACTTTGAGGAACCTTCTCATGTTTTACACCCTTGGTAATATTCAGCGTATGATATTATGAGAACGATACCCGCCAGTAGAAAATAAAAATTTAAATGTTTCATTTGATGTTCACATATATTGATGTTTGTATTGGTCCATTTAATTTAATATTATTATTAATTTGCGTTATGTGTCATGTACATTAATGTGTTGAAAAAAATTGTGATGAAATATGTTCACGGTGAGGTAGATACATTGGGTGCGTCATGAGTAAAATTTCATTAATTAATAATGAAAGAAAATATTTTTAACTAATATTTTTTAATGAAAGTAGATATCTTAGGACCTTTTTGGAAATTATATAGCCTAAATAAACTCATGGTCATGGTTTTCTATAGGAAAGTTCAATTTTCATAAATTCAATGAAAGCAAAATTGAGCATATAGATCGATGAAACCATCATTCAACCAGCTTAATTGGAGGTTCATGATAAAAGTATTATATTAAATAACTACTATTGATATTTGTTATTATTCCATTATAGCATTAAATTCTTTCTTTATGGGTTTTTTGAAATCTTTTTAGATGCTATCAATGGACTTTAGGTTGCTTCGCCTAATGCCACTGATAAAGATCCCATGAGGGTCACACATTATGTTTATCCATAATATCAGTTAAATAAAATATTATAATTAATTATTTAAAAAGTTTAATAAATATTATTCCCACACATGGTATAATGATTTTCCATTTTTACATGATCATATATATTTTTTCACCAGTTATTATAGAGAATATTATGTTAGCAGAATATTTAATAAATATTTTTTTGATGTTTAGTAGATATAATATTTATTTATAGAAGAATAATGTAGTGATATTTTTTATTAAATAAATAGTCATTATTCAATTCTTAATAAATCTTTTAGAGGAGTGGCAGATCAAGTTTAATGGTCCATTAAGAAAAAATATACATTGAATATTATTTGGATAAAAAATATTTAATTTTAATTTGTGACTTTATCATATGTCAATAAATAATAAGATTATTATTATTATTATAGGAATTTGTTTTTGGGGGGATAAAAAAATAATAAAAGGAACTTGTAAAATTATTTATTCTAACCCTAGCAGTATATAAACACAATTATATTATTTTCTTATTAGATCCACTTGATTTTGTGTTCTGAATAATGGCATCTAGAGAGAATCCTCTAAATCCCTATATAGATCAATATCCAAGAACACTCCCAAGAATGGAGAGTGATTTTAATCCACCTTCCACTCTCTAGTCAATAGAGATCTAATAGAATCCTTTGGAAGTGATTCTCAGGGTTATCAAAGGAAAATGACTCAAGTGATAGGATCTTTTATTATATCACACATAGATTCCTACAGTGACGTCCAAAAATGTGTATAACACATGTTGGTAACCACTAGAGGGAATATATTCTTAATTATTACAACACAATGATGGTATGAATTAGATATTTTTTTAAATCCATCAACAAAGAAAGATTTACTTTCAATTTAATTAATTAATTTTATTAAACTAATTATAAATTATAAATGATGATATTGTTCATTGGTTCCAGTGTTTATCCATTTTCAATATTCATTTATTAGATTCCATTTATCATGAAATTAATTTCATGTAAATCTTGAATTAATCATTAAACATGATAAAAATTGTTGGGAATGACCCATCACACCCTTCACTATGCCCAGAACCTTTTGAAACTACATAAACATGATAGATCCTCCATTCAATGTTGGGAATAAATTATTTATATGTTTATTTTTTCCCTCAATTTTTCTCATGAACTCAAAGAATAAAATTTATTATTTATTATTCAAAAAATTATCTATCATCAAATAGTTTTCCAACTTCTTATGATGAATGATCTATAAGTTTCTTGAAAGAAAATTTTTCTTATTTTGAAACGGTAACTTAGAAACTTTTATATCACAAATATAAGTGATTAAAAACACCATTAAAAAGAAATTTTGGGAAGTTTAAAAAAATATATCCCACATTTAATGATATTATAAGGCATTTGAAGTGATAAATGAGATTATATTACCATAAAGAATAAATTTTCTCTAAGTCGTTGAAAGTTTTAGAAAATGGAGTGGGATAAAAAGACATATTCCCCTATGTTTTAATATAAACGAATCATGTGAATGATAATTTAAAATAGTTAAGATACTAAAAAGTGATAAAAATTTGTATGGTAAAAATATAGGAATATTAGACATTTATGATGCACTATCAATCTTTTCAAAAAATCAAGCACGAAAAGAAACTAATACGGTGAAAGAAAATGATAACATTGTTATAGTTATTTATGAAACTAAAATGAATGGTATTAATGAGTATTATTAGATTAAATTTTTCACTAAAAAATATAGTATAAAACATTGGTTTTTATAGGAGAAACTATATGTAACAAATTTTTTTGTATCAGTGAGAAGGGAATCCCTTTTGTTAAGTTGGGTTAGTGGGAACAAGGTTTGGAGGATTGAAATGATAAGAGAAAACATAGATGAATATGGTGAAACACAAATGGTGATGACCTTGGTTCCATATAGAGGAGATACATGAGGCTAGATATCATCATGAATTATATAATTGAGTGAAAGTGATCCCAGTTGGGAAGTCATATGAAACTGGGTGTAGGATATTCAACGATACTCTTTACATGGCCCTATGGGGATAAATTTGGTACTAGTGTGTCACGCCCTTTTCACATGGGATCACCTCAATCATTGGATTCATAAACCTATAGGTGATGAATACCTAGGATAGAGGATCTAGTACTATGATCATAATCATTAATGTTCATAAATTCTAATTAATTTTTTTCACTTCGTTTATAGATATATGGATTTATTTAAGTAATTATTCAATTACATAATCATTTTCCCATTTTTCCTCCTAATATATTGTAGTATGAGGGTCCTTATATAAGAAAAGAAATTTAGGATTAGAAATAACCACTAATAATAATATGAAGCACTTAGAACCCTTCAACCTGTAATTAATGACTCGTGCATGATATATAGACTGTGTTATTAGAAGGATAAAGCAAGCTCAATGCTACTGTTTAATAGGGTCTGTGACATAATGGTGGAATAATAAAATAATGTATTAGATGAATAAGGTGTTCAATATAATGATTAAAATCCATTCGTTATGAAAAAATAAAACTATGAAAATGATTTCATAACATAGTTATTCTCCATTTCTTTGAAAATTAACTAATCATCTAAATAATTGATAGATTCCTCCCATTTAACAATATTGAGTGACAAAAAATTCACTCTCTAATTATTTGATCTTATTGTAATATATATCAAAAAATAGTAATGTAAATGTAACATGGTTTTATGATTGGTTAGGATTTAGAACTAAAATTAATGGTGATGTTATTTATCTGGATAGTGGTGTCACATATTCTGAGTTCATCCCATGAATTTTCAATTTATTTTGTACATAAAGGATGATCAAATTTGTTTAATTAAGGTGGCCATCACATATATTAACACATTATTATAACCTACATGAATCCTCTATATGAATCATTATTTTTAACCTAATTATACTATTATTTAATCATATGATTATGGGCCACTCTATTTTAACATAGGGCATGAGTGAAAGAGAATAGAGGTTTGCAGTAAATAACAGAGCACGAACTGTTGGGTGTAGAATATAATTGAGAAGAATTTTTTTGTGGATCACTATGAATAATATCCAAGTCAGATGTATTTAATTGAGGTAAACATAGCTCTATTACTTGTGCATGTTGACTTGATAGTGATTACATGGTTGAAATTTCATACATACTGAAATATAATTAAATAAGATGATCCTTATGGAAAAAATTAATAGTTCAAGGTGTATCTATATTTTCTATATAATTTATCCAATGATGGATTATATGATTTTGTATAAAAAATATATTTCTATGTTTAATGAATTAATAAAGGAGGGCATAGTTTGAACATTATGGAGCAATAATAACATCAAAAGATGAATTAATAATTTATTATATTTTGAACAAATAAGAGGCGTCATTTTTCTAGTATACTAGAGGCCTTTGAATAGAGATAATATTTAAGAGTATAATTATTAAAAAAATATTAGTATAAATGAATTCAATTTTTTTATGTTCATAATTTAATAGTTCTCAACCTCATTCTGAAAAATAGAAATAAACTATGGTATGATATAATTTATTTGAATTACTTTTATAACATGCACACTTTTCACTATCATGTTAATTTATGTTATTCATTTGAAATTGTAATTAATATCACATTTTTTTATTGAGGAAGTGAATGCACATATTCCAAACTCTTGTGAAAGAATGTGATTTCAATGGATAGTATTGTGTATTTGGTACCATGTGATATAAACAATATCGAACTGGTTTTTATAAGAATTACATAGGCAAAACCAATGTAGCACCATTCCATGATGATCATACAAACTAATTAAATTACTATTCATTATCCCATTTATAAGATTATATGAATCCCCTTTATTTTGATATATTTTCACAAAGAATCATAAAAAAATATTTGTAGTCTGATGGAAAACATAAAAGTAGAGATATTTTTTATTACTAAATGAATTTTATCCAAAATAATAATAAAAACTTACCCCACCTAATAAAGATAGTAATACCATCCATAATATTTTAAGACCATGTGTACTGGAGGATTTAATAGGGGACCATTATAGAGGTGAGTTCATTCAAAAGTGTTTATGTATTAGAAAGGTGTTCTATGGGGAGGAATAAACTTATTGAAAATATGATTGTATTTTCTGTTGGAATCTTTTTTATTGAGATCAAACAATAGTATAAAAATTAACTTTAATAATTATAAATTTCAATAAAATTACACTTAATATATTAAATTTTAAATTACCCATACTTTCTCAAGATTTGGAAGATAATTATGTTCGTGGGTATGAAAGTATTCCATAACAGCTTTATTTCATTTCATTATGTCATATTTACCCTATAAAAAATGTTATATAATTTCATTAATATTAATATAATAATTAATTTATAATAAAAAATATTTTCAATTAATTAAATGATTATATACATATAAATATAATTATTTCCTTAAACTTTGAACTATTCCAATGTTGGATCATCTCTTTGTAAAGTTATATTGGAAAATCCAGAATGATTGGTATTTCTTAAACCTCAATGTTGACTCTCTCTTTCAAACCATTATAAAAGACACACTTTTATTATCACCACATTTCACCCACCTCCATTGAATTTACATCTAATACCTTGTTTTCATCAATAAAATTATATAGGGGCTACATTGGAAAATAAATTGATAACAAAAGGTTATAATTTATTATATATAAAAGATATTTAATATTAATTTTCTAAATATTTTCCCACACATGGGCCATTATATTATCTCCAACATCCATACAACATTTTACTGAAACCATAGCAACAATGTTTTTTTAGAATATGTACCAATTAAACCTTTACATTAATTAATATTTTCCCTATGATTGCATCATACTCATTATACTAAACAATAACATGTGTGTGTTAGTTCTAGGCCCCATGATTTTTTTTGTGAACTCATCATCTAGTGGAGGATTCTTATAATCATGAATAATAGGCCATCAGTTAAAGAAATTAATAACTATAAATTTATCATTAATTAAGTTCAATAATGTTTAGACATATACTAGTAGATGGACGATATGCTAACCCCTAGGATTCTTTGTTTATAAGAGTATCTTGAATAGTAGAAGGAGAGGTATATATAGTATCGGTAAAGTGTATATCAAATGAAGAAAACTATTATGATGTGGGGAAACAAGGTTTTTTATAAAACAATATAGAAAATTGTGGATATTGATACGGTGGTGGTATATAATGATGAGATGTTCCCTATTTAATAGATAGTGGGAATGACTAATTAATAAGGATGGGAGTTTCAGAACTGACATCCTATGTGATGTGGTAGGAAATGGATTTGGAAAAGGAAGGTATGAAAAATAAATAGAATTAATAACCATAGGATAAAGTTGTGACAGAATTGACAATGTGAGAGGCTCAGATAAATCACCTCCAAGTAAATGATGTTGCATGTTTATAAATTGAACTATATAATTGGTCATAGTGGTTCCCCCTATAATAATATTATGCTCTGTAGAAAAATCTAACCATCTCCTTGATAAAGGAAAAACATATCATTGATTATAAAATAAAAAAATAACAAAATAATAACATGATAGAAAATAATATCCATGCATAAAATTACCTGAAGGTTCATTTGATTTGTTCTCCATACAATTTCTCCATAGTAATACATAATGACATAAAAATATAAAATTGTATTATTGTATTAATATAAATAATGAAAATGTTAATTAAAATAATTAGTTTAAAGAAATAACTTATAAAAAGACCTAAATTATATTTAAATAAAGAATTTATCAATAAAATAATAATAATTTCAATATGATTTCATATACGGTTACTACTATAACAACTCATGTGAATTTTATAAATATATTTAATAAAATTAATTTAATACCATGTATTAAATTTAAAAAACATATAAAATATAATAGTAATGATATCTTAATAGTTTCAAATTTGTGTATCCTATGCAGGCCCTGTTATAATTAATGTTTCCCAATCTGTTTTAAAAATTGAATTATCAGTGTCTTTAAATGAAATATTTAAATAAATACCAATTGATTCTTCCAAAAAATAATTATCATTCATTCCCTCATCATATATATGTCTTGTAAATAAACCAATAATAAAATAAAATTTCCATTTTAATGGTTCAGTTAAATAAAACACTTGTCCACTTATGATGAGAGAAAGGAAGTTTTACATGTATGAAGATAGTTTTTTATATCAATCATTCAAAATAAAAAGTTATCTATATGCATGACTTTTCATTTTATTGAATCAAACAATTTTTATTTCAAAATAATGACACATCATTGTGTGTATTACTCTAATAAAATAAATATTTTTATGACCCAATAATATGATACATTTTTTTATCAAGGTATCTTGTCTGATTTATTTTCATAATAATCTATTGAGACATAAATTTTTACACTACTATGCATATTTTCCATGTTTGGTCAATAGATATTTATAGAATGATTAAAATCATCTAAAGCCTTTTATTTAAAATCTTGAACCACATAGTTTGGACTAAAATACTATTCATTAATTCATCTGAAACACCATTTATTGGTAATAATAGAACTTGAATGATACCAAAAATGAAAATAACCTATGATTAATTTATGTAAAATAATTTTTTACCTTTTACTTTATCCATGTAGGAAATTATTTATTTTAAAAGTTTTATTTACTCTTAATAAATAATGAAAGATGTAATATTTTTATAATTTTTATGTCTTCCCTAAAAAATATTAAATCTTTATAATGTTAGTAGTGTTTAGTAAAAATTACATATTGAAAAAATAAATATTTATCTTTTCACATAATTGTTGTTATCATAATGAATAGTATAGTTGAATAATATGTTATGATGATCCATTTCCCACACTTCTATACTCTAAGTACACAATGAGTATAATCCATATATTCCCCATGTATGGGTAAATAAAAGAAATGTGGGATAAGTGTGATCATATTGCTCATCTACAGTTCCCATTAGTCGATTAAACATCGTATTGGTGTTAGTAGTATACAATGAATACGATTCCATGAATTTTTATTCTAAATAGACATTCCCAATATTTTCTTTAGGATGGTATGTATTAATCACATATAATTTCCATGAAGATATCATTATTTATGTCATATACATTCATTGACTAGAAATAGGACCACGCAAAAGAACATATAAGGGATGATTCATAGTTATATGTAACAAACATGGGAAAATGAAAAGGTTAAAATGTTCACTAAGTTATAAATAATTATTAGTACATGTGTCCAAATTTTATGATAAATACTTATATTCAACCATTTTATACAAAGGTATTTTTAAAAATAATATATCTAAATAATAGAAACTATGACATTCTGTGAAAGTACATGGTGAATGGAAATGGGAATCAACTCATATAAGAAGACATGGTAGTTATGGGTTATTAGATATTTTTGTTTCAAATTATTTGTATTCACTTTTTTTGAAATGTTAAATAGATACTCATCTATAACCTTCAAGATTTCCAAGACCAAAAGTAATTGTTTTATCCCTAAATTTTTCATTGAAAATTATGTAATTGGCACTTTACACTTATTCTGTACAATTTAGATAGGTTTAATCCTTTTGAATATACCCTAATACATCAAGTCAAGCTGTGATGAACAGTTGTATTTTTGTTTTTACCTTGAAATTTAAAAGAGTTAAATATAACATTTCATTGAAATTTTTCTTGATGTGAATTACTTATAATCAATGACATAATAAATTTTATGATCTACATAAAAACTGAAATAATATAATTTTCTTTATCCATTTTTTATTGTAATTATAATTTGAATTCCTTCTCTTTCTATAATTTTATTGACTCATTCTAAGAAAATAATTCAAACCCTCATGTTTGTTAAAAATATCATTCCCCAAATTCATTGATGTGTTTCATATATCTCTACAAAATAATGAAATTGACTCTTATTTTTCTTGTATGGATTATACATTGATAGAAATCATCAAGGATATATGTTTCTAAAATTTTATCAAAACATTAATCTCTTTAAATTTTACTTTTAAATGAAAATATAAAAGGTTTATTTCTCCTTTTTACTCTAAATAGACATCATTTAGTAATAAAGGAAATTATTTTTCATCTATAATATAGATGCATTAAAAATAATGTATTCCTTTATAAATGCATCATATTCATGTACACCAATTGTCTAAATCACCCTTAACTTGTCTATTAAAATTTTCAAGTATATGAAAATATCATTTCATTGATCAGTGGTTATAAATATAAATATACTCATGGCTACTAGTGGATTATTTATATACATCTATTGAGGAATGTTATAAATGAGAATAAAAAGGTTCCATGTATTGTGTGAAGTATGAATCTAGTGAAATGGATTGAAACTTTCACATGATAACCCAATATCACATTTTAAGTGTCAACTACAAAATCAGTACGTAACCTGTCAACATTCTTCCATGCCTACCCATCTATAGGATTCACTATTTCATTATTATCCTTATTTATTTTATCTTCATGTCATCTTATTCTTCTTTCCATTTGTTATCACATAAAATTTCTTTTTAGTCTAGGAATTAAATGAATGTTCCATATCACTTTCTCTATTTTGTGGTGTTGAGTTCCATTTTTATTAGTTTTCCATCTTAATGTACCAACTGTTTTCACTTATCCCACTATGTATTTTCACTAGAAAATAGAACAATCTATGTGGAATCCTTGGATTTTATTATATGAAAATCCAAATTCATTGACCAATATTAATTCCTTATAATAATTATTTGGAATACATACATTATTAGGTAGTAATTACTCAATAAACATATTGAGATAGTCAATATTAGTATTACTAAATCTATACATTAATTTCCCATTATATCATTAAATTAAAAACTCATGTTTTCTCGTTTTTCACATGTTTGATATATTACGGTATTCAAATATTCTATAATTCCAAAAACATGATCAACATAATAAATATGATCAAAAAATGAAAACTATGATTTTGTATTCATTTCCTATTTCACTTTTCTACATGACGAGTTAGTCTGAAAAACAAATCGAAACCAATCAAAAATCCAATTTTTCATACTTATCCTTTTAACTGAATCAATGTAATTATCCACATTATATTTTTCTCCATTATGATACCATACATGAAATATTATATGTAGGAAATTTTAGTTATATAGTAACCCACTTCCTCATTGGATAACTATACTCTTCCAATATAATAATAACATATTCAATGAATTAGTCATTCATCAGATTCATTATTGGATTCAAACTCCAGAAAAATATTTCAACTCCTTGTAAAGATCATCAATGATCTAATAAACATTTTACATCTGAACTATATCCAATTTAATTAAAAAAATACATTAAATAAATAAATGAGAAAATTATTTAATGTGATATGTATTTTCTTGTGAGATAAAAATGAATAGTCAGTAACATTTCTATAAAAAACTAATAAAATATCATAAATTAAACGTAAAATAATATATTATATGCTGTAAAATTTTAATCTATAATCAATTATTTATTCATACGCTACAAAATTAATTTATTCATTCTTTTCAAATCTGATATAGTACATCTTCATAAATAAATAAAATTAAATAATTTTATAAATACATATGTTTGTGTAAAGGTATTATCACTAAGTATATATTTTTGAATATCATACTTGGTTATTATACTCAATCCAACATGTAAACATTACTAGATCATAATATATGCATGAAAATACTTCTGGGTTATTGATATTGAACATGAAAAATTAATCTTTTCTTTATTGATATTAGAAATTTGTGTTCTTAATGAATTAAAGGGATGGAGAGACATTTAGGGTTTTTTCACCTATAAAATTGTTCTTGTGGGAGTAAATATGTATCATCAAAGGAGATATCATATGTTCATGATTTCAACCATCTTTTTATTTACATTAATTAATATATATGTTTCTCTAATGAAATAGTTTTGGTTCATGAACTATGGGATCCCTATAGGGGAGAATTATTTTATTATTAGAATATTTTGGTGATTGTTTTATGCATAGATTACACGACCAATTTTCAATTGGTAATTATCATTTATGTAATTCATTTTTTTGGAGAAATATAATCCCCAATATGGTTTTAGATATTAAATAAATTGAACCCACCAGATAATTATTTTAGTTACTCATCAAATCAATTTCAATCTTTATTAGAGTGTTAGTGATTCATTAGTATAAATTGAATTCTTCATACACACCCATTTGGTTGTTTGTGATTTAAATGTGGATTTATTTTTGAATTCAATATTATTTCAAATGATTCAATTTAATATAGTATGATTTAAAAAAATTTATTCTATTATTTTTCACAATATATAGTAAATGATTCCAAATACTAGTGTAGATATAGAGAAAATCATATTACATAGTGAATTTGTAAAGACCCAAACCATTAGGGCCCACCTGGTCAGAACAAGGTTCATCAATCACATCCCAAAGTCTACCTAAAATATGATAGGAGCTGGTGACACACACCAACAAGGAATAAATGAAATGGGATTATTTCACTTAATGTACCTATTCACACACACTCATAAATCTTGATTAAAATTTTTATATTAATATAAAGACTGTAACATCTAGAGTGTAAAAATTCATGAAATATCCTCTAAAGAAATACAACAAATTACAATAGTATAAACAAAAATCAAAGGGTAATAGTACATTCCAAACTAGAAATGAAGTCCCAACCTAAAAAAACTAGAATAAATAATATCTGAGATAGTTCAACTACTAGTCTCCATATCCTGACCACCATACATAGTTAATGAAACCATATATCCTAGCACTCCAAAAAAGTCAATACCGATCAATCTGTCATTCGTATGAAAAAAGGTGCATGTGAGAAAAACCCCAAAAAGGGTGAGTATATACATTCCCAACAGTATTCCTAGAAATATATAAATTGAGTGATATAAAGATATAAAAAATTGTCATCTCAACCCTAAAAAATAGGTAAATGAAACACAACATAGATATATTCTCATAAAGAATCCTAGAAGATAATGAAAGGGTGTCTCCAATTAATATTCCATACAAAGTAGATAAGCCTGGCTCTAGCCCCAAAAGTCTATCTTGGATACCCAGTATCAAATGAAACCTCGCCAGCATCTATGTGGAGGGCAATACTCTTTTCTACTAGGCTCCACAGCCAAGGGAGACACAACTCCCATGGAGGACCCACATGTCAACAGAGCTCGAAGATAGATGAGTACAACTCCATAGATATAGGACCTACAACCAATGTAGGGGAGTGCAATCTCTATCTATATAATGATTATGGGGGACCCATTTCTTGGTGATATAGTGGAGTACCAACCCCAAAATCACTTTTATAATCTTTCTCAGATTACTATAATTATTAAGCATCTCTTAAAGAATTATCATTATTAAAAAACCTTTCATTACATCTCGTATTTGACAATGAATGTTACCATCATGTTTGACATGGAAAAAAACATAAGATAGGATACTCATAGACCAAATTATGAATCTCAAAGAAGGAAATATTGGGAGAAGAAGTTATAGAGGGAATACATGACATGTATGGGGGTCCACATGACATGTGTCCTCACATCGTTTCATGGTCTTGTTCTCGTATGGACATGGATTGGGAATCAATGTCATACTACATGACATATATAAGTACTACATGACATGTATCATCCACATGGGGCCTACAAACATTCTCTTTATTGATACCATGTACCTCAGACCATTCATGTGTATCAGGCCATGTTACTTTACATACTCAGGTATAAAGTGATTCCCATGTAACTCTAGGCATGATCATGTAATCTCAGAGTACAATTGAATGGTTTTCCACATGGGGTCCTGATCATGTGTAGTTGGCACATGGCATGGCTTCCCGGGTAGATCCAAATGGTGGGTAGGAACATCAACATGGTTTTTTATACTTAACATAGTTGGAAACCCTAGACATCATAAAATATAAAGAACACACAATGTAATTTTCAACAATTCACGTTGTATAGTTTCATTTTTCATAAAATTTCATATCCTTCTTGCTATTCTAAAGATCTTCCTTCTACACCACATTCAGTTCATTTTACTCCTCAAACATAGTGGGGGTAATCTCTGATCATCTATTCTGGACCTCTAATGGCTGAAAATCGGAATATGATATCTTGGTGAGATAGCTTCACATGAATCATCACTGTTTGGTCTTCCAAAACATGAATTCATCAACAAAAATCACAAAATCATAGTAATATATCCCAAATTCATTAAAACATCTATATCTCACATCTATGTAAAACATTGTGGGGTTTTATCATGTTTAAATTTATCCTAGAATGTAGAAATGTATACATGAGGGACAACTGGGAATAACACGAACAATATCATAGAGTAATGAAAAAAACAATGGTGAAACCATAATTGGAAAATGTGATCCTATCCAAAAAACTATATGTGTAGTTGCATGGGTTATAACCTGTAATAATAAATAAATTGAAAAAAAAAATCAATTTATTAAAAGGGTATCATCCAAAGGGTGAATAATCATATACAAAATTAAATTAAATCCTTGCATTAACAACTTAATCAAAAGGTAGGAAACCATAATTTATGATACCTACCATGATTTAGGATTGAATTTTGGTGATGAATACATTCTAAGTGGATTAGAATGATCCATTGAATTTTCTGCCTCTTGATCCACCATATTTTATTTCCCATCATTCTCTAATCTCTATCCACCAAGGAATAATGTCCAAAAAATAGTCCCAAATATATCCAGGTTTTTTTGGATAACCCTAGAAATTTGTTATTACCAGGTATAAATATAGGAATTTTGTATGTGTTCATTTAAAATAAAATAAACAAATCTAATTATTTATTATAATGAAATGTACCAACAATTATTGACTCAAACAGGCATCTCACATTAACCAACCTTAAGACTTATATAGGGTAAACTATGTGTTCCATATTAAACGGTGGTCTCAAAATTTTAATCTATGGTATTGAATAATTAGAAAACAAAAAACACTGTAATGATGTGTGTGTATTCATTAAAATGTATTAACATTTTTAATATATTTATTTCAAGTTCCTCGATCACTCAATCATTGTGTTGACTTTGTGGATAAATATTGATAAAAATAATTAAATTTTTAATGTAAAAATATAATAAAAATGATTTATTACATTCCCCCACCTTCAAGGATTTTAGCCCTAAAAATAACAATCTAAATAAAAATGTAGGTGTATAGATTCCATGTCTAATTCCCTCAATCCTAGGTTCTCTACTACATGCTCTTGTGCTGCCATAATAAATTAACTAACTGAATGGTCTATCTTTGTAGGATCCTCTCCATCTATTCCTTTATCGCTATCAGATACTCTATGAAGGAGGACCCTTCCTAGATGTCTATCTAACCCCACTAAATAACATGAGTCAGTTCATGAATGTATCACCTCACATATGACACATAGAATATGTCATGCACTCGTTCCAACTATGGGGGAAAGGCTAGGTGGTAATAAACCTTGCCAAAACTTTGTAGGATCTTAAATGGAATGATTCTACTTGGGGAAAGATTTCCTCCTAGAGAAAAATTTTGTAATCCTCTTCATGGGGATACTCTTAGGAATTAATTATCACCATATTTGAACTCTATGGGACTATGTTGTTGATCTATGCAAGACTTCCTCCTAATCTAGGATATCTTCATTCAATTGTGGATCACTAGAGAATTCATCATTATTTCCTACACTATTTATAAAACAATAATATATGTATCTCTAGTCTCAGTCCAACATAAGGGTGACCTAAAGGGTCTCCCATACAAATACTTAAAAGGTTTCTTGCTGACAGTATAGTGAAATCAGTTATTTTATGAAAAATAATCAATTTTCATTTGATATTCCCATATTTGAATGAAATTTAACATTTATTCTCTTTTAATATCTTCCAACACCATGATGGTGAACCCAGTCTACCCTTCTATCTAGGGATGAAATGTAATACACATCACCAACTCACTCCTTAATGCCTCTAGTAAGACTATCAAAAACTAGGACATTAAACAATCATCATGGTCATAGAAAATTTTATGGGGTACCTCATGATGTTAGAGGATCTCCCACATGTAAAAATTCACCAAAATCTACACTGAACAATGTCCCTTGATAGAAAGAAAGTGTGCTAACTTCATGATTCATTCAACAATCACCTAGATAATATCATGGTCTCTTGCAGTTAATGTAATACCTATCACAATGTCCATGGATATAAAATCATATTTTCACTCTGATATTTCAATAAACTCTATCAAACATTCTTGAACTTGGTTATCATCTTTCACTTACTGACATGTGAGACACCAAGAGATGAAATTGGCTATTCTCTACCTCATGTCAGCCCACCAAGACTGAAATTGGAGGTACTTTTACCTAATTTCTATAAAGGGATGTAAAAACAAGGGGAAAGTGTGGAAATCCCTCACAACCTTCTCATGTAATGTGAATGGAACCACTTTCCGTCCCTGAAAAAATGTATTTTCTCACCTCCTTTAAAAAATCTATTTGATTCATCTCTTGAGGATATATGGTCGCATAGTACCTCATAGACCATGGCTCCAAACTAAGCCTCCATAAAATTATCTAAAATAAGAGAATACACCTTTATCTAAATAAAAACTTCACCCATATCCTCCATCAGGGTCACCTTCCATGAAGCCAACTACTCAGATACCTCCTCCACCAATCAAGAATGGGACTTCCTACAAGGGGAATAGGCCCCGATATTTCCCTTTATAGAAGTGTAGACTATATTTGGGCCACTATATTGTTGTATCTCAACCCAATGATTATTTTTCATGTGAAAATTATTTTTTATGAATATATACCTCAGACTCTGATTGTTTGAGTATACAACAATGTTATCTCTCAGAAGATACTACCTCCACATCTTCAAAGGAAAGACTATAGCTGCCAACTCCAATTTGTGGGTAGCATAGTTCTTCTCATGGGGTCCCAAATTCCTCAAACCACATGATATCTATACCAACCTCATCATCAACATGCACCTGATTCAAGATCCAGAGGCATCACAAAATAGTATGCACTCAATATCCTATACTGGTAGTCTCAACATAGGAGCACTAGTTATTCTCATCCTCAAGACCTAGAAGTCTCTATGACACTACTTGTTATAGATAAATAGTCGTACATTCCATGTTATGGTATTCAAAAGGCTATCAATACTAGATACGAATGCCTCAAACATCATGTATTACCCTATAAAGCCAATGAAAATCCCCACTACTAATATGCTCTTGGGTGGATCCCAAGAAAGAACCGCATCAATTTTCAACGGTTCCACATCTAAACCATAATAAAATATTAAATTTCCAAAAAATTGAACCTCATGGATCCAAAACACTCACTTTGAGATCTTTTGATAATGTTGGTTCTCCCAAAGTCGATCTAAAACCATCCTCAGAAGCATTTCATGTTCCTCCTCTAACACAGAGTAAATGAGTATCTCGTCAATTAATACAACTAAAAATCGGTCAAATTATGGATGCAATATCATATTCATAAGAGCCATAAACACAATGGGGGTATTTGTCACACCACCATGAACTCATAGTTTCCGTAGAGAGATCATAATTTCATCTATATAATGTCATCCTCGTGAACTCTTAACTGGTGGTAGTCGAACCAAAGATAAATCTTTAAGAACCATCACACTCATTGGAATAGGTCAAATAGTTAATAAACCATCAATAAGAGGTACTTGTAATTTATAATCACTGAGTTCATGTTGAAATAATTAACACAAAACCTTAATCCCTCTTACACATTTTTCAAAAATAATATTGGAGCTACCTAGGTTGACACATTGGTTCTAATAAAAAAACTTCTCTAAAATATACTCCAACTACAAACTCTAATATTAGAGCTCCATAGGGGCCATCCAATAATCCAAAGAATATATTAGTGTGGTCTTAGGGTCAAATTTGAGGCATAATTCCATCTCCCACCTTGGAGGTATTCATAGAACATCCTCGATGAATAAATCAATAATTTCATCCTCAATTGAAGCAATCTAGATATAAGGACCTAGCCTTAAACATAATATAATATTTATTTAAGTCTCATATTAAGGATATTTTTAGGTTTTTAGTTTTAAATATTTATACCACAACTCATACATAAAAATCATAAAATAAAAAGTTGACAATTTTTAATAGTATCAATTTTTTTCATAATCCAAAACTTTTAGAAATTAAAGAATGATCTCTTTTATAAAAAACTCTTCACAGATTTCAACATGAATTCTTCCAATCCTTTTCTCATTCTTAAGTCTAGTGAAAAACATTGAAAATGTGGAGTGTTCCTAAAAATATAAGTAATGGATTTAAAAATAAGGAAAACATTATTCCATTAGTAAACAATAACACTAATGAAATCCCATTTCTGGAAAACATAACATTTTAAAAAAAATGGGAAATATCATTCATTAATAAAATCTATTTATTTTACATTTTTAAAACAAATGATTACCATGAAAAATTATTAGATAACGAAAAAAATTCTTATAGGTACCTTGGGATATCATCACATTGAACCCTTACACAACCCTTACAGAACACTTACATATTGGAGTAACCATAAATCCAACTTCCAATATAAGTCTCTAGAGAATACAATCATTACCCAATGCATTAGAGTGCTATCTAGTAACACCCATCATTTAAGCTATAAAGGGATCACCTAGTGCTATTTGGGAACACCCATAATTTATAATGTCTAAGAATCACAACATGAAATAAATCATTTCATCATTTGAAAAAATAATTTTTAACTCTTCTGAAAATCGCTTTTAGAAATTAAAATACCATTTTCTTTCAAAAATATAATTCTAAAATTAAAATTCACATTTATTTTGAAAAATTATATTCAATTAAAAAATTACCAAAAAATGGAAATAAGGTTCTTAATTTAATAAAAAAATAAATCTTTCAATGGATTCCAAAAATCAAATAATGTCCATGGCGGTAGAAAAATCATTATCTCCGTGTATATTAAGAATAGAACATTCATTTTGTCATTTTTCAAAACATTCCATATTAAACACATAGAAACATTCCCTTTTGAAAAAATTTGAATGAAATTTAAAATAAACATAAAATGATATTTATAATCCCTTTATATAATTAAGATCATGAATATTTATATTGAGAAAAGTAATTGATAATTAAGTCTTTAAATATTCAAAGTGTCCCATACCACTTTAACCATTTAAATCATATGCTCCATGAGAGAAAAAAAATTTAAAAATAATAAAATAACCTAATAAAATATAAAATATGGATATATAATGGGAAATGGTATGTACATACACCTTATAAAATAATAAAGGTGAATACTATAAAGAAATTTCTCAATGAAATATGATTGAGATAAAATCCATTACATTGAGTCTGGCTTGTCACATGTGTCCTTTAATTCCAAAACAATAATATTATGTGAATTATTTAATTTTTCAGAAACTTTTTAAGCTTTATAAATGATTTTATTTTACTTATTATAATGTTTTAAACAACAACTTAAACTATTGAGTTCACATCGGGTGTTTTGATAATATTCGGTTTATGTATCACAAACAGCTTTGGTATGTGATCTATGGTCAAAGGGTAATTATATTAAAATATATAGAATAATAATAATGAAATAATTAATATATTTATACATAAATTATACATTTAAAAAAATCATGATTTATGGTTCTTATAAATAGACCAAAGACAAAATCATTGAGATGGTAGGTCGTACGTACGCATGAGTAACGTTCCCATCTTTCAACGATCATTGCTGAAAGAAGGAAAATAACCTTTTTCATTTCAGAATGATAATTATATCACAAATACAATTATACTTAATAATATATACATATATATTTAATTCTTTTAATTTAAATTTAATCATATAGTTCTTGGTGGGAGGTAGTCCACATATCACTCAATGAAAATATCACTTTTTTAGTGTGTGAAATGGGGTTAAAGAATATGATATATTATATTTACATAAAGGTAATTATGTCATGAATATAAAATAGATTTTATTCATGTCACATATTTGTAATTAAATCTAATATTAATACATTCTATGTGTTGTGTGAACATATCACATCACTTTGAGGAGGTGACAGAAACACGTCCACAAATGATGTAATTGTATTTACAGAAAATAGAAAGCATGAAGGTATATGTATATATAAATAAAAAAATTATGAATACATCCTAAATATAATTTTTATATTTATATATATATATCAAATAAAATATTTTGTCTATCATAATTCTCAACCATGAGCTGTGGTCATGGAAAACGAACAACATTATTATGTGAGGTGGTAGTTTTTCATACATGAATAATAATTTTTGTTACCCAGTTGATGGATGTGTGTATGGGTTTCGGTAGAAAAATTAACATAAAAACATTTTAGTATATTTAGGAAACTTATTTTGTTATATAATTATCTAATAATAATATATTAAGGGGTGAATAATGAACTAAAATATAAATGGATATTGAATAATGTTACCTCTTTTTCAGGTAACTCCTTTTGGTTTTTACCAAAGGAATTATTGGTTGATTATTACCAAAGTGAGGCATATATGGTATGGGGATGGATTGTTTTATATTATTTTGGCAGGGCTTTGATGATAAAAATAGGATTTATTGGTGTGATGAAATGGGAAGGGTGAGTGCCTTTTTATAGTGGACGAGTAGTCACATTCTTGTAAATTTTTTAAAAGGGAATTCTACCCACATTTTTTCCATGTCATGTGGCTCCAATAATTGTAAAATTTAGATAAAAGTTTTTATTCAGTCTTAATATGAACATACAATGTATTATGGAAAATTTTCTATGACATTCTGGCTCTTAAAATTAAGAATAATCCCTTTTTAAGAAAATTTGGGTAACACCCTGATATTTTATAAGAAGTATATATTTTTTTTGTCTTATGTTATACGCAACATCAAATGAATCTTTCATTACACACAATACTAGCTTGTCTTGATTTACATGCAATCGCGACCTTCCATGATAGCGTGTGTTGTACGCAATACCGAGTTTCACTAAACAGTGATATGCTATTAAAATATTATATAAACTATTAGTTATGAATAGTAATACCCAATTTTTGAAATTTTATAAATTTTATCTTTCAAAATGGACTTCATTTTTGGATTCGTAATATCGAAATTATCCTAGGGTAAAATTTTGGTAATTTTTTGAAAACATTCAATTTTTTATGAATAGTGAAAACACTGGGTTACTATTTAAAAACTGACTTTTTATTTAAATAATTATTTAGTTTATTTAAATTTATTTTAGGTAAAAATTGATACATAATACCTATATAAGTTCAATGTAATTCATTGGAGTAATTTATAATAATTTTAGATATATAAAATTTTTATTGAACTTTTCACCGTCTTTTACCCACCTCCTAGGAGAATTTTCAAATTTACATAAAAATTAATTTTACCACTTCTGTTAGTGGAATTTTTAAAATATTAGATACATGGTTAATATCAAGGAGTAAAATGTGGTTCAATAAGATAAAAATAATTTTTGGTGAATAGTAACTTTTTACTTTTATTTACCACGGTTAAAAGTAAATAGGGTAATTAAGGGTAAAAATGATATTATAATTACCCTAAAACATGTCCTAATTCTATTGGATAAGTTTAATTCGACCAAAAACAACATTAGGAATAAAATATGACCATTTAGGTCCACTTGGATTAGATTAGGACATTTATTATTATTTTATTTAAAGAAGTATTAAAATAGTTAAAATCAAAGTTTAATAAATAAAAACATTTTTCATGTAGGGTTATTCATAAGATAATTTAAACTATAAATATTCATTAGAAATATAAAAATATTTCTGACATAATTTTATTTTATTTATAAATTTTAGACATTAAATAATTTAATTTATTTATGACACAATGATGATGCAGTAATTACCTTATTAATGAAATATTAACATAATTGATGTTATAAATACCCAGATAAATGTACTTTGAGACTTTATATGAATTCCACTAATTTTATAGGTTAATATTACATGTTAGTATTGATTTAATAAACTTTTTTCAAACTAATCATGTTGTTATGATTTTCACAAAAATCAATTACCAAATAGTTTTAAAATTGACATAAAATAGTTTTTAAAAAAATATTATATTATTAATTTTTATTCTATCCTAAAAATATAAGGTTTGGAAAATGACTTAGATAAGGTTATATATATTAATAATTAACCACTTGGGGTTATTTTGGCTTGTTATAGTAAGTTTATTAACTACATATTATAAGAAAACAAGAAGACACGGTAAAAGTTAAATTATTTAACTTAGAGTTAAATCTAAATTATAAGGTTAAAATAGTAACATAAACTTGTCTAAAACCTATTGGTTGAGAGGATTTCTACCCATCCCCACTTTATCTTCGAAATAAATCAATTTGGAGCTATTATAAACCAAATTTGACTTTATTATAAAATAATATTTTAATTTTTTCCTAAGGTGCCCCTCTCCTCCCTTATAAAAGGGCACCTCCTCCCTCTCCTCCTCACACCATTTTGAGCCTTAAAACTCAGCCAACCCCTACCCATTTCCATTCTCAACTTCCCTAGAAACATACTAGAGGTGCTGGTCTTCCTTAAAGACCAATTTTAGTTCTCTAAGAGGAGGTTTCAAACAGGCATGTCGAAGAAGAGGTAATATCCGTTATCGATTCTTTCAAATTTATTTCTTCTTCTAATTCCTCTTCTTTAGTTGTTTCATTATTAAGTAATAACATAAGTATGACTAATATAATTATATTTTATTATAAATATTAAACAAACCTAATTCACCTTCTATCCATCCTATGGAAAATGAAATCACTGCGGGTGCGTACGTACGGAATATCATCTCCGCGCCGTGGTGTAATCTGTTTTCCATCACCACCTCGCTTGGATGGGTATAATGGTGTAAAGAATAACTATATATGATTAATTTAAATTGATATTTATTCTGAAATAGTGTACATACACTTCAATACAATTCCACGATCATGGGAACGATATCATCGCTCGTGCGTGCGTACGGCCAACCGTCTCCACAATGTGATGCGACTCGTTCTACATGATCTTCATTGAATAATGATTATATAAATGAATTTAATTAATAAATATGATTTATATTACACTAATACCATTCTGTAAATGAGGTATCTATAACCTAAAAAGAAGAATACGAATTTATTCGATAAAACATGCATAAGAACATAAAGCAATGAACACCCGAATAACAAGTAGAAATGAAATATTACTAATAAGAAGAGAAGAATATGAATATGTATGATATCATAACAATGAATATGATTCTTTAATAAGTCAATGAAATTATTTAAATAATTATACAGGATGTTAGGAAATGTACAAAGAAAATCGGACCTAAGGTAAGGGAAAATCTCACAGTCACATTTTTATCCGAGGTTGTTTATACTTCAGAATTTACTGGGGAATATTTATTATCCACATCCATGTTTACTCAATATGTAATATTATTTCTATCCTCCTACAATTTTTTAAATCCAATTTTACCCATTGGTGAGTTTTTAGTAAAAGATATGAAAGGAATCTTTTGTCGTTTTTAGTACGAGGTACTTTTTGACTTTTCTGGCCAAAGTACGAGAAGAATGTTTTTTTTAACTTATACGGCATGAATGGATTTTTATGATTTCATATAAAATTATTTCCATGAATCTTCCTTTACGAGTTTTCAAGTTTATTTTCAATCAAATTATTTTAGTTAAAAATTTTATGACATATTAAGAAAGGAAAAATGCTTTTGAAGTAGAAAGGATATTTTCCTCAAGAATAGAGTTCAAGTGTTTTATCAAAATTATTTTCCATCTAAGATAATATAAGGTTCTGTTTCTATACCTATTTTTACATTGATTTGATTATGTTATGATGTAATTCATTTAATGATGTCCTTTTTATCTTATATGGATTATGTTATGATGGAATGATGTTTAAGAATCCCATTTTTATTACATGGGTTATGCTATGATTTATGATTTTGTGGAACACATAAGAATGGTTTCATTATGAGATGGGTGGGACCTATATCTCCCTCCAATTAATTGGGTAAAGATTTATATTTAATTAGATAGACATTGCTGGAATGACAATTTAATCTGGTTCAGTGATACAGGACTGGAACGAGGAGTGAACTCAGTTCAGTAATGGACTTTGTCTGCTATGATGGTGTTGGAAATGAGACTTGACAAATATGAAATGATTTTCTATGATTATGTGTATATTCCACTGAGGTTCATGTTTTAAGTTATGATTATTGGGATTACATTTCACTACTATGATTTATCCCATGTTATGATATTATGATCTCTTTTACAGGTTAATATTTTCAAAATGTTATGTTCTTATGAATATGATATGATTGATATTTCTTTTATTTACCCTTATTGAGCATTTTATCTCACCCTTTTGTATGTTTTATTTTCCCCAGGTCAGGAAGAAGGGTATTAAGTAGGATATTCTAAAAGGGACTCTAGATATGATGAAATAAATGGGAGACAATGTAGATGATTTATAAACTCGTTGTTTATGTTTCCCAGTTCCTAAAGACACTATATCTATATGGTCCTATCATGGTTTTGTTATATATTGTAATAATTATGCTTCAATTCCAATGTAATTACCATGTATGTAATGTACGGGTCGTTATAGTTGGTATCAGAGGAAAGGTATAGTCAACCTTTGGAAACTAGGATGTGAAATCCTTAGTAAGAACCCTAAGGATATGTCTAAGCATAGAACACAATCTTAGTATTTTAGAAATGGCCATGAGTAACCTATGATAAGACCTAAAGTGTGAAATTTTATTCATGATTATGTGGTTTTTCTATTATGATTAGTGTTTCTCACACTATGCTTATTGGTTTTAGTCAATGGCTGGAAACCGAAGGAACCATGTTAATGTTGAATGCGACGAGCAATGCAATGATTGTCCCCCTGAGCAACCAAATGTTATGGGAGATGGAATTCAAAATCTTGTAGCCATTCTCACACAACTTTCTCAAGCTGTGAATCATGTTGGACTTTCAAACAAGCAATATAAGGAGCAACATTCTGTTGAATCCTTCATGAGGCAGCATCCACCTTTATTCAGCGGGTCTTCTAATCCATTAGTGGATGAACAATGGATCAGTACCACTGAAAAGATATTTTCAGTCCTACAATGTTCTGAACATGATAAAGTCATCTTAGTAGTATATCATTTGGAAGGTGAAGTTGATCAATGGTGGAATCTTATTAAGAATACTAGGCAAACTGATGAAATTGAGTCCATGGAATGGGACGAGTTCAAGAACTTATTTTTCAAAAAGTACTTCCCTTTTATTCTTCGAACAAAGATGGATAAGGAGTTTCTTGAACTGAAGCAAAAGGATTATGAATCTGTTGGTACCTAAGAAGAAAATTTTACAAGACTTACAAGGAACTCTTTCGGAATTATTATCCAACCAGAGAGTAAAATCAATCGATTCTTTAGTGTCTTAAAACCAAGTCTTCGAAGGGCATTAGCCATAAGGGACTTCAATAGCTATGAGGAAATTGTTCGATGTGCTCTCAAGGTTGAGATGGAGATTGGAGTAACCCATAAATCATATGGGTTTGGTAAGAAGAGGAAAATGGAATTGAAAGGAAAATATAAAGACCACACTGAAAAGAAGATGGGTTTTCCCTTATGATCAAAGTGTGGAAAGAAACATGGATGTAATTTTCTTAAAGGGACAAGTAAATGTTTTAAGTGTGGAAAAGAAGGTCATCGGGCAGTTGAATGTTGAAATAATGGCAAGAAGATGTCTAATGATGCGAACAAAGAAAGGGATACACAGAATTAACCTCCTACACTTCAATGTTTCAAGTGCAAGGAAATGTGTCATTATGCCAATCAATTCCCTAATCCAAGTGTTGTTGATGATGATCAACGTCAAAAAACTCTTAAGGCCAAAGACAAAGTAAAGTCACATGCAATTTTTATCGGTGATGTGGAGTGTGATAACGAAGTGGTGAAAGGTACACATACCATCCACTCAAAAGTAGAAAATGTTTTATTTGATTCTAGATCCACCCACTATTTTATTTCTGAAGAATTTTCTAAGGGTATCGCCATATTACCTCAGCAGTTAGATATTGAGTTAGTAGTGAAAACCCCTAATGGCACAACAGTCGCATTAAAAGTTTACAATTCTTCTCCGATTGAAGATTGTGGGAAAGTGCTTCCTGCAAATCGTGTGATCCTTCCTATAGTGAAATTTGATGTGATTCTTGGCATGGATTGGCTTTCTTTATATGGATCTCATATCAATTTCCAAAGAAGGGAAATCTCATTTAATATTCTCGATCAATCTACTATCATCTATCGATGCAAGGATGAATATAACCTTCCAGTGGAAATTTCTTCCATATTATGGGTCTTGATTCCAATAAATGAAGTTTATTTATCTCAAATGGTTGAAGAAAAACTCACGATTAAGAATATTCCCATTGTATGGGAGTTTGATGATGTCTTTCTGGAGGAATTTCCAGGTCTTCCACCAAATCGTGAAGTTGAGTTTTCAATAGAACTCATACCGGGTGCTATGCCTATTTCAAAGACACCATATAGAATGGCCCCAATTTAGGTGCAAGAATTAAAGAAGCAACTCCAAGAGAATCTTGATAAAGGATTAATATGCCCTAGTGCATCACCTTGGGGAGCACCTGTTTTTTTTGTTAAGAAGAAAGATGGATCAATGAGACTCTGCATTGATTATCGAGAACATAACAAGATCACTATTAAGAACAAATATCCTCTCTCATGCATTGATGACTTATTTGACCGACTACGCGAAGCTCAATAATTTTACAAGATTGATCTTCATTCGGGGTATCATCAATTAAGGGTCAAAAAAGAGGATATACCAAAGACGGCTTTTCGTACAAGGTATGGAGACTATGAATTTATAGTGATGCCATTTGGTTTTACTAATTCCCCTGATATCTTCATGGATATGATGAATAGAGTCTTTAGAGACTATCTTGATCAGTTTATGGTAGTCTTTATAGACGATATTCTTGTCTATTCAAAGAGCAAGGAAGAACATGAATATCACTTGAGAATTGTATTAAAGACCCTAATAAAGGAGAAGCTTTATGCCAAATTTACCAAGTGTGAATTTTGGCATCAAAAGTTTCATTTTTTGGTCACATAATCTCAAAAGAGGGGATATATTTGGATCCATCAAAAATAGAGGTTGTTGAAAGATGGTCGAGACCAACGACAGTAACTGAGATCCAAAGTTTTCTTGGTCTGGCTGGATATTATCGATGTTTTGTGAAAGATTTTTCAATGTTATCTAATCCACTAACCAGGTTGACTCGAAAAGGAGTTAAGTTCGTGTGGACAGAGGAGTGTGAAGAGAATTTCAAAGAGTTAAAACGAAGGTTATCTATTGCACCTGTGCACACGCTGCCGTGTAGTGGAGAAAGGTTTGTTATCTACAGTGATGCATTCAAGAAGGGACTAGGGTGTGTTATCATGAAAAATGATATGGTGATAGCTATTGCATCATGATAGTTGAAAATCCATGATCAAAATTACCCAACTCGTGATTTGGAGTTAGTTGTGGTAATATTTGCATTAAAAATATGGAGGCATTATCTTTATGGTGAAAGGTATGATATTTATACTAATCATAAAAGTTTAAAGTATATTTTCACACAAAAGGAGCTAAATAAGTGCCAAGGAAGATGGTTGGAGTTGATTAAGGATTATGACTGCTCAATTCATTATCACCCAGGGAAAGCAAACAAGGTGGAAGATTCATTAAGACGAGAAGACCATGCTAGCTTATCCATGATGAGGATCACAAAATATCAAATATTTATGGATTTACAAAGGATGGATCTTGGAATTATAATGGAAGGGGAAAATATTATCTTTATTAAATGAATATTCAACCATCTGTACATGTGAAGATTAGAGAGGCACAAAAAGAAGATGTAGAGTTACAAAAGAAGGTGAGAAATGTTCCTAAATTCAACCTTGATTGTGATGAGATAATAAGGTTCAGGAATCAGGTTTTTGTTCCTCCCATCCTAGAATTAAAGAAGGAGCTACTGGATGAGGCTCATAGTTCTTCATTCTCTAATAATATTGGAAGCACGAAGATGTATTGAGACTTGAAAGAGTACTTCTGGTGGGATGGCATGAAAAGAGATGTTGCTGAATATGTCTCTAATGCTTGGTTTTTCATCAAGTCAAAGCTGAGAGACAGAATTCTAAAGGGATGTTACAACCATTACTCATTCCCAAATGGAAATGGGAAAAAATCACTATGGACTTTTTCACCGGACTTCCTAAAACATCCAAAGGCAATAATTCTATCTGGGTCATAGTTGATCGTCTTACGAAGTCGGCACACTTCATTGGTATTAGAAAAGAATTCTCTCTGGATCAGCTTTCCGGGATATATGTAAAGGAAGTGGTAAGATTTCATGGAGTACCACTTTCCATTATATCTGATCGGGAACAGAGGTTTACCTCGAAGTTTTGGTGAAGTCTTCAGCATATTTTAGATATAGAGTTGAGTTTCAGCACTGCTTATCATCCTCAGAAAGATGTTCAGTCTGAGAGAACAATTCAAACTCTAGAAGACATGTTGAAAGCTTGCTCTATGGATTTCAATGGTGGTTGGGATCAACACCTACCTTTGGTGGAATTTTCTTATAATAATACATTTCACTCTATTATTCATATGGATCCTTATAAAGCTCTCTATGGAAAGAAATTCAGGACTCCAACTTGCTGGGATAAAGTTGGGGAAATAAAGCTATTAGGACCTGAACTTGTTGATGAGATGGAAGAAAAGGTCAGATATATTCAAAAACACATAAGAGCATCTCAGAGTTGAAAAAAAAGTTATGCCGACAACCGAAGAAAAGACCTAGAGTTTTAATTGGGTGATAAAGTTTTCTTACGAATATCTCTTTGGAAGAGAGTAATGAGATTTGGAAATAAGGGAAAGCTGAGCCCTAGGTATATCGGTCCTTTCGAAACACTGGATCATGTTGGGAAGGTAGCTTTCCGATTGGCACTTCCACCGAATCTCTCTCAAGTTCTCAATGTGTTCCATGTATCTCTCCTGATAAAGTACATACCTGATCCTTCACATGTACTAAGCTCAGAATTTGTACCGTTGGAGCAAGATCTTTCTTATGAAGAACAGCTGATAGAGATTCTAGATCATAGCAAAAAAGGTCTATGGAACAAGACCACTCGCTTGGTGAAAGTTTTATGGAGGAACCACCAATTATAATAAGCTATCGGAGCTTGAGGATATGATGATAGAGAGGTATCCTCATCTGTTTATTATGAAGTGACGAATTTTGTGGGTGAAATTCATTTTAACGGGGGTAGAATGTAACACCCTGATATTTTATGAGAAGTATATTTTTTTATGACTTTTGTTATACAAAACATCAAATGAATCTTTTATTACACACAACACTATATTGACTTGATTTACATGCAATTTCAACCTTCCATGATAGCGTGTGTTGTACGCAATACCGAGTTTCACTAAACAACGATATGCTATTAAAATATTATATAAACTGGCCGTTATGAATAGTAATACCTACTTTTTGAAATTTTATAAATTTTCTCTTTCAAAATGGACTTCATTTTTGGATTCAGAATATCGAAATTATCCTAGGGTAAAATTTTGGTATTTTTCTGAAAACTTTCAATTTATGATGAATAGTGAAAACATAGGGTTACTATTTAAAAACCGACTTTTTATTTAAATAATTATTTATATTATTTAAATTTATTTTACTTCAAAATTGATACATAATACTTATATAAGTTCAATGTAATTCATTGGAGTCATTTTATAATAATTTTAGATATATAAAAATTTTATTGAACATTTCACTTTCTTTTACCCACCTCTAGGAGAATTTACAAATTTAAATAAAACTTAATTTTACCGCTTCTGTGAGTGGAATTTCGAAAATACGAGAGACATGGTCAATATCAAAGAATAAAATGTGGTTCAATAAGATAAAAATAATTTTTGGTGAATAGTAACTTTTTACTTTTATTTACCACGGTTAAAAGTAAATAGGGTAATTAAGGGTAAAAATGATATTATTATTACCCTAACACATGTCCTAATTCTATTGGATAAGTTTAATTCGACCAAAAAACAACCTTAGGAATAAAATATGACCATTTAGGCCCACTTATATTAGATTAGGACATTTATTATTATTTTATTTAAAGAAGTGTTAAAATAGTTAAAATCAAAGTTTAATAACTAAAAACATTTTTAATGTAGGGTCATACATAAGATAATTTCGACTATAAATATTCATTAGAAAGATAAAAAGATTTCCTACATAATTTTATTTTATTTATAATATTTAGACATTAAATAATTTAATTTATTTATGACACAATGATGATGGAGTAATTACCTTATTAATGAAATATTAACATAATTGATGTTAAAAATACCCAGATAAATGTAATTTGAGACTTTATATGAATTACACTAATTTTATAGGTTAATATGACATGTTAGTATTGATTTAATAAAAAATTTCAAAATAATCATGCTGTTATGATTTTCACAAAAATCAACTACCAAATAGTTTCAAAATTGACATAAAATTGTTTTTAAAAAAAATATTATATTATTAATTGTTATTCTATTCCTAAAAATATAAGGTTCGTCCAAATGACTTATATAAGGTTATATAGATTAATAATGAACCACTTGGGGTTCTTTTAGCTTGTTATAGTAAGTTTATTAACTATATAGTATAAGAAAACAAGAAGGCACGGTAAAAGTTAAATTATTTAACTTAGAGTAAAATATAAATTATAAGGTTAAAATAGTAACCTAAACTTGTCTAAAACATATTGGTTGAGAGGATTACGACTCATACCCACTTAATATTTTAAATAAATCAATTTGTAGCTATTATAAACCGAATATGACTTTATTACAAAATAATATTTTAAGCTTTTTCAAAGGTGCCCCTCTCCTCCCTTATAAAAGGGCACCTCCTCCCTCTCCTACTCACACCATTTTGAGCCTTCAAGCTCGTCAAAACCCTGCCCATTTCCCTTATAAACTTTCCTAGAAACAAACTACAGGTCATGGTCTTCTTCAAAGACCAATTTTAGTGCCCTAATAGAATGTTTCAAAGAGGCGTGTCGAAGAAGAGGTAATATCCATTACCGATTCTTTCAAATTTATTTCTTCTTCTACTTCTTCTTCTTTAGTTGTTTCATTATGAAGTAATAACATAAGTATCACTAATATACTGATATGTTATTATAAATATGAAACAACCCTAATTAACCTTCTATCCATCCTACGGAAAACGAAATCACCGCTCGTGCGTACGTACGGAATACCGTCTCCACGCTGTGGTGTAAACTATTTTCCACCACCACATTACTTGGATGGGTATAATGGTGTAATTAATAACTATATATGATTATTTTAAAGTGATATTGATTCTAAAATATTATACATACACTTAAATACAATTCCATGATCATGGGAACGATATCATCGCTCGTGAGTACGTACGGTCTACCGTCTCCATGATGTGATGCGACTCGTTCTACATGATCTTCATTGAATAATGATTATATAAATGAATTGAATGAATAAATATGATATATATTACACTAATACCATTCTGTAAATGAGGTATCTATAACTTAAAAAGAATAATAAGAATTTATTCGACAAAACATGCATAAGAACATAAAGCAATGAAGACCCGAATAACAAGTAGCAATGAAATATTACTAATAAGAAGATAAGAATATGACTATGTATGATATCATAACAATTAATATGATTCTTTAATAATTAAATGACATTATTTAAATCATTATACAGGAGGTTCGTATATGTACAAAGAAAATCGGACCTAAGGTAAGGGAAAATCTCGCAATCTCATTTTTATCTGAGGTTGTTTATACTACAGAATTTACTGGGGAATATTTATCATCCACATCCATGTTTTCTAAATATGTAATATTATTTCTATCCTACTACAATTTTTTAAATCAAATTTTACACATTGGTGAGTTTTTATTAAAAGATATGAAAGGAATATATTGTCATTTTTAGTACGAGGTACTTTTTTACTTTTCTGGCCAATGTACGAGAAGAATGTTTTTTTAACTTATACGGCATGAATGGATTTTTATTATTTCAAATAACATTATTTCCATAAAGATTACTTTAAAAGTTTTCAAGTTTATTTTTAATCAACTTATTTTAGTTTAAAATTGTATTACATGTTAAGAAATGAAAAATGTTTTTGAATTAGAAAGGATATTTTCCTCAAGAATGGAGTTCAAGTGTTTTATCAAAATTAGTTTCCATCTAAGATAATATAGGGTTCTATTTATATCCCTATTTTTACATGGATTTGATTATGTTATGATGGAATTAATTTTATGATGTCCTTTTTATCTTATATGGATTATGTTATGTTGGCATGATGTTTAAGAATCCCAATTTTATCACATGGGTTATGCTATGATTTATGATTTTGTGGCACACATAAGAATGGTTTCATTATGAGATGGGTGGGACCTATATCTCCCTCTAATGCATTGGGTGAAGATTTATATCTCATGAGATATACATGGCTGGAACGGCAAGTTAATCTGATTCAGTGATACCGGACCGAAACGAGGAGTGAACTCGGTTCAGTAATGTAATTTGTCCACTATGATTGTAAGAACCCAGGTTTTGGCTATAAAAGACTTTGGAATATTCTTGATGTTATTCCAGAGAAGCGCCTTCAGACGGTGTGCGATTCTGAGCCCCGGTGTGGCCGGAATTATGTTTTCAGTGTGTTCACACTGGACACGCCAAATAAAAGGGATAACTCTGTGATCCAGATCAGAGATCCTAGTGTATGGATGGGTCTGGAATGGTGTGTTTACCCTAGTAACGACATAAGACATGTCGGCGCGGGATGTTTGGACCCCTCACTCGCTTTCGGAATGTTAAACAGATAAATTAATTAATTAACTTATTCTTTTAATGGTGAAACTCAAGTATCTCTTAAACAGAGGCTCATATTTGAAAACTGATGGCACCGTTGAGTCCGGAATGTTCCGTTTACCCTAGGAGGGGAGTAAGTTCGCGGACGCGGCCCGTCTGTGAAAAATGGCCCCAGGGGCGTTTTCGTAATTTGGCGCCTTTGTGCGTTCAGTTTTATAACTTTTGAACGGGGCCTCAGATTAAAATTTTGAGACTTCCATTGCGCTTAGAGCGTGGTTTTTATCCTATGGAAGGCTTAATCCCAACCTCATCGGGAGTTCGGGTACGGGGTCGCGGGAGGGTGTTTAAGTTAATTAATTAATTTAATTAACCTACCCCCCCCCTCTTCTCCCTCATTTCCCCTCCCCTAGAGAGATTCTCCCCTATCCTCCTCCACTCCGAAAAGGCGGATCCTATGAGGCGACTCCGGCGAGGCGCGACCACTCCGGCGGGTCAACGGCAAAGCATCGGGCTACACCCAAGAGGTTGGTGGTGTTCGTTTGAGTTTTGAATACCGAACCCCTCTTTGGATCCCAATTTTAGCATCAATTTGTTGTTTTATCTTTGAACAAATTCCATGGTCGTGTATTACACATTTTTTTCTTTCCATTGCATCTTTCAGAATTGAAATCCGAGTTCGGAGGAGGCCACAGCAGTTCGGCGAATTTTGCGGGTTTTGGGGTTTTTCTGGCGGCGCGCACGGTGGTCCAGCGGCTTCAGCAGGGCGGCGCGGGCCCTGTCCAGGCGGTGGCGCTCTTCAGCGCGGCGGTGAGCTCCCTGGCCTGGTGGCGGCGCTCTTCGGCATGGCGGCGAGCTCCGGATGCGGCGGCTTCACGCGGCGCGGAGCAGGAGGACCGGCCGGTTGACTCGGGAGATTGGGATCGCGCGCCGCGACCCCACGGGGGAAGAAAAGACCCGCGCCAGGCGGGTCTTCGTGCGGCGGACCGACCAGCCCTTCTGGCCGGTGTGAGCATGGACCCCTGGTCCACGGCCGGCCGGCACGGCTAAGCCGCGGGCCGGCGCTGCGAGCTAGGCCGGGCGGACCAGCCGGTCCAGGCCGGTCCAGCCCAAGGGACGTTGCCCCCCTCGACTTCGGACGCCCATAATTTTCATTACGGGTGTCGGTTTTGCATGCCGTCTGTGGCAGTGTCTTTCGGGCACTGAGGAAAAGCTTTTGAGATGGTTTTGTGAATTTTTAATTTCCAAAACGAGGGGCCTCGGAGGCGCGACGTGTCTTTAAGTGGACGAACGTTTTTCCCGAGATTCTTGTTTTGGGCGGCGCGGACACATCCGGCGTCCGTTTGGTGCGCTGTCAGCGGCATTGTGACCCTGGTGCCGAGGTGTAGTTGTCCATGGTAGTTTTGGGCATTGAAGCTGGAGTTAATCCATGGGCCCCACGGCCCGTCTTTTGTGCTACGTGCAGTGTTTCACGACTTTTTCATCAGACGTTCGTTCAGGGCGTGTGAGTAATCATTTTTGGGTGTTTTTCTGAGGGCATTGCATTGGCGCAGTCTGCCCTCTTTAATTTCGCACAATGGTGCAGGCCTCACGAGGGTTGTTTGGGCGTTGACGGTGATTTTCCATCTCTATCATCGGGCGGCCGTTTGGGACAAGTGAATAGTCCATCTTGTGTACTTTTTTGAGAGGATCGCAACGGTGTGATCCGTTAGTTGTGTTTTGGGACCGGGATGCAGGTCCCACGTGGTACCGCTCGTGCGCAGTAAGCCAGAATGTATCTTTTCCTCTGGATAATCATTCCACTTAGGTGATTAGTGCTTTTGACTTGTTTTTCCGAGAGCATTGCGATGGCATAGTTTGCCCGACCTTTTTTAGGGACGTGGTGTGGGTCCCACCCGACCTGGCTACGGTGAATAGTACCTTTTTCACCGGTTGACCATTTCAGGTGAGTATGTATCCTATCTCACATGTTTTTTCATGAGGATTATAACGGTACGATCTGTTTGGTTGTGCGGAGTCTCTTTCGAGGTATCACTAAATGTGGAAATATGGAAGGTGTCCTGATGGTGGTTCTTTCTGCGATGCTTGAAAAGAACCCTTGGCATGTGATCGTGTGCACTCCCATGGGAGTGGAGTAAATGCTTAATGAGATGTGGTTGGTCGTGCCTAGGCTGATGAGGTGGCAAGTTGGCGAAGTTGCGTTTACACCCTTCGCGTTGACGTTGGGGTGTCGTGTGCACGATAGCCTTAGGGCTGGAGACGTGGTACACTCTGGGAGTATATGAGAATTCTTGGAGGTACACGTTGTGGATTTTTGTACCTAAGAACATTTGTGTGCTTGGTTGGGGTTGAGATGGGACCACACGTCATGTGGGCCCCACGTGCATGTCATGTTCTTCCTTGCGTAATTTAACCTCTTGCGGCGTATAGGGTCTCTCTGTGCTCATTTGTTTGACCAGCAGGGTGGAGTTTTCCCCTTGCATATGTGCTCGTTTGTGGACCAGTAGGGTTGAGTGGTCTCCCCCTGGTTTCGTTCTCGATGGATCGGCCGGTAGCGGGGCTAGTGACACTCAGTGATGGAACAGGCACTGAACCTCTATTGGGTGTGTTGTTTTGGAGTTGAGTGGTTGTGCGGTACCCACTCAGTGCTCGGTTGGCCTGTGTTGTATCATCTAGTAGGGATGGCCAGAACAGTTCCGGGTTTACCATCCAGCAGGGCTGGGCAGTGGGTTTCTCACTAACTTCTAGGGTTTACCCTCCAGCAGAGACTGGGCAGTGGGTCACCCGACGCTCTTAGGGTCTACCCTCCAGCAGAGACTGGCCAGTGGGTCACCCGACGCACTTAGGGTCTACCCTCCAGCAGAGACTGGGCAGTGGGTCACCCGACAACCTCTTAGGGTCTACCCTCCCGTAGAGACTGGGCAGTGGGTCACCCAAAAACCTCTTAGGGTCTACCCTCCAGTAGGACTGGGCAGTGGGTCGCATGTCGTCTTGTTCCAGGTCTACCCTCCAGCAGGGCTGGGCAGTGGGTCGCTTGTCGACTTATTTGGGGTCTACCCTCTAGCAGGGCTGGGCAGTGGGTCGCCTGATGATGTATTAGGGTTTAGCCTCCAGCCGGGCTGGGCAGTGGGTCGCCTGATGATGTATTAGGGTTTACCTTCCAGCAGGGTTGGGTAGTGGGTCACCCGATATCTTATTATGAATTACCCTCCAGCAGGGCTGGGCAGTGGGTCACCCGTTGGCGTTTCGGACTCAGTCCTTTATACAAGGGTAGTCTGTGTCTTTACTCCACGACTACCGGAGCGGGACCCTCATTTGTACGTGTCAATGATGTGATGGATTTGACTTTGAGGAGACCTCCCGACTGCGGGGTAGTGACGAGGTGCGGTTTGACGTTCCTCCAGAACTCTCAAGTATGAGGGGTGCTTTCCCCACCAAGACGCGTCCTTGTGATGCAACCTAAAACAGTGTAGGTGAGTCAGTGCCACCCAAAATGGATAGTGTCGAGGTGCGGTGATTTGAGCCCCTTGACTTGTAGTTTGGGGCAGACGTTCGGGATGCTAGGCATCGATGGTGTTTACTTCTGGGACTGTTGGCGACTCACCTTTCTTGGGCTGAGCTACGAGATGGAGATCCCCTTAAGACCTTGTTTTGGGCTTCTTGTTGAGCATATGGATTTGTATATACCTTGTTCTGGTACCCACTTCTTTGGTTAGGTTACTCTCCTTCTAGGAGAGGTGAAGACACGCGGGGTATGCCATGTGCTTTCCGTGTCTAGCTTCTCGTGGTTGGATGAGTCTACTCTCCTGCTATAGGTAGCGAAGACTCGATGAGAATTTCATCTTCTCACCGTTTCCAGCTCCTTGTGTCTGGACGAGTCTACCTCCTTTCTCTTGTTGGGTTGAGTTGGACTCTCTACTGTACTCTTTACTGCACTCCTTTACTTTCCCCTATTCGATCTACTGCTCACCCTCCGCTACCTCATTGGTTTCACCCACGAGCCTTCGGGGTATCCTACTGAGTATTTTTATACTCACCCCTTCTTGGGATTTTCCCGAACTTGGTGTGCCCTTGCAGACGAAAAATAGGTTGGTCGTGACTTCAACAGAGCTTAGGAGTTTGGGATCTTGGACCGCGTGCGGTGGTCGGAGTCGGGTTCCAGGCGGGGGACCCTACCAGCTGTTTTTATTCTGTTTACCTGTTGTTGGGTTGTGGTACTTTTATGATTGGGCGCGTTTTTTTCCCATTTTCTTTTCAGTTTACCTTCAGCTTTTACTTTGTACTTTTAGAGGTCGATGCACATTGTGGTTTATTTATACTAGTTGGTACTTTGCTTTTCTTTTTACTCTGCACTTTTTCATTGAGTGTGCTACGTGTGTGTGTACAGGTACTTCGGTAAAGGCCTCCCTGAGTTTTTGTTCCTTCAGCACTGGTCACCAGCCCCTGGCCTATGGAGGCAGGCTTGGGGTAGATGCGGCTCGAGCCGGATAGGGTCGGGTTGTGAAAAAGTGGAATCATAGGTGGTTCATTCCTTGGGAAGCTATTTGGACGTCCCTAAAATAAAAGGAATTGGTTGGAATTTAGGGCAACAGTGTTAACGTGTCTCAAGAGCAGATCTCAGGCCAGGGAGTCCAGTGATGGTGCGGCGGCCAACGTATCTATTCACCAGGACCTTGATAACCTGCTTGTCAACTTGGCATACTAAGACACTCGTTGCAAGGAATATTGGTTTGTGCATCACATAGGATTGAGTCATTAACTGTCCTTCTTGAGTCAGATCCCCATTGTTGTTGTTGTTTTGGTATATACATATATGCTCATCTGACTGCGACACTCCTTGATAATAGTTAGGATTTCTCTGCAAAGACAGCCAGCCAAGATACCAACTTTGGTGCCTGATGACGACCATGTGAGCTACGAGGCCTCAGTCCAGGACCCATCATGTGAGCCCCTTTCTCTCAGTGGGCCGGTAGCAGCACCCCCACCTGTTGAGCAGCAGAAAGCTTCAGCAAAACAGGCTGATCTTGAGTGCAGGTTGAGCGCGCTCCGTGAGTTCCAGCGGCAGAGACCGCTGAGGTTTAGTGGTGAGCCATACCCTTAGGCAGTAGAGGTTTGATTTGAGATAGTGGTTCACCTTTTCAGGCTTGTGCAGACGCCAGAAGATCAGAGATTGGCTTTGGCAGCCAACCTTTTCCGCGGAGCAGCTTGGCGTTGGTGGAGTCTGGTGACTCAGTTTTTTGACGAGTCGTCGATTTCGTGGGGCGACTTTCAGTTTTTGTTCTGTGATGAGATTTTCCCCTCCTGCTTGCGCTGCATTCATATTCAAGATCTCCTGCACTTTCAGCAGGGAGGGATGACTGTGGCCGAGTACCAGGCTAGTTTTGCAGACCGTGCACGCTTTTACCCGGACTTGGTCCATGACGAAAACATTCGAGCATGAACGTTTGAGAAGGGTCTCCACTGAGAGATTCATGTTTTCATCATACCCTTGATCATTTCCACATATGATGGGTGCTAGAGCAGGCGCTGGTGACAAAGAGCTTCCTGTCACATTCAGGAGTTGGTGGTGGCAGCAGGCACGTCGAAGCCGAGATGTCTGATGTAGCTAGCGAGCGTCAGCAAGTAGAACCTCGGCGTAGGTGGCTTTCTGACAACCAGGCTCAGGGGAGTGTTCGTACACCACAGTGGAGCCGGAGGGCACTAGTGCAGCCCAGAGAGATTCGGTGCTATGCTTGCGATGGACGACGTCACCTAGCACGAGACTGCCCGACCAGGCATGTAGAGAGCTTCGGGCAGGCAGCAGGTGCACCACCACGATGGAGGCAGTGCCATGATCGGAGTAGTACCGAGAGGGGTGGTGCTAGCAGATGAACGGGAGGAGCTAGTAGTGGGGGATGGCTTTACGAGGTCTTCCCATCACCACTAAGTGGTCCACGTCAGGCTCCAGGAGCTGACAGTTGGGACCACGGACAGTCGCGAGCTTTGGATGTTTACGATCCTGCGGAACATGAGGTGATAAGAGGTACGCTCTATAGATCTTCTACTTCTTGCAGTAGAATTGATAGACTCTGTGTGTGGAATGATTTCCTCCCTGCTCTTTGCTTGAGGTGTTACCAGGGTGGCGCGGGGCGTCGGTGTAACCCTGTTTTGGTATGAAAAAAGGTGTAGGAACTTTTTCTTTATTCGATGGTGTCGACTCCATTGCTTTTCGAGCGTGTAAGAGAATCTTGGTTGTGAGACATCAACTGTGAAATCTTGCGTGACCAGATATCCTTGGGTGTTTCACTATATAGATATTCTGAAGGAGGTAATCATCGGGCCTTGTTCCAGGTGCGGGCGGTAATTCCAGTCGCGGCGTGCGACGTGGAGGTTCTGTCGGGGAGGTGAGCTACCCCCGAGAGCCTTCGGGCCGTTTGAGACCGTGCAAAGGGATGGCGAGGTTCCTTACTGCCTTGCCCTAACCCCAAAGTCTAGAGTGGGTGCACGATGTCTCCCGTGTGGTTTACCTGAAGAGAAGTGTGCATCCTCCTATGCACGACATCGGTGAGGGCAGACCTCGCGTGAAAAGATCAAATCCTTTGGTCTATGTGCGGTGGCATAGACCTGTGCAAGAGTTCTTCTGGGTACGGGAGAACCAGGTGTGGGCTTAGTACCCTGAGTTGTGCCCAGGTTTTTATTTTCGGGGATGAAAATATTGAATTATAGAATGATTTAAGAACCCAATTTTGGGCAATAAAAGGATTTTGAATATTCTTGATGTTATTCCAGAGCAGCGTCTTCAGACGGCGTGCGATTCCGAGCCCCGGTGTGGCCGGAATTAAGTTTTCAGTGCGTTCACACTGAACATGCCAAATAAAAGAGATAACACCTAAACGGTGATCCGGATCAGATATCTGAGTGTATGGATGGGTCCGGAATGGGGTGTTTACCCTAGGAACAGCATAAGACATGTCATCGCGGGATGTTTGGACCCCTCGCTCGCTTTCGGAATGTTGAACGGATACATTAATTAATTAACTTATTTGTTTAATGGTGAAACTCAATTATATCTTAAACGGTGGATCGAATTTGAAAACCAATGGCACCTTTGAGTCCGGAACGTGCCGTTTACCCTAGGAGGGGTGTAAGTTTCGCGGGCGCGGCCCGTCTGTGAAAAATAGCCCCAGGGGTGTTTTCGTAATTTGGCGCCTTTGGGCGTTCAGTTTTATAACTTTTGAATGGGGCCCCGGATTAAAATTTGGATACCTCTGTTTCGCTCAGAGTGTGGTTTTTAGCCTAGGGGAGGCTTAATCATGACCTCGTTGGGAGTTTGGGTACGGGGCCGCTGGAGGGGGTTTAAGTTAATTAATTTATTTAATTAACCTAACCCCCCCCCCCCCACCCTCTCTTCTCCCTCATTTCCCCTCCCCTAGAGAGCTTCTCCCCTATCCTCCTCTACTCCGGAAAGTTGGATTCGGAAAGGTGACTCCGACGACGTGCGACCACTCCGGCGGGTCAACGGCGAAGCATCGGGCTACGCCCAAGAGGTAGGCGGTGTTCGTTTGAGTTTTGAATCCCAAACCCCTCTTTGGATTCCAATTTTAGTGTTGATTTGTTGTTTTATCTTCAAAAAAATTACATGGCCATGTAGTACACATTTTTTTCTTTCCATCGCATCTTTCAGAATTGAAATCTGAGTTCGGAGGAGGTCGTAGCGGTTCGGTGAAGTTTGCGGGTATTGGGGTTCTTCCGGTGGTGCGCACGGTGGTCCAACAGCTTCAGAAGGGCGGCGCGGGCCCTGGACGGGCGGCGGCACTCTTCGGCGTGGTGGTGATCTCCCTGGCCTGGTGGCGGCGCTCTTCGGAATGGCGGAGAGCTCCGGCCGCGACGGCTTTGCGCGGCGCGAAGCAGGAGGACCGGCCGGTCGGGAGACCGGGGTCGTGCGCCGCGACCCCGCGGGGGAAGCAAAGACCCACGCCAGGCGGGTCTTCGCGCGGCAGACTGACCAGCCCTTGTGGCCGGTCTGAGCATGGACCCCTGGTCCACGACCGGTCCAGCCAAAGGGACGTTTCCCCCCTCGACTTCGGACGCCCGTAATTTTCATTACGGGTGTCCATTTTGCATGCTATCTATGGCAGTGTCTTCCGGGCTCCGAGACGAAGCTTTTGAGATGGTTTCAAGAATTTTTAATTCCCAAAACGAGGGGCCTCGGAGGCGCGACGTGTCTTTAAGTGGACGAGCATTTTTCCCGAGATTCTTGTTTTGGGCGGCGCAGACACATCCGGCGTCCGTTTGGTGTACCGTCAGCGGTGTTGTGACCCTGGTGCCAAGGCGGAGTTTTCCTTGGTGGTTTCAGGCATTGAAGCTGGAGTTAAGGTGTGGGCCCCACGGCCCTTCTTTTGAGCTACGTGCAGTGTTTCACAACTTTTTCATCGGATGTCCGTTCGAGGCGTACGAGTAGTCGTTTTTGGGTGTTTTTCCGAGGGCATTGCATTGGCGCAGTCTGCCCGCTTTAATTTTGCACGATGGTGCAGGCCCCATGAGGGAAGTTTGGGCATTGACGGTGATTTTTCATCTCTATCACCAGGCGACCGTTTGGGACAAGTGAATATTCCATCTTGTGTACTTTTTCGAGAGGATCGCAACGGTGTGATTCGTTAGTTGTGTTTCAGGACCGGGATGCGAGTCCCACGTGGTACCGCTCGTGCGCTGTAAGCCGGAATATATCTTTTCCTCCAGATAATCGTTCCACTCAGGTGAGTAGTGATTTTGACGTGTTTTTCCGAGAGCACTGTGATGACGCAGTTCACCCGACCTTTTTCAGGGACGTGGTGTGGGTCCCACCTGACCTCGCTACGGTGAATAGTACCTTTTTCACCGGTTGACCATTTCGGGTGAGTAAGTAGCCTATCTCGCATGTTTTTCTGTGAGGATTACAACGGTATGATCCGTTTGGTTGTGTGGAGTCTCTTTCAAGGTATCACTAAATGTGGAAATATGGAAGGTGTCCTGATGGTGGTTCTTTCCGCGATGCTTGCAAAGAACCCTTGGCGCATGATCGCGTGCACACCCGTGGGTGTGGAGTAAATGCTTAATGAGATGTGGTTGGCCATGCCTAGGCCGATGAGGTGGCAAGTTGGCGAAGTTGCATTTAAGCCCTTCGTGTTGACGTTGGGGTGCCGTGTGCACGATAGCCTTAGGGCTGGAGACGTGGTATACTCTGGGAGTATACGAGAATGATTGGAGGTACATGTTGGGGATGTTTTTACCTGAGAACGTTTGTGCGCTTGGTTGGGGTTGAGATGGGGCCACACGTTGTGTGGGCCCCACGTGCGTTTCGTGTTCTGCCTTGCGTACTTTGACCTCTCGTGACGTAGAAGGTCCCTCTGTGCTCGTTTGTTTGACTAGCAGGGTGGAGTTTTCCCCTGGATTTGTGCTCATTTGTGGACTAGTAGGGTTGAGTGGTCTCCCCCTGGTTTTGTTCTCGATGGATCAGCCAGTAGCGGGGCTAGTGACACCCAGTGGTGGAACAGGCGCTCAGCCTCTATTGGGTGTGTTGTTCTGGAGTTGAGTGGTTGTGCGGTACCCACTCAGTGCTCAGTTGGCCAGTGTTGTACCATCCAGTAGGGATGGCCAGAACAGTTCCGGGTTTACCCTCCAACAGGGCTGGGCAGTGGGTTGCTCACTAACTTCTAGGGTTTACCCTCCAGAAGAGACTGGGAAGTGGGTCACCTGATGCTCTTAGGGTCTACCCTCCAGCAGAGACTGGGTAGTGGGTCACCCGACGCCCTTAGGGTCTACCCTCCAGTAGATACTGGGCAGTGGGTCACCCGACGACCTCTTAGGGTATACCCTCCAGCAGAGACTGGGCAGTGGGTCACCTGAAGACCTCTTAGGGTCTACCCTCCAGTAGGACTAGGCAGTGGGTCGCCCGTCGTCTTGTTCCAGGTCTACCCTCCAGCAGGACTCGGCAGTGGGTCGCCTGTCGACTTATTCTGGGTCTACCCTCCAGCAGGGCTGGGCAGTGGGTCGCCTGATGATGTATTAGGGTTTACCCTCTAGCAGGGCTAGGCAGTGGGTCTCTTGATGATGTATTAGGGTTTACCCTCCAGCAGGGCTCGGCAGTGGGTCGCCTGATGATGTATTAGGGTTTACCCTCCAGCAGGGCTGGGCAGTGGGACACCCGATATCTTATTATGAATTACCCTCCAGCAGGGCTGGGCAGTGGGTCACCCGTTGGCATTTCAGACTCAGTCCTTTATACAAGGCTATTCTGTGGCTTTACTCCGTGACTACCAAAGTGGGACCCTCGTTTTTACAGGTCAGTGATGTGACGACTTTGACTTTGAGGAGACCTCCCGACTGCGGGGTAGTGACGAGGTGTGGTTTGACGTTCCTCCAGAACTCTCAAGTATGAGGGGCGCTTTCCCCACCAAGACGCGTCCTTGTGACACGACCTAAAACCGTGTGGGTGAGTCAGTGCCACCCAAAGCGGATAGTGTCGAGGTGCGGTGATTTGAGCCCCTTGACTTGTAGTTCGGGGCAGACGTGTGGGATACTGGGCATCGATGGTGTTTACTTCTGGGACTGTTGGAGACTAACCTTTCTTGGTTTGAGCTACGGGATGGAGATCCCATTACGACCACGTTTCGGGCTTCTTTTTGAGCATATGGATTTGTATATACCTTGTTCCGGTACCCACTTCTTGGGTTTGGTTACTCTCCTTCCAGGAAAGGCGAAGACGTGCGGGGTATGCCACGTGCTTTCCGTGTCTAGCTTCTCGTGGTTGGACGAGTCTACTCTCCTGCTATAGGTAGCGAATACTCGACAAGAAGTTTATCTTCTCACTATTTCTATCTCCTTGTGTCTAGATGAGTCTACCTCCTTTCTCTTGTTGGGTTGAGCTGGACTCTCTACTGTACTCTTTACTGCACTCCTTGTTGTACTCCTTTACTTTACCCTGTTCGATATACTACTCACCCTTCGGTACATCCTTTTTTTCTCCCTCGAGCCTTCAGGGTATCCTACTGAGTATTTTTATACTCACCCCTGCTTGGGCTTTTCCCGCACTTGGTGTGCCCTTGCAGACGATGGACAGGTTGGTCATGAATTTAGCGGAGCTTAGGAGTTTGGGAGCTTGGACCGCGTGCGGTGGTCGGAGTCGGGTTCCAGGTGGGGGACCCTTATAGCTGTTTTTCTTCTATTTACCTATTGCTAGGTTGTGACCCTTTTCTGGTTGGGTGCATGTTTTTCCCCTTTTCTTTTCAGTTTACCTTTAGATTTTACTTTGTACTTTTAGAGGTCAATGCACATTGTGGTTTATTTATAGAAGTTGGTACTTTGCTTTTCTTTTTTACTTTTCACTTTTTCATTGAGTGTGATGCATGTGTGTGTACAGGTATTTAGGCAAAGGCCTCCCTGAGTTGTTGTGCCTTAAGCGCTGGTTTTCAGCCCCTGGCCTATGGAGGCGGGCTTGGGGTAGTTGCGGCTCGAGCCAGATAGGGTCGGGTTGTGACAATGATGGTCTTGGAAATGATCCTTGACTGATATGAAATGATTTTCTATTATTATGTGTGTATGCCACAAAGTTTCATGTTTTAAGTTATGATTATTGAGATTATATTTCACTACTATGATTTATCCCATGTTATGATATTATGATCTCTTTTGCAGGTTAAGATTTTAAAAATGTTATGTTCTTATGAATATGATATGATTGATATTTCTTTTTTTACCCTTACTGAGCATTTTAGATCACCCTTCTATATGTTTTCTTCTCCCCAGGTCAGGAAGAAGGGTATTAAGTAGGATATGCCAAAAGGGACTCTAGATATGATGAAATAAACGGGAGACAATGTAGATGATTTATGAACCAGTAGTTTAAGTTTCCCAGTTTCTAAAGACACTATACCTATACGGTCCTATCATGGTTTTGTTATATGTTGTAATAATTATGCTTCAATTTTGAAGTAATAACCATGTATGTAAAGTACGGGTCGTTATAATTTGTCTCTTAATCATTGTAGTTAATTTTAATTACATTCACTAATCATTTTGGTCAAAAAATAATTTCAAAATATTAGATATTATATTATATTATTATTCCATATATTTATTCCATTTTTAAAAATTAAAATCACATAAGTTGTAGAAATTATTTTAAATTTAATCCCATAAATTGGAAGACAAAGCGGGTTTTTAAAGTAAAAATATTCAAAAGTTTACTAAGTTTTTATATCTGAATTCAAGGTGAAATTTATTATAATCATATAAATTGGTTTAAATTATTTAAAACTGGTCTATTTAGAAAGTAAAACTAATTAGGAACATAATTTATCTATATAAATAAATTGTCCAAAATCATTTTTGAACTAAAATTCTGTATTTTTCAGCATTGATTATAATATCAAAGTTCTCAAAAAAATAGAAAAAATCACCCAATATAATTTTTTTTATTTATATTTTAAAAATTCAGTTCATTTTTTCATATAAAAAATTATAAGTTTAAAATTTAAATTTAAAATTGGTTCTACATTAAAAGGAAGTAAATCTAACTTTTCAAAATATAAATCTTTTAATGATTAAAATTTTATTTATTCTTTTTTAAGCGTATAAAATTTATTGGATGAATGTAAAAAAATTTAATAAAAATGCGTAAAAATAATATATTTATTCCCATTCATTCACATCGATAAAACTTCTAGGTGACAAATACCACTATAAATGATAATATTGATAATAGATTATTTTCTGTATACCTTAGTCTTGGGTGAAATGTTAGATTTTGGAGAAAATCATTATTGCATTTCAGTTATGTTAACATACATAGAATCCCTTTTAAAGTGAAATAACTATCTAATTAATAAATATTAATAAATAATAAAAATAATAATTCTATAATTACTTGGGATGTTACATTCTTCCCCCCTTTTGAAAATTGTATCCTCACATTTTTATTTAATTATCAAATAAATGGGGATATTTTTACCTCATAAAATTCTTAGACTCCCATGTTGAATATTAAACCATATATTTTTTTCATAAAACCTTATCATAATGAATCAAATTATTCAATAACACATTCTCTCGAAGTTCAATAACATGAACTGGTTTTTCCTTAGAAGAAAGACTCTATACCAGATCAACTAATTCAGAGATAAAAAAATGAGTTGAATCTAGTAAATACTTCCTTAATATTGAAAAATGAAATATGTTTTTGAAACTTGAATAAAATTATAGTTAAGTCCACTCAGTAGGAAACTGATCCAACTATATCTAGGATTTCATATGGTCCAACAAACTATTGACTCAAATTCCCCATCTTAACAAAATGAATCACACGTTTCTATGGATAAATGTTTAAAAATACATGATAACCTACCTTGAAAGAAATATATTTCCCCTGGTTATTCATATAAATCTTCTACCTTCTCTGAGTCTCCATCATGTGTTGTTTAATCAACTAATATTTCTATATCATTTCTTATATGAGCTTTATTCACATCAACATCGTTTATCATGCATTATCCCCAATAGTCAGTGTCTGACACCACTTCCCATATAATGCCTCAAATGGCATCATTTGTATGTTGGAAATAAAACTGATATTATAAGAAAACTATACTAAATAAATATGTAAATACCAAATTCCCTGGTAATCCATTGAACAAGAACTAAGAATATCCTCCTAGGACTGAATCCCCCAATCAGATTGTCCATCAAGTTAAGGATAAAAATATGTAATAAAATTTATTTTAATACCCAATGGATTATAATGTCCTGAAAAATTATATTTTATCCTTTTATTAGGATCTGATTCAACAGAGAGAGACACTATATTTAATCTTATAATCTCAATTAGATACAACCTAGAAAAGTACTTTAAATAAATTTTTTATTGAATTGGAATAAAATGTTCATATTTAGTTAATTTATCAACAATAACACGAATTGAATTATTAACTTTATAAGTATTTGGAAATCCTACCATGAAATTCATTGATATATTTCCCCATTTCCATAATGGAACTTGAAACGGTTGAAGCATCCCATTCAGTAACTATCATTTTTCTTTAACCTCCTAAAAAGTAAAACACTTAACAAAAAAATCATCAATTTCTCTTTAAATTCCACCCCAATAGTAATACTCTATAAGTACTCTTTATATCTTAGTGATTCTGAGATGAATATAAAATTTATAAGTATGAGCTTCCATCAAAAATGCTTTCCTCAAATGGGAATCACAAGGCACAAATAACAATTTTCCAAATCGTAAAACACCATCTTAATCAATTTTAAAATAAATAAACAAACCATTATTAAATTATTCTACCTTTTCTTGAAAATTTTGATCCACTTTATGAGCCCTCTTAATTATTTCTAAAAATGATGAAATCACTAAAACCTAAAACAAAACATATGATGCCCCTATATCCATAACATATTTTCCAAAATTCATCAAAGCATTATAGTCACATTCCAAAGGAAACATGGATGATGTGGAATTAAATTTCAAACTCAAATAATTTACCACCTTATTTTCTTTTCTAAAATAATAATGAATCGTGAAATAATAATCCTTGATTGGTTTCATCCATCTTCTTTATCTCAATTTCAATTATTTTTAAGTAAATATATACCTTATACTTTTTTAATCATTAAATATTTCAAACATTTCTCTAGAAAAACAATGCCTCAAAATTTTTAAAATAAAAAAACAATAACAGATATTTTAAAAACATGTGTAGTTTAATTCAACTCAATAGGTTTCAACTGATGTGAATTATAAACAATTTCCTAATCATTCTTCATTAGCAGACAACTAATTACTTTAAAAAAATAATCATTTTATATACTTAATTCACTATTTATGGAAGGCAATTCCAAAATAGAAGCATCCACAAATCTTCTATTTTTTTCTAAAAACAATCATCACATTCATTTTTCTATATGAAATCACCACTTTTTGAGTTCACAGAGTTTTTGGGATAAACGACTGAGAAAAATTTTCAAAAAACCACCATTGCTAACCTAATAATCCACAAAAACTAAGAAACTAGGTGATATTTTTTGATATTGGACATTCTCAACAACTTTCATTTTAGTATGATCAATAGTTAGCTCATTTTTAGAAACAATGTGACCACATAATGAAATTTTTTCAACTAAAATTCACACTTGCTAAATTTACCATCCAGGTTTTTTCTTTTAAGCATTTCAAATAAATCCTTAGATGTCATTCATGTTTCTCTTTTATTTTAGAAAATACTAAAATATATTCCATAAAAAACCAAAAACTTATCCAAGAACTCAAGAAAAAATCTATTTATTAGATCCATGAATAAAGTAGGTTTATTAGATAACAAAAATGACCAAACTACAAATTCATTGTGGTCATGTCTATTTCTAAAAATAGTCTTTATAATGTCAGCTTCCTTCACTTTATAGTGATGGTACCCTAACCAAAATCCAACCTTTGAAGAATATTGGTCTCCCAATAGATGGTCAAAAAAATTATCGATATCAAGTAAATTATACTAGTTCTTAATAGTGATATTATTCAAGGCTCTATAGTCATTGAAAAGTCTCATTGATCCATAATTTTTTAATAAATAAGATAGGGGAACCTCATGGTGTATTGCTAGGTCAATGAAACCATTATATAATAACAACTAAAATTTCATTTTCAACTATAAAATATCCACTTGAGACATTCGATAAGGGGATTTAGAAATAGTATTACCATTAGGTTCTAAGTCATTAGTAAAAACAACCTCTCTATTAGTAATATCAGTAAGAAAATCATCTATAAAACATACATGTATTTATTCACTAAAGGAAAATTAAAAATTTTAACAGTTTCTTTATTTTCAAAAATATGATCTTAGTATCATTAATTTCCATTTCTAATCAATTTCTCAGCTACATGGAAAACTATCAATGTCATGAAATCATTGAACACAACTTTCTTACCCCTACAATCTATCTTAGCATAATAAAAAGAATTTAAATACGTACCAAGAATGATATCAAACTATATTATGACATTTTCAAAATATTTCTAGGAAAGGCTATCCCATTTACGACAATAGGTTGATTCTTATAAGCCTTAGTTTCTTTAATAATTACACCCATTTTTTTTACCAAATGTTTTATCCGACCATTATTAGTCAAAATTCCCAATTTACTTACAGATTTCTCATAAATGAAAGAATAAGAAGATAAAAATTCAAATAGGGTATTGGAATAATTCAATAACACATGTAACATACCTTTCAATACTTCATTTTATGGTTGTACATCAACATTAGTAGTAGAAAATGTCCTCGCTACACCTTTGTGTTTCCGATCATGAAGCTTTCTATCCAGTGCATCTAACATCATACATGAGTTAGAATAATTACCCATCTAATTATAGATAAAACATATTACTACCTGATTAATATCAGTTAACAATTTCATTGATTCTTTAGGATTGTTTTCCTTTCATTCGCATGTAACATTTCAAATCCTTTTGCATTAGTAACACATCCATTTATTAATAATAAATTCTCCAGGGTTCTTCTTGCCACACTTAGTAAAATATTGGAACATCATTTTCATATCTCTTAGTTTTTTTATTCATGTTTCTCCATTGATATTCATCTATAACACTTCTTAATCTCATCATCATGAGAAATATAAGAGTCCCAAAACTCTATCTCAACCTTTTAAGCACAATTAAAAACTTTCTCATCGATTATAAATTCTTGTGCTTAAAAAAGATCTTGGTAGATATTGTTTAAATCTTGAGTAAATTGATTAATTTTTCTATTGGGGTCCTGAATATAATTCAAAAGATATATGGCCAATATTGTGAATTTTTCTTCATATACAGCTAGAAAATATTCATCATGTTTCCACATTTAAAAAACTCCATTCGGAGTCGAACAACAATGCGGAAATATTTCTATAGGAAGGGTTCCTTGAATGTTTTCCATTCCATGGAATCAATATCATCTTTCTCTATAGTATTATTAACCAAAGACCTCCATCTATCATCTTCACCTTAAAATGATAAATGGTGAGGGTAACCTTTTTATATTTTGAACATCCCATGACATCAAATGCCTTTTCCAGAGCATTGATCCATCCTTTGGATACCACTGGGCTAGATTATCCACTAAATGAATGCAGATGTTGCCTCATCAAATTCTTCATAAAATAAATTTTCTTTCATGGTAGATCAGGTTCCTCTCTATCATGGATACCACTACCATTTATCTCTTAATTCACCTGATCCATTACTAAAAAACTATTTGATTCTGATTCAAACCATATCAGATTTCTAATTTGGAAGGATATATTCTTATCAGTTCCTTCCCACTAGAACTTCCCTATTTCCTCTTAAGATAACCATTATGAATAGATATATTTTAGATGAAGAAACAAGGTAATATTAAAATTCTATAACATTTTAACTTTACCATTAGGTAAATTATTTCAAGGGAATGTTATTAATATTACGCTAACCTCTAATATTATCTAAACCAACCATTGATACCAATTATAAGCACCCAACCATAAAAATAACATAATATTTAGTAAATTCAATAATTTTACTTTCTCTTACATTGAGGATCTTTCCATGTTTAATGTTTTATAGAATTAGGCTATTAGTCATACATAACAAAACTATAAAATAAGATGTGGACACATCCGAATAGTATCCTATTTTTTATAATCTCAAAATTTTAGAAATTAAATATTCATATCTTTTATGAAAAATTTTCATGAAATTCAACATGAATTATTTTATTCCTTTAATCATCCATACATCCTTGGAAAATCATTAAAATGTGGGATGAGCATAAAAATATCAGTACTGAATAGAAAAATAAGGAAACCATTAGCCCATTGATATAAATTAAACTCCTAAAAACCCCCTTATAGGAAAAATAACATTTTACCCACAAAGGTAAATATCATTATTTAATAAATATCATTTAATTTACTTTTTGAAATCAAATGATTTCAATGAAAACTCATTAGAAAACATATAAAATTCATGTGAATTCCTTGGGACATAATCATGTTGAACTATTAGTGAACCCATGCATAATAGAATAACCTACGGCCAATATCCAATATGATTCTCTAGATAAAATAATCATTAACCAATGAATTAGATCGCTATCTGGGTGCACTCATCATTTAATCTATAACAATCTCACCCAAAACTATCTTGTTTCACCCATCATTTATAGTGTACAATATCCACAATATGACATAAAATGTTTCATTATTTTAAAAACTCTTTTAAACTCGTATTAAAATAAATTTTAGATATCAAAATACAAGTTTCCTTCAAAACCCCATTTTCAAAACAAAATACATCTTTAATTTTAAAAACAACCACCAATACCAAAATACCAAAAAATGAATGAAGGTTTTTCATTTAATAAAACATGAAATTTTTAAAAGGAATATAGAACAAAATAATTTACAAGATAGAGGAAAATTCATTGTTGTCATGTATGTTGGGAATAAAACATTCCTTTTTTTAATTGTCAAAATATTCTATATAAAACACATAAAATGATTTATTTTTGAAATTTTTTGAATGAAATTCAAAATATGCAAAAAAAAATTCCCTTTATAATACATTTATATAAATAATAACAAGAATATTTACATGGAGAAAAATAATTGATAATTAAATCTCCAAACATTTATAATGTCTCATACCACTATGGACATTTAAATCTTAAGCTCCCTAAAAGAATAAAATTTTAAAAACTATTAATAAAATGAGAAAAGATACAATATGGATATATAATGTCAAAGGTTCTGTACATAAACCATAAAAAATAATAAAGGTTCATATCATCAAGAAATGCCTCAATTAAAGGTGATTGAGATGAAATCCCTTACCCGGGGTCCGACTTGTCACATTTGTCTTTATCTTCCTGAATAAAAAATGATTCTAATTGTTTAATTTTTTCCTAAAATTTATCAATATTATCATTAAATTTCATTCACTTATTACAATTTTTTAAACAATTACTTAAAAATTAATTTTATATCGGGTATTTTGACCATATTTGGTTTGTTTTTCAAAAATGACTTTGGTAAGAGAAATATGATAAAAGGGGTAATTATATAAACATATTAAAAATAATAATCATGAAATAATTATCCTATTAATACATAAATAATAATTTTAAATCTAATCATAAAATATGGTTATGAAAAATTAACTAATGTTAAAATCATGGAGAAGGTAGGTTGTACGTAAACATGAGCAACGTTCTGATTTTTCAAGGAACATTATGGAAAGAAGGTAAGTAACATTTATCTTTATATAATTATCATTATATCATAAATACCATATTATTTTATCATATATACTTATATATATAATTGTTTTTATTTAAAAGGAATCATATCATGTTAAAGAGGTCGTAGTCCACCTGTCCTTGAAAAACATTATCACTTTTTCAGTGTGTGAAAATGTGTTAAATAAAATGATATATTTTATGGATAGAAAGGTAATTATTTAATTAATATCATGATTATTTTAATTATGACATATTATTTTTAATTAAACTCGCTATTAATACATTTTATTTAGTGTCTGAATGTATCACATCACATTGAGGAGGCGGTAGTCGAGACTTCCACAAACGATGTTACCGTATTTACACAAAATGAATGGAATGAAGGTGTGTGAATATATAAATTCCAAAAGTATGAAAAAATTATAAATATGATATATAATTAAAATACAAAAATATTTTTTCCATAATAATTCTCAACCATGAGAGCTGGTAAAGGAATAAATAACAACATTGTTATGTGAGGTGGTAGTTCATCATACACGAACAGTAATTTTGTTACCCATTTGATGGTAGTGTCTATAGTTATTGGTATAAACCTTAAAATAATAATATACTAGTATATTTTTTAGACTTATTTTATTATATAAGAATGTAACAATATAAAATGAATGTGTTTATAAAGAAATATAATGTAAATGGATGTTGAGTACTGTTACCTCCTTTTTGGGTAACTCCTTTTGGTTTTCACTAAAGGACTTCTTGGATGGAATTATACCAATAGTTAGAAATATAGGGTGAGGGGATGAATTTTGGGATCTTATTTTGGTATGTTTTGGCTGATCCAAATGGCCTTTAAATGGGTGAATAAATTTTAAGGGTCAGTTCCTTTTAAAAGTAGAGGATATGTGGGATTCTGGTAAATTATTGAAAAGGGAATTCCACCCACATATTTTAATATCAAGTGGATCCAAAAATGGTAACAATTAGATAAAAGTGAGAATAGCACCAGAATATTATCATATTATGTCTTTTTTACTATTTTCAGTGACATTTCATCTCTTAAGTTTGAGGTTTTGTCCCTTGTTAAATTAATTTTTATCTTAACCATTGTCATTAATTTTAATTACTTTCACACATTTTTTTGGTAAAAAATTATGTTTTCCTTATTATAAATTATAAATTATTCTGATTCCAAATATGGAATCCATTTTTCAGATATGACGATAAAGCGGATTTTTAAAGTATTAATGTTCAAATGTTTTCTATGTTTTTATATCTAAATTCAATGTGAAATAGATTACAATGATCTATATTAACATAAATTATATTAAAATGGTATAATAGTAATTTAAAATAAATTAAAAACATAATTTAACTATATAAATAAGTTGGATGAAAAACAATTTTCAACTAAAATTCAATAATATTCATTATTCATAAAAATATAAAATCTCTTAAAAAAATACCAGAAACTCATCTAAAGTAAATTTTTATATTTGTCTTCAAAAAAGATGTTTATTTTTTCATATAAAAATAATAAAAGTGTCAAAAAATATATTTAAAATGGGTTCTCCATTAAAAGGTGGTAAAACTACCTTTTAAAAATATATAACTTGTTATGCTTAAAATTGAATTTTTTCTTGTTTTAATCCTGTAAAAATTATTAGATGAATTTAAAAACATGTAATAAACATGTTTGAACATAATATATTTAGTCCTTTCATGATTTTTGGTAAAACTTCTAATCAATAACTAACACATGAAATTATTATATAAAGAATATATTATATTTCTGTATAACTCAGTCTTGTGTGGAACGTAAGATTTTGTAGAAAAAAATTTGTTATGTGTTGGGTATGCTATCGTAAATAGTGTCCCTTTTAGGGTAAAATTACTATATAATTCATAAATAGGAATAAATATAGAAACATATTATTCTATAATTACCTAAAATTTTACATTGGATGCTTGAAATCTCATTGTGATAAGGGATATACTCACCAACTGATTGGTGATTGGATGTATATTCTTGTCCAAAAGACCCAATTTCTCCTCCATGAGGTCACACTCATCCATAAAGGAGAATCTCATCCCATCAGTTGATGTGTATCTAACTTGTTAGAGATGAAATTCAATATAGACCCACACCATGGTTAACCAGTCTATACCCATAGTGATATCATAAGGATTCATCATGAATACCAAGAGGTCCCATGGGAAAATCTCCCATCCAATAACTAACACATTCTATCGATAAATATGAAATATCAAAGAGTTTCTTCATGTAGGAACCTATGGTTGAATCTCTAAGGACAAAGTATCAATTGGAAACTTCATCTCTCAGAAAATAGATAAGGTGATGAAGGAATGACTCACACCTACGTCTACTAGTAATGGGTTAAGTGTAGAAAATACAAAAAAGAATATATCGAATCATCTCATGTTTAGGAAGGTCATTGATCTCCATGGAATGAATATGCTCATGGCCTAGACTGTCATCTCCCTGATCCTAGCATGGGTGAACTAGTGGTGGTGGTATAAGAATAACATAGATTAACACTCCACTATAAGATCCTCCCTTCATATCTCTACATGTTCCTCTATTTGAGGCACCTCCCTATGGGCCTCCCTAACTATGCCTAGGAGATCATTGATCACAGTTCTACCTCTTGTGTGGTGGTCCATCCACATTAGTTTATATCATTCCCAACATGATGGGTTGGGAAATAAAAATCCAACTTACCTTTCTCACATAGATGGATTGATCCTCTTTGTGACCCCTGAGCTATATATCCAATCATTTGAGTTCGAGAATGGGTATACCTACCCTACTGAGACCACATCTCTTGATGCTTGCTAGATTCTATAGATGACTCATCCACGTGATTTCCACCACCAACTCCAATCGTCTAGAGTCCCTCTTCTAGGAATCTCTTTGTCACCAAATCCTACTCAAGAACTCTAGAAAAGGTCATAAGTAATAAGGAGACTCTACTGGCATGACTATCTCTGTGGAGACCCTGCTTGAACTTCATATCCAGAAAGTGTTCTTCGTTCAAAATATCTATGGATTATCGTGTAAGTTCAGTGAACCTCACATAATACTCAAAAACTATCATAATCCCCTAATATAGATCAAGAATATTTTAATTCCATACTAATCACAATAAAGAGGGTTAGTATTCCTTATTAAATAGCTACTCTATGTTGGACAATGAGAGAATCATCTCATCATGATTCCATGTCACCAGAATCCACCAGCACCTGGATGCTCCATGGAAAATATTGGATACTAGTAATACCATTATATTAGATTTGGTATAAACCTTCCTAAAGAATCAAACCATTGAATCATGCCAATCCCCTACTCTTAGGGATCAGAGTTGTTGCGGAACCTCATCGATCTCTGATGCAAGAACATATGGAGTGAACTAAGCATGCACACATCATCATCCTAAAATAATAGTAATATCTTATTCTTGATGGGTGATGGTGCTTATTCATACTCTCTTGGATAAAACACTCATGAGATAGCCCTTGAACTAAGGCATCATTTCTCATCTGATCGTCATCACAATCCTGAATCGGGAAACTAACTAGCTATCTTCATGGAGGCATCCTAAAGGTAATCAAGACATACAAAGGATAGATTATCATAAATAAATTGGTATATGACTATAGAAATATATTCAAAAGACTTTTTCCTATATGATTCATATACCATTTTTTCCTACATCCAATGTCATGGTATACCGAGTCGACTAGTATGTAGTCATAGTTCTAGTAAATATATACCAATCACCAAACCATAACTAGGAGCGGCGACTCCCTTTTCCCCTCGCGCGGCTAGGGTTTCTTCTCGGAAGATTTCTCCTCCCCTCCTCCGAGCTGACCCGGCGGTCTTGGCGTCAGTTGCTGGCTCTTGGTGCGATGTTAGCACGCCTCAGTGGTGCTCCGGTGGCGTCTGGTTTCGAGATCTCGGCTCGACGGCGCTCACCACGGCGTAGCTCAGCGATGGTATCACATTGCTTAGATGTTGCTCGGTGTTAGCTTCGGGATCTCTCTTCAGCAGCGGCGCGGCCCAGCTTCAGCTCTGGTAGCTCTTTTCCGGCGTGTTCGGTGTCAGATTTGGGCGGTTCGGAGGGGGGGTCTTTTTTGGTTCGGGTTTTTGAAGGTGGTTTTGATGATTTGGGATTTTGTGTTTCTGTTTTTGGATTTGTTCTGGAGGTTCGTTTGATGCAATGAGGCGTCGTGGAACCTGCCGTAAGGGGAGGAGCACCGCTAGGATTTCTATCACGCCTCCTTCTCCATCTCGGATCGTCTCTGCTCCACTTCCATTGCTCGGCGGTTTGAGGCGGCTGTCTTTTTGCTGCGGAGGCTCTATTTTGGCTCTCCTTGCACGCACTGGTGTCTGTCTGGAGGCACAGTGTTGAATCAGCGCCTGATCCCTTGCCTCAGCGGTTCAAGAACTACGCCTCGTTCACAGATCTGGGCATTCAGATGTTGAGTGTAGTCTTCATGGATGTTTCGGATGGAGGTGATAGGATGTTGTGCCTGTGCGGTTTGGTTCTTGTTTCTCTCTAGTGGGGAGGATGTGACGACGACGGTGAAGGTGTCATCTCTTGGAGTTCTGAGGTGATGCGTTAATAGAGCCAATGGCTATGGATGTGGTCCTTATTTGGTTTTTTTCTTGTTGTTTCATCTGTTCTTGGGTTTCAATCTGATTTCTGGAGTGGTGTTTTGGTGTTTGAGGTTGTATTTGTGAGTTGATTTCTTGCTGTTGGCCAATTCGAATGGGGATGATGGTGAGCTAGACTTTGGTTTTCAGCTTGAGATGACGACGATGGGCATCGATGAAGCTCCCCGGAGTTCCAGTTGAGGTGGATTTTCAGTCTCCTCAGGTGTGTGTCCTGAGGCTCTTGATTCGTGATGTTGCAGGTTGCGGGCGATCATGTGCTTCGAGGCCGACGCGTGGGTTCGTGGCTCTAGGTGTTGCACGGTTTCCACTTGTTTTGAATTGAACTTTTGAATTTTGAATTGTTTGTTGCGTTATGTCTGTCGTTTTGATGGTTGTACTCTATGGGTCTCGGATACCCTTAAATCGGCTTTTAGAAAATGAAAAAAATAATTTGCAGACCAAACCATCACTGGATTCTCTAGAATGAAATATAACTCGAGACACTTTGATATTGTTTCCCCGAGTCCCAAACAACTCCTTGTATGGTAAAGACTCCAAAACCTATCCCATGTAATAAACTAATTTGATAACACTGTGTAATGACTCAAACAACTAGGGCCCACCTGGCTGGTAGAAGGTTAAATCGTCACAACCCCAAGATCTCCTCCAATAGACTAGGTGATAGTGAAAAGCACCAAGAAGTCATAAATGAAATGGGATGCCTTCCCCTAATGTATCTTTATGCATTCACCCAACCATGTCAATATAAATTTATAGTGGAATATTAAATATAGTAACATCTTGAGTGAAAACATTCATGCAATAACCTCAATGGAAATACATAAGTCTATGATATTACAAAAAAATAAAATGGGAAAACACGTGCTCAATAAGAAATGAAGTTCCAACCTGAAAACATCTAGAATAAATGAATAGTGGGAGATCTCAACTATTTATCTCCACTTCACGGCCACTGTATGTGGTTAATGCACCCAATTAACCCTAACATCCACCAAATCCACCACTGATATGTCCTTCATCTACATAATAAATAACACATTCGGGAAAATACCATGTAGGGGTGAGTATATAAATAACTAGAAGGATGTCAATAAAACATTAAACGGATAGACAGAGAGATACGAAAAAGGTTATCTCAACCCATAATAAGATGGAAATTAATCTTGACATATACATATTCTCATAAAGAAACCTAGTATAGAGAAAAAGGGGACCTTCATATCACAACCTATCCAAATTGGATGAGTCTAGATGTAGCTCCAAAATTATATCTTTGATTCCCATCATTAAAAAAAACCTCACCATAATCTTTATGGAGGGTCTAATTCCTTGTTGATATTCTCCATAACCAAGGGATATAAAAATTATGTAGAGTACTCATACACCATCGGAGCTGAAATATGGGGCAGTGCCACTTTGTAGATAGAGGACCCACGCCCAGTGAAGAGGATTACCATATCTATATGTATAAAGATTTTTGGGGACACGCACCTTAGTGTGATAGGGAGGTTCTAACCTTGATAAAACTCCAATTAAACATCCTTTATAACTTACATCATCATGCAATTCCTGAACAAGAATCATTCTTGAAACACATTGCATCATATCTTGTATTCCAAAAAGAACTCTACCATCACGTTTTATGAGAAAAACCACTCAGGATAGGATACAGACAGGCCAAGATTCAAGTCCTACTGTAAGATACAAGAGCGGAAGAACTTATAGAGGGGATAGAGGGTTTGTTTGGGAGTCTACAAGATATGTGAACCTTCCTCATTTCCTAGAAGTATTCTCTTTTGTAAATTGATTCTGAATACATGTCATACTACATGGAATTTATAGTTGGTATATGGTGTGTCTTAGCCACTTGGGACCTTCTCATGGGCTCTTGTCCACAATCCATATTTTTTATTTTCTAACACTTTTAAAGGCTAAGTGTGAACCATAACAAAGTTCCAACTAGGAAAAATATTTAAGAGATTCAAAAACCTCCACAACCCACTACTTCGAAATCCAAAAAGTCCAACCATTAAGCGAAAAAATATAATTTCAAAGTCTATCAACACTGACTAAGACTTCATAGTGCTGTGAAATGAAAAACCTTTTCAAAATTTGAAATTTGAAAACAGACAAACCATCGTCATGCCTCAGTCGCCATCATCACGAAATGCCTTACACCATCGGCCGTCATCAAGCCACGGTCGTTGTCACCAACAGAAAAAGGCGTAACCATCATCACCATTGAACTACCAGAAATCATCTTCACCATCAAAACACCGGAAACCATATTCATCATAGATAAGCTGACATCGTCACCACATAAACACTGATACTCGTCATCGTCATCATGTTAATGTCATCGAGCCACCGAAGACGTCATAAACAGAATCACAGAAAGAGTCCCCATGGGCAGAACATCCTGAAGTGCCAGTCGCCTCAGCACCAAACCGACACCACCAGCGATGTATGAGGCGTCCACCAAAACCCACCATCACGGTCGAATACAGACCTAAACTAGAGAACCACCCGAGGAACCCGACACCACAAACATCAACCTCACACCACCGATGACAACCAGGAAAACACGAACACAAAAACTCTCAAGTGAGTAGCAGCTCTGGAAAACGACCGGAAGCAACAACACATCTTAACCCCAAACCTTAAGAAGAAGAAAAATCCCTGGAGGGAGAACCAAACTGGGGAAATAAGACAAGATGAGTCTTCTTTAAAGGACTCTGACGCTCGATCAACACCTGGCAAGATGGGGTCCAAAGGCAAAGGATCTAGTGTCAAGAGTATAGAAGAAGCCAGCAGAGACCTTGACTAGGATCCTCGGATGAAAGAAAAAACATTGAACGGAAAAAGGGGAGAATGGTAATGAAACCCTAAGAACAAAGAAGGGGAAGAAACCACTGAAAGGGATGGTCCGCGCACCAATACTCTCGATGCCATAATCCCAAACTCGTATGAGAAACCAACTTACCTAACCAATATGGGTTCAAGCGTGTCGGGCCAGACCAGAAGAGCAGTGTGGGAGAGGGGGAACATACCAAACCAGAGGTCCCGGAAGGATGAACCAGAGGTAAAGGAAATTGAGAACCCAAGCCTAGAAGAAGGGATCCCTAGAAAGAAGGGTCCGTTGAGAATAAGGGAAAACCAAATAATAAAGATACATCCTAGAAAGAAGAGGTCGTAGAACTGGGAGAAGGAGTTATCCATCACCGTTGGGGAGCTCTCGAAACCCAAGAAGGAGGGCGAGAACAGAGAACGGGAGCTAGGAGAATGAGGGTCCATCTCATCCTTGGAAAATCTCATGTACTTCGGGTCAAGTCTATGTACCAGGTCATGTTCCTAGTCATTCTTGGGTATCATACCAATTCTGTATACCACTGAGCATTCCTATGTGCTCTCGAAATATATTATGTTTCATCCCACATGGAGTCCTGGGTTTGTCTAGATTTCACATGAAATGACTTTCCAGGTAGTTTAACACTGAGTGTGTGCCCATAAACAACGTTTTTGATTGTTAACTCAGTTGGAATCTCTATCCATTGAGAACTTTGAATAACAAGATGTGCGTTCTTCCTCTCTACATGGAATGTTGTCATTGTTTTCAAATAATTCAAGATCCTTCACATGGTATTCTATATCCTCATTTTCCACAGCATCTTGTACTATTTGACCACCTAAAATTAGTGGGGGTCATCTCTGATCATCTCTTTTTGGCCTCTGAGGACCACAAATGGGAATTCAATCACTCGTCCAGATGTCATTGCATAAATCATCATCATTCAGGGTTCCAAACCCCAAATGTTTCACCCACAACCACATAACTACCATAATCCATCAAAAAATATCTAATACTTATATTATTTTCTTGAACATTTTGAATATAGTGGTTTGATCATACTCGAATATAGCCCGAAAGGTCAAACCTTGGTTATTCATGCCAGCGATGAAGAATGAAAAGAATTTCATAGAGAAAATCACAAGAAAATTGGTGAAACCATCATTTGATGATGCAATCTAATAAAATAAAAAAACATGTGTTAGTTTATGGGTGATAACATGGCACAATAGAAAAAAATAAATCATATTTTAAATTAATTAAAATGGGCTCATTCAAAGGGAGAATATCACAGATCAAAAAAATAAAGCATATTAAATCCATGATTTCAAAATTCAAACAAAAGGGATGAAACCCAAATTGGTAAGACCTACCTCAATTTAGGATCAATAATTGGTGAAAAATACATTCACCAGCAATGAGGTTGATCCACTGCATGCTCTGCCTCTCGATCCCCCATGATCAGATTCCTATCATTCTTTAATCTCCATCCACCAATGAAGAATGTCCAATACCTCCCCTCAAATCCTCCCAAGGTTATGCAGATAACCCTTAATATTTTTTTTAATGATGAATAAATTCAAGAATATAGGTTGTATTTATTTAAAAAATAAATTAACTTTATTTTTTTAATAAAATCTACCACTAACGACTACCTTAATAGGACGTCCAACGCCGACCAACTTTACATCATGCCTAGGGTAAACCCTACATTCATGAATCAAATGTGGTCTCATCTTTTCCATTCATGGCCCTGAATAATGGAAAAAACCAAAAAAACAAAATGATGCATGTGCATGCATTAAAATATAAAATTATTATTAATATATTTATTCAGGTGTCCTGAGACACCCAAATATTTCATCGAATCTAAGGATAAATCGAGATAAATACATATAAAAATTGAAACGAAAAATCCAATAATAATCAAGTCATCATAGAATGGTTTAAATTTATATATTAAATCATCAGTATGAAATTAATTTGTCTAACTATATGAATTAAAATATATATCTAGAGCTGTATGATAAGACAATGATATGTTTTATTGTTCATAAATATTTTTTACATGTAAATAATATATTTTGAATAATAATAATAACAAAAACATATAATTAAGCCCCACATCATAATATTTTTCATGATATATATTAGAAAATAAATTATTAATAATGGATCAGTTATTGTTCATGTTCTGACTATATAAATGTTTTCCAACAGATATGGTTTCATTTTTTACTCCATTATTGTGACTAAATCTTTCTTCCTCTGCACCTAATGAAAAAAATCCACTCATTATTTTAACACAATTATTCATTACCCTAAAATACTCTCATAAATTTAGTCAGTCACAGATCATTATATGATGTGATGGGGTCTTATAGTGGGATAGTGGCAATACAGATCATGTCAGGACAATTTTTTTATCCAATCAATAAGTTAAGGTAATTTATATTATATAATTATATATATTCTATAAAATTAATAAAATTTAAATTATCTTACTCTATGAACATAATTAAATATTTGGTTTTATTTAATTCCTTATTACCAAATTATAATGGTTTATATAAAATTGAGGAAAAAATAATAAGACAAAAAATAATAAAAAATGAAACCAAAAAAACATTGGAAGGGGGGAATAAAGTTATAATACAAAAATATTCCACCCACACCAAACTAAATAATTAAACAAAATAATTTTTCATAATAGAAGAAAACAAAAAAACATTACATAGTTTTTTAGTCTATCCTTACCTAAGATTTTTTAATGGTGATATACTCATATTTTTCATATTACCTCACATCTATGTTTTAAAATAAGGTCAGACTCTTTGTGAATTGTTATATCAATAAATTATCCAAATATATATTTTAGGATTTTCATATCTATTTAATAATTATGGGATAATTCATTGATTATATTTTTGGATTCTTTCCAATAATGTAGATACTAATTTATTTTTTTGGGAGATAAATAATTGTGAATGATATGGTAGGGGAGTTATTATTAAAAATTATGGTGTGTCATGGGAAAATATTGTAGGTGGAATGAAAATTTAACTAGTTATTTTGAAAAAAAATTCTATTTATAAAATACAAAAAAAGGATCTAATAAAAAATTATGGTGTGTTGAAAATGAAAATATAATGTATACAAACAAAAACTAATGAAAGATACACCAAATAATATGAAAATTAATATAACATTTAATAATAATAAGTCATAAAGAAATTATTAGAAACATAACTTACTAAATAGATAATCTTAGAGAATAAGATCATAGAAACCTTTGACAAAAACCAAGAGGATCACAATCCTGAGTGTGGGGAGATGGAGGAGTAGGTTTTTTAGGATTAGGGAACTACTCATGCATTTCTTACAAATGAAAGTATCAACAATGGATGCAACATTAATTTATAGTCCATTAACAGAAATATAATGTCTAGTTGGTGAACCATATGGAGGAGGGATAGATGATTATGGATATACACTACAACAGATAACGCCTTTATCGGCGGTTTTGTAGTGGCGGTTTACAAAACCGCCGCGAAACCTTTCGTTAAAAAGATTTAGCGGCGGTTTATTAAAAACCGTCGTAAAAACTATTTAGGTTTTTACCTCGGTGGCACTCCCCCCCCCCACCCAAGCCAACCCTGACCCCGTGAGCTTCTCACCCCGATGATCGCGAACCCTACCGTCGGTCCCCTCCGCTGCCCTCCCGTGTCGCCGGTGACCTCGCCGCCGGTCTCTGCTGACCCCACTTCCCCCCCCCCCAACAGCCATGACGCCGGCTTCTCCCTCGACCCCATCGAGTTCTTACCACAGGTATGATCCCCTCCCCTGCCGTCGGTGGGATCATCCTGTTACGGTGGATTTTTTGTGTGTAATGGTTAGAGGAATCTTGTGGAGGAAAGATGCATAAGGTTTTATGTAGTTTCATTATTGTTGAGTCATTCCCATAATTTATTTTTGTTTATCATCAAATTTGGATGAATTCATTTAATGGATTGACTTCATATATTTGGGTTTTGTTTAGAAATGAGATCAGAGGTGTTCCAAGAGTGATCTATACCCCATTGCTTGAAGTTACAATGAGGATACATAATTGATGAGATGTCACTAAAGTATGACTAATTGGATTAATATGGATTAATTATGTTAATTAATTATTATTTCTTTATAATATATTTTGTATTTTTATGAGTTAGGGGATTGAGATGGTGTTGGTTCCTAGATATGGCTTTGATGAGGATGGAATGATATTTTCTAAGGGGATAACTCTATGGTCAAGTTATTTTATGACGAATATTACCATAGGATATGGTTATGCATTTATTGTGTGGATTGAAATTTCATGTAGGTGGGTATGTGACATTAATGGGATCCATGAGTTATTTACCTTATGATACATGAGGATAGAGATTCATGTTGGGTTCATAGAATTCCCTTTAGTATGATGCATTGATTATACAACCATTAATGGCTATGTTATATATGTGAGATGCTTAACTATAGGGAAATTAAAACCCCAATAGGGTGTCCATCATGTATTTATGGGTCAAGTTATCTATAAAGGTCTTGTTTTAGGTAATTTATTCTCTCCTAAAGAAATGTCTAGGGGCGAGGCTATGGGATGGTGTGGTAATGGTCATCTATGTTATGATAATCTATGAGAACATATGAATGACCCAGTATGGAACAAAGTTAGGTTCCTTTGCTCGATGAGCAATCAATATGGACTATATGGATAATGATAGGTTCTCAAACCTTATGAGTTGGGAATGTGGCCCTTGAAATACATTTATCCCTTAGGTAGGAAAGGGCTGATTACTTGTGTATTAGGTTCTTTAGAACTCCACCTTCTTAAATATAGTTATTTTCATTGAAGGCGACAAGGATTAAACTATTTTATAGGTAGGTTTGTCTTTTTAAGATCATTTTACATAGATAACCTTTGATTCCTTTATAACCTTTGGATTTTTTATTAAATATACATTCAATTGATTTATGGTTGGTGTTTAATCCTTGTTTTTTATGATTCATGATTTTTTATTGAAAATTTGATGTGTAAAGTGGGGTTTGAAAAGGGGGTTGGTTTTAATTTACCCTGTGTATTTGATAAAATGGATCAAAGATGTTTTATTGTTTAAAATGGGGTTTTAAAGAGGGTTTAGAAATGGTTTTACAATGAGGAAGGTTTTTTATTTAAATGCACATGTTTTTTTATAAAATTATCTTTTAAAATTTTTTTATATATGGATCTTATGATTTTTATTTGTATGGAATTGAGTAAAAAATGGGATGCCAATGGTGAAAGGGTTTTCTTTTTCCAAGGGATATGGAGACTCTGGGGAGGAAGATTGAGAGAGACTCCAATTTTTCACTAAGATAATGAGAGAGATATTGGGAGTTGGTCTTGGGGAAGATCGTGTGAGATTCTAAACTTGTTTTATTTTTTTAGCCAACTAGCATACTATGATTAGACTATCGCACATTTGATCCCTATAATTATATCCAATGATGCACATTACTTATTATTAGTTTATTTATATTCTTTCACGCATTCTGTTAGTGAACCATTTGATTGTAATACCTGGTGTAATTCCCATTTCTTCTTATTTTATTATATGATAATGTTTATGATTAAACCAATGTTATGAATTATTTTGGTAGGTTGTGTATGTTTATGTTTATTGGATTTGATTTCATTTCAAGAACCATATTGATAATGCTTTGGAAACATGTTTTATTTAAATAAAAACTAAAAGAATTTAAAAGGAATGATTTCAAGTTAAATGTTTTAAATGTGAATTAGTTTTGGAGAAATGAGTTTTTGAACTAATTAATTGGTTTCCATGATTTAAAATCCTTAAATAGATTCATGGTGGTATCCTACTATAAATTTTTCCTCACACAAAATATATTCCTTTAGGAATATAGGGAAATTATTTTTTAGTACACGGGTATAAAAATGGGAAACATGTACTTAGGTGTCTCTTTCTGCTTACATTCATCTGAGGCCTTTGATATATGATACATGGTATCATAGGGTTAGATCATAAGGATTTATTTTTGAGTTTTTGAATCATTGAGATATATGTATTTTCATCCACATTAAGGATAGTAAGGGAATAACTACTTCCTCTAAATTTTTCTTCTTATTAGTGGTCTAATTCTACTAAATTCAGTGCTTGATATCCCTTGTTATAAACCAGATTCAATATGACATCATTGATTCTCTTAGTTAAGACTTGGAAACATCTTTTTATTCTAGAATGATCCCTTTTTTATGTATTTCTAGATTCAACAAGTGATTTTACTTCAACATGAAACTTCTAGATCAAGTTTTGAAGAAAAAAAGTGGTTTCTTAACACCACTTTCTGATTCATGATCATCCATGACACGTTTTGATCATATTTTATATCAAATGAGACTTGAAATAATTATTACATCAAATATTTCATGAATTTTTTGGATTTAATCAGTTCTTCCTTTAGTTGAATAACATGCACTTTATTAGCACATCCAACCCATGGATCATATCTCCCCATAAATATTGGGCCACTTCAAGGAATAACAAAAATGTTCAATGCCCACACCGAAGTCTGAATCTGACTCTTAGTTCAACTCCATGGTCAGATCCTCGATCGTCCCATTTAACCATAATTCTCCACTCATGAGCACTAACACATATATGATCCAAATCACCCTAGAGTCACACCACCACTCTTTTCTATGTGAATACACCAAAGAGATATCTAGGAATTCAATCCACATAAGGTTCGTAGAACCTCAAAACCTAATCTCCAAAGTTATTTCATCATGCATTTCCATGAAGACCACCACTTATCATGCCTCAAGACTACCATCCCTCACGTGGTTCTTGCCACTCCAAATTAACAATGTGTTGAGTTTTGTAAGCATCATAAGGTTTTCCCAAAACATTATTTATAATAGATTTATTCAATATTAGAGTTTTATATGAAGAATCAATAGAGAACTGAGGTTGGGGTTATTCCAAATTAACAATGTGCTTTGGTTTTCATGGTAAAGTAGCTACCACATTGTTAGTACACTGTTTCTCCTTACCAAAGAAACTTCCCCAATCCCAAACACTAGAGGGTTCATATCTAACTCAGGGGCTCATATTTATTATATTATGTTTCTGTAATCTTATACTATCATATATATGGATCTCTTTCTCTATTTATTAGTAACTATGTGTTTTAATTTTTTTTATTATTGTGTAGGCACATTGTGATATACATGGATAAAAACTGGATCACATTACTGAGGAACGCACCTCAGTATGTTAAGGGATTGAATGTGTTTTTAGATTTTGCAATTTCTAATCGATTCGTTGAAGGGAGAATAAAATGTCTATGTCCTAAATGTAATTTTAGAACATGGTTGAAGAGAGATGAAGTTTATAAACATTTAATACTGAAGCAATTCCCTGGTCAATATTTTTGTTAGATTTGTCATGGATAATCGAGTGTTACAGAAAGATTGAGCACTGATGTTAATCCACAGAATGAGTTCCCAAGTTCGTCGACAATGGAAAATGAAATGAAAAACCTCATAAATGATGCATTCGGCACTACAAGACACCACTATCAGCATCAAAACATATCAGAACAACCAGAATAGGGTGCTACAAATTGCAACGTGACAAGTGATGTTTTTGAGACTGTAACACAGGCAGATCAAGATTGTAACATATCATTGGATCCTCCTCTTGATTCTATGGAGCCAAATGTAAGAGAAAACTTCACTGAGGAAAATGTGTTTCATGATTTAGTTGATGATGTAAATCAAGAGTTGTATAGTGGGTGTTTGAAATATTCAAAGCTTTTATTTCTGCTGAAGTTGTACCATATCAAATATCTATTTGGAATTACAAATAAGGAGATGTCCATGATATTGGAATTGATTCGTGATGAATTTCTAGAAGAAAAAAATCCTAGAATGTTTTTATGATATGAAAAAAGTTGTTAACAAGCTTGGTCTGAATTATACAAAAATACATGCGTGTCCCAATGATTGTATGCTTTATTGGGGAGAGGATTCAAGTAGACAAAAATGCAAGAAATTTTATTCTTCTAGATGGTAGGAAAAGGGTGATGTTGGAAGTCTGAATGAAAATAATTTGATGGAGAGGAAGAAAAGGAACACACCTGCAAAGGTTTTGCATTACTTTCCTTTGAAGCCTCGATTGCAAAGATTATTCATGTCATCGAAAACCGCTGAACACATGAAGTGGCATTCTGTAGATAATAAAAATGATGGGTTAATGAGATATACAAGAGATTCCCAATCGTGGAAGACATTTGATTCATTACATATAGATTTCTCAGCGGATCCTAGGAATGTTCGATTAGGATTGGCTGCTGATGGATTCAACCCATTTGGGACTTTGAGTACCAGTTATAGCATTTGGCCAGTTGTTTTGATCCCTTATAATCTGCCTCCGTGGATGTGTATGAAACACACATCTGTTATCCTTTCGATGATTATTCCTGGAAAACAAATGCCTGGAAATGATATTGATGTATACTTGCAGCCTTTGATTGATGAATTGCAGGAGTTATGGAGCAACAGTGTTGAGACATTTGATGCTTCTTCTAAAACAATGTTCAAAATGCATGCTGCTTTAATGTGGACCATTTGTGACTTCCTTGGGCTTGGTAATTAATCTAGTTGGAACACTTACACGGGTTCGGATTGTCCCATTTGTAACTTTGATTTTGAGCCCAAACGGTTACATCATAGTAGAAAATGGTGCTTCTTGTGTCATCGAAGATTTATCGATGCATCTCATAGATTTCGGCTGAACAAATCAAAATTTAATGGTTCCATTGATCGTAGACCACCTCCAAAGTTGTTAACTAGTTCTGAAATATTGACACATCTTGAAAATGTTGAAACAGAATTTAGGAAGTTTCATCATTTGAATGATAGCAGAAAACGGGTCTGAAGTGCATCGTCAGGCGAAGTTGGAACGCAACAATGGAAGAAAAAAAGTATTTTCTTCAAACTTCCGTATTGGGAATTTAATTTGTTGCAGCATAATCTTGATGCGATGCATATTGATAAGAATGTTTGTGAAAATTTTATTTTCACATTGCTTAATGAGCATGGAAAGTCAAAGGATCATCTCAATGCTCGTAAAGACTTACAAGCAATGAACATAAAACGTGATCTCTGGCCAGATGAGAATGAAAAGTATCCTCCGGTAATTTTTGCAATGAAAAATAGGGATAAAGATACATTCCTTCAAATTTTAAAGAATGTTAAGGTATCTGATGGGTATCCAAGTAACATCTTGAGGTGTGTTGACTTGAATAATCATAAGTTACATGGATTGAAAAGTCACGATTCACAAATTATGTTACAATAGTTACTACCATTGGCATTGCATACATTATTACCTGAAAAAATTATTGTTATTGTACTCCAATTCTGCACATTTTTCAGACAACTATGTGAGAAATGTCTACATCCATTTCAGCTTGATAACCTCTAGGAGAGGTTAGTATTGACCCTTTGTGCAATGGAGATGATATTTTCTCCATCATTTTTTACTGTAATGATGCATTTAACTGTGCATTTGGTTGAGGAACCTAAATTAGGAGGCCCCGTTCATTATCGATGGATTTATCCAATTGAGAGGTACTTTATTTATATGTTTTTCAGTTAAGTAAACAATTTTTGGTACTTAATTAAATGCATAATTATGTTTATTTTATTCACAGATATCTTGGGCATTTGAAATCATACATGAGAAATAAAGCTCAACCAGAAGGATCTATTGCTGAAGGCTATTTGGCTGAGGAGTGTCTTACCTTTTGTTCTCAATACTTGGATGATATTGAGACAATATTTAATCGATTTTGACATGTTGACGACACATAGACTCAATCTCAAATACATCAAAAATCCAAAATATTTCCTGTTATTGGCCGATCATTTTGGAGGACCTCAAATGTGACACTGACTGAATTGGAATTATTACAGGCACATAGATATGTGATGTTGAATAGTGAAATTGCAGATCCATTTATTGAAGAGTTGAGGATACAAACAAAGAGACGAATGAGAGGCTAGACACGAAATGAGAAAGATATAACGAAAGCTGTTAATAAGGAGCTTATAGAATGGTTTGCACGACGTGTAAGTTCATAAATATTTCAATAAGTACAAATATTAGTTTGAAACATAAATTTTTTAAATCTAATAAAGTATATTTCTTTTTTCAGATCATGAATACTGATACTTGAGTAGAGTTGTTAGAAGATTTGAAGTTTCTTGCTAGAGGTCCTCTAAAAAAACTTAGAAAGTTTGACACTTATAATGTGAATGGATTTATATTTCGTACAGTCGATTGAGAAGTGGGTTTGAAAACACAGAATAGTGGTATATTTACATTTTCTAAAGTGGAATACTATGGAAAGCTGCATTATATTATTGAATTAAACTACCACAAACATTTTTCGGTTGTTTTATTCAAATGAAAATGGGTCAATATTATCAGAGTTGTTAGAAGAGATTCTTTGCAATTTACTTCTGTGAACTTCTCTCGCTTGATGGATGTTGGTGATCATGAACTACATGATCCATATATCTTATCATCACAAGAAAAAATGGTATATTATGTGAATGATGTTGTTGATGAAGGGTGGAGTGTAGTTTCTCATGTAATACAAAGAGATTTGTATGATATGGGTGATGAAGTGGATAATTTGACCTCTGAAATTGAATTTAATCAACAATAGGAAGCAGAATTATTTGTCCATCATGATATTGAAAATATTAGTCTAGAAAGGATGAATGAAGTGGATGAAGAAATGGAGCATGAAACCGACATGATTGAAGGGGAAAATGATTTTATGTACAATTATTTATTTATTCAGCAACCACTTGTTTCATTTCTACAGTCATTCATTATCATTTTTATATATTTTTTTCTGTTAGTACTGGGCATCTATTATCATTTTTAATATTTTTTCTGCATAATATTTTTGAAATATATATTCTGAACTTAATTTTATTTGATTAATTGACAGGAATGCCAAGGAGGAAGAGGTATACTATTTCATCTAGTTCGGTTACAGATGACGATCCATCTAGCTCCCTCCCCATGACATCTGAGGCACCATCTGCCAACACACCTGCACCATCTACCCCTGCACCATCTCTCACACCATCTTTGGATGTCCAATTAGAGGTTGAGTCGTCGAATCCCCCTTTAGGAGCCTCATCTGTGGGGCAGCGACATGCCCCTTCCAGTTCTTCATGGGCATACTGGACTGTCAGTTTCATAGGTACAAATTTTAATTAAATAAATTTATTGCATTTTGTTTATACTAATTTTTTGCTCATTGAAGATGAAAAAAATGCAACCGTGGAGAAAAACATAAAAAGTACAGATGTTTGTAATATGACTGGAGAAAATATAGTCATGCCATTTGATTCTTATGGTGTCCCGACAGATGACGTCGTGGGGTTACGTGGCCAAATTCTAGGCCAGCTGGCAACGGAGCCCATTTCCCTTCCTATTTCATATGATGATTAGAGACATATTCCTCCAAGATGGAAAAATAATGTTTTTGATTCTCAAATAAAGGTAAATTTTTTACATTATGGTTTAATTGAATGTCATGTTACTAATATGTTCAAAATGAATTTCTGTATACAGATATTCTTCCACTTTACAGTTGCTGATGTGATATCACGGAAGTGGACATTGAAAAATCTAGGTAAGAAATTGAAATATTTCAAATGGAGATTGTGGTGTGATGTCAAAGATACCTCGTTGACTATGCAACAAATGTATGAGAAGCTACCCAGTGGGGTACCGAAAGAACAGTGGAAAGTCTTTGTTGACAGACATCGTGATAAGAAGCGGATGGTATTGAAATATATATTATTATATTATACTCATTTTACATTTATACATGTATATTAAGAGGAAATGACATTGAATACATTACAATTAAATTGAATTTTATTTATTTTAGGATCTCTCAAGAAAGAATGCATCAAACCGGGCTAAGCAATTCATCCCGCACACTACGGGCTCAAAAAGCTTTTCTAGAAGCCGAACGACATTGGTAATCTTTTAATTAGTTTAAATATTTATAAGACAATATTATCTGTTTAATATATTGAATTTTTTATTTATCTTTGCTTAATGCAGTCACATAGTTTAGGGCACGAAGCATCCCGGACTGAACTGTGGTTGGATGTTCACAAGAAATCAGATGGAAGTTTTGTTAATGAGCATGCTAAAACAATTGGGGTATGAAGTCAATTTTTTATTATAATAACTTATTATCAGTTTTTATATGTTAATATATATTGATATTTGATTTATAGGTAAAAATTAAAGAACTATGGGATGCCAATCCTGTGCAGTCCTACTCAGTATCCCAGGATGACCCGGTTGCTAGAGTCCTAGCGAAGGAGCATCCTGGTAGAGTGCACGAGATGGGTTTGGGACACGTACCATCTGAGGTATTTGGCAGGCCACTAGGGATTCCAGCCGCATCTACTCCTGGTTATAGTTAGCCCATATCTGATGATTCTCAGAGGGATATTTCTTCTCTACGAGCCACAGTTCAAGACTAGGGGGCTCAGATATCTGCTATGCAGAAAGCGTTGACTGATTTATATCAGCAGATGAGAAAATATTCCCCCAGTGGTAGTGCACCGAGTGGTGGTGTAACATCCCAAGTAAGTAATGAATAATAAATATTTTTATCTATGTCTATTAATGATTAGATAGTGTTTTAGAGGCTTAAAATGAAAATAAATACAATCTTATGCATGGAATACACTAATATTCTTACTAGATTGTTTTACTGCCTTTTGATGGAAAACCCTTTTTAAATCTATCTTTTGACAATTATATAATCTATTATTGTCAAAATAAACTTATTATTCATGATTGGGACATCAAAATTTACTTTGTGTGAATTTTTGGTATTTTTCCGATAAAGTTCATTTTTTAATGAATAATGAAAATGTTGTATTTTAATTCAAAACCTCTTTTTAATCTAATTTATTTATATGATTAGATTATCTTTTGAATTGGTTTTGAAGTGAAATTAGAATATATTTTTACCATTTTATCCAATGGTGGTCATTGGAATCAATTTCACTTTGAAATTGGACTTAAACTAGTGTCAATCTTTTGATACTTATTGTTTCATAAAAAACACGCTATTTGTCATGACAGCGGGAATTAGTTATTAAATTAATTAATGCAACTTACATGTTTTGAATTTTGTAAAATAGACATCATTTTTGAATTCGTAATATAAAATATAGCTTAGGGTGAAGTTTTGGTATCTTTCTGAAAAACTTCAATTTTTGATGAATAGTGAAACCACTAAGTGGTAGTTAAAGAAACTGATTATTCGTTTAAATGAACCTTTTCCACTTCTTTGATTTGATTTTCAAAAATCCGACATACATGGTTGTCATTAAGAAGTAAAATGTGGTTCAAGGAGATTAAAATAATTTTTTGGTGAATAGTAACTTTTAAGTTCTTAATCACGATTAGTGGTAATTAGTGTAGTTTAAGGTAAAAATAATGTTTTAATAATATGAGATGAGTTTGACACAAGTCCTACCCTCATTGGATGTGTCCTGGCCGACCAAGACAATCCATGGGTCAACTTTGGGACCCCATGGAGCCACTTTGGTTGGGAAATGACATAAATAACTTTTTATTTAATGTTAAAGTAAAAATGACACAAACAAGAGATGTTTTACTAAAACAATTTTTACATGGGGTTATACAAGTCAGATTTTTGATTAGAAATAGTCATTGGAAATATAAAGAGATTTCCTACATAATGATATTTTTTTTATAATTTTTAGACATTAAATATTTTAAATTATTTATGACATCATGATGATGTAGGGATTACCTCATTAATAAAGGATTTAAATAAAATGGAAAGATAATGTAAAATCTATGACCTACACATGTCCAAAACCTATTGTATGGGTGGATTTCGAACCCTTATCACCTTATCCTCGAATTATATCAATTTGGGACCTCTTAAATCCGAATACCATTTTAAAATAAAGTAACATTTCTTTACTTTCCAAGAGTGCCCCTCCTCTCCTCTTATAAAAGGCCCCCACCTCTACCTCCTTACCCACACTCCCAAAGCCTTTGGCTCGGACAAAATCTGCCCATTTTGTCTCTCCACATCCCTCTATTACTCCTTGAATCCTCACTTTGGGCAGAAGTCTTCCCAAGTAAGCCTTTGAGCTCAAACCAAAGGGAGTTACCCGATTTTAAGGTAATGTCTTCACTTGAGTCCTTTTGTTTTATTTTGCTTCTCCAACCCCCTAAACTCTTTTTATTCATTTCTTTTGTAACAACTCCAGTATCTTCAATATACTAGGATGTTGTTATAAGAAGTATTCGAGCTACACTTACACACGCCTACATCTAATGGTTAAAGGACATATTGTTTCCGTGGATGGTGAATTTATGCCTCCCAAAACGATGATTGTTCAACATTCTTTTAACACCTTCAAAGGTGGACATTAAGATGTAACTATATTTATATATGATATATAATATGTTTATGTTTTCCTTAAGCTTCTATATTTTTTATTTTTGGCATACCTTTATGGTTTCCATTATGGGTAAACGTGATATCTTCATTTAAGGAAGTGCGGACTACCGCCCCCTCAAAGTGATTTGATTCGTTAAATACCATATGTGGGACGTATAAAGGATGGAACTATGATATTATATATGATATTATACTGGAATTATAATATACCTTTATATCATTATGATTCCATTCTATAAAATACGAAATAGAAATGAAAGTAGCGTTCATGCGTACGTACGGCTTACCGTCTCCATGAACAGTGCATTTCATTTCTTACCTCTAAATGATTATGTAATATTATAAATGCATGAATGTATGGGATATATATGAAATATATGATATCTAAATCATGAATACCATTCTGGATATAATGGGTACATGAACAACTTGTAATTATAAAGGGCTTATTTTTTACTCAAGTACCAATGATCGTTAAAACGACCGTTATTAACTTAAATAATTACATAGTGTTCATGACATGGAAATAATTGATATAAAAGGAATAATGAACTTGAAAAAGGTTATTAAAAAAGTATAAATTAACTCAAGTTTATTATTCAGGAGATTAAAGAACGACCGAGTCAAGTCGGACCCGAGGTATGGGACTTCGTCTCAATCTCCTTTCATTGAGGCATATTTTGTTTTGTACACAACCTTCTTTTATACAGTGTATAAACCCCTTTGACTTTTACGTTTATTCAAAAGGAATCTTTTTTATATGAAGCATTTACTAAACAACAAAAGGGAATGTTTTTGTCGTACGTATGTGGCGACAACGACTTCTCCACCGCCGTGACCATTATTTGAGTTTCGGCTTCCTCTACAAGCCATACCTTTTTTTTAAAAGAAAAATAAATAACTTGTTTTACTTTTATTTTATTTTGGTATTGAAATTTGTTTTCATAATGTTTTTATATCAATGTGTTGTATTGATATCTTTTGATTGAAAGGTGGAAATTTTATGTTTCCTTTATGCATGTTTTATGTGATACGATTATGTTGAGGTTCTTGGGCATTATTATGAAGATGGGTGGTTCTGTGATAGACTAAGGGCGGGTGAGCCCGATATAGCTCTCCAATGCATTGGGTAACGTGAAGGAGTGAAACGTTAAGGTTTATCTGAAGGTATTTAGGGAATATACTGTGATGGGTATTCCAAACGTAACCAAGAGGGTTACTCCCTACGTAAGAATGTTATGAATACCTCAAGTTACATTTATGTCTTATGATTTCTATGATTTATTCATGATTTTATGAGGTATGTTAAAGTGCTTATGTTTTATGGGTAAAGTATGATTTCATTATTATGTATATATGTACCCATGTTTCCTTTCCATTTTTTTATATCCCTTACTGAGCTTTTTATGCTCATCCCAAGTTTTTTTGAAATGTTTTTCACAGGTCAAGGGAAAGGTACATGATATGATGATAGTGTCAAGGAAGTGTCAAGAATGAATCCATGTTTTATTTTAAATATGTTTCCATTGATGGGAAAAAAGAATACTATCTTTATGTAACCACTTTGTTTATATTTGGAATGTAATGCAAGTTTTATGATCTAATTCTCTAAAACTCTAAACCTGAAAAGATCCTGAATGTGTAATCTTGTAATAACTCAATATTAAGTAAGGTTTAAGGCTGGGGCCTTATAGTTGGTATCAAAGGTCAGTTTAGATAACTTTAGTAGTTAGAATTCTATTAAATAATTATCCAAAAATATTTTTTTTATGGTCAAACTGAAGTGATATAGTATTTGAAGATTACCATGTTGCTTCATCTAAGACATGTTTGTTCAGAATGGTTTTCCACAGAGAAAACAGGGAAGCAGTGTTAGGAAGGCATACAGAAGGAAATAACCTTCCGAATCAGCATCCTGAGATGGTCGGAATTGGAACTAAACAGTTTGTTGCAGTAATGGCGCAGTTGACTCAAGCGATAAATGGTGGTGGTATCCATGCACGAGATCAGCCAGATCAACCGCAGAGGAACATGTCAGTGGTGGAACATTTCATGAGGCAACATCCCCCATCATTCAGAGGATCATCTGACCCTGTGCTAGCTGAAGGGTGGATTAAAGCACTGGAGAAGATTTTCGATGTCATGGGGTGTTCAGACAATCAAAAGGTTAGTCTTGCTATTTACCGTTTGGAGGGTGAGGCAGATCAGTGGTGGTCTATGGTTAAAAATATATGGGACACCGATGAGATTGATGCTCTTGACTGGGATGAATTCAAAGGTATGTTTCTTGAGAAGTATTTTCCTAAGGCTGTTCGACTTAGGAGGGAAAAGCAATTCTTGGAATTGAGGCAAGAGGAAGACTCAGTGGCCACCTATGAAGAAAGGTTCACTCGATTGGCAAGGTATGATCCAAATTTTATCCGAGACCTTGATAGTAAAATTAATCATTTTTACTCAGGATTAAAGCCAAAATATTGAAGGGCATTAGCTTCTCGTGAGTTTAAAATTTATGAAAAGCTTGTTCGATGTGCTGAGAAGGTGTAAATGGAGTTTGCCGATGATCAAGTGTTCTATAACAACCAATAGAAGAAGAGACCGAGGTGGCATGAGAAAGGTAAGAATTATTCAAAAAAGTCTGATGGTAAGAAAACTAAGTTTCCAGTTTGTGATAAATGTGGAAAAAGGAATGTTGGGGATGTCTTATGAATTCTGGAAAGTGCTACCGATGTGGTAAGATGGGACATAAGGCTCGTGATTGCACTGAAAAGTATCAAGGTGAACGCAAGACCAAATTTGATTTACAGTTAGTGAAATGTTATAAGTGCAATGAGATGGGTCACTATGCAAACAAGTTTCCAACAAAGAGCTTGAGTGATGGGAAGCAGTTAGACTACAAGCAGAAAGGGGTGGTGAAATCCTTTGCAACTACTTCAGCAGATGTCAGGCCATCAAATAAAGTTGTATCAGGTACTTTGTTTTTTCAGATTATTCCAGTGTGTTGTTTGATTCGGGGTCTACACATTCTTTTATCTCTGAAAACTTTTCTAATAAAATGGGAATACCATCTCAAGAAATGACTCCTGAACTTTTGGTAAAAACACCTGGGGGAAATGTTGAGGCAAAAAGAATTTATAAGAATCTTCCTATCCTTATCTGTGGAAAGAACCTACTTGAAAACATTATTGTTCTACCTATAGTAGAGTTTGATGTTATCCTGGGTATGGATTGGCTCTCTATTTACCATGCTAAGATTGACTGTAGAGCTAAAGAAGTTTCCACTACTGGAAATTCGGGCTATAGCCACGGTTCTAAACCGTGGCTATAGACCCTCAAACCGTGGCTAAGTTTGGCGTGGCTATAGGTCTAGACCTATAGCCACGGTTCCAAACCGTGGCTTTAACTCTAAAGCCACGGTCCAAACCGTGGCTATAGTTTTAGAGCCACGGTTTAAACCGTGGCTGTATACCTAATGCCACGGTTTCAACCGTGGCTCTACTAAAGGCCGGACAAAATCTATAGCCACGGTTTAAAACCGTGGCATTATGTCTATAGCCACGGTTTAAAACCGTGGCAATAAATCAATAGCCACGGTTTAAAACCGTGGCTATAGGGTGTCCAAATCCATAAAAAAAATACCCCCTGGACACACACTGGACACCCCCCTGCCACCCCCGGCCAGTCCCCCCCTGCCAGTACCCCCTGCCCCCTGCCTGGACACCCCTCCCCCCCTGCTTGTCCCCCTTGCCACCCCCCTGCCAGTCCCCCTGCCCCCTGACACCCCCCTGCTAGTCCCACACTGCCCCCTGCTAGTCCCCCCCCCCCCCCCGCCACCCCCCTGCTTGTCCCCTTGCCAGCCCCCCCCCCCCCCACTGCTTGTCCCCCTGCCACCCCCCTGCTTGTCCCCCTGCCAGCCAGCCCCCCCTGCCCCTGCCAGCCCCCCCCCTGCCCCTGCCAGCCCCCCCCTGCCCCCTGCTTGCCCCCTGCCAGCCCCCCCTTCCCCCTGCTTGTCCCCCTACCAGCCCCCCCCCCCCCCCCCGCCCCCTGCTTGCCCCCCTGCCACCCCCCCCCCCCCCCTTCCCCCTGCCAGCCCCCCCTGCCCCCTGCTTGTCCCCCTGCCAGCCCCCCCCCCCTGCTTGTCCCCCTGCCAGCCCCCCCCCCCCCCCCCCCTTGCCCCCTGCTTGCCCCCTGCTAGCCCCCCCCCCCCCCTCCCCCTGCCAGCCTCCCCCTGCCCCTGCCAGCCCCCCTGCCCCCTGCTTTCCCCCCTGCCAGCCCCCCCCCCCCCTTCCCCCTGCTTGTCCCCCTGCCAGCCCCCCCTGCCCCCTGCTTGCCCCCCTGCCAGCCCCCCCCCCCACCCTTCCCCCTGCCAGCCTCCCCCTGCCCCTGCCAGCCCCCCCCCCCTGCCCCCTGCTTGCCCCCCTGCCCCCTGCTAGTCCCCCCCTGCCAGCTCCCCCTGCCCCCTGCTTGCCCCCCTGCCACCCCCCCCCCCCTTCCCCCTGCCAGCCTCCCCCTGCCCCTGCCAGCCCCCCCCCCCCCCTGCCCCCTGCTTGCCCCCCTGCCAGCCCCCCCCCCCCCTTCCCCCTGCCAGCATCCCCCTGCCCCTGCCAGCCCCCCCCCCCCCCTGCCCGCTGCTTGCCCCCCTGCCAGCCCCCCCCCCCTTCCCCCTGCTTATCCCCCTGCCATCCCCCCCTGCCCGCTGCTTGCCCCCCTGCCACCCCCTTCCCCCTGCCAGCCCCCCCTGCCCCTGCCAGCCCCCCCAGCCCCCCTGCCCCTGCCAGCCCCCACCCCCATCCCCCCCCTGCCAGCCCCCCCCCCCCCTGCTTGTCCCCCTGCCAGCCCCCCCTGCCCCCTTCTAGGCCCCCTGTCAGTCCCCTGCTAGTCCCCCTGTCCCCTGATCTGATAACCAAGTTTATCTGATCTGATAACCACAACATCTTTAGCACTGCCAGATTCAGGTTTAACAGGTACCAATTCACCAATTCTGACATGTTTAGCAGCATGAGATAAGACCGGAACAGACTGAACTACATCAGATTTACAGACCATGTTTAGCACCCCTCCCCCATGCTGGACACCCCCCTGCTGGACAACCCCCCCTGCTAGACACCCCCCCTGTCGGTCAGCATTGCTACAGTTGCGGGCCACAAGCATTCGGCCCAACCAGATCGGGCAACACCAATCCAACAAAATCCTCATTCGCGACAGTTGCAGGCTACAAACATTCAGTAGGGATTAATGGAAGAAATCAACATGAATACAACGACAAATATGTTCCTTTTAGGAACAGATTTCAGGGGCTACATGTAGAAAACTCCTATGCTGAGAGTAATGTAGAAAAAAACTCCAAGACTAGTTCTAAAGCACAAACCTCCTGGAAAGACACAAAAAGGGATTAGAAGCATGAGAAGAACTCACATGATCCTAAAACTAGAAGGATTCATGTGAAAGGGGTGCCCCAAGGCAAGGTATGTACTGAAAATGCTTGCAGGGACAGTCCAAGCAGCAAGGTGATTTGGAGAAAGAAAAATCAACCTATAGTGAAAAGAAAAATCCTTGGTGGTAAAGCTGTCCAAGGAAAAACAGGTTGTGTTTTGGGTTGTGAAGAATAGAACAAACCTAAAGAAGGGGAGACACAATCCATGGGGTAAGTGTGCTCACAAAGCATATATTTTAGAGCTGAAAACAGATCTGGTTTAGAGCTGGAAGTTGCATGCAGCAATGGTATCAATTCATGCTAAAAGTGGTATGTCACACACACTTTGTGCTTTACAGTTTATATACTAACAATTTGGTGTGAGTTTGGTTTAGATCACAAGATTGTTGAGAAAAAGGAAAGGTGAAGCGGCCTTGGAGAGTGCTCTTGCACCCCCACTGGACCCCCATGCCCCCCCTGGACAGCCCTCTTGCACCCCCTTGCAACCCCCTGGACAACCCCCTTGAACAGACCCATTGAACACCCCCCCCCCCCGCACCCCCATGCCCCCCCTGCACCCCACTGGACACCCCTCCCCCTGCTGGACACCCCCCCTGCCGGACACCCCTCCCCCTGCCGGACACCCCTCCCCCCTGCCTGGACAGCCCCTCCCCCTGCTGGACACCCCTCCCCCTGCTGGACAACCCCCCTGCCGGACACCCCTCCCCCTACTGGACACCCCTCCCCCCTGCCTGGACACCCCTCCCCCCTGCCTGGAAGTGGACCTTAATTCCACCCTCATTGATCGGGTTGTGTTATCCACAAATGAAGATGACTTGTTTTTGAAAATTGAGTATGAACAACTACCTGCATTTTGTTCCAAGTGTCTGTCTATAGGGCAATCTAAAGAGAGATGCAGAATGAAACTTGTCTGCTCTTTTTTCTCGCAGAAGGGACATGATTTTCAGACTTTCCTTAAGAAGAGAAAGAATGGTCCTGGAGCTGGGAATGGCTCTGGTCAGGCTGTTGTAGGAAATGGAAGTGTGGAACTTGGGCAGGGTCTTGCAGGAACAGGTTGTGATCAACCAGGGACTGGAGTCAGCAATATGAAGGGGAATGCTTCTGATATTTCAGGTGAAGGTTTTCAAGAGGAGGTGAATTTTGATGATCCAGATTTGCAACCTGGACTGGGGCTGGTGAGGTTCAGGGGCAGGGAAAACTAACTGTAGTAGGGGCTGTTAGTGGCTGGATTGAGGATGAAAATCAGAGGCCAGGAGCAGATAATTCAAGGTCAGAGTTTGATGCTGCCTCTCAGCAGCGGGGTCAAGGTCTGATCTCATCAGGTGTACAGGTGCAGGTAAATGTTGATGATCCAGGCTTGGAGCAACCTGGAATTGGGTCTGGAGAGGTTAAATCTGTTCAAGGGCAGAAGAAACTCTCAGTAGCACGGGCTGATTGTGTCCAGTTTGTGGATGAAAATCAGCGGCCTGTTGACTTCCAGTCGCAAGGACCTGCAGGAGAAGGAACAGGAGATCCAGGCCCTGGGCCTAGGATCCAGTAACCTGGGTCAGAAGCTGGGTGCTTCACTGGGGCAGCCTCAGTATGGGTCTCAGCAGCATGAACCAATGGTTCAACCTTCTCAGATCCAGGAAGAGATCAATCGGCAAATGGAGCTTAATAATATAGGGGGAAGTTGGGCTGGAATAGAAAATTATGATTATGCCCATAGAAGTGATCCATGTAAGGATATTTTAAGCAAGGGAAAGTTTCCTTCAGTTGATAAAGAGGGATTTCAAATTGTCTATTCAAGGAAATCAAGGAAGAAGAAAGACTGCTCTCAATGGAGAACAACGATGGTGACTAGGTCTCATAGCTCATCTACCTACAACTTGGAATGGGATGATGATGTCGGGGAGGGGGGTTATGAAAACGAAATGCTTTATTATGAAGGCAGTTTTATCAATGTATAGCCCCATCTCCTCTCTTATGTCATCTTTTGTTTTTAATAAAATGGCTTTAGAGCCTTTCGGCTCGAAGCTTCTTTCTGTTTCGATGGATTTGGGGAGTTTGAACATCTCACATAATCGTTTAATTTAAATGTTAAACGATTACTAATGGGATTGAGTCGTACGCTTCAAATGAGCTGAAACGTTTGGGACATTTGTGTAACGTACCATGAATAGGCTGAACATTTTGAGGTTCTCGAAGGCCTATATGAATTGGTTCAATTCCTATGCAAGTGGTTGCACTTGATGGATGAGATCATGTGATCGTTAGAACTCCTCAAAGCCGATTCTCTCTAGCTCTTGTTTCTCTCCCACCTTTAAACAAGGTTCTAACAGACTGTGGTGTTGAGAGAGACCCTACCTAAGCATCGGGTGATTCCCATGAACCTTGGATACCTCAGAAGGAGTCTTTCGGTGACTTCTCGGAGATCTCGATCAAACGCTTGTGAAAACTTCGACAAGCAGGAAGGACTGGTATTGAGAGAGGTCCTACTAAGTGTCGGGTGATTCCCATGATTTGTGGATACCTCTAAAGGAGTCTTTCAGTGACTTCTAAGTGATCACAATCAAACACTTGTGAAAAGCTTCGAAAGACTGGATCGAATGGTGTAAGGTACACCATTCTTATTCTTTGTTTAGATTGATTACAAACGTATAGATATATTTCGGTGTGACTGCGGCGTGACCGCGGACACCCCTCCCCCCCGCTGGACACCCCTCCCCCCTGCTGGATGTGGCTGGAGCAGGGCCACATCACGGCGTGACCGCGGCGTGACCGCGGCGTGACCGCGGCGTGACCGCGGCGTGACCGCGGCGTGACCGCGGCGTTACCGCGGCGTGACCGCGGCGTGACCGCAGCGTGACCGCGGCGTGACCGCGGCGTGACCGCGGCGTGACCGCGGCATGACCGCGGCGTGACCGCAGCGTGTTGGCCCGATCCAGCGACATCCGCGGGGCAGCATCTTCCGACCAGGAGCGAAGGGAGCGGGAGGAGGCTGGAATGCGGGTGAAAGGGGGGTCCTACTAAGTGTCGGGTGATTCCCATGATTTGTGGATACCTCTGAAGGAGTCTTTCATCAACTTCTAAGTGATCACAATCAAACACTTGTGAAAAGCTTCGAAAGACTGGATCGAATGGTGTAAGGTACACCATTCTTATTCTTTGTTTAGATTGATTACAAACGTATAGATATATTTCGGCGTGACTGCGGCGTGACCGCGGACACCCCTCCCCCCCGCTGGACACCCCTCCCCCCTGCTGGATGTGGCTGGAGCAGGGCCACATCACGGCGTGACCGCGGCGTGACCGCGGCGTGACCGCGGCGTGACCGCGGCGTGACTGCGGCGTGTTGGCCCGATCCAGCGACATCCGCGGGGCAGCATCTTCCGACCAGGAGCGAAGGGAGTGGGAGGAGGCTGGAATGCGGGTGAAAGGGGGGTCCTACTAAGTGTCGGGTGATTCCCATGATTTGTGGATACCTCTGAAGGAGTATTTCAGCGACTTCTAAGTGATCACAATCAAACACTTGTGAAAAGCTTCGAAAGACTGGATCGAATGGTGTAAGGTACACCATTCTTATTCTTTGTTTAGATTGATTACAAACGTATAGATATATTTCGGCGTGACTGCGGCGTGACCTCGGACACCCCTCCCCCCTGCTGGATGTGGCTGGAGCAGGGCCACATCACGGCGTGACCGCGGCGTGACCGCGGCGTGACCGCGGCGTGACCGCGGCGTGACCGCGGCGTGACCGCGGCGTGACCGCGGCGTGACCGCGGCGTGACCGCAGCGTGTTGGCCCGATCCAGCGACATCCGCGGGGCAGCATCTTCCGACCAGGAGCGAAGGGAGCGGGAGGAGGCTGGAATGCGGGTGAAAGGGGGCAGCATCTTGTCCAGGCGACACAGAGTGTATGGATTTTTTGGAATTATGGTTTCTGTTGCTGTTCACAGCCCCACTCCCTTCCCAGCCGTTGGCTCTACAATAGGGGGGCTTCACTTATTTCTTCTATTTCATCTTCTCCAGGCGAAACACAAAGTGTAAGAATTTTCTGGAAATCTGGTTTCTATTGCAGTTCACAGACCCACTCCCGCCCCAGCCGCTGTTGGCTCTGCAAGAGGCCGTGAACTTGCGAAGTCAAATCTGCGAGAGCTGTCTCGACGCGTCCAAGGTGCTGCTTGGCACCGTCGAATCACGTTTGGTTCCTGGTCTCCATGATTGGTCGAAGAAGATCAACGGTTGAGGAGAGTAGTAGTGGAGTAGATAACGAAGAGGAGAAGTTTGGCTATGTAATAGAACTGATTAAAAAATGACCAATTCTGTATAATGCACAAAATTCTGTATAATGCACAATTCAAAAACGGTGTTTGATAAAGAAATCAGAATCAAATAAATGACGGACAATTACAAATATTTAAAAATTCATATGAAACAAAATGAATAATCGGAAGATAGAATGACATATTTCATCAAATGACATGATTACAAACCAATACCATTAAAACATGGAGTTCAAATAAAAATGAATAATCTGGCATTTCTATAATACATTCCATGATGGTGTGTATGTACAGTATGAAAACAGAAAACTGTTATGATAGGAGGCAACAAACATGTCGTATTTGTGCAGTATAATAATTCAGGCATTGAAAATTGAACACAATGAAAACAGGATAATGAAATGACTAATTGCTTTCAATGGAGCAACATAAATTTCAAATAACGTTTCAGTACTGTAGATAATGTAATAATTATTTCACATCAAATAGGAATTTGAAAAATAGTACTGAAAACAAATTAAATAGTAAACATGTATGTTTACCATTGGTGTGCGGCATCACATTTTAGTCTGCTTTTTCTATTTTCATATTTACATTTCCCTTCATTCAGGTGTGTAGTTTAGTAGAATGTGTGATTGTAGCCTTGTTGTCTCAAAAAATGTGGACAGTAGCATGAAGTTCATCCTCATTATCACAATCACAGACATCCTGACGACAAATTCCATCACCCTGGATCACAACCAATCTATAGTAAATATATTTAATTGAAATAAGAGCATTGAAATGATACATATAAAATTATCCTTAAGTAGTAGAGTTCACCTAGGTAAGTGCAGTATCAAAGCCGCAATCACAGACATCCTGATGACAAATTCCATCACCCTGGAGCACAACCACACTATAGTAAATATCTTTGATGAAGATTATCCTGGAGGTGAGAAGTACATGTAGAAGAATATCCTGGAGGTGAGAAGTACATGTAGAAGATACAACTGAAACATCACCTTCTAATCAGCAACGGTCGACACTAAAGGAAAATTGGAAGTCGTTATGCCCCGATGTTTGGATCATAGGCCGTCTTATGAGATAAGCATGTCCAATCTCTATAATACATTATACCCTGCTCTAAAATACATGATCCACTACTATAAAATATGACCCACTACAAAAATCATGATTTACTACCCAAAAAACTGCATGTTCCAGTGCTTATAGTGACATAATAAAAAGTCTAAAATTTAAAACCTTGCACCATCACAGTTGAATGGTTCACCAATTTGCTACTATTGAATAAAAAGTGAAACTTTAATATAACTGCACAAATAATGGTGACATAATAAAAGTCTGAAATTTAAAAACAATTGAATTAGATTCGGCCACATGAAAAAACATCCAGCATCCTGAAAGACCGTCATGGAAAACCATTCAGTATAATAGAAATACCTATTAATGTAAAACCGTCCTGCAAAATCTGATAAATTAGTAATGGAAAAGTGAATAAAACCATATAGCATCTAGGAAAATGCAGAATACAACAAAAGGCCCAGATTGATATACCGTCCAGCATGAAATTAGAAAGTTAAGCAATCTCTAAGAAACATTTGAAACAGTGCAGCAACAGAAACCTCCAGCATAAACTTCCAGTAGCTAAAACATCCAGCATTAAAATCTTGTAGCAGGATTCTCCAACATAATGATAATCATCCAGCAATCCTAGCCTCTAGCATGAGTATCAGAAAGAGATGTTAGAAATAACTGAAACAGATGCACGAAAACTTTGAAATGAATAGTCTGTAGTCTATCTAATGTAATACACATTGATCTACAAATAATAATTAACAAAACAATAATGGGAATTATTTTATGAGTGAAGATGTATGATTACCTTCTATATCCAGGATGAGTTTTCAGTCTGTTTTTTCTGTTTTCTTGTTTATATATCCCTTCGTCATGGTCTCCAAATCAGTAGATGGACATGTTGTAGGCACGCTGTCTGGAGACGTCTGGACATTATCTTGCTCACTGTTGTCAATATCAAAACAGCGCGACAGATTTTTCTACATAGAGGTTTCATGTTAGAATCACTTTAAACATTATAGTATAGGAATTGAAAGCAGTGAAATTAAGAGCAGGGCTTAAAGAGTAGAGTGTTTTTTATCAGCACATAGATGTAATAAATCTGTACATTGCAGATTTTATAGCACAGTGCTCACTATCTATAGATGGTGAAATAGTTATACCTGGCATGTGAAGTATCTGTGGGATGTTTTATGATATTTTCCAGATCTGTACAGCAGTGCATTTTCTCTATAGAGACATTCATAACCTGCATGGGCTTAGTTTCCTGTATCGATATTGTGGTACCATGTTCAACTGATTTGGGTGCCACAAAAGCAGTATTACAGGGCTTATTTAGTGTCTCGACGTACCCATAATTGGCAGGATTGCTAATAGTATTAGTGTGAGTTGGGATAGCAGAAATTGGTTCATCATCTTTTATTTTGATTTCATTCTTTAGTCCAAGAGATGTGTCATTGTTAGCAGGTTGTATTATTGAATCCTTAAGGATAGAAATTGTAGGTTTCATATTACGGAACATCTTAGAAATAGTATTATCACTACTAAAAGAAAGCTGAGACCAATCAGAAAAGGCATTTGTAGCAGTGGAGAACCGTAGTTTAGTAGTCATTCTCATTCCCAATAAGATATGGTAAATATTAATGATATTGATCAAAAAAGCAATGTAATCGGATGCATGGAACTCGTTATACATTACCAATCCAAACATACAATTAACATCAAAAGTGAGTCTCAATATCAGTATCATCAAAATCATGATAACCCTCATCCACACCTCCTACAGAAACACCATCACCACCTCTCACACCACCAACATCATCATCGGCATCGACATCTGCATCCGAACCGGCACCAGTACCGGGTCCAGCACTAGGTCCGGCTCCGGCTCCAACAGAAGAATCTACATTAGCAGAACGCATCGACATCAAAAAGGCATCAACCGTTTCAGCTGCTTCTGGTGGAAGTGTAGAAGAAAGGGCAGACATAAACTTAATCATATTTGCAGTTATCGCCTGTTCTGATTTTTGACTTGCTTCTTTGATTGCGGCATTCATTTGTTCCACTGTGACAAAACCAGAACCGGTAATCGAAGAAACTTTAGTAGACCAGTATCGAGATGGTACAATCTTCTTCCCAGGTCGACAACGCACTCTACCCTGATGCTCATCTCCTAATACCTGATGTAGATGATCGTTTGGGCCCAAATTGTCAGGTTCTTTTTCTGCCAATGCCTCTAAAGCATTCTTTTGATTGATATATAACATAAATTAAAATGATAAAATAATATAAGGAATTAAATTCATTAAAAATCAAAGAAATTGAAATATACTTACAATCGCCTTCTCGGTGTCGGGATTTGGCACAGTACCATCTTTCTTTTTCCGGCTTGTACAAAACAAAGTTGAGCGAGGAACGCGACCCTCAATATTCGATGCCTTTTTCTGGAAAAAAACAAAGAAATAAATCAAAATTGGAAGTTAAAAAAATTACACAAAACAAAGCTAAATATTTTAAATTTTAAATTACCTGCGTCTGCTCATGATCTGGTAATGAAGTGTGTCCGCGAGTATAAATGTGTTTCATTGCACTCTTGTTTTTTTTATTTCTATTTGATTTCTCCTATAAACAAATAATTATATAAACTCATTAACATAAATAAAACAAGTAATTTAAAATCGTTTTCAAATAAATAAATGAATATATATATAAATTTAACAAACACCTTAAACACTGAACTCTTCCAATAGTTGATCATCTCTTTATATTGTGATATTGGGCAATCTTGAATCACCGGTACTTCTTCAAGCTCTTTACCAACTCTCTTTTTCCAACCAAGATATAAATCATACTTGTAGGCTCGCCACATTTCACCTAAATACATTATCATTGCAGCCTTTGCATTTTGTCCATCGGGAAAATTATATCGAAGCTGCAATGGACATAATATATGTTAAGAAAATTTTATAAATTTATATATATAAAAAAGGTGATTAACATTACTTACCCAAATCTCTGCCCAGGATTTGTCCTTTATTTCTTGTCCAACTGCCTTCCAACTTATCGGTTGAACCGGAATGATATTGCTGTGTCTAGCAAGTGTTCCCATAAAACTTTTACATTCCGTGCCATTTTTATTAATTATAGCATTGTCCTCATTGTAATCAACTATGATTTGCGTGTTCCGATTCCAAACCTCGCGCATTTTTGTGCAGCCTCGTCGTCTGGTAGAGGCTGGAGCTAATCATGAAACCAAAATAAAAGAGAATAATATATATGAATTTATCATTAATAAGTAACAGTAATGCTTAAACAAATACCAGTAGATGGGGGATCTGCTGACCCCTGAAGTGCTGCGTCTGGAGGGGGGGCAGCCTCCATGGTAGGTGAGATATCTACAGGAGTACTATGTATAGTATATGCAAAGTGTACTGATGGAGGCAGAAAACCTGATGGATAACCCTGTACAGATGAGGGTGGATATGGATATGGATATGGCGGTGGGATATATGGGGGCACAGTACCCTGTACAGTGGATGGTGGGAATGGAAACTGAGGGATGGGAGTCTGAGAACTACCATCCGATGTGGGAGTGGGAAAAAAGGGATACGGAAAAGGTGGGTATGGATAATATGGAGGTGGCATAATGGGAGGATGGCCTCCTGATGTCTCAAGCGGCGTAGTAGTAGGCTGACCTGTAGAATCAGTGCCCCCCGCCACAATATCATCCTCAGTGGCATAATCCAAGCGTCTCCTCGACGATGCGGTCTAAAATAACATAGATGATAAAATCAAACGAACGATAACAAGATAAATAATATGAAAGACCATAATATTCAAACATAATTTGTACTTACATTGTTTCCAGGAGGAGACCTATGTTGTTCGTTTCTCAATATTCTTCTACTCCTTCTACTACCATCATAATCAGAAATTTTGACCTGAAAATTCAAAATAATATTATCAAATAAATATAAATAATGCAAAATGTTAAATAATACAATTGTATCATAAAACAATGAGATACATTTTCATGTGTGATATTTATATTGATAAAATATCAAGACTTTTCTATGTTCAAGATTTACTAGAGAAGTGGTTAAACATAAATTGGTGAGGCTATTAATAGTTTTATATTCGATAATGGTATAAAATATACTAGTTATTTTGATATCATGTATGAAAGTTAAAAAAACACATACAATATTGCGATAATATCAGGTAAATACTTACAAATGTGTCAACGCTATGTGGGGTCTATGACAATTTCTGGTTCACAATCTGTTCTAACAATTGCATCATTCGTATCATCAAATGCAACATTCGAATAAATACCAAGAGGTTCATCCACAACATCATTTTCATCCATGCCTTCGTCAAAAATATGTCTAGGAATAACATCAACAATAACACCAAATTGTGGTTGTAACGGGTCACTTACATAAAACACTTGTTTAGCTTGTGACGCAAGAATATAAGGTTCATCGGTACGAAGCTGGCGGTTCATATCAATCACTCTAAATCCACAGTTATCAATATGCATTCCTTGTCGTGTCATTGAATCAAACCACTTTCATTTCATCATTGCGACACGACCATGTGCATAGTAATCTAATAAAATGATTCTTTCAACAACACCGTAATATGATATATTTTCTGATCGAGGTTGCCTGTCCGATGCACTCGCATAACAATCTGTTGTGGCGCTTATCGTGACACCGTCATGCTGTGTTGCCATTTTTTTGCACAACTATTTATAACAAATTTATATCCATTGACAACCATTGACTTACAATCACGCACCACATCGTTTGGACCAAAGGACAATGCTTTTATTTCATCTGATACTTAAATCATTGGTAGAGTTAAAACCTAAAAGATACCAACATAGAATATTAAACAGAGACATGTGATTATGTTATGAGAAGAAGAAAAAGAAATCTATTACCTTTGACTTTAACCAGGCAGCAAATTCTTTGCTGTGCAACAGTTCCTTCCTCTTAATAGATAGAGAGCGATGTCTCTTTTTTATAATTTCAAAATGTTCTCTACAGATATGCAAGCATTAAAATGTCAGAAGATATAAAGAAATCACACAATGAAAAAAATACATATTTATTAGTTTACTTACTTGATATAATCATCAAGAACACTACAGTTGAATAATACTGTGCGATGTGCCATTTCCCACTCTTCCCTGCTTTTAGTACACAACGAGTACGATCCCGATATCCCCCCTGTTTGGGGCATTGAAGGAAATGCAGGCTCAATGGGATCATATTGCTCATCTTCAGTTCTCATTAGTCGATTAGACCTTGTAGTGACGTTAGCCAAGTACGATGAACAGAAATCCATGCATTCTTGTGCTAAATAGCATTTCACAATACAGCCTTCAGGATGATATTTATTTCTCACATAAGATTTCAATGTAAACATCATTCTTTCGGTAGGATACATCCACCGACTCGAAACAGGACCACCAAAGAGAACTTCCGTGGGAAGATGCACGGTCAAATGTAACATAATTGTGAAAAAAGATGGTGGGAAAATTTTCTCCAAGTCGCAAAGAATAATCGGTGCATCTCTCTGCAATTTCTGAACAGCACTTCTGCTCAATCTTTTGGCACAAAGATCTCGATAAAATTGACATAACTTAATCACCGCAACTCTAACATTATGTGAAAGTAAATGACGAATGGCAATGGGAATCAACTCATGTAACAAGACATGGTAATCATGGGTTTTAAGAGATTTGAGTTTCACATTTTGCGTATTCACCCTTTTCGAAATATTACTTGAATAACCATCCGGAACCTTCAAACTTTCCAAGACCTGAAGAAATTGTTTTTTCTCCACATTTGTCATCGAATAACAGGCAACAGGGACTTTCCACTTATTTTGACCAATTAACTCAGGATGAAGTCTTGCTCTTATACCCCAATCCATCAAATCACGACGACACCGCAAATCGTCTTTTGTTTTGCCTTTGACATTTAAAATAGTAGCAAGTAACATCTCACAAATGTTTTTCTCGATATGCATTACATCCAAACAATGACGTAATAAATTCGATGACCAATACAGCAACTCAAATAATATGATTTTCTTTCTCCAATTACTGTTGGAATTGGAATTAGCATGCTTTCTCTTTCTGATATTTGATTGACTTTTTCCACGAACATAATTCAAATCATCAAGTTCTTTAACAATATCAGTCCCTGACATTCGTTGAGGTGTCTCATCTGTCTCGATGGAATTATCGAACTGTCTCCGATTATTCCTGTATGGATGGTCCATTGGTAGAAAACGTCGATGCCCTATGAAGCTGAAAGTTCGTCGAAACTTCATTCTTCGGAAACGTGTATTTTTCATACAAATAGGACAGGATAATTTCCCTTTAGTACTCCAACCATACATCATTCCGTAGGCAGGGAAATCATTTATCGTCCATAATAAAGCTACACGAAACATAAAGTACTCCTTTCTGAATGCATCATACGCTTGTGCACCAACAATCCAAAGCTCATTTAACTCCTCTATCAATGGCTGCAAGTATATATCAATATCATTTCCAGGATCACTGGGTCCAGATATCAATATACTCAGGATAGTGTACGGCTTCTTCATACACATCCATGAAGGAAAGTTATAAATGTGAATGAAAACAGGCCAAGTACTGTGTGCAGTATGCATTTGGCGAAATGGGTTGAAACCATCACAGGATAATCCCAATCTAACATTTCATGGGTCGGCTGCAAAATCAGGATGTAACCTATCAAATTTCTTCCAAGCCAACCCATCTGCAGGATGCACTATTTCATCGTTATCCTTATTTCTTTCATCTGCATGCCATCTCATATTCATTGCCATTTGTTCTGACATAAAAAATTTTTGAATCCTGGGAATTAAAGGGAAGTGACACATCACTTTCTGTGGTATGCATGATTGAGATCCATCTTTATTAGTCTTCCACCTTGAGGTGCCACACTGTTTGCACTGACTCAAGTTTGCATTCTCCTTCCAGAACAAACAACAGTCTTTGAGACAAGAATGAATCTTACTAGATGAAAATCCAAATTTGTTAACCAACTTTGATGCCATGTAATCATTTTCTGGAATACATGCATCATCAGGCAGTAAATCCTTAATAAATGTAAGGACATAGTCGACTACAGTATTACTAAATCCATACATTGTTTTCCCATGATATAATCACATTAAAAACTCAAGTTTGCTCATTTTTTCACATGCTTGATATACTGGGGTATTTGCATCTTCCATAAACTTTCTAACACTCTCAACGTCATCATCCTGATTAATAGATGAGAACTGTGTTCCAGTATTCATTTCCTCTTGCACTGGTCTACATGAGGAGCTAGCTTCAGAAACCAAAGGAAACCGATCAGAAATCAGATTTTTCATACCAATCTTTTCCGCTGAATCGATGACATTCAACACTTGAGCTTTTTCTCCATTGTGATACCACACATGATAATTTTTTTGGAAACCACTTTTAGTGATATGGTAACTCACTTCCTCACGAGTTAAACAAGGTCTTCCAACACAATCAAAACACGTGCATCAAATCAATCCGCCATCTGAATCATTATTGAATGCAAAGTCCAAAAAATATTATAACTCCTTCTGAAATTCATCAGTGATCCGATCAATGTTGTACATCCAGTATCTATCCATTCTGAGGCAGATAAACATACATTAGATAAATAATCTAGAAAATGACTTAACATTGTATGTATTGTTTCATAAGATATTAAGTAATCATCAATAACAAGTTAATAAAAAAATTATAACAAATATATTAAAATTATGGTTTAGGGAATTCATAAATGTTTTAAATTATAAAAATTCACGAATAGTCATACATAAGTTCCAATAATGAGGACTGATTATAGTAAAAAGAGTTTATATGAAATCTAAGAGATAATAATAATCAATTCCCAAAAGTGTTTGGGTTAATTCATAACGAGTTCTGATGTTCTGTATTAAATCTAAAAAGATTTATTGAAATTTAGAGACATTTTGAAAATATAACCCATATCTACAAAGATTTGTTGTCATTCTACTAAAATCCTTGGGAATTTCTGGTGTGGTTGAGTTGTTTAGTGATTTTTCTCAGTTTTCTTTTATGCCTTACCCCGCACCCCATTGAGTAGTGGTAGATGACGGAAAATATAAACCATATCTACAAAGATATGTTGTCATTCTACTAAAATCCTTGGGAATTTCTGGTGTGGTTGAGTTGTTTAGTGATTTTTCTCAGTTTTCTTTTATGCCTTACCCCGCACCCCATTGATTAGTGGTAGATGACGGAAAATATAAACCATATAATAAAGAAATTAATAATAGAAATCATCATTATTTATCTTTGAGAAGGAGAGAGACATTTCATAGAAAATAGTTTTCTTCTTGGTTGAAATTGAAGGTGGAAATATTACTATAATAAATTAATTATATCAATATTTAATTATGTTCAATATACATTTATATTATATGAACTAGAGGTAAATCCATTTTGATCAAGGACTCCTAAGGATATTATTTTTTTGAAGGTTGGGGACCCACCTTACATCAAGTAAGTGGATGATGGATTGATCATCTTACTCTATTAGAATAGAGTCTCTACCCTCAACCCTACACCTATTATTATTTCCTAAAAGGACATACCCTTCCAACTTCTTGAATAGATTCAAAAAAGACTCTATATATAGACACAAGTTACAATAATATCCAGAGTTGAGGACCCACTCATGATTGAGTTTATGGATGGATATATTCCGGAATTCAATAGCATAATATCTTGAGTCAACCATAAAAGGCCGGTCAGTTGGTTATTTGTGTTCTAACTCTCACATGAGTTTCCTACACTTGGGATTAATGTGCATGGGTTTAACATAGTGAAAACATGTGACTTTTCTATCCAAGGAACTAGTTTTGGATTTGGGTTCTTTATTACACTTGGAAAGTATGTTCACTACCACCATAATGACATCAAATCCTTGAGATCGGGGTAAACTAGATATAAAATATATATAAATATCCTCCCACACTTATTCAATAATTAGTAATGGCTATAATAATATTCATGAAAGTTGGGCTAAATATTTTTGTCATTGGAAATTGCAGAAACCCCGGCTGATGTGTCCCCTTTACTGGCCACATGCTCATGATCTTCGTTATTGCACAGAGGGTGATAATGTGGCAGTTCATTAAGCAGGGTGTTGATGTGACAGTGATGTTTAGAAGGTTGTAGCATTAGTTATGGGATGAAATCTACTAAACATTATAATGAATTTATGGTTAATATTTTTGATGAAGTGGTAATATTAGAACAAGTAAAGATTCTATGATTCTATACCAATAAAAATAAAATAATTCCAAGATGGATTCCAAAATTATAGGAATTCCAATTGAATGTAACAGTGAACAAATCACAAACTAGTAGAAAATTCATTAATGGAATGCTTGCATATTTCTTATAGAAACATAAACAAGAATCTACACAGACTGATTCCCCTAAAACGAGGGTCAAAAACTTGAGAATACAATTCCAAAACATAGGCATTTACCAAGTTAATAAGAAATATAAACCAATAAAGGTAAAATAATTTGGAAATAGATTCCTAAATTCCAAGAATTCAAAATGATTATAATGACACCAACGAAAAAATTAGAAAACAATGGAAAATACAAGTAGTAAATGCTTGCATAATTCTCATATAAATAGAAATAAGAATCCTTACAGATTAATTTATCTAAATCTTGGATAAAAAAACAGAATAATATTCTAAAACATTGAAATTAACACATAATATTTACCCTTGTCATTTCCAGAACCAATAAGCATGTTCTTGACACAAAGAATCATCTAAAACAATAAACAAAATGAGGGCTGCAACAAGCAGGGATTAAATGAGTCATAACAAAATTTATTTATAATAGTAAATAGAAAATGTGTTTTAGAATATATTAATTTGAGATATTCAACATGGTTAGAGGTTTGAAGGTGATTCCCAAACATCTAACATTATCTTTGAACACCTGGTGTGTAGGGTAAATAGGTTTATCATCCATGCTCCATGGAAGTAAAGATTCTTTGACTCTAAACATATTAACATAAACTAATTCCAATATGGATTCCTAAATTCTAGGAATTCAAAATGATGGTACAAACCAGTGGAAAATTCATGTATGGAATACATGGATAGTTCTCATAGAAAAAAAATAAGAATCTGCATAGACAGATTCACATAAAATCTGGGTAAAAAACATGAGAATGCAATTCCAAAACATAGGAATTTACCATGTTCATAAAAAATATAAACCAATAAAGGTTAAATAATTCAGAAATAGATTCTTAAATTCTTGGATTTCCAAATAATTACAATGACACCAGTGAGAAAATCTCGAAATAATGGAAAATACAAGTAACAAATGTTTGCATAATTCTAATATAAATTGAAATAAGAATCTTTAGATATTGATTTATCTAAATCTAGGATAAAAAACCTATGAATGTGATTCTAAAGAATTTTAATTGACACAACTTATTTAAACCTTTCATTTCCATAACCAATGATCAAGTTCTTGACACAAAGAATCATTTATAGCAATAAACAAATGAGGGCTGCATCAAGAAAGGATTAAAAGAATCATAAGAATTTTTTATAATAGTAAACAGAAAATGGGTTTTAGAATACAAAATAATTGAGATATTCAACATGTTTTGAAATATCAAATAGTTTCTATACAACTGAAGGAGTCAAAACATAACCAGAAACAAAAAATTAAGTTATTTTCAATTCATTAGTGCTATCAAACAGACCCTAAATACATGTTCAAAACATCAATTCAACAAAAAAAGAGTATCAAGAGAGTTAAGGGAACACATCTAACGGAAAAAATAACGGATCAAGACCCCTTTTCATGGGATTGGTCTAACCTTCATCACACTCACAGAGCATGTTGGCTAATGGTGTTAAATTTAACATCTATTTCATCCTTCCCCCCCATATGGGGATTTTGCGTGAAGATGTCGGTCGGGAACGGGGAGGGGGTTCGCGCAAAGATGTCTCAGGGTGACGTCGGCCAAGAACAGGGAGGGGCATTCATCAAGGAGGTCCATTGAATGACAATAGGATTTACTATATTCATAATAGGAATCCACCATCTCAATGTAATTAGAAAAATAAATAGTTTTAGGTGCTTATATATTGCTATTTTCATGTATATAAATACCATTATTTTGAACAAGGATCTATATAGTTCTGAGGTAAATATAAATTTTTATAGTTTCCCACTGACTCAATGAAGTTGGATAACAGGAATCATGGTGGGTGGATACAATAGAATGAGAAGAAGCACCAACATCATCGGAAGGTAAACACCAAAATCTCATATTTTCAATGGGAGGACCATAATAAATAGATTCTATTATATGATTCTAATTCCTCAAATGTTCAACTATTTCCCTTTATATCCCCTTCAACCTCATGAACTGGTTGATAGTTAGAAACATGATCCAATTTTTCTATTTGATAACCGAGATATAATTGGTTCCAAGATTTAGTGTACTTGTATGTGTATACTGAATACATAACACTGATAGATGATGAATCTGAAATAACATTTCATCGTGAGTGAACTATAGCCAGATATGTTGAGCCACCATTCTATTTTCTGATGAAGTGTAGTGTTGTTGTTTGGAAAACAACTCCTCTAGATGTTGTAAAATTGATATGCAAATCATCATGGTTCATACTAATCATAAAAAAAATCATCATTAATTCATGATATAATGACACCATTTATCAAATAATTGTGATACCCTCACCTGGAATGATAAGAACCCTAGAACACCTGACGGAAATCGCAAATAGGAGGAGGAGGAGGGGGTTCGAAGAGGTGGATGAACTGTAGAAAAAAAAAACAAATTACTGAGGAAGACAGCTGCAGATGAGGAAAATGTGTCGGGAGGGAGATGGGGGTGTCGACCTCGGCGTCAGAAGAGAGCCGCCGGGGAGGATCCGTCGAGGAGGAGGGCGCGGCGAGGAGGGCGCAGCGAGGAGGAGGCGTCGGGGAGGAGGGCGCGACGAGGAGGAGGGCGCGGCGAGGAGGGCGCGGCGAGGAGGGCGCAGCGAGGAGGAGGGCGCGGCGAGGAGGAGGCGTCGGGGAGGAGGAGGGCGCGGCGAGGAGGAATTGCGAGGGCTGAGGAGGAGACGTGGTCGGGAGGAGGGTGGTGTGCGAATAGGGGGAGGAGGGCTGCGGGAGGAGGAGCCCGATAAAAGATAGGAGAAAAAAAGGATGAAACGGATTTAGCCACGGAAGAAAAATTTAAGCGTGGCAATATAATGGCTATAGCCACGGACCTATAAAACCGTGGCTATAGGTCCGTGGCTATAGCCCGAATTTCCAGTAGTGTTCTTTTCAGAAAGACTTTCAGTTTGTGTACAAGAATGAACCCTTACTGTTGATAACTTATAAAGAGGCCAAGAAACTTGTAAAAGATGGAAATGAATGTTACCTTGCACACATCGTTGAAAATAAAGGAACTGTTCAGATTAATGATGTGCCAGTGGTAAATGAGTATCCTGATGTTTTTCCTGATGAGTTGCCTGGAATAATACCAGATCGGGAAGTTGAGTTTAGGGTTGACTTAGTTCCTGATGCTAAGCCAATTTCAAAACCCCCTTATCGAATGGCTCAAATTGAACTTTTAGAGTTGAAGGAGCAATTGCAATATTTATTAGAGAAAGGTTTCATTCGACCTAGCACATCACCATGGGGTGCTTCTATTTTATTTTTTAAAAAGAAAGATGGTTCAATGAGACTTTGCATTGATTATAGAGCCTTGAATAACATCACTGTTAAAAACAAATATCCTTTGCCTCATATCGATGATTTGTTTGATCAGCTCCAGGGAGCTCAGTATTTTTCAATGATTGACTTGAGATCAGGGTACCATCAGCTAAAGGTAAAGGAAGAAGACGTTCTGAAGACTGCGTTTCATACAAGATATGGCCATTATGAATTTGTAGTAATGCCTTTTGGGCTAACCAATGCACCTTCTGTATTCATGGACTTAATGAATAGAATTTTCCATGAGTTCTTGGATAAGTTTGTGGTGGTTTTCATTGATGATATTTTGGTGTTTTCTAAAAGTAAAGAGGAGCATGAAAGACATTTAAGGGTTATCTTGCAAACCTTAAAAGAAAAGAAATTGTATGGGAAATTCAGCAAGTGTGAGTTTTGGTTGCAATAAATTTCTTTCTTTGGTCACATTGTTTCTAAAGATGGAATAACTGTTGATCCTGCAAAAACAAAAGTTGTGGAAGACTGGACAAGACCCACAAATATAACTGAGATTCGTAGCTTCCTTGTTTTGGCAGGCTATTACCGAAGGTTTTTTAGAAATTTTTCACGGTTATCTAGTCCAATGACTAAGCTAACTCGGAAGGGTGTTAAGTTTATCTGGACAAAAGAATGTGATGATTGTTTTCAGGAATTGAAAAGAAGATTGGTGAAAGTTCCAGTTTTGGCACTACCTTCCAGGAATGGTGAGTTTGTTATCTATAGTGATGCTTCATTGAAAGGACTTGGTTGCGTCCTAATGCAGAATGATTAGGTAATTGATTATGCTTCACGACAGTTGAAAACTCATGAGGTAAATTACCCTACACAAGATTTGGAATTAGCTGTTGTTGTTTTCGCTTTAAAAATTTGGAGAAATCATTTGTATGTAGTAAAGTGTGAAATATATACTGATCACAAAAGTTTAAAGTATATATTCACTTAGAAAGAGTTAAACATGAGATAGAGGAGATGGCTGGAATTAATCAAGGATTATGATTGTACAATTCATTACCATCCGGGAAAAGCAAATAAAGTGGCTGATGCTTTGAGTCGAAAAAGTAATTCTTCATTAACAATGTTGCATTTGGAACGTGATCCTTTGGTTAAGGATTTGATGAACTTTGGCATAGAAGTTTTTGGTACAGGATGTTCTTCTGTTTTGTTTCAGGTATCAGTGAGATCATCTCTATCAGATAGAATCAAGCAAGCACAGAAGCAAGACAGTGAGTTGCAGAAAAAGGTAGAGCTGGTTCAGAAAGGTAAGTTTCCTGAATTCAAGATTGATAATGATTGTGTTTTGAGATTTGGGAAGAGATTGTGTGTGCCTTGTGATTCACAATTGAAGAGAGAGTTGTTATGTGAAGCTCATAGTTCTCCGTTTTCAGTTCATCCTGGCAGTACTAAGATGTACAGAGATCTGCAGGAGTATTACTGGTGGGATGGAATGAAAAGAGATATTGCTGATTTTACTGTGAAGTGTTTGACATGTCAACAGGTTAAAGCAGAGCGGCAGTTACCGAAAGAGATGCTTCAGCCTTTACCAGTGCCAGAGTGGAAATGGGAGAATATATCCATGGACTTTGTTGTGGGATTACCGAAGACATCTCGAGGTAATAATGCAATCTGGGTTATTGTTGATCGCTTGACTAAATCTGCTCATTTCCTTGCTATATGAGATACTTTTTCCCTAGATCAACATTCATGTTTGTATCTTAAAGAGATAGTCAGGTTACATGGATTTCCTCTCTCCATTGTATCTGACCGTGATCTCAGGTTCACTTCTAACTTTTGGAAAGGCCTTCAGAATTCGTTGGGTACTGAATTAAATTTTAGTACATCTTTTCATCCTCAATCAGATGGGCAGTCAGAATGAACAATTTAGACCTTGGAGGATATGCTACGAGCTTGTTCGATGGATTATCATGGAAGTTGGGACCAACATCTTTCTTTGGTTGAATTTTCATATAATAATAGTTTTCATTCTAGTATACATAGGGCACCATTTTAGGCATTATATGGGAAGCGGTGTCGAACTCCAGCTTTCTGGGATGAAGTGGGTGAAAGGAATTTGATGGGACCAGAATTGGTAGAAGAGTTGGTAGAAAAAGTTCAGCTGATACAGAAACACATGAGAACAGCTCAGAGTTGGCAGAAGAGTTATGCAGACAACAGGAGGAAGGATCTCTCTTTTGAGGTAGGTGATCATGTTTTTCTCAAAGTCTCACCATGGAAAAGTGTGATGTGATTTGGTAAGAAAGGAAAGCTGAGTCCAAGGTTCATTAGACCATATGAAATTCTGGAGAGAGTTGGATCAGTTGCATACTGAGTGGCTTTACCTCCGAGTTTATCTCAGGTACACAATATTTTTCACGTTTCGATGTTGAGAAAGTATATGCTAGATCCATCTCATATTTTGAGTCCAGAGGTAGTTCAGCTGGAAGAGAACTTATCTTATGAGGAACAACCAGTCCAGATTCTTGACCACAGGGAGCAAGTGTTACGAAATAAGGTGATTAATCAGGTAAAGGTTTTGTGAAAAAACCACATGATGGAAGAGGCAACATGGGAATCTGAAAATGCAATGAGGGATAAGTACCCCCATTTATTCGATAAGTAAATAAATTGTGGGGACGCAATTTTCTAAAGGGGGGAAGGATGTAACATCCCAAGTAAGTAATGAATAATAAATATTTTTATCTATGTCTATTAATGATTAGATAGTGTTTTAGAGGCTTAAAATGAAAATAAATACAATCTTATGCATGGAATACACTAATATTCTTAAAAGATTGTTTTACTGCCTTTTGATGGTAAACCCTTTTTAAATATATATTTTGACAATTTTATAAGCTATGTTTGTCAAAATAAACTTATTATTCATGATTGGGACATCAAAATTTACTTTGTGTGAATTTTTGGTATTTTTCCGATAAAGTTTATTTTTTAATGAATAGTGAAAAATGTTGTATTTAAATTCAAAACCTCTTTTTAATATAATTTATTTATATGATTAGATTATCTTTTTAATTGGTTTTTAAGTGAAATTAGAATATATTTTTACCATTTTATCCAATGTTGGTCATTGGAATCAATTTCACTTTGAAATTGGACTTAAACTAGTGTCAATCTTTTGATATTTATTGTTTCATAAAAAACACGCTATTTGTCATGACAGCGGGAATTAGTTATTAAATTAATTAATGAAACTTACATGTTTTGAATTTTGTAAAATAGAAATCATTTTTTAATTTGTAATATCAAATATATCTTAGGGTGAAGTTTTGGTATCTTTCTGAAAAACTTCAATTTTTGATGAATAGTGAAACCACTAAGTGGTAGTTAAAGAAACTGATTTTTCGTTTAAATGAAACTTTGCCACTTCTGTGATTTGATTTTCAAAAATCTGACATACATGGTGGTCATTAAGAAGTAAAATGTGGTTCAATGAGATTAAAATAATTTTTTGGTGAATAGTAACTTTTAAGTTCTTAATCGTGATTCGTGGTAATTAGTGTAGTTTAAGGTAAAAATAATGTTTTAATAATATGAGATGAGCTTGACACATGTACTACCCTCATTTTATGTGTCATGGCCGACCAAGACAATCCATGGGTCAACTTGGGGACCCCATGGAGCCACTTTGGTTGGGAAATGACATAAATAACTTTTTATTTAATGTTAAAGTAAAAATGACACAAACAATAGATGTTTTACTAAAACAATTTGTACATGGTGTTATACAAGTCAGATTTTTGATTATAAATAGTAATTGGAAAGATAAAACGATTTCCTACATCATGATATTTTTTTATAATTTTTAGACATTATATATTTTAAATTAGTTATGACATCATGATGATGCAGGGATTACCTCATTAATAAAGGATTTAAATAAAGTGGAAATATAATGTAAAATATATGAACTACACATGTAAAAAACCTATTGGATGGGTGGATTTAGAACCCTTATCACCTTATAATCAAATTATATCAATGTGGGACCTCTTAAATCTGAATAACATTTTAAAATAAAGTAACATTTCTTTACTTTCCAAGAGTGCCCCTCCTCTCCTCTTATAAAAGGCCCCCACCTCTACCCCCTTACCCACACTCCCAAAGCCTTTGGCTCGAACAAACCCTGCCCATTTTGTCTCTCCAAATCCCTCTCTTACTCCTTGAAGCCTCACTTTGGGCAGAAGTCTTCCCAAGGAAGCCTTTGAGCTCAAACCAAAGGGAGTTACCCGATTTTAAGGTAATGTCTTCACTTGAGTCCTTTTGTTTTATTTTGCTTCTCCAACCCCCTAAACTCTTTTTATTCATTTCTTTTGTAACAACTACAGTATCTTCAATATACTAGGATGTTTTTATAATAATTATTAGAGCTACACTTACACACACCTACATCTAATGGTTAAAGGACATACAGTTTCCGTGGATGGTGAATTTGTGCCTCCCGAAACAATGATTGTTCAACATTCTTTTAACACCTTCAAAGGTGGACATTAAGATGTAACTATATTTATATATGATATATAATATGTTTATGTTTTCTTTAAGCTTCTGTATTTTTCATTTTGGGCATACCTTTATGGTTTACATTATGGGTAAACGCGATATCTTCATTTAAGGAAGTGCGGACTACCACCCCCTCAAAGTGATTTGATTCGTTAAATACCATATGTGGGATGTATAAAGGATGGAACTATGATATTATATATGATATTATACTGGAATTATAATATACCTTTATATCATTATGATTCCATTCTATAAAATATGAATTAGAAATGAAATTAGCGTTCATGCGTACGTACGGCTTACCGTCTCCATGAACGGTGCATTTCATTTCTTACCTCTAAATGATTATGTAATATTATAAATGCATGCATGTATGGGATATATATGACATATATGATATCTAAATCATGAATACCATTCTGGATATAATGGGTACATGAACAAATTTTAATTATAAATGGCTTATTTTTTACTCAAGTACCAATGATCGTTAAAACGACCGTTATTAACTTAAATAATTACATAGTGTTCATGACATGGCAATAAGTGATATAAAAGGAATAATGAACTTGAAAAAGGTTCTTAAACAAGTAGAAATTAACTCAAGTTTATTATTCAGGAGATTAAAGAACGACCGAGTCAAGTCGGACCTGAGGTATGGGACTTCGTCTCAATCTCCTTTCATTGAGGCATATTTTGTTTTATACACAACCTTCTTTTATACGGTGTATAAACCCCTTTGACTTTTACATTTATTCAAAAGGAATCTTTTTTATACGAAGCATTTACTAAACAACAAAAGGGAATGTTTTTGTCGTACGTATGTGGCGACAACGACTTCTCCGCTGTCGTGACCATTATTTGAGTTTCGGCTTCCTCTACAAGCCATACCTTTTTTTTAAAAGAAAAATAAATACCATGTTTTACTTTTCTTTTATTTTGGTATTGAAATTTTTTTTCATAATGTTTTTATGTCAATGTGTTGTATTGATATCTTGTGATTGAAAGGTGGAAATGTTATGTTTCCTTTATTCATGTTTTATGTGATACGATTATGTTGAGGTTCTTGGGCATTATTATGAAGACGGGTGGTTCTGTGATAGAATAAGGGCGGGTGAGCCTGATATAGCTCTCCAATGCATTGGGTAACGTGAAGGAGTGAAACTTTAAGGTTTCTCTGAAGAGATTTAGGGAATATACTGTGATGGGTATTCCAAACGTAACCAAGAGGGTTACTCCCTACGTAAGAATGTTATGAATGCCTCAAGTTACCTTTATGTCTTATGATTTCTATGATTTATTCATGATTTGATGAGGTATGTTAAAGTGCTTATGTTTTATGGGTAAAGTATGATTTCATTCTTATGTATATATGTACCCATGTTTCCTTTCCATATTTTTATATCCCTTACTGAGCTTTTTATGCTCATCCCAAGTTTTTTTTGAAATGTTTTTCACAGGTCAAGGGAAAGGTACATGATATGATGATAGTGTCAAGGAAGTGTCAATAATGAATCCATGTTTTATTTTAAATATTTTTCCATTGATGGGAAAAAAGAATACTATCTTTATGTAACCACTTTGTTTATATTGGGAATGTAATGCAAGTTTTATGATCTAATTCTCTAAAACTCTAAACCCGAAAAGATCCTCAATGTGTAATCTTGTAATAACTCAAGATTAAGTAAGTTTTAAGGCTGGGGCCTTATAGGTGGTGAGCAGGTAAATCAAAAAAAATCAAAATCATTTATTTTTCTAACTTTCATTGGTTTTAAGTTTTAATATAAATATGCAACTGTATTTAATTTTCAATATAATGTTCTTACAGGTGATAGCAGAAAGTGGTGATGAAGGTGGCGAGGGTGACGATGCATCATCGGACAGTGAGTAGTTGTATTGTTAATGTGTTGAACAAATATGGGAACAATTGGTTTGTATATGTAACATTTGTGGCACATAGTTGCCACCAAAAATTTTCATGTCCTAAAATTTCCTTGATTTATCATATTTCCTTTTATGCGTTTTATTGATTTCTGATGTTTCTTTTTATGTCTTGATTTCTCAAGTGTGGTATACATCATTCCATTTGGGCCTTTGTTTGAATTGGTAGTTGAAATTTTGGATGACTAGGAGTTAAACCCATTGTTGATGTGTTGAAAAAATTGGGCCATTTCACATGTTATACTATTTTGAATTTTAACTAAGTAATATTCTCTTATATTGAGATGGTTTTACTATTTTTTAGTGGTGAGGGGGTAGTGGATTCATCCACACCTGTTTCATACTCAATATAATCATGTTTCCCAATATCAATTGGGTTAACATTGAAGAAATATACTAATGTGTTGCCCCCAATAGGAAACACATATTTACATTGTAAGAGGGATATCATTAATTTGGGTGTGATCCCATAGGATGAATGATACTGGAGATGACCATGAGGAAAAAATGATAAAAAATTCACCCACACATGTGGGTTATGTTTTCCATTGTAATTTTATAGTCACAAACGCCACTTAGGATAGATTATGATGCTTTTAGATATTAGAGCATTGTAACCATCCCAAGTATATTATCTAGATATTCTAATGGGCCCCAAGGGTGTTTAAACTAGTAGGGGTATAAATATAATCTTGATTGTCATTGGTTGGATATCCCCAGTGGGATCAACTTTTAGATGCTTGAGTATAGACAATAGGGGAAAACACCCTATATATCTTCTTGAGTACTCAAGGTCACATGTTAATAAAAATGACTATAGTGAACATGATACTCATATTGAAGTTCTAAAGTGATTTCTACTTTATAGTGGACATATTTATCTAAATCAATATGATAAGAGAAGAACGTGTTCTCATGATCTATTGAAAGGATACAAAAAGGTTGGATGTGAAATTATGGACCAATGGTTTTACCATAGAATATTTTTAGTTGGAAAACCTATGGGGAATTATTCCCTATAGATTACCATGAGTGTCATATAATGTCAGGATAGGTCCATTTAGATGGTATTCCTAAAATAAGGTGTGAACCATCATGCACTCATTTTACAAGGGTAGGAGACAATGTATGTTAGGGTATGGGGAACATATATTCATAGAAATTGAGTCTTATGTATGGCATAACAATTGTTTTCATGCCTCACCATTGTGTTCCTTATGGGTACTATCAGCTTGTTTTTGGTCTTGAACATAATTGGTGCATTTGGTGATTCAATTTTAATTGAAGGATGTGATGAAGGTATTGAAAAGGAAACACAATGAAGAAACCCATCAATACATCATCAAATGTAAGCGTTCATAGTTTATCAATCCAATTCCATGTTAATGGATTCACATTAGGTTATCTATTTTTTTATGAGAACCTCCAATGGGATTCCATGTATATGAATATTTGGTATGGATGTCCTTTTATAACTAAATTACAATGAAAGTTACTGATGTTTCTTGTTTTCTGTTGGTATGTACAATATGGTATTTCTGGTTTGATTTTTCTTTCAGGGCAGTGGTGCAGCGGAAGCAGAATTTTTTTTTCTGGTCTAAATTTCGCGGTGGGTTAAACCGCCGCTAAACGGTAAAAACCGCCATGAAACGTAAAAACAATTACCTTTCCCGACAGTTTAAACCGCCGCTAAACGGTAAAAACCGCCCCAAAACGTAAAAAAATTTACATTTCGCGGTGGTTAAAACTGTTGTGACATAGTTGCATCGTAGGTTCTCATTCTGTGGCGGTTCTGGTGACTTCAACAGCGGTATTACGGCCGCTGGATCTCAGTTTATTCGTGGCGGTTATAACCGCCACGAATAAACTAATGTCAAGGGGTCGTAAAAAGCCACCTCTAAAATCAGTAAAACCACCGCGAAATGAGGTAGCTACAACGCTTTCCTGAAACCGCCACGAAACAGAAATAACCGCCGCTAATAAATTGGCGATGCCGTATTAGGTGGTGGTTTACAGAAACTGTCTTCATCCCATTTAGAAGAGGTTTAAACCGCCGCTAAACGGATATTCTCTTGTAGTGATAGCGAAGAGAAATTGAATGTATAATAGATGGAATGGATAGAAGGATAAAATTGTGCGAGGAAATGAATGGGTGTGAAGGGGTCTCATGAGGAAGAGGAGTTGAATGGGTAGCATGGAGTTTTTAAGGGATAGGAACTAAGGTACAGGGGTGGGGGAGGATCCTAATAATTTTATTGTTTTATTTCCATGGGATAAATAGATCATGGCTTTATATCTATGCACTATAATTTTATTTGCATATCTAGCCACGATCATGTTTTCATAATGGGTATATATCAATATATATCCATGAACCTTTTTAAATGTGGACATATTCCATTTTTCATGTAGTTCAACTCATATGTGATTCTATATTTACCCCTCATATAACTTATGTTTCTAATGAAATGTCCCTCACTTTCACCTATAAAATGAGATCTCATAGACCTACTCAAATCCACTATTATCCTAATAAACCCTCTGAATTCCTTGCCCATTTGTTTCTACAAAATTTTACTTCATTAATTTTTAACCATTGATCATAAGAAGTTTTCCCAAACCCTCCATATCCAAGAGGCCCACAGAGGGAATTTTCTAGTTCTCAATGTGAGTATCATCCATTTTCTAAAAAATTCATTGTATTTTCCAGTCACTGATTCTCTAATAAGATGCATCAACATGATATAATAAAATAATATCGATATACTTATGCTATAATCATAGTATGATAAAATATCACATTCATGACCATACTCACTCATATATTATATCACATTTTTGTTTAGGTAAATTTAACCACCTATAAAAGAAATGGTATAAATTTATATCCTTGATGACTATGGAAACATAACTAATAGAAAAATATTATATTTGCAAGTGAATAATTATTTTTTAAGGATAATATTAACATTTAACTCTATATTAATATACATTATAATTTTGATAAAAATTACCGAAACAAAATCTTTAGGGATTTCTTATTTATGAATCATGCATGAAAAGTACATAGAATAAACATAAAAGTTCATAACTAATTATATACTAAATTCTAGTACCTCAAAACATCTATAAATGATATAATCATGAATGTGGAATGATTAATAAAATTTTCATACCTAAACCAATAAGAGATGGTTAAAATCACTAACAATCGATGATCAATATCAAATAAAAAATAAGTAATGAGAATGTAATAAATGAATAATAGATATTAATATAAAAGGTAAATGAATATTAATATTCTTTTTCAAATTATATTCAATAATTATATGTTAATTATACATATGGTTAAAGTGAATAAATCCCATCATAAATCCAAGATAATTGTTTTGATGACTCAACTTTAATTTCATTGAGTAAAAACCTTCTCCCGTGATTATGTTATTTTAGTTTTTTTTATATTTATAAAATTTAATTATTTAAAATATAATTCCATATTTCTATATTAGGAAATAACATTTTAATTCAAATATTCTTCTTTTATGTATTTATTTCTTCATAAAAATATGACATTGTTAAGAATAATTCTCATCATTTCTATTGGATGTTTCTCTTCAATGCTTATATTCTTATAAAAATGGTTTCTTTTCATATTTTGAAATCCAAACCTCTAATATATTATATAAATTTGATATAATAACTTTATATATTTATAAAATTGGATTTTTTTATCTCTTTCATTAATAAGAATTTTCTTTTAAAAGACGTAAAATATTAAGAATCTATTTCTTATTACATTCTTTTATTTTATTTTATCTTGAACTCCATGTTTATTTTTTAAATAATTATTTATTTTAAATGTTCCATTATTTGGGATCCAATTAAATTGAATTTTTATAATTTTTCCCTTCTTTATATTTTCAAATTTGACTTAGCTTTTTCATTATAATGTATTATTAAAAAAAATTCTGTAATTTCTTTTATGACTTCAATTACTATTTACTATTTATATAAAATATCTATCTCCTATAATGTTATGATATATAAATTATAGATCAAAATGATATTTTAGTATAATTATTTTTTGAGAATGAATTTGTATCATCAACTAATCTATTTCATGATGTCATTTTTAGGATATAATTTTAAAATGTTATAATTGTTTCGAGGGGGTTCATTCAATATGATAAGAATTATTGAATTCATGTGGAACATATATATACGTATTATCATTTAATAATGTATGGGTCCCTATATTTCCCTAAAATATATTTTATAAATTTTAATATCTCATGATAAAATGATTTTAATACATTGATATGATTGTGTTTGATCACAAAATGATACATGGGTGCATGATTGGTTTTATTCCCAACTTATCTCCTAGTCATGATTAGATTTACCGACAACATGATTTGTGGACAAGATAGGGTTTGTTTAAAACATCATGCATTGGAATTATTTTGTTTTATCACAATTTGATAATTTAAATGCTTACGCTTATTCCATATTTCATTGTTATATGAATATGTTGTGCTCCATGGAACATGATTATTGTCTCTTTTTTCCAAACTCTTACTACATGACATATGTTTGATAATTTGAGGTTAAATGTCCTTTTATAATGCTTTATGGATGAATCTTATGGTAATATGATTTTTTATATATTTCACCCATGTTAAAGTTTTACCATGTTTTTATTATCTAACCCATAATGACTATTTGATATGTTTCCCTTACTAATATTTTTTACCACTACCTCATTTTTTCAAAATTCCCTATGTAATTATATTTAGTATTATGTGTAGAAATTTTTTTTATGAATATATGTGTGTCATAGAATTTGAATAAATGTTATGTAACAATTTATTTATATATTTGATATCTAAATACACTAAAACATTGGATTCTAGTATTGTGTGTCTAATTGTGAGATGTATTTGTTAAATCATTTAAATTATTTAAATTATTTATATATTATGTTCAAGTAGTATCATTTCAGAAATCCATCTAATATAATAATTATTATATAATTCAGTTATCTTTCCAAAAGAACAAATACCTTATCATGAACCAACTCTAAGGTTCCCGTAATTGAGTGCACTTTTCAGGCCATAACATACCTAAGGCATAATCACGATCACCTTGGGCTGGTGACAACCACTAAGGAATCACATGTGAACTCATGGGAATGATTTGTCCCTAATATAAAATATTTGACACAAACTATCTACTCAAAATTATCACATGATCATTTCATATATCAGTGTACTTTCACATTTGACTAAATAGATGAAAACAATACAAGAACCAAATTAAGCATAACTAGATTAAATAGGAGAAAAATTTAATAAAAATAAAAATATAAATAAGAAATATCAACAAAAATATATAGGATAGTATTTGACAATAAATATAATATAAATAAAATAAAATCCAAAATAAACACAACACAATATCCATGTGACTACTTTGTCATTAATCTATCCCCAAACTATAAACCACAACCACATCCAATAAAGAACAAAAAAACCTAAACCTGAAAAAAAAAACACAATTCTACCAACACCAAATGAAATAAGTTGATAGTGATCATAGTATATCATAATAGGCAACAATTAGAGAGTTCAGGAATTTAATTTTCTATAAAATAATATAAATATAGTTTAAAATATAGATAGAACTTATGTTTTATCCATTTGAGAAAAAACAATCATTATCATTTTGAAACAAATATATCTTTAAAAATAAAAATATGTTCAAATAATCATTTGGAAAAAAATTATTACACCTCCCCTTTCTATAACACCATATTATGAATATCATATTTCTAGAAAACTTTATGACCATACCAAAGGAACCCAAAACCACTTTAATTATAGATAAATATATGAATGAACAATTTCAACGGATGTAGGGACAAAATATAAAAAAAGAACCCACGGAATAAATCCTAACATAACCAAAATGTTCGTGAAGTAGTAATATAAACAAATGATGTTATAATGAAATAATAATGGACAGATAGTCATTGGAAATTATTAAACATCCTATGAGGATACCATATACATACTTTAGTTGGAACCATTTTTTGGTCTATCAATTCATTCCTAAGAAAATAACCAATAATTTCATATATATATACTCACTGGTGGCACTTCATTGTGGAATTTCTCTATAATTGTTAAACTAGTTCATATAATTGAGGCATTTTAGTATTTTTTTATATTCTCTCCCTAATAGTCCTACAATACCTATGAATATTAATTATAGTCCGTGATTCACATTAGAAACATTTTAAACAAAAACAACACATCACAATATCACTACTCAATATTCCTCAATACACATACAAATGAAAATCCCCTCTAATTCCAATCCATTACAATCTCACAAACACATGGGGGTTTCCACTAGAATGTTTCCCATTTTAAAAAAATTACAATGGTTTTAACTGATCCCTTAATTTTTTTTTAATTACTGATATCATTCTAAAATCCCTTAAAACCATTTATAATTTAATGTTGTTTAAAAATTATTTTTAAAGTGTCAATTGAGACTCCAAATCATGGTTTATAAATATATATTTTAAATCACATTTAGAAACCATTTTAAGGTCCAAAAAATAATTTTGGATGTTAATCCTTTAATAAAGACATCTTATGAAATCAAACATATGTATACCTACAAACACACACACACACACAAATATATGTATATATATATATATATATATATTCATTTTCATACATATATATATATATTTGCGTGTGTGTGAATATCCACATATATACATACATCAATATTCATAGGAAGCATAACAGAAATAGCCGAGGAGATGCATATCATGTTTCTCATAAAAATATAAAAATTTAAAAGGATAAACCCACCAAAAACCCTAATAAATAGAAACTCATGAAAAATGATTAATAAATACATTAATATAATCATAATAAATATAAAAAATCAAAAAAAACAATTTAACTATCAAAATCCATATAAAAACCCCTTTTAAAATTTTATCAAACACATAACATATACCCATTTCCTTTAAAAAAATACAAGAGTTTATATGATTTATCAATCTATTTATAATCTAGCCAATAAATTTAAAACATCACATATTTTTGGAAGAATTAATTAATAAATCTCAAGAATTCATAGTGTTTGATTAAAAATAAAAGGCATAAATTCATCCACCTCAAAAGGATTCTAGATGAAGAACATTAAATATGGGAAGATGATGAAACAAGAAACAATATATAAACCCGAAACCAACAATAATCACAAGGAGATATGGCCAACCCTCACCCATGAGTTTTGATAAGATGAAACCCTGGTGAAATAATGGAATAAAAGAAAGTTATCAGGATGAGGAATGACAAAAAGGGAATTAACTCAAAGAAATCACTGAAAACATTAGGGACGAGAGGGTTAAAAATATAATGGAGGAGTAGGGAGTTAATTCCCTAGGAACACCTACTGTATCTCAATCAGGTGGGTAAATTATATAAGGGTTTTGGAAATCATGAACCAATATTAAAAATATTTCACTAATGAATTTCAGGCCTTCACAAGGTTTTCCACAAGGTTATTATTAACTACGAATCAATCATGAAAATGTTCTACAACATAAAAAATTTAAAATTTCACACATTTCCATTCGGAAACTTATGAAAAATTTCTAATATAAGTAAATAAATATATAATAAGTAAATAAGATTTTATGGTGTGACAGTTCTTCCCATCATATTACTTTCTTCCCCTAGAAAGTCACGAAGTCCCTTAAGAATGTAAAATAGAACAAAGTCTTTAAACAAAAAGAAAAAGGAAACTCAAACATGATATACCTAATTCCACAATAATCAACTAAATTAATTAAAATGAATCTATATCAAAAATAAAACCCACTCTTAATCTCTCTAAGGATTAAACCAAAAATATAGATTCATAGTGGATATCACAACCATATAACATAGTGGATAAAACTAATGATGAAATGTAAGAAAGGATACTAGATATGATGAAGTAAATATGAGAATATAAAAAATGATATTTCAAATCACATCATGATTTTGATTTTGATAAGGAATTATTCCATATGTGATGATTTTAATTCCAAATAACATATATGTTTCCCAATCGACTACAATACTGATATGTCATTGGGACATCTGAGAAAGGGGGATTAGATTTCCCAAACTGAATATACTTTAATCAAATTCCATATTGCGTCATCCTTGATGAATAAGTAATTGACAAAGAATACTTATCATGAATAGGTTCCTCCAGCATCTGCTTCTCATTAGAAAGAGAACTGTCACCAACGCTAAATGAGCCACGCCTTCCACCCATCATGTGTTTCTCAATAAAATCCAACTCTTCTAAAAAATACTCTTCCACCAAATATTTAAATAGTATGATCGGATCTAGAATAACTCAAGTAATTAATTATAATATAATCTCCTTTTCTAAATGAGGAGAATTCATGGAATCACTTAATACATTATCGAAGAAAAGGGTTACAACTCACTTAAATGTTCAACATACTCCAACCAAGTTTGTTGACCCTGATGGTTATTCATAAGCTCTTTCACCTTATTCAACTTTAACTATTTAGGAATGAACCACATAGTGAATTTGGTAAAAAATAATTCACAAGTAATCCCTTCTTGAAACTCAGTTGGGATGATCATCTTCAACCAATCCAAACACAGTCCTTTAAAGATCCTCATAAAATCTCTCACTCTCAAAGATTCAATAGTTCCCAAATATTTAAATACTTATTCAAATATCTCATTATTATCCATATCCTATAAAGAACCATGATCACCTTAAATGACACACAAACATTCATGGAAAACTATCTCCACCACTCCATCATAAGTCGAGGTCGTGTCATAAACTGATTAGGTCATACTCAAATACACACAATTCCTTGAAACCATTCTTAGAAGTATAATATTAATAAAAAAGGAAACAAGGGATCTCATCAATAATAACCCAAAAATATATCATAATCATCCCGATTCAATTATAAATTCAAAATAATAACCCAAAGTAATTAATGAAAATATCTTGATATAATATGAAAATTTACTACTTAAACCATTGAGAAACTACATTTTAAATTTTAAAGTCTTGTAAATTTTTTTGAAAAAAAATCAAGTCATACTATAATTTAAAATATCAATTGTCTAGTTGATTCCATTATTAATCATACAAATAATTTATTTAAAACATATGTAGGTCCTCAACCATAAACACTTCTCTTTTCATTTCAATAAAAACCCCTTTAAAATTTCAAAATAATACTTCCCACCTTAAAAAAAGGATTGAATACAAAATTTTATTAAAGTAAATTTTATTGAAAATTACCTGACAAGAAAATATCTTTTAAAACATATCATACAACATTTAAAAATATTCACTAAGAATGTTTATCATGGGGATTTCAACATAAAACGTTCATAGGAGGCTAGAAGTTGGGTGTAGTTTAGTCCCAGGGTTTGGTGAACTATGTATAAAGCATGTAATCACTACTGTAAGGGAATAAATATGAACGGTCTCCAAATAAATTTCCAAATAATTCAGGGTAATAGTGTATGGCGGTTCTTCCAACCTTTTAACCACCATAAGCAAAGAAAGCCTCCAAAATCACCCATGATAAATAAATTCGAACCACAATACGTCAAATTAAGATCAAAATACACCAAAACCAGAAAAATAAAGATCAATAATCAAGAAAAAAACCAAAAAACCCAAAAAATCAATTATAATGATAATTAAGATCATAAAATACTGTTTTCACATCTACCTAATGTGTTTTGATTGTCATAGCTTCAATTTAAAAAACACCAAAAATAACAGATCACATTATAAAAAAACTACTCCTTATTAAGATCATAAGATTTGATTCCATTTAATCATGAATAAACTATGGTATACCCCTGATCTTAGAACCCATTCCAAGACATAACAAAACTGAGGCATGATCTTGATCAGCTTGGTATGGTGACAAGCACTAATGCATCGCATTAGAAATTTTAGGAATGATTTCACCAAGATAAATAATTTTTGATATAGGGATTCCATTGGGCTGTCTGGCATGATAATTTTGTATATCATATCCCAAGAATAGAATGAGGGAAAATATTCACATAATACATGATCCAAAAAATCAGAATAAGTATAAAAAAACTCAATAAAAAGATAAAACTATGGTAGAAAGACAAAAAATAATATAGATGGTTTTCTTAGCCAATACATTTACTATACAAAAATAAAACTAAAAAGAAACCGAAGATGATCTCTATGTGACCTCTTAGATATAATCCCTCTACAAACTATAAACCATAACCCTCTCTAAAAGAGATCCAAAACTGGACCTAAACCTATAAAACAAACTTTGTTCTATTGAAATAGTGTGGAACACATAGGTTTGGATCATAAAAAATATCAGTAGGTAATCACAAGAGATTCCATTAATACCCTTTTCTAGGACATTCCATAGATGATTGTTTTTAATACAAATAGAATCATTATTTGATCCTTTCATGAAAAAACAATCTTGTGCTTCAAAATAAAACAATCTTTAAAATTCAATATATATTCCAATAATCATTTGGAAAATATTTGTTAAACGCCCATTTTTAAAACCCCATATTATGAAAATCCAAATTCAAAAATACTTTTAATCTATTCCAAAGGTTCTCAAAACAAATTGTAGGAAACATAAAAAAATAAATGTACAAAGTAAATGGAATAAAGAACATAATATAAAAATTGAACATGTGAAATAAAGAATAAAAAATTCATAACGTAATGAAGTTGTAATGTAAGAAAATATAGTGAGTGGGTAAAAATAAAGGATAGATAATCACATTATATTCATCAACATCCCATTGGGTGACCTTATACATACTCATGATGGATCCATCTTTAGGCCTATCGATGCATTCCTATGTCTATAATAGATTGGTTACCCTCAACTATCCCCATTTTTAGAACTCCACAATGATCTTTCAATACCATAATAGAAAAATTATTTCAAAATTTGAATTTGTATTAATCAACACATCTCTCATTATGATATTTAGTATATCCATTAATAATAGAAATTATTGATGAGCTTAATCAATAAAATTTTAATCATTACTGACACAATACAATATCATAACTTTATCCTAACTCCAAAAATCAACAATTAAAAATCCCCTCTAAATGTAATACATCAAAATCACATAGACACGTGTGGGATTCCATTGGCATGTGGATCATTTTTTATGAGATTTTGAAGGTGAAATTGGGAATTGAATTTGTTAAATGGGCATCCCACTAAAAAATCCTTTTAAAACTACTTGTAATTAAATACAAGTTGAAAATTCATTTTAATGTGTTAGGAGGGCCTCAATATCAATCATTATAAATATACATTTTAAATCACATTTGGAGAGAATTTTGAATAAATTTATCTATTTTCAAAGTCCAAGGTTCAATAAATAAACCTTATAAAATTCAATTTATGTATACCCACATAAAAACACATGCATATATATATATAGTATAATGTATATATTTATATTTACGTGAATATCCACATGAATACATACATAAATATTCATAGGAATAACTAAGGAAACCATCAAAGAGGCACATATCAAGTCACTCATCAAAATATTGTAATTAAATAAGATAAACCAGCCTAAAATCTACATAAAATAGGAACTCAAGTCAAATTATACCTCAAACCCTTAACACAATTATATTTATTAATTGAATTTCCAAAATAATGATTAAATATTCAATATCCACATAAAAACCCATTTATGAATTTTATAAAACACATAACACAAAACTTTTTCCTTGAAAATAAAATCAAGAGTCAATATAAATCATAAATTTATTTATAATTGAATTGAAATACTTTAAAAACACTTTTTTTTTGGAAAAAATCATTTAGAAATATCAAACGGGCATATTGTGTGATCAAACCCCCATAGCATGAAACCACCTACCTCAAACGGATTGAGGATGGATAAAAAATAAAATAAATGTAGAGGAATTCCTAAGAAACACTATTCACATCCTAAAAACAAGAATAAAAATTCATCAAGGACAACACTCAGCCTATGTTTTGGATGACAAGAAACCAATGTAAGAGGAAGGTATAAAAACAAGAGCAGAAAGAAGAGGATTTAAGTATAGGGCTGTAACCTAAGGAAACCACCATAAAATTGATGAGGTAAGGGATAAATATCAACAGGAGGGGAAATTGGGATACTCTCTAGGAATACATGTTGCATATAGATGTATTAAGTAGGATGGATAATGGTTTCAGGTTTAATTAAATGGGACACTAGTTTAGGAAAATCATTTTTAAAATTTTGGGTATGTGGCATAGTCGGTCCCCATGGTTTACCAAACAATGATCTAACCATGAACCCATTAATATAATAAATAATAATACCATACAATTTGTCTACATGGTTTTGGAAAACATAAAATCACCATGAAAAAATATTTTATTTGAATTGAAAACCATCATACAGCTTTCAATAGAGTTACTACTAGTGGCATACCAACTTTGTGCTTGTACTGTAACTTAAAAATTTAGAAGTTTCACTCCATTTTTACCTAAAACTCAATAAAAACCAAATAGAAATAACTAAATAAAATTATATTGAAATAAAATGATATTTTTTGAAAAAATAGTCTAATATGATACTTGCAACTCGTGTTATTATAAAAAATAAAATCAATATTAATATAAATTTTTTAAAAATCTAGAAAAAATGTTGTAGAGACTTACTACTAAATTGAGAAAATAAAAATGATCAACTAAAAATTAGTAATATAAAATTCAAATAATATTTTTATATTTACATATAAATAAGAATAACTCAATTCCATGGTCATTATATTGATATATGATCCAAACACATTAGAAGACTGAATCTGGAAATCTAGAAACTTGATGATATGTTGGATTTGATAAATCCTACCATAGGTATTAAAACTATATTCCCAAAATCATATTTTATTTTTTGGTACTTGAAAATACTTTTATATCTCTATATATTACATTAAAAACAACACAATGTATGTATAAATGATGTTCTAAGTTCCCAAATGACATATTTTCATTAATGACACTTAATGAAAATTTTATAACCTATCAAAAAAATATAAAAAATTATTATAAATATAAATCAATATTATTTTATAATAAGTATAAATTATAATTTAAACAACACATAATATAGAAATAAAATCATAAATAAATAAACAACCTAAGTTATTGGATTTAAATTCATCAAAACCAAACAAAAAATTACCAACCAGTCTCCCATTTTATTATTATTTCAAAACAAATCCAATTTTATAAAAAATTATCCCCCTTTATGGAATGATTAAAAATGTTAAATCCATAAACATAGATCATTCTAGTTTGTTAAATTGTAGAAAACAAGAAAATAAGACATGTAAATTATAACATGTAAGCTTCTACCCTAATGTAAAACAATAAAAAATATTAAACAACATATTCCCTCTAAAACAATATCATAAAATAAATAAGATATATAAAACTACAAAAATTGATAGTTAAACACAACATTTAAGATATATAATGAGTACACATAAAAACAAATTATTTAAATAAAAAAATAAAATCCCCCTAAAATAATGAATTTACATAAGGCATAATAATTTTGAAAATATAATTAAAATATAAAATAGTAAGGTGTACCCCCCCTCGATTAACAAAATATTTCTCTCATTTGAAAATTATTTTACATTATATGAACCATATTTAGGGAAATAATAATTTATAATACATTTACAACAAGGTTCCTTAAATATTGTTAAATATTTTCAAAAAATTAATAAAACATATTAAAAAATATAGATAGTAGTACATGTTGCGTGCCAAAGAGATATATAGATATAAACACGATATAATTTTTATTAAATAAAATTAATATAATACATTTAAACATTCCAATAGATTAATGTAATTTATTTATGCATTTTATCTTCAAAAAAATACATAACTTAGTTAAATAGAGTTTTTTAATCCCCATAAGATTCTATACGGTGTCATTGCGGACTCAAATTGAGTAAACTTTTCAATCATTAGAACTCACTAAAGATATAAAATTAAACACATTATTATACCCAAGTGATTTTTCAAAGAATTTATAACACTAAAATTCTATATAGTAATGTATTTTTCATTTAAAATAATTAACAGAATATTAACAAGTAATCATTTTACTTATAGGATCTTTCCTGGAATGATTTTATTTTAATTATTTATTCTTAGACAATGAATTTTTCAATATATATCTTTCTTATATAAAAATATTGAAGTCCTTTCTCAACATCTCATTCCAAAATTTATGCTTCTCATTTTCATTCCATATAGGATTCAAATTTTCACAAACCTTATCATCAATGTAAGAAGAAGTATTACATAACTTTATAATCACTTCCATTATACTTTCTTCTCTTTTATTACACACTTATGAGTCTTTTTAAAATTTAGATAGTATTCAATAATAATGTTTGGATCCTTAAAAAATTTTAATAGCCTCATGCAATTCTACATTAGATAAACTATCATCTTCTTTTCTACAATATTCACTAGAAGAGAATTATGGGGAGTATAATAAAGATTATTTTGTTTTTTGTTTTTCCATCAAACATATATTATTAGTTAAATTCCCCCCACTATTTGATGCCTCTATATAATCTTATTTTGGGAAATACCACGTAGTTCCTTGAAAATTATTTTCCTTTTAACTATTTAAATTTTCTTTTCCCTTATTCAATCAGTTCATTTGTATGTTCCCAATCCTCCTACAATTAAATCACACATGTTTTTTAGTTTCATAAGGCATACCAAATTCCATGTTATATATTTCCTAGCATTCCCTCTTCTCTAACTCTTTTATTAAAATGTAATTATCTCATAAAATTTATAAATATGATGAGAAGTAAATAATTCTAACTTAAAATTAATATAGTTTCTAGAAAATTAACAATAAATAATAGTTATAAATTTAAAATAAAGATCATTTGTAACTTTTTTAGAACCTCTCATGATAACTAGACTACATTTAGGATAAGTATTGGAATTTATCATTATATAGTAATAAAAGTATTCATGAATTTTAGGATAATATTCAATTCTAATTTAATAATGATAAAACATGCTACCATTGAACTATACTGGAATTTTAGGATTCAAACTATTTTCATTTCCTATGAAATCCCATAATAAAAAAGCTCTTTCGTATAGTATATTTATGTAAATGGAGATATGTTTTCTCAAAATATAGAACAAAAAACGTGAATAGAATAAAAAAACTAATTAAGATCCTTATCTGATCATAAAAATTGGTATCTTATATGGTAACAACATTGTATAGGGATCTTAAAATGGTAACATATCATACCAACCATTAGGTCTTACAGAGAGTGATGGGAAAGACAACAGGTGGGTGAACTTTCAATCTTAAAACAACCAAGTAAATTAAATAAGTAGTATATAATGTTTTAGAAGGAGATTAATAATTCTATAAAAAGAATTAATTATAATCAAGATATCATATATATAATTATAGTAGTTTGTATCATACAAAATTATGTATACTCTTTAGACAATAAATCTGAGTGTGTGGATATCTACTAGATATAGCCCTTTATAATTAGAGCAACCCAAAACTAGAAATTTGAAAATGAGTAGTGTTATCCTAATCATTTATACTATATTGGATCTAACCCATACTTTTATAATATCAGTCATAGCCTAATTCCTTTTACTAAGAATTGGCACAACCTTATGCACTATTTTTTCATGTATTCATAACCATAACACTACCTTCAAAAATATACTTCTAAGATAATTTCCATGATTTATTATTATATTACTATTATATTATTGTTATTGAATAAATTATTAATTGTTATGCACTATTTGTATATAATATTTTAGGTTTTAGTGATTGTTTCATGAGTTGTAGCAATGAGAGAAAAAGATGATGAATAGTTAATATTGTTTAGTGTCAAGTGAAACAAATGTTATGATATATTAATGGACTATGATGAAGATAGAAAGTTTAATAAATTATATTTAAGGATACTATTTATATGAAAATATTTTATACACTAAGAATGCACATTTTTAAAATCTGTTAATTATATATGGATAAAACACAGACATCCTAAAAGAAAATTTTGTATAAGTAGGTTGACATACACAATGACAATATGTATTCATAGTATAATAACATGATGCATATAATCATCTTTAACCAAAGTGTTAATTATTAATAAAACATGGAAATCATCGAAAATAGAAAACACTTACTTAAAATAATGATGAAAACTATAAAGATAATATTATCATATGATGGATTAATGAAAAAACTGATAATACGATTATGTTACCTAAATATATGACGTGAGATATTGATATTGAGATAAACATTATGTGATGGTCACTTTATATTCTTTATATACTTAATAATTTACTTTAATTAGTTTATTGAAGAGAATAAAGAATCCATGTTCCATTGATTTTATCATTATTAATAGAATAGATAAAATATATGGAGAAAAAAAATTGATTTTAACTTTTGATAAAAGATATTATTTTATGATACTAAAGCTCTACTAAATAATCATGAATAATTATGTTATCAATTATTGCCTTCTTAAATAATGAAGGATTTTCATTTTGTTTCCCCATTATATGTCGGTTCGAAGGATCCATTGTGTTTGAAGAATTGTTATGTTATCCATCACCTATAACATCTATACTCAGTAGTTTCATAAATTTTTTCATTGATTTATCATTATATATGTATTATTGTAATTATCATTGTCATTTTATATCACCCAATGCACAAATTAGTCATAGCACTAAGAAAAAAGGCATTATGGGTTATTATTTCACTATAAAAATCATGAACATATTATTTGTGCCTTATTTATATTGAAGGGTGGGGAGTGAATTTTGCTTTAAATTTAAACAAATTAATATTGGTTGAAATTATTTACATATTGGATAACTAATTATTAAATTTATAGGGGAAAGTAACGTAATTTTGTATACTTGTTATTACAATATGGAATGTTATTTATTTTTATAGAATATTTATTAAGTGGTATTGTTTATTTTTATTATAAATGAATTGGAATTGTTATGCAATGGGTGGGCCTAAAATTACATAGCTCCTCGATGCATGAGTAGGTCTAATGAGACAAACTAGTTAGATTGCCTTATTAAATTGGTATTTAGTGTATACCTAACCATTGTTTAAACTGTCCTGGCGTAAGGCCATTATGGAAAGTTTTAGATTTATAACATTATACAATCAATGATTATGAAATCAATTATGAATTTCCATGTGATTATTTTGAACAATATCCAGGGTTAACGTTCAATCTAATATGATTATTTATATTCCAAAATTTTATCCTCATTTGTTAATACTATATTATTATTCATTCTCATGTTATTTATTAAATGGTATGTATTTTTATTTATTTTACTTATCATATTTATTATTCCTAATTTAGTAATGATAGAATCAACTACACATAAACCATAATGAGTATCTGTGCTCACCCTTGTCTTTTTTCCCTTCAACATGATTTGAAGAAGGAATCGTTGAATGAGTTTATGGATGTAGAATATTAACTTTCACTATGATTAATATTTTATGATTTCAAATTTAATGTGAAATTCAATTATGTATGTTTTTTACCAATACTACTATATTTTTCATTCCTCTAGGATAAGAATTATTATTTATAGTTCTAGTGTAATAATGTAACCATTGGATCTGGGATACTAGTTTTAGGGTCTTCAGAAGTTCTCAATGCATGAAAACATTATCTAGGTTGATTATAATTTGGAAGGGGATGCATATCAATGGTGTACTCTTTTCAAGAATAACAGGAAATAGAAAAAAATTGACCCTAGGTAGTGGGATTAGTTTAGAATGTTGTTTTTCTATAGGTACTTTTTCATATTCTTCTTATGAAAATGGATATGTAATTTATTTGGATAAAATAAAAGGATAATGAATCCATTGGTACCAAGAAGGAAAATTTTAAAAGTCTTTTGAGGTACAATTATAATATCATGAACCAACTTGAAATCATGATTGATCAATTCTTTGGTCTTATAAAACTATCTCTCTAAAGCACTTTAACCATTAGAGACATCAGTAGCTATGAAGAAATCATTTGATGTTCTCAAAAGGTAGAAATATATATCTAATTAACCCATAAATATCATGGTTTTTATAAGAAATAGATGTTGTAATTCATTGGAAATTTAAATAATAATATCCATGGGGGTAAGAAGATAATTATTCCTTAATGTCAGGAGTGTGGAATGAAATGTGGGAGAAATTATCTTAAGGACACTAGTAAATTCTTATATGTGGATAGGAAGGTCTTCGAGAAATCAAATACTGAAGTGATGGGAATAAGTTAGTTAACGATGTAAATGAATAGAAATTTCCACAGAATGAACCACCCATACTCTATTATTTAAAATATAATGAGTATTGAAAATATTCTAACTAGTTCATGAATCTAAGGAATAATGATAATGACATACATTAGATAAATCTTCATCCCAGTGAAAAAGGGAAATATCATTCAATTAATATTGAAAATGTAGGGTATGTGAAAGAATTATTGAAAGTTAAACATACTATCTACTCTAGGACATTAAATGTCTTATTTGATTCTAGATCTACCCACTCTTTTATAAATAAATAATTTAATAAGATTATCACATTACCACATAAAAAATTTTATGTTTAATTTATAGTGATAACTCTTAATGGTACGTGATGTGTATTTTTTATCACTTTCTTCCATATCTATTTTGGTGAACTAAATGAGTTTCAAATGAAAATTTAGTGTTCAATGGGGAATTTTCAGACTCGAATAACAATATGGTTAAAATTTATGTACTTTGAAGATTTTAACAAAAATATTTGTTTTTAGGTGTTATGGTTGATAAATGGAAAAACTATGGGTTAAGGGTAAAAAAAATAAATCATCAAAAGAGAAAAAACATTAAACCAGTAGTTCCCTAAGATATTTGAGATTGGGATTTTCTGGGAAAACTAGGAACACAACGGTGCCTATTATTATGATGCTAGTGTCACCTCTACCAATATGGTACTCTCTACTGAATGAATGTAGAAAACTAAAAAAATAAATATGATGTTCTTCTAAGCCTTAAATGTGGTACTGTTTTCTTTGAAACTCAAATAAATTCTCAAACACAACAAGATCATAGACGATCCTCTTCTAAAGAATCTTAATTCACACATTTTTTGATGATTTAAGTCACTCCTCTAATTTTTCCCTTGAATTATTTAAATATAAAAAATTAAGGATCCAATTTAAATAATCATGTACACCGAGACTCCCAATCCTTGAGATAAGTAAGGCCACTAGATAATACATATTTTTCCAAACTACAATGCCTATTTTATTTAATGGTTCACATTTAGTGGAAAATGAGTTCGGAAGATTATATATTACATTAAGATATTGTATACACACCGAATCAACTATGTAAAAACATATCACCACAGTCAAAGAATTGTCTACATGAGAAAAAATATTCTACATAGGAGAAACACCAATATATTCCAATAGGTTACATTGAATGAATAAGCTATGTGGTGCAAATCAACTATGTGGTTCAAATCTCATATGTCATTCAAATAAGATATGTGGTTACAATAGGATACGTGGTTCAAATCAGATACATGATGAGAATCAGTTGTGTGATAAAAATGGGTTACATAATTTTTTTATGTTGTGGTTTAGTATACTATACAGAGAGAATTCTTGAAAAATAGATTTACACATTAAGGCCATCCAAGATGTTATACCAAGATCCAAATTCCACAAATGATGATAGGGAAAACTTAACTGTGAAATAGATCATGGGTTCTATTTCAGAAAAGGTAGAATTGTGTTCCTCACCTGGAAATCATGAAAATTAGCCCCTCTACATGTAAAGATATGAGTTAGGGAACATGGTCACTACATAGCATAGAATTTTGTGATGTTTTTCATTCTGTTCGAAGTATCTTTTACTTGGGTCACAAGAAAGAAGTAAAATACATAGTGAAAGTACTATATGGGAATAAAATATAAAATACTGGTGATTTTATTGGAACTAAGAGTGGGAGATTAGATGAATAATTGGAGTCTACAAAATATCTAAGAAAAATAATATAATAGGAAAAAATAGAATATGAAGAGAGGAGAGACACATCGGGGCATATAGAAGATCACTAAAGGAGCTGGAGTTGGAGAAACATGATAGATAAGACTCAATATCTCTTCCCTATTTACTGATTTATTTCTTCATGGATTATTATATATATAAAAATTATAATATTTATATTACAATCAAGATCTTTGGTTAACCACTTCTTGGGGAGTATTATGTGTTGGTTAATCTATTTTACTTCATTCATGAATTTACTTTATTGTATTCTTCTCTCTATTTTTTTTCAACAATCATCTTTCTACAAAACATTAAGTATCAGGGAACACTACTATATATTAAACATAATCTTTATATTCCTTCAATTTGATGATTTTTCTAGAATGTTAATCAATCTCAAGAGAGAGTAGAACACTAAGTTCGATTGAAAATTTGAACTCAGTGATAACTAATTGGTTCTCACATAGTGATCGAGTGACTTATAAAATTGAGAAGATATACGATCCATTCATTCATTGGTTGACTTAATTATAAGTCTAGTAATACACTTTCAATCAGTTGTATGTGTTTAAATTAAACTACATGGATGAATGAAAACCATTACCAAAATGAGCCAAACAATTTAGCCCTTCTTCATCACTTGATTTATCTCACTATATTTAGATCTTCTGTCTTTCCTACATTCCTATACTCATGCTCACTTTACAAATCACATATTTCTTTATTATCATCATTGTATCAAAACTGTTCCAAAATTACTCATCCAATTGTGTTGTTTTTTTTTCTATTGGGTTGCATGTTGAAATCACATATTATGACTCCTCTATGGATTGACCTCAGCTCATCACTAAACGAGTTTCAAGTAGAGATATAAATAATTAATTTTTGTAAGTCCAACTTCCATGTGTAAAATTTTATCTCCATTTTTTGATAAGGAACATGCAACCAAAAAACAAAATAAATAAACAAAATTACATTAAAAATACTAAAACAACACACATAGAATAAACAAAAAAAACACATTTACCCAAACTGTAAAAAAATATTCAATAAAATTCAAAAAAAAATCTACTGAATCATTAAATGAATGAATGATATATTGGGAAACACCTAGAGACAATAATACATGTATTTAACAAACAACTAAGTGTGCTAAAACTTAAAAATAAACTTTAGATGTAATATTTTCAGGAGAACAAAGAAAACCTAAATAATCAACCACCTAGAAGTGAAAAAACACCTAGAAATGAGGTTACATAGAGGAATTATGTGATGTTTTTCTTGTTACCCATTGTCTGTAATAATTCATCATCAATTAAGATTTCACTAATATTTAGGAGTTATCAAAAATAATAATAAAATTTTTACCAACTTCTTTCATTCCATGGAATTCCCAATGAATAATATCTTGACATCCTTAGGGACTTATATTGTAGTGATCAATAGTTTCCACTGAGGGTCCAGGGTGAGGAAGTTCTTAAACTAAGAGTATTACCTTTCTTCCTCAAAAGAAATTCCTAAAATTTGATTCAACAATTAAAAAAAGAAATTATGGATAGATGGGACTATTTTTACAATTCTTTAACTAAGAAAATTTACCCTAGGAGAATTAAATATAAAATTAGGTATAAAATCACTATATTTTTACAATATGAGGGAGAACTATTCCATGATTCATGGGATAGATTAAGGGTATTACTCATAGAATTTCCAAATAACCAATGAAATCCCCAATTCCTTATGGAAACTTTCTAAAACAACCTCACCCTTTACCCCTAAAATTCGAGAACCAATATTCTGGTAAATATTTCAGTTATAGAACAACTAAGGAACTAAGAAAATTAATACATTATCACAAAACTCATGAAAAATTACTATAAGAATAACTTTTGTGAGGAAAGAACCTAATATTTCTGTATAATATGAGGTGAAATATAATATATTTTATAATTAAAACAATTATGAAACTAATAGGGAGTAATTCCATAATTATGTCATGTTTGGGACTTTACAGTCTTACTGTCCCAATTTTGACAAGCCTACCCAAGCTCCTAATAAATAAAACATTCTAGGATAGTCCAAGTATTCATTATAGGGATGGAATATTTTCAAACACTTATAATCAGGGGCATATAAATCATGAAAATATCTCTTCGATGGAATATGGAGTTCATAGGCCTGCTGCTCCCCATGGATTTTAGCAACTACCTGGCCAGCAATACCAACCCCAATTGAAATCTGAATTAACTAAATCTCAAGTAGATGTAATGGGAATGTTCCAACAATTTATATGTATGTTTGAAGAACCAAAATCTAAAAGTGGTATTTATATAGTGGAATGGATTCTAGAATGAAAAATATAAAAATAAAAAGGGAGTATTTTGATAGATATATTAGTGGTGGAGACAAGGGTTTGCTTCCAAGAACCAATGAAGTGAACCCTAGAGAAAATTACATGGATGTGACAATTAAGATTGGTCTCTAATCCCACCAGGATGCCAAGAAAGTACCTCAAACTACTAAATAATAAAAAAATAGATCAATATATAAATTATAATTTATAAAATGTTTAATATGGAATTATAGAAAAAATAACAAAAGAAACACTGAGTCGTGTTGTTCCAAATGAGAAACAACCAGAAAATTCCTTGAAAAAGAATGTAAATAAAGTAATAAAGAATCATGATGAAAAAGTTAAAGGGATGGAGAAAATAGTTAGGAACTTTTCTATAATCATTTTTTCTCCACAAAGAATAAAAACAATAACAAATTATTCTGAAAATTTAAAATATATTAAAGTTTTTGGAAAACTAAACATTAATATTATTTTCTTATAATCATTAATTAAAATCTCATATTATCTAAAATAAATCAATAAAATATATTCAAACAAATTTTTTTTTAATAATTTTTCACTTAAAATCTCACACAAGTAGAGTAGTGTTGTGTTTTAGATTATCATACCTACGAACCATCAAGACCTAAGGAGATTTGTTATCCCTTGAGCCTTTGGAGATAGAGGTGGTCAATTCAATTTTCTATATGATCTTAGAGTATGAATCAATTTAATTCCACTTTTTTCAACACTTGATATTATGAGTCCCACTACCCATCACTATTGTTTTACAAATTTTATATCAATCAATTACTTGTTTAATTGGTAGTGTGGATGACAAGTTAGCCAGAGATAAAAAGGTCTTTTTGTCTAGTGATTTATGATATTGGATATAGAGTGTGACTAGGAGGTTACTATTATTCTCGTTAGGCCCTTTCTGTCTATATGGGGATAATTAATCAATATTTCATCAGGGAAATTAATTTTAAACTTCGTTTAGAGAAACTAGGAATTCAATGTCTTAAAAAAATTACTGAACCCACCCAAGATCCAATATATCCTAGAGATGATATTTTATGTTTTTAAATATATCTTAATAATAATTTAGAGGTGTTTTAAGGATAATGGATGAAATTAACGGTTCACCAGTGTTCCATACAAAAAAAATCTTGGGATTTAGTTATAACAATAAGAAGGAACCTTTACATGAATATAAAGGGAAATTCAAGGAATACCTTCAATATATTTCCATAGGACGCATTTTAACCCCAAAAAAAGAAACTAGATATGAGGAAAATATTTCTAGAAATAAAATTGGTCAAGGGAAATATTTACACAATTCCTTATTTAATAGGAAACATGAGGACCTTGAGCCTCCCATACCCATGTGTCTTCCCTTAAGACAAGAACCACCCAATTTGGAGTTCAATCCACTTCCAGATCATTTAAAATATTCATTTTTATGTGAGTTATCTAAAATTACTATAATCATATTACCCAAATTAGAGGAAAGTAAACAGGTTAACATACTAAGTGTCTTGAGGAATTAATAGATTATTATTGTCTCAACTGTTGATGATATCAGGGGTATAAGTCCATGACAATTAATGCATAAAATCCCAATGGAACCTGGTTGTAATCTAAGATTGGAATCATAGAGAAGGCTTAACCTAAATATAACAAAAGTGATATAAGTGGAAGTGATTACGTTTCTTTATTCTAGAATAACATTTCCTATTTTTGACAGTCTTTGATTATGTAATATTCATGTAGACCATAATAAGCATGGGGTGACTAAGATAAAAAATAAAAAATAAAAAATTGAGATTATACATAGACTCTAGAAAACTCAATGCTTCTGTGAGGAAGGATTATTTCCCCATGTTATTTATATAAAAAATAGAAGAGAGGATGGTTGTCAATGAGTATTTCTATTTTATTGATGAATATTATGGTTACAACTAGATTTTTATTTCTCCTATGGATCAAGAGAAGAGCAGCAACACTTTTCCATTTGTGGAATTTTCCTATCGAAAAATTTCCTTTGGCATAGGTTGTTCCCCAACCACTTCTCATTGATGCATGGCGTAAATTTTCTCATACATGATTTTAAAAATAATTTTTGTTTTAATGATTTATTTTATGTTTTTATATATGAATTGGAAAACTTCCTTGAAATATAGAAACTAAGTTGTAGAGATTCGAACAATAAAATCTTATTTTAAACTAAAAAAAGATTCATTTTATGGTTTATGAAATACTTTTGTAGGGTAAAAAGGTTTCTAAGAAGGGACTAGTGGTTGATGATTCCAAAAATTAGGTGATCCAAAAGCTTCCACCACATGAAAAATATCAATGGGAATATATTATTTTTAATCCATTATGGATTATATAGGATGTTCATTAATGATTTATCTAAAGTATCTATTCAACTCTTATCAATTATTATTAAGGACATGCCTTTTGGATTCCATGAGAAATACCTATAATACATTAACTTTATTAAGTAGAAACTCACTACATCACAAGTGATCATTATCCGAGACTTGAAGTTCCCATTTGAGGTGATACATAATTCCATTGATCTGTATATAGGTGATATTTTGGGGTAGAGGAAGGATAAGATGTTACATGCCATTTATTATTCTAGAAAGATATTGGATAATTTCTAGAAGAATTATTCCATCACTAAAAATGAATTGTATTATGTTATGTTTTCCCATAAAAAAATTAGACAATTATTAATTGGTCTATGTTTATTATTTTCACTCATTATTTATCCCTCAAGTACATGATGTATAACAAATACTCGTATAAAAGGCTCATGAGGTGGAATATTTTATTTTAAATGTTAAATCATGTAATGAAGGATAAAAAGGGTGATAAAAATTTGATTACAAAAAAAATTTCTAGGCATCACAACACCCAAATTGAGGAATCAATTAAAATAAACAAATTATTCCCAAATATACAAACGTTTTCTGATTATATGAAGTAATCTTCTTAGTTTTCATATTATCATAATTTTATAGCTTAAGGTTTCATGTCAAAGTACCTTTGACATAAAAAAAGGAATATATTTATTTTTTAGTTGAAATAATACTTCAATTATAACCCCATTGTGTTAGAAATATGTGCTGATGGAATTTATAAGAGATGTATGGTTGAAGAAGAAATTCTCTCAATTCTTGATTTCATTCATTCATCACCTTGTCGTGAAAACCTTGGGGGTGAAATAACTACACAATATATTTTACATGTTGGGTTCTATTGTCCATCCATGTTCAAGGATGCAAGGAGTTGGGTGAATGACACTAAAAAGATCAAAGTTCATAGAAATGCAGGAAGAAAGAAGGGTCTTCCAAAAAAAGAAATCCTATAGGTTGATGTTTTTTATGTGTGGGGATTATATTTTATGGGTCCTTTCATATACTCTTTTGGAAATGAATATATTATTGTGGATGTGGACTGTGTGTCCATGTGGGTCAAGTTAGTGGCCCCACCCAATAATTTAGATTTTAGTGTGGTGAAATTTCTGAAGATGAAGATTATTTTAATGTTTAGAGTACCCATAATGTTCATTCTATACAATTTAAAAAATTTAAAAAATAATAAGCTCAAGAAATTAATGGATTTTCATTGTTTTTTGACATAAAATAGGAACAAACTACCACCCCCCCCCCCCAGTCTAGTTGTAAATTCAAACTATCTAACGGACATCTCAAATAGATTCTTTATAAGACGTTGTCTATCTCAAGAAAGGATTGGTATGTGATATTTGATGAAGCTGTGTGGGATTATAGAACTACTTTAAAGGTCCCCATACAGATGCCTCCTTAAAAATTTCTCTCTGGGAAGACTTTTCATCTATATGTGGAACTTCATCACAGGTTATTTTCGACATTGAAGGTCCTAAACATTGATTATAAGATTACTAGTTAGATAATATTTCTAGAGTTATGTGAGATAGAGAATATTAAAATGAAATCATATGAAAATGATGAAATTTAAAAAGATAGAAAAAATCCTTCCATGACTCAATCATTCCTAAAAGTGATTTCAAGTTTGGTAAAATGGTCCTTGTATTCCATACTAGGCTGATACATTTCTAAGGAAAAATGAAATCTAAAGGGTTATGACCCTTGACCACTCTAAGAGATCCCGTTAATGGGGATATGGATCTTGATAGAGAGGAAAATGAACATTTTTTCAATTTCTAAGGAATAAATCATTATATTTAGAGAAATCCAAAGGGATTTGTATCCATACCCTTTCTTTAAAGATGAATGTTTCTCAATTCTAACTAATGACTATAAATTCAGTGCTACATGGGAACTAACACTAGGTTATTTATTATTTTCTTTTAATCTCCCTTTTTTATAAAATTTAATTATGTAAGCTCCTATCTATTAACCCTGATGTCTTCTTTTTTCACATGAAATGTTACTTCTAGAGGTCCATCGCTTTCAAAAACTCCTCAAGGAAAAAATAAGGGATAAATACATTGGATCGGCTAGATAAAACCACCTTCACTTTATATTTGGTTAAATTTTCTCTTAAACATTAAATTTTGGATTATTATATATATATTCTTATTCTTATAGTAATTTAAGAGGAATAACCAGACTAAATATATCTGGGCTAGATAAGAGGAACTATTGAATAAACTAAACTAATTAAAACTGCCACATTCTGTGAAGTATTGTTTTTATTTTTCCAGTACATTACTCTAATCATGTATTACTGCATTATATTATGAATTAAGTGTGGGGGAATACCCTTGATAATGTATAAACTATGAACCTAATTTATTTCATGTGTGTCTTCATGTTGAATTCTAAAGAGTTTAAAATTAAGTTGATCTACATTGTGGAACCTTCTTGCACCCTTTACAATCACTTTCATTCAAATTCTTCTATAAAACATTATTTATAATGATACTACTTAAAATACATTGAATATTCTATTTAATATATATAATAATCAAAGACATAAACTTTAAAATAAATATGATTTTGAAAAAAAAAACTTTGATTAGATGTGTGGAGAAATTGATTTTTGAACATTCAGGTGAACCCTCATAAAAATTTCTCCCACTTTAGAATTCAAAATTGCTGAAAAGTTTTCTTAGATTTTGTTGAAATTATAAAACCCCTCATTTTATTTCAAAATAACTCACCTTTGATCATCATTTGAAATTTGTTTAAATGAAATATTCATTATTCTATTAATTAAATCAGTGAGGTTTTCTGTCTCTAGGTTATATAAATTAAAACTCAATATTTCTTATCTATGAGAAATTTCATTATGGGTTTTGGGGATTTCCACTATTTCTAAAATTGTTAGAATTGAGTGATTTCATAGTTATTTTATATGTTTTTTTATATGGATAATGTTTGAAAACATTAAAAGTGATTAAGAAAGATTATATTTTTATATAATTGGATGTATAATGTGAGGTAACATAATGTTTTATCTTTAAACTTGTAATATAGCCTTGTTATCATAGAACAATTCAGGGATCCAAACCAATATAGATTAATATAAGTCTTTTTAATCTAAAGTAAAATGGAAAATTGATATCCCATGTTGAGTCTCTAAGATAAGGGAACTGTGTTTTTTTCTAATAATAAATAAATCCTATATCAATAAGTGTTATACACACTACTATGAAACAACATATGGCTAGGAAAAATTAAAATGAAGGACCTTTTCAAAAACTATCTCATTAAGGTGGGGGTAATTTTGAACCCAAATGAATATGGAAAAAACGTATTTATAAGAAAATATTTTCAGTTGAATCAATGGAGTGTAATGTGTAATTGTTTTAAGGAAATATAGAAGACTGTGGAAGATGGATATAATTTTGTAATAGTATTAATTCCACTTTAGTTTCCATCATCTTCACTCCTTAAAATGGAATTTTATTTTTGTTGAAGTAGGGTATTGTGAAGAATTTCTATATAAGGAATGATAGTTTCTTCATTGGAAGAATCTGTGGTTTTTGGTTAATTCTAGTGTGAATTAGATCTCTGTAGGGATAATAATTTTAGTTGTTTCTAATTGTTTTCTTTTTTAATAAAAAAATTATTTAAATTTCCTATGAGTGTAATGGCATAAGTGTGGGGGAGTTTTATGTGGTATTTTTTATCACATTCTATCATATGTATTTTAGTAAACAAAATTAGTGTCCCTATAAAAATTAGCTTTTAAAAGAGAATTTTCAGGTTCGGAAACAATATGGTTAAAGTTTTTTATCATATAAAATTTTAATAAAAAATATTTTTTTAGGTGCTATGATGGAAAAATGGAGAAAGGATGTGCCAAGGTCCCATTACAGAAAAAAATAAACAGGGAAAAAACATTAAACTTATAATTCCCATGTACATTTTAGGTTGAGACTTATTGAACTAATAGGTAAACATTCATCATTGATGAAAATAAAGTTGGTGTCGCCTCATCCAAGATGGAAATCCACACTGAAAGATGTTTGAAAACTACATAGAGGAAGTATATGTTTTTTGAGCCTCAAATCCAATTAGAGATGGTACTATTTTCTTTGAAACTGAAAGTAAATGCTCAAGAATATCAAATTATTAGAGGTTAATCTTCTAAATAATCCCTATTGAAACCATTTATTGAATATTGATTCCACTCCTCCCATTTTTTCCTTACACCATTGTCACTTTAAACATTTGGGAATCCACTTTAAATAATAACACAAGTCACAAATACCAACGATGAGCTAAAAAACCCACTCAAGAACATCTCATGTACTAAACTATAGTCCATATTTCATTCAATGGTTCACATTAAATGGATGAATGATCTGGTAAGTAGATAGGTTACATAAATAAGTTGGTAACATGTTGAATTTTCTACATAATAACCACGCACATACACAATTGAATCGACTGCATGAGAAAAATAACCTTTGTGAGTGAAAACGTGTATGTAGTCTGATTGATCACATCAAATGAATTCAATACATGGATTAAAAATTTTATTTGGTTCAAATTATTTATGTATTTCAAAATAGATACATGAATATAATCCTTTACATCAAGATAGGGAGGTTATCACTAAAGAAGATGGGGTTAGAGTGACGAGATAGAGAAGATTCATTCTATCCTCCCATATTTCATCAATTATTTCTACATTGATTTCTATGAATATAATTTTTTATATTTCAATTATAATCATGAACTTTGGATAATAAGTTATTGTGGAATATATTTTTTTGGTTAATCCATTTTAATTCATTCATGCATTTACTTGATGAAATGCCTCTTTCTATTTCTTTTTTGACAATACTCCTTTTTCAAAACATCAAGTTTTAGTGAAAATGAATCTTGAACAATCATAATTTTAATCTATCATTAATCTGAGTATTTTACTAAAAATTTAATCAATCTCAATAGAGAGTAAAAAATTTACTTCAACGAAGAATTTCAACTCGGTGATAACTACTTTTTCTCACTTAGTGATCAAGTGACTTCTATATTTGCAAAGCTATAGGATAATTTATTCATAGGTTGACCTGAAAAAAATATACTTGTCGTCTTTCAATCAATTCTAGGTGTTTAAATTAAACATCATGAATGAAATAAATCATTAAAAAAATGAGATAGCTACTTTCTCCCTTCTTAATCACTTTATTTCTCTCACCAGATTTTAATCTTTTATCTTTCTTCTTTACATGCACTCACACTCACTTTCACACTCACAAAAATCTTCATCTTCATTACTATTTCTTCACCATTCCCACTTTTTTCAGCTTCATGTGTTTTTTTATATTATTTTTGTTCTATGTTTCTACTTGGTCGCACACTTAAATCACATAATGTGGGTCCTCTACTATGGATTGTCCTCTTCTCATTACTAAAATAGTTTTTTTTGGTGTTATAAATAATTAATTTTCATGATTACAATGTCCCTTTGTTAATATTATGATCATATCTCAAGTAAAAATTCCTCTCCTATTGAAGTTTGTGGGAATTTTTTTCATTTAAATCATGTTATTCTCCCTCCAGTTGAATTTTATTTTATTTTGGGCATGGATTGGTTTTATTTAAATAGTGACCCTTGAGGAAGGAAAGTCACATTTGATATTGAAAAACAATCTATGATTTTTTATTAGTTTCAGGGTAAATGTGAACATTTATTGAAATTTCATTCATTTTAAATAATTTATTACTATTCAAAGGGGTTATCTATCATAGATGCTTGGGGTGAAACTCAACATTGAAGGTAAACCTATTGTATAGATGTTTTTTGGTTTATTTATAGAAGATGTCCCTAGTCATGATTTTAAACATGAAGTTGAAGTTTTTTAATAGAACCCATACATAGTGCAACATTTATTTCAGACACTCTATATAGAGTGTCCATAATTGAGATTTAGGAATTGATGAAGATACTCTAAAAGAATATTGATAAGGGGTTCATTTAGCCAAGTGCATCACCTTGGGGTGCAACATTTTTTTATTCTTAATAAATATGGATAAACGTGACTCTGCATTGAATATTGAGAATATACAAAGATCACAATAAAAAATAATTATCCCCTTCCATGTATTGATGAATTGATTCATCAATTACAAGGAGATAAATAATTATCAAATATTATCCTTTATTTTGATACAATCAGTTGAGGGTCAAAAGTGAAGGCATAGATGCAAAAACCTTCCAAAAAAATTTGGACACTATGAATTTACAGTAATTTCAGTTAGCCTTATTAATTCCCTAATTGCCTTCATGGATTTAATGAATATATTATTTATAAATTAACTTGAAAATTTTGTGATTTTATTTATAGACAATTTTATAATATATTCTTATAGAAATGGAGAGTAGTAAGATTGGTTTAGGATTGTACTAAGGACCCTAAGAAGGAGAGTTTATATACAAAATTTACCATGTATGAATTTTGGCTATGGAATGATTCACTATTGGGACTTATAATCCCAAGTGAGGGTTTATCGGTGGATCCATAAATGAAAGATGTAATTGAACATTTGTTCATACAACCCACTATGATTAGGATCCATTGTTTCCTATACTCGATAGATATTATATATTCTTTATGAATAATTTGTCACATATATCTATTCCACTCAACATGTTAACAAGAAAGAGAGTTAGGATCTTTTAGATAGAAAAATGTGAGGAAAATTTCAAGGAGAAGAAAAGAAGGTTCGTTAGCACACTTGTACTCACACAACCATGTAGTGGATAAGGTTTTTTGATATATAGTGATTCATCAAATAATGGGTTAGGATATGTTCTTATGAAAAATGACATTGTGATAAATTATTCAATACATCAATTTAAGGTTGTTGAGAAAAATTAATCGACTCATGATATTAAGTTTTTAGTATAAATCATTGCATTAATTATATGGATGAATTATATTTATGGGGTAAATGTGTGACATATATACTTATCATAAAATATTAAAGTATATATTATAAGGCCCCGGCCTTAAACCTTACTTAATATTGAATTAAATGAATAATTCACATTGAGGATCTTTTTAGGTTTAGAGTTTTAGAGAATTGGAACATAAAACATGCATCACATTCCACACTTAAATAAAGTGGTTACATAAAAGATAGTACTCATTTTCCCGTCAATGGAAACATATTTAAAATAAAACATGGATTCTTTCTTGAAACTTCATTGACACTATCATCACATCATCTACCTTTCCCTTGACCCGTGAAAAACATTTCAAAAAAATTGGGATGAGCATAAAAAGCTCAATAAGGGATATAAAAATATGGAAAGGAAACATGAGTACATGTGTACATAAGAATCAATGAAATCATACTTTACTCATAAAACATAAGCACGTTAACATACCTCATCAAATCATGAATAAAAACAAAGAAATCATAAGACATAAAGGTAACTTGAGGCATTCATAACATTTTTACGTATGGAGTAACCCTCTTGGTTACGTTTGGAATACCCATCACAGTATATTCCCTAAATCTCTTCGAAGAAACCTCAATGTTTAACCCCTTCATGTTACCCAATGCATTGGAGAGCTATATCGGGCTCACCCTCCCTTAGTTTATCACAGAACCACCCGTCTTCATAATAATTCCCAAGAACCATAACATAATCGTATCACATAAAACATGCATAAAGGAAACATAACATTTCCACTTTTCAATCACAAGATATCAATACAACACATTGATATAAAAACATTATGAAAACCATTTTCAATACCAAAATAAAATAAAAGTAAAACATGGTATTTATTTTTCATTTAAAAAAAGGTATGGCTTGTAGAGGAAGCCGAAACTCAAATAATGGTCACGGCCACGGAGAAGTCGTTGTCGCCGCATACGTATGACAAAAACATTCCCTTTTGTCGTTTAGTAAAACGATTCATATAAAAAGATTTCTTTTGGATAAATGTAAAAGTCAAAGGGTTTTATACACCATATAAAAGTAGGTTGTTTATAAAACAAAATATGCCTCAATGAAAGGATATTGAGACGAAGTCCCATACCTCGGGTCCGACTTGACTAGATCGTTATTTAACGTCCTGAATAATAAACTTGAGTTAATTTCTTCTTGATTAAGAACCTTTTTCAAGTTCATTATTCCTTTTATATCACTTATTACCATGTTATGAACACTATGTAATTATTTAAGTTAATAATGGTCGTTTTGTCGATCATTGGTACTTGAGTCAAAATTAAACTCTTTATAATTAAAATTTGTTCATGGGGTAAAATATCCATTATATCCAGAATTATATTCAAGATTTAGATATCATATATGTCATATATATCCAGTATATACATTCATTTATAATATTACATAACATTTAGAGGTAAGAAATGAAATGCACCGTTCATGGAGACGGTAAGTCGTACGTACGCATGAACGCTGCTTCCATTTCTATTTCATATTTAATGGAATTAAAACATAATGATACATAATAGTATTATAATTCCAGTATTGTATCATATATAATATCATTAAATCTATCCTTTATACGTACCACATATGGTATTAACGAATCTAATCACTTTGAGGGGGCGGTAGTCCGCACTTCCTAAAATGAAGATATCGCGTTTACCCATAATGGAAACCATAAAGGTATGCCATAAATGAAAAATAAAGAAGTTTAAGTAAAACATAAACATATTATATATCATATATAAATATAGTTACATCTTAATGGCCACCTTTGAAGGTGTTATATGAGTGTTGAACAATCATCATTTTGTGAGGCAGAAATTCGCCATCCACAGAAACAGTATGTTCTTTAACCATTAGATGTAGGTGTGTGTAAGTGTAGCTCTAATAATTATTATAACAACATCCTAGTATATTTAATACACTGGTGTTGTTACAAAATAAAGGAATAAAAATAGTTTATGGGGTCGTAGAAGCAAAATAAAACATAAGAATACAAGAGAAAACACTACATTTAAAACGGGTAACTCTTTTTGATTTGAGCTCAAAGGCTTCCTTGGGAAGACTTCTGCCCAAATTGAGGCTTCAAGGAGTAATAGAGGGATTTGGAGAGACAAAATGGACAGTATTTGGCTGAGCCAAAGGCTTTAGAGGTGTGGGTAAGGTGGTAGAGGTGGGGGCCTTTTATAAGAGGAGAGGAGGGGCACTCTTGGAAAGTTATAAAAGGTAACTTTATTATAAAATGATTTTCAGATTTAAAAGGTCCCAAAATTATATATTTCTAGGATAAGGTGTTAATAGTTATAAATCCACCCATCCAATAGGTTTTTGACATGTGTAGGTCTTAGATTTTACATTATCTTTTCATTGTTTTTAAATCGTTAAATAATGAGGTAATCATTGCATCATCATGGTATCATAATTAATTTAATTTATTTAATGTCTAAAAATTATGAAAAAAATATCATAATGTAGGAAATCTATTTATATTTCTAATGAATATTTATATTCAAAAATATTACTTTTATAACCCCATTTAAAAAAAAATTTAGTAAAACAACTCATGTTTGTGACATTTTAATTTTAACATTAAATAAAAAGTTATTAATGTCATTTTCCTACCAAAGTGGCTCCATGGGGTCCCCAAGTTGACCCATGGATTGTATTGGTCGGACATGACACATAAAATAAGGGTAGGACATGTGTCAAGGTCATTTCATATTATTAAAACATTATTTTTACCTTAAATTACACTAATTACCTCTAATCGCGATTAAAAACTTAAAAGTTACTATTCACCAAAAAATTATTTTAATCCCATTGAACCACATTTTACTTCCTAATGACAACCATGTATGTTGGATTTTTGAAATTCAAAACACAAAGGTGGTAAAATATCATTTAAACGAAAAATCAGTTTTTTAAGTACCACTTAGTGGTTTCACTATTCATCAAAAATTGAAGTTTTTCAGAAAAATACCAAAACTTCACCCTAAGCTATATTTGATATTCCGAATTAAAAAATTATGTCTATTTTACAAAATTCATAACATATAAGTTGCATTAATTAATTTAATAATTAATTCCCGCTGTCAAAACAAAGAGCGTGTTTTTATGAAACAATAAGTATCAAAAGTTTGACACTAGTTTAAGTCCAATTTCAAAGTGAAATTAATTCCAATGACCACCATTGGATTAAATGGTAAAAATATATTCTAATTGCACTTTAAAACCAATTCAAAAGATAATATAATAATATAAATAAATTTTACTAAAAATAGGTTTTGAATTAAAATACAACATTTTTCACTATTCATTAAAAAGTGAACTTTATCGGAAAAATACCAAAAATTCACACAAAGTAAATTTTGATGTCCCAATTCTAAAGAAGAATTTTATTTTGTCCAATAGAATGTATAAGAGTGACCTAAACTATACTTAATGACAGTTCGCCATCAAAAGGCGATAAGTGGACCTTTAGTGAAAATTAGAGTATATATGCCTAAAATTGAATTCTTTTCGTATTTTAAGCCTTTATATTTTATTGGATAAATGCAAAAACATTTAACAAACATATATAACCATATTTTAGTTATTTCCATTCATTCTCGCCAATACAACGGCTACGTGTTAACTACCATTTAAAATAATATTATTTTGTTACTAGTGTGCAATGTAAGTTTTCAAAGAAACTCTTTGTTGTGTATCGGGTACGTTATCGAACATAGAAACCCCTTTAAAGTAAAATTAATATTTAATTCGTAAATATTAATAAATATTAAAATGCTTTATTCTTTCTTTTCCTGGGATGTTACATCCTTCCCCCCTTTTGGGAATTGCATCCTCTTAATTTTATTCACTTATCAAAATAAGTGGGGGTATTTATCCCTCATTGCATTTTCAGATGCCCATGTCGCCTCTTCAACCATATGGTTTTTCCACAAAACCTTTACCTGGTGAATTACCTTATTCCGGAACACTTTCTCTCTATGGTCAAGAATCTGGACTGGTTGTTCTTCATAAGAGAGATTCTCCTCCAACTGAACTACCTATTGGCTCAAAACATGAGATGGATCTGGCATGTACTTCCTCAACATCCAAACATGAAAAACATTGTGTACCTGAGATAAACTTGGAGGTAAAGCCACTCGTTATGCAACTGATCCAACTTTATCCAGAATTTCATATGGTCCAATGAACCTTGGACTCATCTTTCCTTTCTTACCAAATCGCATCACACTTTTCCACGGTGAAACTTTGAGAAAAACATGATCACCTACCTCGAAAGATAGATCCTTCCTCCGGTTATCCGCATAACTCTTCTGCCTGCTTTGAGCTGTTCTCATGTGTTTCTGAATCAACTGAACTTTTTCTGTCATCTCTTCTACTAATTCTGGTCCCATCAACTTCCTTTCACCCACTTCATCCCAGAAAGTTGGAGTTTGACACTGCTTCCCATATAATGCCTCAAATGGTGCCATCTGTATACTAGAATGAAAACTGTTATTATAAGAAAACTCAACCAAAGAAAGATATTGGTCCCAACTTCCCTGATAATCCATCGAACAAGCACGTAGCATATCCTCCAAAGTCTGAATTGTTCGTTCTGACTGCCCATCTGATTGAGGATGAAAAGTTGTACTAAAATTTAATTCAGTACTCAACGACTTCTGAAGGCCCTTCCAAAAGTTAGGAGTAAACCTGAGATCACGATCAGATACAATGGATAGGGGAACTCCATGTAACCTGACTATATCTTTAAGATACAATCGAGAAAGTTGATCTAGAGAGAAATTATCTCGAATAGGAAGGAAATGAGCATATTTAGTCAAGCGATCAACAATAACCCAGATTGCATTATTACCTCGAGATGTCCTCGGTAATCCCACAACAAAGTCCATGGATATATTTCCCCATTTCCACTCTGGCACTGGTAAAGTCTGAAGCATCCCTTTCGGTAACTTCCGCACTGCTTTAACCTGTTGACAAGTCAAACACTTCACAGTAAAATCAGCAATATCTCTTTTCATTCCATCCCACCAGTAATACTCCCGAAGATCTCTATACATCTTAGTACTGCTAGGATGAACTGAAAATGGAGAACTATGAGCTTCACATAACAAATCTCTCTTCAACTTTGAATCACATGGCATACACAATCTCTTCCCAAATCTCAAAACAAAATCATTATAAATGTTGAATTCAGGCAACTTACCCTTCTGAACCAGCTCTACCTTTTTCTACAACTCGTTGTCTTGCTTCTGTGCTTGCATAATTCTGTCTGATATAGAAGATTTCACTGATACCTGAAACAAAACAGAAGGACATCCTGCACCAAAAAATTCTATGCCAAGGTTCATCAAATCCTTAACCAAAGGATCACGTTCCAAATGCAACATTTTTAATGAAACATTACTTTTTCGACTCAAAGCATCATCCACTTTATTTGATTTTCCCGGATGGTAATGAATTGTACAATCATAATCCTTGATTAATTATAGCCATCTCCTTTGTCTCATGTTCAATTCTTTCTGAGTGAATATATACTTGAAACTTTTGTGATCGGTATATATTTCACACTCTACTCCATACAAATGATGCCTCCAAATTTTTAAAGCAAAAACAACAACAGCTAATTCCAAATCATGTGTAGGGTAATTTACCTCATGAGTTTTCAACTGTCATGAAGCATAAGCAATTACCTGATCATTCTGCATTAAGACACAACCAATTCCTTTCAATGAAGCATCACTGTAGATAACAAACTCCCCATTCCTGGAAGGTAGTGCCAAAACTGAAGCATTCACCAATCTTCTTTTCAGTTTCTGAAAACAATCATCACATTCTTTTGTCCAGATAAACTTAACACCCTTCTGAGTTATCTTAGTCATTGGACTAGATAACCGTGAAAAGTTTCTAACAAACCTTTGGTAATAGCCTGCCAAACCAAGGAAGCTACGAATCTCAGTTACATTTGTGGGTCTTGGCCATTCTTCCACAACCTTTGTTTTTGCAGGATCAAAAGTTATCCCATCTTTAGAAACAATATGACCAAGGAAAGAAGTTTTTTGCAACCAAAAATCACACTTGCTGAATTTCCCATACAATTTATTTTCTTTTAAGGATTGAAAAATAACCCTTAAATGTCTTTCATGTTCCTATTTACTTTTAGAAAACACCAAAATATCATCAATGAAAACAACCACAAACTTATCCAAGAACTCATGGAAAATTCTATTCATTAAGTCCATGAATACAACAGGTGCATTGGTTAGCCCAAAATGCATTACTAAAAATTCATAATAGCCATATCTTGTACGAAACGCGGTCTTCGGAATATTTTTTTCCTTTACCTTCAACTGATGGTACCTCGATCTCAGGTCAATCTTTGAAAAATACTGAGCTCCCTAGAGTTGATCAAAAAAATCATCGATATGAGGCAAAGGATATATGTTATTAACAGTGATGTTATTCAAGGCTCTATAATCAATGCAAAGTCTCATAGAACCATCTTTCTTTTTAACAAATAAAACAGGAGCACCCCATGGTGATGTGCTAGGTCGAATGAAACCTTTCTCTAATAAATCTTGCAATTGCTCCTTCAACTCTAAAAGTTCAATTTGAGCCGTTCGATAAGGGGGTTTTGAAATTGGCTTAGCATCAGGAACTAAGTCTACAGTAAACTCAACTTCTCGATCTGGTATTATTCCAGGAAACTCATCAGGAAAAACATCAGGATACTCATTTACCACTGGCACATCATTAATCTGAACAGTTCCCTTGTTTTCAACAATATGTTCAAGGTAACATTCATTTCCATCTTTTACAAGTTTCTCAGCCTCTTGATACATTATCAACAGTAAGGGTTCATTCTTGTACACAAACTGAAAGGCTTTCTGAAAAGAAACTACTTTAGCTCTACAATCAATCTTAGCATGATAAATAGAGAGCCAATCCATACCTAGGATAACATCAAACTCTACTAGAGATAAAATAATAAGGTTTGCAAGTAGGTTCTTTCCACAGATAAGGATAGGAAGATTCTTATAAATTCTTTTTTCCTCAACATTTTCCCCAGGTGTTTTTACCACAAGTTCAGAAGTCATTTCTTGAGATGGTATTCCCATTTTACTAGAAAAGTTTTTAGAGATGAAAGAATGTGTAGACCCCGAATCAAACAACACACTAGCGTAATCTGAAAAAACAAACAAAGTGCCTGATACCACTTCATTTGATGTCCCGGCATCTAATGAAGTAGTTGCAAAGGATTTCACCACCCCTTTCTGCTTGTAGTCTAACTGCTTCCCATCACTCGAGCTCTTTGTCGGACACTCGTTTGCATAGTGACCCATCTCATTGCACTTAAAACATTTCACTAATTGTAAATCAAATTTGGTCTTACCTTCACCCAGATATTTTTCAGTGAAAACACGAGCCTTATGTCCCATCTTACCACATCAGTATCACTTTCCAGAATTCAGAAGACATTCCCCAACATGCCTTTTACCACATTTATCACAAACTGAAAACTTAGTTTTCTTACCATTAGACCTTTTTTAAGAATTCTTTCTTTTCTCCTGCCACCTCGGTCTCTTCTTCTACTGGTTGTTATAGAACACTTGATCATCGGAAAACTCCATTTCCACCTTCTTAGCACATCGAACAAGATTTTCATAACTTTTGAACTCACGATAAGCCAATGCCCTTCGATATTTTGGCTTTAATCCTGAGTAAAAATGATTGATTTTACTATCAAGGTCTCGGATAAAATTTGGAGCATACCTTGCCAATAGAGTGAACCTCTCTTCATAGGCAGCCACTGAGTCTTCCTCTTGCCTCAATTCCAAGAATTTTTTTCCCATCCTAAGTCGAACAGCCTTAGGAAAATACTTCTTAAGAAACATACCTTTGAATTCATCCCAGTCAAGAGCATCAATCTCATCAGCATCCCTGATATTTTTAACCATCAACCACCACTGATCTGCTTCACCCTCCAAACGGTAAATATAAAGACTAACCTTTTGATTATCTGAACACCCCATGAAATCAAAAATCTTCTCCAGTGCTTTAATCCACCCTTCAGCTAGCACAGGGTCAGATGATCCTCTGAATGATGGGGGATGTTGCCTCATGAAATGTTCCACCACTGACATGTTCCGCTGCGGTTGATCTGGCTGATCTCGTGCATGGATACCACCACCATTTATCACTTGAGTCAACTATTCCATTACTGCAACAAACTGTTCAGTTCCAATTCCGACCATCTCAGGATGCTGATTCGGAAGTTTATTTCCTTCTGTATGCCTTCCTAGCACTGCTTCCCTATTTCCTTTGCGGAAAACCATTCTGAACAAACATGTCTTAGATGAAGCAATATGGTAATCTTCAAATGTTATATCATTTCAATTTGACCATAAAAAAATATATTTTTGTATAATCATTTAATAGAATTCTAACTCCTAAATTTATCTAAACCAACCTCTGATACCAACTATAAGGCCCCGGCCTTAAACCTTACTTAATATTGAATTAAATGAATAATTTACATTAAGGATATTTTCAGGTTTATATTTTTAGATAATTATATCATAAAACATGCATCACATTCCACACTTAAACAAAGTGGTCACATAAAAGATAGTACTCATTTTTCCCGTCAACAGAAACATATTTAAAATAAAACATGGCTTCTTTCTTGACACTTCATTGACACTATCATCACATCATGTACTTTTCCCTTGACCTGTGAAAAACATTTCAAAAAACTTGGGATGAGCATAAAAAGCTCAGTAAGGGATATAAAAATATGGAAAGGAAACATGAGTACATGTGTACATAAGAATCAATGAAATCATACTTTACTCATAAAACATAAGCACGTTAACATACCTCATCAAATCATGAATAAAAAACATAGAAATCATAAGACATAAAGGTAACTTGAGGCATTCATAACATTCTTACGTAGGGAGTAACCTTCTTGGTTACGTTTGGAATACCCATCACAGTATATTCCCTAAATCTCTTCGGAGAAACCTCAACGTTTAACCCCTTCGCATTACCCAATGAATTGGAGATCTATATCGGGATCACCCGCCCTTAGTTTATCATGAAACCATCCGTCTTCATAATAATTCCCAAGAACCATAACATAATCGTATCACATAAAACATGCATAAAGAAAACATAACATTTCCACATTTCAATCACAAGATATCAATACAAAACATTGATATAAAAACATTATGAAAACCATTTTCAATACCAAAATAAAACAAAAGTAAAACATGGTATTTATTTTTCATTTAAAAAAAAGGTATGGCTTGTAGAGGAAGTCGAAACTCAAATAATGGTCACGACGGCAGAGAAGTCGTTGTCGCCACATACGTACGGAAAAAACATTCCCTTTTGTCGTTTAGTAAAACAGTTCGTATAAAAATATTCCTTTTGGATAAAAATAAAAGTCAAAGGGGTTTATACACCGTATAAAAGTAGGTTGTGTATAAAACAAAATATGCCTCAATGAAAGGAGATTGAGATGAAGTCCCATACCTCGGGTCCGACTTGACTCGATCATTCTTTAACATCCTGAATAATAAATTAGAGTTAATTTCTACTTGCTTAAGAACCTTTTTCAAGTTTATTATTCCTTTTATATTACTTATTACCATGTTATGAACACTATGTAATTATTTAAGTTAATAATGGTCATTTTGTCGATCATTGGTACTTGAGTCAAAATTAAACTCTTTATAATTACAAGTTGTTCATGGGGTAAAATATCCATTATATCCAGAATTATATTCAAGATTTAGATATCATATATGTCATATATATCCAGTATATACATGCATTTATAATATTACATAACATTTAGAGGTAAGAAATGAAATGCACCGTTCATGGAGACGGTAAGCCGTACATACGCATGAACGCTACTTCCATTTCTATTTCATATTTAATGGAATTAAAACATAATGATACATAATAGTATTATAATTCCAGTATTGTATCATATATAATATCATTAAATCTATCCTTTATACATACCACATATGGTATTAACGAATCAAATCACTTTGAGGGGGCGGTAGTCCGCACTTCCTAAAATGAAGATATCGCGTTTACCCATAATGGAAACCATAAAGGTATGCCATAAATGAAAAATACAGAATCTTAAGTAAAACATAAACATATTATATATCATATATAAATATAGTTACATCTTAATGGCCAACTTTGAAGGTGTTATATGAGTGTTGAACAATCATACTTTTGTGAGGCAGAAATTCGCCATCCACATAAACAGTATGTTCTTTAACCATTAGATATAGGTGTGTGTAAGTGTAGCTCGAATCCTTATTATAAAAACATCCTAGTATATTGAAGATACTGGTGTTGATACAAAAGAAAGTAATAAAAAGAGTTTAGGGGGTTGGAGAAGCAAAATAAAACATAAGAACACAAGAGAAAACACTACCTTTAAAACGGGTAACTCTTTTTGATTTGAGCTTAAAGGCTTCCTTGGGAAGACTTCTGCCCAAAGTGAGGCTTCAAGGAGTAATAGAGGGATGTGGAGAGACAAAATGGATATGTTTTGGCCAAGATGAAGGCTTGAGAGGTGGGGGTAAGGTGGTAGAGGTGGGGGCCTTTTATAAGAGGAGAGGAGGGGCACTCTTGGAATGTTATAAAAGGTAACTTTATTATAAAATGATTTTAGGATTTAAAAGGTCCTAAAATTATATATTTCGAGGATAAGGTGGTAAGAGTTCGAAATACACCCATCCAATAGGTTTTTGACATGTTTAGGTCTTAGATTTTACATTATATTTTCATTTTTTTTAAATCGTTAAATAATGAGGTAATCACTGCATCATCATGATATCAAAAATAATTTAATTCATTTAATATATAAAAATTATAAAAAAATATCGTGATGTAGGAAATATTTTAATATTTCTACTGAATATTTATAGTCAAAAATATGACTTGTATAACCCATTTAAATTTTTTTTTAGTAAAACAACTCATGTTTGACATTTTAATTTTAACATTAAATAAAAAGTTATTAATGTCATTTTCCTACCAAAGTGGCTCCATGGGGTCCCCAGTTTGACCCATGGATTGTATTGGTCGTCCAAGACACATAAAATAAGGGTAGGACATGTGTCAAGGTCATTTCATATTATTAAAACATTATTTTTACCTTAAATTACACTAATTACCTCTAATCGCGATTAAAAACTTAAAAGTTACTATTCACCAAAAAATTATTTTAATCCCATTGAACCACAGTTTACTTAATAATGACAACCATGTATGTCGGATTTTTGAAATTCAAAACACAGACGTGGTAAAATTTCATTTAAACAAAAAATCAGTTTTTTAAGTACCACTTAGTGGTTTCACTATTCATCAAAAATTGAAGTTTTTTAGAAAAATACCAAAACTTCACCCTAAGCTATATTTGATATTCTGAATTCAAAAATGATTTTTATTTTACAAAATTCATAACATATAAGTTTCATTAATTAATTTAATAATTAATTCCCGCTTTCAAAACAAAGAGTGTGTTTTTATGAAACAATAAGTATCAAAAGTTTGACACTAGTTTAAGTCCAATTTCAAAGTGAAATTAATTCCAATGACCACCATTGGATTAAATGGTATAAATATATTCTAATTTCACTTTAAAACCAATTAAAAATATAATCTAATCATATAAATAAATTTTACTAAAAAGAGGTTTTGAATTAAAATACAACATTTTTCACTATTCATTAAAAAAATGAACTTTATCGGAAAAACACAAAAAAGTCACACAAAGTAAATTTTGATGTCCTGATTCTAAAGAAGAATTTTATTTGGTCCAATAGAATGTATAAGAGTGACCTAAACTATACTTAATGAAGGTTCTCCATCAAAACGCGATAAGTGGACCTTTAGTGAAAATTAGAGTTTATATGCCTAAAATTGAATTCTTTTCGTATTTTAAGCCTTTATCTTTTATTGGATAAATGTAAAAACATTTAAAAAACATATATAATAATATTTTAGTTATTTCCGTTCATTCCCGCCAATACAACGGCTACGTGTTAGCTACCATTTAAAATAATATTATTTTATTACTAGTGTGCAAGGTAAGTTTTCAAAGAAACTCTTTGTTGTGTATCGGGTACGCTATCGAACATAGAAACCCCTTTAAAGTAAAATTAATATTTAATTCGTAAATATTAATAAATATGAAAATGATTTATTCTTTATTTACCTGGGATGTTACATATATTCACCCATAAATAATTTAATATGTGTCAAATAATATGGTTGGATTTGATTATATATTATTACTACTCAATGCATTAACACCCTATGAAATAAGCAAGGTGTTTGATCCATTGAGTTCTAATGATCATTCTATCTTATTTATGATGAAGATTGCAAAATATCCAATATTTATAGACTTGAAAATAATGGAGCATAGAATATTTATGGAAGGTAATATATCTTATATTTCTCAAATGAATGTTATACCATCTACCCCTATGAATATTAAAGTGGCGTAAAATGAGAATATATATATTAAACAATTTCAAATACCTGAATGGATATAAGGAGGATGATATTGATACTGAAGGGTAGTATATTGTCATCCAAAGATATAATAGACTAAAGTTTGGTCAAAAGAGCCATGTTGAACTAGTAACGAGTGACAATGAAGAAGAATCTTTATCAGCTTCTGAATGTGAGAAGGATCACTATGTGACAATGTTCATTGGTTATCGATCAAGGAATAAAGTGAAAGGTATCTATAATTATTGTATTTTTCTAGTCAATAATGTAAAAGACAATAAAGTTAAAATATTACTAAAATATACCAAAATATATGGTCAATAGGTCATTCAGAAAAGAAAATCATTTTGAGGTATAGTTGAGTTTAGTTGCATTGGAACTTGAAGAAGGAGTGACATAGGATCTTGAAAACATGGGAGAGAATGCTTTAGGTCCTTAAGATAATATTGACAGAGCTCGTGATTTTAGGAATGAAAACCTATATTTTTTAATAATAACATAGATAATTTATGGTGTCTAAAAGAAAGTAGGAAAGAATGAATATGACATTGAAAATGGATTGTGTAACACCCCGACCCAGCTCACCTCTAATATGGTGGCCGGACCGGTGGGTCACATAACCTCAAGCTGCATCTACCCGAACGCCATAGGCTACCGACTAGTAGCGAGGGATCTTTTGTGTCCATGGGGAGACTATGCCCTCATAGGTAATAAATAAAATCACAGCAGAAGTAACCAGCAAAAATAATCAATAGAGGAATCATGTAAATGAATAAACTATAGCAGAAGCAATATAAATAAATCCAACTGAAAGATAAAAACCAAGTATGGAAACTCACAAAAGAGTGTCATGAAATGATATGAGTCTAAACTGAAATTACAGAAAATAGAACTCAAACACATAGTAAACTAAAAGAAAATACACAAGCAGTAACTGCATCACGAGCAAGGCCCGGTCCTCTTCCCCAGTCTCCATCATAAGAAATAATGAACAATCAAGCATCAGAAGCAGCATGATTTTCTTGTCAATACCCGTGAGCATGTAATCTACTCGGGTGTCGACGACACTTGAACAGGGTGTGAGATAAAATCCCAGTAGGCTGGCACCCGCAGTGTTAAAACCTTTCCATTTCATGCAGCAATAAAAATGTAGTGTGTCATTACATAACCATTTCAAATAAATTAATTGCAGTGAAATGAAATAAATAAGTCAAACCGGTTCCCAAATGACACCCATGCCTGGTCACCTGCTTCAGCCAAAGCTGGAAGTTTGAAAGGGTACCTGTCAGTAGAAATTCATGAACACGCATATATATATATATAACCCAGAAAGCAAGGTAAAACTAGGAAAAAGTGTACCCCAAGCTTGTGCTTTAACTTGGGGTTCAATTCCAGTGTCAATGTCACAACCCGTCCCAGTGGGGTCCGGGCCGCGACTCCCCAAGCCCGCCTCCAATAGGCCAGGGGCTGGTGACTAGCACTGAGTAGGCATATTACTAACATGGGAGGCATTACCCAAGTACCTGTACACGCGCACACATCTCCAATACCACAAATGATGAAATGTAAAAAAAACTAGTAAAGAACAAAATGAATGCATACACTAAACCCAACCAACAGAGTACGACAGAAAGTAATGTACTGAAAGTAAACTGGGCCAAAATACAAGCCCACCAAAACAATAGTCTGAAAACCGCAAAGTCAAACCTGTAAACACAAAAGGTACAGGGACTGCTGCTCGTAGCCATAGGAATGCCTCAGCCTGTAGGGAACTCAAAAAGATCGGTCTTTTCCTGGTCTGACCTGGACTCTGTCAAAGGTTGCTCATCTGCACAAGAAACAACATGTGTGGGAAAAGCCCGTACAAGGGTGAGTATAACAATACTCAGTAGAGGACCCCAAAAACCACAAAGTAGTACACAAAGTAAAGGTATTGTCATCTATGTACAACATATGTCTACAGAACATATAGCAAGGCAAACAAAAACCAGATATACTCAGAACCCAGACCCGTGTTCTAGAGACAAATCGCACAACCGCATACCCCTATCAGGGATTCAGTTCGAAGATTCCATGATGCACTCATTCTGAGAGAACTGACTCTACGAGTATGATAGCTCTGATGGAGTTCGTGTGAGAATTATTGTTCATCAGGAAATGTCACGAGAGGTAGTTACACTCATTACAGGAGACACACTCCTGGGTGGGAATGATCACGATAGATAGATTCACTCATTACGGGAGACACACGCCTGAGTGGGAAAGATCATGATACACAGATGAGGATCACTGCCAGGGCCATGGAGGATACCACAAATCATTCTAAATTCACCTTCTAGGTAGAGGATCCATGCTCGGTGGAGTTGTTCACATCAATGTCTGACTCTACCTAGGGTCGTGATGGATAGAGGATCTCAATCTGGGCCTCTCAGATGGATTCCTGACTCTATCACATAAAGTCCTACTAAAGGGATCATACTCCTATAGAAGGAAACGATGCCTGAACTTTAGGGGAACGAGTAGAAGGGGAACTAACCCAAATGAAACATGTCCAAGATATGATGGACAAGAGGACCATGCCATTTTCCAAAAATTACACGGCGTGTAGAAAAGTTACACGCCGTGTCATCTGACCCCGGGTACTGCCCGTGTACAACGACCCATGTCGTGAGGCTGGTTGTGTAGAAAAGTTAGTACATGGCGTGCAGTATTGTGTACACTTCGTGTCCGAGTGCCTGAGGTCAGCTCCGTGTACGCTGTCCATGTGCCCATACACGGTCTTCAACCCATGTACTCCAACCTGTGTAATCGGTACATGGGGTGACCCGCGTTACTGGCCTCACCTGGCCGTGTGATGGATTACACAATCCTGTACTCTATCCCATGTCCGTGTACCCCCTGGATAGATGCTGAGTCCCGTGTAGCTGCCTCTTACATGATGTACACGCCGTTTTCTGAAGTCGTGTAGATCATCACGTGTCCGTGTACTCCCCAAAATACACACCGAGCTTCGGGGAAAGTCTAACACACCGTGTGACCAGGGTCACACGTCGTGTGATTCCTATCTGACCCTCGAAACCATAGCTACCACCGCCAGTACTACAAGGCGTGTTCTTCAGAAGTACACGCCGTGTATTCTGAAAATTTCCAGAAACGGGGACCTTCGCCATCACGCTTCCGGTGATGCCCTGTTCATCAATCTGATCGTCCAATCTCCCTAGAACACCCAGTTTTTGGTCTCCCCAACACCACGAGGCTACTTATGTTGTTTTTAGACCTCCGATCGGCTCCAAAAACATGTTTTGATCTTTCCAAGTGAAGAATTCTTGAAGAACGACCTCTTTCGATCTGAGACAATTCGTCGTCCATCAAGGTTGTCACACCACCGTAGGGTCGTTGCGATGTCAGATCTTAGATTTGTGATCTTTTCATTGAAAGACGGTTGCGCAATGATCCGTTGTTCGTCGCCCCACTAAGAATACGAAGAATGCGCGAGAAGAAAAGGGGGAAGGAAACCTAATCGAACAAATTAAGGAACGAACATTCATCATCGTTCATCATGGCATTGATCTACTCCTGTTAATAGGCTTAAACGGAGCAAAAATAAACAAAAATAATCAACATGGATTAATTCCCCATAATCATCCCAAAGAAATCTCTCCCGCAAGAATGTATGAATCTGTGGATCAACATGTTCATGGTTGATCTGCGTTCGTTGTTTAAATTAAAAAACGGAGAAAGAGGAATGAAATAACAACCCCTACCTTTAAGAAAGGATCAATTTTTGACAAACGGGTCGCACTATCATCGTCATCAAGATCCTTCAACTTCGTTGGCACATCGATTCTCAACTTTGATCCGTCGTCGTTCGTCGCTGAGAGTTTTCTCCAACGCTCCACGGATTCTCCAGAGATTTTTCTCAATCATCACCAATGAGAAAATTTTGATTATCCTAATAAAAGGGAAATGTAATTTACATCCCATCATGTTGTGGCATTAATGAGTCAGTTTTGTTGTTTCTGAGTCATTATGACATGAAATTAATGACTGAAACAGCTGCCCCATCGCTGGGCTGTAGCGGATATTTCTAAAAAGAAATAAAATAAACTTTGAAAATTTATTTTATTTTATTTTATTTTACTTAAAACATCCAAAAATTAACTTTTTCCCTTAACCCACGCTGGTCAAGGTTAGACTCGTTCTTAGGTAAATTCGTTATCCCAGACGCAACGGTGCCCACAGATTTATAATCTGGGCATCCGTTTGGAAACTGCCATAGCCGTGCACAAGTGCCAACTCGCTTAACTTAAAAAAAGGTCAAACCACCATTCCGGGCTCACTGGGCCTCGGAATAATGTGTCGTCTTTGCGATTGATCTCAAAATAATTCCATATAATATTTAGAAAAAATAAACGAAAAATCTGAGACATTACATTCTCCTCACCTTGGGGCTTTACGTCCCTGAAAAGCCAAAACAAAGGCTACTAAAAAAGATGTGGGTACTGGGCACGGATCTGGGCCTCCCTCTCCCATGTGCTCTCCTGAAGATTCTCATGCTACCACCAGATGCGCACCAAGGGAATTGATCACCCACGAAGGATCCTCTCCAACCGATCCTCGATCTCCACTGGGTACTCAGCAAAGGTCACTCCATCCTCAATGTTCAGTTCGCCCCAGTCGATGACGTGCGATGGGTCATGCATGTACCTCCTCAACTATGACATGTGGAAGACATCATGTACCCAATGCAACTGTGGTAATTGAACTAGGCGGTACGCCACCTCGACAACTTTGTACAGTATCTGGAAAGGTCCGATGAACCTCAGAGATAGCTTGTCGCCTCATCCAAATCTCTATAACCCTCATCAAGGTGAGACCCGAAGAAAGACGTGGTCTCCCTATTCGAACTCCAAAGTTCTATGTCGTCTGTCAGCATAAGACTTCTATCGGCTCTGTGCAGTCTTCATTCACTCCCAGATGATCAGAACCTTCTTGGTGGTAGCTCGCACCAACTCTGTACCCATGAGTGCTGACTCTCCGGGGTTGGTCTGGCAAAGCGGTGACCAGTAGGGTCTCCCATACAAGTCCCCAAACGGTGCCATACCAATGGTGGAGTGGTATCTATTATTGTATGAAAACTCCACCAATATTAGGTGGTCCTCCCAACTACGATCGAAGTCTAAGACACAGGCTCACAACATATCCTCCCAAACCTGAATGGTCCTCTCCGTCTGACCATTTGTCTAGGGATTAAACACTGTGCTCAAGCACATATGAGTCCCAAAAGCCTCATGCAATCCATTCAACAACTTGGATGTGAAATGTTCATCTCAGTCCGAGACTATTGTCGAGGGGACTCTATGTAATCGAACTATCTCCTACACATAGAGGCATCCCAAGCTCTCTATGGAACTCTTCTCCCTGATAGCTAGGAAGTGGGCCAACTTGGTGATTTGGTCAACGATCACCCAGTCGGAATCATGCCACTTGGACTTCCATGGTAAGCCTATCACAAAGTCCATAGATATTCCATCCCACTCCCACTCTGTAACTTCCAGGGGTGAGCTAATCCTGCTAGAACCAGGTGCTCAACCTTTACCTACTGGCATGTGAGGCATCAGGAAAAGAACTCCGATACTGCCTTCTTCATGCCTGACCACCAGAACTGTCGTTGAAGATCCTGGTACATCTTTTCCACTCCAGGATGTACCGCCAAAGGGGATGTATGAAACTCCCTCAAGACCTCCTCCTGCAACGCCACCGGTACAACAGTGCGTCCTCTGAAATGAAGTACGTGCTCCCCACCTTGCAAATATCCATCCAGAGTAGAGGATGCGTCTTTTCTGTCAATGAAGGACAACTGCAACGTGACTAACTGCTCTGTCGCCTCACTCAAAAGCTGTGAGCTCGACCTTCTTCTCAGAGCATCCGCCACCTTGTTCCCCTTCCTAGGAGTATAGATGATCTCAAAATCATAGTCCTGGAGGAACTCTATCCAACACCTCTGTCTTAGATTCAGATCTTTCTGTGAAAATATGTACCTGAGGCTCTTGTGGTTAGAGTAGATGATAAACCGCTCGCCCATAAGGTAGTGTCGCCACATCTTCAATGCGAAGACTATCGCTTCCAACTCGAGATCATGGGTCACATAGTTCTACTCATGTGGCCTAAGCTGGCATGAACCATAAGCAATCACTTCCTGCCTCTGCATTAGGACACATCCAAGCCTAGTCCCTGATGTGTCGCAGAAAACTATGTACTCGACACCCTCCTCCGGCAATCTCAAGACTGGGGTTCTCGTCAAACTCGGTCTCAAATACTCAAAATCCTTCTGAAACTTCTCCGTCCATACGAAGGGTTCCCCCTTCCTGTTCAAGGCTTTCATTGGTGCTAATATCTAGGAGAATTCAGGAATTAATCTCAGTTAATATCCTGCTAACCCAAGGAAGCTCTGCACCTCCATCATGATCCGAGGTGGCTTCCATGCTAACATAACCTCCACCTTGGTTGGGTCTACAGCCACTCCATCTGCTGAGATGACATGTCCCATAAAGTGGACCTCCTGAATCCAAAACTAGCACTTTGAGAGCTTCCCATAAAGCTGGTGCTCCCGAAGTATGTCTAGAACCATCCGCAGGTGTCTCGCATGCTCTTATTCTGACACCAAGTAAACAAGGATGTCGTCGATGGAGACCACTACGAACCGGTCCAAGTACAGCTAGAAGATCCGGTTCATCAGCCACATGAACACTATGGGGGCATTCGTCATGCCGAAAGGTATCACCAAGTACTCATAGTGACCATACCTGTCACGACCCGTCCTCGGGGCCCGTGCCGTGACTACCCCAAGCCCGCCTTCCATAGGCCAGGGGTTGGCGACTAGCACCAAAGGCGTAAAATCCCGATAACTAGGAAGGCATTGCCTTTATAAAGAAAACAAGCACCACAGAGTACAAGCGGAAGTAAAACACTAAGTACAAAAAGAAGAGCTGAAAAGTAAAAGGGGCCGGAAATACAAGCCCAACTGTAAAGTACAACTCGAAAGGGAAAACAGCGACTGAAAAGTAAAGCTGCTACGCTGAGATGTCCACTGGAAATCCCACCTGAAGGGTGGGTACAGATAGCTCTTCTGCTCCTCGGGTCCCGCCGTCTGCTCCAAGTATGACCCGCCCAGTGGTCTGCCTCTGGATACCGCCTCGTCGTATAGTCCACCTCCAGGTACCGTCCAGTCCTCGAACACTCGACCTCTGCCAGTACTGGCCGTCGTCTGCAACCAACACAACGAGGTGCGGGCATAGCCCGTGCAGGGGTGAGTATAACGATACTCAGTAGGGACCCCGAGACCCTCAAGGTCTCACTAAAACCAACAAGGATAAACACAAGAAGATCTCAACAGATAAACCCTACTTAGGTATATGCCCATACATATACCTAAGTTATCAAGTAACCCATCTCAATCATGAGGAAACACAAGGATTGTGAAAACGACGGATAACCACTACCCGGGTATATGTCCATACATATACCAAAGTTAGCAAGTGACCCATCTCAATCATGAAGTAAACACAAGGTCAAAAGTCTCAGCTCAAACCAGGATTTTCATTATCGAAACCGTAACTGCTGAAGAGCCCCGTCTCTGAAGTGTGCAGTAGTCCTGTCACGACTCCGAGGTACTGCTCACTAACCTAAGACTGCTGAGGTACTCCTCCTGTCGAGTACTGCGGGTTTGCGGCCAACTACCTGGCGCTCCGTCCGCTGAGGGTCTGTCGCCAAATACCGGGCGCTACCCAGTTAGCCTGCTGAGGTACTCTCCGGACGAGTACCGCGGGTCTGCACTGTCACACACGTACTCCGTCCGCCATGGGTCTGCACCTCAGAAAGTAGTGCTCCGTCCACTGGGCTAGTCGACTCACTCCAAGTCGAGTCGGTCAAGCAGTCGTCAGGTCTCAGCTAGTTACACGGTCTCCGTACTCTGCACGCTCGTCTTCGGGAGGGTCCGCTCCACGAGCTACTGGTCGATACTCCAAGTATCACAAGGTCCCACGAAGAAGTGTCTCAAAAGTCCGTCTCGTCACAGGGGTCTCAACGCAACAGACGGCGCGTCGATCGGACGCCCGGTCTGTGAGTTATTAGCCTTTTCGTCCCAGGGGCCCGGTTGGTTTCGTGAGCGAACCAAACCCGGCCGTATCTCAACTGTACCCCGAACTCTCATAGGGTAAACTCATAGGGACCGTTTCTCATCGTGATCATCAACGCCGCTGACGGTTCGTCAGACGGACGTCCTGTCTGAAAGATAACAGCTTTTCCCGTTCCAGGGGCCCGGTTGGATTTCGGTGCGATCCAACCCGGCCACTATCCAACTGCATCCAAAACTCGGGCGGAGGGTGCCAAAAGTTTCGTATCGTCAAGAGGAAGTCAACGAAACAGACGGCGCGTCAATCGGACGCCCGGTCTGTGAGTTATTGGCATTTTCGTCTCCGGGGCCCGGTTGGTTTTTAAGGAAAAACCAACCCGACCGTACTCCACCTGCGTCCGAACCTCGGGCGGAGTATGCCAAAAGATCTGTCTCACTAAAAGGAACACAACGCGACTGACGGCACGTCAATCGGACGTCCGTAGCTCAAGTTATGAGCGTTTCCGCTCCGAAGGCCCGGTTGGTTTCGTGAACGAACCAACCCGGCCAGACTCAAAGTTACCCGAAACCTTGAGTGCGATATATCGAAACGACCGTCTCGATCCAAGGATCGCGTTGCCGCAGACGGTTCGTCATTCGGAGGTCCGAGGCTCAAGTTATGAGCCAAAAACCAAATCAGGTTCGAAACGGGGGGGTCCGGGTCCGGGCCGACTCGGCCCGACCCCCCCCTGGGCGGCGCGGTGGCCGGCGGCGGCGGCCGGCGGCGGCGGACGGCGGCGGCGCGGTGGCCGGCGGCGGCGCGCGGCGGCGGCGGGCGGCGGCGCGGCGGGCCGCGGCGGCGGCGGCGGCGGGCCGCGCCGGCGGCGGCGGCGGGCCGCGCCGGCGGCGGCAGCGGGCCGCGCTGGCGGCGGGGTGCGCCGCACGGGCTGGCAGCACGCGGGGCTCAGCCCCGCGGTTCCTTCACAAAAAACGGCGCGGCCTTTGTGCCGCGCCAGCTCCTTTAAAACCGCCCCCCCCCCCCCCCCTCACGTGGGGGGGCCTGCTGGCGCCGAACCAAGGGGGCAGGATGCCCCCTTCCCTCAAGAACCACCCCCTCTCTTAAAGAGGGGGTTTTAATAACACAGCCGGGGAATTTACTTCCCCGGTTTTAAAGACTTCCGGCCGGCCAGCTGGCCGGCCGGTTTTCTCCAACGGGACCGGAAAAATCCGGTCCCCTCTTCGGCTTCCGACGCCGGCGGCCCGGCCGCCGGTCTTATCTTCCGCCGCGGCCCGGAACCGGCCGCGGTCTCTTCGTCCCGCCGCGGCCCGGAACCGGCCGCGGCGTTCGTCGTCCGGCGCGGTGCGACGGCACCGCGCCCCTTTGCCGTGCTTGAATCCTTCCAACGCGGCGCGACGGCGTCACGTTCTTGAAGACTCTCCTCGGCGTAGCGCGACGGCGTTGCGTAAATTAAACGCACGGTAAACCGCGTGGTGCGACGGCACCACGCCACTTTGCTTCCATCGAAAGAATTAAACAAGAACGTTGGAGGGGGGTTCGGCCGTGTTCGTGCGGTCCGGCCCCCCTCGCGTTAATAATAATAACGCAACTTAAAGGAAAACATGCCACACGTTAATCTTGTTAAAAGCACGATCAAGAATAAAAAGAGGAAACCAAAAGAAATTCGACAACCCCTACTTCGGTTTTAAGATTCGAAGAATCGTCTACGATCCGCGGAAGACGGCGTCGCGGAAGTCGGGCGTCGCGGTCGTCGTTCGTCAAATCCGTTGACGAAGAGACGCGTCCGAAGAGGCACGTCGTTGGCGAATCCTTGTACGCCGACGAAGGTTGTCCGAGGAATGTGCGGTGTTCTCTCTCGTTGACACCGAAGACGAAGACGAGCGGAGCGGCGTTCTTCGTCGTAAAAAGAGCGTTCCTCGTCAAGTCTTGAGGAAAGTCAAAATATAAAGAAAGCAACGAACTCAAGAACCCTTACCTCGATAGTCGCACGTTGACGGAGTCGTGGAAAATCGGTGTCGATTCCTTTGACGTCGGAGGAAGAGTCGTTGTCGAAGGCGTTCGTCGCGGAAAACCGTCGCGGAAGGGATGACGCGGAAGAAGAATGTCGCGTCGCGGATACGGCGTCGCGGATGGATCGTGTTCTTCGGCGGAGAAGTTCTTCGTTGAAGAACGACGTTCTTCGCGTTCTTCGTTGAGGTTGAAGAAGAAGAGGAGCTCTCCACCTCTCAAGAAGACAAACGATCAACCCAAAATAAAATAAGATAACATCTTATTTTATTATTACAAAACATAAAAGAATTTCAAAAGTTTGAAATTCAAAATGGCTAACCCCAAAATTAACTCACTTATTTAATATACAAGAGTTGTATAATTAAAAAGAAGTTAACTTGTCAAACCATTAAGAGGGAGAGTGGGGAGTTTAGAGGGGTTAGGGAAATTTGAAAAGTCTAGGGGTTCGTGTGGGCCCCACCACACTTAATCCTCCCAAGGGAGGTTAAGTGGGTGTGGGTCCCACTTCCAACCACCTTTGGTAGGTTTTTTTAAAAAGTTAAAATAAAATTTGTCTTACACAAATTTTATTTAACTGAACTGAAAACCCCCAAAGCTAACTTTCAACTCGCAAAAAACGCAACTCCCGAAAAGGTCTCTTTAAGCGAATATCGGCGCTGCGAGTTCATCGGTGCCCTCGGATTTAAATTCCGAGCAGCGGATCAAAAGTTAGGAATTCCCGCTCGTTCGTTCACTGAACGTACCCGAGCCAAACTTCGGAAATTAATTCCGGGCACTCCGGGCCTCGGAATCAGGTGCCGTCTGAAACCGCGCTCTTGTAAAATTCTAAAGAAAATTAAGAAAAAAAAATTTCCCTTGAATTTTACGGGTCTTTACATTACTCCCACCTCAGGGCTTTACGTCCCCGTAAAGCTACATCAAAAACTAGGGAAACAAAAAGAGGATACTGAGCACGCATCTGAGCCTCCCGCTCCCATGTGCTCTCCTGGAGATTCTCGTGCCGCCATCTGTTGCGCACAAGAGGAATCGATCGTCCATGTAGGACCCGCTCCTGGATGACATGGACCTCTTTTGACGTGGCCCGGACCATCTCTGGTCCCACAAGAGCTGCAAGATTTCTTCTTTGCCGAAAAGAGAAACCTGGTCTCATCCCCTGGATGAAACACATTCTTTGCCTAAAACAGTCAATCCTAACATGGATGATACTAATCCATACCAAGGATGACGTCGTAAGGCCTCGACGCTACTACTAAGAGATCCAACCGTTACTCTCGCCTCCAAGGGTTGAGTCACACTGTCGGCATCAGTGTGTGGTAACTGGTCTCCTCCAGTAGATGTCTCACAAGTGAGGGTCAAGTCAACAGTCAACTGGAACCTCTTAGTAAAATCACAAAAGAGGACAGGAAAGAAAACATCACAAAGGTATGCGTCTTTTATTATTGCAGCTCATATTACAAGACGCTACACAAAAACAACATCAACATGGAACTAGAAGTACAAAAGACGTATCCACTAGTTCCTCCCCTGTCCACCTGCTCCCAGAGCTCCAGCATTTGTTGCTGCCTCAACCTCGGTGGCTCCTTCCAAGCCTGCGGATCGAGGAGTCGGACAGTCACGTGCCAGGTGACCTTTTCCGCCACAGGAGTAACATTGTCCGTTTCTGGCACGCCTGGCTCTGACCCCACCTCGGGTGCCCCGCACCACCGGTCCTAAAACTCGAGATCGCCCAACTGCTGGTCTGGTCCTCCTGGACCTCTGCATCATCTGTCTACTGCCCACAGATGACTCGGCTTCTGATCGAAAAACACGCGGCAAAGGCAGAATCTCCTGTACACGCTCGGGGTGTAGAGATACTGGCACAAACTCCACCCTGAAGAAGGTCTCGAAGTCTTCCCAAGCGAAGTTCATCTCATCGCAAAACTGAAACAAGTGGCTCCACCACCTACCTGCTGCTGCCTGAAGGAGGCTGGTAGAAAAGATCACCATGAAGTCTGCCGGCGTCCCCACTAGCCTGAAGACTCTCACCACAGCCTCCAGCCAAACCTCAGCCGCCTGCGGGTCCGTCTCTCCCCGGAACCTGGGTGGCCTCTGGCGCTGGAACTCGTGCAGCGCGCTCAAGCGTCGTGCATCGCCTACTGCTGGGGCTGGTGGCATCGGTGGCCCAACTGCAAGAGGGCCCTGTACCGAAGCCTCGCCGCTCGACAGACTGTCAGCACGCTCATCCTTCCGGGCTCTAGCTGGTCGTCTGAGAAAAGACATCCTGAAAGAAACAACGTAACACGATCAAACGATTCTACCTGGTGAGCTGACCTGGTTTGAGCTGTTTTAAGGGGAAAAACTTTTGAAAACATACACGCAATCAGTGTTTTCGTGCACAAAGTCGGAAATCAGTTGTCAGGGTCCTGGCGTATGGATACGTCGGCCGCCCGCACCAACACTGGACTCCCTGAACTGAAAACCACACTCGGTACTCTCAACACTATTGCTTCACAGAAAGAAACATCAGAGTTATAAGTTCTGCGGTAGAACCGAACTCCTTTGATACCAATTTGTCACGACCCGTCCTCGGGGCCCGTGCCGTGACTACCCCAAGCCCGCCTTCCATAGGCCAGGGGTTGGCGACTAGCACCAAAGGCGTAAAATCCCGATAACTGGGAAGGAATTGCCTTTATAAAGAAAACAAGCACCACAGAGTACAAGCGGAAGTAAAACACTAAGTACAAAAAGAAGAGCTGAAAAGTAAAAGGGGCCGGAAATACAAGCCCAACTGTAAAGTACAACTCGAAAGGGAAAACAGCGACTGAAAAGTAAAGCTGCTACGCTGAGATGTCCACTGGAAATCCCACCTGAAGGGTGGGTACAGATAGCTCTTCTGCTCCTCGGGTCCCGCCGTCTGCTCCAAGTATGACCCGCCCAGTGGTCTGCCTCTGGATACCGCCTCGTCGTATAGTCCACCTCCAGGTACCGTCCAGTCCTCGAACACTCGACCTCTGCCAGTACTGGCCGTCGTCTGCAACCAACACAACGAGGTGCGGGCATAGCCCGTGCAGGGGTGAGTATAACGATACTCAGTAGGGACCCCGAGACCCTCAAGGTCTCACTAAAACCAACAAGGATAAACACAAGAAGATCTCAACAGATAAACCCTACTTAGGTATATGCCCATACATATACCTAAGTTATCAAGTAACCCATCTCAATCATGAGGAAACACAAGGATTGTGAAAACGACGGATAACCACTACCCGGGTATATGTCCATACATATACCAAAGTTAGCAAGTGACCCATCTCAATCATGAAGTAAACACAAGGTCAAAAGTCTCAGCTCAAACCAGGATTTTCATTATCGAAACCGTAACTGCTGAAGAGCCCCGTCTCTGAAGTGTGCAGTAGTCCTGTCACGACTCCGAGGTACTGCTCACTAACCTAAGACTGCTGAGGTACTCCTCCTGTCGAGTACTGCGGGTTTGCGGCCAACTACCTGGCGCTCCGTCCGCTGAGGGTCTGTCGCCAAATACCGGGCGCTACCCAGTTAGCCTGCTGAGGTACTCTCCGGACGAGTACCGCGGGTCTGCACTGTCACACACGTACTCCGTCCGCCATGGGTCTGCACCTCAGAAAGTAGTGCTCCGTCCACTGGGCTAGTCGACTCACTCCAAGTCGAGTCGGTCAAGCAGTCGTCAGGTCTCAGCTAGTTACACGGTCTCCGTACTCTGCACGCTCGTCTTCGGGAGGGTCCGCTCCACGAGCTACTGGTCGATACTCCAAGTATCACAAGGTCCCACGAAGAAGTGTCTCAAAAGTCCGTCTCGTCACAGGGGTCTCAACGCAACAGACGGCGCGTCGATCGGACGCCCGGTCTGTGAGTTATTAGCCTTTTCGTCCCAGGGGCCCGGTTGGTTTCGTGAGCGAACCAAACCCGGCCGTATCTCAACTGTACCCCGAACTCTCATAGGGTAAACTCATAGGGACCGTTTCTCATCGTGATCATCAACGCCGCTGACGGTTCGTCAGACGGACGTCCTGTCTGAAAGATAACAGCTTTTCCCGTTCCAGGGGCCCGGTTGGATTTCGGTGCGATCCAACCCGGCCACTATCCAACTGCATCCAAAACTCAGGCGGAGGGTGCCAAAAGTTTCGTATCGTCAAGAGGAAGTCAACGAAACAGACGGCGCGTCAATCGGACGCCCGGTCTGTGAGTTATTGGCATTTTCGTCTCCGGGGCCCGGTTGGTTTTTAAGGAAAAACCAACCCGACCGTACTCCACCTGCGTCCGAACCTCGGGCGGAGTATGCCAAAAGATCTGTCTCACTAAAAGGAACACAACGCGACTGACGGCACGTCAATCGGACGTCCGTAGCTCAAGTTATGAGCGTTTCCGCTCCGAAGGCCCGGTTGGTTTCGTGAACGAACCAACCCGGCCAGACTCAAAGTTACCCGAAACCTTGAGTGCGATATATCGAAACGACCGTCTCGATCCAAGGATCGCGTTGCCGCAGACGGTTCGTCATTCGGAGGTCCGAGGCTCAAGTTATGAGCCAAAAACCAAATCAGGTTCGAAACGGGGGGGTCCGGGTCCGGGCCGACTCGGCCCGACCCCCCCCTGGGCGGCGCGGTGGCCGGCGGCGGCGGCCGGCGGCGGCGGACGGCGGCGGCGCGGTGGCCGGCGGCGGCGGCGGGCCGCGCTGGCGGCGGCAGCGGGCCGCGCTGGCGGCGGGGGGCGCCGCACGGGCTGGCAGCACGCGGGGCTCAGCCCCGCGGTTCCTTCACAAAAAACGGCGCGGCCTTTGTGCCGCGCCAGCTCCTTTAAAACCGCCCCCCCCCCCCCCCTCACGTGGGGGGGCCTGCTGGCGCCGAACCAAGGGGGCAGGATGCCCCCTTCCCTCAAGAACCACCCCCTCTCTTAAAGAGGGGGTTTTAATAACACAGCCGGGGAATTTACTTCCCCGGTTTTAAAGACTTCCGGCCAGCCAGTTGGCCGGCCGGTTTTCTCCAACGGGACCGGAAAAATCCGGTCCCCTCTTCGGATTCCGACGCCGGCGGCCCGGCCGCCGGTCTTATCTTCCGCCGCGGCCCGGAACCGGCCGCGGTCTCTTCGTCCCGCCGCGGCCCGGAACCGGCCGCGGCGTTCGTCGTCCGGCGCGGTGCGACGGCACCGCGCCCCTTTGCCGTGCTTGAATCCTTCCAACGCGGCGCGACGGCGTCGCGTTCTTGAAGACTCTCCTCGGCGTAGCGCGACGGCGTTGCGTAAATTAAACGCACGGTAAACCGCGTGGTGCGACGGCACCACGCCACTTTGCTTCCATCGAAAGAATTAAACAAGAACGTTGGAGGGGGGTTCGGCCGTGTTCGTGCGGTCCGGCCCCCCTCGCGTTAATAATAATAACGCAACTTAAAGGAAAACATGCCACACGTTAATCTTGTTAAAAGCACGATCAAGAATAAAAAGAGGAAACCAAAAGAAATTCGACAACCCCTACTTCGGTTTTAAGATTCGAAGAATCGTCTACGATCCGCAGAAGACGGCGTCGCGGAAGTCGGGCGTCGCGGTCGTCGTTCGTCAAATCCGTTGACGAAGAGACGCGTCCGAAGAGGCACGTCGTTGGCGAATCCTTGTACGCCGACGAAGGTTGTCCGAGGAAGGTGCGGTGTTCTCTCTCGTTGACACCGAAGACGAAGACGAGCGGAGCGGCGTTCTTCGTCGGAAAAAGAGCGTTCCTCGTCAAGTCTTGAGGAAAGTCAAAATATAAAGAAAGCAACGAACTCAAGAACCCTTACCTCGATAGTCGCACGTTGACGGAGTCGTGGAAAATCGGTGTCGATTCCTTTGACGTCGGAGGAAGAGTCGTTGTCGAAGGCGTTCGTCGCGGAAAACCGTCGCGGAAGGGATGACGCGGAAGAAGAACGTCGCGTCGCGGATACGGCGTCGCGGATGGATCGTGTTCTTCGGCGGAGAAGTTCTTCGTTGAAGAACGACGTTCTTCGCGTTCTTCGTTGAGGTTGAAGAAGAAGAGGAGCTCTCCACCTCTCAAGAAGACAAACGATCAACCCAAAATAAAATAAGATAACATCTTATTTTATTATTACAAAACATAAAAGAATTTCAAAAGTTTGAAATTCAAAATGGCTAACCCCAAAATTAACTCACTTATTTAATATACAAGAGTTGTATAATTAAAAAGAAGTTAACTTGTCAAACCATTAAGAGGGAGAGTGGGGAGTTTAGAGGGGTTAGGGAAATTTGAAAAGTCTAGGGGTTCGTGTGGGCCCCACCACACTTAATCCTCCCAAGGGAGGTTAAGTGGGTGTGGGTCCCACTTCCAACCACCTTTGGTAGGTTTTTTTAAAAAGTTAAAATAAAATTTGTCTTACACAAATTTTATTTAACTCAACTGAAAACCCCCAAAGCTAACTTTCAACTCGCAACAAACGCAACTCCCGAAAAGGTCTCTTTAAGCGAATATCGGCGCTGCGAGTTCATCGGTGCCCTCGGATTTCAATTCCGAGCAGCGGATCAAAAGTTAGGAATTCCCGCTCGTTCGTTCACTGAACGTACCCGAGCCAAACTTCGGAAATTAATTCCGGGCACTCCGGGCCTCGGAATCAGGTGCCGTCTGAAACCGCGCTCTTGTAAAATTCTAAAGAAAATTAAGAAAAAAAAATTTCCCTTGAATTTTACGGGTCTTTACAATACCGGCATATGAAATCCATCTTCAGTATATCCTTGTCCCGTACTCGTAACTGGTGATAGCATGACCGAAGGTCAACCTTTGAGAACCATTGTGCCCCTCTCAACTGGTCTAAGAGGTTGTCGATTCTCAGCAGTGGGTACCTATTCTTCACTGTAGCCTGGTTCAGGCGTCGGTAATCCACGCACAACCTCAGACTCCTATCTTCCTTCTTGGAAAACAAGACTCGGTCCGCCTAGGCTGAAACGTTGGGTCATACGAAACCCTTACTCTTCAATTCCTCCAACTACACCCTCAGCTCGTGAAGCTCTGTGGGAGCCATCTGATATGCTAATGAGGAGATGAGTGCCATCCCAGGGTGTAAGTCAATGCAGAAGTTGATTTACCAGTGGGGAAGTAACCCTGGAACATCTTCGGTAAAGACGTCCTCATACTCCTCCACTACTACTGGGAACTAAGAGCTCACAACATCCACTTCTCCGAGGGAAAAGCTAGCCAACTCATGAGAGATTGGCTGCACCCTCCTACGCATAATCCCATTATACACTGCCTGGTTTTCCCTTTCTCCGAAAAAGGAATACCTCGTTCTATCACAGTGGACATACCGCACTATGCGCCTAAAATAGTCAATCTGGGCATGGACCGAAGATAACCAATCCATACCGAGAATGATGTTGTAAGGCCTAGATGCTACCACCAAGAGTTTCCAACTGAAACTCCCACCTCCAAGGGTAAGATCACATTTTCTTCAAAGGTGTGTGATCATCGAGTCTCCTTCTGTAGGTGTCTCCAAGCGTAAGGATCGAGTCAACGTTTCTACTGGAATCTCAAGGTTTCGTACAATAAATTTTTCTATTAAGTAATGACTAGAACCTATGTCTATAAGTATGTAAACTATGGTAGAAAAGACATAGATCGTACCTCGAATCAACCCTGGAGCCCCCGGGTCGTATGCCTTGACCGCATGTAGCTGTCCCCATCCCTGTCCCCTAGATCACTGAGCCTGGTGCGGACCTCCTGGGGGTGGTGGTGGAAGTAAGTCAAAGCGTATGCCACCACCTGCAACTCTCCATGCTCCTCTACCATGTCTGTCGCATGGAGGGTCTTTCTGCTCCACTCTCTGCCTCTACCTCAGTGCTCCATCCACCGCTTCCCTGTTAGCAGATCGATGGGTTGGACAATCTCTAGAGATATGTCCCCTACTGTCGCACGCATAGCATCACTTCTCCCTAGGATGAATGGATCCAGCCTGAGAGCCCTGGACTATCGATCCTCTATCCCAGGTCCTCCTATGACGTTTCCCACATTCAGATCCCTATGTCTGACACCGGCTCCCTACTACCGGTGTCTCCACACTTGTATGCCTGCTGCTGACTATCGTTTGTTGTCTATGCTCTTCCAAGAAGCTCATTATCACCAAGGCCCACTCGAGCACTCCAGTATAAGTCGATATGCATAGAGTAACAACAATAGCTTGGATGCCCCATTGTAGACCTCGCTCGAAGGTCCGAGCTCTGAAGTACTAATCCCTGACCATATCCATCGAGTACTGGGTGAGGTTGGTGAACATAGATGAATAGTCATCTATTGTCAAACTTCCCTTCTGGAGCTGAATAAGCTCCTAGATTCCCACATATCTCAGTGTAACCAAAGATAACTCCTCCCTGAAGAGTCGCTCAAACTCCTTCCATGAAAGAGTCTCCTCATCGGGAGTCTGTGTGGTCAGACTCCACCATCGTCTCACCGAACCCTGAAGAAGGATCACTCCTAGGATCACCATCTGTTCTGTTGGTGTCCTAACTAGACGGAAAACTCTGGTCACCACCTCAATCCAGTCCTCATCCACCTAAGGGTCGGTATCTCCTCTGAACCTGAGGGGTCTCTATCTCTGGAACTCATGGAGCACGCTAAGTCTGCACCCCTCATCGGTCGGTACTACAGGTACCACGGGCTGCTCCACTGGAGGTGGCATAGCAGGTGCACTACCTGGTGGTAACGCCTGGGGAATTTGTCCCTGTATCGAAGCCTTTTCACTGAGGAGGTCATCCTCATGATTGTGTTGCTGAATCCTAGTGGATATGCATCACGGAGGCATCCTGTAATGAAACAAGATGTACCATGGTCAATGAGTATATCTTGATAGCTAACACAAAGGATATGGAAAACACAACTCATTCCTATATGATGCATATACCTTTCTTTTATTTCCCTGCAACCAGTATTTTCGTGTACCGAGTCGAAAAGCAGGTTATCAGAGTCCTGGTGTATGGATACATTAGCCTCTACACTAACACTGGAGTCTTTGGCCTGAAATCCGAACTCGAAACACTTAATACTATTTCCCCAAACCAATCTCATAGACTCTTGGTCCTAAGGTAGAACCGACCACCTCTGATACCACTATGTCACGACCCATCCCAGTGGGGCCCGCACTGCGACTCCCCAAGCCTTCCTCTAATAGGCCAGAGGCTGGTGACATACACCGACTAGGCATATTACTAACATGGGAGGCATTGCCTAAGTACCTGTACACACGAACACATCTCTAAGCCCAAAAATGATGAAATGTAAAAAAACCACTAAGGAACAAAATGCATGCATACACTAAACCCAACCAACAGAGTACGATGGAAAGTAAAGTAATAAAAATAAACTAGACCAGAATACAATCCCACCAAAACAAGAGTTTAGAAACTGCAAAGTCCAACCTGTAAACACAAAAGGTACTGGGACTGCTGCTTGTAGTTGTAGGAAATCCTCGGCCTTTAGGGAACTCAGAAAGCTCGGTCCTGTCCTGGTCCGCCCTGGACTCTGTCAAAAGGATGCTCGTCTGCACAAGACATGACACGTGCAGGCAAAGCCGGTGGAGGGGTGAGTACAACAATACTTAGTAGAGGACCCCAAAAACCACAAAGTAGTAAAAAAAGTAAAGGTACAGTCATCTATGTACAACATATGTCTATAGAACATATAGCATGGGAAAATAAAACCAGATATACTCAAAACCCAGACTCGTGGTCTAGAGACAAATTACACAGCCACATACCCCCATCAGGGATTCAGTTCAAAGATTCCACGATGCACTCGTTTTGGGAGAACTCTCTCCATGAGTCTGATAGCTCTGATGACGTCCGTCCAAGAAGTATTGTTCATCGGGAAATGTCACAAGAGGTAGTTACACTCATTATGGGAGACAAACTTCTGAGTGGGAAAGATCACGAAAGATAGATGCACTCATTACAAGAGACACACTCCTGAGTGGGAAATATCATGATACACAGATGAGGATCACAACCAGGGCCATGGAAAATACAGTGACTCATCTGGAATTCACCTGCTAGGTAAAGGATCGATTTCTAGTGGAGTTGTTCACATCGATGCCTAACTCTACCTAGGGTCAAGAATTGATAAAGGATCTCGATTCAAGCCTCTCGGATGGATGCCTGACTCTATCATAGAAAGTCCTGCTGAAGGGATCATACTCCTGTAGAAGGAAACAATGCCTGACCTTCAGAGGAATGGGAAGAAGGGGCACTGACCCAAATGAAACATGTCCAAGATATAGTGGACAAGAGGACCATGCCATTTTTTAAAAAGTACACGACATGTAGAAAAGTTACACGCCATGTCGTCTTACCCCGGGTACTACCTGTGTACAACGGTCCGTGTCGTGAGGCTGGTCATGTAGAAAAGTTAGTACATGGTGTGTAGTACTGTGTACACGCCGTGTCCGAGTGCTTGGAATCAGCTCCGTGTACGCTGTCCATGTGCCCGTACATGGTCTTCAACCCGTGTACTCCAACCCATGTAATCGGTACATGGGGTGACCCATGTTACTAGCCTCACCTGGCCGTGTGATGGAGTATACGGTCGTGTACTCCATTCTGTGTTCGTGTACCCCCTGAATACACACCGCGTCCCACATAGCCGCCTCTGCCATGCTGTACACGCCGTGTTCTGAAGCTGTGTAGATCATCCAGTGTCTGTGTACTCCCCAAAATACACGCCGAGCTTCGGGGAAAGTCCAACACGCCGTGTGACCAGGGTCATACGCCGTTTGATTCCTCTCTGACCCCCGAAACCCTAGCTGATGCTGCCAGTACTACACGGTGTGTTCTTCGTAAGTACACACCGTGTATTCTGGAAATTTCCAGAAATGCGGACCTCCACTGTCGCACTTCCGGTGATGCCCCGTTCATCGATCCAGTCATCCGATCACCCTAGAACACCCAGGTTTTGATCGTCCTGACACCACGAGGATTCTTCCCTTGTTTTCGGACCTATGATTGGCTCCGAAAATGTGTTTTGATCTTCCCGCGCGAAGAACTCTCGAAGAACGGCCTCTTCCGATCCGAGACGATTCGTCATCCAACATGGCTGTTGCACCTCCATAGGTTCATTACAATGTCGGATCTCTGGTTTGGGATCATTGCATTGCAAGACGGGTGTGCAACGATCCATTTTTCGTCACCCCATGAAGAACATGTAGAATGCAAAGGACGCACGAGAAGAAAAGGGGGAAGGAAAACCAATCGAACAAATTGAGGAACAAACCTCCACCGTCATTCGTCACAGAGTTGATTCGCTCCCGTTAATAGGCTTAAACGGAGAAGAAATCAACAATAATAATCAACATGGATTAATTACCCATAATCATCCTAAAGAAATCCCTCCTTCAAGAATGTACCAATCCGTAGATCAACATGTTCGTGGTTGATCCGCATTCGCCGTTTAAATTCAAAAACGGGGAAAGCGGAATGAAATAACAACCCCTAACTTTAAGAAAGGATCGATCCTTGATGAAAGGGTCGCGCTGCCATAATTATTGAGATCTTTTAACTTCATTGGCATAGTGATTCTCAACTTCGATCTGTCGTCGTTCATCGCTGAGAGTTTTCTCCAACGTTCCGCGGATTCTCCAAATATTTTTCTCAATCGTCGCCAACAAGCAAAATTCAATTATCCTAATAAAATGGAAACATATTTTGGCATCCCATCACGCTTTGGAATTAATGAGTTAGCGTTGTTGTTTATGAGTCATTATGACATGACATTAATGACTGAAACAGCTACCCCATCGCTGCGCTGCAGTAGATATTTCCAAAAATAAATAAAATAAAGTTTTCAATTTTATTTTATTTTATTTTACTTAAAATGTCCGAAAATTAACTTTTTCCCTCGACCCACGCCGGTCGAGGTTAGACTCATTCTTAGGTAAATTCATCGTTTCGGATGCAACGGTGCCCTCAGATTTTTAATCTGGGCATCCATTTGGAAAATTCCACAGCCTCGCACAAGTGCCAACTCACTTAACTTAAAAAAAGTTCAAAACACCATTTCAGGCTCACTGGGACTCGGAATGTTGTGTCATCTTCGCGCCCGGTCTCGAAATAATTCCATATAATATTTAAAAAAAATACACAGAAAATTCGAGACATTACAGTCAACCAAGAACACTTCCACATATCAGGGGAAATATCTCAATTCTCAAGAGACTCAATTAGAAATAACATAAACCGTAGTGCATCATTATTTAAGGTTCAAGTTGAGAGTTGGAGTCTGAACCCATCCCAAAGGTATCGCTACGGAACATCCATCAATTTATCCAATGCTACTGATCCCTTTCAAGGAAATATTTCAAAATACCAAGTATCACTTGAGGCATGGCTTTACCCTAAGTCTATCCTGATCTCACAAAAAGGGGTTGAGTGTCGTCCGGGGCTGGCTTAGTCACATTGCCAACAGATCCGTCCTGATGGGCCCTTTTGGTACCGGTATCACTAAAAAGTATTAGAAAGTCCGAGGAAGTCTCGATCTGAAAAATCCAATGATACCGCCCCCCGGCACATAGAGGTAACCCATCAGGAACGGTGGATCTAAGTGTGACCCTTAATACGGGACCCACCCCCTTTCCCCACCCTGAATTTAATTAATGTTTTCACAACATTAGATATGAATAATCTGCATATAAATTCGCAGCTTGAAAACTAACCAAATACACCCACATAAAAATGCATAAATCTAACAGTATAGCATAACAGCTTGCAAGGCACTATATATCATATCAACCTTAGTGGATAATGCACATTTAAATAATAAGCAATTGAGCATAACAACTTGTAAGACAATATACATGTCATATCAATCTCAGTGGATTGTGCACATCTAAATAATAACCAGTTCATCCTAACAACTTGCAAGGCAATATACATGTCATATCAATCTTAGTAGATAATGCACATTTAAATAATAAGTAGTTCAGCATAACAAGTGCCAATGATCCAATAATTCAATTTCATGTTCAAATAAACTATTTATTTAATCTAATTACAATAAAAAGGGGCTTTGCAACACATGCAATTAATCAAATAATAAACTCGGCTAATTCAAGAATACACTGATCATGTCGACATTCCCAAAGGGGTTTCCAACTTTGTTGAAATAATTCAAACAACTATTCATTAAATTTAAAAACAATATAAGGGGATGCACAATACCCGCAGCTAATTAAATTAATAACCACGCTAACGGATAAATACACCGACTATGTCGGCACACCCAAAGGGGAGTCCGATCTTATTGAAACCATTCAAAAAATTATTTAAGATGATTAAGGCTGAAAAAATTAAATAAAACCATTAAAGTAATTAAAATGGGTAAAATTTCACAATGTCGGTAGGCACCGACTAACGGCACAACAATGCGTTTTTATAAATCACAACGAAACAGATGGAAAGTGAGTAGGAACCCTACCTCATAGTTGTAGATGACTCTAAGATCCATGGTAGGATTTGATTTGACCTAAAACGAATGAAAACAAATGATTTTATAAAAACCCAAAAATAGGGTAATAATCTTCCTTGATGAACTGCGTGCAGAATACTCGACGGAATCGAACGATTCCACTTGCAAAATGTTAGCCTTTCCCTAAGGTTTATATCAAACCTAATGGTTAAGGAATCAGATGTTGTACGGAGGATCAGCGGACTTCCGAAGGGGTTGTTGGTTAGTGTTACGGGATTGAGGGGTGTGATGTGGTGAGTGCGAGAGGGAGAGTGGTAAGGAAAAAAAATAAAAGAGAGAAAAGAAAGAAAAATAAAAGAAAAGAAAAATAAGAGAAAAATAAAAGATAAAGAAAAAAGTAAATAAAAGAAAAAGATAAAATTAAACAAAATAATGGAAAGTAAAATAATAAAAATATTTAAAAATGGGAGTCCCCTATTTTAATTATTTTCATTTTTCCTGTGACCCCCTCTTTATTTTATTTCAGAATTTCTTTTTATACTTTATTTATTTATTTTAAAGATTATTTAAATCACTTATTACTCTTTTTCAATACTTGATTAATTATTTAAAACCCGAACATCATACCAAATCGTGACATTCATTTTTCATTAAAACGTCTACTATTATTTAAATTAAATAAAAAGCTGTCTGGGACCCGCAGTGTGGTGCGCAAGCACACGCCTTGGGTCACTTAATTAATTATACTGCAATAAAGTAAAAATGGTTTGTACCTAATTAAGGTTGATACGTTACAACCTTCCCTCCTTAAGACAACTCGTCCCCGAGTTTCCCTTTCGAGGGTAGTGTAACGTCGCCAGAGAAGAGTTCCGGCCAATGCGCACATACATCCGTCTCTAACTCCTAGGTCTTATCCTAAATACGTATGTGTTTCCACAACACCCGGACCAGAGGTACTAACTTTCCTCAGAGGACCTTCATGCTATGGTCGATGATACGAATCAGATGCTCCGCAAAGGATGCATCATCGTCATGCTCGATGTCATTAGGGTCAAAAGAATGGGGTGGGTCTGGATGATATTGTCAAAGCTGAGATACATGGAAAACATCGTGCATGGCACATTACCTCTGGGGTAGTAGTAACTGATAGTCTACCGGCCCAACTCTCTCCACTATCTCGAACAGCCCGACGTATCTCTGTAATAACTTCCCTTATCTTCTGATCTGCCTGTGACCCATCCTCAGAGAAACATGCAGAAAGACTTGATGTCCCACCTCAAACTCCATAGGTCTGCGGTGACGATCGGTATAAGACTTTTGTCTTGACTGAGCTGTAGTCATACGCTTCTGAATTAGCTGAACTTATTCAGAAGTCTCTGGAATGAGATAAGGACCCAACAGAGCTTCCTCACCTACTTCGATCCAGTATAAATGCGAACAACACAGTCTACCATATAGATCCTCATACGGAGCCATTTGGATTGTATCCTGGAAGATTTTATTATAGGTAAACTTTAAAAGAGGTAAATTATTCTCCCAGGAACCTCCAAAATCACGGATACAGGCCCGTAACATATCCTCTAAAACTCATATAGTTCTCTCAGAATTCCCATCAGTCTGAGAGTGATATGGAGTACTCAGAAGTACCTATGAGCATCTCAGAGCCTTTTGAAGCCCTTTCCAGAACCGTGACATAAAATGGGCATCTCTATCTTGGAAAATAGAACAAGGTACACCATGAGGTCGCACAATTTACCAGATATAAAGCCTTCCCAACTCATCAATCTTAAAGGTCTCTCGGATAGGCAAGAAGTGCGCAACCTTGGTCAACCTATCGACAACCACCCATATTACATCGCTGCTTCAAGGAGATCATGGAAAGAATATAATGAAATCCATGGTGATGTAATTCCATTTCCATTCAGGAATGTATAGAGTTTGTAGGAGTCCAGTAGGTCGTTGGTGCTCTACCTTCACCTTTTGGCAGGTGGAGCACCGAGTGATGAAACCATCTATCTAAATTTTCATACCAGGACACAAATATTGTCGACACATGTCTCTATACATATTGGCCATCCCTAGATTAATTTCAAAAATAGAGGTGTGAGATTCTTTCATCATCTCTTCCCATATACCTAAAGTTACCCATACACAGCCACGATAAAGGAGGGTTCCACGGCCATCAACAACCCAAATAGGAGGTGGGTTCCCTCCTGTAACACTTTACATCAAAACGAGTCCCTCAGGATCAGTCAACGGTTGCCTGCAGTCTTCCTCCAAAATAGAGGACGTCACTGTAAGAGCTGCTAGAACCGGTTTTCCACTCTGCTCTTGAACCTCCAGATGCATCTCTGAAAACAAGGCCATCATCTTCCAATCACTGTTGGCTACTTGCATGACCTATGTCTATGTCTTACGGCTTAAATCATCCGCCACAGAATTACCCTTAGGGGTATAAGAAATCTCAAAGTCGAACAACTAAAATTATTCGACCCACCTGTGTTTCCTTAAGTTCAAGTCTCGTTGAGTTGATATATATTTCAAGCTTTTATGATCCATGTAAACAACGAATATCTCACCCAAAAAATAGTGTCTCCAACAGTGTAGAGCATGAACCATAGCTTCCAACTCAAGGTTTTGTGTAGGATAGTTTCACTCAAGATCTCTCAGCTGGCGGGATCCATAAGCCACGACTCGATCACCTGGCAACAAAACTACACCCAGTCCAATTCCTAAAGCATCAAAATATACTGTATAGCTCATACCTGGATTAGGTAGAAACAGGATTGTGGTTGAGGTTAGTCTTTCTTTTATTTCATGAAAGGACTTTCCACAAGCTTCTGGCCAGATAAACTTCACACCTTTCTTAGTCTGGGTTGTAAGAGGCGCTTCTAAGCGGAGAAATCCTGCATGAATCACCTGTAATAGCCAGTGATTCCCAAGAAACTGCGGATGTCGAAGAAATTTTTGGGCTTCTCCCATGAAACCACAATGATCACTTTTTTTGGGTCAACCGATACCCCTGATTTAGATATAATATGACCCATGAACTGTACCTTATCAATCCAGAAGTGGAATTTGCTGAGCTTAGCATATAGTTGGTGCTCTCTCAGTGTACTCAACACGATCTCAATATGGGTTGAATGGTCATATCTGGAAGGAAAATACACTAAGATGTCATCCATGAATACTACCACAAAGGAATAAAGATACATATGAAAAAATCTGTTCATCAGTGCCATGAAGACTACTGGCACATTCGTGAGGCCGAATGGCATAACGAAATACTCATACAATCCATACCTGCATCGGAATTTTGTACATGGTATGTCAGATGGTCACACATGCACCTGGTGATATCCCGACCTCATATCAATCTTGGAGAAAATAGTTGATCCTTAGAGCTGGTCAAAGATATCATCTATACGAGGAAATGGATATCGATTCTTTACTATGAGCTGGTTGAGTTGACGATAATCCATGCACAACTTGAGGGTACCATCTTCCTTCTTGGAAAAAAGTATAGGTGAACCCCACGACGATGTGCTAGGTCTGATGAAACCCTTAGCCTCAAGGTCTTCAAGATGCTTTTTGAGTTCCTGTAGCTCTGTAGGTGTCATATTATAAGGAGGAATAGACACTGGTGCCACACCTGGAACGAGCTCGATAGTGAACTCCATGTCTCTCATGGGAGGTAAGCCAGAGAAATCGTTAGGGAAGACATCCCTGAAAAGTTCTACCACTGGAGGAAATTCAGCTGGGTGCGTTCTCTGGTCACTCATGAAGAGGCTTGCCAACTGAGTTGTCACTCTGCCCAACCCTACATATTTAGGCTTAGCTCGATCTGCCTGCAAATCTCATTCTCCTTTGTGAAGATATGTGTCACCCTCAGGGGATGTAAAAGACACCCGATGGCGATAAAAATCCACTTTGGAACGGTAAGGAGAAATCCATTTCATACCAATAATGAATTTGATGCCAGACATATCGAGGATATAAAAATTCCAAACAAAATGGTACCCACCTATCTCGAGGGGGAACTCTTGGCACTGGCGTATTCCCTCTGTTCTAACCCCAAGTAGAGTGTTGAGAGACATGATGCCACAAAGGTACTCACTTGGAAAACCAATACTTTCAACAACAGTAGAAAATATAAAAGAGTGTGATACGCCGATATCAAAAAGAGCAGAAACTAAAGTAGAGGCTACTAGAATAGTACCTCTCACTGTAGATGGTCCTTCACTCTGCTCCTCTGGTGCTGATTGCATTGCGTACATGGGACCTGATCCATGGCCCTGATACACTGCCTGGTTGGCCTGAGCAGATCCACTCTACTGACGCTGATAATCTGGGACATGATTTCTTCGACCACGACCTTCACCATTACCTCGGCCTGATCTACAGGTGGAAAATGAACTTCCAGCCTACTGTGGAGTCATAGATCCCATAACTGACAGAGGTGTAGGTGTGGATCCTCTACCACTAGATGCTGAAGAGAAGGAATGACAGAAACGCTGAAGGTGACCCATCTTACCATAATCTCGGCACTCCTTCGTCTCTCTCGTGCAATGAGGCTTCTTGTGACCATCCATACCGCACTGATAACATGTGAAAGATTTATCAAGATGTTCTGTTTGGATAGGATTTCCCCCACATGCACTTTCAAAATGGTGTTTCTTGCTTCCAGAAGATCCATCACCCTGTCTCAGAACTGAACCGCCCTAGCTCACTAGTTTAGCTTCCCTAATATTTCGCTCTGAGATCAAAGCCTGATTTACGATCTCTGTAACAGTGTTCAAATGGAAGACATTCACCTGCGATAAGATTGTATACTCAAGTTCGTCCTAAAAACGCCTCACAGTAGTCTACGCGTCGCCAGTCAGAGATGGGGGAAAATGCTGAAGTTCTGTGAAATGAGTAGAATACTCTAGTACAATCATATAGCCCTGCTGAAGATATAGAAACTCCCACACATGATCATCCCTCAGAGTCTGTGGGAAAAATTGATTATAGAATGATGCTTAGAAATTGGCCCAAGCCATGCCACTAGTCTGCTTATCCTGAGAAACAATGTCCCACCGGCACTTGGTAGAGTCACGGAGTATGTAGACTACAAGTTTGACCCTTATCTCTGGATGTGTCTTAAGATGGTTGAAGATAGACCTTATAGCTTCTATCCATGACTCTATAGCATGAGGGTCACCACTCCCTGAGAAGGTGGGAGGGTGCTGGTGCAGAAAGTCACACGTGAGGTCTGCCATAGATGGGGAAGGTCTTGGGATATTTTGAACCGACTGCATAAACATGAGGAGACTATCCTTGAACTAAGTGGCAGGGTCCCTCAGAATATTGACAGGAGGTAGTTCCACATGAGGCTCTACGAGAGGTACCACTGGTGGTTCAGGACCCACTATCTCTAAAAAGTGCACATTTCCACTCTCCTAAGGCACATCAAAAAGACGTCGTGGCGGAATTTGTCTACAACAGCAAAACACACACCTTTATTCAAGGAGTAAAGAATGTGGGAAAACAAGTAAGGCACAAAAGAGGTTAGGTACATAGCCTGCCTCAGAGCAGTAAACAACAGGCAACCCACCTCAAGATCTAGGTTTCGATATGGAAGATACAACTCAAAAAGATTACTAAAAAAGTTCTACAGTCCACTCCTCAGTTAAGTTAGGATAACATCTAACAGACTATCAAAACTTTATAATCAACAAATAGGCAACTCAAAACATTACCACTAGGTACAACAACACTCACATACAAATAGAAACATGTAGGCTGAAAGTAGATATGGCATAGAAATATGCATGGAATTTAAATCCTATAGTGCATGTTATTATGCATGGGATTTTTTCCCTCGTATCACCAAGCTGCAATGGTAAACCCATTATTTCAATAATACCAGCACAGTAACAACGCAATACAAGTGAGTCACCCAAGGTGAAATCCTATCAAAAGTAACTGGCATAATCAATAACTGCAATCCCAACCCAAGAATTTGAGTTTTCCCCTGTACATGGGTTAACTACGTCCAAGCACAGAGTACATCTGAAATCCCTATATCCTAGTCTCCTGTCTAACCTTAACAGTAAGATAAAAGAAAAAAACTAGCTCTGATACCATTTGAAATGGCCTAGTCTAGCCCATGATCATGATATTGTCTGCTTCGGACCTAGCCCACACGGTTTTTCTTTCCTTGGTCTCTGACCCTTAGGAATATCTCGGGAAAAGGCCTCGTGATGGGAGAGGTATCCACACCAACTTATAAAGGGGTGCTTCATGCTCCTCCTCCTTCGATGTGGACGGGTTACCTCTATGTGCTAGGGGGCAGTGTCATTGGATTTTCCGGACTGAGACTTCCTCGGACTTTAAAATACTTTTGAGTGATACCGGTTCCAAAAGGGTCCATCGGGATGGATACATTGGCAATGTGGCTAAGCCAGCCTTGGATGACACTCGACCCCTTTTTGAGAGATCGGGACGGACTCAGGGTAAATCCATGGCTCGGGTGATACTTAGTCTTTGGAAATATTTCCTTGGACGGGCTCGATGGCATTGGATAAATTGATGGATGTTCTGTAGCATTACCTTCAAGATGGGCTCAAACTCCCACTCTCAACTTGAACCTTAAATAATGATTCAATAAGTTTATGTTATTGCTAATTGAGTCTCTTGAGAATTGAGATATTTCCCCTGATATGTGGAAGTGTGCCTGGTTGATATTGGACTTGAACTCCAAGTTAAAGAACAAGCTTGAGGTACCCTTTCAGACTACCAGCTTAGGCTGAAGCAAGTGACCAGGCACATGTGTTGTTTGGGACCCGGGCCAACTTATTTATTTCATTACACTATAATTAATTTATTTTAAATGGTTATGTAATGGAACACTGCATTTTTATTACTGCATGAAATGGAATGGTTTAGACACCGTGGGTGCCGACCTATTGGGATTTTATCTCACACCATGCTCGGGCGTCGTCGACACATGAGTATATTACATGATCACAGGTATTGGCAAGGGGAAGCGTGCTGCTTCTGATGATTGATTGTTCATTACTTATTAGGATGGAGACTATGGCAGAGGACCGGGCCTTTCTCGCGATGCAATTGCTGCTTGTGTCTTTTCTTTTAATTGACTGTGTGTTTGAGTTTTGTTTTCCATACTTTCTGTTTAGACTCATATCATGGCATGACAATCTTTTGTGAGTTTCCACACTTGTTTTTTGTCTTTTAGTTGGATTTATTTATATTTCTTCTTCTATAGTTTATTCATTTACATGCTTCTGCTATTGATTATTGTTGCTGGTTACTTCCACTATGATATTATTTATTACCTATGAGGGAATAGTCTCCCCCACGGACACAAAAGATCCCTCACTAATAGTCGTAAGCCTCTTGCGTTCAGGGATATTCTCTTGAGGTTATGTGACCTACCGGTCCAGCCGCCATCTTAGAGGTGATCCGGGTCGGGGCGTAACAAAGTGGTATCAGAGGCAGTGTCTATTTGATATGCTAGCAAGGATGATGGGACCTTATAGGGGGTGGTTATGGAAATCCCACATCGAAGGAGGAGGATCACAAAGAACCCCTTTATAAGGTTGTGTGGATACCTCTCCCATCATGAGGCTTTTTCCTGGGTGATTCTTGAGGGTCAGAGCCCAGGGAACGCAAAACCGTGCGGGCTAGGGCCAAAGCGGACAATATCATGAGTGTGGACTGGATTAGGCTGTTATAGATTGGTTCTTATCCTACACCCCAAGGAAAATATGTTAGATTAATCATTTAATAAAAATGTTCCAATGGAGGATTCTATAAAAATGTTTATATTTATCCAATATGACCTCAATTATGAGAATGACATTTTTATCAATAGATGGGATTAGATTTTTTCATGTATATTCAAATTAAGGAAAATAAATCTAGAGGGTTATATTCATAACTAAGACAATATGTCTGATCAATTTGATAATCTCATCAAGGATGATCCATACATGGTGGTAACCTCTATAGAATAAACATTATAAAGGGTAAATCATTTTATCTCCTTTAAATTTTTCTGGAAGAACCTAGTGATTTCTAATATTGTGTGAGTTTATTATTGTTTGGATATTTTTATGGTTTACAATTTCCCCTTAAATGTTTTTTTAAAATAAAATTTATATTTATAATCATTAAGTTCTTTATTGGTCAGGAAGATAAGGTTTTGAGACTTACATCTAAGTAAATATTACAACCATTACCCATATCATAATGTAAATTGGAAATCATCACAATGTATTTCATCATCAGGTCCTATAAAAAATCTAAAATCGTAATTATATTTAGGTTTTAGTTGATTTCCATAATAAGTTATCACAATTTATTACTATCAGATAATATTTATATATTGTTTATCATTCTTGTATATACATTAATGATGTTGTAAGGTTACACAGGGAGCCTCATTTTATTTTATTTTATTGTGATTTGAGTTTTATGTCAATGTTTTGGTTTTTTATTCATATATATTTGTATGTATAGTTATTTTTTAGTACATCCTATAATCCTTGGATAGATGATACATCTAAGAGAACTATTTAAACCCTGTAGAATATCTTAAGATATTTTTCTCTAATTTTCAAAGCTGTTTGGAATCAACACCATCCTCTTTTCAAATTCTCTTATAAGAATAACTTTCAATCAAGTTTTAAGACAGATCATTATGAAGCCCTTGATAAAAGTAAGTGTATAAATAAAACATGATTGGATGAATTTAGAGAAATTGAGATAATGGTACCAGATATAGTTAATGAAATGGAAGATAATGTTAGATTTATTCATCATAATATCATGGATTCTCAGAGTTGATGGAAGGTTTATACTGAAAATCATTGGTGAAATCTGGAATTACAAGTTAGTGAGAAATTATTCCTATGAATTTATCAATTTTAGTAGGTTATAAGATTTATTAAGAAGGTAAATTTGATCTCTAGGTGTATAGTTACTTTGATATTCTTGATCAATTAGGGACTGTATTTAATCACATGGAGCTTCCACCAAACTTATATCAAGTTCATAATGCATTATATGAGTCTACCCTATAGAGATACATACTAGATCCTACACAAGTAATGAAATAATAAGTTTTATCACTATATCATGATCCTTCATACAAAGAACAAGTGGTATAATTCATGGTTTATGGAGATAAAGTTATATGTAACAAGTATTCTCACACGATTAAAGTTCTCTAGATGAATCATAAATCCTAGGAAGCTACTTGGAACCCAAGTATGTGATGATATAAAGATATAATCATTTTGTATATCAACGTGATGTAATTTTGAGGTATAAATTCATTTTAATAGGGTAAAATGTAACACTAAATGATTTTATATGTATTTTCTTTGAAATAAAATTGATGTATTTGATAGCTATCTTTACACATAACCCCAAGCCTAAATGAACTTGTGATATAGTATACCATTATTACCTTTTTTTATTGTATTATATAAATATTATTAACCAAATTATGAAATACATATATAATTTTTTTTAAATTTCCAATGTATTTATTAATTCCTAGGAAATAGTCAAAAAATTTAACAAAACCAATTAATAAATGAAAGACCTATTTTTAAAAGAAATATATTTTCATACATATTATGTATTAATATATTACTCAAAGTTAGGAATTATTTTAATGAAATTTATTTTTAATGTATGAATAAACATCGATACATTATTTATCTAAAGGTTAAGAATGAAGATAAAATCTTTTAAACGAAAAAAGTGTTATTTTTCATAAAAATATTTTTATGTGCACAATTTTTTTTATCACAAAACGTTAAATAAATAATTTTTGATTAATAGTATTAAATGAATTTATATATTTTATATTTAATCATACATTATAACTTTCATTTTATAGTTTTTAATTTCCATGGAATTAATTTAAATAATATTTTATTATTAAAAATGAATTTTTATAAAAACAGGTTTTCATTGTGTTTTTTGTGCTTATTTTAAAATTACTTATCAAAATTATGTAAATTAAATACAAAATAATGGATTAATTATTTTTAATAATAAAATAAATTCTGTTTAATGGTACCACATTCATTTTTCTTCATAAACAACAACAAAAAAAGTAAAAATTTGTTACCATCTTTAAGGTTAAAACAGGTTTAATATGGGGTTAAACTAAGATATAAGGGTATGATTTCCACATAAAATCATATATTTATTATTTATTAGAGATATTTCAACCCTATATTATATTACCAATTAATTATTATCTATTTTTAAGAAATATTCTTTATAAATACATTAATTATATCTAAATTTTTTAAGTAAATTAAAATGTATCCTCTCACTAAATTATAAAAAGACATCACCACTAGTCTCTTATCCACACTTAAAGAGCATATATTCTTAGAAAATACATAAAAAATAATTTACTCACATTCTTACCTACTTTCTAGAGGTACCCATTTTATCATAATACCATCATTTCATGGTTTAATGTGTATCCAAAGGAGGTCTCTCAAAGAAGTGGTATAAATATTAACAAAGATATTTCAATTTTATTTATTCTTTTGTCTTATCTAAAACTATTTTATTCATAATAATATTATTTATATAGTATATTAAATATATTTATATTTTAATATTATTATGATGCAACCTTCTTCTATGTATTTTTTATCAAATGAGTCGTGAAATTTTTTATCGTGCATACGTATAGACCATCGTCTCCATGTGGTGATATGATTTATTTTCCATAGTCGATTCAAATTGATAGATATAAATATTTATTTGATAATTATATAATTTATTTAAGATATAATTATTAATATTAATTTTTAAAATATTACTTATCCTTATTTCCTTAATTTCATTAGAAAATTAGAATGGATTTCAAGTGTATATAGGGAATGTTGTCTCCATGAACTGTATAATTCATTTTTTTATCAATATATTTGATATATGGTTATAAATATATATATATATATATATAATATGATATTTATATCATTATTAAAATGCATTATATGATATATCCATGATAAAAGTACAATTACTATAACTGAAAAACTGAAACGTCTTATGAAAAAAGAAACTGTAAACACACAGAAATGATGAATTTAATAAAAAATTATTAATAAATAGGAGTTGAAATTTTATAAGTGGAATAAAATAGTATTATATGATTTAATTTTTATCTATTATAAAAGTATGATATATTTTTATATACTATATTTATGTTTTGATTTCTTAAAAAGTAATTGAAACATGAGGTAATGGTTTATGCATTACAATCTAATTTTTACTAGTATTTTTTATTCTTAAATTTCAGAAAATAGAAATTGTATGATATATTTATCAAAAATAATATAGAATTTATTATCTTATATTTTTTATCATAATTTAAATTTCTCCATTAATTTTTCTGGCTCTATGTACTCAAAAGTAAGAATGAATTTTTTTTAAGGAAACCCAATATTTTTTTAATTCTTTCATAAATATCTTTTCATGTTCCTGTGTTTTATTTAAAATGGTTTCCAAAAAAATTATATTTAAAGATAAATTTTTAATTTTGTTTTATCCATTTTTTATAGTAAATATATAATTTTAATTAATATTATTATTATTTTCTACAGGATGTACTTTTTATAGATAGTGTGAATGGAATATTTGTTTTAATATAAACTGCACAAATAGATTTTTCATCCATTATAGATATTATTTTATTTAAATAATACTTTACGAGTTTCCATGGTTCTTTTTAAAGATAACTTTTCCATTAAAATTGTGGAAATTTTATATTATAAATAAGCGATTTAAAAAATAAATTTTTTTCCCTAAATAAGTATTCCATTGATATTTTAAAGGAATTTTTTTCTATACTCTAATCCTTTAATGTTACTTATGATTCCCTTTGGATATGATTCTATGATATTATACATATTCATTATTTGGATGGTTATTTATTATAATAATTATATCTTTGTGAAACCCACTATTTTTCCATGGTTTAATCTATGATGAAATGATAATTGTCTTCATGATCTTCTATCATACAAGTAAACTGATTATGATTATGTGACGGGTGGTCCTGTTATAGACCTCTAATACATTAGGTAAAAATTAATGTTTTATAACATCATATGGTACATGAGAGGTTATTTGAGGCATAAAATATAATTCGTGGTTGGTTATTCTAAACCTAATAAGGGTACATATTAGGTTATATCAAGCCCCAAATAGGTACATGGGTTGTAATACCATGCTTAAAATGTGTTGAATGTCTTGGTGGGTAGCCTTGACATAATATTTCTATGAATATTATCATGAAAAAAATTATTCCACTCTTTTAAGACATGATATTATGAAAATGTGATACTCTTATGGATCGTGTTCCTTGATTCCATTAGGACTAATGTCTTATGAACTACTAAGATTTTTTTCATGACTCATGAGTATGATCTATGAATTATTGGGTAAGGTTTTAAAATGTTTTTCTCTTGTTATCATAACCTTATGCTCATGTTATGATTAACTTATCATTATTATCTCTCATGTTTACCATTATAGATCATCAAATATCACCCTTTATTATTTTTTATTTCCCCTGGGATATAAAGAAAATATTTAATTGTAAAATATCTATTAAGGGAGCTAGTTGTGAAGAATTTAGTGGGAGATGATGTAGATATTTTTTGTACCAATTTTTTATATATCCTAGTTTCAAAATGTACTAAATATTATGATAATTGTGTGGAAAATAATGATATGCAATGTATACTCATCCAATAAGATGTAATATTTGTATATGTAATGTTTGGATCACCTTGGTGTTTATGAGGTGTGGTGTATGAATGATTCTAGACATGCAGATACCTAAATTTATAGCTTCTAGTATGGTCTATGTGGTTAGTGGACTTAATAGGAATTATTTATAGTAGATTCATCAAATGAGAAAAAGAGATTGGAAAATATGTTGTGACATGAAGATTCTAGAAATTTTCCAACTACAAGTCGCATAATTCAGTAGATTTCAGGTCATTTAGTTCTATAGAACACATTTTTTGTATTCACCTGTGAGGGATAGATAGGGTTCCTATTAGATAAAAATATCCCAAGTCTATGTGTTGGTCCCTCGTGTCATCTCACTCTGGATTTCAAGGCTTATAATTTTAAGGGAGTACATTCCTAGGTAAGACAATGTGGTCCACATGTCATGTAGAATGAAGCCACACTTTTTCACCACAGGAGGGAGCATGAACATGGTATAAGAAAATATTGATTCCCAAACCCAAACCCTACATGATGTCTGGTTCATTCAACATGACCAGTATTTGGTATTCTACACACGATTTTGGAAGTGCATGATTAGGTATCCAATATAGTGTATCATGTCTTTTACCCCACGGTCACACCTTTTAGTTTCCATTATCCTGTTATATTATAATTTGATGCAAATTTTCCACTCTTTATTCACAGGTATAGTAGGTATTCCACTCGTTGGGACTAGGATCCTCTTGTGGAGTAATTATATCAACCATGTAAGCATGGGGTTCAGATCATATACTTGTGGAATCTGATTTAGTTAGTATTTCACCAACAGTAATGGGTAGTAATCCTCTATCTACATATTCAATATTTCACCCATCCATAGAGATCGAAAGGTATGATGATCCAACACTAGAGTCATAATTTTACTTGTATACATGTGGATGGAATTCTATATATTTATCTAATGGAATGATTTTTTAAGATTATTGATACATTTGTTTTAAAAGTTATTTATTTTAGAGTTTTCTCAACTATATAAAAGTCTGAGACTAGACTTTGGGGCTTTAGAACCACCTTTGGAAATATACAGTATTATCCCTACCCTTTTTTAATTCTTATTACCAAGGTCGGTGATTGAGATTCAGGGTTGAACAGACACCCATTATTGGAATTGATAGGGAGTAAAACAATTAGAAAGCTTTGTAGTGTTAGATTCTATGAGACTTTTGATTAATCGTCACATTGAGGGTTTCATTTAAGATATCTTGTTTTTTATTTCAACATCCATAAAAATTTTTGGACTCTTCTATATTTCAATAACTATCAATTACCTATGTGTGATGGGTTTAAGGATTGTAGAGATAATTATTGGAAGTTCTCAGTGTCCTGTAGTCTCCTATTGATGATCATATATAGACTATTCTTCATAACTTCTTTTGGTATGATCATTTGTTCAATGATCCTTGTGTTGACTTGTTATTTTCTAATTTTCTATAATATCCCTCTCCTAGATTCCACTAGTGTCAAGATTTGAGTTTATTATTCATTCATTATCTATTAATGGTTTGTGGGGAATCCTACTACGAATGTTTATACTCACTACTGCATGGGACTTGGGACCTCATGTGTTATGCTAGTGTAGATGACATATAGGTTGGGGATAGTTTTTATGAGATTGGAGTTAACATATCTTATTTAGAGTTTATTCCAGTAGAACCAAAGGGTGTGGTGTGGGTAGATCTTGTTGTGGTTGAGGTCAGCATGCGATAAGGGTCTCCTATCCTTGGTTTGTCAATATTTATCCTTTTTGGTCCATTGGGTGTGAATTTTTCCCTGAATACATGTTTTACTTGTAATGGTTATCTTTTGGATTTTAGTATATGTATCATTCATATTTTACATTTAGTATAGTTGATCTTTTATGTATATATTACTAATTTTTATTGTATTTTTAGCATTAGAGATATGTATTTGTTTCATGTTACGGTAGGCTAAGGCCTCCCATGTGTGTGAAATTCCAACATGGGGCTATTAATTGTATCATATCCTATTGGAGTTAAGTTTAAGGTGGAAAACTCAACTTAACTCAAGTCAAGGTGGAAACCCAATGGGTTAGGTCAGGTTAATAATTGGGGCATTAGTATGTCTGAATGAAAAAACTATAAATTCATAGTGTCCATACAACATATGGAAGGTTTTCATAGAAATTTCTTCTCTTGTTACCCTTAACCAGTGATATAAAAATATTTGGTCAATATTTAAAAATTATTTAACTCCTCATAGTTCATCAAAAAAAAACCTTAGTACATGTTATATGATACTTATTCCATATCGTGGTCTTATTTAATTATCTATAGTCAATGTAGAGACACTTTCAACCATATTTCTTTTAAAAAAATTAATAGTTTCCCCTCATATATAAGTACATATCCAAATGAATCTCTTATTTTGATTCTCAGGGATTTTTTTATTCAATTACTATAATTTAATCAGGCCTATTATATAAGGATTGTTTCAAATAATTATAACACAAGGTATGAGAAATATTGATATCTCAACTTCATGGTTCAAGGGAAATCGAGGTGAATATATAGGAAATGCATCATTATATTCCTATAAAGTTGGAAAATATACAATATTTATTTCCACCCCAAACATTTTGGTGAAATACCCCTCGTGAATAGGTAATAAGACCTATATAATTTAATATAATTTCCATTATATGTTTATATTCATCCTTGTACTTGTAGACGATCATAGGGTTATTTGTAATATCAACTGTGACCTCTCGTCCTTAGAAATTTATTTGGGATCTTTTGAGACAGATCCAATAAATTACCAAAATCACATCAAATTAATTTAGAGTGAGAATAATCTGATTTTTATGAAGTACATTACCACAAACATCTATCATAGAGGAGCTGTAGACTTGACATGTGATCATCAAACCCTTATGGGTTTTCTGACCGCATTGTCATGACACGTCAAATTGATTATGATTTTAAGTTTTATTTAAAGTATAGGAATGACCCTAGGTTTTCTCTCAAGGATCATTTATAGGTTTAGAGTATTCATTTTTAATAAAAAGTAATAAAAATGGGGGTGATTTTGAAAACAGTTTAAAGAAAATAACTTAAGTTAAAGAGTTTAATAGTTGAAAAACCAAGTGGATTTTGAAAAATATGATACAATGGGGTAATTGTGATTTCACTACACATATTTAAAGTTCATTTTTATTAGATATTAATTTAGGATTGGAGTAATTCTTTGGTTGAAATTAATTGGCTTCCAGATTAATTCCTAAGCCTTGATTTCATTTCTTGAAGAACAAAAACATGATATAACAATCATATTTTCAAGGCCTCAAACTTATGAATAGAATAAGATATTCCAACATAGATTTAGTTCTCGAGGAAGTGGGTAAGAAAAGGATTATTGTGTTGTCCAATCGGATCAACACAAATTATGCACTCAAAACCTCACACTGATCGGTTAGAAATTAAGAGAAAATCAATCACATGAATCAAAAGAGTCATTAAAATAAGAAATAATATAAAATACATGGGAAGAAATGTTTTAACATCCAAGTCACTTGAAAAAGTAGCTAATATATCTGTCAGAAGTCCCTTGACATGTTTGTAGATCCCTCACAATGAATGCCCACTGTTTATCTCGACATTGGGAGGAGGAAGAAGCTTGGTTGGAACTCCTTCTTCATTATTGATACACCTTTGAGGATAGGGGAATCCAAAACATATAGGATGAACAGGATACTCTTATATAACTACAAAATGGTAGAGATTTTATTCGAGTTTGAACATCCAAATGAGGTTCCCAAGGTATCATTTTATAGGCAATGTGGAAGGTGGTTTTGGGAACATAGATTGTGTAAAACCACATGGCCCATTGTTTTAAGTGGGTATAAAACCTTATCTAGATTTAGGAAAAACTAAAAATTTGTTTCCCCACCTCTTTAATATATCCACTGAATGTTTGGATTTATTTTAACACCTAAAGCTTGTGATATAAATAGATCACATCACACTAATTTTGACTTCATGCAGATTCAGTGTGCCAGATAGATCAGGTTGGTTGGGCCACCAGATCTCCAAATTAGTATTGTATTACTTCAGGTGAAATATATCCTAGTGAATTTTGGACTATTCCACAATCGTTTATCCCATTTGGATTCAAGTTTTTGTAGTAGTGTGCGGTTTAGTCCATTGGTGTGAATGGATCCTGCAGAGTTTGGACCATTTTTCTTAGACTTCATCATGGGCCCTCTAAATCAACTCCACCATCAATGAAATTTTCAAAACAAGATACATTTCACTTTTTAATAGTGATAAACACAAAATAACGGAGTTAAACATGAAGTGAAATCTGTAATTTTTTTTATAATTTTTAATAAAAAACTAGTTTAGCACAGTGGTGTAAGTTTGAAAGTGAAACTATGAATCGTGATGCAATCACACCCCCACATATAAACATTTTCACTTCTATTCAATGTCATATTTCCAAAAAATATGCAAGTAGATATTTCCAACATCATAATGATTTAACATTAAATTAAAATTAAATTCCTGATAGAAATGTGATCATAGAAAAAATCACACTAAGGATTTATTATTAGTGATCATGGAAAAATATGTCTCAAATATTTTAAGAGAATGAAATTCTAAGAGATGCATGATATCAATCAAATAAAATAATTCGAAAGTTAAGCATGTCACTAATTCTCCATGTGTTTGTGGGTGAAAACTATTTCATGCTATTCTTTCCTCTTTCTATCGAGTAAATATAAGTTATTTTAAGATTCTTCTACTTATATAATCCTTTATACTGAACCTTCCCTGCATACTTTGTAATAAGATGTCAAGGCCCACTCACTTAAGCATTCCCAAAAGTCAAACCATAAGTTCCTGACCTAAATATCCCCATATGTTGTAAATTTCATCACTCCCCTCATTTATTTTTTTTTCAAAAGCTACACTTGGAACAAATCTCACACTCTTATCTCAACCCAGTTTTATCTCCTCATGAAACTAATTGTAATATTCATAAGAAGATAAAAAGTTTAGGAAGGGTGGTTTTTGACCTACTAATATACAACCCTTTTTGCTTTTTTAGGGCATATAACAGTCGGCTAACAGGTACACACACATAGGTAAATCTGGTAAAGTAATGAAATAGATTGGATAAGGAATGAATATATGGAAAAAATATTTTGTAAAGTATATAAAAATCATCCTAACTTATATTTACCTTCCATTAAGTGAGAAATTTTCACACTTCACAATTGGGTGAAAAGATGTGTGGAGAGATTAAGTGAGGAAATTTTCCATTAATCTCTTCACACAAATGGTACCAATCTTCTCAAAGGTTTCAAAATGATACAAATATTTATATCATCGATAAAGAACAAACTTTTAGAAGAAATTCACACCACTATATTGAATTTTTTTTGAAATGAACATTTCATCAATTTTTTTAATGTTAAAAGATATTAAAAATGGAAATTCTTTATGCATTTTCAATAAATTCCATGATTAAGCTGGCATCATTTTCTATGATAATGTGGGCATCAAAAAGCAACATTCTGGTACTAAAAGTAATGGGGGAATGAGGCAATGTAATAATACTATTCAGCAAACTAAAAAAAGAAAAATATGAAAGATGATGAAAATTCCTAACTAATAGAGGAATATACCCATCCCCCACACCTAAAGTGTGTAGTTTCCTCATTGTAATAAAATATAATGTGGGAATAAAGGAAAAACCTGGTGATTGTATTTTATAGAATGCTTCTTGAACATGGAGTTCCTCTATCTGGGACTCTGGAATGGATTCATGGAAGTGCTTCAGCCGCAACCCATTGATAGTGAAGTTTTTCTTGGTTTCTTCATTTTGAACCTGGAAAACATAAAATAGAGATACATTGGTAACCGTGTATGGTCCAAACTAGTGTTAATGAAGCTTACGTAGATGCAAATTTATCCTTGCATTGTATAGGAGGACCTTCTACCCAATATGGAATTGATGATGAAGGATGAGATGGTTGTTGGTAGCCTTAGTTCGCTCCTTATAAATCTTAGAGTTCTCATATTCATCTCGTCTCATTTCCTATAGATCCTGAATCTGCAAATTTCTTTGAGCACCTACAGCAGAATGATTAGAATTGCATTGTTTGATGGCCCAATAGGCCTGATTCTCAATCTCAATAGGGAGGTGAAAACTCTTTCCAAACACAAGATGATAGGGTGACATTCCAATACAAGTTTTAAAGGTAGTACGATAATCCTATAATGAATCATTGAGTTTAAGACTCTAATATTTTATATTGGGTTGAACCATTTTTTCAAGAATTTTTTTAACCACTCTATTTGACACCTTAGCTTTACCATTGGTTTGTGGGTGATATGCAGTATACACTCTATGCCCAAACCCATACCAACGCAAAATACATTTTGTTGTTCGGTTTTAGAAATGAGAACCTTGGTCACTGATGATAAACCCAGGTAATCTAAACCTAGATAAGATTTGGGTTCTCAAAAATTCTATAACCACCTTATAATCATTAGTCCTTGTAGCTTGTGCCTCTACCCTTTTGGAAACATAATCCACTATCATTAGAATGTAAAGGTTCCCAAATCAATCAGGGAATGGTCCCATAAATTCAATTCCCCAAACATCTAAAATTTCATGGAAGATCAAGGGTTGTTGTATAATTTCATTTCTTATATATATATTCCCCATTATTTGATAGTGAGGAAAATATTTACAGAAATCATGGGAATCCCAAAATAATTTTTTCCAAAACAGACCATAATCAATGAACTTGTGAGAAGTCTATTGGGGACCAAAGTGGATCCCATAAGAAAGAGTGTGACAGAACCTAAGGACATACAAAAACTCACTATCAGGAACACAATGCATGAGGAAATGATCACTAAATGTACCCCAACGGTAGGGGTAATCCCAAATGTACCAATTGGCCTCATGTTTTAGACTATTGGTGAGGTTTTTATTTAAATTAATATGAATGCAAGATGCTACCAAATAATTTACAATTTCAGCATACCAAGGAATAGTATCTTTCACTCAGTACAATTGCTCATCTAGAAACCTATCATTTATGGGAATACAGGGGATGAGTCAATGTCTGAGGATGGGTGGATCCTATTGATACGTTCATCCACCACATTCTCTGCTCCTTTTTATCTCTAATTTCTAAATTTAAATCCTTTAGTAGGAGCATCCAGTGAATGAGACATGGTTTGGCTTTCATTTTCTTATGGATATACCGAAGGGATGCATGGTATGAGAACACAATGACTTTGAACCATAAAATATATAACATGAATTTATCCAAGTAAAACACAATGGAAATAAATTCCTTTTAGTTTTGGTGTATTTTGATGGGGTATGGTCCAAAGTACGCAAGGAATAGGCAATGAAATATGGAGCTCGGCCAATCGTTTGTCATAAGAATTCCCCAAAGTCATAGTTAGAGGCATCACACATGAGATAAAATGGTAAATACCATTGAGGTGGTTGGTTTACTAAGGGAGATGTGAGACTCCATTTTATATTATTAAAAGAATCCTCACATTATTTATCAAAAACAAATTTCTTTTCTTTTTGGAGCAGTCGGGAGAGGGGGAGTGCAATTTTACTAAATTCACGAATGAAACGACGGTAAAATATAGCATGACCTAGGAAATACTTCACATCTCGTACATTTTTAGGGAATGGTAAGGAATAAATTACATACACTTTTGATTTATCAACTTGGATATCATCCCTAGAAATGAAATGTCCCGATACTATACCTTGTTGCACCTTGAAATAAAATTTCAAATAATTTAGTATGAGATTCTTTTTAATATACAAACATAGTAATAAACCAATCCTACTAAAAAATTCATCAAAATAAGATATATAAACTATAAAATAATCCATGAATACTTCTTGGTAATTCTCCAGGTAATCCAAAAAAATAAAAACCATGTATCGCTGGAAAGTGCTCAGAGCATTGCACAGACCAAATCGCATCATCCTATATAAAAATGTGCCAAAGGGGAATGTAATGGTTGTATTTTCTAGATCCTTGGGGGAAATATCTATATGAAAGTATCCAAAATACCCATCAAGAAAATATTAATGGTACTACCTTCTAGACTCTCAATAATTTGGTCAATGAACAAAAAATGGGAAATGGTCCTTCTTAGTGTATTGGTTTAATCAGTGACAATCGATACAAACACACCATCTATTCTGAACACAAGTTGGAACCAATTCATTGTTTTCATTTTTAATTATAATAAGACCATTATTTTAGGAACCACTTGTACTGGACTGACCCATTTGCAATCAGATATGGGGTAAATTATTCCAATAACCAATAATGTTGTTACCTCCTTTTTCACAATATCTATGAGGTTTGGGTTTAGTCGATTTTGTGACTACCTCACTGGTTTAACCTCATCTTTTAAAAATATATGATGTGGGAAAATTGTTGGGATAATACCAATAATTTCAGAAAGTTTCCATCTCAATTCTTATTTATAATCCCTAAAATGTTCAAGCAATCGCAATTCATGATAAGGATGGAGTGAACTAACAATAATGGAAAGAAACTTGTTTCTATTCTCAAGATATAAATATTTTAAATCTTGAGTAATTTATTTTAATTCGAGTTCAAGGGGATTTTGGATTAATGGGAGTGTGTGTGAAAGTGAGAGGTCAATAATATCATCTAACTGCTCAATGGAATCATCCTCATATGAGGAATGAGATTTTAAAAGCTTAGTCATGTGATCCTTAGTGTTCAGGAAATCATCAATTAAAAAACATGCATTACATTTTTCTATATTGGTACAAAATTCAATGCATGATTCATTACCTAACATTTAAATCAATGATGAAAAGTAAAAAAGGGGACTATGGGAATGAAAAGAAGTTTTTTAGGGGATGGGAGTATATTAATTGATGTAACATATAGAGAGGAAAGTTCTTATAAGGGGTTCTTCATGGAATCAAGGATATTTAAGTGTAAAATGTCACTACAAAAATCCATATATAATGTACCATTATGGATGTTAATTATGGTTTTAGTGGTTTTCATGAACGGTCTCCCCAATATAATTATGGCATGTCCATTCATCCTATCATCTTTCATTTTAAGCACATAAAAATCAGTAGTAAAAATTAAATTTTGGACACACAAAAGAACATCCTTTAACAAACAAGAATGATGTGTTGTACTCCGATTTTAAAATTGAACAACAATTCCAATAGGATTCAATTCTCCAACCTATAATGGAGAGTAAATGGAGTGGACAATCACATTTATAGAGGCTTCCAAATCTAGCCTAGAATTGGAAAAGGAATACTCCCCTATGGTGCGTGGAATTGAGAATATTCCTGGATCATTGCATTTGGTGGGAAGTGATGGTCCTATCAATGCTAAGACATTCCTCCCCAGTCTCACCTTCTCATTACCTCAAAGTTGCATTTGGTGTGTACACATCTTCTTCCAAAACATGTCATATCTTGTAATTTTCTTCATGACATCAATCAAGTGGATATTAACCTATACTTTTTTGAAAGTTTCCAATATTTCGTTATCAATTTCAGTTTTCTATTGTTTTCATGATTGGTTATCCCTTTGGGGAAATGAAATAGGAATGGTTTGGATAGGTTACTCATCAACAGACACACTCTTTACATTGAAAGGGATTCTAACAAGACAATAATTTTATTCTCTTGGACCATTTTTAGCTGTTGGGATGGTGGTTTCCTCAGGAGGGGGTGAATTTAAATGAGGGGTTATTTGGGTTTTATGTTGTTTCCCACTTTTAAGAGATATAACAATAACATTTCCCTTATACATAGGTTTAACTAATGGTTGAGAGGGTATTTTAACCTACCCATGACTTTGAATTCTCACCATAGAGTTATCTAGTTGGCCTAATTGGGTTTTTAGGTCTTTTATGGATACTTAGGTGGTTTGTTGCAATTAGAGATTGTTGGAAGCCATTTGTTTCATCGTATCTTCTAGGCCAGGATTGGGTTTTGGAGGGGTGGTTGGAATGGCCTTTGTGGTGGTTGAGTATTTTGGGGTGGTGGTGGTGGATGAATACTCTACCCCGGTAGGTTCCATTATTGTTGAGGTTGGTTTTAATACCTCCTTGATTATAAACCTGGTTTTCTTTCCACCTAGTGTTGGATGGATATTATGGTTCTTGTCTAATGGGTTGGTTATCAGGGAAACCTGGAAATATTGACTCACAACTATCAGAAGTTTCTCTCAATTGGGGGAATTGGATAGAGAAGTGGGTCACATAATAACATATACCATAATGTATGGGATTAGGAGTTTGGGATTTACCTTGGTAAAGAGAATGTGGTCGAAGAAGCTTTCTTAACTCTTCGAACTTTGTGTCAACCTTATTCTTGAATTCAATAATTTACACCTCATGGACACCATTAATGGGTATACTAGACCTTAAACCAAATTATTGAGTTTCCTATGCCATGTTCTCAATTTGGGTTCTTGTAGAAATTTGTGTCTAATAAACTAGTGCACCACTTACAATAGCATCAATCATATTTCTATCAATAGGAATTAAACCTTTATAAAAATACTAATTTAAAAGTTGATCACTTATTTGGTTATATGGAAATATTGAACAATGCCTTTTAAATCTTTCACAATACTCTTGAGGTGTATTACCTTATGATTTATTTATTCTATATATTTATTTCCTTATTGTTATGGTTTGATAGGCTGGGAATAATTTTTCCAGAAAAAGGAATTTCATGTCCGAACAGCCTCTAATTGGTGAATTAACTTAGTAAATCCAATCATCAATAGTGTCTTATAATTAAAAATAAAATTCTCTAAGCTTTAGTTGTTCTTCATCTACATTTTTAGGTTTTAATGTAGAACAAATAGTATGAAATTATTTTTTAAGTGCTTATGAGGATCTTCTCCTATGAGTCTATAGAATCTTTGTAATAAGTTAATTACACCAGATTTTTGTTCAAAATTGGGCGCCTCACCTTGAATTTGAATATTTGTGGGTTTGATATCAACACTAGATGAGGTAATTTGTTTTAGTGTTCTATTTTTTTCATCCATGTTATACTCGTTAAATTCATGTTCTAATTTGATTCCAGAAGAAGTGGGATTTATAAAAGTCTCAAGTTGTGGTGTGTCCTCCTTCAAAGGGGTGTCTTGTGTGTCTCGGTGTCGCTGAAGTAGGATCCTTACCAGTTCGAGTTCAAAAGTTATAAAGTCTCTCAAAGCATAATGCATCATGAAAAAAGTCTATAGTATAAATAAATCAAAAAACCAAAATATATTCAAAGGTAGAAGATAAAACAAATTAAGATTCACAAAATGTACAAAAATTTTATCAAAAAACTCACTAAAAACAAAAGAATTTCCCTAGAAATGGAAACAAATTTTCACCACGTTGTCCTGAAAATTCAAATTGATTATGATTTTAAGGTTAATTTGAAATATATGGTTGAACCTAGGTAGTCTCTCAAGGAGTTTTGATAGGTTTAGAGTATGAATTTTTAATAAAAAGTACTAAAAAGGGGGGTGATTTTGAAAACATTTTAAAGAAAATAACATAACTTAAATGGTTTAATAGTTGAAAAACCATGTGTATTTTGAAAAATATTATACAAAGGGGTCATTGTGATTTTAATACACATATTTCAAGTTCATTTTTATTAGATATTCATTTAGGTTTGGAGTAATACTTTGGTTGAAATTAATTGGAATCTTGATTAATTCCTAAGCCTTTATTTCATTTATTGAAGAACCAAACCTTGACATAACAATCATAGAGTCAAGGTACAGAACATATGAATGAAATAAGAGATTCCAAAGAATATTGAAATCTCAAGAAATTGGGTAAGCAAAGGATTCTATTATTGTCCAATCGGAACAACACAAATCACACACTCGAAACATCACACTGATCGGTTAGAAATTAAGAGTACATAAATCACATGCATCAAAAAAAGAATTCAAATAAGAAATAAAATCCGATACATGGAAATAAATGTTTTAACACCCAAATCACTCCAAACCAGTAGCTAATATATGCATTTAATCTAACTTGACATGTGTGTAGCTCCCTCGCAATGAATGTCAACCGTTTATCTCGACATCGGGAGGATGAGGAAGCTTGGGTGGAACTCCTTCTCCATTCGTAACCCCCCATGAGTATAAGGGCGTCCAAAACATCTAGGATGAATAGGATACTCCACTAGGATTCCAAAATTTTAGAGATTTTCTTGGGGTTCAAACTTCCAAATGAGGTTCCCAATGTATCATTTTATAAGCAATGTGTAATGTGGTTCTGGGCACACAGATTGTGTAAAACCACTTGGACCATTGTTCTCAGTGGGTAAACATACTTATATCACATTAGGAAAAACTAAAAAGTTGTTTTCCAACCTATTGAATATATTTACCTAATGTTTGGCATCATTTATAAACCTATAGCTCAAGATATGGACAGATCACAGCACACCACTTTTAACTTCATGCAGATTCAGTGTCATTGATAGATCAGGTCGGTTGGGCCACCAGATGGCCGAATGAATCTTGTGTTCCTTTATATTAAATTTATCCAAATGAATTTTGGACCATAACATAAACTTTTAAACCATTTTGATGCACAGTTTAGTATTAGTGTGTATTTTAGTCCACTGGTGTGCATGGATCCTACACATTTTGAGACATTTTTCATGGACATCATCACAAGCCCTCCAAATCACCTCTACCTTCCATGAAATTATAAAAAAAGTAACATTTCCCTATTTAATAGTTATAAACACAAAATAATGGAATCAAACATGAAGTGAAATATTTTATTATTTTTTTAATTTTCAATACTAAACTAGTTTAATAAAAGTGGGGTAATGGTGAAAATGAAATAGTGAATCGCAGTGTGATCATTTTCACCGATAATTCAACATCTAATCATTACAGTGGTGAAGGAAAATTTAATATATAAATGAGTGGATATATACTGAATCAAATATGATATGTGAAGATCTAGATTATATGATAAGTGTATCATTCAACAATTTGTTCTCATCAACCTCTCTAGTGTTTGTGATATCATGAGTTTTCTCTTTTTCACTTGGCATAAGTGGCTTTTGAAATAGATTTCCATAATTAAAACAATAATTTGATCACTGATTAGAAAAATTATAATATTTTATCCAATTAAATCATTTGACTTTGGGTGGTGAATTCGGCCACGCCTTCAGTCTATTAATTTCATTAGTTTTCATCTACATATCCCTTGAAATTAATTTTTTAATTGAACTTATCTTACACAATTAAAAAAAACATGAGTTCCCATAAATAATTCTCCCCCATGACTCTTTCAACATTTGAGACATTAATGGAGGTTAATTTAATTCACATTATGGGTTTTTTTCTTTAAATTTCATCCAAAATCCATGCATCGCTTCTTTCCCCCAAAACCATGAGAATAATGGGTGTGACCAGTCTTTATTTCTACATTAATAACACATTGAAAAATTAATTAATAGATACTAAAGTCCTATATGGATAACAACATTTGGAGACTTGGTTTTATAATTCTAAATAATTAATTGATTTTTATTTCAGGGTTGATGATGAAACCAAAAGTGTACCTAGCAAGATTTATAAAATTCACCTTGTATAAACCAATATATTTATCATCCCTATACTTTATCAAAAGGAATTCCTCTTAAATTTCTATGTAAAGAGTTCAAGTAAACTAATTACTACAAAATAAAATCCTAAAATCCTCTCATTCAATGGGGTCAATTTATTCACCATGTCTCATATTCCTAATAAGTGTCCACCATTGATTTTATTCACCTTCCAAATGATACAAAACTAATAGAAACTTTTCATTCTCTGAGCACTGGGGAACTAAAAATATTCTTTATTGGTAATGATCTATTTCTCTAAAATTAGTGGATCAAAGGACCCACTAAAGGAAGGTCGTTGTTTACACATAGATGAATCATTTTTTATACTCCTTTTTAGAAAATTTAGAAACTTATAATGATTCATATCTTGGGAGAGTTTTATAAGAATAGTAATAATATATTTCATTCCAATCCCAATGATGTTCAGTTTCACATGAGAACAATCATTACATTGTCCACCACATTTATTTTTTACACAATTCCACTTGTCTTTATCCCTTATCTAAAAACCAAAACATTAGTGTAAGAATTAATAATCATTAATTAGAGTGATAAATCATATAATCATATAAATAATTCATAATATATCCTAAATTATGATACCTTCTTATCAATATATGAAAATTTATGTTTATCACATGTCACATTCAATTCATCTTAGGTTTTCTTATGTTCTATCTCCATATTTTTTAAACATAATATCAAAAATATAACAATACCTTTTTATGATACAAAATGAGGATAAATTATTATAAAGTACATAAATATTAAAACATTTTAGATGATAATATAATATATTACCCAATAATTCACAGCCTATAACTGTAAAGGTTTAGTTTCTTTGGGGACTAGATACATAATCAACTTATTTCCTAAAGTATAATCAAAACATTCCATAAATAATTTTTTATATAGTTCCTCCTTAGAGATATCCTAATTAATACATTTCATTATAACCTTATGAAAATGGAAGCATAAGAAATGGTGACGTTACATGCCCAGTAAGGGTAAACATGCATGACATCAATCAAATATCACAAGTGAGAATAAGACAAGAATAAGGGTATGAGAGTATGATCAATACATACAAAATTTGTAATCAATAGGTTATAGATAATAAATCATTATTCATGGAATAAATCTTTTTCATAACAAATGATGTGAGTTATAAGAGTGGGAAATCATAAATAAGAAATCTTGATTCATGGGATCATATCATAAGCATAAAAAGTGTAAAAGAAGTTTGGAATAATATAAGCATAGAAAATCATTACATTAGTCAATGATCACTATTGTGACTATATGGGGTTCACTTCCCATTACCTTTTCATTCATGGTGGATAGAGTCCTATTTTGGATTGATTTCACTCACAACTCTCTTTCATATTATCTCATGAGATATAAATATTTTCCAAATTAATTAGAGGGGTATATAATTTTGGGTCACCAATAATATAGTAAAATCCAATTATATATTAGTCATAAGATCATAAAAATAATCATTATTTTATCATAGCTTGATAAACTTGTTGGAAACAAATGGGTTTCATGTAAACGTTCATAAAAAATCATAATCAAAATCCATACATAGAAATAAATTTGATGGTATCATGAGATAATATCCCTAGTTAAGTATAATATTCCATAAAGTATGATGACATAGATTAAAAATACTTTTATAAAAGTGTAATATTAATTAAAAAATAGGTGAAAATGTCATTTCCTTTTTTAAACCTTTGAAAAATAAAATTTTCTAGAAAAAAGGGAATATGATATTTTTGTATAAAATGGAAAATTTAATGGAATATTAGAAAAAGGTCAATATGGTTAGAGAATATATTCATTTGATGAAAGTTAAAGAAAATATCACACTTTTAAAAAACAATATAGGACATGTACGATGAAAATTGTAAATATTCATTTTTTTCCCTTTGGAAGGAATGTAAAAAATGTTTTAAAATGAGTTTATATAAATAATAATGAATATAAAATAATATTATTGAATAATTATAAATAATATTGACATTTAAGAAAATAATTTATGTCCAAAAAAAAGAAATAAGTTTGAGTTTTCATAAAAAAATTCCTTCGATATTTTGAGTACCAAAGAGGGGGGAATGGAAGGATTATATAAAAACCCTAGAAATAAATATAGAAGAATAAAATAGATGGGGTTTAATAGATAAATATAAAAACTATACAATTTAACCAGTAGATATTTGTACATGAACAATCCTAATTAAAAATGAGATTGAAACATACACCCTTTTCTCAAGTCCTGACATGATTTTTACACACTCTAACCTATTTTATAATAAATATATATTTATAATAAATCTATATATGAAGTGTATTCATACTTGTATTACTATATATGATTCATTAATAATTTTTAAATACTCATTTATTAATTGTTCTTCATAAAAATAAATATTTCGGTGTTAACTATTATTTATTCAATGCAAGGTTAAGTTTGACTATTCTTATACTTGAAATTTAGTAAAGTTTTTAATATCTCAATAAAATTAATCATGTCACAAATATCATATTTATTAATTAAAAAATGTTTTTAAAAATAATTTTATGGAGATAATAAAACATTAATTACATTAATTCGTGGAGATAATAGTGCACATATATACATAAGTGATTATTTCATTTTTTTCAATGATTGGAATGGAAGATAAATTGTAACACCTAAAATAGAACTACCTTGTTTAATCAAAGGGAACCACACAAACATATTCTTGTATACCTATATTCTAGAGGTTTCTGACTAGTGGTGAGGACTTATGGAACACTGTCGGGAGACTATTCCCAAATTACCAAGTTTAATCATAGAATGATAAAGGAATATAAAACAAATAAATAAACAAAATATTAAATAAATAAAAACCCATTAGTATAGATGAAAATAAAAATATGAATAAACCCATATAGCATCAATATGGAATGTTAGTTAAATAAACAAAAACCAAACAAAAGGATCAAATGTATGTATAAGAAAATAATAAAATCAACAACATCAAACTATATGTACATACAACATCATATGTATCATCCTACTAACCTAAAAACCCATTAATCACAGTGACCTTGACCTTCACTAGATTCTTAATAACGAACTCAAAAAGAACAAAAAACTCTTGAATAAGGTGTGAGTACAAGACTTCGTAGGATTCCACCAACAACCCTTAACATAAGTGTATAAGATATACATGTTCATGCCATTAATGTAAACGTGGTACATATATAAACAAAAACATATCACACATGTAAAAAATATGTTGGGTACTCATAAACTAGACCTACCTAATTTGTACCTATGATTGAAGGAATAATGATTATCCATCTGACACAACCCCTTGATGGGATTGTCTAAAAAGATGACTGATATATCCCTCGTTAAGGGATCGGCCAAAGAATATCGATCAAGAAACTAACACATCCTCTATGATGGAATAATTCATGAAGCTCTTTTTTATGCTCAAATTCAATATATAAGAATACAAAAATATGATACAATATGAAAATTATAGATTAAATATCACATATAATAAACAATCATTATAACCAGAACAATCCACATGGAAGAAGTATAAGCATAGGTCTCCTAGGGCTATACATGTACACCACATATGATCAAGAATAAAATATAGGTATATAGGGATATATTATCACACCAAAAATTAAGCTAATAACAAATATAAAACATGTGAAAAAGTAATGGGTTACTACATCAGGTGTACCAATGAAGATCAAGGAATGGGACACCGTCCATGCCTAGAAGCACCACTATATCCTAGAAACATTCTTAGTTTTACATGTTTAAAATTCTAGGATTGAGTCAAAATAGGAAACACACCCAAAAAAATATTTTACATGATCAAATCACCATGTAATATATGTTAATAGAATATATCATGATCCAAGCATTGTGGAGAATCCAAATTCTTGAATTCTGATGTTGATTCTATCAAAAATCATTAAAACACTCAATTGATCTTGTAATAACTCTTAAATATGACTGATACATCAAATATCTAAATATTTCAATCAAATAGAAGAGGATAAAATGGATCTCTATCAAAGGAGAACTTACTGTATTATATGTGAAGGATCAAATAGGTGTTCTGACATCGAAGATATGAGTTGGAAAGGGATAGGATAGTATAGAAATCCTATAGAGATCCTAGGGTTTAGAGCTATAGGAAAATATGTGGATGAGAATGGAAAAGATAACTAGTTCATTTAATCTAATAGAACCATCTAAATTAATGGTGTGAATTATGGATTCACATTGTGATAATTTAGGAAATCCAGTACACTAAAAAAATCATTTTCTTTAACCTAAAATTCTTAATCCTTGAGTCACAACATGAATTTATATTAATTTCATGAACATATTTCACCTCAATAGTGATGGATCATTATTATTTTCTAGAATCAATCATGTCATGACTATCCATTCATGGAGTGAATTTCTCCTATATCCAAATTCTAACCTTTGATCCATTTCCTTCAGTGAACACCCCTTACAAGATTAAACTTGATTAACTACAACTTTAAGTATGTAGAAAAACATAAAATGATACATACCTTGAGATTGATGATGCTACAAATACCCCCTCTAATTAATTCTCATCTTTGAGAAGTGTCTCTACGGGTCTACTCAAACAACTCAGACGACAATAATTTAATGTTAGTCTCCTAGTCCAACATATCTTCTTAATGACTCATGTCATGCCATTGAACTCAAGCTAGTGAAAGGGTCTTAAATTTTATAAATTTCTAAAAAAAATTCCATTGTCTTAATAGGTCACTCTATAAAATATTCATCTGGTTCTAGATCAACATCCTCCAGTCAAAATGATGTGTAGGATGGGTCTCATATATCTAAATATGAGAAACACTAAAAACATTGAGAATACCTTGATACCAAAGGGGAAGGTCAAACTAATAATCCATTGTCTCGATTTTTTCGATGATTTTGAGTGGTATTATGTACCATGGTGATATTTTTCCTATTCTTATGAGATTTATATACCCTAATTGAGGGGAAAATAATAAGAAAACCTTTTCAAGAACAACAAAATCCAAGGATCATCTCCTTCAGTTGGAAAATGAACACTTCAAACTCATATCTTTAAAAATCCATTTTCGAATCATCATTATCCACTAAAAGGTCCCGTGTACCATAAATATCCTAATACCTAAAGACTCACCTTACTTATTTCATCTTAGAGGTCAACAACATGACCTAGAATACAATGCCTTAAATGGTCCATCTAAATCGAAGACTAAAATCTGTTAATTAAGGAAAACTCTACTAGATCCTTGTGATCATCTCAAGATCCTCTAAAATCTAGAATAAATTATTGAGGAATATCTTATAAGGTATGGATCATTCTAATTAAATAATCATCAGTCTAAGGATAAAATTTCATTCATAACATCAATTGGGTACTCATCACCTTTTGTAATATTTTCCAAAACTATATGGAAAACAATGAATTTATATCAAATATCATGTTATAAAGAACTCCATGAAAATACCATATATCTCAAACATAGACCCTTCTTACCTCATCCACTGAGTTGGTCTCTCAGATTATTATGAAATTATATTACTCATTCAAAAAATCTACAAACTCCAAATAATTTATATACTTCTCAAGGTACTAGAAAACCCTATCATAATGTTTTTAATCACCTTATTCCACTTCCACATAAATACTAAAATTTTCTATAATAAACCTTTATATCCCAGATGCTTGGGCTTGATTTTTTGACAAATCAAGTAATGGGATACAAATCCTACAATGTCTTCCCTCATGCCTAACCACTAGAAATTCTTTTTAAAATCATGATACATCTTGGTCAACCTTATATAAAAATTCCACTATGAATTAAGAGAGGCTATAATCAGCTCATCTCTCATTGAAGATGGAAAAATAACCCTGCTATAAACCAAAACCATTCGATGTCTATCAAAATCCTAACCTAAAACATATCCACTTTTGGTTAACCTCTCAAACATCATGATACACTAGGGATAAATCTATTTATTTTTATTCTATCATTACATGATTCTATTACTTAAATTTTATTCATATTTTTATTGATATCGTTACTTTAACATATTATATTTTACAAAATGAATAATTCAACAAAATAGTTCTCAATACATTCTCTAGGATAAATTGTATTTTGTTATGTGACTTTTACCCTTTAAAAAAAGTATTTATTTTATCAATTTTATTTAAATATATTTTATTTTTTAATTTTTTTATTAGTAATTAATTATTCACTTTTTTTTGGTGTTGCATGTATACAAATCCATCGAACACATTAAATTTATTAAAGGGAAATATATTCTCAAATCCTAGGGTGTTACATTTACACACTCTTGTTTTTATGTGGTTATGTTATTGATGTCAAATAGTTTTGAAACTCTTAACAAATTTATTATCTTATTATAAAAAAGAATAAGTAATGGACTAAGAAAAAAAATGAATCCAATAACAAGAAATATCTAAATGGGCATCAATAAGTCAATCAATCTTGTACTTTCCTCCTCATGTTACTCCATGTCAACAAATATTGTGTGCATTATTCATATCTCAAACATGACCTTGTAATGTGAAGATCCACGTCATAATGATCACACACTGAGAATCTTTTCATCTCATCACAATTACTCATGATATCATGTATGATTAATTTATAGTGTTTTCTCAGATCTCTATATCTTTATCGATGATCATGGTCAATCCATGAGTCCCAGATTGCCTCATTTTCCTCTATATATCATATCCATTAAATCATGAGTAAAATTAAAATAAATATATATTGATATTTTTTATTCAGATACCTTATTACATCCCTAAAATATATGAAATTTTATATGAAAATATATCATGATTTTGAAACACCACAGTGTGTCGATTAGTTTACCGCAACATGGTGAACTTGGTCAAATCCAAATCTAAAATAAACAGCATAGTTTTACCTTTCATCCTTGTTTCATGATATTAATTTATTCCTTGAACTTATATTTAATGAGAAAAATTAAATAGTTATCCTAGAAATGGAATATGGGTTTAAATTAGTGTTAGGAAATTGTTTCCTTCATAAAAATTCCCTCCGGAGCATGGTGCCCGCAGATTTTTATTCTCACCATGGGATCAACCATAGAGATTTTCATTTAACTATTTATTTTTTAATCATTGATCAAAAACTGGTCTTATTAGAACTATATCATTTTCTATGATAATAATTTTAATCTTCCACTATGGCATAATCTTCCATTGTTATACCTATTTTATACTTTATCACGGTTTATAGGGATTTTTCTAGATTTTTCATTATACAATGAGGATAAACACGTGCTTCTAAAATTTAACTCACTGTGGTAGAAACTCGACTCCACCTTCAACTTTTATTAATGTTATGGGTTTATCTCTACTATGGGAATTTTCAAATAGGATTAAGATGCAATGGGATTATATTATTTAGATTTTGGTCTTCTAGATATGTAGAACACTACAATATTTTCCATTTCCATTTTCAATTCACAACATATCATTTTCCTTATTTGAATGGATCATGTCATTCCTAAATGAGCACCACAGCGTGGATAAGTCCACTTTCTATTACATTGATATTTTCACTCATGAGTGAGTCTTCACTCCTCCTACCTTAACCACTAGAATCCATAATTCCCTATAATCAACAACATGATGTTCTAAAATCATCTCAAATTATTACATTATCTCTAATTATTATTCTTAATCATTTTTCTTTTTTATTTAAATAATGATAATTTGATATAATAAGATTTATTCCAATCAAAAATATGTTATATTAATAGAACCTTTAGGAGGAAACTATAAAACACATGTGTGTGTCTGTATGGAATATGTTAGTATTTCCTGAACTCCACATAAATGGATAAGATCTATATATGACTATTTTTTAAGGGTCATACTATCATATCATCATTTTGGATGTTGTTTGTGATAGATATTTATCCATTGGTGAACATTAAATCATTTGGACACTGGAAAATTTCTTGATCGTCAAAATTGTTCACGGGTTCCTTCACTATCTTTATACTTCAAGTGATTTCCCATCCTCCATGATATATTTATAAGATAGTAAAGTTATATGTTATTTAAAAATAGTCTTCTAAAATATCTCCATATACACCCTTATGAAACACTTACTTGATCCAAAGAAGTTATATGATGAACTACAACATCTTCTTGATCTCCCTTAATAACATGGAAAACCATTCTGTAGTCATATCATATACATGATGTTAGAACTTTGATTGTTATCTTCCAAACATATCTCACTTCATTTCATTATCATGATCAAATACAAAGTTCTATCATCTATAATAGATCCAAAACTTCATGTAAGGAAAATATAAATCTCCCCTGAACACTTTATCTCGACCATTTATATCAAATTCATAATTATTGGGTATATATAAACTTAAATAAATATAACATAACTTCATTATCCTATGATTACATTAATCATAACAATGTATTCAAATTTTAACACACCTGAATGTATTTAACAACAATTAATAAAATATCCAACATGAAATAAAAAACATGCAAAGAATTCAGCATCATGACATACATGAAAAAATAAATATACTAATTTGGATATGTTTTATATTTTACCATAATAAACCCTTTAGATAACCAAAACATAATATACATATATTTTAAATTATTTTACATAACTATAAATTAAATAAAAAAAATTAAAAACACACTTTCAAAACCCAATGTTTTAGTTTCTTTAGATATTATCTACATAACCATATTGTTTCATGATATAGTGTAAATTTCTTCTAAAATATATATATATATACTTTATTTCTATTATTTATGTAAAATATATAGTATTCTTTTTCATTAAATTTAAAAAATAGAAACAATGGGGAAACAGATGAGATAAAATGATCTTTAAAGGAAAAATATGTAAATACTTTATAGAGGACTTATAATTACATCAGAAATAGGTTACAATATATGAGCATAGAATAAATAATATGATTAATGGACTAATATCATGAAATAATAATAATTAATCTTGTGTCAAGATATAAAAATCATAAATCAATTCATCGTAATGTAAAGCCTTGAAAGGTATATCCTTAAATCATTACATTTACCATGCACTAAGAATGTGAAATCATAAGATAATAATTACTATCCAACGATACATAACTTAGAACTGATTGACAAGAATAAGCATAAAAAATCATTACATAAGTAATTTAGTCCCTTGTATGATGATATTATTTTAATAAGAGTTTTTGTTGATATATATTGAGTGAAGATAAAAAAACAAATGAATGGAAAGATTATAGAACCCCTTAGAATAAAATAGGTTAGGAATAACATGGATTTTTTGTCTATATATCCCTCTATAAATAGAATGAAGAGTGAGGTGTTTCGAATGATCAATAGAATAATTTATATTCATTAGTTAGAGATTTTAATATCTTTCTAGAGTATGAGGATGTTTCTATATGAAATTTAAAGGTATTTTATAAATTTGTTTTTAGAATCTATTTAGAAATTGATTACATCTTATGAGTTTGAGGATCATATGAGATAAGATGGTTTTTATATAGGTTCTATATATTTATATATCATATACCTATATAAAGTGTGGAGGCTATATTTTTTTTGTGATAGTTCATTAACATGATTGTGGAATGAATAAAGATATAAATTGTATAATATTCACATTGAATGTGATTGAAAAATGATGTTTTTTATAATGATGTTGGTAATGAATTTAAAAAAATTAAAGTACTCTAAATTAGTTCATATTTCCTAAATTATATTTCAAATTTATATTTAATGGTTTTGTGAATGATTGAGTAATTTCAAATGTTATTTTAGTTATTTTAATATGATTATAAGTGGATGGAGTTGTTTTGAGAATTTCTGAGATTGGTTGATGACAATATGATGAAATTTCATGCATTTTTTAGGGGCAAACTAAAGTTCTGATATGACCTAATTTAGATGGAGATTAAACATAATTTTCTAAATCTAGTAATAAATTGAAAAGTGTAATGTGAAAGATCTTTTAGAGCTAAAAATCATTAATGAACTATGATACATAATAAAAAATATGTTTTCAAACTCTGATACATAAGAGTAACTTAGAGAATATAAATGTATAATTAGCTAATATAAAATATTATCTCCAAAGTTTCACATTATATATAAGATTAAAATTTGAGGATATATAAGTGTAAAATATAGTTTTAATGGATATATAATATTCTTTAGGTGGCCATTCATTATTTAATAGGTTTTCTTAAGTTATATGTAATAATAAGTATGACGGTGTTATGTTTTTCATCAATGGATATATGTCATGATGTAATGTGATGAATTCATAATTTAAGCTATCAATGGAATTATTATAATAATATTAATACATTATTGTGATTTATTACTTTTTTTAAAACTATGTTTTCTTGTAATAATGAACACTAGGAAAATAATTTGTCAGAATCTCTAATGTTCAAATGAAGAATGATGTAGAGAAGACACTAAGATTTGTGGAAAATTAAATTTAAAGATCAAAGATAATTTATGATGAAATTTGAAACAGAAATAAGAAGATTCAAAAGGAATAGTTTTAATTTATTTATGAATATAAAAGATAAATATTTTTTGAGTTTAAATATTTAACTATTTTATAAAAAGAGAATATCTTGATGTAGCACATTTCAAGGAGTTTCAAATTTTTTATTATTAGAAAAATCAACCTGACAAATTTTGGTTTAAAAAGTTAAATAAAACCCACTGAAAATGGTGTCAGATATAGATGTTTCTATTATTTAATATCTCAATTACCAAAAAATGTTTATAATAGAGAGACTTATGGGTTCATATGACTGAATGTTCTTCATATTTAATGTATTGAAAAATAATAGAAAGGGAATCCATGAATAGTTTTTTACAACTCGGGAATTATATCAAATATTTTTACTTGAAGGGAGACATGATCTTTCCTTATTGATCATTTTTTAAGGTTCTATATATTTTTTTTATTTATTCAAGTTAGTTATAATAAATATTCAATTTGGTTCTTTTATAGATAGTTAGTTCTAGTATCAAGTTCGAGGATATTTCATTTCCATTGGGGGATTTTGATAATAAAAGATTATTCATGTATATATGGGATGACAACCACCATAACCCGATGAAAATCTCACACATTATGAGTAAACCACATAAATGTTTATTTTCTAGGTTGTTTGATTTTTTTACAATGTTTCATTCATATATATTGAGTATGATATGGGATAATGAGATCTATTTACAATTACTATTGAAAAGATAAAATAAAAGGATTTCAATTAATGGAATTTTATCAACATTTATTCACCCCCACCCTCATAGTATATCTTCATTGGTCCAATAGATCATAATAATTACTATTATAGAAAAAGTATTTACCCCTAATTGTATTTTCATTCAAAGGAATAAAAAATTTTGAAGTGCTAATTTGTAAAATTTTGTTAGTTTCCTATCAAATAATTTAATGTGTTTATATATGATAAAACCTTCATAATAATAAAATAAGAGAGTAAAATATTTTTTCCAATATCCCATATATTAGAAATGTTAAAAAGAAAAAAATATATCAGATTCTATATACTAAAAGCAAATAGAAATTATATTTCTCATGGATGTTAAAATTTTAGTGGTAAAATCCATTGGTAAAAATATAGAAAACACTTCTATCTCTAAAGGTTAAATTTTTTTAATGATGATGATGAAACTAACAAATTTTTTAAAGATAATCAATCGGTTAATTTAAGTAAAAGTGATAAGATTATGTTTCCAAGTAATTATAAATTTATTGAAATTTTGTCTTGATTAAAACCCAAGATAATTTTCTTGAATAATTTTTCACTTTTATTTTTTTAATATTTTTAATAAATGTAGGTTGAGATCACTACACTTAAAAAACTATGGAATAATGGTGGATTAATTGGAACAAAATGTGTTGCTGTTTTTAAATCACACTAAAAATTTAAGGATATAAATTCTAGAAATATGGATCTTGTAGAACAGTGGTGAAGATTTTAGAACTAATTACATAAATAATTAATTAGAAAGATATAAATAAGAATTATATTAATTTTTAGGTACATTAATTAAATTAAAAACAAAGAACATTAATTTTATGAATTATAACTCATATATAAAAGCAAAGAAATTAAAAAATATTGGAAATTACTTTTAGGAAAATAAAGATACACTTGAATAGTATAAAAACCATATCAAAAATATCATAAAAGAGTGTGAAGAAAAAATGAAGTCAAATAATGTAGATAAAAAATACTCTAAAAATTTAATTTCTATAACTATAAGTAAAATTGATAAATATGGAAGTGATTCAAGCTTAATCTTCACAAACTTCTAAGAGAAGGGTTATTTCCATGCATATTTATAATGATAATCTTTCTACTAAAATACCACAATCTATTGAAAAGAATATCTTGAGATTATTTGTATATATATCTACTAAAGGACCTAATAAAAGTGAGGTTACACCTATTATAGATAATACTGTGTGTATTAATGTTTTTTTCATGACTATTATAGGATAAAAATAAATTCATGGTAAAATCAATTAAAAATATTAGAAACCCAGTATGATATAAAAAATGGATTTAAGAAATTTCAAGAGAGTTAGTACCCAAAGGATTCTCAAAAATATATTACCTTTAGGAAATGATATAAAGATGTAAAATCTAGGTAGAGTGTGTGTCAATGGATAAAATTGTGTTTTGTTAGATATTATTGGAGTTATGATAAGTTTGGTCACATAGTCTTTTATTACTGAAATAATATGTAAATTCTTGAAGGACCAAGGCCTGCATCAATAGGGAGGAATAAGTGATTAAAAAAAGAATATAACATAAATTTAAAAGTTCCATTTTTCTTAACTAATTTTAAATCATGGAAAATTTCAATGGAAATTTCAAAAAAGGTGGTCATTGTGATGAAATTTTTTTTGTTCATACCTATAAGTCATGATTCATATGTTGTTGCAGAAATAAGAAAAAAATATGAGAAAGGAAAAATAACCAATGAATTTGAGTTAAAATTGAGGTATATTTCAAAGAAAATTATTATAGAAACATACATCCAATAATTTTTAGAAATATGATCCACTAAAAATGATAATATGATTCTTCTATAGGAGAAAATGACACACCACAGACAACAAAAAGCAATCCATGAGTTTTGGTGATGATGTACCATAGATATAAAGAAAAAATTTAATTAGATAATGAAATAAAAGGATTGATTTTGTGGAAGACAATTATGAGAATAAAATAGGTTTAATATCATGAAATGTTTAAAAAATATGGTGAACCATGAATTATTTGGAATCTTTGTAAAAATTGAATTAAAGATGGAAATATTTCAAAAGTATATGGTATGAATGGATTTTCCCACCTTCATGATTGTTATTTTTATTTAAATATTCCTTTACATGTTTCAATGTTTATTTCCAAAGAAAATCATTTTATCGATATTTTGAGATTTTTTTGTTACATTTTATCAAAATAAGAGGATATTTTCTCATGTTTTCAAAGAAAGGTCTAAGTGTTCCTTTTAAATAATGTTTAATCCATGTCAATATCCTTTCTTGTTTTTCATGATTCACTGGGGATATGATATTTTTATATTATCCACTTTCTTTCTAAGCATGGATTATGATGATGACTATTTAAGGATGATTAAATGTTTCCAATTTCTAATCTATGGGTTAATGATGTTTTGATGAAAAAATTATTAAAAAAAATTCTTTTTTATTGGATATTCTATTATGAAATTATGATGTGTTTATAAAACCCATTTCATTTCCAGGGGTTATTCTATGATGATATGATAAATGTATCATGATCTTATGGCACACATATGGATGATTTTCATTATGTGATAAGTGGGATCAGAATCATATTTCCTGTCTAATTCATTATGTTAGGACAGATATATTTTCAGATAATAAAGACCGGAACGGTGAGTAAACCCATTTTAGAATGGAAATATATCTAATAATATTGTATTTGGAGTGAACCTTGACTAATGAAATGATGGAATGGGGAGTGCACCCAATATTCTATAATATATTTGGAAGTGATCCATGAATAAGGAGTTTATTTTCTATACTTGTATGTATCCCATGAACATTTTTATTATTCTTATGACATGTTCTTATGGTTCATGATTGATTATTGATGGTTTCATACACTTATGACATATACCTCTTGTTATGAGAAAGTATTGTTCCATGATTCATGATTAATTATCTTTGATCGACTGGGTATGATTATTGTAAGTTATTATCTTGTTCTTATACCCTTATTTGTATACTCAAACATTTTAACTGATTGTTATCTATTATGTATGTAGGACCCCGAGACACCCTAAGAGGGGAGGGGTGAATCAGGGTGGCAACTTTTTCTTCTTTTAGTTGTGGATCTTGTTCCCACGTTGGTAGGAACTACTTAAACCTGTATGATGGATATGATCAGCAATTAAACATTAACATGTAGAGAGATGACACAGCTATTTTTACTTGGTTCACCACTAAGGGCTACGTCCAAGGAGAATACGCCGACAGGTTGTCGGTCGTACCTAAATCCACTATGCTTCACTAGCTGTAGATTACAAAGGTTCAGGTACAGTCACTCTGTCCCAGGCTCACTGCCTTTACAATTGTTTAGGGATAGCTCACTGCGTCCCTCGGGTCACTCCCGTTGACTCCCCCTGGCTCACTGTCGTTGGTGAAGTCCCACTCAGTTTATAGACGTGAAGGTCTCTTCAATAAATGTGCATTGATGTTCTTTGTCTCCTGTTCAGCATGAGACTTTTCTTGCATCAGGGTTCAGAGTTGATGCTCTTTATAGTTCAACCTTTCTTCTTTAGTGCAATGACTGAATGCACTAGATCCCCTTGTCTTCGTTTGCCTGAATCACAATCACTTATGTGATTGCTCAATAAATGATGTTCAGCTTACTCGGCATTCGTCAGAATCAATTCACCATGTATGCATGAGATCATGCATGTATCATTTAGATTTCTTCTTCAATCTTACTTTCCACCGAAAGTATCAGACAATCATTCAGTTCTCGTGCAGCTCCAGAAAGGCGGGCGTGCTTCAACAATATTTGGCTCTCCTTTTCAAGCCCGACGCGCAAGTCTCCATCTGGCGCGCAAGTCTTAGGCGTGCAAGTATAACCTGGCACGCAAGTGTCTCCAAAGCACCTGCGTGACTCTGCCTTCTTGAAATTCAAACCTACGCGACTCACTTCCTTCCTTTCCCAAATCACTTGGGGCGCTCAACCATCAGTCGGCGCGCAACCTCTACTTGCGCAACCCAATTACCACTTGCGCGGTTCAACCACCTGCACGACGAGAGCTCGAACAATCTCAAAGTCTTGAGCTCCATGAGAAATGAGTAGGGGTGGTCCAGTATTTATAGGCAAACTGGACCCCCTGCGCGGCGGCGCGCAAGTCATCCATCGGCGCGCAAGTCTCGGCCCCTGCTAGGCACTTGCGCGATCAACATCCAAACTTGCGCGAACATCTTGCCTTTGCCAAATTTGGATCTTCTGATCTCGAAAAACCATAGGCGCGCAAGTTATAATTCATTCAAGGTGTCGGCGCGCAAGTCTCTTCCCAGCACATAATTCACCTGCGCGACCTCACCAAAACTCGTGCGACCCTTATCCCTTTGCCATATTTTGATGCTCTGGTCTTCAAAAACATATGGCGCGCAAGTTTTCTATCCTCCAAGATTATGGCGTGCAAGTCCCTTTGCCAAAATCACTCTTCTTCATTTGTTGATTTTGAGGCCCTGGAATTTAGCAAACACTGGAAAACAGCGCCACCTTGTATCTGCTCTTTGTGTACCGCCTCCAGATTATTCATTCCTCTGTCGATGTTCTTGAATCAAACATAGATCGTTGACCACAACTCTTGAACTCGACATGTCACCATGGAATCTCCTTTGTCAACAAATTTGTATGTCGTTTGTTTGCTTTGTCGACAAGCACGATCACCTCAACAACACTTCTTCTTGGTGATCTGTATCCTTCAGCAACTCTTTTGCTTTTATCACAAACTCCACTATTGTGATATGTATTCTTTGAAGGAACAGCTTTAGTACCATCATCTTCTATGACAATGTGATGTGCATGGCCATTTCATAAGTCAACTCATTGGCACATTACCGCCTTCATCAACTGTCATGATCAACTTCATGCAATAAGGAGGAATTGCATAGTCTTCATCCAAAAACACCATCCTGCTTTAATCATCCTTTGATGGATTACTCCTCACATTCTTCATTGTTGTAAACAATGTATCACCTTTGACACATGTTCTGTGAACTTACGATCAGCACAACAATCGTCTGAATCACCACTCCTCTACTTCATCGGAGTACTTCATGATCTCCTTCATTGTGAGCTTTCATTCCTCCATTTTATTGGAGTACTTCTTGATCTCTTTCATTTTGATATTCCATTGACAGCTATTGACAACAAATACAAACCTATACACAAAGTGGTTCCAACAATGTATACCCTTACTAAAATTATAATCTCACCCTTTATTATGTTTAATTTTCCCATGTCATAAAGAAGATATTTGTTTATGGTATACCTATTAAGTATACTATGTCGTAATAAAATTTTCTGAGATGTTGAAAATCTTTCTTGAAATAAGATTTCTATTTTTGTAGTCTCAAAATACGTTAAACCTTTATTGTTCTGGGGCATGTATAATTTTTTTATGTATTGAATATTCATATAAAATTATATGATATTTACCTATTTTATTTTTCGGTAGCCTTAATAATTTTATTACTTTAAACCATTGATTTTCCATAAATTTTACAAAGTGATTACCTATATATAAACTCAGCATGTAAACAACTATATAATAAAGGGTATATATATATATTCAATAGATGTATAAAGGTCACATGACCCTTTATATTTCTATATATATCCTTGAATAATTTTATAAAATCATTTAATATTTAATTTCTCATCATCTCTACTATATTTCATGATTTTTCTATTCTTCCCATAAAAATAATCAATAATATGGTCTTCATTCGAAATAGAAAGGATAAATACATTAATCTTGTAGTATTTTATTTTCTTGTAGTATTATTTTAGTTTTTATTTTCCAAATTATGTTTTATTTATATTACTAGTATTACCTCATTTTATATTATAATATTATTTCTTAATAAAATAAAAAAATGTATATTTTATTTCAGTGTTAGATGTAAGACAAGTTGGCATATAAATGATATTTATTAAATGGAATTTAAAACTAATTATTTGGGGAGATTCAGTACTTATCATCAAACCCTCTATTTCATTGTTAAGCACCACGAACTCACTTGAAATAATGTTAGAAAAAGAAACCAATCAGTCCTCCTTTTTCATTAAAACCATCATTTTAATATCAAAAAGGCCTATTAGGATTTATGTGTCTCATCTCTATTGTAAAATATAATTCAAATATAAATTATATGGTACTTAATTAATATTGTACCTTAGTCTCTCCCCCTTTATGAATTTTAGAACCATATCACCCTTTATATTATGGTTCCTTATTCATATTCACAGAAATTCCATAACTATCTTACTTATATATTTACACCATCTTTGATAAATAAATTCCATTTTATTTCTCCCATTTTGGTAAAATAAATGTATTTACAAATTTAATAAAAAAAGGGATAAGTGTATTCATAATTTTTACTGGTAATACAACTCATTACCATCCTTATATAATTTATCTATTGAATAGTACTCATCAAAAAGAGAGAGAATTTAAATAATATAATATTGGAAAATTGAAATATCATTTAATCACATTAATACTATAGAGGAAATATAATTTTTTGTAGTCAATAATTATCAATTAACAAAACTATGTAGTCCTTGAATGATCCTCCAAAAAATATATTTACAATACCTTTATTTATTCTTCAATAAAACAACACCTTTCATTCCAAATCATCATCAACTAATTCAAACTTAAATAATTGAGAAGGTTTCACTAATTCATAACTTAGATTTTGAAGGAATGGGGTTGTTTGGTTTATCAATACCTTGATACCAAGAGATTTCTACATTAATCATTAATCAATTTTAGCATTTTCCTACCCATTTGATCAAAGCCTTTTCAGATTTTATGGGTACATAAATAGACTTTTTATATCCTCCATTATCCATTACATCAATTTTATTCATTTATTTTGCCACCTTATTATTTCTGATAGGTTCCAATTATTCTCTCCATGTGAAGTGTTGTATCAAAACACCATTTGGATTTATAAAATTGGAATCTACATGGGAATTTTCTTTATTTAGTCTTCACATTGGATTGAGTATGTTGAAATAAAAATAACATTTCAATAAATCTTAGAGTGATTGGATTCTTTTTATCCATACGATCCTTTGAATGTTTTGTGACATCCTCTTTCTTTTCTTGAACCAAATTTGAAAGAACGTCATTATGGAACATTTTATTAAAGGAATTAGAATTAGACGTTTACTCTAATTTATTTGATAGCCATTATAAATAATTTCTTATGGTGTGTCTTGATTTTTTATACTATCCAGAAGTTCTCTTCATTGAACAAGGATTGGTAGAAACATTATCTTTCTATTTTGAATTCAACCCTCGATTCTTCTACACATATTTCAATTCTAGATTTGTATGCCAACAATTTTTATTTTTTATTTGGAAAAGAAACCACACCATGGGAAATACACTTATATATTTGGTCCTCTCTTAAAATAAGTGTTTTTGTCGGATTCTAAGAGTCACATTTCTACAGATATATTTTCCTTAATAGTGGAATCATCTATCTTTAATAAGGATTTTGATGTCCTCTTAATGTTATGTGCGGTTCTTCCCCTAGACACTATTGGAGTTAGTGTAATAGAACACACTGTTTTTACTTTGGATTACAAGTATTTGGTGTTCTAGAACCAACTATTTGTACTTTGTGTCCGAACCAAGTTGATAAGGATGATGATATTCAGGTGTTGTCTTTTTTGTCAATAAGGTTTAGAAGAAAGTGATGTTTAAGAAGAAAATAAATCACCTCACTTTGTTTTTGGTGATAATCGGACTGACCATCATATTCAAGAAAATCAGACTCATAATGGTTAAGAAACTCCATCAAATTGAGATTTTTTTTGGATGAAAATGATCATTAAACTCGCCTCATGCCCAGTCTGGAAAAGAGACCTTAATGGGGGAGAATCAGTGTCTCCAAGACTATGATATAAAAGTGATGATGTTTTACTAATCACAGAGTTTCCACAAACTATAAGTATTCTCTAAAACTTTTGATGCAATTTTGATAAAATAAAGGGGGTGAAGAGATGATTCCAATCATATCCATTCTGATTATAAACATGTCAATCATATTCTTGATGATATGGAAAGAAATATATTGATAAAAGTATGTAATGTTACAATACTTTAAATATTAAGTAAGATGATGCTAATATTGGTCTTAAATACATTCAAATTCATGAAGGAATTCATGATATAATCTAAAGTTTTTGAAATAATAAAATTGGTGAAGCCTGTGTTTTCAAGGTCATCAATTTAAGTTTTTCGGATGATGACTTTTTTAAAAATATGAGAAGGATGATCGTAATGAAGAAAAGAAACAATTTGCTAATGTCGGGGATAATGAAACCAATCCATCATATTTAGTATTTTATTTTATTCATAAAAGGTATAGTAATTTGTTCAATAAAAGTATGTGGTATTGTATTCAAAAGGGAAAAAATATGTTGTAGCTGAAGCTGCTGATGTCGGTCCATCTGACTCTGTATGCCAACATAATCCTCGAAGGAAGAATTATTTGGGATTGGTGAATGCAATGAAAAATAAATGTATGTCTTGTCCAATATAAAGAATAAATTCAATGATTGATCAAAAATTTAGTCAACCATTTTAAAGGATTAATTACATTGTTTATCATCCAAATGGGACAAGTGAAGTGATGGAGAACAATCTTCTAATTTAAATTTGTCATCCTCATAATGAGACAAATCATAATCAGAATTGGAATCAATCTTCAGAGGAGAAATAAACATTTAGTAAAAAGTGTAAGATGGATCCCCATTCTCGGGGTCTCCCGTTCTTCGCCTCGCGCTAGGGTTCCTTCGCCGCACCGCCACTCCCTTCCCTCTCGTCATCCCCTCACGTTGAGAGGATTTATCTGGTGTTACCCTCCGTCTCTCAATCTCGTCCCCTTGTTCACCTCCTGGTGCGTGTTCGACTCCTTCCTCGTCTTCTTCGTTCTCCCTTCCCGTCTTGTTTGGCGATCCTCAGATTCGCTGCTTCTTCAAGGGCCTCTTCCACTGCGACCATCACTCTTATTGCTGGAATCATCGTGAATAAACCCCACCCTGGTTTAACTCGATGAGACTACTGTGATTTGGGTCTTTTGACGGCGGCATTCGGTGAGGTTTTTTCTGATTTCTTGGCCGGCTTTTGGGTTTTGTCTTCATTCTTTCTTTACTTGCCGTTTTGCGACTGCCTCTTCCTCTCGCTTCATGGATTCTCATTTTTCAGCCTCCTTTCCGATGGATCTCTTGTCTCCAGGCACTGGTCTTCTTTCATTGCTTCTCTGCTCTTATTTCGTTTTTTCCTTCACGTTTCGTGCTTTCCATTTCATGTTTGCGTTCTTTTTTTGTGGTTTGTTTACATCCTCTGGATATCGATTTCGACCCTTTATGTGTTGATGAATCATATTGGTTCGCCAATTTTGCCCTCGGTGTTTCATCCTCAACCACGATGGGTTCCGTTGTTTTCAGATTTGAACAAAGTTTGTTCAGGCGCTGTTGTGGTCTTTGCTTCTATGATGAAGGTTCAAAGTTGGGGTTTTCTGGAAGGGTTTGATGGTCCTGGAAAGGTTGTGGCCCGATGCCGAGGATCTGTCTGCCCAAAATCTGCCCTGGATTCCTGCTCCAATGCTCCTCCCCAGGTCGGTCTGGTGCAGTGGTTGTCGTGGAAGCTTTGGTATGTGTGGTTTGTGCGGTCATCTGCGGTCTAGGAATCACAACCTGAGGTGGCTTCTCTCCTTCCTATGGGTTTTGGATGATGGTGTGAATGGTGTTTTCTGTTGTATGATGACTTCGTGAGCCAGATTCTAGATCCAGTTCTTGCGATGGAGGTGTCTGTTTTGTTGTTCTCTATTCACGGTTGAAGTTATGGTTGTTTGGTTTCATCAGATTTGTTGTAGACGTTGACAGCGATGGAGTGTCGGTTGCTCGGCGAAGGTGTGATGTGGTCTGTAAGTGGTTGTGTCTTGGCGGGCCAGCATTTCTTTCATTTGAATTTCGAATTTTGATATGTGGTTTTGTGGAAGCTCGGGGGCGGTGGAAATTTTGAATTTCATACCATGATTGCCTGTCGTTTTTGAATTTTGTAGTCCTGGAATTTTGATTTGATTCAGTATGTGTTGTGTTTTGTAATGGTTCCCATTCATCCTCAAAGTGGGTTTTATTAAAAATACGAAAATAAAGAGATTTGGATTTGGAATCAATCTTCAGAGATATTCAAGGAGATAAAAAAGGTCTAGAAATAGGAAGGTTGAATTTCTAAGATGTTTTCTTACAAGAAGATGATACATTGCATCATAATGAGAAAAACATACCAAGTGAATCATAATAGGTAATAGAAACCAGATAGGGTTTTTTGAAGAAATTTAGAAGAGAGGTGAAGTGTTTAGAATATTTGATAAGGATCGATAAGAAACGCGAAGAACTTTGAAACTTCGATGAAGTCAAATATGCACTGTAAATTCAAGTAAACATGAAAATTTGGTAATTTGGTTAAGCGGGAATGTTTTCAGGAATCTCAACCAAACCTCATTTGGGGAGAGTATAAAAGGAAAAAAGTGCGTTGTACTTTTATGACTGAAGTACTAGTCGTGATAAGTAGAGCAAAGGTGGAGTGCTGAGTAAATTCTAGAGAGAAGTAGAGGTTTCCAAATTGTTTTTCTTGAACAAATCATGCAAGATTGAAGAGAAAGGAGATGAGAAAATATTGTAATGTATTCATCCGATCATCATATTCATCTGATTATCATATTAAACTAGTTATTGTATTTGGTAGGATTATCATATTGAGAACTAAAAAATAAAGTGTTCATAATTGTCTCTACCGTATTGTAATAGAGATATATTTTAATATTGAGTAATAAGACAGCGAAAAATCATACTATGAAATTAGAATGAGTTTTGTTACAAAGTCCAAGAAGTTATTAGCTTCTTGGTAGTAAATCAAAGAATTTATTTGAAATATTATATTTGGGAACGTTAATAAAGTAGCACAATAAAATGGTTTTTACAAAAACATTGTATTACATCATTTTTACTTGAGGAGCACACTCGCTATTGGATTGTTTAAATAGTTCTAAACGGGAGAAATGGAATATCTTACTCATTATATTCTACACAAAATGATTTTTTTTCTAGTGGATTGTGTGGTGTTGGATAACTTCTAAACCATAACAAGGATGTTGCTATTCTGATTGAATATTGCACCACATAAATACTTGTGTTCATATTGATGTGTGTTTGATTTTTTTTTAATTAGGGAAGAATTATTTAATAGTAGGTGAATGTTTTTTCATAAGAAAGGAAACATAAAAGAAAAAGATAAAAATAATTCACTCCTCCCCATTTAGTGATACGACTATCCTTATAGGGAAGTTATAATTGGTATTAGATATAAAGCTTCCCTTTGCTATTTTTTGCTTATATTTTAAAGAGAAGTTGATGGAAAAAAATGTGCGAACAGTAAAGGAATTCCAATTTTCGATGGTAATAATTTTCATATCTAGAAATATGAAATATTGACTTGTCTCATTTTTATTGGATATGATGTTCTTGAAGGTGTAAAGAATGAGTTTCCTTATATTGATAAAAAGGTTCCTCTTATATCTGTTGATAAGAAGAATCTTGAGAATGATGGAAGGACCAAGAGTGATTTACTATATTAACTTTAAGAAAGTTAATTCCTATGAGTGAAAGATGTTTCCACATCCAAAGGTATATGGTACAAGTTGAATAACATATATGAAGTAAATACAAAAGTGAAAAGAGAAAAATTGCAAATACGGCGGTTGAATTATGGAGATTTTAAAATGGGTGAGTATGAATCTATTGGGGATTAATTTATGTGGGTAAATGAAATTTTCAACATTATCAGATGTCTTGGTGAGAAGTTAAAATATTATATAATTGTTTAAAAGATTTAAGGAATCCTTCTCGATAAGTTTTATGCTAAATTTTCCTCATTGGAGGATAGATATCCTGAAACCTTATATCTGGATGATTTTAATAGTACTCTCACCACATATGAAATGAGAAGGGAGAAATATATTAAAATAAAAACAAAATTTGATAGAAAAATGTATTTCAAGTATGCCAACAATGAAAAAACAATTAAGAATCTAATTAAAGAAGTAGCCTTTGATACTGATTCTGAAAATGAGGTATGTAAAAATCTTGATGATATTTTATCATTGTTTTCTAAAAATGTGAGAATATGTAAAAGTAAATACAAACGGGAAATTCCATTTAAATTATTTGAATATGGAGTCATTGGTCACTTTGTGGCTAATTTTTTTCAATGGAAGAAAGAATAGGATAATGATGAAGAAGAATGAAATCCCAAAAGACTATGGAAGAAACATGTTGATAAGGATTAATATTTTTCCAGAGGGAAAGATAAAATATTCATCAAATTCAAAAGAATAAGTTTCTTATCTAAAGATGAATTAGATGAAGGTAGTGATGTTGAATTTGAAAAGTCTGCTAAGTTTTTTGGTCAGAATATGTTATTGAAATAGTGAATGATCATGAATTCGGAAGCAGTAGTTCTGAAGAAGAAGTAGTAACTTGATTAGAATGTCATCTGAAAGTTGAATTGAAAGAATGATTAATAAATATTGGGAGGAAATATTTCGAAATAAGGAAGTTGAAAAATTAATGCATCTCAAAAAATAATCAAAATTTTTTTCCAGATGAGAATGTAAAGATGGTGAAATAGATTGATGATTTAAAGAAATCTCTTAAGAAAGAAAAGAAAAATAATGAAAATCTAGAAGTGAATGTGAAGGAAAAAGAAGAAGAGTTGGAACTTGTTCAAAAAAAGTTACTAAATATGAGGAGATAAGTAAAAGTTTTAAGAAGTCTATATCTGAATCTGGTGAAATTTCTCATAAGGAGAAACTTAATAAGGGTCAATAAAAATTACCTTCAATGATTTAGAAGAAATATTTTAGTGTTTCTAAATGTAATATTGATGGGAATGTTTTTTAAGTGGACAAGACCAAAAAAGTTTGGAATTTTCTTGAGTCCAAAAATGTTTCTAAACATGATGAATATGCAAATTTTTTCATTACTTCAGGTTCTGACAGGTTGAGAGGAAAAAGAAGGTTCTGATTGATAACATAAAGGTTGGTGGTCCAGATAAGAAACACAAAAATGTTGTTTAGAAACATGTTCACAACTCTGGTCAATATGGATGTTTTAGATACAAATAATCCTTCTATGGATACTGTTTGTATTATGGTGAATTCATACATAAATAAAATATGTGTTAGTTTAACCAACAACATTATTATTATTCCCTATGTTATGGAAGGCAATATTTGAGGAAGATTCAATCCACTCAAAAGAATAAGTCTGAGAAGAAAATTCAAAAGAAACCTGAGAAGGCTGGTGTGAAAGTTGAAAATAGGTTCCACCCATTGAAAACCATTTTTAAAAGATGTGAACAACATAGACACCTTGTAAATGGATTCCTTGTTTTGATTCCTACTTAAAAAATGTTTCTTGACAATTCTCAGAAGATCTAAGTGAAGAATCAAAAGAAATAAGAAATGGAACATGTTGTTGAAACTACTCTAAAATCTATAAAAGGGGAATGACATTGGATTATTTATAGTGGGTTTTCTTCTCATATTATTGGAGGAATAATGTAATTTAATAATTTTAAGGAATTAAAATAAGGAATGATGATATTTTTCAATAATGAATAGTTGATAATTAAAGGTGTTCTTTCATCCATTATTTGGAAATAAAAGATAAAATCAATGAAATATTTATTTTTCGATGGGATGAAACAAAAAATTCAAAGTATTTCACAAATTTTTTATGATGGTAACAAAGTTATATTCATAAAAGTTAGTTTTGTTGTGAAAATTGAGGAATATGGAAATATTTTTACAAAAAGCCAACATACGAAAGGAATATTATTTCAAGTTGTTGAAATAAAAAATCTCTTGTTACATAAGTATGGTAGAAGAGAATAAATTGTGGCATAAATGTCTAGGAAAAAATGTGTCAGAGAAACATGAGAAAGTTATCAAAGAGAGATATTTTCTATGATATTCCTCATATTCCTATAAGAATATATTGGTGTTGCACTATTTTTCAGAAAGGAAATATTACAAATTATGTGTGTAAGAAATTTGAGATTTTTTAAAAACAACCCCAAGAACTTATTCATTCCAAAGTTTTTGGGATAATGAGAAAACATTCATAAATATAGATAAGTGATTAATCACTTTCATTTACGACTTTACTCGCATTACATGTGTTATGTTTATGAAACAAAAGTTATATACTTTAAAAATGATTAAATGTTTCTAGAAGATAGTTGAGAAGGAATGTGAGTATTCAGGGAAAAAGTTGAGAATTGATAATAGTTGTGAGTATAAGAATGAATAATTAGTAAGTTATCTTGAGAGGCAAGGAATTCAATATGATTATAGTTCCTTATACACTCATCAATAAATTTGAGTTTCTCAAAGTAATAATAGATTTTTGGTGAAAATGGGTAGAACTATGTTACTTGAACATGGTCTTTCTCATTATTATTGGAGGAAAACCATGGGTAATGTTGTATATATTAAAAACTGATGTTTCTATAATCCAAATTCATATATGACTATATATGAAATGCTTTATGATAAAACTAAAAATTTAAATAACTAAAGAGTTTTTGGGAGTCTATTCATTATAAATGAGAATTGTGAAAACCTTGGAAAGTTTGAACCAAAAGTTGAAGAAGGAATATTTCTTGGCTATGATCCAAATGGAAGAGGATATAGATGTTTTTGTAAATAAACTTGAATAATTATTGATTCTTTTTATGTTAATGTTATTGAAAACCCTAAAGAGGATAAACATACTAAAACTGATAAGGAAGTTGAACATGGTAAGGAAAGTTTTGTTTACAATTATGATAAGGATATAAACAATTGTAATCCTACTCAAGAAGAAGAAGAATTAGACTCAACTATTTTTAGTGATGAGGAAGAATATCAAAAATCTCATCCTAGGATAAGGAAGCAAGTATATTCTTAGAATATTATTGGTGATCACATTAAAATGTTTAAACAAGAAGAATAATAAATTTTATTTCACATACATTATTGTATTCAAATGTTGAGATGAATGATGTTAAAAAAGATTTGGATTATCTAGAATGGGTTTTGGCCATTAATGGAGAGATTGATCAGATATAAAAGAATGATAAATGGGAACTCGTACCTAAACCAGGTAAAAATATATGTTTTTGGTACAAAGTGGGTTTTTCAGAACAAGCTAAATGAAAAAGGTGTTGTGAAAATAAATAAGGAAATATTAGTACGCAAAGGTTATTCAAAAATTGAAGGTTTTTATTTTGATTAAACATTTTCTTTGGTGGAATGTTAATAAACAATCATAATTTTTTATGATATTTCTTTAGAATGAAGTTACGAAATCATTCAAATGGATATAAAGTTTGCATTTCTAAATAGAGACCTTGACGAGGTAGTTTATATTAAAAAACCACATGGTTTTGTTGTTGGGAAGGATGACTATTATGTATGCATATTGAAGAAATACTTTTATGGGTTAAAATAATATTTGAGGGCATAGTATTCCAAATTCGATAATTTCTTAAGGAAGATGAGTTTTAGGAAAGGAAGAGTTGATAACAATCTTTATATCAATGAAATTTAGGATTATTACCTCATTGTAATTATTTATTTTGATGAAATTATATTTTCTAGGAATAAAGAAATATCTTCTGAAATATTTTCTAAAGAATTTAAAAAAATTCCTAAGATTTCCATGCTTAGAGAAATAAAATACATTCATGGGTGAAAAATTTTACAAAAGAAGAAACACATATTTCTTTATCAATAAAATTATGTTATGGACCTTCTTAATAAGTTCATAATGGAAAAATCCAAACTTGTTTCCACACCAATTTTAGTGAGAAAAATGTTGTATAAATATGGATAAGGCAAGGAAGCTTATTTGAAAGAATTTTAAAAAGTGATTGGAATTTTGTTGTATTTTATTACCTCAAGACCCGATATTGTTTATGTTGTTACCTTATGTGAAATATTTCATAGTAATCCTAAATAATAGCATTTAAACTCTCAAAAAATAATTTTTAGATATATTAAAGGCATAGAAAATTTTGGTAACATGTATGATAAGCATAAAAAGTACTAATTCATTGGGTATTTAGATGCTGATTGGGTAGGAAATGTTGATGATAGAAGTTACACATATGGTGGATTATTATTGCTTGGTAAAAGTTATGTCAGTTAGCATATAAATAAACAGAATTTAGTAACTCTTAGTATGGATAAATCTGAATATTTTTCTACCACCAAATCCACTACCCAACTTTTGTGGATGAAGACTCAGTAGGAAGACTTACATGTTGAATTGAAGTTTGTATTTCTCTTGGGTTTTGATAATAAAATTGAAATAAATCTCAAAAAGAATCTAGTTCAACATTATAGTTAAAAACATACTGATATCAAATATCATTTCATCAAATATCATGTAGAGAAGAATGAATTGAAGCTGGATTATGTTCCTACATTGGAAAAAGTTGCTAACATTTTCACAAAACCTTTACTGAATGGAGTTTTTTTTCTTCTAAATTTAGGTTGAACATGGGTGTCCAACCTCTTTCTCATCAATGTTGAGTTATGTTTATTTTTCCCCTCTCAATTTACCTTTATAAAGTGTTGTAATGGGGGAGAATTGTTTCATAAATATATCCTTATAGAAGCGTGTATATAAAGGGAGTTTGTGGTAAGATATTAATCCAGAAATGTATGTGTGTGAATTATTCTAACTATTTGTTGGTGTGGTGGTAGGAAACAAAATTTTTGTATTCCCAAGAAGTTGATGAATTTGAGAAAGCTAATGAATAATTATTTGAAGAAATGTTGAAAATGTTCCATGATAACTACTTTTGGACAGAATGGTTTTGCAGTCAATTATTCTTATTTCCAATAATGAGTTAGCTCATGTAGGCTTAGACTTGATCATAAGTAATCTATTTCTTGAGGATAAAAAGTTCAATGATTTATGAATCTTGTTTGACTAAAAAATCCAAAGGGGGGTTTTTATGACCAAGATGATAAGGATGATTGCATTTAGGTGTTGTCTTCTATTATCAATGAAGATTAAGAAGAAAAGAAACCACCACAGTTTTTTGGTGAAAATCAGACTGAACATCATATTCAGTAAAATAAAAATCACAATTGTTCATAAATTCCATTATAATGATAAGTTTTTTTTTTGGATGAAAAGGATCATCAAACTCATCTCACATATAAACTAGAAGAAAATATCATAATGTAGTAGAATAGGAGTCTGCCTAAAAATGATATAAATGTGAAGATGTTTTATTGATCTTGGAGTTCCCATAACACATAAATATTCTATAAAAATTATGATTCAATACTGATGAATGAAAGTGGGAGTGAAAGAGATTCTTCCAATCATATCTAGTCAGATTATAGTCATGTCAATCGTATTCAGGATAAGAAGGAAAGAAATGTGTTGATGAAAGGATATGAAGTTACAATACATTCCTTGGTAAGTCGGATGATGCTAAAGTTGATCATCAACGTATTCAATGTCATGAAGGAATTCATGATACAATATTATGTTTGGGAAAAATAAAGTAGGTGAATATGACTTTTTTATGATCATAATAATAAGTTTTCTGGAAGGATAATTTTTTAAAAGATGAGAAGGATGTTTGTAATGAAGAAAATAATGAAGCTGCTTAAGTGGGAGCTACTGAAACCGGTCCATTATATTCATTATTTCATTCTATGAATCAATGGTAGAATTTTTTGAGAGAAAAAAGTGGTATCTTATTCATAATAGAAAGAAGCTGCTGAAGTTGAAGCTACTGATACCAGTCCATCAGACCCGGTATTCTATCATAATCATAGAAGGAAGAATTGTTTGGGACTAATGAATGAAATGAATATGAATAGAATGTGGTGGCCAATACAAATAATAAATTTAGTGCTTAATCAACAATGTAATCAACCATTTTCAAAAGGTTGAATTAATTTGTTTATCTTTCAAATGGGTCAAGAGAAGAGATTAAAAAAAATATATTGATTTACAATTTCCTTCATTGTAATGAAAAAAATCATAATTATAATTGGAATTGAGATTTAAATATCTTGAAGAGGATAAAAAAGTGCTGGAAAGGGGAAGATTTAATTTTGAAGAAGATGTTTTGTTTACATGTAGTTGATATAGAGAATCGAAATGGAGAAATCATAAGGAGTGAATCAGAATGGGAAATCGGAATTGAACCAGTGCCTATTAAGAAGGTTAGAATAGATCTAAATTATTTTTAAGATTCAAGAAGGATCGATAAGAAATGATAAGAATTGAGAAATGTTTATGATGATAAAGATGCACTCTAAATATAAGGAAACATGAAAATTTAAGTAATTCGGTTGAGCGGAAAAGTATTTAGTAATCTCTCCAAAACGAATTTTGGGGTGAGTATAAAAGGAAGAAAGTATATTTTACTTTTATAACTAAAGTAATATTCATGATATGCAGAGAGAAGGAATAGTTCTAAAGAAATTATAGAGAGGAGAATAGGTTTCTGAATTGTTTTTTCTTGCATAAATCATGCCCGACAGAATAGAAAGGAGAAGAGACAAGGTTGCAACATATTCATCTAGTTATCGTATTGGGTGGGATTGCTGTATTTTTATTTTTAGACTGAAGAAGAAAGTGTTCAGAATTGTCTCAACCATATTATGACAGGGGTATATTTTTCATATTGGGTAATCCGACTGGGATAAATTGGAATGGGAAATTGGACTGAGTTTTTTTACAATGTCTGGGAAGTTCTTCCTTGATTCCAGGTAAGAAAGTAAATAATTTCTTTTAAAGTTTATATTTTTTAAATTTGAAAAAGATTCACCACAAGATGGTTTGTTACAAAAACAGTTTATTACATCATTTGTTATCTGAGGATAACACACACTATTGGATTGTTTACATAGTCATACAAAAGTGAAAGGGCATATCCTACTCATTTTATTTTATACAAAATTATTATTTTCTAGTTTATTATGTGGTATTGGATCATTTTTGAACCAACTAAGGTCGTAGCTATTCTTATTGAATAATGAAAATTGTATATACTTGTGTTCCTTTGGATGTTTTTTTGATTTGTTTTTAGTAGGGAAAGAAATCTTTCATAGGAGGAGAAGAATATTTAACAAGAAAATAAACACAAATGAAAAACTTATCATTGATTCACTCCTCCTCCTCTCAGTGATATAATTATCCTGACTGATAAATTACACTTTGGATTATATATCTATTCAAATAAGTTAATATTAATTAAAAATTTTATTACAAAATATTCATTGATCTCCATGAATTGAAGGTAATAATGTCCTGGAGTATCTATCACATTAAAAATGGAATAGCAGTTCTCTGCTACGATGAGAACATTGATATATAATGATGATATTCTTAAACCTAATTCTATGGCTGGATAACATTATATTATGGCTTATATAGTATGTTGAATCTCTGGTGTGAGTTCTCATAAGAAATGAGACTTCATCTTGTGATGTTGGTTCTTGGAAATCTCCAAGATGGGATATTGTGAGAACATACCTCCTAGTATTAATTTCGTATGTCTATGCATCATCATATATTCTTGTTTATGAGTGTTTGTAATAGTCCATTGACATTAAGATTTCTATTAATTCATTTCATGACATGTAAACATAGATTTATTAACCAAAATTTTGATTCCATATGTTCATAGTAAGTAGGGTACATTTGGAACATCAAGAATGAAATTATATTAATGAATATATTAAGAAATTATTTTTTCCCTTCCATATTTTTTGTAATTTCATATCTTTCCAACTTTATTGAAATGGAACTGCCATACTAAATTCCATTGACATGTAGTAATGATGAGTTTATTTTAGAAACTCATAGAAATATGTATCATGAATATTGGTTAATTACATAGCGGTGGAACTTATTTATATGAGATGTTGTGATAAAATAATTATATTAAATAGTGACTACTCATATGTGGTTATCAAAATTATGACATTAACTTCTTACTATTAGTTCACTTGACCCGTTTCTAGACTGTAATCTTCGAATTCACTCAATCCTACTTAATTATAATAATAAATAATCATAAATATCCAAAAATTAAGTGTTTCTGTTGATCTTAGTTAAATTTTATTTGAATTTAATTATTTTAAAAAAAATGTTATTATCAAGGCTGAGATTTTTTTTCAAGATTTAAGGATCACAGAAATTAAATAAATATCTATTCCCTAGGTAATCATTAAATTCCACTAAAATATATTATTTATTAATGTTTTTTTTAATGAAAGACATTTTAATATATTTAGGTATTCAATAAATTCCATTGAGCATGAGGGGAGCATTTTTGAGTGTGATGATAAATATTAATTTGAAAGTTTGTAAAAAAATATTTATCATTAAAACATGTCATTTGAAAGTAATAATATATTTATTATTATAAATAATGGGTTCATATGAGGTTTAATAAACAATTTAAGGATCTTTATGAACTTAAATAATATTCTAAACCAACCCCTACCTATGAAAATAGATTATTATATCATTTTTGTAGAGATTTATTAAAATTGTGAATCATTATGAATAAAAAAAATATTTAGATCTCTCTCAATATTGAATAACTCTCTAGAAATTATGGTCCCTCTTTAATATTCTTTGGAATGAGTGTTTAAGGATGATTCATTCATCTTTAAGTAATTTTCATATTGATTAGATAAAAAATACATGTTGATCGATCCTCAATGCTAGAACTCGATAATCCATTACAGTTTTTTAGTGATCAAAGGGGGTGTGTGGATCACTGTTATAGGGACTATACACTCTGATCCTATATGTGGATGGACGGTGGCGTAAAAATAGTTTTGGATGGTCAAAAACATTATAGATGAATGATCTCAAGAAAGGGGTTTTCTTTCTTATGAAATATTGAAATTAATTATATATTTATTATGAAAATATTTCCACTTGATTTAATCATACTTATTTTTCAATATTCACTATAAAAAATTTTTGGTCATGATATTCATGTCTTTTACAATATTCTAATAATCCATCAAATCTGATATTATTGAGTCGGGATCGGTTTTGATAAGTTCTTCTACTAAGATTGGAACCATCAAGTGGTATCAAAGTGGTCAAATTCATATATATAATTAAAAAAATTAGTTTATCATTACATATATAAAAGTTAAAATTCACATGAATTAATTCATTATTGATTTTTCGTCAAAATATCCTCTTTCTCCTATTTTTTCATAATCATATACCAAATCTCTGTAATAATGAACAAAGATCACATTTGATGAAACCATATAAAGTCTCCAAGAATTATAGTTAGATAATAGAAGGCCACACAATATGAACTAAATTATCACATGACATGTATCCTTGTTCAATTCACAAGGAAACCCAATTAGATTCTAGGTTATCATGTAATTAGTACACACTATGTTCAATAAATTCACCACATGTTGACCAACTAGGGTGGAGCATGAGTTGTATGGAGTACACACTGTATAGATTGACAACATACCATGTAGTCCATGCACTTTCAAGGAAAAGGGCATGGGATCAAATGGTGTCATGTAATTAATAAACCGCGAGTATTTAATACATGATTCATACAAAATGAAAGTTATGTAAATCATAGTACATTTAATGTATCCTTTCTACACACTGTGTAATTCATAAATTTCAATGAGATATACCCAATGAGTCTCTATGTGTGTACTATGTATATATAGGTATGCAAAGTATGTGATGGGTGGATAGATTTCACATGTTGTGTACATCACCTATTTATCCTTAAATATAAAATTTAATTAATTACTCTATTAAACCTCATCGACCTATGTTTTGTGTTGCATTAAATTGTTAGTAAATTCTAGTAGTTAGGTTTTATATTATATAAAATGATGAATTAATTAGACATTATATTCAATATTTTGGATCATGTATGGTTATTTTATATTGGAGAATCAATGAATTAAATTTTATAGGATATGTAATTTTAATTTATTATAAGTTGAATGAAATTGGAATTAAAACTCATGAAACTTTGACACATTTCATGTACACAATATTTAATATGTGTGTATTGCTTATAAGAAAAATCATACTAAAAAGTCCGAATAGGTACTCACGGAGTTTCTTCCAAGTAATAAAGTTGTGTAATATTTTATTGATTTTTTAAATAAAATAAAATAATTTATTTTATTAAAAATAAATGTAGATGGGAATTTTAAGATAATTATATGAAATGAGATAAAATGAATTAATTGATTATGAACTCAATTAATTGGATTAATTCAAGTGTGTATTATCTTGTTGAATAATGAATTGAAATGAATGCTAACTAGTTTTTTTAAATGTGTAATTTTTTAATGTTTATGAAAAATCATGATATTGACTAGTCCTATGTAATTTTCGGTTTTAATTTAACTATTTTTTTTCTATGAATCTACAATTAAATATTATTTTATTAAATATGATAGTCTATGATACATCCCTCCCTCTTTTATTATGTAGGACCTGTGTGTTCAAGGTGGTTTTATGTATTTCTCCTTAAACTATCCATTTGTTACCCTCACCTACATATATGTTATAAAACCTATGTAATAAAAAGAGTTTCTAGAGGTTTATTGAGTCATTTCCAGTTAGATCCAAGGAATATGTGGTTCAAAAAGGAACCAAGATGAAACCAATATGGGAGATACATAGGTGGAGAGGTGGAATGTCAGAACTCATACCAAGACTGAGATAAAGAGTTTATCCCAAGGGTTATATGTTGATTTATTTTATTCTCAATAAATAAACCATTAGATAAGCTCATGATATCACAAATTATTTATTTATTTTATTTCCATATTATGCATGATTTATTTTATGTATGTACAAAATTGATCGCATAAATAAATAGTCTAATATGAAAAGATGGAATTAAAGTAATTTTTTATGAGTAAATATTTTATCATTAAAAATTTAATGCATAATAAATAAAACATATCAACTTAATATTAAGTTATAATAAGCCTTATATTTCATGATTAGTAATGAAACCATAGAGCAAAGTGTTTGATCAACCCTTATTGGGAAACTTAAATTTATGAGGAGTTCTTAGGAAATATTTGGGTTGACTTTACCAATTTACATCAAGATAAGTTTCCATCACAAGACATGATGTAACATTGACATAGGTTTTGAGGAAATATTGGTATGGTTTTCTAGGCTAAGGATTCTACTTAAAAAATCATGGAGCTACATGCCTATAGTTTCCATAAAACATCCCACCTAAAATACCATTGACTAATTGACTAAATTCTTTCTTGGGTTATAATAAAAGGTATATGGACCCTTGCAACTAGATTTTCCAAGAAACTAGACATTCTAAGTCCAATGGTAAGGTCTATTAGGAAGTGATAAAATAATTGGTGATGTAATAAAATAAAATTTATTATTTTGTATCACATTAACTATAATCAAGTGATGTATTAATAACATACTCTTCTAATATTATAGAATAATAAAAAACATGTCAACCACATTATTTTTATAACTCCAACCATTTATGGAGATGTATCAATCTTGTTTACATATACAAGTTTTCCTTGTGTTGAGTACCTTACATTTGGGTTTTAACTTGGGGTGTGTTTTGGTAAAAATTTGAGAAAAATAGAAGAGAGAGGTCAGTGCATGGTTGGCGCACAGTTTTCCATAACCATGCATCTTGGACCAAAAAATCATGGAAACCTGGATAGAGAGGTTATTTCACAGTATGTGCATATATTTTCAAACGATTCCACCTAAAATGAGAATTCATGCACCGCAACTAAATGAGGTGCATGGTTAAGGCACATGGTTTTTCCAACCGTGTACCTCTACCCAGAAAACTATGTGTGTGGTTTTAATTAATCCGAAAATCAGATATCTAATTACCTGAAACAAAATATTAACACAAAATAGACCCCCACTCAACCCCTAACATCTTTTCATGATTTTGGATTTGCTCAGATAGATTCCAATCCATTCTGACCACATTTCTTCACGATATGAAGCCCGTATTGAAGATACGCACCACTCCCAATAAGAGGATCTCATCCCACGTGGTTTCCTTTATCTTTTTCATTAATTTCTCATCCATTGTAAGTTTTTTATATCTATTTTGGTTGGATATAGATATAGTATTGTAAATATAGATCTATAATTAAGGGATCTAGATTTAAATGATCTTGGATTTAGTCTTAATATCCAGAGCTCATTCTAGGTCATTATTCTGCTTAAATTGGAGATTTCCATTAGAGAACATTTATCGTCAAATTGAAGTAGGTGGTGTATGTCTAAAATTCCAAAGTCTTAATTCCAATTATGTGTATGTAATTTTATACTTTCTATTATATTTTTATCAATTTATTTTTTAATTAAATTAATTAATTTAGAGAATTAATTAATTGAGTGAAATGTGAAATATTTAGGAAATTTGGATTATATATTTTGATTGGTAAATTATTGATTTAATTTTGTGGATTTTGGGATGGTTATTTGAAATAATTAATTATTGAATCAATTATGGAGTTATGGATATTTTTAAGCTTGATTAATTAATTTTAGATTAATTAATGGGAATTTTTATGATTAGGAAATTGATGTGATCAATTAATTGGTGAATTAATTAATGAGATTTATGTTCTTAATTAATTGGTAAATTAATTAAGGAGATTCAATAAATAAACTAATATTTTAAATAGTAATTAAATTGATGAGTTTAGTTAATTTTTTAATTAACTAATAGAATTTATTTGATTAATTAATTATTGAATTAATTAATGTTACAGATGTTATTATTAATTTTTTTAATTAAATAATTTTATTGATGTTATTAGTTAATTATTTAATTAACTAATGGAATTAATGTGGTTAATTAATTGATGAATTAATTATTTGAATGATGTGAATAAGGAATGGATGAGTTTGATTAATTAATTAGTAAATTAATTAATGTGAATTTTTTAAAAATGTATTATGAAATGGTGGATGGTAACAATGTCATTTAGATGTGACTTGAAATGGTGAATGGTAAAAATGGTATTCACATGCGAATTTATTTTATGAATGATAAGAGTGGCATTTTATCTTGTATTATGAAATTTTAATGGTAAAAATGGAATTAAATTATAAAATGATGAATGGTAATAATGGAATTAAGTCATATATTATAAATGTGTATGGAAATAATGGAATTAAACAATGAAATGATGAATAGTAACAATGGAATTCAGTCATGTAATATAATTATGAATGGTAAAAATGGAATTAAGTTAGGAGTTGTGAATGGTAATAATGGAATTTAGAAATATGATATCGTTTGGGTGTCCTTAGGAACCCAATGGTTATGTCTTTTTAAGTAAAGAGTAGTTAAATAAATGTTAATTTTTTACTTTATTACTGGTATTTATTCTTTATGAAACTACATTCACTATTTTTATTGGATATTGTATTACACATCATTGGTGGTTTCCTACTAGGTTGGACCCACATCCTACTCAATCTGCCTAATCGGTGCCAAAAGAGAATTTTTGTTTGCAGGACAAAATAAGGGAAAAATCCTTAACTGAGATGGTTGATTTGGAATAGATCATGGACAAGGGAACATGATGTGGTTCAGGACCCACTTGAGAGTTTTCAGTGCCTTTACTTTTGAGTTTTATTTTTGACACATGGCGTGTACTTTATCATGGAATATCTACTTTTCAATTTTGATATTGTATTTATATTTTTGGTCATCTTGTGATACTGGATTATTTTAGGTTATGTTATGACATTATTTGGTTATTGTTTATTTATTAACGTCAGTGTATTACTCTGATGAAGAGGGTCTTGTCTCCCTATGAATAATAACAGACCCTCTATACTAGTCAACATCCTCTAATATACTGGAAGGTGTGATTTTTGTCATTTAACCAACCAACTTTGGGAATCAATCTGTGGAACCTAGGTCAGGCCATTACAAAGTTGTATCAGGGCCCATTTTTCTTTTATTTTATTTTGTATTACTATTTGGGAAATGTATACATGAGACTTGGAATACTTGGGGCTTGGTTTTGATCTCATGCATGGGAGTATCTTACCCATTTAAGGGGGATAATCCAAGTATACAGGGTGGGATTATTGTTATATTTTTCTACTATAGTAGAATATTATTTCAACTTGGGTGACGCGCTTGTTGTGCGATGTGATTATTTATTCTGATTTTCTCTAGGATTTGACTCGTTTAACGATATGGATTGAAATTTGAGTTTTCAAGCATAATTTTAGGGACTCATGATTATTGGGACATGCATGATTCTAGGAATGAATGGGGAAATAGGTTGTGGGTAAGTTGTTCAAATTGAACTGTTTTTCCTTGATTGTGAAGTTGAACAGAAAATGGAACCTAATATGAAAATTGGGAGACATGGTATAATGATGAAAGATGATAATAAATGGGTTTCTAAATGAGAAACTTGAATAATGATAATGTGTTTAAACTGATAAACCAGGACCTAGGTGTAGGATGGTTAAGGGTAGTGATAGAAACTCAGTTTTGACCATGTGGAAGTTTTTGGGGAAATGACTTGTTGTGGGAAATTATGTTTTTAATAAATGTGTTAATGTTTTAAAATATGTCCTAAGGTTCATGTTTGGAATTTTAGAGTTATGTCTCTATAGTGATTCTTTTTGAGAGGATGATAGGAGGATATGGCTGGAGATTCTCTACCAGTAGAGGACCCTGAGGTACTAATAGTTTCAGGTGAGGAATCATGATAGAAGTTTCGTGATAACTTCACTTGCTTCATATAGTTTATGGAAAGATACCTAGAGCGGGTTGCAATGAGTATGTCTGACTTGATGTGTGAGTTCTAGTTACAACACCCTTAGACTTTTACTGGATAGGGTGGAATTGAGGGAGATAAGTTCTGGATTAATTTTATCCATACTACCCTTGACCATATGGAGACTCCTACCGAGAAGAGGTACAAGTTGGATACTTATATTCTATGAGGATCAATGAATCATTGCAGGTATGTTCAGGCTCAGACTGGATAAAATGATTAAATGTTATGGAAGGAATACAAAGAGAAGTTCATGGAGCACTTCTATCCAGATATATTGAGGAATGAGAGAGCATTTGAGCTCATGTAGTTGACTTCGGGGAGTATTTCCATGATGGACTATTTTGGACGCTTTATAGATTTTCATTTCTTTCCTCCAGCATTGGCAGGTGATGAGAAAGCTACATAAAGGAATTTCTTGGATGGACATAAATTTGAGATTAAGTCCCAGGTTGACCTCTTTAGGTTAAATAAGTTTTTTTATGTTGTGGATCACGCTATCTTAGCTAAGGGGAACCTAAGAGAGGATTCTAGTGCAGGATAGGTGGTTACTCCTGGATAATCAGTAGGTACATCTTCCGAGATAAGGATGTGTTTCTATGAGGGTGTTAGCCAAGGGGGTAATAGGAAGAGTGGCTTGGTGTAAGGGTTAGTCGCGCATGATATTAGCCAAATTTTATGTCACCAGTGTGGTTTCCAGGTCTACTATCGCAGAAACTATTCATAGAGTGTCAATCTTGGTTCAGGATAGAACATCTATAGATATTATGTAAGAACCCAGGATAGATGGGTTGTTATGGATGAGCTTGATAGAATTAGGTTGTGGAAAGGGGATATTTTTCTCCATATCAGCCTAGAATCTATAGTTCAATTGGACATGGTGGTTAAGGAAGTGGATGTGGTTCTTTTGGGAATGATCTCCTGTATCAGTAGAGTGGTGTAGCATAGGGGACTCATAATACATAAAAATAAAGAGTCACATGATAGTTTCATGCCATTCAGTCTACACTTATAGAGATAGAGGCTAGATCATCAATAGTGAGAGATAATATTCTTGTAGATTCTATGATATCTAGTTCATTATTTTATATTAGTTCCTCTCATTCCTTTATTTTTGAAAGACATGTGAATGGTTTGAGCCTAGATGTGGAGTTCGTAAGTGGAGTGTTGATAATAGATACACCTTTAGGATTACAGTCTAGAGACATCTACATCGGCAAGGGATATTCTCTCGAGGTTGCAGAGTACCATTTTCTATGGTATCTTTACATCCTTAACATGTCAGGATTTGACCTCATTATGATATGGAATAGTTAGTATCAGACTGATCCCACATAGATTGTTATCACCAAAAGGGACTTTTACATCTCTTAAGTGTGACTAGAGTATTAAATCTGGAGAGTGGGATATAAAGGTGGGTCGTGCAGGTCCATTTCACCAGAAAGTGGGAAATATTAACTCTCATGTTTTCTAGTTTGTTGATGGATGATGGATATGTAATGGAGGATTTTTTTTCCAGTTGTAATGGATGGGTGTTATGATTTTTTTAAAAATATTTCTCAGGTCTTCCACCTATGAGATATGTGAAATTTTTAGTTGAGCTCATGTGGGGGTGAGCTAATTTCTATTCAACTATACAGAATGGAACCGATAGTGTTTTCAGAGCTCAAGAATTAGTTGGAAGAGTTTTAGGAAAAGGGGTTTATCTGTCCAAGTACATTTCTGTGGGGTTCACTAGTATTTATTTCAAAGAAGGATGATTGGACTCTACCCTTGTGTGTTGTTTACTAGAAGTTGAACAAGATGACTGTGAAGAATCGATATTCTCTTCTGTGTATCTATTTGACCATTTGAGAGGATCTTGTGTCTTTTCATAGATATCCTTAATATCGGGGTAACATCAGTTGAGAGTTGTAACTTATGATATACTAAGGAAAACATTCAAAACTATGTATGGATGATATTTGTTCAATGTAATTCCTTTTGGGTTGATGAATGAACCAATAATATTTATGTCCTTGACAAATAGAATATTCCACCTATACCTAGATTAGTTTGTGGTAGTGTTTGTGGATGACATCTTGGTGTACTCCAACACTCATGAAGATCATTCCCAATGACTTGACATCATCCTGAGTACACATATAGAGTATCAGATATAATCCAAGATATCTAAGTTTTAGTTTTGGATTGGCTGGGTACACTTCTTGGGTCACATCCTCTTGGATGAAGGTGTATCAGTAAACCCATAGAAGGTTCAATTAGTTTTTTATTGGGATAATCCAAAGAACATATTTTATATCCATATATTTTTGGGATTAGTGAGATATTATTGGATATAAATACAAGAATTTTCCTGATTGTAAGTACTAATTTCGAGCTTGAACAAAAATTGTATAGAGTTTGAATGGTTAGAAGTATGTGAGATTTCCTTCCATGAGTTTAAGAATCGTTTGACATTAGAAACAATAATTATCCTAAATGATCCAGGTTAGGAGTATATAGTGTTTTATGATTCTTATGGGGCCAGGAATGGAGCATTTTTGATGTAGAGAGATCAAGTTGCAACTTATGGGTGTCGGCAGTTGAGGCCACATGAACGGAACTACCGTATGAACAACTTGATGTTGGCTGCAGTGGTTTATGATTTAAAGTGTTAGCAGAATTATCTATTTATTTACATGTTTATTATGTACAATGATAAAAATATATTAAATTATATCTTCTCCCAATGATATTGGAGTCTCCATCAATGGATATGGGTTGAGTATATGCAGTCATTCCATTTTGATCTAGCTTATACACCAAGAAAAGTGAATAGTATTACAGATGCTTTGAGCAGGAAAACTCAGACTCAGGCAACTCAGGAGTCTAGTGCTGAGTGAAATATGATGACATTACTGGATGAGATCGATTTTTTGTTTTGGGATAGTCAGAAGTAGATGATTATCATAGTAGGTTCAGTGGAGTCTACTCTTTTGGGATATATGATATGTATAATGTATGAGGATTCAGAGTGTTTTCCCTTGAGGGACAAACTTAAAGGTGGGGAGTTACCTTCCGATTGTAGCATAGATATAGATGAGGCCATATATTCTAGGGATTGGTTTTGTGTACCTATGAGCATACGGGAGGAGTTGATGTTTGAGTTTCATTCCTCAAAGTGGGTGGTATGTCTAGGTGTGACCAAAATGTACCATGCCCTATGATGAAAGTTTTGGTGTCCTAGAATGAAAATGGAGATAGCAATATTCATTACATGATGCTACACCGTTATGTAGGTGATGGTTAAGCATCAATAACCTGATGGTTTACTAAATCTGTTGACCATTCCAGAATAGAAGTGGGATGAAATTAATATTCATTATGTGGTGGTTCTCCTAAGGATGCCTCAAAATAATGATGTTATTTCGGTGGTTGTATATAGTTTGAAAAAGCTAGATCATTCCTTACCAGTACGGAATACTTTCTCAGGGAAGTAGTTGGGAGAACTATACATTTCAGAGATAGCCCATCTGCACGGGGTACCAGAGACTATTATTTCAGACTGTGACTCATGTTTTACTTCACACATCAGGAAATACATGCCTAAGGAACTTGGTACACAAGTTTTATTGAGTATTTCATTCTATCCATATGGATATGGAAATTCAAATCATATGATATACATCTTAGAGGATATGGTTTGGGCATGTGTTCTAGATTTTGATGGATCGTAGGAAAAACACCTATCGTTAGTGGAGTTCACCTATAACAACAATTATTAGGTGAAATATATATGAAAACATATGAGTCACTTTATGGTAGGCCATGAAGATCACCTCTATGTTGGATGGATGTGAGTGAGTTAGAGTCGTTGGGACCGATTCTCGTGCATGAGATGTCAGAGTAGGTACAAATGATTCAGAAGTGTGTGGATTAGGTTCAGAGTAGATATAATTTGTATGTTGATTGATGTAAATAACACCTAGAGTTTATAGAGGTTGTTTTTTTATTCCTTCAGGTGTAACCTCAATTGGGTCACTAGAGGATATGGAGATAGGGAAAGATGGCACGTAGGTTTGTTGGACCGTTTTAGGTTGTGGAGAGAATCATATGGTGGAATACTGATTAGATTTTCCACGTATATATAGTATTATTCATAATGTTTTCCATGTATCAAAACTTTGGTAGTATCACCATATCCCTTCTTATGTGTGCTATGTGGATGATGTTGAGATTGAGATAGATTCATCCTTTGAGGAGCATCTGATACGTGTGTTGGATCGCAGTATGAAATTTTTGTGGGGAAAATCGTGTCGATAGTTCATATATTATGGAAACATGGTAATTTTTAGGAAGAAACATGGGAAAGAGAAGTATATATGAGGGATTAGTGGCCCAATATTTTTGACACTGAATCTTATAGATTCTTGGGAGTACAGCTTGAGGATGAGCTATTATAAGGTGGGGAGATTGTAAAATCCCTACCTTTTCTGAAGATTTCTCGGGCTTTTTTATAGGTACTATTTTTCTTTGTATTGAGTAACTTTTTTTTGTATTTTACCTTGGTGTGTGTTTTGGTGAAAAATTGAGAAAAAGTTAAGATAGAGGGTAGTGCATTGTTGGCACATGTTTTTCCCTAATTGTGAATCTTAATCCAAAAAACTGTACAGCCCTGGACAGAGTGGTTTTTAACAGCTGGCACATGTTTTATCAAACCATGCACCATAAAAAGAGAAAATTTTCACCCCACATAAATTAGGTGCACGATTAAGGTGCATGATTTATTAAACTATTCTCCTCTTCCCAGAGAACTCTACACACAGTTTTAATTAATCTTTTAAACTAGATCTTTAATTACCCAAACTTCCATATTAATCCGAAATCAACTCCCAGTCAACCCCTAATTCCTTTTCACGACTTTGGTGCCTCATAGATAGATTCCAATCCATTCCAACCTCCATTCATCATGATATAAATCTCAGAATGAATATCTACATCCCTCCCATTAAGAGGATGTCATCATATGTGGTTTTCTTTATATTTCCCATTCTTTTCCCATCTATTGTAGGGTTGTTATTCCCTTTTTTTGGTTGGATATAGATATGGGATTGTGGATATAGATCTATAATTGAGTTATCTTGATTGATATGATATTAGATTTAGGATTAATATCTAGATCTCATTCGACGTTGTTATTCGATTCAAATTGGGTATTTCCATTGGTGAATGTTTATCTTCAAATTGAGGTAGGTGTTCTATATATTAAATCTAAAAGTATTGATTAAAATTATGTGCATGTAATTTTAGAATTTTTATTATATGTTTTTAAATTTATTTATTGTTCAAATTAATTAATTTGGAAAATTAATTAATTGAGGAAAATGTCAAATTTAACAAAATTAGGATTATAGATTTTGAATGATTAATTGTTGAATTAATTATGAGGATATTGGGATGATGATTTAAAATAATTTATTATAGAATTGATTACAGAGTACCTGATATTTTTTAAGTTGATTAATTAATCGTTGATTAATTAATGGAAATGGTTGGGATTAGGAAATTGATGTGATTAACTAATTGGTAAATTAATTAATGATATTGATGTACTTAATTAATTGATAAATTAATCAAGGATATTGATGAGATAAAATATTATTTGAATTAGTATTGAAATTGATGTGTTTATTTAATTGTTGAATTAATTAATAGAATCAATGTGATTAATTAATTTTTGAATTAATTAACGTTATTTTTGGGATTAATTAATTATTTAATTAATTAATGTTATTTATGTTATTAGTTAATTTTTGAATTAACTAATAGAATTGAGAAGGTTAATTAAATTTTTAATTAATTAATGGAATGATGTAAATATGAAATATCTTAGTTTGATTAATTAATTGGTAAATTAATCAATGTTCTTTTGTGATAAATGTATTATGAAATGGTGGATGGTAACAATCGTATTCACATGTGACTTTAAATAGTGAATGGTAACAATGGAATTCACATGTGACTTTAAATGATGAATGGTAAAAGTGAATTTCCATTAAGTATTTATGAAATATGGATGGTAATAATGGATTTCAATTATGAAATAATGGATAGTAACAATGGTATTCAGTCATGTATTATGAATATGAATTGTAACAATGGAATTCAATTATAAAGTGATGAATGGTAACAATGGAATTTAGTTATGTATTATAAATGTGAATGGTAATAATGGAATTTAGATATATGATATCTTTTGGGTGTCCTCAGAAACCTAGTAGTTATGTGGATACATAAATAGTAATTGAATGAATATAATCTATTTATTTTATTCGTCATATTTATTCTTTATGAAACTTCATATAATATTTTGATTTGATATTGTTTTAAATTCCATTGGTGGTGGAATATTGAGTTTTACTCACACCCTACTTGGGTTTTCAGATCAGTGCCAAAATATACTTCATGTTTGTAGGGCAAGATAATGGTAAAGTCCCAGTACTAGATGGATGGTTTGGGATGGAGAGTTGATGAGGGAACTAGACATGGTTCAGGAATTTCTTGGGAGTTGTCAGTGTCTTTAATTTTGAATTTCATTTTGACACTTGGCATGTAAATTAGCATGAAATATCTAATTTTCACTTTTGATATTTTATTTCTAGTTTTAGTCATCCTTTGATACTGAATTATTTCAGGTTATGTTATGTCATTCTGCTGTTATTATCTATTTATTTTTTTGGGTTTATTACTCTAAATAAGATGGTATAATCACCCCATTACTGATATTAGACCTTTAATTATAGTTAGAATCCTCTTGTGTATGGGGAGTTACCCTTGAGATCATTTGACTGAACATCTCAGGGAACTCGTTTGTGTCACCCGGGTTAATACGTTACATTATCCCTATGATCAATTTTAAAGAAATACTATCTTCTAATTGGTAATTAATTCAATTAATGGTTCAAACAACTATAGGTAATATTTTAACATAAATAAAAGTATTACATGATACAATATTCAATGCATGATCTTCATATAATTGAGAAAAGTGATAAGGAGTTTGTTTTCTATGATAAAAATTTTAGTGATGTTGTAAACATTCAATGTTTAAAAACTTCATCCATGTCTATTGAGAACATGAAGTCACATGATTACATGGATGCTTACATCATTATCTAGCATCTCTATATTATTTATTAAGGGATAACCAGATTTTAATGGTTTGATATATCTAGGTAATTCTTTTGGATTAAACTACGAAAGGGTGCACCTAATGGGACTCATATTTCCAAACTCAATGGCTACATTGAATGCCTAAAGGTTATAGGGTTTAGGATTCCTAAGGAACTATGAACCAATCTCATTATTTCATCACTCCCTAAAATATTCTCTAGTTCTATTGTTATTTTCAATGTGAACAACATAGATAATTCTCTCCTATATATTCTCACACTAATTTTACTAGTTGACATGGGTATGATGTACAAAAATCCTTCTGTCCTTATGGTGAATAAAAGGAAAGGAAAAAAATATCTATAAATAAAAAACATTTCATAAATTCCCTTCCAATAATTTAATGATCAAGGTTAAAAAAGGAACATATTTATATCTTTTTCACTACTGTAACGAAAGGCCACTGGTAGAAAACTGCACCCGGGAAAAGATTCTAGGGGAATATCCAAGTGTTTTTTTATCATCTTTAATTTATCTATTTCTATAAACTATATATTAGATACACCATGCGGTCCTCACATATGTATTTAAATATCATAAGCATGTAGATTCTGGAATATTTCTTGGTGTGAGGTATATTTATGAGTATCCAATGGAGCCAGACTTTTTGTTGTGGTAATTTTAGAATACCACATCATGTTGTCGATAGTAATGATATTTGTTTTAAATTAATGTTATTATGTTTGTTTAGTCTCAAAAACATTATATATGTATCCAAAAATGATACAAATGGATTTATTATAATATTTTGGAATGAGTGTTTCTTCGTTTATAAATATATCATATATTAAAGTAATAAATATTTGAATAATGTTATTTAGATGTTCTATTATATGATCCATGTAATTTTAATTGATAATGAAACTAGTTTTCATGACTCATAACACACCAAACTATGGAATCATTATCTAGGTCTAGTAAACAAAAAGAATTTGACCAAATGACAACAACATGGATATTTAAATTCATTTTAACTCAAACCAATTGGTATAAGTCATGTATGTTTACAATAAAAAATGGTCAAATCCCCATTTATTGTTAAAGTTGAAAGGGCCAAAGAGATTTTTTAATTATGTCATACTGATGTATGTGGACCATTTCTAGTGGAATAATGGGATGGGTACTCATACATCATAAATTTTAATTATTATTTTAGTAGATATGGTTATATCTACATGATGAGATATAATTCATATTATTTTAATAAATTAAATGAATATAAGAATGAATTTCAAATCCATCAAGGTATGAAGATAATGAAACTATGCTCAGATCATAGTGCGTAATGTCTTAATCAATCCATCATTAATTATTTACGGGAATTTGGGATTTTATAACAACACACTCTTCCTTATACACCTCAACTGAATGGTGTACTCAAAAGGAGTAATCATACATTGTTAGACATGGTGAGATAATTTATGAGTCATGAAATTATTACATTATCATTTTAGGGATACATGTTATAGATATAGTAAAAATAATAAACCAGGTGCCAACCAAATTTGAAGATAATATTATATACCAATTGTGGAGTGGAAATAAATCTATGTTATCATACATACATGTGTGGGGGTGTGAAGAATTTTTTAGGGCCTTTTCATGAAACAAACGTGCATCTAGAGGAACAAAGTTTACCATTATATGATACCAAAATGAAAAAATGGGATATTACATATATGACCTCTCATAAAAAAATAATTTTGGAATGAAAAAAATGTTCATTAAAAGGGATAATATTTCTAGAATAGATAGTGGTAGTAAAATGGGTTTTAATGAACTATAGGCTTAAGGAACATAAATTTTTTTACAAGAACAAGTTCCACAAATCCCCATGGAATAAGATCTTTCGGCGACATAAGTACTTCATAAGAATAAAATAGTGGTTATAGAACTTGAAATTTATGATTTTATTTTCACCAATGATAGTGAAACATTGTTATTTTATAATAATGATCTAAAAACCTACATGGAATCAATAATAGGAATATATGATTCTATGTGGAAAGAAGATATGGGTTTTCAAATAGATTCCACATATCAAAACCAAGAATATATTTAGGTATACCATTTAGTGGATGAAATTTTATGGGCCTAAAATTTTTATTTAAGAAGAAACTAGACATTGATGGACAAGTCAATACTTATAATGAACGACTAGTTGCAAAAGGGTTTTAAAACCTAAATTCATATATTTTGATGAAACATTTTCACCAGTTTCAATCCTAAAATTCATAAAATTTACACATACCATAGTTTTTTACTAGTACTATGAGACATGGAAAATTGATATCAAAATATACTTCCTTAATAAGAAAATTCAGGAATATTTCTATATGACACATCCTGAAGTGTTTGTGAAAAAAAAGGATTCTGAAAAGGTTTATAGATTAAAAATATTCATTGATTAAATAAATCAACTTTGTCATGGATCATTGTGTTTGATTAATCAATAATTGATTTTTTCCATAAGGATTTAATGTGAGCATTGTGTCTACAAATGGATTAGTGGGAGTGCATTCATTTTCTTAATATTTTACATGAATGAAATAAAACTTATTGGAAATGAAATACCAGACTCGTAGTCTGTTAATGGTTGGTTAAATACATGATTCTATAAGAATTAATTAGATGATGAAAAAATATTATTTCAATCAATATCCATAGTAATTGATCCCTGATATTTCTTGATCTAAGTCATAGTTTAATTATTCACAAGATACTAAAGAGTTTTAATATGAAAAAATACAAGAGTAGATTTTTTACAGTGTCACATGGAATTCATAATTCCAAGAACATTTTTCCTCAAGAACATGAGTAATCATAAAGGATGGAAATGATCCTATACGCATTGAATAATTGGTCAGTCATGTATGTTATGCTATGTACTAGGCTAGATGTTACATATTCCTTAAGTCTAGTAGGGAGAAATCATGCTGACCCATGGGACCACTAATGGGTGGACGTTAAGACTATCCTCAAATATATAATATGAACTAAGGATATGTTCTTGATCTATAGAGGATATGTAGAACTAATCATCAGATAATATTTAGACACTTGTTTCCATAAAGATCAAGATGATCTAAAATTTAAATTAGGATACATCATCACCCACAATAGAGGTTTTGTGACATGGGAGATCTCAAATAAAGTCATGGTTTTAGATTAAATAGAAAAGTATTATTATATTGTAGATTTTGAGGTATTAAAAGTACACCTTTGGATATGTAATTTTTTTAAGATCAATACATAGTACCTAGGATTAATGACACCATCACACTCTATTGTGATAATACTACAGAGGTGACACTTTCAATGGATCCAAGGTCACATTAGTGGATGGATCACATACTTTGGAAGTATCATCTCTTATAGAATTTTTATAAAAGAGGTGAATTTTTAGGGATAAGAGTCTCCACATAAGATAACATTGAAAACACCATGAATAAATACTTAACTATGAGAATCTAAATCTTATTAATAGGTCTAGAATATTCAGAATCATTGGTAGTTGGATCTAGTATAGGTGGGATTCTATTGGGGTTGGTGTTCTTGAACTACCTATTTTTCCTTTGAATTACATGTGATATTTATTCTAGAACAAACTATTTTCACTTTTGATTACATGTATATTAAAATATGTGAATATTATTTAAACATCATATTACATGGTGTTCATTTTTCTCTCTTAAATTAATGTAATAATGTACTAGATTATCTATTGCATTATAAAAGGTATAGAAGTTACCCAGTAGGATTAGAACTATATAATTACCTGAAAATATTATTAAACCACATTTTATGGTCAGATAACATTATATGATGTGGTATATAGAATGTTTAATGTCAGGTAAATGTACTTGTAAGTATATGAGACTTCATCAATTGAAATTTACACTTTCTAATCTACAAGATGGGATACTATGAGAACAAACCCACCTACATGAATTAAGAATGTTTATGTGTCATCATATATTCATGAATTCAAGTGTGTGTAATTGTAACATCCCAAGTAAGTAATGAATAATAGATATTTTTATCTTTGTATAATAATGAATTAGAGAGTGTTTTATAGGCATAAAATGAGAATAAATCCAATCTTAAGCATGGAATACACTAATATTTTTAAAAGATTGTTTTACTGCCTTTTTGATGGCAAACCATTTTTAAATCAAAATTTTGACAATTTTATAAGATCTATTTGTCAAAATATACTTATTATTTATGATTGGGACATTGAAATTTACATTGGATAATTTTTTGGTATTTTTCTGACAATGTTCATTTTTTTAATGAATAGTGAAAAATACTGCATTTTACATCAAAATTGCTTTTTCATCTAATTTAATTATATGGTTAGATTATCTTTTGAATTGGTTTTAAAGTTCAATTAGAATATATTTTTACCATTTAATCCAATAGTGGTCGTTGGAATTAATTTTACTTGAAAATTGGACTTAAACTAGTGTCAATCTTTTGATACTTATTGTTTCATAAAAAAAAGCTATTTGCTCTGACAGCGGGAATTAATTATTAAATTAATTAATGCAACTTATATGTTTTGAATTTTGTAAAATAGACATCATTTTTGAATTCTGAATATCAAATATAGCTTAGGGTGAAGTTTTAGTATTTTTCTGAAAAACTTCAATTTTCGATGAATAGTGAAACCACTAAGTTGTACTTAAAAAACTGATTTTTCGTTTAAATGAAATTTTACCACCTATGTGTTTTGAATTTCAAAAATCCGATATACATGGTTTTCATTAAGAATAAAAATGTGGTTCAATGGGATTAAAATAATTTTTTGGTGAATAGTAACTTTTAAGTTTTTAATCGCGATTAAAGGTAATTAGTGTAATTTAAAGTAAGAATAATGTTTTAATAATATAAAATGACCTAGACACATGTCCTACCCTTATTGGATGTGTCATGGCCGACCAAGACAATCCATGGGTCAACTTGGGGACCCCATGGAGCCACTTTGGAAGTAAAATGACATTAATATCTTTTAATTTAATTTAAAGTAAAAATGTCACAAACATGAGTTATTTTACTAAAATAATTTTTACATGGGGTTATACAAGTCCGATTTTTGACTATAAATATTAATTGGAAAGATAAAAATATTTCCTACATCATATTTTTTTTATAATTTTTATACATTAAATAAATTAAATTATTTATGACATCATGATGATGCATCGATTACCTCATTATTTAACAATTTAAATAAAATGAAAAGATAATGTAAAATATAAGACCTAAACTTGTAAAAAACCTATTGGTTGGGTATATTTCGAACCCTTATCACCTTATCCTCGACTTATATCAATGTGGGACCTTTTAAATCCGAAAATCATTTTAAAATAAAGTAACATTTCTTTACTTTCCAAGAGTGCCCCTCCTCTCCTCTTATAAAAGGCCCCCACCTCTACCTCCTTACCCACACTTCCAAAGCCTTTGGCTCAGCCAACCCTTAACTATTTTGTCTCTCCAAATCCCTCTCTAACTCTTAGAAGCCTCACTTTGGGAAGAAGTCTTCCCAAGGAAGCCTTTGAGCTCAAACCAAAGGGAGTTACCCGATTTTAAGTTAATGTCTTCACTTGAGTCCTTTTGTTTTATTTTGCTTCTCCAACCCCCTAAAATCTTTTTATTAATTTATTTTGTAACAAATACAACATCTTAAATATACTAGGATGTTGGTATAAGAATTATTAGAGCTACACTTACACACACCTACATATAATGGTTAAAGAACATATTGTTTCCGTGGATGGAGAATTTCTGCCTCACGAAACGATGATTGTTCAATATTCTTGTAACACCTTCAAAGGTGGACATTAAGATGACATTGTATTTATATATGATATATAATATGTTTATTTTTTACTTAATCTTCTGTATTTTTCATTTATGAAATACCTTTATGGTTTCCATTATGTCTAAACACGATATCTTCATTTTAGGAAGTGCGGACTACCGCCCCCTCAAAGTGGTTTGATTCGTTAATGCCATATGTGGGACGTATAAAGGATGTAATTAATTATATTATATATTATATCATAATGGAATTATAATATACCTTTATATCATTATTATTCTATTTTATAAAATACGAAATAGAAATGAAAGTAGCGTTCATGCGTACGTACGGCTTACCGTCTCCATGAACGGTGCATTTCATTTCTTACATCTAAATGTTATGTAATATTATAAATGCATGTATATACTGGATATATATGATATATAAGATATCTACATCATGAGTATAACTCTGGATATAATGGATACATGAACAACTTGTAATTATAAAGAGTTTATTTTTGACTCAAGTACCAATGATCGATAAAATGACCGTTATTAACTTAAATAATTACACAGTGTTCATGAAATGGTAATAAGTGATACAAAAGGAATAATGAACTTGAAAAAGGTTCTTAAGCAAGTAGAAATTAACTCATGCTTATTATTCAGGAGGTTAAAGAACGATCGAGTCAAGTCAGACCCGAGGTATGAGACTTCGTCTCAATCTCCATTCATTGAGGCATATTTTGTTTTATACACAACCTTATTTTATACGGTGTATAAACTCCTTTGAATTTTACGTTTATCCAAAATAAATCTTTTTTATACGAAGTGTTTTACTAAACGACAAAAGGGAATGTTTTTGTTGTACGTATGCGGCGACAACGACTTCTCCGCTGCCATGACCATTATTTGAGTTTCGGCTTCCTCTACAAGACATACCTTCTTTTTAAAAGAAAAATAAATACCATGTTTTAATTTTCTTTTATTTTGGTATTGAAAACGGTTTTCATAATGTTTTTATATCAATGTGTTGTATTGATATCTTGTGATTGAAAGGTGGAAATGTTATGTTTCCTTTATGCATGTTTTATGTGATACGATTATGTTGTGGTTCTTGGGAATTATTATGAAGATGGGTGGTTACATGATAAACTAAGGGCGGGTGAGCCCGATATAGATCTCCAATGCATTGGGTAACATGAAGGAGTTAAACGTTAAGGTTTCTCCGAAGAGATTTAGGGAATATACTGTGATGGGCATTCCAAACGTAACCAAGATGGTTACTCCCTACGTAAGAATGTTATGAATGCCTCAAGTTACCCTTATGTCTTATGATTTCTATGATTTATTCATGATTTGATGAGGTATGTTAAAGTGCTTATGTTTTATGAGTAGAGTATGATTTCATTGATTCTTCTGTATACATGTACTCATGTTTCCTTTCCATATTTTTATATCCCTTACTGAGCTTTTTATACTCATCCCAAGTTTTTTTGAAATGTTTTTCATAGGTCAAGGGAAGGGTACGTGATATGATTATAGTGTCAAGGAAGTGTCAAGAAAGAATCCATGTTTTATTTTAAATATGTTTCCGTTGATGGGAAAAATGAATACTATCTTTTATGTAACCACTTTGTTTAAATGTGGAATGTAATGAAAGTTTTATGATCTAATTCTATAAAACTCTAAACCTAAAAAGATCCTCAATGTGTAATCTTGTAATAACTCAAGATTAAGTAAGGTTTAAGGCTTGGGCCTTATAGTTGGAATCATAGGTTGGTTTAGATAACTTTAGGAGTTAGAATTCTATTAAATGATTATCCAAAAATATTTTTTTATGGTCAAATTGAAATGATATAGCATTTGAAGATTACCATGTTTCTTCATCTAAGACATGTTTGTTCAGAATGGTTTTCCGCAGAGGAAACAGAGAAGCAGTGCTAGGAAGACATAAAGAAGGAAATAACCTTCCGAATCATCATCCTGAGATGGTCGGAATTGGAACTGAACAGTTTTTTGCAGTAATGGTGCAGTTGACTCAAGTGATAAATGGTGGTTGTGTTTATTGATGATATTTTGGTGTTTTATAAAAGTAAAGAGGAGCATGAAAGTCATTTAAGGGTTATTTTTCAAACCTTAAAAGAAAATAAATTTTATGCGAAATTCAAAAAGTGTGAGTTTTGGTTGCAACAAATTACTTTCCTTGGTCACATTGTTTCTAAAGATGGGATAACTGTTGATCTTGCAAAAACAAAGGTTGTTGAAGAATGGCCAAGACCAACAAATGTAACTGAGATTCGTAGCTTCCTTGGATTGGCAGGCTATTACCGAATGTTTGTTAGAAATTTTTCACGGTTATCTAGTCCAATGGCTAAGCTAACTCGGAAGGGTGTTAAGTTTATCTGGACAAAAGAATGTGATGATTGTTTTCAAGAATTGAAAAGAATATTGGTGAATGCTCTAGTTTCGGCACTACCTTCCAGGATTTGTGAGTTTGTTATCTATAGTGATGCTTCATTGAAAGGACTTGGTTGTTTCCTAATGCAGAATGATCAGGTAATTGCTTATGCTTCACGACAGTTGAAAACTCATGAGGTAAATTACCCTACACATGATTTTGAATTAGCTGCTGTTGTTTTCGCTTTAAAAATTTGGAGGCATCATTTGTATGGAGTAAAGTGTAAAATGTATACCGATCAAAAAAGTTTAAAGTATATATTCACTCATAAAGAATTGAACATGAGACAGAGGAGATGGCTAGAATTAATCAAGGATTATGATTGTACAATTCATTACCATCCAGGAAAAGTAAATAAAGTGGCTGATGCTTTGAGTCGAAAAAGTAATGCTTCATTAGTAATGTTGCGTTTGGAACGTGATCCTTTGGTTAAGAATTTGATGAAATTTGGCATAGAAGTTTTTGGTGCAGGATGTTATTCTGTTTTTGTTTCAGGTATCAGTGACTTCTCTATCAGGCGAAATCAAGAAAGCACAAAAGCAAGACAGTGAGTTGCAGAAAAAGGTAGAGTTGGTTTAGAATGGTAAGTTTCCTGAATTCAACATTGATAATGATTGTGTTTTGAGATTTGGGAGGAGATTGTGTGTGCCTTGTGATTCACAGTTTAAGAGAGAGTTGTTATGTGAAGCTCATAGTTCTCCGTTTTCAGTTAATCCTGGCAGTACTAAGATGTATAGAGATCTTCGGAAGTATTACTGGTGGGACAGAATGAAAAGAGATATTGCTGATTTTACTGTGAAGTGTTTGACATGTCAACAGGTTAAAGCAGAGTGACAGTTACCGAAAGGGATGCTTCAGCCTTTACCAGTACCAGAGTGGAAATGGGAAAATATATCCATGGACTTCGTTGTGGGATTGCCGAAGACACCTCGAGGTAATAATGAAATCTGGGTTATTGTTGATCGCTTGACTAAATCTGCTCATTTTCTTGCTATACGAGATACTTTTTCCCTAGATCAACTTTCCCGTTTGTATCTTAAAGAGATTTTCAGGTTACATGGAGTTCCTCTCTCCATTGTATCTGATCGTGATCCCAGGTTTACTTATAACTTTTTGAAAGGCCTTCAGAAGTCATTGGGTACTGAATTAAATTTTAGTATAGATTTTCATCCTCAATCAGATGGGCAGCCAGAATGAACAATTCAGAATTTGGAAGATATGCTACGTGCTTGTTTGATGGATTATCAGGGAAGTTGGGACCAACATCTTTCTTTGGTTAAATTTTCATATAATAACAATTTTCATTCCAGTATACAGATGGCACCATTTGAGGCATTTATGGGAAGCAGTGTCGAACTCCAAATTTTTGGGATGAAGTGGGTGAAAGGAAGCTGATGGGACCAGAATTGGTAGAAGAGTTGGCAGAGAAATTTCAACTGATACAGAAACACATGAGAATAGCTCAGAGTAGGCACAAGAGTTATGCGGACAATAGGAGGAAGGATCTCTCTTTTGAGGTAGGTGATCATGTTTTTCTCAAAGTCTCACCATGGAAAAGTGTGATGCGATTTGGTAAGGAAGGAAAGCTGAGTCCAAGGTTCATTGGACCATATGAAATTCTAGAGAGAGTTGGATCAGTTGATTACCGAGTGGATTTACCTCCGATTTTATCTCAGGTACACAATGTTTTTCATGTTTCGATGTTGAGAAAGTATATGCCAGATCCATCTCATGTTTTGAGTCCAGAGGTAGTTCAGCTGGAAGAGAACCTATCTTATAAGGAACAATCGGTCCAGATTCTTGACCACAGGGAGAAAGTGTTACGAAATAAGGTGATTCATCAGGTAAAGGTTTTGTGGAAAAACCACATGATTGAAGAAGCAACATGAGAATCTGAAAATGCAATGAGGGGTAAATACCTGCACTTATTCGATGAGTAAATAAATCACGGGGATGCAATTTTCTAAAGGGGGGAAGGATGTAACATCCCAAGTAAGTAATGAAAAATATATATTTTTATCTATGTCTACTAATGAATTAGATAGTGTTTTAGAGGCTTAAAATGAGAATAAATCCAATCTTAAGCATATAATACACTAATATTTTTGAAAGATTGTTTTACTGCCTTTTTGATGGAAAACCAATTTTAAATCAAACTTTTGACAATTTTATAAGCTCTATTTGTCAAAATAAACTTATTATTTATGATTGGGACATTGAAATTTACATTGGATATTTTTTTTGGTATTTTTCTAACAATGTTCATTTTTTTAATGAATAGTGAAAATACTGCATTTTACATCAAAACTGCTTTTTCATATAATTTAATTATATGGTTAGATTATATTTTGAATTGGTTTTAAAGTTCAATTAGAATATATTTTTACCATTTAATACAATAGTGGTCTTTGGAATTAATTTCACTTTGAAATTGGACTTAAACTAGTGTCAATCTTTTGATACTTATTGTTTCATAAAAAACACGCTATTTGCTCTGACAACAGGAATTAATTATTAAATTAATTAATGCAACTTATATGTTTTGAATTTTGTAAAATAGAAATCCTTTTTGAATTCGGAATATCAAATATAGCTTAGGGTGAATTTTTGGTATTTTTCGGAAAAACTTCAATTTTTGATGAATAGTGAAACCACTAAGTGGTACTTAAAAAACTGATTTTTCGTTTAAATAAAATTTTACCACCTCAGTGTTTTGAATTTCAAAAATATGACATACATGGTTTTCATTAAGAAGAAAATTGTGGTTCAATGGGATTAAAATAATTTTTTGGTGAATAGTAACTTTTAAGTTTTTAATCGCGATTAAAGGTAATTAGTGTAATTTAAGGTAAGAATAATGTTTTAATAATATAAAATGACCTATACACATGTCCTACCCTTATTTGATGTGTCATGGACGACCAAGACAATCCATGGGTCAACTTGGGGACCCAATAGAGCCACTTTGGAAGGAAAATGACATTAATATCTTTTAATTTAATGTTAAAGTAAAAATGTCACAAACATGAGTTATTTTAATAAAACAATTTTTACATGGGGTTATAAAAGTCAGATTTTTGACTATAAATAGTCATTGGAAAGATAAAAATATTTCCTACATCATAGTATTTGTTTTATAATTTTTATACATTAAAGAAATTAAATTATTTATGACATCATGATGATGCATCGATTACCTCATTATTTAACGATTTAAATAAAATGAAAAGATAATGTAAACTCCAAGAACTACACTTGTCAAAAACCTATTGTTTGGGTATATTTCGAACCCTTATCACCTTATCCTCTAATTATATCAATGTGGGACCTTTTAAATCCGAAACTCATTTTAAAATAAAGTAACATTTCTTTACTTTCCAAGAGTGCCCCTCCTCTCCTCTTATAAAAGGCCCCCACCTCTACCTCCTTACCCACACTTCCAAAGACTTTGCCTCGGACAAACCCTGCCCATTTTGTCTCTCCACATCCATCTATAACTCTTAGAAGCCTCACTTTGGGCAGAAGTCTTCCCAAGGAAGCCTTTGAACTCAAACAAAAGGGAGTTACCCGATTTTAAGGTAATGTCTTCACTTAAGTCCTTTTGTTTTATTTTGCTTCTCCAACCCCCTAAACTCTTTTTATTCATTTCTTTTGTAACAAATCCAGTATCTTAAATATACTAGGATGTTTTTATAAGAAGGATTCGAGCTACACTTGCACACACCTACATCTAATGGTTAAAGAACATACTGTTTCCGTGGATGGAGAATTTCTGCCTCACGAAACGATGATTGTTCAATATTCATTTAACACCTTCAAAGGTGGCCATTAAGATGACAATATATTTATATATGATATATAATATGTTTATGTTTTACTTAAGATTCTGTATTTTTCATTTATGGCATACCTTTATGGTTTCCATTATGGGTAAACACGATATCTTCATTTTAGGAAGTGCGGACTACCGCCCCCTCAAAGTGATTTGATTCGTTAATGCCATATGTGGGACGTATAAAGGATGTAATTAATGATATTATATATGATATCATAATGGAATTATAATATACCTTTATATCATTATGATTCCATTCCATAAAATACGAAATAGAAATGAAAGTAGCGTTCATGCGTACGTACGGCTTACCGTCTCCATGAACGGTGCATTTCATTTCTTACCTCTAAATGTTATCTAATATTATAAATACATGTATATACTAGATATATATGATATATAAGATATCTACATCATGATTATAACTTTGGATATAATGGATACATGAACAAATTGTAATTATAAAGAGTTTATTTTTGACTCAAGTACCAATGATCGATAAAATGACCGTTATTAACTTAAATAATTACATAGTGTTCATGACATGGTAATAAGTGAAATAGAAGGAATAATGAACTTGAAAAAGGTTCTTAAGCAAGTAGAAATTAACTCATGTTTATTATTCATTAGGTTAAAGAACGATCGAGTCAAGTCGGATCCGAGGTATGGGACTTCGTCTCAATCTCCATTCATTGAGGAATATTTTGTTTTATACACAACCTTATTTTATAAGGTGTATAAAACCCTTTGACTTTTATGTTTATCCAAAAGGAATATTTTTTATACGAAGTGTTTTACTAAATGACAAAAGGGAATGTTTTTGTCGTACGTATGCGGCGACAACGACTTTTCTGCTGCCGTGACCATTATTTGAGTTTTGGTTTCCTCTACAAGACATACCTTCTTTTTAAAATAAAAATAAATACCATGTTTTAATTTTCTTTTATTTTGGTATTGAAAATGGTTTTCATAATGTTTTTATATCAATGTGTTGTATTGATATCTTGTGATTGAAAGGTGGAAATGTTATGTTTCCTTTATGCATGTTTTATATGATACGATTATGTTGTGGTTCTTGGGAATTATCATGAAGATGGGTGGTTCCGTGATAAACTAAGGGCGGGTGAGCCCGATATAGCTCTCCAATGCATTGGGTAACGTGAAGGAGTTAAAAGTTAAGGTTTCTCTGAAGATATTTAGGGAATATACTGTGATGGGTATTCCAAACGTAACCAAGAGGGTTACTCCCTACGTAAGAATGTTATGAATGCCTCACGTTACCCTTATGTCTTATGATTTCTATGATTTATTCAGGATTTGATGAGGTATGTTAAAGTGCTTATGTTTTATGAGTAGAGTATGATTTCATTTATTCTTGTGTATACATGCACTCATGTTTCCTTTCCATATTTTTATATCCCTTACTGAGCTTTTTATGCTCATCCCAAGTTTTTTTGAAATGTTTTTCACAAGTCAAGGGAAGGGTACATGATATGATTATAGTGTCAAGGAAGTGTCAAGAAAGAATCCATGTTTTATTTTAAATATGTTTCCGTTGATGGGAAAAATGAATACTATATTTTATGTAACCACTTTGTTTAAATGTGGAATGTAATGAAAGTTTTATGATCTAATTATCTAAAACTCTAAACCTAAAAAGATCCTCAATGTTTAATCTTTTAATAACTCAAGATTAAGTAAGGTTTAAGGTTGGGGACTTATAGCTGGTATCAGAGGTCGGTTTAGATAACTTTAGGAGTTAGAATTCTATTAAATGATTATCCAAAAATATTTTTTTTATGGTCAAATTGAAATGATATAGCATTTGAAGATTACCATGTTGCTTCATCTAAGACATGTTTGTTCAGAATGGTTTTCCGCAGAGGAAATTGGGAAGCAGTGCTAGGAAGGCATACAGAAGGAAATAACCATCCGAATCATCATCCTGAGATGGTCGGAATTGGAACTGAACAGTTTGTTGCAGTAATGGCGCAGTTGACTCAAGCGATAAATGGTGGTTGTGTTGATTGATGATATTTTGGTGTTTTATAAAAGTAAATAGGAGCATTAAAGTCATTTAAGGGTTATTTTTCAAACCTTAAAAGAAAAGAAATTTTATGGGAAATTTAGGAAGTGTGAGTTTTGGTTGCAACAAATTACTTTCCTTGGTCACATTGTTTCTAAAGATGGGATAACTGTTGATCTTGCAAAAACAAAGGTTGTTGAAGAATGGCTAAGACCGATAAATGTAACTGAGATTCGTAGCTTCCTTGGATTGGCAGGCTATTACTGAAGGTTTGTTAGAAATTTTTCACGGTTATCTAGTCCAATGGATAATCTAACTCGGAAGGGTGTTAAGTTTATCTGGAAAAAACAATGTTATGATTTTTTTCAGGAATTGAAAAGAATATTGGTGAATGCTCCAGTTTCGGCACTACCTTCTAAGATTGGTGAGTTTGTTATCTACAGTGATGCTTAATTGAAAGGAATTGGTTGTGTCCTAATGCAGAATGATTAGGTAATTGCTTATGCTTCACAACAGTTGAAAACTCATGAGGTAAATTACCCTACACATGATTTGGAATTAGCTGCTGTTGTTTTCACTTTAAAAATTTGGAGGAATCATTTGTATGGAGTAAAGTGTGAAATGTATACCGATCAAAAAAGTTTAAAGTATATATTTACTCATAAAGAATTGAACATGAGACAGAGGAGATGGCTAGAATTAATCAAGGATTATGATTGTACAATTCACTACCATCCGGGAAAAGCAAATAAAGTGGCTGATGCTTTGAGTCGAAAAAGTAACACTTCATTAGCAATGTTGCGTTTGGAACGTGATCCTTTGGTTAAGGATTTGATGAAATTTGGCATAGAAGTTTTTGGTGTAGGATGTTATTCTGTTTTGTTTCAGGTATCAGTGACTTTTCTATCAGGCGAAATCAAGCAAGCTCAAAAGCAAGACAGTGAGTTGTAGAAAAAGGTAGAGCTGGTTCATAATGGTAAGTTGTCTGAATTCACTATTGATAATCATTGTGTTTTGAGATTTGGGAATAGATTTTGTGTGCCTTTTGATTCACAGTTGAAGAGATAGTTGTTATGTGAAGCTCATAGTTCTCCGTTTTCAGTTCAACCTGGCAGTACTAAGATGTATAGAGATCTTCGGGTGTATTACTGGTGGGACGGAATGAAAAGAGATATTTTTGATTTTACTGTGAAGTGTTTGAAATGTCAACAGGTTAAAGCAGAGTGACAGTTACCGAAAGGGATGCTTCAGCCTTTACCAGTACCAGAGTGGAAATGGGAAAATATATCCATGGACTTCGTTGTGGGATTGCCGAAGACACCTTGAGGTAATAATGAAATCTGGGTTATTGTTGACCGCTTGACTAAATCTGCTAATTTCCTTGCTATACGAGATAATTTTTCCCTAGATCAACTTTCCCATTTGTTTCTTAAATAGATAGTCAGGTTAAATGGAGTTCCTCTCTCCATTGTATCTGATCGTGATCCCAGGTTTACTTCTAACTTTTGGAAAGGCCTTCAGAAGTTGTTGGGTACTGAATTAAATTTTAGTATAGTTTTTCATCCTAAATCAGATGGGCAGTCAGAACGAACAATTCAGACTTTGGAAGATATGCTACGTGCTTGTTCGATGTATTATCAGGGAAGTTAGATCCCACATCTTTCTTTGGTTGAATTTTCATATAATAATAGTTTTCATTCCAGTATACAGATGGCACCATTTGAGGCATTATATGGGAAGCGGTGTCGAACTCTAACTTTTTGGGATGAAGTGGGTGAAAGGAAGCTGTTGGGATCAGAATTGGTAGAAGAGTTGGTAGAAAAAGTTCAACTGATACAGAAACACAAGAGAACAACTCAGAGCAGGCAGAAGAGTTATGCGGACAACAGGAGGAAGGATCTCTCTTTTGAGGTAGGTGATCATGTTTTTCTCAAAGTCTCACCATGGAAAAGTGTGATGCGATTTGGTAAGAAAGGAAAGCTGAGTCCAAGGTTCATTGGACCATATGAAATTCTAGAGAGAGTTGGATAAGTTTCTTACTGAGTATCTTTACCTCCAAGTTTATCTCAGGTACACAATGTTTTTCATGTTTCGATGTTGAGAAAGTATATGCCAGATTCATTTCATGTTTTGAGTCCAGAGGTAGTTCAGTTGGAAGAGAACCTATATTATGAGGAACAACTGGTCCAGATTCTTTAACATAGGGAGAAAGTGTTACGAAATAAGGGGATTCATCAGGTAAATGTTTTTTGGAAAAACCGCATGATTGAAGAGGCAACATGGGAATCTGAAAATGCAATGAGGGCTAAATACCCGCACTTATTCGATAAGTAAATAATTTGCGGGGATGCAATTTTCTAAAGGGGGGAAGGATGTAACATCCCAAGTAAGTAATGAATAATAGATATTTTTATCTATGTATACTAATGAATTATATAGTGTTTTAAAGCTTAAAATGAGAATAAATCCAATCTTAAGCATGGAATACACTTATATTTTTAAAAGATTGTTTTACTGCCTTTTTGATGGCAAACCATTTTTAAATCAAACTTTTGACAATTTTATAAGCTCTATTTTTCAAAATAAACTTATTATTTATGATTGGAACATTTAAATTTACATTGGATAATTTTTTGGTATTTTTCTGACAATGTTCATTTTTTTAATGAATAGTGAAAAATACTACATTTTACATCAAAACTACTTTTTCATATAATTTAATTATATGGTTAGATTATCTTTTGAATTGGTTTTAAAGTTCAAATAGAATATATTTTTACCATTTAATACAATAGTGGTCGTTGTAATTTATTTCACTTTGAAATTGGACTTAAACTAGTGTCAATCTTTTGATACTTATTGTTTCATAAAAAACACGCTATTTGCTCTGACAGCGGGAATTAATTATTAAATTAATTAATGAAACTTATATGTTTTGAATTTTTTAAAATAGACATCATTTTTGAATTCGGAATATCAAATATATCTTAGGGTGAAGTTTTGGTATTTTTCTGAAAAACTTCAATTTTTGATGAATAGTGAAACCACTAAGTGGTACTTAAAAAACTGATTTTTTGTTTAAATGAAATTTTACCACCTCTGTGTTTTGAATTTCAAAAATCTGAAATACATGGTTGTCATTAAGAAGAAAAATGTGGTTCAATGGGATTAAAATAATTTTTTGGTGAATAGTAACTTTTAAGTTTTTAATCGCGATTAAAGGTAATTAGTGTAATTTAAGGTAAGAATAATGATTTAATAATATAAAATAACCTAGACACATGTCCTACCCTTATTGGATGTTTCATGGCCGACCAATACAATCAATGTGTCAACTTGGGGACTCCATGGAGCCACTTTGGAAGGAAAATGACATTAATATCTTTTAATTTAATGTTAAAGTAAAAATGTCACAAACATGAGTTATTTTACTAAAACAATTTTTACATAGGGTTATACAAGTCATATTTTTTACTATAAATAGTCATTGGAAAGATAAAAATATTACCTACATCATAGTAGTTTTTTTATAATTTTTAGACATTAAATAAATTAAATTATTTATGACATCATGATGATGCATCGATTACCTCATTATTTAACGATTTAAATAAAATGAAAAGGTAATGTAAAATCTAAGCCCTAAACTTGTCAAAAACCTATTGGTTGGATATATTTCGAACCCTTATCACCTTATCATTAAATTATATCAATGTGGGACCTTTTAAATCCGAAAATCATTTTAAAATAAAGTAACATTTCTTTACTTTCCAAGAGTGCCCCTCCTCTCCTCTTATAAAAGGCCCCCACCTCTACCTCCTTACCCACAATTCAAAAGCCTTTGGCTCGGCCAACCCTTGCCCATTTTGTCTCTCCACATCCCTATCTAACTCTTAGAAGCATAACTTTGGGCAGAAGTCTTCCCAAGGAAGCCTTTGAGCTCAAACCAAAGGGAGTTACCCGATTTTAAGGTAATGTCTTCACTTGAGTCCTTTTGCTTTATTTTGCTTCTCCAACCCCCTAAACTATTTTTATTAATTTCTTTTGTAACAAATAAAGTATCTTCAATATACTAGGATTTTGTTATAAGAAGTATTTTATCTAAACTTACACACACCTACATCTAATGGTTAAAGAACATACTGTTTCCGTGGATGACGAATTTCGGCCTCACGAAACGATGATTGTTCAATATTCTTTTAACACCTTTAAAGGTGGAAATTAAGATGACACTATATTTATATATGATATATAATATTTTTATGTTTTACTTAATCTTATGTATTTTTCATTTATGGCATACCTTTATGGTTTCCATTATGGGTAAACGCGATATCTTCATTTTAGGAAGTGCGGACTACCGCCCCCTCAAAGTGATTTGATTCGTTAATTCCATATGTGGGATGTATAAAGGATGTAATTAATGATATTATATATGATATCATAATGAAATTATAATATACCTTTATATCATTATGATTACATTCCATAAAATAAGAAATAAAAATGAAAGTAGCGTTCATGCGTACGTACGACTTACCGTCTCCATGAACGGTGCATTTCATTTCTTACCTCTAAATGTTATGTAATATTATAAATGCATGTACATACTGGATATATATGATATATAATATATCTACATCATGAGTATAACTCTGGATATAATGGATACATGAACAACTTGTAATTATAAAGAGTTTATTTTTGACTCAAGTACCAATGATCAATAAAATGACCGTTATTAACTTAAATAATTACATAGTGTTCATGACATGGTAATAAGTGATATAAAATGAATAATGAACTTGAAAAATGTTCTTAAGCAATTATAAATTAACTCATGTTTATTATTTAGGAGGTTAAAGAATGATCGAGTCAAGTCGGACCCGAGGTATGAGACTTCAGCTCAATCTCCATTCATTGAGGAATATTTTGTTTTATACACAACCTTCTTTTATACGGTGTATAAACCCCTTTGAACTTTACATTTATACAAAAGGAATATTTTTTATACGAAGCGTTTTACTAAATGAAAAAAGGGAATTTTTTTTTTCGTACGTATGCGGCGACAACGACTTCTCCGCCACTGTGACCATTATTTGAGTTTCGGATTCCTCTACAAGCCATACCTTCTTTTTAAAAGAAAAATAATACCATGTTTTAATTTTCTTTTATTTTGGAATTGAAAATGTTTTTCATAATGTTTTTATATCAATGTGTTGTATTGATATCTTGTGATTGAAAGGTGGAAATGTTATGTTTCCTTTATCCATGTTTTATGTGATACGATTATATTGTGGTTCTTGGGCATTATTATGAAGACGGGTGTTTCTGTGATAAAATAAGGGCGGGTGAGCCTGATATAGCTCTCCAATGCATTGGGTAACGCGAAGGATTTAAACGTTAAGGTTTATCCGAAGAGATTTAGGGAATATACTGTGATGGGTATTCCAAACATAACCAAGAGGGTTACTCCCTACGTAAGAATGTTATGAATGAATCAAGTTACCCTTATGTCTTATTATTTCTATGATTTATTCATGATTTGCTGAGGTATGTTAAAGTACTTATGTTTTTTGAGTAGAGTATGATTTCATTTATTCTTGTGTATACATGTACTCATGTTTCCTTTCCATATTTTTATATCCCTTACTGAGATTTTTTTGCTCATCCCAAGTTTTTTTGAAATGTTTTTCACAGGTCAAGGGAAGGGTACATGATATGATGATAGTGTCAAGGAAGTGTTAAGAAAGAATCCATGTTTTATTTTAAATATGTTTCCATTGATGGGAAAAATGAATACTATCTTTTATGTAACCACTTTGTATAAATGTGGAATGTAATGCAAGTTTTATTATCTAATTCTCTAAAACTCTAAACCTGAAAAGATCCTCAATGTGTAATCTTGTAATAACTCAAGATTAAGGAAGGTTTAAGGATGGGGCCTTATAGTAATGGTCCTTATATTTTATGATAATTCATTTTATTACTCATGAACAAATATTTACTAATAAAAACTATGTGGAAAAATATTCATGGTAAGTAAGGTACATTTGGTGAGTCATGAATGACATGTTATTATGAATAATTCAAAGAAATATTTATCCCTTCTATATTTATAGAAATTTATTTCTCTAATTTTTATTTAAATATAAATATAGCTTCAAATTCAATGTCCATGGCATAATAATTAATTTCTTTTAGATATTCTAAGAAAGAATTACCAAGTATATAGGTTAATGAAACAGATGTGAAACCATCTTGATGATATATTCTAATAAAGGTACTATATTACATAGTGAGTGATCATATGTGGTTTTTGATGTTATGATATTATATTTTCTCTCTTGGGTACCTTGACCCATTGTAAGATTGTAATATTAGGCTTTAGGAAATCTTTATTAATTCCAATGAGAAATAAGCCTAGATAGTTACACATTAAGTGTTTCAGTGTATATAAATTAAATTATATTTGAATATAATTATTATAATCAATATTATTCTAAATAATATTGAATGATTTTATTCAATAATTAATTATCACAGAAATTTAATAAATATTTATTCATAAGATAATCGTTAAATTACACTAACATATAATATTTATTTATTGAATGAAAAAAAATTAAAATTTATTTAGGTATAAAATAAATTCCAATGAGAATGAGCACACATTGTTTTTTTCTGGGGATAATTATTAATTTTCAATATGATAAAAATAATATTTTTCATTACGCTAGTTTGTGCATGCCTCATGAAAAAAATAAATTTTTTAGTATTATATGGCATGCGTTCATATAAGGTTTAATATATTATTCAGGGGTTATTGTGTAATTAAATAATATTTTTATCCTAACCCTACCTCTTTAAATAGGTGATTATTTATATTATGTATAGATTAATCAAAATTGAGTATCATTTTTCACAACACAATATGGATCTCTCTCTCAAGACTAAATAATGCTATAGGGATTACCCCCCCACCTCAATAATTTCATGAAAAATAGTGAAAGGATGATTCTTCATGCCCAAATATATTGTCATAGTGATCCAAACGAACACCTCAAGACAATTGATTGTTCATTCTAACAACATACAATCCATTGGCATTTTTTGGAGATTAAAAGAGCACATGTGGATATCCACTTTAGAGATTCTATACGTTGATCCTAAAAATGAAATTATGGTAGACTAAATAGTGATTTAGATGACAAAAAAATCATCAAACAAAGATCTCAATACCAAGGTATTTTTTTGATCTATTTAAATTAATTATAAATTTTATGTGAATAGATATCCTCATGGTTCTAAGATATTTCATTGTCAATAATATTTTGAAAAACAATTTGGTCATGTCATTCATGTATATTAAAATATATGAATGATCTATTGATTATAATATTTAATGAGTTAGGATCATCCCCAATAAGAACTTTCATTTTTCCCTTAACCATGAGACACTTGACTATTCTACTTTAAGAAGGATTTGTTTCCAACCATTATTATTATTATTCTATTTATCTTGATAAAAATTTACACGCCGTCTCAAGATATTATCTACTTTTTTTCCACCCATTTACCCTTGGATTTCTCTCATTATTATGGTGTTGATATTTGAATCACTCTCAGTTGAATGAAAACTATTAGAACTATTTTGTAATATCAAAATTTTATTGAGTGTTTCTCCATTAGAAGTATTTTTCATTCTCCTAATAGTGATCCTCTTGGTTTTATAACCCAATGAAAATTTTTCATTATTATCTTGTGAATTCTCAACATTCCCTTACTATAAAAAAAATTAAAGGCTCGTGATCTTATAAATCTAAAATTATGGAATTCATATCATTGATATTTAAGTATTTATAAATATATGTTTTGAATATTATTATCTATCTTAGAATAAACTTATTTTGAAACCTTAATTTCATCCTATAATTATTCAATGATGGATTTATTTGTAATAAATTAAAATTTATAGGAATCTACTACATTTTTTACTTATGAGGCATATTTAAACTTTAAATATGCATTATCTTGATCCAAATAAAGCCTTTAATTATGAATTGAGAAATAAATTTTAATCATATTTTTTGTTAGTAAATGTTCATATAATTATCATAACTAAATAATAAGTTTAATTAGTGTCCATAAATATCCTTAACTTCTTTATCTCTCTTGTATTTTGATACCTTAATTTAATGTTTTACATAACATGAACCGTTTTGTTAGAATAATTCCATGAAAATTTAGGGGAAATCTCAATAAAATATCACTTCATAATGTGAGGGAGAAATTAAAAAATTCCTAATAGGTAGAAAACATATCCTTAAAACAAAATATAACCCCAAAAACGAGTTTATAAAATCAAGACCTCTAGAAAAATTCTAGTTATAACATGAAAAATGATTTCAACATCTTGAGTTAAAACACATATAAATTTAAAATAAGCAATGGACTGAAAATAAATTTTAATCCAAAAGAAATTGTCCTTTTTTCTTAAAAAAGATATAATCAAGAGAATAAATGAGAAATTTATTCCTTAAAACAAATATTAATCCTTGGATATTTAATATTCAAAATATCATTGGGATTGAACATTATACAGATACTGATGTTGGTAATTAAAGCATAGATGAACATATTCTAAGATATTATGGAGTAACCTAGCTCTGATAACCATTATATGGTTAAAAAAATGGTGAAAATAATCAAATATACTTGGAAAATACTAACATTCATTTCAATTTTGGGTCCTAAAAGAGAGATGAATGGATACTAAGGAGGGAGTTAATGGTCAATGTCTTGTTCAAAAATATCTTATCTATTTTTTTCACTATTCCAAATAACTTTTTTCAGATTCTTATTAGTGGATGGATATAATATGATAATGTAAGAAACAAATAAATTATGAAAATTATAGTGATGAAATATAGAGATAAAAAAATAGAATTCATGGTAGGAGAGATTACAAGGTTCACACATTATTGTTATTGACTTTCTAAATTCTTTGGGTCTCAATATTAGGATCATGTTATCCATGTTATTTTCTTATTATCAACAAGAATATGGATTATAGTGGTAATATGGTACTAACCACCTAGTTTATGAAATACATATATTATAATTAATAAAATTATATATATATTCTATTTCCATCATTAAACTCCTCTATGTCGATAAATATTGTGTGCACTATTCTTATCTCATGCATGTCCTAGTTTGGATTCCCTCTCTTTCTCAATTATCTCAAATTTTTTACAATGTTATATTATAAAAATAACATGTAGAAACTTATATGATCCATTTATATATGTGTCTAGTATATATATATATATCCATCAATAATCATGATCATTCCATAAGTCCAATATTGCATCCTCTTCCACTATTAGTCACATTTATTTCATCCAAATTCAAAATCATATGACATGATTATGAGATGTCTCAAATTAAGTCCATATTTTTGTATTATGAAATTTAATTTCAATATATATCATGATTTTAAATCACTATATCATGTCACACCCCTATGAGAATCCATATGGTCAGAGCATAATTTACCAAACTATACAGTCAAGCCATTTAATCTACCGAAAAAACAAAAACATTAATTTACTATTATAGCCTTACATGATTTTATACCAAATTTAATATTTTTTATCCAAAATTTCATTCATCAAAATAAATATGGGATTATAGAGTTCACATTTTTTCCTAATTGGTTCCACCCCCTCTTTAATTTATTCAAAGTAGTCTTGTAAGTTTTATTTCTTTTATTATTATTTATTCTTATTATTTCTTCTTCCTTCTTTAATTAATTCCTAATTTATACTTGTTCCATAAACCCTAATAGAAATATAGGATGAAACTAGGGTTTGAGTTGGTTTAATATTGGTGTTATTAATTTATAGTTGTTATAAAAGTTTTCACCTTGCATGGATTTTCATCCACCATCGAATACAATTTTATTTTAGAAATATAATGTAGGTGTTTCTATGAAAATTATTATATTTCATATAAGATTGGGTGTTTTTAATTTATAAAACACTTTTTTTAATGTGTATAGTTACATGTTATATAATTGAGGTGTTTAATAATTCATTGTCTTCATTGGTGATTTTATGTGGAAATAAAAAATGAGTTTCCTAAATGATCTGAAGTTTTATACATATAGAATTTCCTTCAATGCACTAAATGTTATTTTAAAAATGTTCAAGAGGTTTATACTAAAAATATATACATCTATGGTGGGGTTTTGAGATCCAAATGGTTTTCTAATAACTTTTAACTAATATAGATCATGTTTGAATGTGATTTTATTATGTTTTCAATGTATAGTTTGAAAGAGAATTAAGGTAACATATATTTTAATGTTATTTAAATATGTTTTTAGATATTTAAATTCTTAGATAACATTATGGAATCTTATTAATAATTTAATTGATGTATAGGGTCCTTTATATGGTGTGTTTAATATGTGGGATTCCCAGTTAATTATTATTTTGTTTTAAAATGAGTTTATTATTAAATATTGATTCTTATTTAATTCTTTAAAAGAGGAAATTTTATGTGTTCAATATTATATTATATATTAAATCCTTATTTGGAATAGTTTTAATGATGGAATTTTTTAAATGAAATTATTTTTTGTTGACAAAATTAAATTAATTTATAAATATTTGATATTATATGTGTGTCATAAGAACCATGGGTACTTCAGCCAGAACCAAATAATAGTACCTACTAGGTATTGATGGAAATTCACCTAGCCTTCATTGGATTAAACATTAAGTATTTATTCCACTCTAACTAGTCGGCACTCAATTACATAAAAAGTTATTATTCTACTCTGAAAATTTACTTTATGTTTTCTGCCACTTGAGAGGGATTTTTCATTGGCTAGTTGTTATACCCAATTATTTTGGATTCCCCTTGGATAGAAACATGTGCCTAGTTTTACATGACATGGGTTTTCAAATGGATCAATATTAAGATCCATTAGTGTCTCAACCATGGTTACCTAGGACATGCCTCGTGAGTCTTGATTTTGGTTTAACTCATTTGATATTAAGGAGCAATCAAGTTCTGTATTATTAGCCATAATTTATATTTCATTTTTTTGAAACATGTTTATATTTATTGGTCTTTAAATGAATAGTGTAGTTTTTTGTTATGTGAATATTCTATTTTTTTAGTTCCTTTTTGTTGTTATTGTAATTATATACCTCACAACCTTAAAATTTAGTTATGAGTTATTATTTATAATTAATTCCTGACATGGATTATTTTCTAGAACATGGATTTGATACTCTTATTGTTGATGAATTATCATAGGATGACTTATTTAATGTTATAGGTATTTTAGTTCTTACTTTTTCGTTAAATATAGAACTCTTTAATGTTATATAATAATATTGGGGTAAATAAGTGTGTCTAAACATGTTTATCATTTTATAAAGAAATTAATGTGTTTTTACAGTTGCATTCGATAGTTTCTCAAAGATACTTACTAACCCAATTTTAGTTCCCTTTCTAAAAAAAGAGGTTCTCTTTTCAATGATGTTATTGGTTAAATTTTTGGAACATATTTTATAAAATATGATAAATGATTATTTCCATAAACTATATTTCAAACTATCATTTATGGAATTTATTATATAAAATGAATATAATATTTTATTAGTGGAAATATAATAGGAAATTTCTCAAACACTACTCATCCACCTTAGTGGATATGTAGGATTAGTGGTATTTATCCATGTTCAGCTAGATTTAATCCTTATCTATAATGATTTTCTTTTGATTTCCCATAAAGAATATATTAAATATGTTGATCAAATGATGACTGCAGGTCAAAATGTGATTGATGTTTGGTCATTTTAGGATCCTGTATGGTTTATTTTGGGTTGTTTATGTATTAGTATTATCATCTTCTCTATTTTTGGTTTCTTGTTTATAATCATTTTTTAATACTCTCAATGTGTTTTATACTTAATATGAGTATGGATGTTTAATCATGTTATAAATCATTTGGTTTATGTTTATATTGGAACTCTTTATTTCATAATTATTTTTATCCCAACTTTAGGGTGCGCCATAACATATTTTTGGAATAATTATATAGTTTAGTAAATGATATTTACATAGAAATAATTCCCATTCAGTTATCATTAATTCCCTACAACTAGTTTCAATCTCAGGCTGATCAAGAATATTCCTTAACCACTATCTTGAAACGACCTGGGAGATGTTATAGGTTAACCTAGATTGGTTCAATAAGAAATGGTTTCATATTCCTCTTGTTATTTGGGGATGTTTGGTAGATAGTATATAGGGACATAAAAACTCAATAGGTGGGTCACAAAGAAGTGTTTGATCAACACCATTCATGAAGAATCTCAACATTCCATAGTTAATCAAGATCTAATTATTTAAATTATGTTTTTTTAATATTATGTTTTAAATTGATAGTACTTTGAACTATATTGAAATTATAGAGGTTTTTTTTTACTTTCTAGGATATTGGGATGAAAATGGAATACTAACCAAAATTGAATGGTTTGAAAAACTATTCTCAAATTCTACAACTCATTCTAGATATCGTCTAGTGATTATTACACAATTGTCACACAATCTTCCAAACCATGCGTACAAGTTGTTCATAGACATGAAAAACATTAATTTTTGTGATTTAACCTCATTTTATTTTTAAATCATATTAAATATGATTTTTACATATTTAATATGAATTAAATGGTATATTCATGATGAGTTAACATTGTTAAATTTAATTATATTTAAAAATTAGTCATATGGTATTTGGTTTCCTATATAAATTTTATATTTACTGTGAATACGGGATTTTATAATGAAATATTTTAAATTAATGTGAGAACTTATGAAAATTTATAAGGGAATATTTTCAAATATTTTCTATGAAACCTAAATATTTTCAAGGTATAATATATATTTTTATAAATTTATAACATGGTTTAAATTTATGATGAATTTTATAGGGGCCATGTTTGAATTAAAAAATGATTTTAAATGTATTTAATATATTTTTAAAAGTGATGTTTCAATTTCTTATGTGACTATAAAATGAAATTATTTTGTTATAGATTTAGTTTAATTTTTTAAAAGCTATGATTTTGGTTTGAAACATGTTTTATTAATTTTTTACAACTACTATATGGTGTTTCTCTAAATTTTCATTCTTTTATAAAATTAATTTTTCTACTATTGTTCAATATTTTGATACTAATAGAGAACTTTTTCCATATGTTATGGTTATTTTTTCTTTGGTGAGATTTTTTCTATATTATCCCATTTGGTAATGTTTGGTTTATTTCATTGAATAATAAAATGGGGTTCTATTGAGTTTTGTCTTTCTTGTTATCTAGTGTCTAATTCCATGAATGAAGATAGAGATCTAGAGAAAATTTGTATCATAGAATTTTTCTTAGGGTCTTTTCCCTCATAATTCATGTATATACATTTTTGGTTTTCAACTCTACTAAAACTCTAAATATATTGGTTAAAATAAATTATATTATACACTTGATGTGTATTAAATAAATCTTAAATCAATACTAACCTACCAGATATAATATTCAAAATAATTGATGTTAATATTATCAATATATTCTTTCTTCACTAATGAAGAAGAGATTCATAAAGTAACTCTAGTATAGGGATCCCGAGAATATTAAGTAAATTTTTCTCATGCTCTAAATACATTCCACTAATGTGGTCGATTATGATTATATCTGGGATATATCTATGTTGGATTATCAATTTACATATCTTCTTCATATCTTGTTGAATTAGGGTTACAATACATATCCTGATATAATTATATTTTTTGATTATTCCAAATTTATGTGTCCTTTTTGAAATTTTAATCTAACTATTTTTTATATTTGGGTTTGAGTATAACGACTTAATATTTTTATTCACAAAATTACATATTATTATATTAATATTAATTAAATTACATGATATGATAATCTATTCCATAATAATATAGGTCTCTTACCATTATAAATATAGAAACAAGAACAATGGTTTCATAAGTTAACTATAACATGTCCTACTAAGATATTCATAACTATCACCCTTATTGGACATACCATACATTAAACATTTCTTTATAACCTAAGGAAAGAATACATAATAAAATATGAGCCCAAATGCATAATAAGGGTGAACAAGGTAGATATCCTCATAACATAAGAATAAAGTTATGATGACATGAGAATAACATATTAAAACATACCCTAAATATAATAGATCATAAACTAGAATTAGGTCATAAATTGTGGCTAATTGTAATACCTGAATCATAAAAGAATCAAATAACATGATCAATGATAACATATCATTGACATGAGACATATATATTTGGAAAACATATAATCATATAATATCATTTCAATAGTAGTTAAGGCTTATTTCCATCGCTATCATAGTGGATTGGGTTCACTGCCAAAACCATTATAGATGTCAAGGTTTACCCCTAAGACTATCACAGTAGACTATATACCTTACTAAACTGTGTTCAATCCCCATTTTATTATTCTTTGTCTCAGGATATATCAGCCAATACCTAATGTATTTGATATATATATAGGCTGCAAACATCACATAATGAGAATAATACAAATGTATTCCATATGATCATTAAACATTAAACATATTAGAATGTAGGAAAATAAAGGGCTTTCATTAAAATTTCATCATATCATAACCTATGGAAAAGAAAAAAGTTTCATAAACATTTCATAATTTTATCCTAGAATAACCCATAGAAAATAAATAGGATTCATAAAAACTTCATCATTTAATCATAGCATAACCCATAGAAAAGGATCACGTTTCATAAAAACGTTTTCATGATAAATAGTAACCATATGGTTAAAGAATAATGATGGAATATATGGGTCATATACCCATTAAAAATTAAGTAACATATAAGTATGTTATATTATATAGAAAATGATTTTGAAAGAACACATGGAAAATTTCTTAAGGAAAGTAAACTTTACACATTGAAAACACTTATTTAAAATCTAAAATTTTCTCAAATATTAAAGAAAAAATTTAATTGAAAAATAACTTTAGTAAATTTTTTAGGAAATATTAAATTATTGAGTGTTCATGGTGGAGGAAAATATCATTTAGGTTTAAAATATTAAAATGAAGATTCTTTTCACTTTTTTAGTAAAAAGTAAAGAGAGCCTTATTCATAAAATAACAAGAATAACCCTTAAAAAAGGTAAAAAGTAAAACATCGGTAAAAATGTCTTTAAAAATAGTTTTAGAATATTAAACCCTTTCTTTAAATCATTTGTAGATAAAATGGGAATGGATGAAAATGTATTTTCAACAGAAAAGGGAAATAAATGCAGTTTTCCTTAAAAAAAATTGAACAATTGAGTGCATAAAGAAGAGAAAATGATGGTAAAACATGTATTTTCATGAAATAACCATAGTAAAATAGAATATATGATTTTATTTAGATATTAATAATAATATTATATCATAATATTCATAATCATACACAATCCTCATAAATAATGAGATTGTAACATAAAACATTTACCACTTTGGTAATGTTTGAATTATATACACCATGAAATAAAGAAAATTATATGGATATATTAATACACATAACTTTTATAAGAATAATAATTATATACATTCATGGAAATAATATATACAACAAAAAATAAACAAGTGGTGAATAGGACGTGTGTCCCATATAAAAAAAGTGAGATGAATATACCTTACCACATTAGAACGTTTTTGAATCGTAAGACCCATTAAAGAATGAGAGAAAATTAAATTTTAAATATAATTAAAATGAAAATATTCATGAAATTAAATATTTAATTAGATTTATATATTCCACACAAAGTAAATTAGGGGTGAAAATGACATATGTCTTCCAAAAATAAAAGAGAGTAGAAATCTCTTCCATCAAGTCTCAAATTTCTTCATACACATAAAATATAAATTTATAATAAATATATTTTAATTATAAATATATTATGGAACCATATTAATATATATCATACATTATATTATTTACTTATGACCATTTATTACCCGTTTAATAACAATTCCTTGTTAAAATCACGTTTTGGGTAATAACTACATCATTTTTCATGTATGTTTTTATTTTTTTATTTTTTTTTTAATTTCACATTGAACATGGTTAAATCATAGAAATAATTATAAACAATATATAAATATAATTTATATTAATTATATATGTATTTAGAGTGACCCATTAAAGTTAGATATGGAAAAGGATTTACACTGTTCTTAAGGATGGTATGATGTATGTACGAATGAACATTTTTTCATTTTCTCGATGGATGGAAAAAACTATAGGTAAATATTAATTCAATAATAAAAAATAATTATTATACTATATATATCATATATATTTATGTAATATATCCTTATTATCATCCATTTCAAAATAAAATGAAAAAATGTATCACATTGCTTTGTGGAGGCAGTATTCCACATGTACGCATGAGCGGTGTTATAATTTTCCAAAGGATATAAAGGTAAGTAGTTATATGTGATATTATAATTAAAATATTATAAATATTTCATAAATATCATGTAAATATTTTAAATAAATCTTTATTTCCATCTGTGATAGGAATTTGCATAAAAAGAATTACATCGGTTCATGAGCTGGTAGTCTGCCATACTTACGATCGACAATTTTGTTTCCCATTTGATAGAGGAAGAGATTTATATAGGTTATTACATTAAAATATTATAATATCATTATATTTAATGTCATTATTATTTCATATGATCATAATTTTAAAATATTCTAGGTTGGTTGAATAAGAAATAATGTAAAAACGCTCGGTTAAGAATGATACCTCTTCTTCAGACAACCTCATTAGGTTTGCTCCCAAAGATTTATTATGAGGGATTACAATTAAAATAAGGATTATATGATATTTATAGATAAATTATGAATTTATTTTTTTTATTAATTTTTTAGGGGAAGAGTAGATAGGGGAGGAGAGTGGGAACCCTTTTATAAGTGGGAGAGGACATACATGATTGTTTTGAAAATAAAAAGGTATACCCACATTTTAAACATGAAAATATTCAATGAAATGGAACAATATAGAACCTCATATGATATAAGTTATAAATATGGCCATAAAATATGTTTTAGATATGTTTTAAGGTCATTTTATCCATTATAATTTTAGTTGAATCCCTCGATAAACCCGTTTTAACCTTAACCGAAGTAATTTTTTTGTATTTTTATTAATAATTATGAACAATAATTAAGTATAAATTTATTTATAAAAATTTCTTATTGTTTAAAACATGTAATTATTTTTTATAAAATTAGTACATATATGTGGTATAATTTAATTTAATATTCCACCCATAGATGTGATGAAAAAAAGGTTTTCCATAGAAAAAGTTTCCATCGTTATAAACATTTGTAATTTAAAAAGCAACATGAAATTGATTCCAATGACCTAAATTGGATAAATGATGATATAATTAAACTAATATTACTTTTATAAACATGTTAAAATAAAATCAAACTTTATTATTATTTAAATTAATTGTTAGTTTTTAATAAAAATCAAGAATGTTTAAATATTCATTCAAAAATAAAACCTTTCAAAAATAAAATCCCCAAAATACACCACAAGAAAAATTTAAAATTTTTATTCCAAAAATTAATTTAATTTTTTAAAATATAATTTCTTAAAGTTTAAATAATTTAATATTTTTATATTTTCACAAAAATAGATGATGTTTTTGAGAAAATGTATTTTCGAAGCATAAAAAGACCTTATAAAAATTCAATACTTATGTATCAATATATTTTATTTATATAAAACCATAATAATTATTTTTCAAAATTTTGGTTATTATTATTTATTATGAAAATTTTAATATATAGGTTATAATAGTCCTATATAAAAAATAATATTAAATTATATCATGTTTTATTATAAATCAGTGTTTCATGTAATGAAAACTATTGAAGAAACTAAATTTATTTGAAGAAAAAAATGTATTGTTAATTATTAGGTTGTTAAATTTTACCCCAATTAATATGAATTTTAACTTTTACATTCCATCACTCTGATAAAGACAACTGAGGATACATCTATCTCATTATATCCTTAAATTCTCACATGGATTCTTCTTGATGGTATTTTGGAAATAAAACCTTGACTGTGAGAGTTGTATTTATTTATAGAACATTGTATTTATTATCTAGAATCTCCACTGGTTTTTCCTTATAGGAAATATCCCAATCCATCGGTGTGGACTCTATGTTTAGTGCATGTGTAGAATCAATTATGCACTTCACCATGAGAGATACATGGAATTCATAATAGACCTAAGTGAGGTTTGGTGGAAGCACCAAGTGATAATAAGGCATCCCTATTTGATAAAGAATATATAAATGGATAATATACCTAGGGTTCATATTTCATTCTTCCCTAGTCTCATAACCTTTTTCCATAGGGAATTTTTTAGGAAAACCTTCTCACTGACTTCAAACTCCAGATCACACTGATTATCATCATCATAACTATCCTTTGAAGTTTTAGATGCTTTGATGTTATTTTTAATGGATATACATTTCTCTACCATTTCCTCATCTAACCTGGTTCCCAATAGAATTGTTTCTCCAAATTCATTGAAGCATATTCGAGTTATACAATTGTCTCTCTAGGGTAATTAATTAGGAGCTATCTGCATGTTTAAATAAAAGCTATTATTATATTAAAACATGACTAGAGGAAGGATTTTATCCCAACCACATTAAAATAAATAGAAAAATATCTTATCATATACACTATTTTTTTTTAATTATTCTCTCATTCAGATCATCTTTTTAAGGATGATAAGTTATGCTGAAGCATAAATCTGTATCTAGATCATGCTGATGACTTTTCTAGAAAATATTGGTAAATTGTGGATCCCAATCAGATACAATAGAATGTGGTACACCATTCCAAAATATTGGTAAACCTTGGATCCCGATCCGATATAATAGAATGTGGTACACCATTCAACCTTACCACTACATTAATTTATATTCTTGAATGATTATCGAGGTACAAATATTCCATAATAGTGATGAATTGTGCTAAATTTATAATGTGATTAACTAAACTCATATAGAATTATTCCATTTAGATATTTTGCGGAGTGTGAAAAAAAAATCCATGGTGATGTTCTCCAATTTCTATTATAGTATTGGTAATGGTCACAACATCCCCATTGAATTTTGTCTCTCATATTTAACATTATGAATTACCTAGAACCATGATAGAAACACTTCAATGTATCTCTTAATGCCGTCTTAATATAAATTCTCTTTCAAATATCTATACATCTTTATGCATCCTGAATGAATATAGAATGATGAACTACAAGCCTCCTATAATAACCCATTCTTGAAATATGGTATGGATGAAAAACATTCAATATTCCTAAAACATATCATTCCTTCACAATTAAGGTTAAACTCAGTAACCGTTCTCACTTTCTTCTGCAGCTCTATATATTACATTTTCACCACTTTAATCTTAAATTGGATATATGATTCAACACTCAGTTGATAAAGATAATACTTTTCATGTTCCTTAAATATTTCCAGATCTATCCTTTTCAAATCCATAAGTATTTTATCTTTTTTAATCCTCATTATAGATAATATATCATGATACTTTCTACTCAAACAATTAGCCACCTTGTTCACTTTCTTGAAGAGGTAATGTATTTACTAGTCATAATCTCTAATCATCTCTGACCATCTTATCAAGAAAATTTTCAACACTTTCTATGTGAATATATATTTTTAAACCCTTATTATTGTTATATATATCAAACATTTCTCTATAAAATTAATTAATTCATATAATTAATGAAAAATTATTATAGCTAACTCCAAATCATGAGTTGGGTAATTTTTATAATGAACCTTAAATAGTCCAGAGGCATAAGCTATAACCATGTTATTCTATATTAAAACACATCCCAATTACTTATTTAATTCATAAATATAGATTTAAACCCCCTCTCCACTATTGGGAAATGTAAAAATAGGGGTGCTGACTGACACCCTCTTTAGTTACTTGAAATATCCCCCACATTCACTTGTCTAGAAGAACTAGTATCCCTTCCAAGTTAACTTGATGAGTGGATTAGATATTCAAGAGAAATCTATATAAACCATTGATAATATACAAATAAACAAACACAAATTTGGATTTAAATAATTTTGTTTTGTCTACAACAACATTCAACTACCTATGTCTTTGATGGAGCCATCTATATACCCTCTCTTTTGATTATATAATTAAAAAATGAAACCTTTTAAACCCAAATTCATACTTTATAAATTTTTCAATTAGTTTATCCTTCCTTATGATCTCCAGTAAAATTATTATACGATCTTCACTATCTTCCATGATATTTGAATGGATAATCATATCATCTATAAATATGACCAAAAAATGATCGAGGTAATCTATAAAGACTCAATTAATTAAATCCATGAACATAGTGGGGAATTAGTAAGACCAAATGGAATCACTATATATTCATAGTGTCTGTACCTTTTTCAGAATGTTGTCTTGGGTAAATCTACCTTAACCCTGAATTGATGATATCTATATTGAAGATAATTCATGGTAAATTATTTATCTCCATTCAGATGATCAAACAAGTCATCAATACTATCTAGAGGATACTTTTTATTATTTTTATCTTTTATACATAACAATAATCAATATAAAGTCACATAGATCAATGTTTCTTCTTAAAAAGAAGAATATGTGCACCCCAAGGTGATACACTTGGTAGAATAAATTCATTTTCAATATTCTTATGGTGTTTCTTCTTCAATTCTTACAACTCAATTCGATCCATTTTATATAGAGTCTTCGAAATAGGTGTTTCACCTACTATGAGTTCTATTGAAAACTGAACATCATGATTCAGTAAAAGACTATAAATCTATTCCATAAGAACATTAACAAACTCCCACACAATTGTTATATCATATTTTTTTGTTTCTTCCAAACAATATGAGATAAGAAACATTTTTGAATGGGAATCAAGTCCTATAAAATGCATGTTATCTTCATTAGAAGTTAATATGTATCATCACACTATTATTTTGTCATGATTTGGTTTATAATATTAAATTATACTTCCCTTCATCTAAAATTGATGTGGGTTTGTATAGAAAACAAATCCATTACTATGATAATAACAAATTTAATCATTGGGAGAAAAATGAGGTTTGTTGGTAGTACATTCTTGTAAACTTCAATTAGAGAATAATCATATACATGAGATGTGATCATCATACCATTAGGGGGTTTCACTAATAATTCAACATAATATTATTGGATATAGGAATAAACGTCCAAAAAACTTATCAGGGTATAAATTAATTTATATAACTTAGATAAAATAAGATAATTCAATATTTTATTATACCTATCACCACTCCAACATCATTGTTCTATTATTAATCCCTTAGTAAAACCAAAATGGTCCACATGATCATCCAAAAACTTTGATCAGAGTGATAAATCGTTCACAGGATGTCCAAATCCTGACATATCCTTTTAAATCTATGACACGTGAGGTTTAACCTTGGTTATTCATGGTTATCATATATTCAAATCCATCATCATGGTTTCATAAATACATTGTGATTTTCCAAAGCATATCCCCCAGGAGAGTCAAACTAGGTGTGCAGCATAGACCATTTTCTTATACCTGGTGATGATTGATTAAAATCCCAATGTACACATTATGGAGTTATTACCCCTTATTACTAATATGCAAGAGAAAAATACACTTGTAGCATACAGATAGGGATTTGATTTCATGGAAACCACTCACTCTATAATTCAACAAAATTCCATCATATTTTCTTAAAAATATACTAACCCTTAGACACATCCTTATATATATCCCTATAAAAATCCTTATACACATCCTTAGGCATCTTATTAATGTTATCTCATCCAAGTATACAATGTTTAACTAATCCTTTCTCCAATACCAAATATAGTTTACTATACTTTTAATATATAGATATTATATACTATTAGATGAAAATTTATTACATCTCATTAAAATTTAGTGTAGAATGATATAGGTTTAGTGACTTTGGAAACATGGAAGCGTAAAAAATTGGTTCATAAGTGAACTATATAATCTCCCACTAAGATCTTCATAAATAGTACCCTTTATAAACAAATCATACATAATACATTTATTCATAATCTAAGGAAAGGAAACATAAGAAATGGTAAGATTATATGGGTAGTAAGGGTAAAAAGGTAGATATCAACATAACATGAGCGTACGAGTATGATGACATAAGAATAATAATTAAAAACCATACCATGAATTTAATAGATCATAAAATTGAGTCATGTAATAAGTCCTAGAATTTCATAATAAATTAATCATAATGGAATCAGAGAACATGATCCAAGATAACATAACATTGGTATTAGACATAGATTTTTTGCATAAAAATAAGAACATAATATCATTTCCTTAGTAGTTGAGCCTCATTTAAAAGGAAATATTAGTATATTGGATTCAATTCCCAATCCATCATAGTATTCAAGGTTCACTCCCAAGATATTTAAAGTGAATACCTTACTTAATCGGTTTCACTCCCCATTATAGTTCTTTTTATCTCATGATATATTAATCTTTAACCAATTAATTGGTGGGAGATACAGTTTACACCTAATAAATATTTAAAATCATACATATTTATTACAAGGGATCTTAAAAAATTCATAATATCATAATATATGAAAATAAATGGGTTTCATGAACATTTAATCATAACTTAACCCATGAAAAAGGAACATGTTTCACAAACATTTCATTTTATCATCATAACATAACGCATGGAAAAAAAGAGGTTTAAAAAACATTTCATCATAGTATAACCCATGGAAAAGAAATGAGTTTCATACAAATATTTTCATCATAAACATAAACCATCCCTATAAATAATAAGTTTTTTATCCTGGGATCGTATCTCTAGTAAAGCTTAATTAAGATAAAAGGACTTCATCTTATATGTAAAATGATTTTCCAAGACAACTTGAAACATTTCTTGAGAAAAATAACCTTTCAAATTTGAAAAAAACTATTTAATATAAAACAATTTCTAAAATATTAAAGAAAAAATTTCATTTAAAATAAATTTGGTAACTTTTAAATGAATATCTAAATCATATAGTGGTCATTATGGTGGAAATTTCTTTTTTATGTTGTACAAGTTAAAATGAAGTTTCTAATAACATTTTCTGTTAAAAGTCTAGAGATACTTGTTTAGAAAATTAAAAGATGATTCATTTTAATATATTTTTATAATATTCAAGCATGGGAAAATTTTTATTTAAAAAATCATTGTATAATAGTAAAAAAATTATGTAATTTTTTTTTGAAAACATGGGTATGTAAGAAAAATTATTTTTGATTGAAGGGAGAAATAAATTCAGTTATCCATTAAAATATTTTTTAAACCTATAGAGTACATAAAGAAGGGGAAATAAAGGGAAAAACTTTATTTTAATGAAATAATTAGGGGAGAAGATAATACATGGGTTTCATTAGATATAGATCATCATATTTCATCATCATAATCATAATAAAATATAATCTTGATGAACAATGAGATTGTAACATAAAACCTTTACCACTTTGGTAATGTTTGAATTGTAATACCCCTGAAATAAAAAACCATATATAGATATGTAAATACTAGTAATTTTCAAAATAATCATCATAAAATTCATTCATGGGAAGAATATAATCCACCCAAAATCAATAATCGATGAATAAGGCATGTGACCAATGAAAATGAATGTCAGATGAAAATCCATTTCCACTTTAGAAATGTTTAAATTGTATACCCCATTAAGTAATAAGATGAAATAAGAAATAAAATATCATTAAAATAAATATATTAATTATATTACATGCCAAAATTGTAGTATGTATACCATAAAAACTAAATGAGTGGTGAATATGACATATATCTCCCATAAATAAAAGAGGGACTAAAAATCCATTAACTCAAGTCTTGAATTACTTAATACACATTATAACATAATATATAATAAATATAAGTTTATTATAAATATATTAAATAACTATACACATATATATAATGCAATTAATTATTTACATATGACCTTTTATTACACATTTATTAATAATTCCTTATTAAAATCATGTTTCGAGTAATAACTGTGTCATTTTCACGTGTGTTTTAGTTTTTTATTTTTGGTAAATTTATGCTGATCATGGTTACATCATATAAATAATTTTAAATTTATTTAAATATCATATAAATTCATTATATATGTATTTATAATAACCCATTAAATTAATAGATAGAAAATGAATAACATCGTTCATAGAGATGCTAGGTCATGTGTACACATGAACATCGTTTCCATTTTGTCAATAGATGGAAATAAAGGATGGTAAATATTCATTCACCATTAAATAATAAATTTTATAAAATATAAATCATATATATTCATTTAATCTATCCTTATTACAATCCATGACAAAATAAAATGAAAAATGTATCACATATCTTCATGGAGGTGGTAGTCCACATATACACATGATCGATGTTATTGACTTCCAATAGGTTGGAAGGTAAGTAGATAGATGTGATATTATAATAAAATATTAAAAATATGTAATAAATATCATATAAATAATTTAAATCTATCTTTATACACATTTTTTATAGTTAGTGATGGAAAACATATTTCAACGGTTCGCGAGTCGGTAGACAGTCATACATTCAATCAACAGCTTTGTTTCCCAATTAATGGAGGAGGATATTGTCATATGTTATGCCATTAAAAAATACAATATTATTATATTGGATATACTTATGTTGTCACATAATAATATTAGAAAAATATTTAAATTAGTTGGAAGAATATATAATATAAAAACACTTGGTAAAGAAAGATGCATCTTCATCAAACTACCTCATTTAGTTATCACCAAAATCCTTCATATGAGGGTTTCATAACAAATAAAAGGACTCTAATATGTGTATAGAAAATGAATTATGGGTTTTTATCCACAATTTTCAGCTAAAACTAATGGATTTTTAATATTCAAGAGTATAGTCGAGGGGTTTCCTTTTATATTTGTGGGAGAGGACACACATGGATGTTTTTAAAGGAAAAATGTATATCAACATTTCAAACATGCCAAAAATCGAAAAAAATATCATTTTATAACCTTTTATGGAAAAAGGTAAAAATATTTCCATAATTATTTTAAGTTTTTAAGTCATTTTAACCCATATATCTTTAGTTTAACACCTGGTAAACCTGCTTTAAAATTCACCGCAGTAATTATTTGTAGTTGTTTTTACTATTCAACATAACCAAACATTTAGTTGAACTCATAATATTGTTTTAATTAGGCTGATTCCAAATATGAAATCTATTTTTTAAACTTTAATTCAAATAATTGGCATAATTTAATTTAAAATTAAACTTACTGATGCAATGAAAAAAATTAATTTCTAAAGAAAAGGATTTTATAAGTATAGAAAGGTCAAAGTTCTAAAATTCAACATAAAATTTATTAAAATGAAATAAATTTCTCTAATTATGATATAATTTTACTAATTTCACTTTTAAAACCATATTAAATCAAAATGAAACATGTAAATACTTTAAACGAAATGGCGGTTTTCAATAAAATCAACTTTTTCACTATTCATTAAAAAATTAATGTTTTCAAAAAAATGAAAAATAATATCCCTAAGATAATTATGACTAGTTAGTTTAAAAAATTTAGTCAAATTTCTCAAATTTATTTTATAATTTTTTTATAAAATATTTCTATTATTTGGTCAAAAAAATAAACAACAAAACATTTTTTGAGAAAAATATATTTTCGAAGCATATAATTCCATTAAAAAAATTAAGTAATTATCTATCAATATATTTTTATTATCTAAAAACATAAATAAATATATATTCCTATTATTAATTCTAAGCTTAACAGCTAAGTTACAATTGTATAGTTTAAATAATAATATTAATTATATGTCACATTTTTTTAAAACTCAATGTTGTGTGTAACACAAGCCCTTGAAAAAATTAAATTTATTTGAAATAATATATTTCATAAAATCTTAGGATGTTATAGTGACATTGGTAAAATTTAAGTCTCTATAAAATGGTTACACCATGTTAGTGTAATTTTATTTCTTTCACCATATTGTGGTGAATTATTTCATGGTGGTGAGACCTAGGTTAGGTATCATTATTTTGGTAAGACACTTCCATGCATAGATATCCCCTCATGAGATCATTAATTGAGTACCATGAATATATATTGTGATATCACACATTATAATAAGCTACTTTGATCAAAATAATTCCTTTTAAGGAATCTTATTTCATCTTCTCTAGTGATTTATTTGACAAGTATCTTTTGTTGGACTGGTTTATTTAATATTTTTTCTTATTTCAATAGTTATTTTTATCAATCATCATTATGTTAGTAATTTGATATAGTCAACCCTTATGAATTCATATTTCTTTAATCATTAATTAGGTCATAAAGAATTTCTTTTCATTATATTAATGGATTTGATTCACTAACATTCAAGATCCATAATAGATCATTCTCATATCATGACTTGTGATTATCCCTCAATCTAAATTGGTTTCATAAATTGTATGTATTCTAGTATTCCTAACCTAGTATTTGTTTGGAAAATTATATCATCATGTATTATTTTATGAGTTGGTCTCACTAGTTTTTCTTTTTTTTATCCAATGGAGAGATAGTCATATTTTTCCATCACTTGTGATAACCAGAAAACAAAGATATGAAATGGGATTTCGGTTTTTTGATAAAAAATATTTATTTTATAATTATTAGATTTTAATTTATTAAGGTATTTTCGAACCTTGATTCACTTCTATCCTAAAACAATAAATTTCTTTCTGAGGATAAAAAGTTACAAAGTGTGGAAAATTGTCAAATCCTAGAATTAATTTCATAATTATTTTATTTTATTATTGATTTTATAGGAATTAATGAAGTCGTTATTTTAATTTTTGAAATTTTAAGATAATTTTAAGTTATACAGTTAGTACTTGGTTAGAATATGTTTAAGAAAAATAGTGAAACCTAACCTTACATAGTTAAAATCTTATTTTTGGATTAGTGCATGATTACCACACAATTAGATGTAACCTTGTGAAATCACCTAACATAGGGTTTATTTTCGTTAGTTCTCATTGTATGGTTAATATAAACCATTCTAGTTACCCAAGAAAACTATATTTCACGATTATAATGGTTTTATTTTGGTTCGTACTTAGTTTACTAAACTATGTGAGCTACATAGAAATTTGAAATAAGAATTTACATTTTTTACCCGTACATGAAATTATCATAGATCATCTCTTTTCTCTATAATTTCATTCATTAAATAATAGGTTTCTTTAGAGTTATAATCTTTCTCACCATGTGATTTCAAAAATAGCTGGTTGGCCTTTTTTAGTGATTATGGACATTTAAATCATCGCTTGGCTTTGTAAATAATGTTATGAAATTTGAAAAGACAGTTCAGTTTTCTTGAATTATTTTTTAAAGTGTCTTTGAATAAGAAGATGTGTGTTTTTGGATTATGAAAATGGTATTTCATGTGATGAAATTATGTATCCCATCTCGAATCTTATAAAAGTTTCTTATATTTTCGAATGTCATGTGAGTCATTAAAATAGAAATGAATAGAAGAAAAGAGATGGATTTGAATTACTTAAAGTAGAAACCTAATATTCCAATGATCTCATCCTCACTATTAACCATTGTGATTTCCTCCCCTCCTCTGGTTCCATTATAATAACCCCCCTTTGGTGGCCTCTAGTGTTGTGCCTCAAGCCTCGTGGACTTCTTGGAATTAGACCCTCCTCGTTTCCCCCCTTGCGATGTGCAAATGAGCGTAACCTCTCCCTCTACGAAACGGAAGAAGAATGGATCTATGTTGTGATGGATCTCTCGTAGCCCCTCCTGTACTGATTCATCTTCATGATGGGGATTCATTAGAATGGAGGAAGACTATCATCTTCCCCTTGGCACCCCGCTTCTACACACACAGTCACCTCATCGGTCATTTGATATCATCTTTACAAAAGTGATTCACTTCTAAAACTTCTAGATGAACAAATAATCACGCGGCTAGTGATTTCCAGATGCTTGTATCTTCATATTATGTCGTACTAGAGACTAGTGAATTATCCAATGCTTCCCTCAACTCATCTCAACTTTCTCCCCTGCCCCACTCAACCCTTCCCTTTTTCTGATCCCTCATCCTCTAATCCCTACCCTATCCTCTTCCCCTTCCCCTTCCTTCCCCACTCCTCTACCCAACCCCCTATCCTTGTACATACAACTTGTCCCCTATATTCCTTGGGCTCTATCCCCTCAGTCATCTTCCCTCCTACCTTTTCCCCTAGTCGAACCAGCTAGACATCAAAATGCAAGTAGATCATGTATCTCGTCCCTTCTCAACCGTCCACTTCTATTAGAGCCTCTAATCTTCCATTTATCCCTATTTATATATGAAAATACTATATTTTATTAGTTCATGTGTCGGATCCTCCATCCCCTACTTGGATTTCTTGGTTTAGCTTCTGCCTTGGCCACTAGGCTTTAGAAATTATTCCCAATTCATCTCCTTCTATCTACTCTCTCACTTGTAGGATAGGAATGAGGTCTTAGTCAAGATATTTTATTATTTCTTCAATGAATAAAAATTTTAGACCCTCTTCTTTTGTATCCAGGTTTAGTTGATCTCATTCCTTATGTTATTAATGATAATCTAGAATACCTGAGGACTCAAATCCCAGCTTAAATCGGACATCATTTCTAAGGAGGATGACAAAAATAATTCCCCTCTTAAGGTGTTTCATGAATAAAAGAAATGTTCAACCATGATTAGGAAGTTTTATAGTAGATATGGGATGCATTTCTATATGCATTGTGAGAAAGAAAATCATAATATATGGTTATTCCATTTTCCCCCTATCTTTGTAGTGGAGTGGGAATCGTTTGATCTGTACCTATTGGTTAAGGTGGAAGCTGGTAGTCATTACTTCTTATTCTCCTTTTTCTATGAAAAATGTGATACGCATATTTATAATCAGCTTTGTATTTATCTCAAATCCTTTAACCATAGGTAATAACCATTGTCGATGGGTGGTGACATCACATCTATTAGGGACATAGCTGAGAAGAAGGTTGGGAGATCTTTATTGTGCAATGAAAGGATCCAATTCTCTGTCTTTTATATCCCATTAGGGGATCCATGATGTGGGATTTGTTGGGGAAAGGTTCACTTGTTGTAATTACCAATGTGAAAACTGAAGGACTTGGTCAAGATTGGATCGGTGCTCTGGGAATCTCCAAGCTATTTCACACTTCCCAAACATGGAGTTCATTCATTTGATCAGTTCATTATCTGATCACTCGAGGAGATGAACCTAGAAGAGTATTAGGATGAGGAGAATATTGTCTCGTTTTTTCAAAAAAATAAACAATTCAATGATCTATTTCTGGAGAAAGAAAACTGTATTCACGAGCTCTCTCAGACCAACTGGATCAAGGAAGGTGATTTCAACACAACATACTTTCTTTAAAGTTTGAAAAATAGGAAATGTCACCAGGATCTGAATATCCATCTTGAATACGGTTTCCTATACTAGTGATTTGTCTATTATAGGTTACATGGTTGGTTATTATATTAAATATTTTATTTTTACTACTAATTTTGAATGGAAGAATTGTTATCCTCTAGACCGGGCCTCCATATTTTGTGTGGTTTCAATGGTTTTATATACTAGTATCAATGAACTGATCGATTTTAAACCTATGTAAAAGGTAGTGTGGGACTCTATTACCTCATTTAATAATGAGAGCACTCCTAGTCTTCAAGGTTCCCCAAGGTCTTTCTTCATGAGCACCTGGAGTGTCATTAAGGATGATTATGTTGGTTCCATTAGGGATTTCTTCTATGGGGGTGGGATTCCTATGGTTCCTAGCACCCATACACTGATCCTCATCATAAAATTGGGTGATCCCAAACCTATTGTTTAGTATCTCCTACATTAGTAGGTCAAGTTTTTCATATAACGTGTTACTGAACATCATTAGTAGGAGGTTTTCTCATTTTATCCACTGTGGGGTTTTAGAAAATCAGAATTCTATTACCCAGGGAAGGTCTGTACATGGAGTAATTGGAATTTCTAATAATACTATTGGTGTCATCGGTAGGAAGGTATGGGAGTCTATCATTATAATCAGGGTGAATATGGACAAGGCGTATGATAGGCTTGAGTGGGGTTTCATCATCCTGGCCATGTGGTACATGGGTTTATCTGAATTTGTTTTTGACTTGTTGTTCCGATGCTACATCTCACCATGGTTCAATGTGGTTTTCATTGAGAGGATCTGTGGTTTCCTGAATCCAGTTTCTTTAGTACCATATAGTTATTTTCTTATTTTTTACATGAGACATGCTGTACTTAAAATGATCGAGAAATCAACATAGTTTATTCTAGTGATGAGTGGCATAAGGAAATTCTTTTTGTGAAAGGAATGACACTTGAAGAATTTTTTATTATGTAATGGGTTCATGATTATAGATTTTCTTAGGTGTATTTATTGAGGAAGGAATCAATATTACTTCATGTGAGAGAAATATACATTGTTTTTGTGGTGTAAAACCAATCTATTTGGTGTGATCCAAGGATTATTGGGATAATGCAGTGTTTGTAGTAAACTAGAACATGATTGTTTCATGGTTGTGTGTGTGGTCACTTACAATTAAACATATCCGTTGGGACTCTAGTGTTTTGGTGAAGGATAAATGATATAACTAGACAATGGAAGCATGCATAAGGGATATAGAATGATGGGGAGAACAATATCAAATGATTTTGGAAAATAATATTATTACACCTATGTTTGGAATAATGTGATGGAATCATACAACATAGATTGATTTGGGATGAATTGAGGTGTTTTATATGTATCTTTTATAAAGTGCCTCTATTGAGATATATGTATTTTAGAAAATTCTGAAGTGGATCTTTTAAAATGGTTCAATTGTTTTGAAATGTTTTCTATAGGGGTGTTGCTAATTTAAAATGATTATGATTATTGGGTCATGAAGTTTTCTTGAATTCTTCAAAAAAAGGAATTGTGGTTTTGTGGAAGAGTGTTTGGAACAGATTGATTTATATTAAAAAGGGCATGTTATTTTAAAGATAAATTTGTGCAAAATGGTTGGTTTTTTAATGGGATTTCAACTGTGATTTTTTAAATATTTTTCAAAGGAAATTTGAATTGTAGTTTTTTCATAATCATTTATGTTTATATTTTTATATAATTAGGAAAACCATTATGTTATATCAATATTCCATGTATTTGTTTTTGTTAAATACTAATATCAGTGAATCTAATAGGATGGATATGAATAAAGATTGGATGGATGTCAATCATTTGACAAGAGAGTATAAAGATGGTGTGAAAGTGTTCATCATGTTTGCAAAATATCATGCATATGACCATTTTGAAATCCTTTCTCCGTGTTTATGATGTTGTTATTCAAGAAAACTTAGTCTAGAGGATCTGGAAGAACACATGATCTTCCATGAAATAGATTTATGTTAAAAATGTTGGAATAAAGATGGGGAAAAAGTGAATTTAGCTAGTCACTAGGATAATAGTGCATTTTATGGATCATATGATATGATTACAAGTGTGGAAAATGAAGAATACCATATCGAGGACATGATTACAGATGCGAGTGATGATGAAGATCATATTGAGGAAATGACTAAGATAGTTGGAGATGAACTTCATGATTTCAAAAAATTGGTTGAGCAGGTAAAGAGTTGTAAAAATATGCCTTTATATGGTGGTTTCACTAAATATAAATCATTTTCAGTTGTGCTGAAGCTGCATAATTTTAATGCAGGAAATAGATGGAGTGATTCCAGTTTTACAGAATTACTTTCTCACTTTAATGACATGCTCCCATAAGATAATGAGCTCTTGATATGAACATACTATGTCAAAAAAATATTATGTTTGATTGGTATGATCCCTAAATGAATACATGCCTACCTGAATGACTGTATACTATTTCTCAAGGACTAAAAATAACTTATAGAATGCCAAAAGTGTGGTGCTTCTCGGTACAACAAAGATGAATCCGGTCCTACAAAAGTTTTATGGAACATTCCAACAATTCCATGGTTTAGGCAGCTATATAGAAGTGAGGAGACCCCAGGGCAATTGACGTGGAACGTAGACAGATGAAATAAAGATGGGAAACTATGTCACTCGATATACTCTCTTTAGTGGGAGAGAATCAATCATGAGTATCCTAATTTTAAAAACGATCCAATAAACCTTGTCTTTGCATTATCTATAGATGGATTGAATCATTTTTGTATTCAAAGAAACACTCATAGTACATGGCCAGTTATGTTGTTAAATTATAACTTGCCACCGTGGTTATGAATGAAATAAAAACACATCATGATATCTATTCTTATATCAGGACAAAAAATACCGAGTAATGATATTGATGTTTATTTGTCTCCATTGATCAAGGAATTGAAATTACTGTGGTATTCATGTGTTATGTTATATGATGATTATAGAAAATAATATTTCAAGTTGAGATCCATGTTTTATGGGATGAAAAATGACTTTCCTTCTCATGGTAATTTTTGAGGATATAACATTAAAGGAATTCATGGGTGTCCCATATGAGAAAAAGGTACATATTCAATTAGGTTGAAACATTAATTTAAAACCATGTTTCTAGGAAAAAACAAATTTATAACCTTGATGACATAAGTACTGATCTTGGATGAAATCTTTCGATGGAAGTTCAGAAGAACATACAACACCATCTCTACTAACTGGTGATCAATAGTTTGAGAAAGTAAAATATGTAGACACCATTGTTGGTAAACCATTTTCGAAAAACCTTATGAAAACCAGTTGGAAGAAGAGATCATTTTTTCAGTTACTGTACTAGAATTTTCTGTATGTAAGACACTTTCTTGATGTTATTGATGTTGAAAAAAATGTATGTGAAAGTGTCATCGACATGTTTCTAAATGCACCTAGAAAAACAATGGATGGAATTAAGGATAGGTTGTACATGGATTTTAGGGTAATAATAGAAGAGTTGGAACTGGTGAAGGGTGAAAAATGAACTATTCTTCCTCCAACTTCTTACACTCTTTCCAAGTAGGAGAGATATCAGTTTTCAAATTCATGAATGCCTTAAAGGTTTTATAGGGGTATTCATCGAATATCAAGAACATCATGTCAATGACCTATTAAAAGTTAAAGGGTCTTAAATCACATGACTGCCACATTTTAATTCATGATACAATTCATACAACTTTACATTTCACTTTGCCCAAGAATTTTCATTATACATTAACGAAGCTCTGTTTCTTTTTCAAAACTATATACAACAATGTTATAGACCCAATGAAATTTCCGAGTATGGAAAGAGTAATTACCATCATATTTTGGGAATTGGAAATGTTCTTCCAACTGAAATTATTTGATATGATGGTTCATTTTATGGTTCACTTGGTGAGAGATATTCGACTATGTGGTCATGTACACTATAGATTTATGTACCCCATAGAATGGTATATAAATATTTTAAAGGGTATTTCAAAAATTAAAGTCATCTAGGGGGTTTTATTTCAGAGTGATATATTTTTGAGGAAGCCATTTAATTCTATACCAAATACTTGTTTTTTGTGGAAAGCATTGGTCTACCAAAATCTCTTTACACTGGATGGATTGTGGGTGAAAGAGTTTTTGGAAGAAGTTGTCACAATCAATATTACAGATCGAGAGCAGTCCCACCTTTATTTTTATCATAACATTTTTGAGGTTGACCCATATGTTAAAACCCACAAATATGTTCTTAAGCATTTGAATCCATCAAGGGCTGAAAATGGATATTAAACACACATAATGGAAAGTTGATAAGATGGCTTTGGGACCATATATTTATGGAGTCAGATGAAAATCTGGACTCAATTTCAAAATGACTTCAATGGAAAGATGGAGGACTATGTGTATATGTATTATCTTATAATGATTTTATAATTAACTATTATACATTATATAATAATGAACATGATGAAGACAGTACCATAAAGAATAGTGGAGTTACACTTGTGGCTGAAGCGATGCATGTTTCCAGTGCTAAGGACAGAAATACAATTTATGTGAATATTTCATAATTTTTCATAATAAAAAAAATATAGGATTTGGATTATATGAACCTCCAAGTGTTGATTTTTCAATACAAGTTGGTTGATAAAAGGATTGTTGTTAAAATAGATGAGTTGGGATTCATTAAAGTTTATTTCCATAAGGAAGGGTACAAAGATGAACCATTTATAATGGAATCACATGAAGTACAAGTATTTTATGTTCCAGATCCCGCAAATCAAAACTGGTCAAATATTTTATTATCCACCAAAAACACAGAAGGGTCAGATGAAAATTCAATGGAGGATGGCCCTTTCATTAAGAAATAAAAATAATTTCATAGTGGTCCAAATGTAGATGGAATTTTTATATTAGATGAGACCAAAATTAAGGTATTTGGATAGTCAATAGAGGGGTAAAATACCTTAAACCTTTAAAAAAAAATAATTCAATAATCAGGTAATATTTTTTTAATAGACATAGTGTTACCTAATGTTATTATCTATTCGCTGCTAATTTTATGAAATCTAAATTAAATGTAAAACGAATTCTTCATATAATGAATTCTGCATGTGATGATGCTCCCAATCCTGAGGCACAATAGGTCTCTCAACCTGCTACTACTCACAGTGCAGATGACCAACAGGTTTATCAACCTGTTGCTGCCACTTCTCACTATGCAGAGGTACAACCAGCATCTGCACATGTCAATGCTAGTGCTCCATATGAATATATTTATTATTTTGAAATTGGGGAAATGGTAGGCAATGAAATACTAGAGAAGAAGAAAAAATAGGAGCATCGTAGTTTGAAAATGTTAGAAAAAATCATTAAGGAAAAAGTGAAAGTAATCAAATACGAGGTCAGATGGAATAAGTGGGTCCAACATGTTAACCCCAATAAGGCCATGTTCAGTAGTTACATTAGAATCATCACTTGGAAACACGTACCGATTGATATATAGTATTGGAACCATGTTGTCACCGGTCTTAAGACACTGATGTGGGGAGATATTATGGTAACATTATGATATCATTTTTTTAATTTACTAAAAAATAAAATAATGAAACATTTACTTACTCTTCATCATCCCTTGTATAGTTAATTTATAGTGGATGAATCACATATGGACTATTTATTAAGGGATTCTGGAAGGATTCATAGGGTATTTCGCAAAATTTTAACAAAATAATATTTTAAAAATGATAAAGGGAAAATAAACCCGCACCCTCCTCCTATTTATGTACACCTAATAACCCAAGGAGGGTGGGATGCGTTTACTATCCATCGTAAAGATTAGTCTTTTCACATACATTGTGTTTGGTAATATGTTGTTTTATGATACGTGTATTCATCACTTTCATTGAAAATTTTTTATTTATGAAATAGAAACTGAGTGCTGAAAATAAGGAATGAGCAACAAAACCAGCATACCCCTACCGTAAAGTAATAATGGGTTACGTTTCACTTTTAAAAAATTGGTACATATTTTAAATATACCATAATACTTTTATGTGACATTAAAAAACACCATAACTATGTTCCTCTGCTTATATGCAGATTGATGAATCCAAATCCAGTGTCACTTCAATACCATGCCATGCGATATGGAAGGAGGTGTGTGTAAATAAATAGGGGATAGTAATATATGAAAACACATAATAAGTGTGAAAAACATGTGTAAGTATGACATAATAAATATATATTTTTTATTTAAATTGATATTACATAACAATTATTACTTATTTTCCTATATTTTCTATATGACATAGTCACAGAAATCAACAACACCCAAACCAGATGAAGACATACTTTTGGTGGCTTTGAAGAAGCCCTAAAAGTATGTCCATGTCAGAGGTGTGGGTTTTGGAGTGACATCCCAAAAAAAAATTTGCAATAAAAAACAAGATGAGGATCAATGTGAATAAATAAAAATTATGAGAGAAAGAATAGCTATCCATGAAGAACATATGTAATTGCAGAGAGAATTCATGGAAAATATGATGGCAGGGGGAAAAGAGAAGAAACAACTCAAGAACAACAAGCATGTGAAGATCCTGCCCCACCCCCAACTAGCTTTGAGGCAACCCATTCCCCTCAAAAACCTGTCTTAGCTGAGTTAATAATTGTTCAAATAATTTTTTATGTGAATTGTGAATCAGATAGTCACTGATACCTTTACTGTACTAATAATTTTAGGGTGAAATTGACTATGATTTTTATCTATAAACACCCACCCATCGACTTGTAGCGAGATCTACAGTGTTCAATATCCAGAATTCCATGCTACACAACAGACCAATTCCAACAGGTCATGTCAATGTGTTGATTAATGTATCCCATGAGCAGATCACTGAGCTACCTGTTCCAATTGATGATGAATATGTTCATAAGTTTGAAAATATCTCGGAACATTCATTTCATGACCATCACATATTGTAAAAAATATATGTTGATAAGGATTTATTCATTTCCAATTTATTTCTCAAGATAATACTTTTACATTTATTGAAAAAAGGTCTTAACCGATGAATGTTGTTTCAGATAGACACATGAAAGGGGGTGAAAATAAACAACGACTCAAAAACTATCTTAAGGATCAACCAACCAAGGAAAAAGATCTACCAAAACCACCTTAAACCCTCCCATTCTATATCCGCATTTATTATAATTACAGGAAAATGTGAATATAAAGTTGAAAAAAATGTGGGGTTCACACAATTCTTTTTTATGAAAATATATATAGTGGGGAAGATCCATATTTCCTTATTGTTGAAAATGTAAGTGAAATCCTAGAGCATTATTGGCTAGGAAGCTTAGTTGTAAATGTATACATGAGGTATGTTTTGCTAATTTTATTTTACAAAAGATATTATATTATGATAATTATGACTAAATACATTTCATATTTTTCGTAGTCATATATATGAAAAACAATTGAAGGGATTTCCCCATGATTTTTTTTGGTCTCGTTAGTCCTCATGTCACATCTATAGAATAAACAGATATAGAATTCATGAAAGGGAGTGAAATAGTGGAAGGATTTCTGAAATCATTTAACAGAAAAAATACAGATGAAAAAATTCTTCTAAATTCCTACAATGTAGGGGTAAAAATGTACAATTTAATCATATCAAATATATTTAAATTTCTTTCATTACTTATTCCTTTTTGTGTTTTTAGGAAACATTGGATTCTCATTGCAGTAAATTTGGACACTCCTAAGATTTATATCTTGGATTCAATTCATGGATATCCAACAAACCAACCACAAATGCGGGAGTTTTTCAATTTTTAATACACTGCATCCAACATTTTAGAACTAAACATCTAGTTATGTAATTTATATTATCTTTTAATGAGGATTCGGTTATGATAGAGCAGTGCATGAATATCATCTACATAATGGAATGAGGCTAGGGGAAAAGAACAAGAAACATCACAAGTAATATGATTGGATACAAATCCGGGTATATATATAAATATTTCACTATCCAAACACATATAAAAAAATTAATTATTTTTATCAATGTTTCTGCAGTGTGAGAAACAAAAAAACGATAAATACATTTTTTTATTATGTTTGTAAATTTATGAAAGAGATCATATTCTATGAACAAAAAAGCATCCCTAAAGAGGTATTTTCGAAGATAATTACTATTTCATTTAAAATATTTATTAATATTTTGTGTATTAGTATTTTTTCAGTACTACCATGACTTTCAAAAAACTATTATTCACAATATGAGGAATATTTTTTTAGAAATTAATGGGTAGCATACCTAATGGAAGAATGTACAGAAATAACATGGAGTTGCGACTGGTGTGACTAAAAGTGTCTATTTTTATTTAAAATTGTTAGTATTGTTAGTAAAAAGAACAAGTTCCGTAATGAAAACTGAGAAAACTAATTATTATTGTTTTGATACTTTAGTAAAATGATCCATAAGTCATTTGTGATGTGACGGAATCAACCGCACCTAAATCGAAAATATGGTGTCACTATTATGACTTTAAGTGTTTATTTTAATAATAAATTAATAATAAATTTATCAAAAAGAACAAGTGACATATTCAAAACTGAGAAAACAATTTTAGATTGATTTTATTACTTTATGACAATGATCTATCAGTCATTTGTGATGTGTAGGAATCTACCACACTCAATCTGACAAACGGTATGACCAATGTGACTAAATGTGTCCGCTATCAATTTGAAATTTACATATTAGCTCATGACGCTCACTAAAAACCAAGAAAACTCACTCCAATTGTCTTTATAATTTAGGAAAACAATTAATATGTTCTTTTTGACATTTATGAATCATTATCATGTCAAACTGACACACGATGCAATCGGTATTACTCAAAAACGTGTGTTTGCTGTTTGAAATGTTTTTTTTTGTTAAAAATACCAAGTAGCATACTAAAAACTAAGAAAATGCATTCTTATTATTTTGATACTTTGTGAAAATTATAGGTATGTAATTTTTAACATGTAGGAATCAACCACACCACAATCCGATGCACAGTGAAACCGGTATGACTCAAAGTGCCTCTGTTTATTTAAAGTTGACATTAATTTTAGTAAAAAAACATAATTGTCATACATAAAACTAAGTAAACACATTTGTATTGTTTTTAAAATTTAGTAAAACAATCCATGAGTCATTTTTGATGTTATGGAATCAACCCCACCTCAATACAATGCACAATGTGATAGGTATAAATCCAAATGTGTCTTTTTATTTAAAATTGGCATTAATTTAAGTAAAAAGAAAAATTTTCATACTACAAACCAAGAAAAATCATTTGGATTGTCTTGATACATTAGTAAAATGATAAATGATTTATTTTTGACATTTATGAATCATAATCACCTTAGTCCAATTCATAGTGTGACTGGTATGACTAAAATTGTCTGTTATCTGTTTAAATTTTACATTTTAGCTTAAAATGTGCCACTAATCAAAAACCAATAAAATGCTTTCTGATTATCCTCATAATTTAGGATAATGATTCTTAAGTCCTTTCTGATGTGTATGAAGTAGTATAAAAGCAAATCGACACACTATGTGATCGGTATGACTCAAAAAGTGTGTCTCTGATTTGAAATGATATTTTAGTAAAAAAACACAACTGACATATTGAAAACAAAAAAATGCATTTTTATTGTTTTGATACCTTAAAAAAATGATCCATGAGTCATTTCTGACATGTAGGAATCAACCACACCTCAATCCGATGAATTCTATGACCGGTATAAATCCAAATGTGTTTTTATTTATAATTAACATTAATTTAAGTAAAAAGAACATGTGAGATATTGAAAACTGAGCAAACACTTTTGGATTATTTTGATACTTTAGGACCAAGATCCATGGGTTATTTCTACTGTGTAGGAATAAAACGCATCTCAATCTGATTCATGTTTTGTCCAGTATGATTAAAAGTGTCCGTTATCAGTTTAAAATTGACATTTTAGCTCAAAATGTTTCACTCACTAGAAACTAAGAAAACACCCTCCAATTGTATTCATAATTTAGGAGAGTGATTCGTAGGTACTTTGTGATGTTTATGAAGAATTCTCACCTTAAATAGACACATGATGCGACCAGTATGACTCAAAATGTGTGTTTCTGGTTTGAAATGATATTTTAGTAAAAAAACACAACTGTCACAATGAAAACTGAGAGAACCCATTCGGATTATTTCGTTTCTTAAGAAAAATGATTCATGAGTAATTTGTGACATGCTGGAATAAAAAAAATATATCAGAAGAATGATTTGACTTGTATAAATCCAAAGATGTCATTTAAATTTGATATTTATTTGAGTGAAAAAATAAGGGACATACTCAAAACCAAGAAAACCCATTCGGATTTTTTTGATATTTTAGTACAATGATCTGTAACTCATTTGTAACATGTAGGAATCAACACCACCTCATACGACACATGATGCGACTTGTATAATTTGAAATGTGTCTCTTTTATAAAAAATGAAAATTTATTAACGTATTTGTTCATATTAATGTTTAATTTTTTTTCTTTATAGTATAAATAACATAATATTTGTTTTCTTATATAGCTGGAACCTTTTGATTGGGTTGGGATGATTTTTTCAACAATTAATACAATGGGCGGAAATTTTTGAGGGGGTATCACATATTTCAATGGATGAAACATTAATGTTTTTAACTTTTTGATATATAATTGGAAATGTAATTATGTAAAACATTTTTTGAAATGTATATAGAATTTTTTTCCAAACCCTTGTGTGCGTTGCTTCGTTCTTGTGTGCTCTACCTTTTTCTTATGTGCATTATGCAAGTGTTGTTTCATGTAGGTGGTGAGTGTGTGTGCGTGTTGTGCAGGTTTTGGTGTTGTTGGTGGGTGTGCTATTATACGAACAACACATCACAGGTAGCTAGGCCTTTATTAGTGCTATTTTGAGCACTAATAAAGGCCCCCTTTATTAGGGATACTTCGAGTGCTGATAAAGTAACCCTTTATCAGTGATATTTTGAGCATTGATAAAGGCACCATTGATCAATGATAATTAAAGCACTAATAAATTTGTCTTTTATTAGTGCTAAAAATAACACTGATAAAAATGTCCTTTAATAGTGCTAAAATGGTGTGGATAAAGGGGGTCCTTTATCAGTGCTAAAATAGTGAAGATAAAGGGGGTCCTCTATCAGTACTTTTTTTACAATGGATAAATGACACCCTTTATCAACACTTTTTTAGTGCTGTTAAAGGGGACCCCCTATCTTCACTGAGATTAACAACACTTTTCTAGTGCTGTTAAAAGAATTTTATAGTGATAATAAAATCACTATATGTAGTAGTGTATGTTAAGTATTTTTTTATATGTTGAGATAGGAAATTATGATTCATAACATAATCTAGTGTATTCCATTATTTAAAAATGGTGCTTACCGGAAGGAATGAAAACTGCATGAATGCGTGTATCCCATGTAGGGATTTCCCTCCTGTGAAAGATAATGATGTTGTCTCTGATGTTGAAATAGGTGCGGAGAAATTTATAACTATACTGGGAAAAATTGCACCGGGTATTAATAATAACCTTACCCGTACAGATCATCTAGGTCCACAACTTTGAGGAGATATGTTAGATCACTTTATGTGACAACAACCTCCATCATTTAATAGGACTAGAAAACTATTCATAGCAGATTAGTGGATATGTTGCTTATAGAAGATATTTCTCACCTTGGGAAGTAACGAAAGTGAGAAGGTTTTCGTGGCAGGTTATCATCTGTCGAGAGATGCTAATCAATGTTGGTCACTAATTCAAAACAAAAAGGAGGAGGAATAGATAGAAAACATGGAATGTAGTTAATTTAAAGAACTTTTTTAGAGAAATACTTTCCACGTGAACAACGAACGGATATGGAAAGGAAATTTCATAATTTGAGGCAAAAGGATGATAAGAATATTGCAAAGTATGAACCTAACTTTACAAGGTTATCAAGGAATTCTATGTACTATATACGTAATCCAAGGAGTAATATTGATTTATTCCTTAATGGACTAAATACATTCCTCTGATGGGCACTAGTTTTCCAAACTTTCTCATCATATGAAGATATAGTATCATGTGCTATCAAGATGGAATAAGATCTACTTAAGTCTTATGAATTTAAAGGAAATAAGGAGAAGAAGAGGGCTACTAAAAACTTTGGAAAAGGAAATAAAGAAATGGGGAATAAGGGAAGAGTTGACTTTCCACCTAGTGATAATTGTTGAAGGAAATACCTTATTTATTACTTAAAAGAAAAAGGGGTGTGAAATATGTGTGGAAAAAAATGACATCATGTTGGTGTTTGCAAGGGGAAGAAAAAATCTATTAAAGTGAAATATTATAATTTTAAGGATATGGGACATTATTCTAATGATTGTCCAAATCATTAAGGAAATGTGCCTCAAAATAGGCAAAGAGACTAGGGATAATCTTATTCGATAACAACTAATGATATATAAGTTCCTAATGACATGGTGGAAGGTAATTTAATCATTTAATCATACTTATAAAATGATTTATTTGATTCTAGATCATATTATTATTTCATATCTTCCTAGTTTTTCAAGAAAATTAGATATTTCCAATTTGATTTAATAAGGGAGTTTTCAGTCAAAACTCCTAAGGGATGTATTATTGCAATAACGTTGTGTCAGGCAGTCCCCATTATGGAATATAATCATGCTTTATTTTCTGATTTTATTATCATACCCATGATTGAATTTTATATAACCCTTGGTATGGATTAGAATTTGAACCATGATGTAAAAATTTATTTCAAGAAGAAGGTGGTTACAATTTTTAAGGATGATGTGGAATCCCGTATTTTTAAATTAGAAACATCACCACCTGATTCTCATCTAGATCCACCCCCAATAGTTGTACTGAATTCAATTATTTAGGAGGAAGGGAATGAAATGACTATGGGTGAGGAAAGGAATGTTCAAATAGAGGGCATACCTATTGTGCAAGAATATGTTGATGTATTTATAGAGGATTTATCTGTACATCCTTGAGAGTAGGAAATTGAGTTTTCCATTGACTTAATTCATGATTCAAGGCCCATATCAAATAACACTTATAGAATGGACACTATGTAATTAGTGGAACATAAGAAACAACTAGAGGAATTGATTGATAGAGGATTTATTCTCCCTAGTGTTTCTTCATGGGGATCACATGTTCTTTTCATAAAGAAGAAATATGGATCTATGAGGTTGTTCATTGACTATAGGGAGATCAATGATATACGAATAAAGAACAAGGATCCCCTACTATACATTGATGATTTATTTGATCAACATCATAGAGCCCAATATTTTTCGAAGACTGGTCTTTGATCTGGATATCCCTTTTTTTGTGTAAGGAAGGAAGATATTCCAAATACATAATTTTGAAATAGGTATGGGCATTACAATTTTACATTAATTCCTTTTGGACTGACTTATGAACCCTCTGTATTTATGGATCAAATTAATAGAGTTTTTATGTAATATCTTGACGAATTTGTGGTGGTATTTATAGATTATATCTTGATATAATAAAAAAGCTATAAATATCGTGAAAATCAATTGAACACTATTCTAAACACTCTTAGAAGAAATAAATTATATGGTAGGTTTAGAAAGTGTGAATTTTGGATTCAATTAGTTTCCTTTAATGGCCACATTGTCTCTAAGGATGGAATACCTTTTGATCCTATGAAGATAAAGGTTTTGCAAGAATGGCCTACTCAAACGAACATAACCGAGGTATGTAGTTTTATTGGGTTAGAAGGTTTTTATCAACATTTCATTCAAAACTTCACCCCTTTATCTAACCTAGTGACCAAGCTTACACGTAAAGGGGTTTAGTTCATATGGGAAAAATAAAGTGAGTACTGTTTCAATGAATTTAAGGGGAGATTAGTGAATTCTCCAATCCCAAATCTACAATCGGGGAATGATGGGTTTGTGATCTATAGTGATGTATCAATGAAACAACTTGGTTGTGTTCTTATGAAGAATGATAGATTTATTTTCTATGCATCAAGCCAGTTAAAAATTCATGAAAAAAACTATCCTACTCATGATCTTGAGTTAACAGCTGTAATATTTTCTCTAATGATACAGAGACATTATCTCTATCGAGAAAAATGTGATATATATATGGATCATAAGAGTCTAAAATATATATTATCACATAAACAACTCTACATGAGGAAAAGGATATGGCTCGAACTACTCAAGGATTATAATTGTTCCATACACTACCACCCAACAAGGAAAATAAATAGCTGATGCATTAAGCGTGAAGGATCATAGAATTCTCAACCAAATGATGAGTGACATGGATTATTTGTACATGTATCTAGTGAGGATGAATATGGGAATTATAAAAGAAGGTTAAACCTAACTACTTTTTAAAATTGTTTCCCAACTATATTTATTTGAAAAAATTAAAGCTTCACAGTCTGATGATGAGAATATTCAAAAGAAAATTAATGCTATAAAATATGTGATGTTCGCTGACTTCATATGTGAATATAGAATTCTAAAATTGGGGATGAGGATATGTGTTACCTCTATAAACGAGGTGAAAAGGGAGTTATTGGATGATTATCACAGTTCAAATTTCTCTACAAACCTTGGTAAGACTAAAATGTATAGAGTTTTGAAAGAATATTTCTGGTGGGATAACATGAAGAGGAAAATTTCTGATTATGTATCAAGATGTTTAGTCTATCAACAAGTGAAGGCTGGAAGACAACATCCTAGAGGATTCATCCAACCTCTACCAATTCCTATATGGAAATGGGATGACATTACCATGGATTGTTTTTCTGGGTTAACCAAAACTCCAAAAAATAATGATGCAATATGTGTAATTGTTTATCAACTTACGAAATATGAAAATTTCCTCGCTATAAGGGAGGATTTTCAACTTGAGTGCCTATAACGACTTGATATAAATGAAGTTGAGATAATTCATGGAGCACCTATCTCAATTGTGTCTAATCGTGATCCATGATTTACATCAAAATTTTGAAAAATTATTTATAAAGCTTTGGATACTGAGCTTCGATTGAGTATTTCTTATCACCTAAAAACTGATGGGAAATTAGAAAGGATGATCCAAACATTAGAGGACATGTAAAGATCATGTTAACTTTACTTTCATGGTACATGGGATCAATATTTTCCTTTATTGGAGTTTTCCTATAATAATAGTTTCCATTCAAGTATTCAAATTGAACCATATTAGGATTATGTGGAAAGAGATGTTGTACAAAAACTTTTTGGGATGAATTTGGAGAAATAAAGCTTGCACGAGCTGAGCTTGTGGAGGAAACAATAGTTAAGGTAAAGACTATTTGAGGCCATATCAAAGTAGCTCAAAGAATAAAAAAAATCTATGTTGATAATTGAAGGAAGGATTTGGATTTTCATGTGGTAGATCATGTTTTCTTAAAAGTATCTCCATGGAAGGGTGTAATAAGATTTGGGAAGAAAGGGAAACCAAGCCCTAGGTATATAGGCCCTTTTTAAATTCTGGAGAGAATTGGAACTATTGCATATCGTTTGGCTATGCTGCCTAACTTGTATAATGTAAAAAATGCATTCCATGTCTCATTACTGAGAATGTACATGCCAGACCCAATGCATGTCCTCACTTCTAATAGTATACAATTGGAACCTGACATATCTTACTATGAAGATCCTTTCTAGATTCTGGACACTACTGAATAAGTTTTGGGGAATCAGACGACTCGATTGGTAAAGATAATTTTTAAAAATCATAAAATCTAAGAGGCAACATGGGAGCCTGAAGAGCTTATGATGAAGAATTACCCAAATAATTTTATGATGTAACAATCTCGTAATTCGAGGATGAATGTTTTGTAAGCAGGGGATAATGAAACACCCCATGATTTTGAAAATAAATTTAATATTTAATTCATGAAACACTGAGTCTCCAAAAAACACCAATTTGTTATAACCTTGCCAGTAAACATAATTTTTTCACCTCTGTTATTTAAATTTCGAAAAACTAACATACACGGTTGGCTTTAGTAAGATATTTAGAATCTGATAAGAGAAACATATTTTTTGGTGTATACTAAAATACCCTTATAAATTGTAATATGAAAATTAATATGACCCTTATGAATAATAAATCATATTATTATTTTATTATCTTATGGTTATAGGATAATGAGATCTTGATAAATTTTTCAAGGTGATATAAATTAAATTATAGTTTTAAAATTGTTATTTTTTAAATAAATTATTATTTTATTTCAAATTAAATTAATAATATTTAGATAATTATTTTCAAAAATTGGAGTTTGTTTTTGAATTATACACGTCAAAAAATGGTTAGGGTGAATTTTTGGGATTTTTTCTGAAATACATGATTTTTTGATGAATAGTAAAATACAATAATTTACTATATATATACATTATTAGTTAAATTCACTATTTCTAGCATCATGAATAATATAAGAACAGTTGGATAGAAATAAAATTTACATATTACTATTATTGGTCACAATAATCAATACTATTGGTTGTCTTCGAAAAATAATAAAATAATGAGTAAAATAATGGGAAAACCCTCCTCTCCACTATAAAACCCCCCATTACACCCTCTTATATTAACTATTCTCAAGCCTTGTATCTTGTATAAATTCAGATAAAATATCCTCCCAAGATCCTCCACCATGTCCAACAACCCTTGGTCTCATAAAATACCAAAACCTCTCCCCTAAAGAGGCTCTCAAGGAAGCTTACCTCAAGAGGTAAATTCCTCTTTTCATTTCTTTTATTTAAAGTTACTTTATTTTCTTTTTCTTTCCTCACCTCCTTTCATCAAAAATTTTTTATGACTCTGTTACCTTACATGTATAAGATTTATGTTATGATAAAGGAATAATTCTTCATCATCTCTCCTTTCCCCTTCTATTATACTAGAAATCTGAGATGTGTTAATTTATCACATTCAAAGACAACAATTTTTCAATTTCTATTACCATATTCAAATATGGTCATGAAACCATTTTGATGGTTTAAATAGACTATAATATATGTATTATAACTTATTTAATGTTATAGAATCCTTATTTAACCATTATACTAATTTATAAATCAAAATGAGTTCGTTGTGATAAAAAACCCGCCAATTAACCCAAACAATTGTCATTAAAGTTTTATATAATGATTCATATACACTCCTAATAACAAATTTTTTTATAACCATGCTATCTTATCATTTTTCAATAATAATATTAAACTTATATTCTGGAAAACCATTATTATTCTACAAGTTTATCTATACATGAATATAAGTAAATCGATCATGAAAACCAAGGAAGAAAATACTATCAAACAATGAAATTGAATATCTTAACCCATCAAAAGGCCATGAATGAACCAAATAAGGTTATAATAAATGAATTAAATTTAAATTATTTTCCCTAAACATTAATTTTTTAACCTAAATTTGATTATTCAGGTCATTAAGATTAAGCGAGGAACACCTTCAGACTTAAGGTAAGGGTTTTCCACCCGAACCTCCATTTTCATTTGGGTTACTTTTATTATATACTGACCTCACTTAAATTAATATAAATTGATATTTACACCTCATAAATTATTTTTTAATGTTATATATATTTTTACCAACCATAATACTACCTTAATTTATCAGTAATTATATGTTTTAAAAGGATATTTCAAAAAATATTCTGAAAATACAAGCCCGACTCAAGGGAATTTCTCAAATTCTTACCTATTTTCAAGGGAATTCTATAATATATTTTTTGAAACCATTATCTTTATAAAATAAATCTTTTTATTATTAAAAAACTATCTTAAATAATTTTTGGTTTTATACAAACACTTTTCCAAAAGAACTCTTTTTTTTCAAAGTAAAAGAGTATTTATCTCAATAATTACTCAATGATTTTATAATAATATCTTCATCTGTTTCAACACTCCTATTGATTATTATGTATTATTGGGATTAATATTTATGATATCATATACCATTTTTAATTAAATGTTTTATTATTAGTTTTACTATGGATATTCTATCTTAAAACTATTCACCAATTTACTCTGAATGGTTAGTGTTTATGCTTAATGTTTGGGGGAATGTTATTTATGTTTCATATGTTAGTTTCAATATGAATTTATATGTTTTTTATGTTTATCCCCATTCATTTTAGTAATGAATTAGAATTATTATGTGATGGTTGGGGATTTATATACCCCCTTGATGCATCGGTAGGTCTCATGAGAAAATAGATATGGACTTGGCCAAGCTGTTGCCCATTTTTAGATATGGTTTTGGCCGATGCCTTAATCTTTTTTAGATGTCTTGGCTGAGGCCTTGATGGTATGTTTCAGAATGTCCGTCATATGTATTTCCTTTATTATGAAGCTGTAAATTCATATTTCATGTGGTTATTTTACTAATAGAATATCCATGATTATGTTTTATTTTGGTAATATTTACCCAACTCATATTTCTGCCATAATGTGTTCAAGTTTATTATTTTTAAAGGCATGTGTTTTCATTTATTCACCATGCCAAATGTTTATGTTATATTCTATTATAATGTTTATCCTTACTGAGTATCTTATTTCACCCCTTATTAGGTTTCATATTTCCAATTACATGAAGAGGTATATTATGATTGACTTGTAGGAATAATCTTGGAGTGGTGGATGTTCCCAACTGAACTTATATGTTGTTTTTTTATTTCATATTGTAATGCTGAACTTATGTATATATCTTGTTTTAAAATATACTAAACTATTTGTTCATTTTGGATAAAAAATTATTATAATCATGCCAATGTAATGTAATAAGGTACCAACTCTGGGTATCTGAGTCGGGTCTTTACATTGACAAAAAATATTAGTAAAAATGATTAAAATTAATTATAGTTATTAAGGTGTGATCTTGCTTTAAAATGGACTAAAAATTAAATTTAAGGGGAAAAGTGACATATCCACTTTTAAAAAACCTATTTTATATCCATAATTCCTATATACACCTTCTATTAATGATTTTCATTGGTTTGGTAAGAACATGTGTATACCGAACTTTTTTCCAAAAATTCCAAGTGAGTCCTTTTCCTTCCCTATAAAAGGCCACCACATATCCCACTTCCAGACACATCTAAAGCCACATTTTCTCATACAAAATCCTCCCAATTATCCTTCCAATATCCCTCCCCTTATCCTATAATCCCCCCTTTGGCAGAAATAAATCCAAGGAATCTTTTGGTTCAAACCCAAAGAAGTTACCCAATTAAGAGGTAACATCTTCTGTCATTCTTTTTAGTTTCATTTACATTATTCAACCTATACACTATTATTAATATATTATTTAATTATAACACCAGTAATATAAATATACTAATTTTTATGTTAATAGTTCTACACACACTTAAATATGCCTCCATCTAATGACTAATGAACATATTGTTTCTTTGTATGCCTAATTTCTGCTTAATGAAACGATGATTATTCATTTTTCCATTTCCAACATCCATGGTTGGCCATTATTATGGACACACTATTTATATATGTATTATATTTTATATTTATAATTTATTTATTATTATTTAATTTTTATTAAGAACATACCTTTCTTCTTTCCATCATGTGTAAATATGATAATTTCGTTTTAGGAAGTGTGGACTACCGCCCCCTCAAAGAGATATGACTCATTCATGACATACATAGAACTTATAATGGAAGGTTTTAAGAAAACTATGTAAAATATATAACTTATATATTCTAATGAAATTATAATATTCATATGTATCATTTATCTTTCATTATTTTAATACGAAAAAGAAACAAAAGTAGCATTCATGTGTACGTATGACCTACCTTCTCCATGAACGGTGCACATCATTTCTAATCCCCAAATATTATAGAATACAGTAAATACATATATACTATATATATATATATGTTATTAGAATAATTTTTTACATTTTATAGATGATTAAAACATTATATATTTAATAATAACAACAAAGAACATGTTAAAACATACTTGACAAACTAGGAAATTAACACCCAAAAATAGTTAAAATAATGAATGGTTATTAAAAAACAGGTAATAATATATTATATAAGGATCATATATGATATCATAAATATTAATATGGTTCTTTTGAAAGTTAGTAACATGTTTAACCACACTATAAATGATGATATAGACTACACAACACAAATAAGTTTAAGGTAAGGGACTCTCGTATCACTTTTCTTTCTATGTGGCATACTTTATTGTTGTGCACCTAATTTATTATATATGGTGTACTTACTTCCACATTTAAATTTAATATAATGAATTATTTTATATTCATGTTATTTAGATTTTTAAATTTATTATTATTACCTTTGGGTCTTTTTATTCATGTGTAATGGATTCTCATCTCACTTTTTACATTCGTGAGATAAATGTAATGTTCACCACATACATTTTTGTTGTGATGTATATACTAACCATTTTGTTATATAATATTATTAATAAATTTATATTAATTAAATCTTAAACTTTCATTTAATATCTTTTCTTTATAAGTTTTATAATTTAAAATGTTTCAAAGTGGTATGGGACACGTTGGGATGTTCAAAGATTAATTTCTTCAAAACAAATACAAATGATTATTAAATTGAATTTCCATTTGGGGAAATTATATAACCATTGTTCAATAATCCCTTTCATTATTATTTGGTTATTAATGACCATTTTAAAATATTAGTATCATTTTTCAACTCTTTGGTACTCAAAGTGTTTTAATAATGTTTTTAATGAAAACCCGACTTCACTTATCTCTTTTGTCAGAGAACCTATTTTTTCTAAAAACAATGTTTTATTAAAATTTTAAAAAAAATTAAAATGATTTGGTAAATAAATTTTTACCCTTTTTGTCTTTTACCAATGCTTTCAAAGAAATATTATTGTCACGTTCTAAATAAGACATTTTTATTTCCTTCTTTATCATGAAAAAGGAATTCTCTTTTTACCTTGTACGACATATATATATTTACCCGTTGTTATTCCATCGAAGCTTCCTTTTTATTTTTTAAAGGTTAATTTTTAAATAATTTTTTTATAATTTATTTTCAATGAAATTCTTTTTCAAAACCTTTAAAAAAAGATATTTTCCTCAAGAATGTTTTTAAATGATCTTTTTAAAATATTTATATTCATTATCAACAACAACCCTTTATTTTACTCAACTTAGGGTGTGTTGTATTGATACCACCCTTAATCATCCTATAGATGGTAATGATTTATTTGGCCAAGGATAGTATTCACATTCACTTCATTTATTTTTTTTCCATTGAAATATTCAATCTCATATGATCATTGAATTTTTACCTAATTATCCATATCATTTATCATGGATATTACTACTTCCTAACCATATACCATTCTACTTACTATGTTTAATTTTATAGTTATTAGATTAATTGGGGAAATATTGATAATTATGTATTCATTATTCAATATGGTTATTTGATACAACACATTATTAAATTGATTATTCTATACATGAGGAATGTTTTGGATTGGTATGAAACTAGTGGGGTCTACTTATAGATATCCCATCGATTTATCGGTAGTCTCATGGGATGAGTCATTTGGCTAACTAACTTAGATGGGTTTTTACCCAAAATGTTGTAAACCATCTTGTAAAAGGTCAATTGATGGTAAAGGTACCATGTACCTAGGAAACATGGGGCCCAATAATAAATCATTTCCCTTATTTATATTTATTTAATATTCATCCATGAGATTTTGCATCGACAAATCTATTGATGCATTTTATTTTTAGGCTTCATTTATTATTTATCCATGTGATTTTTCATCAAAATATCTATGGATATATTTCATTATGATATTATTTATTTAGATAGAAATATTTTTAGTTTATTACCTTTTCATGTTGATATTGACTTATCTATTTATTTTAAAGGAATGTGTTATCATTTATTTAACTTTCCATATTAATTTATTACTAATGATTTATTATTGCTTACTATTTATTTGTCCTTACTAAGTATTTGAGCTCACATTTGTTATGTTTCTTTCCCCTATAATCCATGAATCTTACTATGAATTATATGAGAGGATTTACTATATGTATTAGAGTTATCCTAGAAGTTATTTATTTTATAATTAATAAAAATAATATGTTGTAATCAGTTTATGTATTTGTAATGTAAGACGCATTTATGTATCTGGTTTTCCAAGTCTACTAAACTAATCGGTCCTTCGGGGTTTGATTCCTTGTAATCAAGAAATTTTTATTGATAGAAGGCACTAGCTCTGGGCTATCTGGGGTCATTTGGTATCAAATAAAATCTATTAACAACCTTGGGAACTATATTTAGGAAAACATAGGTTAGGGAAAATAACCCTAAGGTATATTTTGATGATAATAATAGAATAACACCGTAAAATTTTGGAAATGTATATATTATGTGGTTATTCCTATAAATACATCCATGTCTAGATACTACAAGTGGACATGGTTCTGGAAAAAATGTACCTAGGATTAATAACTCTAACAAGGTGTTACGGGCCTGACTTGGGTAACCTGGTACATGAAAGAAGGCCTTACTGCTCACATGATTTGACACTCCCATGGGTTATGCATTGGATAATTAACATTTTATTTACAAACCATTATACAATATTTGAATAGATAATGAAAATAAATATTCTAGGTTAAACCTATGTTTTTTATGTTTTAAAATAAATTTTAATGATTTAGATATCTTATAGATAATTATACACTTTTATCATTATAACTATTGTTTCCAACACTATTCTTTCTTGTTTTAGTCAATGGTTGGAACCCAAAGGATTCAAGTTAACATCATACATGAAGGACAAGGTGGTGAAAATGAGGAACCAAATGATTTGTTGGTAGGAGTGAAGGATGTCATGTTTATACCAAATCAGTTTTCCCAAATTATTATTAACAATATATAACTTTACCAACTCCCGAACACACAAAAGAAGAGAATCTTGGAGGTTTCTAAGAGCTCTATTGGTGGAGATCATAAATAAAAAAGGCTCTATTTACGACATGTGATAAGTGTGGAAGGAGGTACCTAAGAAAGTGACTCAATAGAACAACAAAATTCTTTATATGTGGGAAATAAGGACATAAATAAAAGGACTTACAAAGGAAAATGAAGAGTACAATGGAAGGAAATGAAGCTCATCCTAGGAAATTCTTCACAGTTTATTGTCATAAGTGTAGATATCCTAGAAATTAACCAAATCGATGACCACTTCTAGAGGATAAACTATAGAATAATGAAGAATATATGTGGAAATAAGTGGATGAAGTATTTATTTGTTATAGTTGTGTTGAAGATCTTTGTTAAAAGGATATTTAGTGATTAACATTATTTCAAGGATGTCCAACATATTTATTTTGGGAAATTATATTAATATGGTTTTAGGAAAGGACAATATGTATGTCGGGTGACAACCAATAAAATCCAAAAAGGCCGCAGGTCTTGAACCCATTACCAAAGGAAAATAAGGGTTTCACGCCAACCACTGACCTACTCAATGTCCTGGTTAATTTTTCATTTTTTTAGATAAACAATTTGATGAATAAATATTAATGATGAACCAATTGTATCAATTTTGAGGGTTATAGATTAATATATTAACCATATCGGTCATGGAAGATAGTTAAAGACAAATATTTATACTTTTCACTCATTTATAGGATTTATGATCCATTAAAATTATCTTTTCATGCTTTAGGAAAAAAATATTATTAATTAGTTTTTGGGAGTAAAGGAATTAATTATAATTTGATCGAAGCACAACCAAAGGTTAGGATTATTAATATTAAATTTATACCTATCAGGTAATAATATTTCCATATATTCTTATTTAGTAAAATAATTACCCAACATTTGGAAAATTCCTTTGAAATAAAATGTTGTCGTAATACATTAATTTCTATTGAACTTATGGTCTTCTAAATCATCAAAGATTTATGGCTTTGAGGCACTCAAAATTCTATTGGTAATTCACTTATTTTTTATTGAGTACACCATTCACTCCTTATAAATATATACTCTTTACCTCTAAGTAAATATCTCTAATTTACACTAATTTTCTCTCAATTAGAGATCTAATTATGATCTGATATGTAGATGAGCCCGTAAGGGGCGATGATGCGATTAGGGTTTCCCCTATCGCCGACTATCTTCTCTCCGCCTCAGGTCTTCTTTGGAATCTCTTCGGCCTCTGGCTTGGTGCTCCGGTGATGGTGGTTCCTCTTCTAGGGGAGGCATTAAGGTGATTTCAAGGGCTAATCTGTCTTGGAATTTACAACCAATCATTGGAATGTGTTTTATCTTTCCTTTATCACTGGGTAGGGCTTCATTTGGTGGCGCGATGTTGCCAGGGGTCGTTGTTCCAGCCTCCCCTAACTGAGGATCGACTCAACGGTTCTGTGCTAGCAGGATGTGTGTGCGGTGGTTTGAGGTGGTATTTGGGTGAGAACAAGAGGGCGATGACAGGATCTGGCTCTGGCCTACATTTGGCATTTGACTATTTGGGATTCTGGGTTCACATTCTCTCTGAATAGCGGTGGTGGCATGGTTGACATGTATTGGGATCGTCTTACATTGTTGAAGTTTTATAAGTGATTATGCTTTCGATGTTTTTGCGGTGTTTTTGTTTTTGTTTTTGTGGTGTTCTGTGCTTTGGTTTCTTGGTATGCCTTTGGTGAAGGATCATGTGATGGGTAGGGAGATACCGATATGTACCTCTCAGCTTTGTCTATCAGTGAAATCTTTGTGAAAAATTTTTAGTTTGTGCTTGCTACTTATTCCTGTATATTGGCTATGGAGGTTCTGTGCTGAAGAAGGTGAAGGAGTTGCTGTTAATTTCCATTAAAGTCTTAGAGGAAGTTTATCGAATTGGATTAGGTAGTGTAAGGTCCTCAGTTGAGAGTTGATTCGTAGCTGCGTGCAGTTTTAACCTTTTATTGGCAATGAAGGACTCTTTGTTGGCCGTGATTTTGGATCTGGTTGTTCTGTGTTGGGTTCTGAGGTTTGGATGTGAAATTTTGTGGAGGCTGTTGATGGTTTTTATGGTTTTGTTTTGGTGGAATGGTCAGTATTGAGGCAATAGTGTTTTGTCTAAATGACCTACATTTTCTGGTTGTGGATTCTCTACTCACATTGGATTTTGACGAGGTTGAATTGATTTTGGTCAATAAAGTGTTGATTGGCTCGTGGTTGTGCTGCGATGTCTACGGAGTAGGGTGTGGTGTCTAGAAGGCTTGATCTTCCTTGTTCTAGTTTCTTCATGGACCTTTGTGGATGTACTTTTGGTTATCTCATGTCACTAGAGGGGTTGGGCGAACTTCGACTGGATTTCGCCAGTGAGTTTATGGATTTGGGCTAGTGTCGACGGTCGCAGCGGTGGATGCGCGAGGAGACCGGTTCTATGGTTTTTCTAGTTTTTCTGATGTTCGTGTTTGCTGGTTTGTGGTACTTCGTCCTTCTCTTGAATATTTTGACTCCATCTATAAGGCCCCAGCCTTAAACCTTACTTAATCTTGAGTTATTACAAGATTACACATTGAGGATCTTTTCGGGTTTAGAGTTTTAGAGAATTAGATCATAAAACTTTCATTACATTCCACATATAAACAAAGTGGTTACATAAAGATAGTATTCTTCATTCCCATCAATGGAAACACATTTAAAATAAAACATGGATTATTTTTGACACATCCTTGACTCTATCATCTTATCATGTACCTTTCCCTTGACCTGTGAAAAAAACATTTCAAAAACTTGGGATGAGCATAAAAACTCAGTATGGGTTATAAAAACATGGAAAGGAAACATGGGTACATACATACATAAGAGTGAAATCATACTTTACCCATAAAACATAATCACTTTAACATACCTCATCAAATCATGAATAAATCATAGAAATCATAAGACATAAAGGTAACTTAAGGCATTCATAACATTCTTACATAGGGAGTAACCCTCTTGGTTACGTTTGGAATACCCATCACAGTATATTAACTAAATCTCTTCAGAGAAACCTTAACGTTTCACTCCTTCGCGTTACCCAATGCATTGGAGAGCTATATCGGGCTCACTCGCCCTTAGTTTATCACGGAACCACCCGTTTTCATAATAATGCCCAAGAACCATAACATAATCATATCACATAAAACATGCATAAAGGAAACATAACATTTCCACATTTCAATCACGAGATATCAATAAAACACATTGATATAATAAAAACATTATGAAAACCATTTTCAATACCAAAAGAAAAGAAAAGTAAAACATGGTATTTATTTTTCTTTAAAAAAAAAGGTATGGCTTGTAGAGGAAGCCGAAACTCAAATAACGGTCACGACGGCGGAGAAGTCGTTGTCGCCGCATACGTACGACAAAAACATTACCTTTTGTCATTTAGTAAACGCTTCGTATAAAAAATATTCCTTTTGAATAAACGTAAAAGTCAAAGGGTTTTATACACCGTATAAAAGAAAGTTGTGTATAAAATAAAATATGCCTCAATGAAAGGAGATTGAGACAAAGTCCCATACCTCGTATCCGACTTGACCCGACCGTTCTTTAATCTCCTGAATAATAAACTTGAGTTAATATCTACTTGCTTATGAATCTTTTTCAAGTTCATTATTCCTTTTATACCATGTTATGAACATCATGTAATCAGTTAAGTTAATAATGTTCATTTTGTCGGTATTTGGTTCTAAAGTCAAAAATAGACTTCTTACACTTACATGTTGTTAATTTGGTCATAGTTTCGTTATATCCAGAATGATATTAATGATTTGGATAACATATATATCATATATATTAATCATATACATGTATTTATAATATTACATCACATTTAGAGGTAAGAAATGAAATGCACCGTTCATGGAGACGGTAAGCCGTACGTACGCATGAACGCTACTTCCATTTCTATTTCGTATTTTTTTTTTGGAATGGAATCATAATTATATAAGAGTATATTATAATTCCAGTATAATAAAATTTATAATATCATTAACTTTATCCTTTACACATCCCACATATGGTATTAACGAATCAAATCACTTTCAGGGGGCGGTGGTCCGCACTTCCTAAAATGAAGATATCGTGTTTACCCATAATGGAAACCATAAAGGTATGCCCAAAATGAAAAAAACAGAAGCTTAAGGAAAACATAAACATATCATATATCATATATAAAAATAGTGACATCATAATGGCCACCTTTGAAGGTGTTAAATGAGTATTGAACAATCATCGTTTCAGGAGGCAGAATTTCGCCATCCACAAAAACTGTATGTTCTTTAACCATTTGATGTAGTTGTGTGAGAGTGTAGCTCAAATAAATCTTATAACAACATCCTAGTATATTGAAGATACTGTTTTTGTTACAAAAGAAGTAAATAAAAAGAGTTTAGGGGGTTGGAGAAGCAAAATAAAACAAATGAACATGAGAGAATGAATTACCTTCAAAAGTGTAACTCCTTTTGATTTGAGCCTAAAGGCTTCCTTTGAAAGGATTCTGCCCAAAGGGAATCCTCTAGGATGAGGAGAGGGATGTGGAGAGAGTAAATGGGCAGGGGTTGGCCGATCCAAAGGCTTGAGTAGTGTGTGAAATGAGGTAGAGGTGGGGGCCTTTTATAAGAGGAGAGGAGGGGCACTTTTGGAAAGTAAAGAAATATTACTTTATTTGAAAATGTTTTTCGGTTTTAAATGGTCCCACATTTATATAATTCGTGGATAAGGTGATAAGGCTTCGAAATCCACTCATCCAATTGGTTTTGGCCATGTGTAGTTCATAGATTTTACATTATCTTTCCATTTTATTTAAATCATCAAATAATGATGTCATCGCTGAATCATTATTATGTCATAAATATTTTAATTTATTTAATGTCTAAAAATCCTAAAAAAACTACTATGATGTAGGAAATCTTTTTAGCTTTCCAATGACTATTTATAATCAAAAATCTGATCTTTATAACCCCATGTAAAAATTGTTTTCGTAAAACATCTCTTGTTTGTGTCATTTTTACTTTAACATTTAATAAAAAGTTATTTATGTCATTTCCAAACCAATGTGTCTCCATGGGGTCCCCAAATTGACCCATGGCTTGTCTTGGTCGGCCATGACACAACCAATAAGGTTGGGACTTTTGTCTAGGTCATTTCCTATTATTAAAGCATTATTTATACCTTAAACTACCCTAATTACCACTAATCGCGATTAAGAACTTAATAAGTTACTATTCACCAAAAAATTATTATAATCTCATTGAACCACATTTTACTTCTTAATGACAACCATGTATGTCAGATTTTTGAAATTCAAAACACAATGATTACAAAATTTCATTTAAACGGAAAATCAGTCTTTATAAGTACCACTTAGTGGTTTCACTATTCATCAAAAATTGGAGTTTTTCAGAAAATTACCAAAAATTCACCCTAAGCTATATTTGATATTACGAATTCAAAAATGAAGTCTATTTTAAAAAATTAAATACATATAAGTCAAATTAATTAATTTAATAATTAATTCCCGCTGCCAGAGCAAATAGCGTGTTTTTACAAAACAATAAGTATCAAAAGGTTGACACCAGTTTAAGTCTAATTTCAAAGTGAAATTGATTCCAATGACCACCATTGGATAAAATGGTAAAAATATATTCTAATTTAACTTCAAAACCAATTCAAAACATAATCTAATCATATAAATAAATTATATTAAAAAGCAGTTTTGATGTAAAATGCAGTATTTTTCACTATTCATTAAAAAATGAACATTGTCAGAAAAATACTAAAAATTCACACAAGGTAAATTTTGATGTCCCAATCATAAAGAATAAGTTTATTTTGACAAACATAGTTTATAAAATTGTCAAAATATAGATTCAAAAATGGTTTGCCATCAAAAGGCAGTAAAACAATCTTTTAAGAATATTAGTGTATTCCATGCTTAAGATTCGATTTATTTTCATTTTAAGCCTCTAAAACACTATCTTAATCATTAATAGACATAGATAAAAATATCTATTATTCATTACTTACTTGGGATGTTACATCCTTCCCCCCTTTAGAAAATTGCATCCCCGCAATTTATTTACTTATCGAATAAATGGGGGTACTTATCCCTCATTGCATTTTCAGATTCCCATGTTGCCTCTTCAATCATGTGGTTTTTCCACAAAACCTTTACCTGCTTAATCACCTTATTCCGTAACACTTGCTCCCTATGGTCAAGAATCTGGACCGGTTGTTCCTCATAAGATAGGTTCTCTTCCAGCTGAACTACCTCTGGACTCAAAACATGAGATGGATCTGGCATATACTTTCTCAACATCGAAATGTGAAAAACATTGTGTACCTGAGATAAACTCAGAGGTAAAGACACTCGGTATGCAACTGATCCAACTCTCTCCAGAATTTCGTATGGTCCAATGAACCTTGGACTCAACTTTCCTTTCTTACCAAATCTCATCACACTTTTCCAAGGAGAAACCTTGAGAAAAACATGATCACCTACCTCGAAAGATAGATCCTTCCTCCGGTTATCCGCATAACTCTTCTGTCTGCTCTGAGCTGTTCTCATGTGTTTCTGAATCAGATGAACATTTTCTGCCATCTCTTCTACCAATTCTGGTCCCATCAACTTCCTTTCACCCACTTCATCCCAGAAAGATGGAGTTCGACACCGCTTCCCATATAATGCCTGAAATGGTGCCATCTGTATACTGGAATGAAAACTGTTATTATATGAAAACTCAACCAAAGAAAGATGTTGGTCCCAACTTCCCTGATAATCCATAGAACAAGCTCATAGCATATCCTCCAATGTCTGAATTGTTCGTTCTGACTGCCCATCTAATTGAGGATGAAAAGCTGTACTAAAATTTAATTCAGTACCCAACGACTTCTGAAGGCCTTTCCAAAAGTTAGAAGTAAACCTGGGATCACGATCCGATACAATGAAGAGAGGAACTCCATGTAACATGACTATCTCTTTAAGATACAAACGGGAAAGTTGATCAAGAGAGAAAGTATCTCGTATAGCAAGGAAATGAGCAGATTTGGTCAAGCGATCAACAATAACCCAGATTGCATTATTACCTCGAGATGTCTTCGGTAATCCAACAACAAAGTCTATGGATATATTCTCCCATTTCCAATCTGGCACTGGTAAAGGCTGAATCATCCCTTTCGGTAACTGCCGCTCTGCTTTAACCTGCTGACAAGTCAACACTTCACAGTAAAATCAGCAATATCTCTTTTCATTCCATCCCACCAGTAATACTCCCGCAGATCTCTATACATATTAGTACTGCCCGGATGAACTGAAAACGGAGAACTATGAGCTTCACATAACAACTCTCTCTTCAACTGTGAATCACAAGGCACACACAATCTCTTCCCAAATCTCAAAACACAATCATTATCAATGTTGAATTCAGGAAACTTACCTTTCTGAACCAGCTCTACCTTTTTCTGTAACTCACTGTCTTGCTTCTGTGCTTGCTTGATTCTATCTGATAGAGAAGATCTCACTGATACCTGAAACAAAACAGAAGGACTTCCTACACCAAAAACTTCTATGCCAAAGTTCATCAAATCCTTAACCAAAGGATCACGTTCCAAACGCAACATTGTTAATGAATCATTACTTTTTCGACTCAAAGAATCAGCCACTTTATTTGCTTTTCCCGGATGGTAATGAATTGTACAATCATAATCCTTGATTAATTATAGCCATCTCCTCTGTCTCATGTTTAACTCTTTCTGAGTGAATATATAATTTAAACTTTTGTGATCGGTATATATTTCACACTTTACTCCATACAAATGATGCCTCTAATTTTTTAAATCGAAAACAATAGCAGCTAATTCCAAATCATGTGTAGGGTAATTTACCTCATGAGTTTTCAACTGTCGCGAAGCATAAGCAATTACCTGATCATTCTGCATTAGGACGCAACTAAGTCCTTTCAATGAAGCATCACTGTATATAAAAAACTCACCATTCCTGGAAGGTAGTGCCAAAACTGGAGCATTCACCAATCTTCTTTTCAATTCCTGAAAACAATCATCACATTCTTTTGTCCAGATAAACTTAACACCCTTCCGAGTTAGCTTAGTCATTGGACTAGATAACCGTGAAAAATTTCTAACAAACCTTCGGTAATAGCCCACCAAACCAAGGAAGCTACGAATCTCGGTTACATTTGTGGGTCTTGGACATTCTTCCACAACTTTTGTTTTTGCAGGATCAACAGTTATTCCATCTTTAGAAACAATATGACCAAGGAAAGAAATTTGTTGCAACCAAAACTCACACTTGCTGAATTTCCCATACAGTTTCTTTTCTTTTAAGGTTTGCAAGATAACCCTTAAATGTTTTTCATGCTCCTCTTTACTTTTAGAAAACACCAAAATATCATCAATGAAAACCACCACAAACTTATCCAAGAACTCATGGAAAATTCTATTCATTAAGTCCATGAATACAGCAGGTGCATTGGTTAGACCAAAAGGCATTACTACAAATTCATAATGGCCATATATCGTACGAAAAGCGGTCTTCGGAATATCTGCCTCCTTTACCTTCAGCTGATGGTACCCCGATCTCAAGTCAATCTTTGAAAAAAACTGAGCTCCCTAGAGCTGATCAAACAAATCATCGATATGAGGCAAAGGATATTTGTTCTTAACAGTGATATTATTCAAGGCTCTATAATCAATGCAAAGTCTTATAGAACCATCTTTCTTTTTAACAAATAAAACAGGATCACCCCATGGTGATGTGCTAGGTCTAATGAAACCTTTCTCTAATAAATCTTGCAATTGCTCCTTCAACTCTAAAAGTTCAATTTGTGCCATTCGATAAGGGGGTTTTGAAATTGTCTTAGCATCAGGAACTAAGTCAACAATAAACTCAACTTCCCGATCTGGTATTATTCCAGGAAACTCATCAGGAAAAACATCAGGATACTCATTTACCACTGGCACATCATTAATCTGAACAGTTCCTTTATTTTCAACGACGTGTGCAAGGTAACATTCATTTCCATCTTTTACAAGTTTCTCGGCCTCTTGATATGTTATCAAAAGTAAGGGTTCATTCTTGTAAACAAACTGAAAGTATTTCTGAAAAGAAACTTCTTTAGCTCTACAGTCAATCTTAGCATGGTAAATAGAGATCCAATCCATACCCAGGATAACATCAAACTCTACTAGAGGTAGAACAATAAGGTTTGCAAGTAGGTTCTTTCCGCAGATAAGGATAGGAAGATTCTTATAAATTCTTTTTGCCTCGACACTTCCCCCAGGTGTTTTTACCAAAAGTTCAGGAGTCATTTCTTGAGATGGTATTCCCATTTTACTAGAAAAGGTTTCAGAGATGAAAGAATGTGTAGACCCCGAATCAAACAACACACTGGCATAATCTGAGAAAACAAACAAAGTACCTGATACAACTTCATTTGATGGACCGACATCTGCTGAAGTAGTTGAAAAGTATTTCACCACCCCTTTCTGCTTGTAGTCTAACTGCTTCCCATCACTCAAGCTCCTTGTCGGACACTCGTTTGCATAGTGACCCATCTCATTGCACTTATAACATTTCACTAACTGTAAATCAAATTTGTTCTTACCTTCACCTTGATCCTTTTCAGTGCAATCACGAGCCTTATGTCCCATCTTACCACATCAGTAGCACTTCCCAGAATTCAGAAGACATTCCCCAGCATGCCTTTTGCCACATTTATCACAAACTGGAAACTTAGTTCTCTTACCATCAGACTTTTTTGAAGAATTCTTACCTTTCTTCTGCCACCTCGGTCTCTTCTTCTGCTAGTTGTTATAGAACACTTGGTCATCGGCAAACTCCATTTCCACCTTCTCAGCACATCGAACAAGATTTTCATAACTTTTAAACTCTCGAGAAGCTAATGCCCTTCGATATTTTGGCTTTAATCCTGAGTAAAAACGATTGATTTTACTATCAAGGTCTCGAATAAAATTTGGAGCATACCTTGCCAATCGAGTGAACCTTTCTTCATAGGCAGCCACTGAGTCTTCCTCTTGCCTCAATTCCAAGAATTGATTTTCCATCCTAAGTCGAACAGCCTTAGGAAAATAATTCTCAAGAAATATACCTTTGAATTCATCCCAGTCAAGAGCATCAATCTCATCGACATCCCTGATATTTTTAACCATAGACCACCACTGATCTGCTTCACCCTCCAAACGGTAAATAGAAAGACTAACCTTTTGATTGTCTGAACACCCCATGACATCAAAAATCTTCTCCAGTGCTTTAATCCACCCTTCACCTAGCACAGGGTCAGATGATCCTCTGAATGATGGTGGATGTTGCCTCATGAAATGTTCCACCACTGACATGTTCCTTTGCGGTTGATCTGGCTGATCTCGTGCATGGATACCACCGCCATTTATCGCTTGAGTCAACTGCGCCATTACTGCAAAAAACTGTTCAGTTCCAATTCCGACCATTTCTGGATGCTGATTCGGAAGGTTATTTCCTTCTGTATGCCTTCCTAGCACTGCTTCCCTGTTTCCTCTGCGGAAAACCATTCTGAACAAACATGTCTTAGATGAATCAACATGGTAATATTTAAATGCTATATCATTTCGAAAAAAAATATTTTTGGATAATCATTTAATAGAATTATAACTCCTAAAGTTATCTAAACCGACCTTTGATACCAACTATAAGGCCCCAGCCTTAAACCTTACTTAATCTTGAGTTATTACAAGATTACACATTGAGGATCTTTTCGGGTTTAGAGTTTTAGAGAATTAGATCATAAAACTTTCATTACATTACACATATAAACAAAGTGGTTACATAAAGATAGTATTCTTCATTCCCATCAATGGAAACACATTTAAAATAAAACATGGATTATTTCTTGACACATCCTTGACTCTATCATCTTATCATGTACCTTTCCCTTGACCTGTGAAAAAAACATTTCAAAAACTTGGGATGAGCATAAAAACTCAGTATGGGTTATAAAAACATGGAATGGAAACATGGGTACATACATACGTAAGAGTGAAATCATACTTTACCCATAAAACATAATCACTTTAACATACCTCATCAAATCATGAATAAATCATAGAAATCATAAGACATAAAGGTAACTTGAGGCATTCATAACATTCTTACGTAGGGAGTAACCCTCTTGGTTACGTTTGGAATACCCATCATAGTATATTCCCTAAATCTCTTCGGAGAAACCTTAACGTTTCACTCCTTCGCGTTACCCAATGCATTGGAGAGCTATATCGGGCTCACCCGCCCTTAGTTTATCACGGAACCACCCGTTTTCAAAATAATGCCCAAGAACCATAACATAATCATATCACATAAAACATACATAAAGGAAACATAACATTTCCTCATTTCAATCACGAGATATCAATACAACACATTGATATAATAAAAACATTATGAAAACCATTTTCAATACCAAAATAAAAGAAAAGTAAAACATGGTATTTATTTTTCTTTTTAAAAAAAGGTATGGCTTGTAGAGGAAGCCGAAACTCAAATAACGGTCACGACGGCGGAGAAGTCGTTGTCGCCGCATACGTACGACAAAAACATTCCCTTTTGTCGTTTAGTAAACGCTTCGTATAAAAAAGATTCATTTTGAATAAACGTAAAAGTCAAAGGGTTTTATACACCTTATAAAAGAAAGTTGTGTATAAAATAAAATATGCCTCAATGAAAGGAGATTGAGACGAAGTCCCATACCTCGTATCCGACTTGACCCGACCGTTCTTTAATCTCCTGAATAATAAACTTGAGTTAATCTCTACTTGCTTATGAATCTTTTTCAATTTCATTATTCCTTTTATACCATGTTATGAACATCATGTAATCAGTTAAGTTAATAATGTTCATTTTGTCGGTATTTGGTTCTTAAGTCAAAAATAGACTTCTTACAGTTACATGTTGTTAATTTGGTCATAGGTTCGTTATATCCATAATGATATTAATGATTTGGATAACATATATATCATATATATTCATCATATACATGTATTTATAATATTACATCACATTTAGAGGTAAGAAATGAAATGCACCGTTCATGGAGACGGTAAGCCGTACGTACGCATGAACGCTACTTCCATTTCTATTTCGTATTTTTTTTGGAATGGAATCATAATTATATAAGTGTATATTATAATTACAGTATAATAACATTTATAATATCATTAAATTTATCCTTTACACATCCCACATATGGTATTAACGAATCAAATCACTTTTAGGGGGCGGTAGTCTGCACTTCCTAAAATGAATATATCGTGTTTAACCATAATGGAAACCATAAAGGTATGCCCAAAATGAAAAAAATAGAAGATTAAGAAAAACATAAACATATCATATATCATATATAAAAATAGTGACATCATAATGGCCACCTTTGAAGGTGTTAAATGAGTATTGAACAATCATCGTTTCGGGAGGCAGAATTTCTCCATCCACAGAAACCGTATGTTCTTTAACCATTTGATGTAGTTGTGTGAGAGTGTAGCTCAAATAAATCTTATAAAAACATCCTATTATATTGAATATACTGGTGTTGTTACAAAAGAAGTAAATAAAAAGAGTTTAGGGGCTTGGAGAAGCAAAATAAAACAAATGAACATGAGAGAATGAATTACCTTCAAAAGTGTAACTCCTTTTGATTTGAGCCTAAAGGCTTCCTTTGAAAGGATTATGCCCAAAGGGAATACTATAGGATGAGGAGAGGGATTTGGAGAGAGTAAATGGGCAGGGGTTGGCCGAGCCAAAGGCTTGAGTAGTGTGTGAAATGAGGTAGAGGTGGGGTCCTTTTTAAGAGGAGAGGAGGGGAACTTTTGGAAAGTAAAGAAATATTACTTTATTTGAAAATGTTTTTCGGTTTTAAATGGTCCCAAATTGATATAATTCGTGGATAAGGTGATAAGGCTTCGAAATACACTCATCCAATTGGTTTTGGCCATGTTTAGTTCATATATTTTACATTATCTTTCCATTTTATTTAAATCGTCAAATAATGATGTCATCGCTGCATCATTATTATGTCATAAATAATTTAATTTATTTAATGTCTAAAAATCATAAAAAAATACTATGATGTAGGAAATCTTTTTATATTTCCAATGACTATTTATAATCAAAAATCTGATCTTTATAACCCCATGTAAAAATTGTTTTCGTAAAACTTCTCTTGTTTGTGTCATTTTTTACTTTAACATTTAATAAAAAGTTATTTATGTCATTTCCAAACCAAAGTGTCTCCATGGGGTCCCCAAGTTGACCCATGGCTTGTCTTGGTCGGCCATGACACAACCAATAAGGTTGGGACATGTGTCTAGGTCATTTCCTATTATTAAAGCATTATTTATACCTTAAACTACCCTAATTACCACTAATCACGATTAAGAACTTAATAAGTTACTATTCACCAAAAAATTATTATAATCTCATTGAACCACATTTTACTTCTTAATGACAACCATGTATGTCGGATTTTTGAAATTCAAAACACAATGATTACAAAATTTCATTTAAATGGAAAATCAGTCTTTATAAGCACCACTTAGTGGTTTCACTATTCATCAAAAATTGGAGTTTTTCAGAAAATTACCAAAAATTCACCCTAAGCTATATTTGATATTACGAATTCAAAAATGAAGTCTATTTTAAAAAATTAAATACATATAAGTCAAATTAATTAATTTAATAATTAATTCCCACTGCCAGAGCAAATAGCGTGTTTTTACAAAACAATAAGTATCAAAAGATTGACACCAGTTTAAGTCTAATTTCAAAGTGAAATTGATTCCAATGACCACCATTGGATAAAATGGTAAAAATATATTCTAATTTCACTTCAAAACAAATTCAAAACATAATCTAATCATATAAATAAATTAGATTAAAAAGCAGTTTTGATGTAAAATGCAGTATTTTTCACTATTCATTAAAAAATGAACATTATCAGAAAAATACTAAAAATTCACACAAGGTAAATTTTGATGTCCCAATCATAAAGAATAAATTTATTTTGACAAACATAGTTTATAAAATTGTCAAAATATAGATTCAAAAATGGTTTTCCATCAAAAGGCAGTAAAACAATCTTTTAAGAATATTAGTGTATTCCATGCTTAAGATTGGATTTATTTTCATTTTAAGCCTCTAAAACACTATCTTAATCATTAATAGACATAGATAAAAATATCTATTATTCATTACTTACTTGGGATGTTACACCATCTATGAATTATTTTTTATCTTTAATGCTTGAATGGATTGTCCATCCATTATGCTTGAATGTTGTTTGTTATGAAGGCTTGTATTGTTTTTAGTGGGGAAGTGGTGAAGTGGTGAAGTGGTGAAGTGGTGAAGTGGTGAAGTGGTGAAATGGTGAAGTCATGTATGGTTTCTAACTTTTTCCCCAAAAGTGTTTGCATAATAATAAAGAAAACAATTTTCAGTCAGAGACCTAATTACATGGTAGTCCATGTGACCTCTCGACTTTCCATTCTCTCTTTTATAGAGGAAGACTTATGAGCCCTTATCATGATGGAGTATTTCAAACATAAGAAGTATTGTAGGAACCCATAAATTATATACATTGATATTACTTCATAATTGAAGTAAATTTATTACAACATATAGCAAAACCATGATAGGACCGTATAGGTATAGTTTCTTTAGAAACTAGGGAAAAATAAACAACTGGTTCATAAAACATCTAAATTGTCTCCTGTTTATTTCTTCATAACTAGACTCCTTTTTTGACATATCATACTTAATAAACTTCTTCATGACCAGGGTAAAAGAATCATATGAAAGGGTGAGATCAAATTCTATGTAAGGGTGAACAAAAGAAATATCAATCATATCATATTTATAAGAACATAACATTTGAAAATATTATCTGGCATATAAAAGATCATAATATATTGTCATGAGATAAATAATAAAAGTGAAATATAATCCCAATAGTCATAAAAAAGCCATGATTTTTTGGCATACACACATAAACAGACAAAATCATTTCATATTAGTCAAGGGTCATTTCCAAGACCATCATAGCAGACAAATTCCATTACGGAACTGAGTTCACTCCTCGTTCCAGTCCTGTATCACCAAACCAGATTTACGGGTTATTCCAGCCATGTCTATATCATGAGATATAAATATATAACAAATGTATTGGAGGGATATATAGGTCCCACACATCTCATAATGAAACTACTTCTACATGTTCTACAAAAACATAAATATATTCACTATAGCATAACCCATGAAATAAAATGAGTTTCTTAAACATCAGTCCATTATGACATAATCTATAAATGGATTTCATAAAAATAATTCCATCATTTAAACAATCAAATAAAAGTAATAATGTGTATATAAAACTAAACCTATGAAATCGTATATGGAAAATATGTTTGATAAAATAGTTGAGCTTCATTCCGGAGGAAAATATCCTTTCTTTTTCAAAAAAGTGTTCCTTCCTCAAAATATCACACAATTTTAGACGAAATCATATTATGTGAAAATAAACTTGTAATATTATAAGGTAAGCTTCAAGGAAATAAATAATTATTAAAGTGTAAAAATCCATTCATTCAGTACAAGTTAAAAAAATATTCTTCTCGTTCCTTTGCTGGAAAAGTCAAAAAGTACCTCATACCGCAAACGATAAAAGATTCCATTCATACTGTTTAGTGAAAATTTATCAATTGGTAAAATTGAATTTGAAAAATTATATAAGGATATAAAAAATATTTCTAAATACATATTTAGGAAACATGGATGTGGATGAAAAATAACCCCCAGTAAATACTTACGAATAAACAATCTCAGATAAAAACGAGATTTGCAAAGTTATCCCTTACCTTAGGTCTGATATAATTTTTATGTATATGAACATCCTTTATAATGACTTAAATAATGTTACTGATTTATTATAGAAACATAATCAACATTATGATAATATTTATGATCATATTTTCACCCGTTTTTCAGTAACATTTCATTGTTACTCGTTATTTGAGTATTAACTACTTTATGTTCTTATGCATTTTTTTCGAATAAGTTCTTATTCCAATTTTTAAGTTATATTTATATCACATATAGCATGGTATTATTATAATATATATCATATTTATTCATTTAATTCATTTATATAATCATTCTTTAATGATGATTATATAGAACTAATCACATCACACCGTGAAGACGGTAAGTTGTACGTACGCACGAGCGACGATATTATCCCCATAATTGTTGAATGGTATTGAAGTGGATGGATTATAGTATCTCAGAATTAGTATCATGTTATATTAGTCATATATAGTTATTATTTCCACCATTATACCCATCCATGTAATGTTCTGCTGAAAAACATATTACACCATGGTGTGGAGACGGTAAGTCGTACACACACACGTACGGTGATTTCATTTTTCATAGGATGGATAGAAGGTAAAATATGGTAGTTTCATATTTATAATAAAATATAAGTATATGATTTATACTTATTTTATTACTTTATAATGAAACAACTAAAGAAGATTAATTAGAAGAAGAAATAAATTTTAAAGAATCGGTAGAAGAGATTACCTCTTCCTCGATGTGCCTCCTTTGAATTTACTCTTAGAGAACTAGAGTTGGTGTTTATTGAAGAAAAAAACATATAGAATGATACTAGGTAAGTTTAGAAGAGAAATGGGTACATTTTTTTGGAGCATGAAGGCTCTAAATGTAGTGAATAGAAGACATATGAGGTTCCCTTTAATAAGATATGAGAGGGGCACTTTAGGAAACTCTCAAAATATTAATTTATTAAAAATTAAATTTTGATTAAAAATGGACCAAAAATTATTTAATTCGAATATATGATTATTTTGGTTAAAATACCCATAATAAAATAATTTTTTAACCTGTTTTTAATATTTTTGTATCCTTATCTTTTTGGTTTAACCCTTATTTTACCATTTTTAATCTTACTATGATATCATGTTATTTACACATTGTGGGTTAATGTAATTATCATATTTTTTAAAACGACCCAAAAAAAGTTATTTATGAAATATTTGTACTTATATAAACCATTTGGCCTAATCTTATATTTTTAGGAATTTAATATCATTTAATAAACTATTTTATATTTTAGGTTATGAATTATGTCAATTTTGGACACTATTCATACTTGACTTTGTTTTAAAAATTTATAACAACCTGAATCCTTAAAACTAAAGGCATTAACTCATCTCTAATATTTCAATAGAATCAAAAAAATTCTTGGATGGAATCAATATGTTAAAATTAAATTTATTTTAATATTTATAAATTCATTTATTTGAATCATTCATTAATGATGTAATCACTACATCATAATTGTGTCATAAATAAATATATTTATCTAATGTCTAAAAATTAAAAATAAATTACCATGATGTATGAAATATTTTTAGATTTATAATTACTATTTATAGACATAGATATTAGTTATATAATGTTATATTAAAATTTATTTAGTAAAAGATATATGTTTATGTTATTATTATCTTTAATTCAAAGTAATTCTTATAAAATGTCATTTTCACATCCATGTGAATCCATTGGGTCCCAAAATCGACACATGGATTACCATGGTCGGAAATATCTCATCCAGTACGATTAGGACACGTTTTAGGGTAGTTTTATTCTATTAAATTTTTATTTTTTACCCATATTTACCAAATTTACCATTTAACCATGGTAAATAAAAATAATTACTGAAGTTACTATTCATAATGTTAAAAAAATAAAAGGTAAATATTCACAAAATATGGACCTTTTGATTCCCAATATGGAATCCATTTACAAAATTTAAAAACCAAAACTTTCAATAATTAATTTAAAATTAATCTCGTTGTTGAACTAAGAAAACTTGTTTTAAAAGTTAAAACATTGCAAAAGATTAAAATGTTTTTACCTATGAATTATACATAAAATTAATGCTAATGACATACATCATATTAAATGGTAATTTTTTTTTCTATTTATACTATAAAACCATTTAATATTATAATTTTACAATATAAATTATCTCGAGGAAAAAAGTTTTTTTAATTAAAATTTAACTTGTTTTTACTATTCATCAAAACATGAAAGTTATCAAAGAATATATCAGAAATTTATCCAAAGTAAATTTTTATATCCCAATTCAAAATAACATGTTTATTTTTTCATATAGAAATTATCAATTTGTCAAAATCATAGTTTAAAATGGGTACGCCATTCAAGGGTGTAAAAATTAACCTTTTAAAAAATTGGTTATTATAAATAAAATAGAGTTTTATTCATACCATATGAATAAAATATCCATTGTATGAATATAAAAAAAATTATCAAGTATATAACCCATATATATCTCATTAATTTCATTACCAAAAGTTATTTACTTAAAAAAAATACAATTATCTAATTGATTTATATTTTTCATAAATAATTAATAAATTTATAATGAATTTTCATAAGTTAGTTATAATTATTCACGATAACCTAATGGATAGTATATAATGGTAATTTTATATTATGTCATCTCAGAGTTCATTTAAACTCATGATTGTGTGCAAAGAAATCTATTGAAGAAAAATAATTATTTAATGAAAATATTTCATAAAAACATCAGGGTGTTACATTCTACCCCCCTTAAACTGAATTTTTCCCTCGAAATTCGTCACTTGGAAATAAATAGATGAGGATAAATCTCCCTCATAATATCCTAAAGTTACCATGTATGATTTTAAAATTAGTGGTTCTTCCCTAAAACTTTAACCAAGATAGTGGTCTTGTTTCGTAGAACTTTTTCGCTACGATCCAGATTCTCTATCAGTTGTTCTTTATAAGAAAGATATTGCTCCAGTAGTAAGAATTATGAGATTAGTACATGTGAAGGATCGAGTATGTAATTTCTTCATAGAGATACATGAAACACATCATGAACTTGAGAGATATTGAGTGGAAGTGCTAGTCGGTAAACTAACTTTCTAACATGATCCAGTATTTCAAAAGAACTGATATACCAAGGGCTCAACTTGCCCTTCATTAAAAATCTCATTACTCTCTTCTAGGGAGATATTCTTAATAACACATTATCACCTAATTCAAACTCTATGTATTTTCTTCAGTTTTCAGCATAAATCTTTTTCAACTTTGAGATGCTCTTACGTGTTGTTTAATAGATCTGACATTTTCTACAATTTCATTAACAAGATCAGGTCCTAATAGCTTTCTTTCCCCAACTTTATCCTAGTAAGTTAGAGTTTTACACTTCTTTATATAGATGTATTAATAAGGAACCATCAAAATACTGGAGTGAAATATATTATTGTAAGAAATTTCCACCAATGGTTGGTGTAGATCCCAACCACCGTTGAAATCCATAGAGCCATCTCTCAACATGTCTTCCTGAGTTTGAATTTTTTTCTTAGACTGACCATCTATCTGAGGATTAAAGAAGTGCTAAAACTTAACTTTGTATCTAGTGTATGATAAAGAATTATATAGAACTTTAAGGTAAAAATCAGATCCCGATCAGATATAATGGAAAGTGGTACTCCATAAAATATTACCACTTTTGTTACATATATCCTCGCAAGATGATAAAGATAGAAATCCTCTCTAATAGAAATGAAGTGTGTCGACTTTGTAAGACGATGAAGTATAACCCAGATATCATTATTTCCTTTGGATGTTTTGGGATGTTCAATGAAAAAGTCCATAGTGATTTTTTCCTATTTCCATTTTGGTATGGGTAATGGTTATAACATCCACTTAAACTTCTATCTCTCGTCTTTAACTTACTGACAAACCATGCATCAAGATACATATTTGGTGACATCTAATTTCATTCCATCCCACCGGAAGTACTATTTCAAAACCCTGTACATCTTTTTTCTTCTAGGGTGAATAGAGAATGAAGAACTATGAGCCTCATCCAATAGATCCTTCTTAATTTTTGTTATGGGAGGAATACAAACTCGGTTCCTAAACCTTATTATTTTCATCATAGTCTAGGTTGAATTCAAGAACATTTCACACATTATTTGGTAGATCTACATATTTATTCTACACCTCCTTAATCTTCACATGTATTTATGGTTGAACATTCATTTGATAAAGATAATATCCCCCATTACATTAAAATTTCAATATCCATCCTTTGAAACTCCATAAATATTGGATCTCTCGTGATCCTCATCGTGGATAATATAGCATGGTATTTTTGACTCAAAGCATCTGCCACCTTGTTTGATTTCCCAAGGTGGTAATGTATTGAGCATTCATAATCATTAATCAACACCAACCATCTTATTTGGTGCATATTAATCACCTTTGGTCTGAAAACATACTTTAAACTTTTATGATCAGTATAAATATCACACCTTTCACTATAAAGATAATGTCTCTATATTTTTAATGCAACGATTACCGTCGCTAACTCCAAATCATGTGTTGGGTAATTTTTCACATGGATTTTCAACTACTGTGAGGCATAAGCCATCACCATATCATTTTGAATGAAAACACACCCCAAACCCTTCTTGAATACATCACTGTAGATCACAAAACTTTATCCACTACAAGACAGTGTGAGCACAGGTTCACTGGATAACCTTCTTTTTAGCTCTTTGAAATTATCTTCACATTCCACCATCTAAATGAACTTAACTCCTTTCAGAGTCATCTTAGTGAGTGTATTTGATAATTGTGAAAAATGTTCCACAAAACGTTGATAATATCCATCCAAACTAAGAAAACTTTGGATCTTAGTTACTATTTTTGGTCTCGACCATCATCCAATAACCTCTATTTTTTTTTGGATCCACTGATATCCCCTTTCTTGAGATTATGTGATCAAAAAATGAAACCTTTGGAAGACAAAATCCACACATGGTAAATTTGGAATAAATATTCTCCTTTATCATGGTCTTTAGTAAAATTCTCATGTGATCTTCATGTTATTCCTTTCTCTTTGAATAGACAATATTATAATCTATAAAGACTACCAAAAAATGATCAAGATAGTCTCTAAAGACTCTATTAAATATATCAATGAAGATAGCAGGGGAATCAGTTAGACCAAAAGGTATCACTAAACTTCATAGTGTACATACCTTGTACGGAATTCCATCTCTGGTATATTCTCCCTTTTGACCCTTAATTGATTATATCATGAATGAAGATAAATCTTGGAAAAGTACTGAGCTATGCATGGTTGGTAAAATAAGTCATCAATGCATGGGAGGGGATATTTTTTCTTGATAGTGATCTTGGTAAGTTCTATATAATCAATGCAGAGTCTCATTGATCCATATTTATTATCAAGAAATATAACATGTCATCCCTAAGGTGACACACTAGGGCGTATGAATCATTTACCTAGATTCTCTTGGAGTTGCTTCTTCAATTCATGCAACTCAATTGGGGACATTCTATATGGTGTTTTTGAAATAGGCATAACACCCTGTATGAGTTATATTGAAAATTCAACATGACAAATTGGTGGGAGACCAGGAAATTACTTCGGAAAGGCATCATCAAACTCTCTTACAATGGGTGTATTCTTAATTGTGAGTTTTTCCCCAACCATTTGAGATACATAACCATTATTTATTAGAAACAAGACCCATAAGATGGAAGAAATTTCTACTGGAAGGTTATATTCATCCTTTCATAGATAGATGATCATAGATTAATCTGGAATATGAAATGTGACTTCTCTTCCTTAGAAATTGATATGAGCTATATGTAGAGAAATTCAATCCATTCAAAGAATCTCATAAAATTCTACTCTAGGAAGGATCACAAGATTTATAGGAAGAACATTCCCACAAACTTCAACTAGAGAAGAAATATAAACTTTTGATGCGACCGTTGTGCCATTAGGAGTTGTCACAACTAACTCAACATCTAATTGTTAAGGTAATATGGAGATACCCATAGAAAATCTTTCAGAAATAAAAGAGTGGGTGGATCCATAATCAAATAAAACATTTTCTACTTTAGATTGGATAGTAAGTGTACCTTTCACCACTTCATTATCATACTCCACGTCACCGATAGTAATTTCATGTGAATTTCCTTTTTCTTTTGCCTTAGGAAATTTTTGACTTCGATCTTCATCAATGAGCCTTGGATTAGGGCATTGATTGTCATAATGCCCCATTTACTTGCACTTGTAACATTTAAGTGTAGGAGATACATTCTGTGTAGCCTTTTCTTTGTTTGCATCATTAGACATATTTTTCTGATCACTTCATCATTCAACTATCTTATTTTTTTAAAAAAAAGATCATCCCCAAAAATTGTATTAAAGAAAAAGGAATAACAGTGTACACATGAGGTGTAATGAGCTTACACTAACTAGAAATTAAAGGGAAAAACAGACATACAATCGTACTCACATCAGTGAAATACCCCGAACCCAAGATTGCCAGTTAGCAGCCACTGCTATTCACCATTCCATCATCCAAAAGCCGGATTTGATGATGTAACCCTCTCCTTGTGTGAAGCGAGACCGAAGTCATCTGCCCCCGTGCGCCTTTGGATCTCCTTGTCACCCGTAAAATTACTCCTTGATGAAGGCCTGATCTCTTTTACATCCTAGTGCTGTCTCAAGATGCAGCAAATTACGGAATCAGCATAACAGCCCATCTGTGAAACAATAACATCCCAAGAAAGCACCATTCCCGTAAGGACCAGGATCCGTGAAGCTGTCAATATAGCCAACATTTGAGTGCATGAGATAGTCATACACATAGTCAAAATCATGCAGTGGTACAAAACAAGATATAATTTAGGAGCTTATAAGTAACATCATGGGCATGATATTCTTTAGGTTTCCACTTCCCCTCAGAACAATCCACATGCGTCATAGACCAGTTTTCAAAGCCCACATGATCAATCATATGAAGAATGTTAGAAATTAATGTTCATCAGAGTAGTAGTAACGTCTCTCAAACCCTGGTTGGCAATAACTTTGGAATTTCGAGTAGTAAAGGGAATAAATCACTGCAATTAGCGCATGCTGTCGTTTCAATGTAAACCACTGTTCACCCTTTCTGAAGTCTTTATTTTCAATTTCAGGCAGCATATGATCTGAGTATCTAATAGAACTAATAGCCATGTGACTTCCCTTAAATTGGTGCTAAGACTGAAGCAGTCTTCATCTTCAAACTCTACAACAATCCTATCTCATCTTCATAAAACTGATAAAAAACTCCAGCACAACACCATGATGTAAAAACCATAACCAGCCATCAAAAAACAAGATTTTCAGCAAGCAGAGCAGCCATAATAAGGCAGAAACCCAGAGAGAAAAAGAAGTAAACCCGTTAGAACATAGCAGATAAACATATAACCAGACCAAAAATTATCATCTTCAAAAAGTCCAAAAGGAAGATCAGATAAGTCTTCAACATTAGGAGAAGTCTCAGAGGGATCTATATACCCGGGGTCATTGCCAAGGTATGTCCTTGAAATTAAAGCATGGATATTTTTTTAATTCCTTAGCTACTCTAATAAACATTCTTTTCCTAATATCAAGATATTCATCAGCAGTCATATCACCATTTTTATATTTTCTAAAGGAAGCTGCATTATTTTCAATTTTCCAGGAGTCAAGATCCCTTGACAAATCAAATTTCTCTTCATACTGGTAGGCATCCCTATAAGCAGGATCATTTTCATCAACTTCACAGGAGGAATCTTCTGATTCAGAGTCAGAAGAGTCTGAGGATTTAGGCAAGGGTTCAGTGGGGATCGGCTATGGAGGGACTTCAATATCAGTAACCATGACAGCAAGTGAAAGTGTGACAATATTCCTTTCAGTATTAGCATTATCCCTACGTTTTCGCGTTTTTTTGGGATTCGGAGTGATGAATCCATCAGAATCAATCAAAGATTTTTTCCCTTTTCGATCTTTAAAATGATAATCCTATTCCAAAGGTAAATTTTCAACATCATCTTGTAAAGGTTCCTCAGATACCACTTGGTCAAGTTTATTTGTCTCATGACCCTCAGGTATGGAAACTTCTATCCTGGCACATGGAGTGTCCAAATGAGTAATTGAGTCATCTTTGGAGGTAGATGAATTATTATTTTCCTTTGGAATATCAGTCTGACTAGTAGTAATCACCTCTGGAGTGACCTTCTCAACCCAAATATATTTGGAATGAGGTAGTGGATGGGGGGGGGGTCTTTCATTTTCACAATGCTTTGTGTCATGACCAATTCTAAAACATTTATTACAAAATTCAGAGACATTCTCAAACACCACATCTTGTATAAGTCCATTTTCCCCATTTTGAATCCAAAACCTCGAAGGAAAATATTGTGAGATATCTATTTCTATGAAAATTATAGAAACTGAGGGGCGTGTCAGGTTTAGTATGGCATTATCAAGCTTAAGAGGTTACCCAAATATTCTAGCAATGGAGGTTAAAGCCTGCTGTTTGAAGAGGTGCAGTGGTAGACCTGGAAACCCTAGCCAAATTGAAGCAATGGGGGGATCAGTATCAAAATTAAAATCAGGTGACCATTTAAAGACTTTCATGTGAGAACCCCCGAAAGACCATAAACCGCGAGACCAGAATCTATAGTAATCATCATCAAGAGAAAATCGAAATAGAACATGTAGAGGATTCAAAAATCCGATATGAAAACTTGAAAAGCCTATGTTCTCCATGGTTTTACGAAGTAAAACTAGAGAGGGGCGATGCTTTGAGAACTTACCAACCAGCACAAAATGGAGATCTGTGGAAAGAAGTTGAACTTCGTCCGTTGAGAAAGAAATCGCTGTTAAACCTCAAAACCTGTATGATTTGAATTCCTTTTTTATCTTCTTATCAAACCCATGTGACTGGTGGGTTACTCCGATATCCATCTCAACCTTGAGATCACATCGAATAATTTCATCAAAGCTATTAAAGTCCCTTATGGATAATTCCCTTAGGAGACTTGGTTTTAAGCCACTAAAGTATAGATCAACTTTACTCTCATATTGGATAATAATTCCAAAATCGTACATTTCAAGTCTTGTAAAATTTTATTCATAGGCACTAATGGATTCATCATCCTTTTTCTTAAGTTAAAGGAACTCCATATCCACCTTTTTTTGAAGAATACGATGAAATTACTTATTGAAAATAAGTTCTAGAACTTTTCCCATTCCATGGAATCAATTTCATATCTTTTACTTGTATTATTGATAAGATTCCATTATTTATTATCTTTACCTTCCAAAAAATATACTAATAATATGAATTTATCAAGTTTAGAACATTTTAGAACTGAAAATATATTTTTATTGGTACTGATCCATTGTTCATCCACAAATGGAGCAAAAGAACCGTTGAATGAAGGTGGACTCTGCCTCATGAATAATTTCACAGAATTTTGCTTCATCCTTTACTCATTTGGATGTTCGTAATGATTCATATCTTGAGAAAGTTGTGTGAGCATGACTATAAGATTTTTCATTACATATCACGTAACATTTGGTTGCTCAAGGGGACAATCATTACATTTCTCCTCACAATTAGCATTAACGCGGTTCCTTCGGGTTCCATCCATTGACTAAAACCAAGAAGCATAGTGTGAGACACACTAATAATAACAGTAAAACCACATAACCAAGAATAAAATTTCAGTTTAGGACACATTAGGTTTTCTCCTATGTTATTCATGGTCATTTCTAAAACACTAGGATTGTGTCCTATACTTAGACATATCCTTAAGGTTTTCTCACCATAGTTTCTAATGGTTAACTATAACTTTCCTCTAATACCAAAAATAGAAACCCATACTTTAAATACATTGATATTAATTCAAAATTGATGTAAATTCATTACAAAATATAACAAAATCATGACAGGACCGTATAAGTATAGTGTCTTTAGAAACCGGGTAAACATAAACAACTAGTTCATAAAACATCTACATTATCTCCCATTTATTTCTTCATAACTAGACTCATTTTTGACATATAATACTTAATACCCTTATTTATGACCTAGGGAAAATAAACATATGAAAGGGTGATCTCAAATTCTTAGTAAGGGTAAACAAATTAAATATGAATCATATCATATTCATAAGAACATAACATTTGAATATCTTATCTTGCGTATAAAAGATCATAATATCATGTCATGAGATAAATCATAATAGTGAAATGTAATATCAATATTCATGAAATAATACTTTAAATTTTGTGGCATACACACATAAACATAGAAAATCATTTCATATTAGTCAAGTCTCATTAGAAAGACCATCTAGCAGATAAAGTCCATTACTGAATCGAGTTCACTCCTCATTTCAGCCCTATATCACTAAACTAGATTAACTTGTCATTCCATCCATGACTATCTCATGAGATATAAATCTTTACCCAATTAATTGGAGGGATATATAGGTCCCACCCATCTCATAATGAAACCATTCGTACATGTGCCACAAAAACATAAAAACATTTAGTATAGCATAACCCATGAAATAAAATGGGTATCTTAAACATCAATCCATTATGAAATAATCCAAAAATGGATTTCATAAAAACAATTCCATAATTTACACAATAAAATAAAATTAATAATATGGATTGAAACATAAAACCATTTAATCTTAGATGTAAAATAATTTTTATAAAATAGTTGAGCTTCATTCTTGAGGAAAATATCATTTCTTTTTCAAAAATGTATTCCTTCCTCAAAATATCACACAATTTTAGAAGAAATAATTTTATGTGAAAATAAAATTTTAATATTTTAGGGGAAGATTCTAGGAAAAAAAGTATAATGAAATCATAAAATATGTTAATGTAGTACAAGTTAAAAAGAACATTCTTCTCATACTTTTACCGGAAAAGTCAAAAAGTACCTCATACCACAAATGACAAAAGATTCCATTCATACCATTTAGTAAAAATTTTCAAATGGGTAAAATTGACTTTGAACAATTATCTAAGGATATAATGAGTATTTGGAAATAAATATTTTGGAAACATGGATTTGGATGATAAATAACCCCTTGTAAATACTTATGAATAAACAATCTCAGATAAAAATGAAATTTGAAATGTTATCCCTTACCTTAGGTATGTTATCCTTAGTATGTATACTAACCTCCTATATAATGATTTAAATAATATTAATGATTTATTCAAGAATCATAATCATTTTTATGATAACATTTATTATCATATTTTCATCCGTTTGTTAGTAACATTTCATTGTTACTCATTCTTATAGGTATTAACTGCTTTATGTTCTTATGTATGTTTTATCGGATAAGTTCTTATTACTTTTTTAGGGTTATATTTATATCATTTATATCATGGTATTATTATAATATATATCATATTAATTCATTCAATTCATTTATATAATCATGCTTTAATGAAAATTATGTAGAATGAATCATATCGCACCATGGAGACGGTAAGCCATACGTACGTATGAGGGATGATATCGTTCCTATAATTGTTGAATGGTATTGAAGAGGATGGTTTATAGTATCTTAGAATTATTATCTTGTTATATTAGTCATATATATTTATTATTTCAACCATTATACCCATCCAAGTAAGGTGTTTCTGAAAAACAGATTACGCCACAACTTAGAGATAGTAAGTTGTACGTACGCACACACAGTGATTTCGTTTTTCGTAGGATGGATAGAAGGTGAAATATGGTTGTTTCATCTTTATAATAACATATCAGTATATTAGTGATACTTATGTTATTAATTTATAATGAAGCAACTAAAGAAGATGAATTATAATAAGAAATAAATTTAAAAGAATCGGTAGAAGAGATTACCTCTTCCTCGACGTGCCTCCTTTAAATTTCCTCTTAGGGAACAAGAGTTGGTCTTTTGAGAAGCCCAAAACCTCTAGAATGTAACTAGGGAAGTTTATAAGAGAAATGGTTAGGGTTTGACCGATCATGAAGTCTTAAAATGGAGTTAAGAGGAGAGGGAGGAGGTTCCCTTTTACATGAGAGGAGAGGGGCACTTTAGGAAACTATCAAAATATTAATTTATAATAAATTCAATTTCTATTAAAAATGGACCCAAACTTATTAAATTAGAATATAAGATGATGTGGGTTCTAATACCATCATCCAATATTTTTTAGAAAAGTTTTGAATATTTTTTTTCCTAATCTTTTTGGTTTAACCCTTATTTTACCCTTTTTAATCTTATCATGAAATCATGTTATTTACACATTATGGGTTGATGTAATTATTATATCATGTCAAAAAACCCAAAAAAAGTTATTTATGAAATATTGGGAATTATATTAAGCATTTTTTTGAATATTTGATTTTTATGAATTTAATATCATTTAATAAACTGTTTAATGTTTCAGGTTATGAATTATGTCAATTTTGGACACTATTCATACTTGACTTTTTAAAAAAATCATAAAAACCTGATTACTTAAAACAAAGGAATTTACTCATCCCTAATAAGTCAATGAAATCCAAAAAAATTCTTTTAGGGAATAAAAATATTCAAATTAACTTTATTTTATTATTTATAAATTCATTTATTTGAATATTTCATTAATGAGGTAATCAATACATCATAATTGTGTCATCAATAAATTTATTTATCTAACGTATAAAAATTGTAAATAAAATACCATGATCTAGGAAATATTTTTATATTTATAATAACTATTTATAGACATAGATATCAGTTATATAACCCTATATTAAAATCAATTTAGTAATAGATATATATTTACGTTATAATTATCTTTACATTAAATTAATTCTTATAAAATGTGATTTTCACATCCAAGTGAATTCATGTGTACCCAAAATCGACCAAAGGATTAACATGGTCGAAATTATCTCATCTAATAGGATTAGGACGCATTTTAGGGTAGTTTTATACTATTAAATTATTATTTTTTACCCTTATTTACCAGATTTAACCTTTAACCATGGTAAATAAAAATAATTATTGAAGTTACTATTCATAATGTCCAAAAATAAATGGAAACTATTCAAAAAATTTGGACCTTATGATTACAAATATAGAATTCATTTTTCCAAATTCAAAGCACATAAGTTATAGTAATTAAATAAAAATTAATTCTGTTGTGGAAATGAGAAAACGGGTTTTAAAAGGTAAAACATTACAAAAGATTTAAATGTTTTTACCTATGAATTCAAGGTAAAATTAATGATAATGAAATAAATTATATTAAATTTTAAAAATATATTCTATTTATACTTTAAACACATTCAATATTATAATTTAACCATATAAATTATCTCGAAGAAAAAATTTGTTTTTAATTAAAATTTAATGTATTTTTACTATTCATAAATACATGAAAGTTATCCAAAATTTATCAGAAATTTATCAAAAGTAATTTTTTATATCCCTCATCAAAATAACATGTTTATGTTTTCATATAGAAATTATTAATGTGTCAAAATATTAATTTAAAATGGGTTCTCTATTCAAAGTTGTAAAAATTAATATTTTAAAAAATAGGTTCTTATACATAAAATAGGTTTTTATTCATAACCTGTGACTAAAATATCAATTGGATGAATATAAATATATTCTATTAATTATATAACACATATATATCTCATTAAATTCATTTCCAAAGGTAATTTACTCAAAAAAATTCAATTATCTAATTGATTTATATTTATCATAATTAATTAATAGCTAATTAATTCATAATGAATTTGCATAAGTTAGTTATAATTTTTCCCGCTGACCTACCATATAGGCTATAATGGTAATTTTATATTAAGGGCATCTCGCGGTTCATTTAAACTCGTGATTGCGTGCAAAGAAAGCTACTGAAGAATAAAAATTATTTAAATAAAATATTTCATAAAAACAATTTGGTGTTACAAGTATCAAACAATCTATCACCATGATCAAGTTTAAATTGTGAGTATGAAATTTAAATAAGGTGGGGATAATTGGATTCCCTGAAAATCTAAAGTAAGAACCTTGTATTCGATAACGTGTATGACATGCATCACGAAGCATGTAAGGGAATATAATATCCCGAGACTCTATTATATATTTACTATTTTAAATAAATTAAATACATGATATTGATTGTAATGAATGAAACATGGAGTTATCTTATGTTACACTCAATAGATAAATTCCTTGATGGACTATGTTACACGCAATTGTGACCTTCCTCGATAGCTTGTGTTACACAGAAAACCATGTTTTATCGAACAATACTATATTATTAAAATATAATGAGATATAAATTAGACATTATTAATAGTAATAACAAACTTATTAAAATACATGGTTTATAATAATATAATATTAATTCATAGGTCAAAAAATTAATTGTAAATGAATATATGAACCAATTGAATATTAAAAGAATATTTTTATAGAAAATTATTTTTAAGCTCACAAAGATTTGTTACCCTAGAATAATAAATTAATTAAAATTATTGAGTGATATTAATATAATATATATGTTACATATTCAATAAATTATATTTGATATTCATATAGTATATTTGATAAGCATAAGATAATAGAAAAAATAATATTTTACATAAAAACCTATATTTCTTAAGGCATATTACCTACCTTCTAATAAAAAAACTATTTTAAATATTAATTTTTACACTATAATAAATTCAATTTTATAAAATAAAATTCATTATTAAATTAATAAGTTCAAAATTATCCTAGGGTTTTTTTGGTATTATTATGACAAACTTCATTTTTTGATGAATAGTGAAAAATAATACATTTTAGTTAAAAATTGAATTTTCATTTTAAAAATTATTAATGTTAAATCATATTTTTAATAAATTCATGTTAGATTAATATTATATCTATTAGTACACTTTAGTTTCTTATAATAAATTTCACATTGAAATTTAATATAAAAACTTAACCATCTTTTAAACATTTTTCTACTAAAACAAGTTAAACTGTTAGTCTGCTAGATTAGCATTAATATTACTTTTACCACTTATATGATTTTAATTTATAAAATCATACACACACCATATTAATCAGGATTTTATTTTTAATCTAATAATATCACATTATTTTTTGACCAAAATAATTAGTGAATGTGATTAAAATTAATTACAGTGATTAAGGTGTAATTTCACTTAAAATGGACTAAACCTTATATTTAAGGGATCAAGTGTCCTATTAAATTTTAAAAAACCTATTAGATGTCCATAATTCTATAATAAACCTTAAATTCATGAGTTTGGTTTTTATGGTATGACTATTTTTAGGTAAGAACATGTATACGCCTAACTTGTTTCCAAAAATTCCAAGTGAGTCTTTTTTCCTTCCCTATAAAAGGCCACCAACTCTCCCTATTACTCATGCATCTAAATCCACATTGTCTCATAAAAAATCTATCGAATTAGTCTTAAATAATCCCTCCCATCATCATATAATCCTCCCCTTGGGAGGAAAACAATCCAAGGAAGATTATGGTTCAAACTAAAAGAACTTACTCGATTAAAAGGTAACGTATTATCTCAAACTTTTAAGTTTAATTCCATTTATTGAACACATATACTATTATTATTATATGATTATATAAAAAAACAGTATTATAAATATTTTATGATTTTTTATGTTAATATTTTTACCTAAACTTACACAAACCTCCATCTAATGGTTAACGCACATAGTATTTATGTGTATGGAGAACTACTGCCTCACGAAGCGATGATTGTTCATTGTTCCATTTCCAAAATTAATGGTTGGCCATTATGATAGAAAATCTATTAATATATTTATTATATATTATATTTATAATTTCTTGATTATTCTGTAATTTTTATTTAGAACATACCTTTATGATTTCCATCATGAGTAAATATGATAATTTCATTTGAGGAAGTGTGGACTACCACCCCCTTAAAACAATAAGACTTGTTCATTCCATACATGGAACTAATAAAGGATGATTTTAATAAACCAATGTAACATATATAAAATAGATATTATAATGTAATTATAATATATATATATGTATCATTTATATTTCATTATTTTAATATGACAAATAAATGAATGTAGTGTTAATGCGCATGTACGACCTACCGTCTCCCTGAATGGTGCACTTCATTTCTATTATCAAAATATTATAGAATAATTTATATAAATATATACATGATATATATGATATTAAAATCATTTTTTACATCCTCTATATGATTAAACCATGATATATTTAATAATAATGGAAAATAACATATTAAAACATACTCAACAAACTAGGAAATTAATTCCCGGAATAGTTAAAATATTGAAAGGTTATTAACAAACGAGTAATAAGATATTATAATAGGACATATATGATATCATAAATATTAATATAGTTCTTTTATAAGTTAGTAACATGTTTAATCCAACTATTCAATAGTATAAAGAATACACAACATAAGTAAGTGTAAGGTAATGGACTCTTGTCTCACTTTTCTTTCTATGAGGCATACATTATTATTGTGCCCCTAATTTTATATATATGGTGTAAATAATGAAACATTGACATGTAATATCATTAATTATTTTATATTCATGGTATTTAGATGTTTCAAATAATTATTATTACTTTTTTTCTTTCGATTCATACGTAAGGGATTCTCATTTCACTTTTTTACATCCGTGAGAAAAATTTCATGCTCACCATAAACATCTTTTGTGTAGTCTATATACAACACATTTTATTATATTATACCATTAATCCTTTTATCTTTATGGAATCATAAAATTTAATTTAAAATCATTCCTTTATAAGGTTTATAATTTAAAATTCTTCAAAGTGCTATGGGACACTTTGGGATGTTTAAAAATTAATTTCCTCAAGACTAATACTAATGATATTATAATGGAATTTCCATTCGAGGAAATTATATAACAATTATTAAATAAACCCTTTAATTATTATATATTTATTCATGACCATGTTTAATTATTATTACAATTTATCCACTCTTTGGTAATCATAGTATTTTAAAAATGTTTTTAAATAAAACCCGACTTCACTTATCTCCTTAGTTAGAGAACATGTTTTCTTCTAAAAACCATCCTTTATTAAAAAAATTAAAAAATGTTTTAAAAATGATTTTTTAAATAAATGTTTACCCTTTTTTCTTTACAAATGTTTTCAAAGTAATCTTTTTATTACTTTCTGAACAAGGCATTTTTCTTACCTTTTTACTGTGAAAAAGGAATGTTCTTTTTACCTTTTACAACATGTATAGATTTACCCATCATCATTCCTTCAAAGAATCCATTTTATTTTTGAAAGGATAATTTTTAAGGAAAATATTTTTAAAATTTATTTTCAAATAAAATATTTTTTCAATTTTTTTTCAAAACAAAAGGATATTTTCCTCAATAATTTTTTTAAAAATAAATTTTTATAATATTTCTATTCATCAATGACAACAAGGATTTATTTTACTCCACTTGTGGTATGTTGTATTGATATCATAGTTAATCATCCTTTGGATGGTTATGATTGATTTTTCCAAGGATTGTATTCACATTCACTTCGTTGGTTTCTTTTGTCCCCTTGAAATATTCAATCTCCTATGATCATTGAATTTTCCCTAATTGTCCATATCATATATCAAGGGTGTTACTATTGCTTAAACTATATAACATTCTACTTACGGTGTCTAATTTGAATGTTATTTGATTATTTGGGGAAATATTGATAATTCTTTATTCTTTATTCAATATGGTTATTTTAAAAGGAACATTGTTAAATCAATTATTTGATATATGAGGAATGTTTTGGACTGGTACGACATGAGTGGGGCTCATTTATAGATAGCCCCTTGATGCTTTGGTAGTCTCATGGGACGATTCATTTGCATAGCCACCTTATATTGGTTTTTAACCTACATGTTGTAAACCATCTTACGAAAGGTCTTGACGGTAAAGGTACCATGTACCTAGGAAACATGGTTTCCAATAATATAGAATTTCCCTCATTTATATTTAGTTATTATTTATCCATGATATTTTATGTCGACATATCTATGGATTCATTTCATTTTCAGGATTCATTTATTATTCATCCATGATATTTTGTGTCAATATATATATATATAGATACATTTCATTATTAGTTTATATATTTAGATTGAATTAGTTTCAGTTTATTACCTTACCATATTTATATTACATAATTTATTTATCTGAATGGAATGTGTTATCAGTTATTTAACTTCCATATTAATTTATCACTAATGATTTATTATTGATTATACTTTTTTTACCCTTAAAAATCATTTGATCACACCCTTATTATGTTTAGTTCCCTATTAATCCAAGAATATTACTATGAAATATATTTAAGGATTTACTAGATGGATTAGAGTTATCCTCTAAGTTATTTATTTTATAAAGAAGAAAAAATATGTTGAAGTTACTTTATTCATTTGTAATAAAAGACTCATTTATGTATCAAGTTTACCAATACTACTAAAATGGTCATTCCTTTGGGGATTTATCCCTTGTAATAATGCCAATGTAATTGATAGTAGACACCAACTATGATATATCTAGGGTCAGATTACAACACACATGATCAAAAACATAAGACATAGGTAATAACACAACTAAACTGGGGTGTAAATATCAATCAATAAAATTAATATTTCTCACAAGATTCCAAATATTCCATTACCATGAAATAAATAAATACACCTTTGGAAATCTCTTTTTAAATCCACCTTTTAAAATAAATACTAAATCCATGGTAACACACAAGAATACCTAAGAGTAGTCTCAATCAATTTAGGGAAATAAAAAAAATACCACATCAATCAAAACGTCACCTGGTAAAAAATTATTGCATTATTATTCAAACAAAGAAACCCCATTTAAAAAGGTAAAAAACTTTGAGAAAATTATCCCATTTTAAAACAAGGGAACACACCACTTTAGAAATAAAAATTTGTCCAAAACATTAAAACCAATCATTTTTGTTTATGTAAACCACCAATTACATTTTATCAAACTCCTATAATTCATGAAATACTTTTTAAAAATAAACTTCAATTAAAATATACAATAAAATAATTTAAAAAAATAAAAACCCTACCTAATATGGAGAACCATTAAAAAAACCAAACTAGATATCATATAAATCCGTACTTTAGTTAAAAAAACTTTTAAATATTAATCATCCATGGAACTCCTTAATAAAATAAAATTTAATAGAAAAACATAAACCAATAGAAAAAACCATATCACCTTTGATGGAAATCATTAAATTAGGTCTCCTAATATGGTTCTAAAACCAAAAAAACCCTTAATTACAATATCCAAATACATCAAAATCATTCAACCATGGCCACTAGGGTTGGATAAGATTTGAAAAAAACAAATGTGGGGAAAATGAGAGGAATGTAACTTTTAATCTAGTGAAGAACCACCACGAAACCATGAGGAGTCTACTATAAAAGTTATTTTATAGTAATATAGGTTATATGAGTTTATGTGGGGATGAGTAGTAGAGAATACTCAATTGAAATAAAGGTGAAATACAAAAAAATCCCAACACCGATTAGGTCACATAATTTACATAACCTGGGGTGACCATGTGATCAACACTATTCAAAACTGAAAAAGTCTCATCATTACTAATGTAAGGTTTACAAAAAAATTATAACTGTGTATCCCTATAAAATCTTTAAAAACATTATCATTTCATCCTAGGACACCCTAAACTCAAGGTGGAAATTAAAGATATAAACATTAGTAATAAAGTGATATTTCTTAGTGTTACACATTCCTAGACTGATCATCTATAAAATATGTAAAGGGTTATATTACCTACTATGAACCATATCATATAATCTACCCATGGGGTTTCATCCCCTACTGAGAAACTCATATATCATGAACCTAGAGGGTCACATAACCTTTAGAGAAAAATTATCATGCCATATTTTCCCAGGTTTATATATCTATCCTTGGAACCTCATAACACATATACCTAGGGGTAACAAATCACTTGGAACCATATTTATCATATATACATGGATAATAGTCTCTATATCTCTAGAAACACATATAATATACTCAATTGGTTGTCCACTTTCCCATACTCACTACACATCTCTTATATTGACCTCTCAAGTACACAACCCATCCTTGACTATGCATCTTTTTTAGTATATCACTATCCACCCTTTGGTTCTAAGGTGAATCTTAGGATCAATTGTACTTTACTCCTTACAATATACCTTTCTTGTATTAACATGGATCTAAGGAACCTAATTAATTCCCCTAGGTCATATCATAGTTCAGACACCCTACTGTGTATTTGTCTCTTCTTCACAACCCTAAGGACAAATCTTGTTTCCCAAAGGGTATAACAACCATAAAAACTACCATTACTAGATCATGTTCAAATAGGCCTCTTAGGAAATACCTTATTTGTGTCACACTAGAGATATGGTATAAATACCATATCGTTTCCCAAATAATCTAGGTCTAGTTTTCTTATATCTAACCTTTCTATAATCCTATTGAGGGAATTCCCATATGGGTACTCACTTACCCATGGGGAAATAAAAAAATACAGCACTCTTTTTTCAACTATACAAAAGGATTCAAGGAATATCAAGGTTCTATATATCCTATCACTAGTCCACCTATTCCAATTTATTACTCTCATACACATATATAAGACTAAGGTCACTTATCCCAATGTCCACTACATTTTATTCACAATATTTCATTTATACCCCACCAGTGTCCATTAATCTAAAATATCAAATTAATGATCAAGAACTCTTCTATTAGTGGATAAGGAATCATGCTATTGTTAAAGGTATTATCATATCCCATTACACATTCATTCTAACCATAGTTATTAATGAATAATTCATTTAATTAAAGTATGATCATTCATATATGAAGAGACCGCATATAACATGCTATATAGTTACATGCATAAAACTTTTGGATATTTTCATCGGAAAATTACATAATTTTGTGTTTTTACTTTTCAGTAAATATTGTACACCCCCGCCTTATCTTATCTACGATCTATCTAATGAAATAACGTCCAAAATAATTAATTATAACAATTTTTAATTTTATATTTGGTTTAATTATGATAGACATAATCACCTAAAAAATCACCAAGTAATTCATAGTTGTTTATATCATAAAAAAATGGTGAGGTACACTCTTGACATAAACATATATTAATCCATACAAAATACACAAATTAATTACCTAGATCAATTGTCAATTAAAACCAATTTCTCTAAAAACACTAGAAAAATCCACATGGTGATATAAACATAACCAAACTGAGACAAAATGCATGTGTTAACCCACATGAGATTCCCTCTTTGAATTCTATGTGAAATAATATTCATATCATTTCATTCCACCATGACTTGGTGTAATAGACATTAAAAACCCAGTCAATGATATCCCACTTAGTAGGTTGTAAAGGTAAAAAGGAATTTAAGAAGAGTAGAAGAAAGTATAGAGCCCTAAAATTGAAGAATCTTACTTGAAATCCAACTGGAATCAAGAAATCCAAGGAAGGGGGAGGGAGATCCCTCTAGGTCTCACCCATGGTTAACTATGTGATATATAAGGAATGTGGGTTACCAAGATTAAAAATTTAGGGGAATGGTAATTTTGAAAAACAAAATCTTGGAAAATAAATCGTTCAAACGCATGGTTTAGAATCTATGTACCAACTTTGAAGACCACACTATCTCAAGTCACGCACACTCACATCGTTTTTATACATATATTAACAAACATTGTGCCAACTGCATAGCTTGTAATGGATCCAAGCATCATCCTTAAATGTTTTCACCACACATTTATCCAAATCACATTGGAACAATGAAACTACCTCTAAAACATTTTATAAATACTCATATATTACCCTAACTCTGCAACAACTATGTGATTTCATAAAACCCATCCAAAATCCACAATCCATGTCTAATATTCACAACATTCACCCGATATCTTAAAACCTATCATTGGGATCTAATCATATCCATAAAATCTTCTTATGATGTTCTAACTCTCAAAATCCTGATCTGAATTTTGAATCTCAAAGAACAAAATATTCCAGGACTAAAAATAAAATTTCCCTATAATTATATAACATGTAATTATGTGGGTCATTACTAACTTCTCACTATACTACTTCTCATCCCTGATAATTCATGATGGTACTTCAACCGTCAATACCAACCATCACCATTCATCAATTTACCAATAAATAAACATTTTCCATCCCCAAATATTGAATAGGAATCCATTGCACAACTCCAAACATCAAGGTGTACTATTCATCCAAATTTGAGCTACATGTTCATCATTATGACCAACAGCGAGACAAAGATAAACTATATAATTTTATTACGAGACACTAAATATTCATCAACTAATTGTTTCATTATTTTATACTTACTCACAATATAAAAATATACTCAATAAAGTAAATCTTAGACCATGGTACTCCCCTCCCCCAAGAGGATTAAACTTTTGAGGAAACTTTTTCAAAAGTCCATTTACCCACAAAGTGTAGTTTGAACTAGACTACACTCCAAGCCCATGTAAAAACACTATTTGGTCATCTTATGAATAATTTTTCCTAAAAATTATCAATATTAATCACTAAAATGCTATCATATCACTAGACCATGATGCATTACATCTAAAAGGCATCACAAAATCATCTAAACACCCATATTGAAGTTCAAACCCAAAACTCAGTGTAATTACAAGGTTTAATATTTAAACAACTATGTTGGGTGTGATTTTACCACCTCAATCTCTAGCATAAATCTAATCTTACTCACTCCATAATCACTAAAACTCCATCTTTATACTAATATTAATACTCAAGATTCATCAGATACCACCTCTGAATAAAAAAATATAGTTTGGTATAAGGAACTAGATAAAATTTTACAAACATGTTTGATGGAATCATGGATCCATTTTTACCATCCACGAACTGGGTTCACACCACCCTTTACACTACTAATATTTAGGTCATTCCTCTATGACTTATATGGAACCTAACACAATAACAATATCTTTAGTATTACTCTATTAAACCAAAAAACTGATCTTTGTGTCCCATGAACCATCCATTACTACATATAATGATTTTACTGGGTTGAATCACTCATACTTTAGTACCAATAAGAAACACAAATTTCTATCCATTCTAAGCTCATCTCAAAATTCATCCTCCACATCTACTAAAGTTAGATCCTCAATAAGTGTTATACTCTCAATTTCCAAAAGTTCACTCCCCACCATATGGCTTCCATTACACCACTCCATGATCACAATGATGAATAAATATTAATATCATATACATTTCACTCTTATCCACACGTTCTCACCCCTCCTTGAAAATACGTGTCGAGGAACAATCATGGGTCAACAATTTCACCACACTCTAATCCATTTATAATTTATCATCTCACCACAGAGTAACATTTCCTATCTTAATCAAAAACCCTAAGTCATCATTCCCACATACGTCTCATCAAATCCATCATTCCTCAACTTGAAAACCAACAATCACTTATCCACAACATGATGGAACCATTAGTAATATCATGCACACTTTACCTTTCATATTGAATAATTCCTGAAAATTTATGCTAACATTAAATCTTCTCCAATAGGTAGAGTGATCCAGCAAGAACCCTCTAATAGGTTCTTCCATAATATCCATCTTAGTTTCATCTAATCCCAATGAGTGTGCAATCTTGTATTAACCAATCATGTATCATGACTCATTATCTCATGAGTAACATCCCATAAAACCTAGGCTCACATTCATACTAGCTAACAATGTGTCCCATGTTTGTCAATATCATCTAAAAAATCAATCCTTGAAGATTTCTTACTAGAAAACCCAAGTAATCCCATTCATATCTAGATTTTCCACATGATCACTCACCACTCAAGACACACTCTTGGAACCAAATTATTATTTCAACACTCTATCCATCCTAGATCCAACCGTATATGATAATGATCCACAATGTTAGGCATCCACCCAATACTGCCTCCCAAATGTCAACCTCAATACCGCAAGCACTCAAAGTTCTTTATGACATTGAGGCCAAAGGTTCCTCATGTGCCTTTACATGACCCTCATAGGGTAATCTATATCCCAAATAAAACTATTTTTCAAATAAACCCACACCCAAGTACTCATATTTACATATTTTTCTTCACGTATTAGTTCACCCTCACACCCTGAGAACCAATCCTCACTGAGTATACACAACCCTCCTTGAGAACCATGTCACAACCATGATCATATAAACACATCATCTTATGAAAATTTGTATCAAGTAAAACCTAAGTCACATGGTTTGGTTAATTATAATTATAATATGAATCTATATGGGAAAACACCATATAGGTTATTTTTGACACTTTATGTAACCAAACCAATTTTAATTTCTATAACTAGTTTAATGGAATCTAGTGATTGAATCAAACTGCTAAGGTATAATATACATCTAGTACATATAGTCTCAACGTAGAAATCAATAGAGAACATACCACCTAAAAACCACATGACTAGTCACCAAAAGGAATATCACAGTATAACTAGGAAAAATTCAACCAATAATTTATATATGAAATCTCTATATAAGTTATTATCGACACTTTTAATAAATGAAATCCATATTCTCAGTGATATTATTCGCAGATAGACACATGAATTTTATGTTAATCTTATGCTCCAAATATGAGGTATTCACACGAGTCTCTTTCCACCATGATCCAAGATCCAAAATAAAAAATAAAAAATATCAAATACACACATCATACTTAAATAAATAGCTTAATCAAAATAATGAAAACAAATAACAACAATATCATATCCCTAGTAAACTAGAAATCACACTTAAAAAGGAGTTCATGATGCACTCATCCTAGGTCCATCATAGGATCATATATATCTATATTACCTGTCTACTATACCCTAAAAATTAAGAAAAAAAGATTATTTTATACCACTTTTTGTGTCCTTCTAGTCCGAGAACACTTACTAGTACCCTAACTAGAGCATCATGTGACCTCAGGTACACCTCTTACAACTTGCAGCAAGGATCTTAGATGATATCATCAGGATATTTTACCCTCATATCAGAGTCATAAAATATCATAAATAAAAATGTAAAAACCCATTGTAAATAATTAGCGTACATGGATAGAAATTAACATATTTATGTTATAACAAATGAAATAATGTCATTCCAATATAGGACCCAACTTACCACCCATCTGGAAAATCACATATAAAAAATAATTGTATATAGTGGAATTAATACCATATTTTAGCCTCATATCCTACCTCTATCCAGCATATCCAATTCGATCGTGCAACACTGGTCCTCTTCCCAACCTAAACCTTTAGACATGAGGTCTACTCAGATACCAATGTGTCAGGGGTTCCCAAGAATGGTGTGAGTTAAACTTAGTGGGCCAACATCAATGGTGTCCCTAACATAAAAAAATATATTTTATGTAGAATTGATATGTGTGGAATAATAATTAAAATGTGGGAGCACAAAAATATAATCATTGAAAAAACATGGATTTTATGGTGACACTCAAGGTTGACCATACTATTTTCATCCAATGTTAGATGTCTCTGATCATAAATCACCCCATTATAAACAAACTACATCCAACCCTAAAACCCAAAGTATCATCACCCCGATGGAAACATTTTATATCCTAGAAAATTTACAATATCAACAAGGGGTAAAATTTCCTTGGAACCCCATATATTACATAACTAAGAGAAAACACACCCTAGAATAACATATAACTTTCACCCTGGGTAGACTCCCCCAAAATAAAAAATAGCATACACAGAGGGTGTCCCATCCCATACCTAGAAATGTTACCCATTAATTAGTACATAGGGGTTTCATCCCTCTCATGTTCTAGATTACCCATTCAGTCAAGGGGTCACATCCCCTACCCAAAACCATCGCAGAAAATACACATGTGGTCACATCCCCTATCCAGAACCACCTCATATCATCCAACTAGGGGATCACTTCCCCTACATGGAACATCATATATCATCAACTTGGGAGGTTTCATCTCATATCTGGAATAGTATTTGAGCCACCATTACTCAAGGGTTGTATCCCACCTTGTAACCTATTAACATATACACCCAATGGATATGTGTAACACCATGTAATTTTAGTATCAATTTCCTATTAAAAAAATATTAGGTTGAATATCATATCTCACACACAAAACTGAACTAAAATGAACCATGTTTCATTTTATTCCAATAAAATATTACAATGAAATATAAAAAATAATACATTATGAGAATACAATATGAAACCTCTTTAAGAAAATTTATAGATTAATAAATCCAAAATTAAATAAAAATCCCATGAACATAAAATATTTATCCTCATGGTTTTCCATGAAGATCATCACACTGATTTAAACTATAGAAAGAAACCAAAACATAAATAATATAAACCCTTTATTGAGATCTAATTAAATAATATAAATTATTTTATTGATGTTTATGTGGTTATATATTGAAAAAATAGGGTTGTTATATATATGATTGTCTGATATATGGTTGTTGGAAATATAATCATTGAAGATATGGTTATTCTATATATGGCTATTGGGTTTGGATGTGTATAATTGGTATATTTAATACATCTAATTATTAGTTAAAAATTAAATATAATAAAATTCATAAATTATAAACCGCAAAAACAAAAAGAAAAAAATATAATAAGAATATGTTAATATATATTTTTATGTGTTACATATAATTATTATTATTATTATAAAATAATGATTTTGATATATTTATAAAATTAAAATAAATATTAATATATTAGTATATTGAAAAAATTAAATGGTTAGAATATAACTAATTAAATATAATGAGTTGTGGTTAAAATAATTTAATGTTAAAAAATGAAAATTTTCAAAGTACTATTTGTTGAAGTTGTGTGTATTTTTATCTTAATAAATTAAATTTAACATTTTAACTTATGAATCAAATGTTATTATTATATTTATAACAAATAATTTTGAACTTATTTATTCAGTGATTGAAAATAAAGAAGAAAATAATAATTTAATTTTAATAAATAATTTTTCTATAAAAATAATTTATATATATAATAGATTTTTTAAATTAAAAGATAATATTTTACACATTTAGAAATTGAATTAGATTAAATAGATTCAAAATTTGGAATCATCACATAAAATTTTATTATTAGGGGAATCAAATATTTTTAGAAGAAAAATAATTACCAATGAAAAAAATAACATGATAAAAATAAGTAAAAGATGTAAATTATTATTGATCAAATTTACTTTAATTAAAATGATATTTATGAGTTAAATAAGTCGTTCTTCGGTTTTTTTCTTAAAAATAACTGTATCACCAACATTTATTCCCCTAACTCATATAAATCCAATGTGATTCTACCTTTAACCTTCACCTAACATATTTTTTCATGGAAATTCCCCCCATTATTACCTTTAAACGAATCTATTTTCTACCCCTAAAAAACTATTTTAATTAAATTATCTCTTCAAAATATAAACAAATTTTATTGACCAAGTGTTTCTTAGATTTTGGGTACCTTTGGGTTTTGAGAAGGAATCATAAATCTTTTATTATGAATGATCCCATGTTGAGAAAGAACAAATTCATCAAATTAAGTGCCTAGTTCTCCATAATATTTTCTAGTTACCTTCTTATATCCACTCTTTATTAATATTATTTAACATTTTAATATTTTTATATCAAAATCATTGTTATTATTATTAAATGAGATTACTATTATATAACTATATGTTCATACTCATTTATTAGTGTAGTGTGTTCTTTTTTGGGTCAGTTCAACCACTTATAAGAATGATGCTATAAAACATCATAATTTTTATCATGAATAAGTATAACTGAATAATTAATAGTAACATATGATATTTATTAATAATTTTTTCCCTTAATATATTTTTTTAAATATGTCACAAAAATTAATTCTCATTATAAAGTAACTTGTTATCAGTATATTACTTGAAACATGCCCATCATGGATTCCATTCGCATGAACCATACCCACACCTTCCATAGAATGAACATGCGAATAAATAAAAAATTTAAAAATAATGATTCCACAACATTGAATAATTTTTAAATAATGAAATTGGTATCACAGAAAGAGTAACTACATAACAATTGTGAAGCTTGTATGAAAAAAATCAAATTCACTAACATATATAGATAAAAATAAATAATAAATAACTAATATATGTAATGATTGATTATAATTAAATTATATAGAATTTAATTTACAATAATGAGGTTATTAAATAACTTATGTATATGGTTATGTATATAATATAAGAGGTTACAATGCCTCTCTAGAATTTGGGAGTAAAGATAAGGTTTTTCTCATCTCAATATTCTATCATTGAGTTTAGTTCTATATTAACTATATTATTTATTTATCTATAGAATATACTTCCCCAATAATTTATTATAGAATATTTTTCATATAATTAATTATATTTATAAATACATATTATGGTCTTTATTTCTAAGGCTTTTGGTTCAAACGTTACCAAATCCATAAGGATTTTCTTTACCAAACTCATTTTGAAATCACGATTTGTTTATGTTTGAACATTAAGTGAACTATATTTTTTTCATCTATAAGAATAAATCTATTTTATTCTCCTCATTTTATTTATGGGGCTTAAATTTACCCTTATAATTTTATGTCAATTTGGTTTATAATTCATCTTGAAAGGATGTTTTTAAATTGATTCGACCATATCACTTCTTTTTAGTTGGGAATTTCTCTCATTCATAACCATATTATTCAATTTTTTTAAAAATTTAATTAAAAATTTTATATACTAAATTATATTATTTTTTTAATGTAATTCACTTTATTTTTAAAAGTAATATGCATTTAATTTTTTCCATATGGTTGTTTTCTTCCATCTTTAACTTTATTTACAAAACTATGAAAAGAATAGTATTTGTAATGTCTCTGAAATAATTCATTTTCCACATTTTATATCCTTTTTTTAATTAATAATAATCCTCTCCAAACTTTCACATATATCCAAAGTAATTTATTTTCCAATATTTTGTGTAAATTATTTTCTTTTAAAAAATCTGTAAAACGATATGGATATTTCATCACATTTTTCAAAGAAAATACCTAATACTATTAAAATATTATTTTTTATCTAGGTGAATATATTTTAATGTTACTTATTTTTCCAAGTGGATATACTCTAATGGTACCATACACCACCTTTATATGGATGTATTATGATAATTTCTTATAAAAGTTTTCATTAAATTCATTTTTTCCATAAGTTAATTAATATATGAAAAATTATGAATGTTTTCATGTTATTTTGGCACACATATATATTTTTTTTTCAAATTGAGACTGGTGGGTCCATTTTAGACCTTTTTGTCATTATATAAGGTTTTATATCTTCTGAGATCAAAATGGTTGATGGGTAGTATCATAAACCCAAAGGGTATTTCAGTTGTCAACCTAAGCCCAAAAGGATACACATGTAGTATCCAATGACCAAATATAGTACATTACTTGTTAACCCAAAACTAAATAGGTACATGAGTTGTTATACCAAACCCAAAAGGGTATTCATGTTTTTATCCCAAGACAACTTCATTTAAAAATTATTATCCCAAACTGAATACGTTATGGGGGATTAGCCTTAACCGTTATGTGATAAATGTATTTTTGGTTAACCATGAAATAAGATATTTGTTCAATTTCATGCCATATTTAATTTTATTATGTTCTATTTTCATGACCCATGATTATTAACTCATGTTTTCACTCTTATGACTCATGTATTATGTTATGACAAAATACCAATTCCATGAATCCTAATTTTTAATATATATATATATATAGTATTGGTTTTGATTCTCCAATTTCAGGACTATGAACCTTTATTATGTTCTCATACTCACATGATTAGTTCTTTCCCACTTATAATCTTATATTGTTATCTATTACGATTACTCTTATTTAGAATCTTATCCAACCCATTTCTTATGTTTACATTTTCCTAATTTATGAAGAAGAATATTGTGTACGATATATTTAAAGGGTATCATATATTAGTAGTATTTATGGGATATATTGAGTAATTCTTGTAAATAATTGAATTATGTATCTATTCTCCAGATACACTAAACTATTGGGTTATGAGATTATATGTAATATGTGATAGATAATGCTTAAATTATAGAAATGATGTAAAATATATTCATTTTATGTTCAGTACATCCCACATGGTATCAAATAATATGTTTTATCACTATATTTGGGAGTGTGATTATAGGGAAATTCAGTTGAAATCATAGTGGGTATTAGTTATTTTTGGATATTAGGAAATTAATAATAAGAGGATTGAACCTAAAATAGCCTATGATAAAATAAAATTGATATAGGATGAACCTAAAATTTCATAGGATGCAGGAGTAAAAATCATTATGGAAATTTTGACTTAAGATATTAATAATAACCTAAAACATGTTGAGCTCTTTAATGAACCAATTAAATAGAAACACACTGCTGACTCTATCATGCTTCAATAACCACCATCCTTCAGTAGGTACTATAATCCACTAATTTTCGAGTAGTTTATTGACACAATTGAAAATATATTTTCCATTACTTATTTCTTATAGAATGAAAATTTCATCTAAACTATTTATCATTGTAAATGAGGATATAATTAATGATGGACCCTCATCTATAATTTTTTGTAAGAGGAATAAATCAACTCCATGGAAATAGGTAAGATTGAGAAGGTATTTAAAAAAATATTTCCCCCAAACTCTTTACACTAAAATTTAGGGATAATTCTTAGATATGAGACAAAAGGAGGATAAATCCATTTTACCAATGAATAAAACATCACAGGACCCTCACGGTATGCTTCTAGCTTTGAAATTTTCCCAAAATGAAAATTCAACTATCTATTTAGTAGCATTAACCCAATTCATTGAAAGGCTTAAACTGTATAGAAATTTGGTGACTATGAAGAAATGTTTTAATATGAACTTAAGGTAAACATTGATAATAAAGACTCCCATTTTTCATATGTTTTTGTAGAAAATATGAAAAAATTTGTGTTTTTAGGAAAATAAAATGATATAAGAAATAAATTTAATCTTATTATATTCCAAAGATGTGGGAAGAAGCATGGGTAGATTACCATAGAGGAACATGTTAATGTTTAAACTGTGGGATATAAGGTTACTGAGTACATGAATTTTTAGGTGATATAATGTGGTAATTTAATAATATCGATAAAGGGAAGGCATAACCTCAAAAACCAACCAAACACCAATGCTTCAATTATAATGTGTATGGAAATTTTTCAAAAAAGTGAAGGTAAACAAAGGATTAAGATGGAAATCAATGTCAGGAACCAACTAAGACAGAGGTAAAAGGAAATACTATATAATCACACCTACTGATGTGGTCATGAAAACTAAGTGGTACAAGTTAAACTCATTATCCACTCTATAACTACAAATTTCTTGTCTGATTTTTTTCTACCCACACTTTCATACCAGGGATGTTTTATTATAACATCAAATCACAAAGCTATAAATTATATAATGAATTATGTGAAAAACTTATATTAGTATGATGATTTAATCCTAAGTCACAACTCTTCTCCAATTGATGTTTGTAGGAATGTACTTCCTAAAAATATTATCTCTCTCCCTTTAGAAGAATTTGATGTGATTTTGGGCATTTATTGACTCTCTCTACCTAGTTCCTAATCTATTTCCAAGATAAGGAAATCCCATTTCATATCCCAAATCAACCAGTGATCATATATCAATGAAAGGATAACTATTAACTCCATGTGGGATTTAAATACATTATATGGGTATTAATTCCTAGTCATGGGGTGTATTTAGCTCATATGATTGGGGAGAAACATTATTTTGGTGATATTTTTACTATAATGAAAAATATGAATTTCCTAGTATTACCTAATGTACTGAGGTTTATATCTTTTTTGAAATTATATCTAAATCCTTTTTCAATCTCATGAAAACCCTCAAATATTCTCATTAGAGAGAGATAATTATAAGTGTAAATATGCAATTTATTTGAGAGGTAGAATGTGACACCCTAACATTTTAAGAGGAATTTACATTAAAATAAATATTGCATTGAATATCTTACTTCACACACAATTCCAAAATAAAACAAATCATGGTACATTTTATTGAGATAAAATATTAATATTATAGATAAACATTAATAAATTATTAGAATATAAAATGAAAAATCAATAAGAAAAATGAAAGTGGATTAAATCAACAAGTATATAAAAATACCTTAATCATAAAATATGAAAATTAATGGTTTTCTATTAAGATCGTCTCCCCAATTAAAACTACAAAAAGAAGGTAAAATAATAGAAATACAATAAACATGTTTGATGAGAATTAAATAGGATGAATTATTTTAGTTGTGTTTCAATAGATATATATATATATATACATATATATATATAAGAATGAAATATGGAATCTATATATATGGTCATTCTATATATGGTCAATGGAAATATGGTTGTTGAAAATAAGTTCATTGGATAAATGGACATTGGGTATGCATGTATCCAATATGTATATTGAATATTTTTAATTGTTTGTTAAATATTAAATATAATATAAATTATAAATTATAAATTATGAAACAAGAAAATAAAATTTTATTATAAAATTTTATTATATATTTTTACATGTTACATATTATTATTATTATTTTGTTATTATTATTAATAAATAATTATTTGATATATCTATAAAATTAAAATTAATATTTTAATACCAATGGATAAATAAAATTAAATTGTTAGAAGATTAATAATTAAATTTAATAGGATGTGGTAAATATTATTGAATGTTAAAAAATGATACTTTTCAATAATTTGTTTTCTAGTATTGTGTATTTGTATATTAAAAAATTTAATGGATAACTTTAAAATGATGACTTTAATATTATTTTCTAATATAAGACAAATAGTTTAGCCATAATTTATTTAGTATGTGATGTGAAATTATATTAAGAACACTAAATATTTAAAGTTATTTTTCTCTAAAAAACCAATATATATACATATATATATATATATATAGAAATTATAATTTTAATATTTAGAAATTGAACTAGATTAAATTAATTAAAAATGTAGAAATATCCTTTCAAAATTAAGAAACATGGGTTATCTTATATTTTTATTAAAAAATATTACCATTGTTAAAAAAATGAAACATTGTAAAAGGGGCTAAAATAGGTAAATTATCATGGCTCATTTTTTTTAAATAAAATTATATTTGTTGATTATAAATTTCTTTTATTGGGTGTTTTATTCAAACCAAATTTTATCACCACCATTTTTGCAAATACCTCGACCCAAGTAGCCTATAGTTGGTGGTTACTTTATTACATTGGATATTATACAAGGCATCTCATCCCAAAGGACCAAACAATCTAGTAGTATTGGAAAAATAAATACATACTTCACATATACATTAGAATTGAAACTATAAAATACAACATGTTTATTCCTTTAATAACATCATTGTAGTCCTATCTTATCCCTAGATGTTAATCACAATGTACATCTTATCATCCTAGAAAAAATAAACCATAAGAAAGGGGTGAGCTCAAATTCATTGTAAGGTTATGCATACATCAGAATCTATCATGAATAAATGGAAATAAACATTAAGACAAGGTGAATAACTTAAAAAAAATACATTTAAAAATATTATTGAGAATAATATGGGAAGAATAAATGATAATCAAATAATGCCATATAAATAATAAAATGGATATTATATTAGTCGAATAATCACACCGAATTTCAATAACTAATCCCATAATGAGGTAACGAAATATTAATAACATCATAAACATAATATAAATACTTTTTCCAAGACATCATCAATAAATAGGTAAGGCCTCGACGAATACACTAACTATTTTATCTCATCAAACACACCGATGCAACGAGAGGCTATAAGAGGTCCCACTCATCACATAATAATTCTAATGCCTTCATCATATGAAATAGGTGAAAAATTATCAATATATACTATAATATAAAATCCAAATAACTTTATCCAATCAATAAACATAATTATAAACCATCCAAAGTAATATGATGAATGAAATCATAATAGAACATCCACAGTTAAAATGATCATAAACCATTCAATAAAATATGGTATATGATATCATAAGATATGAACCCCAACTAATCATAATATATAACATATTATGTTGAAAGATATGAAAATACTTTAATAAAATCATTAAATAATTATTTAAAGAAATACCCTTTTCACTTTGAAATCATTTATTTAAAAAGATTCACAATTATAAAACAAAAAATTTCTTTGAAAAGAACCTTGTAAATTGGTAAAGTAGTATTTATAAAAATAAAGTTTCATTATTTTTTTAAAACCACTCATTTTTTATAAGTTAAAAAAATGTTACTTCCATATTATTGTAGAAAAAGTCATAAAGTACCACATTTGGAAAATGATAAAATATTATTTTCAAATTGATTTATAAAAATTTGAACATAGGTAAAAAGAATTTTAACATTCATAGTATGATAGTAAAAAAAATTTTGAAAATATTTTTAAAAAACATGTACATGGAATAAAAATATTACATAGTTGATAGTTAGATAGATGAAATCTCAATTGATGATGAGATTGTGAATTAAACCATTACCTTAGGTCTGATTTTCTCCATATGTTTCTAAAACTCATGTATAGTGGTTTTAAACATATTATTAACTTATATCATAATCATAATAATATTTATTATATCATATATGATACCATTATAACATTATACCACCAATTTATTAATTTATATTTTTATTCATTTCACTGTTTCGAGTGTTAATTGCTATATTTTCTCATGCATGTTTTCTTGAAATTCCATGTTTTGTAGCATAATATATATTTAAATCATCTCTATAATGATATTAAGGTCATAAATATCAGATTTATAAATTATATTCATTATTATAATAATTATTTAATGGTTAAACTAGAAAATGAATCGTATCGCGTCTTGGAGATGGTAGGTCGTACGTATGCACGAGCGACAATATCATTACCTTAATGGTGAAAGGGAAAGGCATTTTATGGTATATTAATTTTTATAGAATCAATATTACATAATATTTATTATATATATCCATTATTTCCATAATTATAACCATTCTAGTGAAATGGTGATGAAACAAAAATTACACCACAATGTGGAGATGGTAAGTCGTATGTACAAATGCGTGGTGATTTCCTTTTTTTTCTTAAGATGGATAAAAGGTTTAATATGGTTATATCATAATCCTAATAAAATATCAAAATATATATGATACTGGATTTATTATTTTATCCTGTAAATAGCACATAATGAAAAATTATGAAAGGAAATGAACTTGGAGGAGTTCATAAAAAACAATTACCTCTTATTTGACAAACATCCTTCAGATATATTTTTATGGGATCTAGGGTTGGTATTTTAGGATTACCTAGATATCTAGAGATTTAATAATGATTTTTTGAGGACAAATATTTATATTTTTTATCTATAGGGGTAAATGTGGTGTGAAAAATGTAGGGAGGGGGTGTCCTTTTATAATTGAGATGAGAGTAACTTTTGGAAACTCTCCAAATATTTAATTAATATAAATTAATTTTATATTCCAAACAGATCCAAAGTGAGTAATTTAAAATATAATATGATTATAGGTCTAAATACTATAATAAAATATTTTTATATAAGTTTAAGTCACATTCTTACCATTATATTTTGATTTTCACCATTATTTAAACCCTTTAACTCTTATTGTGAAAACATGTGTTTTTACTCATTAAATGTTAATGTAGTTACTATATAATATCAAACGAACCATAAATTATTCATTTATAAAATTTTAATCTTTATCCTAATATTTTGGGCAAATTTTACTTTTTTATGTATTTTATATCATTTAATAAAATATTTATTAATTTAATATATCATTAATGTTAATTTTGGTACTATCCATTACATGACTTTTTAAAAATATCATAACAATAAGATATATTAAATACAACTCATTTAACACATCATTAGATTTTAAAATTTAAATTTCTTCTATAAAATTCATGTTTGACATTAATTATATCAAATTACATTTATTTTAATATTTTTAATAAAATTTATTAGATATACCCATTAATTAAACAATTATTGCATCATCATTATGAAATACATTAATTTAATTATTTCATCCCGAAAAATTTAAAAAAAATATCGTGATTAATATAAAAATTTTATCTTTTAGATTAATATGTATAGTCTATTATATATTCTTAATAACCACATATTAAAAATGTAATACTTATTAAAAATTTGATTATGACATATTTGAATTTTTCATCAAAATAGAATACTATAAATGGATTAAATTCATACAAGTGGATCAAAGAGGCTATAAAAACGGACCAATGAATATTTTGGTAGACCATCACTTATCGAATAAAATTATGACAATTTTTAGGGTAGTTTTCTAATATTTATAATATTACTTTTACCCTTAATTACCTGATTTTTCCTTAACCATGGAAAAAAATTACCAATATTTCTATTCATATTATCCAAAAATAAGATGGAAATATTTAATATATTCTAACCTTATAAATCTAAAATTTTAATCCATTTTTCAAAATTGAAAATGAATAATTTTCTAAAATTAATTTAGAATTAATCCCATTAACAGGGTGAGAAAATGGGTTATTATAGTGAAAACATGAAAACATTTGAAATGTTTTTATATCCACATTAAATATAAATAATATTAAAATTACCATAATTTAATTAATATATGTATTATTGATATAATTTTACATTAAAACCAATTTAAAATATAATTTAACATCAATATTTATTTAGATGACAAGTTAGTTTTCCATTAAAATGTAGTATTTTTTACTATTATCAAAAAATAAAACATATCATAAAAATAAAAAAGATTCAACCAAAGTATATTATTATATAACCCTTTCATAAATGAAGTTTATTTTGTCAAATATAATTTATAAATGTTTCAGTTTTAAGTTTTAAAACAAATGTGCATCAAAAGGCAAAAAACCACATTTAGAAAAATATGTCCTTTTAATGCGTAAAATGTGATTAAATATTATATTATTCCTGTCAAATATATTGAATGGATGTAATTTTTTTTGAAAAAATATAAAATTCATATTTTTCTTAATTTTATATAATCATCCCAATTTAATGGCTAGGTTATAATAATATTTCATTGTACGGTTAAGATAGGTGTTACATGGAATGTAATATATAAAAAATATTAACTTAAAAAGACATAACATAAAAAATTGGGGTGTTACATTATCCCATACATCAATAAATCTCAACCTAATAATTTGAAATTGCAGTTCAAAAATCAATTGTTGATACTGTAATATTATTTTTTGGGAAACCCACATCAGAAATTGGGTCAGTAAGACATCCTATTAATAAGTGGGAAAGGGAAATCTGAAGTTCATCAAAAAATTTAGATTTTGAATAGGATAATAATAGTATGAAATAAAAAACTAAACATGAGATGGAAATATAACTATCACATTATAATGTAGAGTGATATAGAACGTGGTCATTATAACATTAAGCATCACAAAACTGTATATTTTTTATTGGTTAAAAGAGAATTGATTTCTCAGAAATAAAAGTAAGCAGATAATGTTTTTGTTATAACTATTTTACTAGTGTTGAGTGATTATTTTACTATATATAGAATCACAAACATAATTTCATTCCATGATATCATCATAATATTATCCTTTGGTTGTGATTTAATCTATTTCCACTTCATTCCTTGCACCTGGAAATGATTTTAAAAATGAAATTTTCACACCTAAAGCACTTTTATGAATCATAAGATCCTTTAGTCAATCCTTCATCTTTTCAATGTTTATTAAAATCAAAAACTTTATAACCTTTTGTTAACAAAAAATAATTTCAGAATATTAACTTAATCATTTCCATAATAATTAATCTTAAGACTCATCCAAAAAATGTCTTTCCACATTCAATAACAAAAATCATAGAAGGAAGGTCACTAAATTTCTAAAATGAACATGACATTAGTTTCTCCAAACATAATTTATCTCTTAAGCCAACATTACAAATATATAAATACCTTTATCACTTAAAAACCTTAATTAAAACATGAATGCTTCCAAATCAGTAAAGAAGAAGTACTATAGTACAATCCTTATATATCTCATTATTCTTATAACTAGAACATCATAATATAATTATTGAATCCAAAAACAAAAATACATTAATTATTCCAATTCAACTATAGTAATAACATAAAATTGAACTTAGTCCCTTTTTGTCTTCTAAGATATATTTCATTGATGCTTAGAAAATTCATTTTCATAGTTTCCCATATCATTATAGTTGAAACATTTAAAATTTATAGGTTCTTTCATTACCTTACAATCATGATCCTATTGACCTTTCTCTCCACACATTTAACATAATTCATTCCCTTTAGGACAATATTATGGTTTTTCTTCCCAAAGTTATCACATGTGGGAAAATATTTCTCTCTTATTTCCTTTATCCAACTTTTTCCTAGTCATATTCTTATTTTTATACTTCCCTATGAAGCCTTAATACTTAAATAATTATTTATTTGTCTCATTAGCACTTATTAATATGTCCTCATATGACAAGAATGTTTGGGAGACTAGTTAACTTCGAAATATTGGCCTAAACCCATTGAATAAATGACCATTTTTACTCATTGGATTATATGTATTTATTTGGTTTCCATTCCTTCTACTAGACACCAATTCTAAAAAATTGAATACACAAGATTATATCATAACATTATGAAACATAATTTATAGTCATAAATCTAGTAAATCACATAATCCAAATTTAAAATTTAGGAATAAATATTATCTAAATCACAATATTATATTATTTGGATATATCTCCAAATTCTATAATAGGGATTATTTATATAATCAATATAGATCCCATGGTGTCAACAAAAATTCCTCTAATACCAACTGTAAAGACCCAGACCGCTATAGCCTGGAGTTTGTGGTTAAATTTTTTACATTAGCATATTATACAAGGAATCACATCCCGAAGGACCTAATAGTTTATTATTTTTGAAATAAAAAGATACATACAAGAAAAATTAATTATAATTGAAACTATAAAATACAATATTTTTATTCCTTTAATAACACCATTATTCACCTGGCTTTTCTATTTGTGTGAATCATAACATAAATCCTGGAATCATAGAAACAATAAAACATTAGAAAGGGATTGCCTAAAATTCATAGTAAGTTTATGTCTACAAAGGAATATATCATGAATAAATAAACATAAACACAAGGCATGGTGAATAACTAAAAAAATCCATTTAAACATAATCTTGAGAATAATATGGAACTAATAAATGATAAAAAATAATTCCATATAAATAACAACATTGATATACTAATAATAAAATAATAACATGGATTATCAATATCTAATCTCATAATTAGGGGATGCATAATTTTAGACATCATAAACATATTATCAAGGCTTCGACCAAGACACTATACATAAACGAGTAAGTCTTTGTCCAATACCCAAAATAGTTTGTCTTATGAGACCAAACAATGCATCGAGGGGATATAGTGGTCCTACCCCATCACTTACTAAGTCAAATTGATTCCTCATATAAATGGGGAGAGACATTGTCTATATATACTATCATATGAAATGTTAATAACTTTCTCCGATCAATAATCATAATCATAAACCTTCCAGAGTAACATGATAAATGATACCAAAATTTTACATCAATAGTTAAAATAGTCATAAACCATTAAATTAAATATGGTAGATGGTATAATAAGATATCAAACTCAATTAATCATTATATCTAATAAATGATTTTGAAATATATGAAAATACCCTGATAAAATCATTAAAATTCTTGAGAGAAATACCTTGTTTTACTTTGAAATCATTTATCTATAAAACCATAAAATCATAAAACAAAAAAAATTCTGAAAAGGACATTGTAAAAGTGTAAATGAATCTTAAAAACAATAAGGAATCCTAATTATATAAAAAAATCCCTTAGTACACATAAATTAAAAAACATTCCTTTCATATTTTTGTCGAAAAAGTAATAAAGCACCTCATTTGGAAAATGACAAAAATATTTCTTTCAAACTGTTCTATAAAAAGAATAAAATGGGTAAAAATTCATTAAAAATTAATAATGTAATAGTAAAAACCTTTTATAAAATATTTTTAGAAAACAAGAACATGGAAGAAAAATATTGCCCAGTGGAGGCTTAAACTGAAATAATATCAATTAAGGATGAGATTGTGAATTACACCCTTACCATAGGTCAGATTTCATATGCACATGTATGCAACTTCTTTATATGGATTTTAAACATATAATTAACTTATAAAATAATCATAATAATATTTATTATATCATATATGACCTCCTTATAACATTTTATCACTTGTTTATTTATAATATTTTTTTTTATTTCACTATTTCAGATGTTAATTGTCATATTTTCTCATGCATGTTTGGTCTTGAATGTCCTGATTATCTAGCATTGTATATAGTTCCATAATATTAAGAATAATTTTAAGATCTAAAATATCACATTTTTTCATTATATAAATTGTTTTAATAATTCTTTATTGGTTAACATGTAAAATGAATCGCATCACGTTGTGGAGTCTGTAGGTCATACATACCCACGAGCGACAATATCATACCCTTAATAGTAAAAGGGTAGAGAAGTGTATGGTATATAAATTTTTACATAATCAATATTATGTAATATTTATTATATATATCAATTATTTCAATCATTATAACCATCCTAGTAAAATGGTGATGAAAAACAAATTACACCACAATGTGGAATGATAAATCGTATGTACGCACGTACAATGATTTTATTTTTTGTAGGATGGATAAAAGGTGGAATATGGTTGTCTCAAAATCATGATAACATATACGCATATATTTTATAAATTATTAATAACTTTATCATGGAAATAATACATAAATAAGAATTATAAGAAGAAATGAACATAAATGAGTTCGTAAAAATAATTACCTCTTCTTTGACATACATCATCTATATATCTTCTTAAGGGATCTAGGGTTGGTATTTTTTGTAAGACCAAGATCTCTAGAACATGCATAAAGATTTATTTTATTGAAATGTGATGTTTTTTTCCAACATGAAGGGCTCAATGTGGAATGAATAATTAAGGTATAAGGTACCCTTTTAAAATTCAGGTGAGGGGGACTTTTGGAAACACTCAAAATATTAAATTAATATAAATAAATTATCAATATTAAGTGAACAAAAAGAGATTTATTTAAAATATAAGAGGAGTATGGTTCTAAATAATCACATAAAATAATTTTTAGACATGTTTATGTAGAATTATTAAACTCATCTTTTGATTTTATCCCTTATTTAAACCTTTTAAATCCTACCATGACACCAGGTGTTTTTTACACTTTGATGGTTCATATAGTTACTATAAAATTCCAAAACAACCATAAATGATTCATGAATGAAATTTGGAAATTTAAAAAAATAATTTGGCCAAATTTTATTTTTTAAAAATTTTTATATCATTTAATAAGATATTATTTATTTTACAGTATCATTAATATCAATTTTAACACTATTCATTTTTTACATTAAAAATATCATACCAAAAAGATACATTCAAACCATATATTTAAAATCTTCAATAACCTGTTAAATTAATCTATAAAATTATTTTATAAAATTAATTATATAAAATTATATTTATTTTAATATTTTTAAAAACATTTATTTGATATGTCCATTAATAAAACAATTATTGTATTATCATTATGAAAGCCTTTAATTTTACTATTTCTTCCCTAAAAATTAAAAAAAAATTATTTTTATGAAGATAAATATTTTATATTTCAAATTTCTATTTATATTTGAAGATATATTCTAAATAAATTCTTATTAAAAATTTAATACTTATTTAAAACATGAGTGTGATATATTTGACATTTATTTAAAAAATACTACAAATGGATTAAAGTCATCCATGTGGCTCAAAGAGGAAATCAAATCAACTCAAAGATGATTTTGTTCAATAAAAATTCATCCAGTAAAATAATTATTTGAGTTAGAATATTTGTTTAATATTTATAATATTATTTTTACCATTATTTCCCTATATTAACCTTAACCATGATAATAAAAATTACTAAAGTTTCTATTCATATTGTCCTAAAATAAGAGGGACCTATTTTCCAAATTTGGACCGTATGATTCCTAATATGGAATACATTTTTCAATATTCAAAACAGATAATTATTTAAAATTAATTTAACATTAGTCATATTGATGGGTGATAAAATGGTTTATTAAAGTAAAAATGTGCAAACCTTTGAAATGTTTTTATCCACATTCAATATAAAAAATATTCCAATGACCTTTATTGAATTAGTAGATTTATTATTGATATAATTTTAATTTAAAATGAATTTAAAATTTTATTGAAAATCATAAATTATTTAGATAAAAACTCTATTTGTAATAAAAATAAATTATTTTTTACTATTCATAAAAACATAAAACATATAAAAAATAACAAAAATTCAACCAATGTAAATTTTGATATTATTTATTCAAATATGAAGTAAATTTTTTAAAATATAATTTAAAAAAGTGTCAAAAATTATTTTAAAAATAATTAAGCTATCAAAAGGCTGTAAAACATTATTTAGAAAAATATAGCCTTTTAATACGAAAAATTGGACAAATTATTATCTTATTTCTATCAGATCTATTAAATGAAAGTCAAAAAAATTGAATATATATAAAATTAATAATGTGGTTAATAATACTCATTATCATAAATTTAATGGCTAGGTTATAATAATATTTAATTGTACGGTAAAGACGGGTGTTGCGTGCAACATAAGCTATCAACAAGATTAACTTTAAAAAAAAATACGTACCATAAAGTATTAGAGTGTTAAAATTTATCTACATAACTTCCCTAGGATTAAATCTTAACCCTTAACCTAACATAATTTTCCAAGTAAATGTGTCTCATTTTCATAGATAAAGGGAGCTCTCTTATACCCCTCCCAACCCACTTTATCCCTTCATTTATATCTGAAATCCTTCCCTTTTTACCTCTCCAAAAACTTCTTAAATGTTTGGTCTAGTTTCAATAAGGAATCCAAATTCCTTCATTTTTAAGTAACCCTTGTTGGGAATTAATGAATTCACTAAAGTAAGTACCTAGTACTAAATAATCATTTTCAATTACCATCTTATCCCCACCCCTTTAAAATTTTATTCTCTAATATAATGATTTCATATTAACATAATTATTCTTATAATGAAATGATTTTTATACTTTATAGCTCTATAATATCACTCATTCACTCATATATCATTTTGTTATTTGGGTTGGTTCAATCACCTACATGAAAGATGTAATACAAAAATAATTATTTTCATCTTTAATTAGTATTGAGACATCAATACTAGTAATATATGACATTACATAGTGATTTTTTCATTAATATGATAAATTAAGTATGAAAAAATGGTCATTGTAAATTTACTTGTTAGTATCAATAAATTACCTGAAAGATGCTCATTGTGGATCATATTCTCATGACCCGTAATCATTCCATCCATAAAATTAACATTCAATTGAATAACTAATTTTAAAAAACTCATTCCACTACATGAATAATATGGTAATGAATAAAATTATATAAAATAATGAGTATTGACATCGCTACTGTGAAACTTGTATGAAATAATCAAAGTCACTAACATCTGATGATGAAAATAAACAATAACTAGCTAATATATGTTTAAGTAATGATAATAAATAAATATTTTTAATGGTAATGGATATGAATAAGTCTATGAAATAAGTTATTAATAAAATTATCTTTATTATATAGTAGATTAAATAACTTTCATCAAAGTCATAAATGAAGGTAAGGGTTTTCTCATCTCAATTTTTTCTCATTAATATATAGTCTACATTCACCACCTGTTTTATTTATGTGGATTATATACTACCCCATGAATGTATTATACCATATTTTCATTTAATTCATGTGATTTAAAAATCCATATCACATTATTTCTTTCAATTTCATTTAATTCAGAAGCTATTAAAGCTTTAAGGGTTTTATTTTCAAATATCATTTTGAAATCAATATTTTTTATGTTTGAACTTACATCTGGGGAAACTAACTTCTTATTTTGTCCAAAACCCCATATATTTTCTTATTATCTATAAATTTCTAGGTTTTTTGTATATATTTACCTTTTTTATCCCTTTAGTTCATAACTCAACATAATGTATGTGTGTAAGTGGATCAAACCTTGTCTCGTCATTTTGGTTATGAATCTTTCTCATCCATATCCATATTAATTATATTGTTTATGAATTTCATTATCTCCAATTATATTATTTTTTGATCTATATTTCTATGTAATTTAATTTATTTACAAAATGAATCTTCTTTTAATATTTTTTATACAGTCACTTTTTACCATCTTTGACCTTATTTACAAAAGTCTAAAAAGTGCCATATTTTTTACATTTTCTAAATGAAATACTTTTACAAATTTTACATTTATATTTCTTTAAGATTATTCCTTTCTAAGTTTATGTGGTTTTACAAAGTAATTCTATTCCCATTTTTTATAGAATATTCTCTTTTAAAATAAAATTATCAAAAGGAAAGGAATTTTTTTCTTATTTTTCAATGAAATTGTCTATTGCTCTTATTAAAAAGTTTTTAATCTCTGTAAACATCCATTAATGTTTTCTATGCTTAACTGGGATATTATCTATTTATATTTACAACATCCATTTTATTGATCTATTATTATAATGTATTATCTTATTTTTTATAAATCCTATTTCTTTCCCATAGTTTTGTTAGGATATGATGAAATTGTGAATCTTTTCAAGTTCTTATAGAACACATATTTATGTTTTATAAATGTGAGATGGCTGGGTCCATTATAAACATAAAATTAATTGGTTGATGTTTATTATCTATTGAATCCAAAATCATACATGTTTAGTGGACTAATATCAAAAGGGAACACTAGCTATTATCCCAATCCCAAAAGAGTACATATATAGTAGCCCATTCCAAATAGGTTAAATGAATTATTAGAGCAATCCTTAAAAGGTACAAGAGTTGTTATATTAATCCCAAAAGGGTATATTGGTTTTTATCCAAAACTCAAAAGTCTTCATGGGTTGTTATCCTAAGCCCAAAACGGTATATATATTAATATCTCAATCCTTATATGTTATGTGAAGGTGGTTAACCTTGTCTGTTATGTGATGAATTTAGTTGTGTGTAACTATGAAACATGATATTTGTTCTATTATGTTCCACATTTTTATGATATTATGTTATTATCTAAAACCTCATGATTATTGACTCATGTTACCACTCTTATGGATCATGTATTATGTTATTCTAGAATCCATATATAATGACTCATGATTTATTATATATGTCTTATTGGGTATGATTCTCTTATATTAGGATCGAGATACTTGATTATGTTCTCACACACACAAGCTTATATTATTCCCACTTATGATCTTAGATTCTTATCTCTTGTACTTACCCTTATAAAGAATATAATCTCAACCATTTATTACATTTTTATTTACACAAGTTATGAAGATTAATATTGTATGATATGATTAAAAGGGTATCATCTAGGAAAATTATTTATGGATGATATTAAAGAACATTTATAAAATAATGTGGTTATGTAACTAGTATCCAAATTCATGAAACTTTTAGTTTCTGGGATTATTAGTGAATTTTTGATATGTAATATTTAAATCATGTACATGATATTAAATAGATTCATGTTAAAACTTCTTAGTCTCATTAGGTACCTAATAATGATTGTATTTTTTATATATTAGAACAATATTTGGGGGTATGGTCTTAGATCACTTCACTATAGCTCACTTGATTCCTCATATATCATATATAATGATAGAATAATCCCTATGAAACCTCATATTATATACCACTGGGGTTGTACAATCACCCAAACCTAGAACACATCTCTTAGGTTGAATCCTCAAATTCACATTCAATATTTTCCATTACATCAATGATAGGATATCACTATCTATCAATGATTTATATGGTGACTCTCAGTATCGACCATAAATGATCCATGTTACTAACCCTATTTAGGGTAGACATGGAATTGGGGAACCAACTGAGGTCCCCTAGGGAATATAATCATCTGAAGACCTTATAGGTTATCTCTACCTTTCCAAAACCTATGTCAAAATAACATCACACAAAATGCATAATATCCCTTAACACCACTATGATCACTTCATGGACTAATTAACCATATAGTCAATACCATATCAATGTTATGATAGATAGATAGTATAAATCACATTTCATTTCCCAAGTAAGTATAAGTCGATCTACTCACACCAAACACTTCCATAATCCTACTTGTGGAATTCCCACTTGGATACTCACTTAACCATGGGGAAGGAATACCTTCCCCAATCTTTAATAAGATATCCTAAAGACTTCAACACAACACAAGGTTCAATATGGCTTGTCGTGAGGCCCAATATTCCAATATATCACTCTCCCCCACATATATAGGACTCAAGGAATGTACCTAAAGTTTTTATATTATATTTTTTATATTTAATTTATTCCCCATTATGGTATATGTTTCATAAGGATCACATTTCTTATCAATCCTTGGGACATTGATGGATGAAGTATTAAACTAGTGTTGAATGGTTTATCCTATCAATTGGAACTTTCATTTTATCCATAGGTGTTAATAAATATTTCATTTATCTCATGGTTAATAGCCCATACATGGTAGGACCATATATCACATTCTACATAATAAAATACATAAACCTAAGGAATATTTTTAGGGACTCCCTACCTCATTCAAAGATATTACCTTTTATGAAATCTTATCCACAATCACCTTAGATCATCCAACTCTAGTTAGAAAATCTCATACCAACACCAATATCTTATTTCAAGTGAGACCGCTCAAAAAAATTAATTACAAAAAATTTTAATTAATTATTTAATTTAATTAAAACATTGATAATTTTCTAAAAACTCACCAAGTATCATGTACTTTCCAAAAATCATAAGAAACTCAGTGTGTTCTACTCTAGACATGAACCTGAACTGAATATTCAAAGAAACCCAATTTAAATACATGAATCAATGGTAAATATAACCCAATTTCATCAAAACCCTTGAAAATTACTAGGTATATATTTCTTCAACAAAATGGAAATAAAAAATGTGATTTATCCCTCTTATGATTCCCTCCAACCAATCCATGTGAACTTCTATTCATCATATCATCCTGATTCTACCATGCTACAGTGGAATAAATATCAAAACCCATGTCGAAGAAATAAAATATAGCATTTTACAAAGGAAAAAAAGAATATAGGAATAAGAGAACACAAAAGAGAGACCCAACCTTGAATAAACATACTTGAAATTTAAGTAGTTCCAAAATAAAAGTATGGGGAGGTGAGATCACTAGGGACCACCCTTGTTCGACCATGTGAGAGAGAATTGAATGGAGTAAAAGGGGTTTAAAATCTATGGTGAAAGTCCATTTAACACTTTTTAAGAAATCAAAGAAACCATATATTTTTGCTTCAGGGTTTAATAAATTGTTCACCAACCATGTATCCTACACTATTCCAATATCAATACCCTCACATATTTTGGCCTCATAGTTTACCAAACCATGCACCAACCATTTATAGAACAATATATCTAAGTAGTACCCTAACATGATTTGGGTTCTTGGTTTTAAAAACCACTTTCAAACATGTAACACCCATAGAAAAAATATAGAATGGTTCATGGTTTACCCTAATTGTGTGGAAACCATGTGAGTGGGAACCGATCAGAATATGAATTCCAATTCCAAAACACCAAAAATTCACCCACTCACCAGAAACCTCTTTCTAGGATCTAACGATTTACAAAAAAATAACCTTCAAATTCTAAAACTCTCAAAATCCTAATTGAAATTATGATTCTTAAAGAATACCCTAAACTAAGAAAACAAATATAAAAATTCCTTTATTTTATTTATGTGTAATGACATGAGTCATTAAAAAAATTACACTATATCACTTATCATCCACGATAAGTCTTGGTTGTCCTTTAACCATCAATATTGACAAATCATAGTTTTATATTTAACACTAACTCCACTTGTCACATCCCTAAACATTGAACTATATTCCACTATGAAACTCTAAACATCATGTTGAAAAATTCATCATAAGATGAGCTACTCACTCCTCATTGTCGATAATATTGAGATGGTTCTCAACTGCACCCATCTATTTTGAGACATGGAAACATCATAAAACAATTCATTCAAAATCATATGGTTCTCCCAAACATAATAATCCACTATTAAAGGTTGATTTCAGACCTTGTTACTCCCCACCATTGGAATCACATACTAAAAACACATTTCCCATGTTCCATTAACACGCTTGGTGCTGTCTTCACCTCACTACACCCAATATCACATAAAAACACTAGTCGGTCCTCCTCTATCTCATGTTTCTTGAAAACCCTTGATCTCACATGGTAACACACTTTAATTATAGTATATCACAATGAATTTACTCATGGAGGAATCAAAAAAATAATCTAAATACCCACAATGGAGTTCAAAAAAACACATTGTGTAAATCCATGGTTAAATCCTTAACAGGATGCACCGGTTGTCATGATCCAATCACAACCACCAGTGCACATCTGATCCAACTCACTCGTGGATCTCATAAAATACATACCCATACAAATTTCAATATTCAAACTCCATCTAATACCAAATATATATCCCAAATTTAGTGTTCTATAAGAAAATAAATAAAATTGCATGTACCTACTCACTAGAATCCCGTGCCATTTTTGATCATCCACTAATTGGTATCACCACACCCAAAACTATTCCAACATCAGGTTTATTCCTCTATGAATGATAAGATACTCCCAACCATAATATTATCCTTTTTATTTCTCCAATGAATCAAATAGTTAATCTTTATAGAACATGAACTATCTATTACACCGTATAATGTTTGTGCATTTGTATCCTACTCATACCAATGTGCCAATATGAAACAATAATAATGAATCATTCTTGGATCACCATTAACATCATACCGAGCATCTTCAAAAGTTTTATTTGTAATGAGGGTCACACCCTCCAACATCCAGTGGTTCATTAACCACCACATGGATTCCCTAAAATTGCTCCCTGATAACAAGAAAAAATGAATTATTATATCACAAGTTTTTCACTCATCCTAAGAAATGATCATCGCTATGTGACAACTCATGTTAAATAAAAATATTATATGAACTATTATATTGAACTTTGATCCATGTATAATGTCTCCTCGCACGAAAGAGATTTATTTCCTATTTTTATCGAAAACTCATAGAGATCTACATACACGTATCTCATAAAACCCATTAGTCATCAACCCACACACAAAAATTAATTGATCTAAAACATTATATAACTAAGCATAACACTACATTCACTTTCTCTCACACATTTATTCTACACTCAAAACATCATTCCAACACTAAGTCTCCTCCTCCAGGTATAATTATTCCCCAATAACCCTCTCGCTAGTTCTTTCCCACTATCCTTATTGATATCATTTGAACACAATGAGTGTAAATTCTCATATTAAGAAATCATGCATCTCAAATCATAATACCATGAGATACTTTCCATCAAAACTAGGATCATGTTCCTAACCCACTAATCATTATTTCCTTTTATAATAATCTAATATAACAAAAATCAATCCTCAATTATTTTTTATAAGCATTCTACTCATGTCGAGGCTGACTGCACCGTCACCCACCACTAGTAAATAATTCCCAAAATGAGAGGAAAATTCCTATTCTCAATCCAAAATAGATCCAACCATCTAGGATGACAATCTAAAAGGATATTAATCCACCCAATCCTACCTCTTAAAACTAGAACTAAAAACTAAAACATCATAGATACATTTACGTATCAACATCCTAGGGCACCTCATATACATTTTCTCAACCCTTAAAAGTGTATCTATATACTCAAGGAAACTCTCATTCCAACAGAACTAATATTGGTTACATACATATACATATCAGGAATCACAGGTTGATTCAACCACACAACCATGGAAACTAGTCTTCATCGTGCATCCATATTTCAAACCACCCTATTAGAGGACTACGTCACACACACACACACACACATACTTAAACCATATTATGATGATTTTTATCATGTAAAAAAATACTTATGCGATTCTATTAAGAAGAATGTCACTAGGAATCTACATGGGAAAAACAATATATAATTTTTTAGAATATTTATGTAACCAAACATAATTTACTTTCCAAAACTATTAGTAATGAATCACATTCTCAAACCAACCAACTAAAGGCCAATTCATATCTCGTGCAAAAATAAGACTACATAACCATCATTAGATAACATCCTATATGGGATCCAAACAACCTATAATAAGAAATAATATAATGGTAATTATAAGGTTAATCCCACAAAAAAAGTCATATAGGAAAATTCCAAATAAATCATTATTTGTACATGAATCAATTAAACCCCATATCATCAATGATATCAGTCACACCCAAGCACATGAATTTCATGTGAATCCTAATTTCCAAATAAGATTCATATACACATTACACATTCTACTATGGGCTATGATCTAAAACTAAAATTAAAGATATCCAATGCACACATTACTCTTAAATAAATATATTAATTATAATAGAAAAAACCAATAAGAACAAACCCATGTCCTCAGCAACCCAGACTTCCCACTAAAAAAGTGTTCGTGATTCACCATTATAACATCCATAAAAATCTCTAACATGTATCTATTCCTTATCTACCATACACTAAATAGTAATATAACAAAAAGATGCTTTGATACCACTTTTTTATTCCCATAATTCTAAGACCACTCACTAGTTCATTCCTAGAGTGTCATGTGACCTCTGGTGTGCCTCCTCGTATGCAGGAGGATACCAAAAAGAAGTGAGGATATAAGGTGATTCCATGGGGAGACTATACTCTCATATAAGATTCATACAAAAATGGAAATAAGTAATCGACATTAAAAAATATAATTAGAGTTTACATAATAAAATAAACATATATATGTTTTAAAAAATAAATGATATCATACAAGCATAAATATCAAAGGATCACACATTTGGCTATTCACATATAAAAAATAAATAAATAAAAGTATGAAATGAGGCTCTACAATCATTCCCAAGAATCATATACTATCTAAATCCATGATATCATTCTCAATCATGAATCATTAGGCCTCTTCCTTGAAATAATATATGATCATAAGGTTTACTTATATACTAAAGTATCAATGCCACTCAAACAGGGAGTGAGTAAAACTCGGTAGGCCACAACTAATGGTTTCCCAAATAGAACTATTAAATAATGTTTATTTACAAGTGATATGATTAGAATAATAAATAAAATGAAGAAGTTCCCCAAAATAATTAACATAAATCATCTATTTTAAAGGAGGAACCCAATTTTGAATATATATGTTTTTTTCCAGTATCTTATATCTTTAAGAATACTGCAAACCATCGAGGGAGAACCATTTACAACCTCATAACTAGAAGTATTATCACCCAAGGGAACCATTTTCTACCCTTTAAACTTTATAATATTATCTATGGAAAAACTTTCATTGAAACCTAATATAGAATAAAGCTAATGGAAAAGCCTTTGTAGAACATTATATAACATAAATCTAGTAGAATATTCTCCCCAAAAATTCATAGAGCATACAATTGAGGGTATAATACCCTCACTGGATCTATTACCAATTCAACATTACCTGAGGTGTTACATCCCTCTCTGGTGCCTAAAATCCCATACATCTAGGGGTTTCATCCCAAATCAAAACCATCACATAGAATACACCTAAGGGATCACATACCCAACATGAAACCATATCATTTATTCCACATGAGTGTAGTATCCTCTATTCAGATCCTCATATATCATACATCCTAGGGGTTCACATACCCTACCCAAAATAGTTATAATTCCATATTCAAATTAGGGTGGTATCCCACATTGGTTCTAGATAACAGAGATAATTTCCGATTCAACTCACTAGGGAACTTATTTCTTATATATACCCAGGAAATACTCTCTCCATAGATCCTCACATTATACACCACCCAGGTTGATCATAAGACAGAACCCAACACATATCTCCTGGTATAGACTTTGAATTTCACAAAAAATCCTTTCCACTATATATATTTTATGCTATAAACATTAATCATGATAATGTGTGGTGTTACTCAGGATCGACCATACATACTACCCTAACTAAAAATCTATGGGCTTAATATTGAACATGATCACCCACCAACATTCCCCAGGTCATATCGTAGTCTGGAAACCCTATATTTCATCTATATCTCTCTCTTAATTTATCAATATGAGGGCCAATGCATATCAACTAGTGGGAATAACATCCCTAAACACTACCATGATCACATCATTGACCAATAAACCAAATAGATAATACCATACCATCAGAATACTAGAATGATGATATAAATCCCATCTCATTTTCCAAGTAAATCTATGTCGGTTCTCTCACACACAACCTTTCCATAATCCTACCCAAGGAATACCCACCCTGGTACTAGCATACCCATGTGGAATGAAAACCAATTGCATTTTCTCATCAACTAGCCCATGGTTTCAAGGCCACTAAAGGTTCCATGAGGCCTATACCAAGGCAGATTATTCTAATTTAGCACTATCCATCATGTAGAGAGTTCAGAGGGAACTTATCCCAAGGTTTTCTATATTTTATTTATTTTATTTCATTTAAACCCCACATGGACCATGTATCATAAGGATCATAATTATTATCAATATCCAAAACATCAGTGGATGGGGCATCAAGCTACTGTTCAAGTGTTTATCGTGCCCCTAGATTCTTCCATTATGTCCATAGGTGTTAAGAATAAAAAAATTTAATTAAATTTTTATCACCCATATCTAGAAATGAATCATATCAAATTATAAATAATAATATTGATACACAATAGATATATTTTCTAAGACCACCTACCTCATTCAGTGTTATTCCCATTCATACATGTTCGGCCACCCACTTTTATTCTAGTCCCATCCAATCAAAAATGTTTTTACAAGTACTAGAAAAGTATCTTAATCCATAAGATCCAGGATCATTAATTTTAATAATTAATTATTAATTAATTATTTTAATTAAAATAGTAATAATTTCATAAAACCCACCAAATGGAATCCAATCATAAAAATCACAATCAATGGTGTTTGGTATAGTCCGAACATGAACCCAGACCTATGCCCCACAAAATCCAAAATTTAATTAACCAAATAAACATTAAATTAAGCATGATTTTAAAAAAAATATATATAAAAATCATATATCTATATACCATCAACCAAATGGTATGATTTAGTGTATGTTCACTATATTAGGATACCGTGTATGCAGGCCATAAGAAATCCTTACCATATTGGCTATATTCTTCCATTTATTTTTGGAATTAAAATCAAAACCCTATATTAAGACATACATATCAGTGGGATACAATGGGAAAAAAGAAAAGTATAAAAAGTATATGAGAAAAAGTAGTAAAAATATTATTTAACCTTAATTAAAATTGAAGAGGAAGACCAAAAAATAAAGATTCTAGAAGTGATGAGCTAACAAGGGCTCACCCTCATTATGGAATGTGGTAGAAAAGTAATGGGAGTGAAAAGTATTAAAAATAAAGGGGGTATTCATTTCATGATTTTTCAAATATCTATGATGTTTTAATGTTTTGTCACATGGTTTACAAAACTATGTGAAAATCTTGCAACCTATAATGTACTAAGTTTCACCGCCTTATATGGCCGGGCTACATGGATTACCAAACTATGAACTAATCATGAAGCCCAAAATGGATCCAAGATATACCCTTACATGATTTAGTTAAACTATTTTATAAAAAAATTTACAACCATGTAATTCCCACTCAGAAATTATATCATTATGCATAGTTTCTCTTAGTCATGAAGCAACCATATAAGAATTCTAAAGAACCTTAAAAATCCAAATTTAAAGTCAAAAACTCTTGAAATTAACCCAAGAAACATAAAACTCTCTTAGGGATATAATAATATCCAAAAACATATAGTTAAAAATATCCATCTCCCAAAATCCTAAATCAAATATAGATTATCAAAGTTTCCCCTACTCTGGGACTAAAAATTAAAATTTCCTTTGAATTTCACAACCCATAAAAAAGTAATTCAACATAGTTTTCTTCTAAAAAATTAAAAACATAGTGGGTTTTTAATATCTAAATTAATTTCTAATGAATAATAAATGTGATTACTTGTTGTTTTATTGGTTAATATTATTATTTTAGAGGATTGTGTAAAAAATAATGAAGGGTTACTAGTTTTTTGTAATCTTTATGTATGTTATGGAATATTTCAAGGTTTATTTAAATTAGTTCCATCATAATAATGATTAAATAAATGTTTTGGGTCCTTTATAAGGTGTATTGAATACGTGGTATTCAATGTAAAGTTTCATTTTTGTTTAAAATTATTTTATTATTAAATTGTTATTCTTTTTTGGTTATTTAAAATGGAATTTTATTCGTTCAATATTAGGTTAAGGATTATGTTCGTGTTTAGAAATGTTTTAAAGAGGGGATATTTTAGTTAAGTTTTTTAATATATTTAAAAACTTAAAACGAATAAGGAAATCTTAAATAATGGATGTTCTTTATTGGAACCATAGGTAATTCATCAAGAACCTAGGATAAATAACTGCTATGTACTGATTTCACCCTTACACACTTACCTTATATTATATTATAGGTATTTATGCAAGTTTTCCGAGTCAGCACTTGATTACATAATAATTTTTTTCCATTTTAAAATTTTCATTTATGATTTCTACCATTATCAAAGGATTATTCCCCATATTATGGCCATACTCACTATTTTTGGATTTCAATATAGCTAACGGTATTTTCATAGTTTAATATGACTTGTAATTTGATAATAATTAGTACCAGGATCATAGAGTGTCTTGACCATGGTTACCTCAGGAAGATCACATAAGGCTTGATTGTAGTTTTTATCATCAGGCACTAAGATGTGATTATATTTTATATTATTTTACTTAGTTTCTCTTTAATTCATGTGTTATTTTATTAAATTTTTTCCTGACATTTCTAATTGTGGGTTTTTGTTATGTGACTATTTGATGATGTTGTACTCGTTTTCTTCATTATTATAACTTTATACCTCATGTAATTAAAGTATAGTTATTAGTAACTATTTATTTTTTATTCATTAAATTTATTAATTTCTAAAATATGTATTTGATACTCATCTTATTGATTATTTCTTTTTTGCTTACTTATTTCTTGTTTTGGTTATTTTAGTTCATTTGTTTTGTTTAAAAATAATTCTATTTAATGTTATAGAATAATAAAGGGTTAAAAAGGGAGTATAATTTTTTTTATCATTTTACTAAATAAATATATATGTTTTCCCAATTTTTTTATAAATTTTTTTAAAGGAATTTTGTAACCCTCCTTTGGTTCCCTTTTGAAAATAGTGAGTTTGTTTTTTCCAAGATGTGTTTTTATGAATTTTGCTTCTTATTTTATAAAAGAGGTAAAATGATTATTTTCTTAAAATATATTTGAAAATATTATTTATGGAATGTATTATATGAGAAATATTATAAAATATTTTATTAAATAAATCCTACTAGGAAATTTCTTACACCTTACTCATCTGACTTGATGTGTGTGTAGGATTGGTGGTTTTTATCAAGGTTCCATTGCAGTTATTCCTCCTCCATTATGATATAATTTTGTTTCTCATGGATAAGATATTGATGATAATGATCATATGTTGACCATGGGTCTTGAAAAAACTAATGTTTAGTCAATTCTGGGATCCCTTTTAGTTTATTTTATGTTGTTTATGCATTGGACATATCGACTTCTATATATTAGGTTTCTTTTTTAGGATCCTGTTTTGTAATACTATTTTTTTATAATTATGTGATTATGGATGTTTCCTCTAGTTGTACAATCATTTTTTTGTATTCATTTGAAAATTATTTATTTCATGTTACCTAGTAGCCCAACATAGGGAACACTATTCATGTTTTTTTATAAAGTTCTTGGTTGAGTAAATTATATTTAAATATTAAAATCATTATCATTTAGTTATCTTTGATTCCCTATCACAAGTTTCTAGACTATGATAATTACTAATATTCCTTATGTCTTGAGATAGTCTGGTCGGGGTGACATGGTAGGTTTACTTGTGTTGGTTTCTGTATGACATATTTGGATGTTTACAAAGCCATGGTAAACATTGTCAAATCCAAATCCAAAATGTGTAGCTTAGTTCCTCCCTATCTCTTCATTTTGTTGTTTTTTTATACCTTCAACATATCATTAAATAGAACCATATAATAGTGATCCAGGTCATTTCATGATTCTTAAAATATTAATCATGAAACACCTCTAGTCATAGGTGTTTTCCTCTTGGGAATGGGGTAAATGGATTTTCCATCTCCACATGGGGTTGACCATACCTATTCAATTTAGTTATTCCATGTTTAATTTTATCTAATAAAATTTTCTTCCCATAAATATATACTTTTCACTATGGGAATTTCCAACTTCCAATATAGATATATCTAACATGAAAATTCCAATTTTATACATCATAATTGTGTATAGGTATTTTTCTAGATTATTCTTATGACCATAGTGATAATCATTCCCATTTCACCTTTAAGTCCTTATGGTAGAAACTTAGCTCAAACTTTGACTTTATATACTGAATTCATTTGATATGTTATAGAAATTTTTATATATTACCATGTCATAGTTTTATCTTACTATTAAAATTTTAGTCTTCTAGACATGTAGAATACCATGAGCTTTATTATATCCATTTTCAACACATAAAAAGTTATTTTCCTTTGTTAAATAAACCATAACGTGTTAAATATACAACCACATTATTGTAAATTCTGCCTAGGATTCCTTCATTCTTTGCACTCAAGAGTGGATATTTTTTTATACATGATACCATTTGGTAATGGGTAAACACCATATCCTAAACTGTTACATAATTACTACAATAAAGATCCTATATTAAATTCACCCTCCATGGTTTATCTTTATCTAGATGGTGTGTTCTATTGTTTCCCATCTTGGTTCCCCCATCCCTCATCATATCCTCCTCCTAGCTACCACATTTTGTATCCATCATGTTGAGAATTTAGAGGATGGGGTCTCGACTATGCCTGGTGGTCGTTTATGGGTTCTCGTCTGGTTGGGATTGTTAAAATTAGAACACAGTAGGGCTTTAGTCTTTCGCTCGAGTCAATATGTGGTCACAGAAGTTGACCTAAAAAAATATCAGAGTGGGAGGCATCCCCATGTGAATTCTAAACCTGATCCTTCTTACCAGTCTTCTCGACTTATTAGTTATTCTTCCCTTGGTTCCACATAACGATATTTGTTGATGAAGTCTTCATCATCTCACCTTTTTCGAAGGTTTATAAGGGTTCCTATGTCTAGTTTTTCTCCTAGAGATACTATGGCGTGTCCTATACCTTTGTGGTTTTATTTTTTTTCTTGCCCTGGATTCAGATAGTTATGATTCTCCTTGGATTTCATTGTAATTTCATTATTCTCTATCTTAAAATACCCCACTTTTATTTGGTTTAACGGATCCCATGGAATTTTGGATTATGTTGGTGTCCCTAATGATGACAGTTTTACTATGGTCTTCTAGAATAGTGATGGTTTCGGAACTGTCGATGATTCCATATCCATCGGTCTAGTCTTCTTGGAGGTTGTGTATTTCTAGCATCCAATTTATACTGTCTATATTTTGGTTTGTTTTTCCTGATTTTTGGATAATTTCATGATGGATTATCTGATGACCTTGGTTCTGGTGTGGTGATGGATGAGGATGATGGTGGTTTTGAGGCACGATGATTGGATGGGTATATTAGGTTCCCTTATGTAGGGAGATGATAAGAAGAGAGTGTGTGGGGGTCACTAATCGAGGTGTGATGGCTTTTATGGTGATCTGCAGGATTGTGGTGTAATGTAATGGGTGACACGGGTGCATGTATGGTGGCGGTAGTCTTCTTTGGGTCATTTCTCTCTCAAAGTTTGTTTTGGACCTCATTTATTTTGGGTTTTTGTGCTTTCTATTTGATTTTTGGGGTACATGGTTCAGAGGAACATGCTAGTAGTCTGCCTTTCTGGTTCTCACTTAACAAAAAGTGATTTTATTTGGAAAAATAAAAAAATGATTTTTTTGCCAAAAAAAAATTGAGCGTTTGGGCCCATAAGTGGAATCGAGCATGGTGTCTCCCCTTAGTTTAGGGTTTCCCTATGTCATTATTCTCCATTCCACCCTTCTCCTCCTACTTCTCTTGCTCTTGGTGGAGTGTTCTATGAGTGATCATCTTGACTTCCCCATCCTTCATAATCTCCTCCTCCTGGATTCCATGTTCTGGAGCCATTGTGTTGAGCGTTCAGTGGATGGGGTCTCGACTATGCTCGGGGGACGTCATCAGTTTCCTGTAAAGTTGGGACCATTGGAGTCGATGAATATTAGGGTCATTGTCATCCTCTTGAATCATTACATGGTCACGAATGATGACCTCAGGAACGCTTGGAGCCAAAGGCGTCCCATTTCCATTTCTCCTCCTGATCATTCTGGTCAGTGTTCTCAACTTCTTTATTCATCATCCCTTAGTCGCACATTTAGATAATCGATCCTCCTTCAACGGTCTCTGAGGGTTCCCACTCCTTTTCAACTTTCCCTTCATTTGGAAGGATCTTCGTCTTCGTGGATTTTGTCTTCCATTATACATTTCTCAATAGCACACAACCCCATCCTGATCAGGTTTGATAGATACCAGGGGATTTCAGATTATTTTGATACCCTCAGAGCGGGAAGACATGTGGTGGTGCTCTTCTGGTTTGGTGGTGTTTTTTGCAGCTACTAGGCAGTCTCAGGGCCTCATTTTGGATCTAACAATGAAGCCCTATCTATCGTCCATCCTATATTTAAGGGTATAGTGTGGATTTTCTTCTACTTTGCTAACTTTAGTGGTGTTGGTGGCCAGATGTCGATAGTGCATTGGAGTAGTAAACATCTTCATGTTTTTTGTGCGGCTGGAGGAGGTGTTCTGACATGTTGTGGTGGTGGAAGTCTTAGGTCTCATGTGACAAGTTCATTGCTCGAGGTGGATTCACAGAGTTTATGATGATGTGTAGGATCATTTTGTATGGTTTTTATGTCATGAATTATTGATGGTTTGGTCACGCATGGATTATTTTAGTGTTTGAGGTTTTGGTAAAACTTTTTCCTACAATGGTTGATCCCCTTGGGAACGTTTCCTCATCTATTGTTGCCATATAGAGTTCTCACTTAACTATAAATTGATTTTATTTGAAAATACAAAAAATTAGTTTGATTGAAGGAGCCTTTATTCAAGAGTATATTGAAAATATAAATTTTTCAATGTTAGAATTTTATTTTAACAAAATAATATTCATTTTATATTTCATCATAATGATATTATCTTACAATAAATTTTTATGATATTTCGAAAAAAGTGATTTTTAGGTGAATACATCAACATAGAATTTTTACTGATACAATGGATTTTATGAAATTACTAGAATATTGGAATTAAATATAAATTTTTAAACCATTTTATTAAAAAAAATATTTATTATTTAATTTATATTATACATTTTAATTTATTTATTATAGTTTACAATCCATTTACTGATATTTTAGAACACATGTAATATTTTCCTCAAAAAGGTTAATAATAAATTATACATTTATTATATTGAAATTAATTTTTAACAATCATAGAAATTGAATTCTAAAAATGGATTCTAAATTTAGAATCAGTATTTAAAATTTATCTAATAATTACTGCTTTATTTTTAATCCTAAATTTTATGTTATGATGGTTAAAAACAAATTACCACGGTAAAAGATAAAATGGAAAAAAGAAATAATTTATGTTTTAAGGGAATGAAACATGATAAAAACCTATAATGAATTTAGTGGATGATGTTTTTATTGAAATTTTATCTTCTCCACTACATTATTTCTCAAATTTGGAGCTACTTTACATGTTTAACTTGTTCACTCTTTATATTAATTTGAAACTTTTACAAAAATTCCATTATCACCAATTATAAAAGTGACATATCACTACCCCTACAATGTCAGTCTAAAAATTCATAATCCTCAGGAATCTATTACCTATTTACTTACCCTTCAATCCTATTTCACTCTAATAAGCTTCAAGTCAGAATTTATTCGACGAGTAAATTATTTTCCAAGGAATCCTCCAAGAGAAACACAAAGTTCTCAACGTAAGTTAAATGTTTTTGATAACAAATTTTCAATTTATATTTCCATTCCAATTTTATTTTTCCCAATATTATAATATGAGTTATATATTTATATTATTCTTATTTTTTAAAATTTCTTAGATAAAAACTAACCATATTTCCCATATACCTTAATAAAAATGAAACTGCCAATCGTGTTCTATGAGAACTACCGCCTCAACAGTGCAACATATTTCATTTTCCTTACCCACCTTAAAAGGATGGATATAAGTATGTAATTAAAGGATAAATATTATTTTAATCATATAATTAAGGTTTTTTATTAAAAATTTTCGATCCTATTGATGATATTATCAATAACAGATCAATGTTAATTTAATCTTTTAAAACAAGCGTACGAAGAGGTTAATCTTTACTTGAAATTGTGTAATACTTTAATATCCATTAATAATTCTTATAATTCCTTAAAATTATGATATATCACACTAATTAACACTAAATGAGCTAATTATTCTTCTAATATAATTATATTACAAAAAACACCTGATAATCATTCATTAAATCAGGGTATATTTGTGTATGGGTTGGTTTAACCACCTACTTGAACAATATTATGATTTTATATCATGAATGAATATGGGAACACAATTACCAGTATAATATAATTGAAATGTTTAAATAATTATTTATTATTTATTTATGGGATTTTAAATCAAATTTTAATTAAATTAATTAGGAAAATTCTATTCGATCATAATGAATTGCTAAAACATGATTGTTATGGATTTCATCTACAATGATAACGATTAAAACACACATGAACTAAGTTTGAAACAACATAAATAATTATAAATTGTAACTAAAAATAACATTAATGACTAATTAATGATGAACTTTGGAGTAATAAGGAATATAAACACCGTTATAAACTATCAAAACTATAAACACATGATGTGAAGAATAAATGATATTCTTATAAAGAATGACTATCCATGAATAGTATAGTTGAAAATGGATATGATTAATGTTATTAATTAATTTATTATGATAGATATGTTTGTGATATTTGAGTTTAAAGTAATTTCATGTAATTCAGGATAGTAGGTAAGGGTTTTCTCTCTCAAATCCCTCTCCTTAATACATGTTTTATATTATGTACCTAATTTTCTTCATGTGTTTTATGTACTACCTATGTGAGATGTTATATATTAAAATTTTATTTATTAAATGAATTTAAATATCAATTATAATAACTCTATTTAAAGAGGTTTTGATTAAACTTATACTCATGCAATAAGTGGGTATTTTTGTCTTAATTTTCATTCTTTGGGAATCATGTTATATTCACCACATATTTCATTTTGTATGGTGATTATATTGAAATGAAAGAATTTTTACCATATTACTGATGATATTTATGAGATTTAAAAGTCTATATTTTTATCCCCCCTTATATTATTTTAATTTATAAGTTACCAATACCACTATAAAGCTCAATCATTTTCTTGGTGGAAAACCATCATATGTTTTGGTAAATTAAAAGTTTATGTAGTTTTATAGAAAATATATCTCTATATAAATACCAGTAAGTGAATGTTTTCTTGGAATAGATTCACCTAGGGGTAATATATCTAAAAGGGTTGGTTAATAATTTTCTCAATCATCCCTATGATGCATTAAAAATGGGACTATGAATATACACTTGTGTAGATACTCTTAGGGGGGATATGATTGGGAATATTCACATGATCATTATGGACCATAATAAGGGATTTATCCTACAATTTCCTTGATCTCCAATTAATTAAAAATATTAATCCCAATTACACTCTTCCATGTATAACCCGACACAATGAAATTTCCCTCACCATTATATTTCTTCGATATAGTAACTTTATCTAAAATTGATAAATAGCCAATGGCTTCTAAATAGATCAAGGAATGATCTCCTAAATAGAAAAATTATTCTATTGACTTTGGAAGTATTTTTTCATAATATTTTCTAATTATAGGGGTATCCATAATTATTTAATAATAGGATCTTTAGGGAACGGTATGAAATCCCTTGATGAAACATGAGGTGAATGAATTGGACTTAATCAGGTGATGGGTGGGGCCCATAATTATATAGACCATTGATGTATTGATAGGTCTCATGAGGAAACATAGCATGGGATAGGGTGTATACCTTTTACCATATTAGTATAGTGACTTCGAATAAGGCCCCGGTGGTATGTTTTTACGTCCATACTTATGCATTCCACTAGTATGACATCAATGAATATTGTTATCCATGATTTAATTTATTATCATGGGCATAGAATTCCCTCAGTTTTAGTTGATTATGGGTTAATGTTTTTTATTTATACATTACATATGACTTATACCATATTTATGTTATAAAATCCCCCACTGTATGATACTTATTACTGATCATTTGATCACATCCTTATTCATATTCATTTCCCCATAAAATCAAGAAGATAACTATGTATAAATTTCAAGAACAATAAGGAAGGGATAATAATGTTATAACAATGTTATTATGGTGTATCTTATGTTTTAAAAATGTAAAACATGTATGTATCTAGTATTCTAAGACTTTTAAACCTTTGGTTCTCTTAGGTACTCTTTTATTTTTTACCAATGATTTAATATAAAAACTAGCTCTGGGTTTCTAGGATATGGGATATTATAGTTCGTATCATATGAAGTTTAGTATGGACATTTAAATTGGGAATTAAATTTAGAGAAACCTAGTTCAATAGAACAAGTATTATGAAATACACTCATGATTTCTAGGGAACACTCTAGAAAACATAAGAGAAATTTTATTTTATAATAATTTGATCTAATTATGTGTTTTCCAATGTAGAAATAAGGAAAACAATGATAGTAATGGGGAATCTATCAACACTCATAGTTAATATAGGGAATTTCCCCCTAAACATGATAATATTAATAGAGGTGAGGATAATAAGATCATAAGCATATTTTGGAATTTGACCCAGGTTATGAAAAATAATCTCACTCGCATAAAGTGGCCTACAAATCCACAATGTGGATAACTATATTGGACTACTTCATACGACAGAATCCACCAGTATTCAATGGAACTACTAATCCATTTGTTCTTGAACAATGGATACATTCCCTAGATAAGATCTTTCATTATTTTGGATGTAGTGAAATGGAAAATAGTCATCATGGTAGTCTATCATCTCAATGGAGATGTGGACTAATGGTGGTTCCTTATTCAAAAATAATAAATTTAATTAAAATATAAATTTCATTGAATGGGGAACATCTAAGGAGGTATTATATGACAAATAATTACCTCAAAAGAAAATATTGTAAATGGAATGATAATTCCTAAAACATAGTCGAAATGAGGAGTAAAATGATATTTAATATGAGTTTACATTTACAAGGTTATTTAGGAATGTTTTGGAATTTTTATATAGACCAAAATAAAATATGTATAGATTATTTGAGGGTTTAAATATTATCCTTCAAAATTTGTTGTCATATCACAACTTTTCATCATTTTAGGACATATTATTAAGTACTAGTAATATATAATGTTAGTTCTCTAGGATATATATATTAAAGGGAAATATAGAAATGGAGAGACTGTATGAGCATCATAGGAAGAAGAAATTGGAAAAGGGGAAAAAGGGAAGGATTGGATTTATAATGTACAAAAACTATGGAAAGAAACACAATTTGTCTTGTAAGAAGGTAACAAGAGTTTTTTAAAAGTGTGGGAAATGGTCCATTAAACCTCTGAATGCAATAGAAATGTATAACCCTAGTAGGTGGGTTACCAGTTAAGACGCCAAGTGGGAATCTTATTACAATTAGGATATGTCATCCAGTAACATTTAGGATTTATAGGTATACCCAATTATGAAATTTAAATTTTATACATATGGTTGAATTTGATATAATCCTTAGTATAGATTTGATTTAAATTTTTAATGAAATGATTTATTTCCAAGAGAATTAGATTATGATTCATAAAGGTGATGTGGAGTCTCTTGTCTTTAGAGGGTAAAATTAAACATTAAAATAATTTTAAGATCCTCCCATGGTGTCTCTCCTTAATAAAATCTAGGTAAGAATGGTAAAAAAAATCATGATATATAGGTAAAGAAGATATCCTAATAATAGCGGATTTAACTCTGGTAAAAAATTAATTGTTCTTTTTTTTTTCAAATAAATTAACAGTTCATCCAATAGAACATGATGTTGAGTTCTCTATTGAAATCATTCATGATGAAAGGCATATATTTAAAACTCCATATATAATGGAGAAAATTGATTTGGTGGAGCTAAAGAAGTTTCTATATGAGTTGTGTGATAAGGGATTTATACTCCCTAGTTTTTCACTATGAGAATCCCTACTTTTATTCCTAAAAGTGAAGGATGGGAATGTTATATTGTTCATCAATTATAGGGATATCAATACCATTACTATAAAGAATATGTATCATTTACCATGACTTGATGAATTATTTCATCAACTTCATTGAGACCAATAATTTTCAAATATTTATCTTCACTATGTTTATCATTGGCTAAGGTTGAAAAATAATTGTATATTGATGATGAAATTTCATGCAACGTATTAGCGTTATGAGTTTATGATAATGCATTTTGGATTCACTAACGTACCTTTTATCATTATAAATACGATGAATATATTATTCAAGGATTATCTTGATAAATATTTTATGGTATTTATTGATGATATCATGATATACTTTAAGATCTAGGAAGAGAATGGAGGTCATCTACAAATAATTCTTCCACCCATTAGAAAAAATAGTTTTATGGGATATATGTTAATGGTTAATTTTTTCTCAATGAATTTTCTTTTCATAAAAATATTGTCTCCATGGAAGGAATATTTTTTGAACCTTCAATGATTTTTTTCACAGAATACAAATAAACATAAAAAAAATTAAAATTTTCATTGGTTTATCAGGTACTATCAGTAGTTGATCTATAATTTCACCCAATTGGACAACCTTTTAACTACGTTAACAAGTATTGGGGTTAAATTCACATGGTTAGAGAATGAGAGGAATGTTTTGAAGAGTTGAATATGATATATATTGATGCACTGATATTAAATATACCAATAGGTATGGAAGGATTATAAATATGTAGTAATTCGTCAAATAAAGGACTTGGTTTTATCCTTACACATAATTATATAAATTGTTTCTATGAATCAAGGTAATTGAGAACCCATAAACAGAACCATCCAACTCATGACCTTGATATAGGGGATATAATATTTTCTTTTAAAATAATGGTACATTACCTACATGGTAAAATATGTGATATATATATTGACCAATAGAGTTTGAAGTATATATTATCTCATAATGAGTAAAACACGAGTCAAAAAATATTGTGTGAATAACTCAAGAACTATGATTTGTCGCCAAAATACCACCCTAGGAAGGAAGACAAGGTAGATGATTCATTGAGTAAGAGAATCCATGTTATTATGAACATGACGACGATTAAAAAAGATCATATATATAGAAAACTATTAAAGATGGATGTGGTGATTTTTATTCAAGGAGATCCATCTTTAATTTTACAAGTAATTTCTAAACCATCTATGTAATAAATGATAGAGAACTCCTAGTAGGATAAAGAGGAATTACAATGAATATTAAAGAAGTAAATTGTGGGAAATTGATAGGATTCATCTAAATAGGTGGTGTGTTGATATTTGGAAAGAGGTTATATGTTATATAAATTCCAAATTTGAAGATAGAAATTATATATGAAGCACAAATATCCAATTTCTATATACAATATACTAACAATTATATGAACAGGGATTTAAGATATCAATTTTTTTTGGAAGGTATGAAGTAGTAAATTGAAAACTATGTGTCCAGATGCTTGGTATGATATTTATGATTCCTAAAAGACAACATCATAATGGAGTCATGCAACCTATACCAATACCTATATGGAATTTGGAAAATTTTATAATGGGATTTTTCACTATGCTTCCAAATACTCTAATGAAGAATGATGTTTTATGGGTAATCAGTGATCATATTACTAAGTATAGTCTTTTATTATTGATAAGAGTAATTCTCCCCCTTCAGCTCCTTCCTCGACAGTATATCAATGAAATTTTAAAGGCTTCTTAGGGAATTGTTTTTAATTTTATCTAATTTTGGCCCTTTGTTGACATCAAAATTATATATGATTCTTTAAATTTCTCTCAATATTGAGATAAATTCCAGTACCATTTATCAAATCTAAATAGTTTGGTAGTCTGAAAGGACAATCCAAACATTCGAAGGAATTTTTAGATCACATTATCTTGACTTACAAGGTATGTGGGATACATATCTACCTTTGGTGGAATTTTTATACAATAATATTTTCCATTTGACTATCCAAATAGAACTATATGAATCATTTTAAGGGAAGAGGTGTCATACTCTAACATATTGGTCAAAAGTTATAGAAATAAATCTAGTTATCCTTGAGCTTAAAGAGGATAAAATTCATAAATTACGGGATATTCATGACCATATTACAATGTCCTAAAGAAAAAAAAGAGTTATTCTTATCATCAAAGGAAGTACATGTAATTTCAAGTGGGTGATCATGTATTCTTGAAGGTTTCCCTAGGGAATAGAGTTGTAGGGTTAAGTAAAATGGGAAAGTTAATATCTATCTAAATTGAGCCTTTTGAAATACTATAAAAAATTAGAGTTTTATATTTTCATATCTCATCCCTTCACACTCATTTAATAGTATCCAAACAAACTGGCAATAAGTCCCCTGAAAACCTCCCCATATGCTAGAGACTTCCTACAAGAAATGGAGGATAAGGATGTGTTATTAGGGAGACTATTAATTCATATTAGAGTAATTGAAATAGCAAAAAAAAAACTGAAAACCATACATAGTAGTAAATAATCAATATGTGAGAGTAATAAACATGAAAAGAATATAATAAGGAATGTAATAAAGTAAATTACTAAATATAAATTCCATAAATACATCACTAATCTCACACTAGTATGACCACATATACATGAGTAACAAAATAAATAGAAATAAAATTATAAGTCTCTACTTACCACATTGAGTCACATGACATACTTGATATCTACATACATGTATAATCAATCCATCTCAATCTGCCTTGGGCCTTATCTCATCCTATATATGCAACCAAGTCAATGTCATCATGACCAGGCTTTGAGTACAAAACATAGAAGGGCCCCACCAATATGGTTTCACTAATATCCAATAATAGTATTATATGAATATGTGAGCTACACATCAGGATAACAATGATAATAAAATAACTTACTAATGAGAATAACCTGAAATAAAAAATTTACATCAACGGATAATTCCATAAGTGCATGCTCAAAGAATGTGCAAAGCCCAGTCAAAACACAATTGGATGTAAAAGAATAATGTAAGTCTAAATTTGATCCTTTAATATATGATCCTGATCGACTAGACATAATTTGAATAAGGAATTATATTATATTTCATACCACACAAGTCATATATAATCAATTCTATCCATGGTTCATTAATCCTGGTCAATAATACATGCTTTATGAAACACTAGAAATGTCTCTTTACCATGTATCATAAGGGTCTCATATTTTAAATATGATTCAATCTGTCCAAGAAACAAAACTATGGATACGAAATGGCATGTATGATAATCTCTATCAATGATGTGGATCACTATGTCCAACATCCTGATAAATGATGAGTGTCATGTATAATAGTTTTTGATGATTAATGAAGAGTTTTTTTTCTAATAGTTACCCATAAATAATGAGGATCTCCATTTCTATAAACTTACAAAAAATAATGATGATCATAATGCCCTAAATCATACAATAAATAATGTGCAGCACCATTTCCAATGACTTACAATAAATAGTGAGGAGATCTATGTCATATATATAACAATAAATGATGATGATTTTAATTTCCTACAAGTTTCGATAAATAATGAAAAGGTAAATGTCAAGAAACATACAATAAATAATGAGGATTTCCATTTCCTACAGATTATAATGAATAATGTGGGCCTCTATTTCCTATAGATTACAATAAATAATGTAGAATTTCATGTCCTATAGATTATAATAAATAAGTAGGAGTTTCATACATCCTTAAAAGGGAAGTGTTATATTTACACGAGGAATCTTGATAAAGTAAAATTCAATTTGTAAGGATCAAATTACAGATCCCAGGAAGTCCCTATGGGTATCCTGATAATTACATCACATTAAATCAAGCACCATGGGATGAGTTATAAAAGTAATGTCTGAAATGATAGTTGCATCAAAATTAATTGGTTGAATGAATAATTGAGTAAGGTTAATTGAATTCCTAAACCCATATCTACTTTCATATCCCCTTGGGATTTCCAGTTTCGTATATGTTCTAAGTTGACACCCACTACCATTTCTACCCTAACCCAAAATGCACTATTCTATGGTTGGTCAAACACTAGGGAACCCACTAGGTCACTTGAGTCAAAACACTATAGATACATCATACTAAAGAACCTCTAACTCCTCACATAAGTGGAGGTATCCCAATTAGGATCCTCTAAGTTAGTACCATGTTCTCAGGTCAACACTTTATGTAGTAGGATTTCACATACCAGGGAATCGTGAATTGTGTATCATGATATATCTAGCTAAAAAGGGTTATGTATCTAAGGAGACCACCAAGATATGGGTTATGACCCAATCTCAGTGGAAAGGTCTCCCAATGATGATCAACATACACATCCCAATCCCAAACAAACTAAGGCTTGTCCACCTAATCCTATATGAAGGTTGGAACGTCTAACCAAGTGTAGTCGCACCTACTAAGTGGTCTAGAAGATACATGGTTTCTCAAGGTATAAGCCTCAGCCACAATAGACCAAGACATGAAGCATGCACATATGGGTTGTTAGTGACCCATGTCATTTTTCCATTGCAAGTATCCAATTAAATAACTAACCATGTTATTGGATTATATTTAAAAAAAGGTGTTTACATCAGGGGAGAACCTAAGAATACACATACCACTATAAACATGTATTGATTTCATGTGTTAGGTACAAAATACCACATAACTTTTATGAATCTTTACATTTATCTCGCAAAGGCTATATGCTATTTCCAAGGCCCTCCCAAACTCATTAGAGACATACCAGAGCCCTATCTCAAAACCAACCATCATAAATGTTTAATTAAAATTACATAATAATTAATTAATAGAACTCAACAATATATAAATAAATTAAATAAATGGAATTTAAAAGGTGTTAATCCAAAAAACTCACCAACCTATATCATCACACCAGATTCATAACCAAATGTTTTTCAACAAATCGACACACAATGTCAAACTTGAACTAAGAATAAGTAAAAAAGAAGTGGCATAAAAAACCACCCAATAATACTAATATAATCTTTAATTCTTTAAACATTCACATAAATGACATTACTCAATGAAAAAACATGTGGAAAGGTGAAGATGGCCTCTAGGTTCATCCTTCTCCTAGGAAGAGCATAAACCTTATCAATGGTATCCAATTACACAATGCTCTAGAGGAATCATGACCAAAATCCATAACCATTGAAACCAACAATATGGGAAGAATAGAAATAATACAATAGAATATATTAGAGTTTAATACATACCTCCAGGATTCCAACACGTCTGACAACATCCAATTCAAACCTAGAATGAGGGTGATCTCCCATGGAGGAAGGGAGAAGAAGGATGGTGCATGCGGCAGAGCTGTTGGGTGAAATGAGGGATAAAATAGGATAAACCCATTTATGATCTAGTGGGTAAAATTTTAATTTTCCTCAATTTAATGGATAAAATTTTTAGGCTTTATGTTTAGTAAAACAATGAGCTAAACGTGCGATCTTCACTACCCACATGGCCTCACCTCACACTGTTATAGTGCACAATTTATCAAACTATGAACCAAAAATATGTGTCCATTTGATCCTTTTCACCTAAATAAATAGTTATCTTGTACCCATAAAATTTTTAAGAAAACTATGTACCTTTAAAAAATGGGGAATACGATTAGAAAGCACTATTAAAGATAATTGTGCATCAAATGTGTGCCCTAAGATACACATTTCCAAAACTCCAATTTTGACTCTTGAACACCTATGATAAATCTAAAATTTATAAACCACATTATGAGAATCAAACAACTTCTAAAAACACTAATTTGAGTAATTTAAACCATTTTAATTTCATTCCAAATCTCGAGTCAATATTTGACCCATCCAGTAATTGAAAATTCAAATTCCTTCCAAAATTTTCCAACTCAAAAAACATGGAATTTTAAATCCTCCCCACATTAATACTTATTATCCCAATGAAGAATTCATGGAATAAAAATGAACCATCCAGACTACTTTGGTTTTGAACTCCATTCAAATGTCCACATTGCATTTTGAATTCCCAACAAGCTTCAAAGTATCATTTCAAACATACAATGATTAACTTTCCAAAACTTGATCCAACACACATAAACACTATTGAAAATCAAGGAAAAACTTACTCAACGACATCTAATCAAAACCATGATCACATTATCACCTTTGTAATTAACTATACTTTAGCATTTCCCACTATAATCTCTTACTTTAAATGGCCAATTCCAAGATAGGGTAATTCCACTATCATAATTTCACACTGAAACATGGCACTAGAATCCAAATAATGATTCCATAAAATTTATCTCATGCCACACTTGATAAAAAATGAGGACACTACTCTTGGTCCTCAGTTTTATCTGAAACGGTTGAAATCCACTCGACCAAGCTCAACTTGGTCAAGCCATATTTTCCCTAAAAATATTTGTCTGACCTTTAGACTACACCCATCTCATTCTAATGGTGTGTCCAATGTGGTTCTCACTGACCACATCCATCTATCCAAGAGAACACATTTCGATCCACTCTTAACTGACTATTCCAAAAAACTTTTTGCTTCATCAGTCAACACATCACTAAAACCCTATTTTATTCATTTAATGATATAAAAAAACTAAACAACCATCCAATGATAAGTATCAAGGTCCCATGACCCTTCTCATGTTATGTTCTTAAGGTGTAGAACAACACCCCACTCCCCACCATAGGATTATCTATATTATCACACCATTGAAATAAATTTCCAGTCACTATAGAAAATGTCCAAACTATTTTTTACATAATGACCAGTATGGAATGAAACCTACTCACTCCTAAGAACTAACTCACCGAATCACCCATTCCTTCTCCTCGAGAACAATTCCCCTAGGAAATGCCTAATTTCATCTCACAATGAGGGTCACCACCATCAAACGTCCAACAGTGCATTCCCCACAATTTAGATTACATTACATATCTCTTCGAGATTAACTATCAAGGAGTCATTTTAATCAAAATAGAAAATACATTTAAATAGATCAAAACAAATATTATTCTCACTTAATATAATTAGGATAGTGTCAAGATATTTGGCCTGGTCATCCCTTGGTTGGAGGTAAACAAATATTTCACTGATAATAATATATTATTGTCCTCAGCCAATACTCACATCAAATTAGATTATACTTGCCTATAACCAAACCCTAACACCACATCTTATGACAATGTGTGTCCAAGTCTTTCCACATGAGAGCCACCTTACGAAGATTGTTTTATTTCTCTAAAATCTCTAAGTACATGGAACTTCCTTTATTTTACCCAAAGCACCCGGAAACCATGCTCGTGAGTATCAAATTCAAATCCATTGACCTCCATCCCGTAACTATCCACTCACTAACATTCCACCAGTTGAATCATGATTCCATGTGTTTTATATAAAAAATTCCAAGAAATTCTTGCTGCATGGAACATCCATATCATTAATCTAAATAATCTCATGAAACTCCTCTTCAAAATTGAGCACCTTACCAATTCCATTATTTATCAATTGACTTTCCACCTCACAAAATCATTTTGGAAATAAATTTTTCAACCTCACAACCACTAGTTAATAGGGCCATTCACCTGAATGGTTCTGCACATGAAATCTAGTCTTGATAATAATGTACACTAGGTTCTTCCTCAAAAACCAAAGGCATCATCATACCAATATCATAAAACCAGATCATATCCCATTAACACATCTTAATACAATCATAAAACCAACCTAAATGCCCAAAAATGAGTCAGTATTGAGGGCCAACCCATCTCACAAGTTCCACTTGATCAAAATAGAAACTTAATTACAAGGCTCTAGTTTAAAATAAGGGCCTCTAGGCCTCCCACCAAGCCCCACTGATCAAAACTCAAGAGAGGCCCACAATATCAATTCACCTAGACCAGTAGGTCAAACCTCACACCAAGATCACATCTCATAGGGTGTCACAATACTCCCATCTCAACTATTACATGACATATAATACACTAGTAAAATTATCTATAAAAGATGGAAAAATTAAGGTAGGTAAATAGATCATTGACCTATGAGAATGAAAACCACTCAACATGGGTTCAATTATATAGGTTTTCAATTACAAGTTATAGAGTAAAACAACCTATAAGTTGTAATTAGAAACCCATTTAAGTACAAACCACTACTAATTATTAACTATGGGAGGATTATAATCAATTAAACATTTAAGGCATCACATTACAATCATCATCTTACTTGGCCCTGGTACTCTTCGAACATCCTCATAAGGAACTGCTCTCTAGAGGTACATGATATTAAGATAAAAAGATAACGAATTAATCCTCACCTAGAAAACCTATATGGTAATACCCCCTTGATGATCCAGTTTATTAAAAGCATTTTGGAACCTATCAGCATCACACTAGAGGATCTGACCATATAACCATGAATGAAGTTTGGTCATGTAAAATATCATTGTATATTAGATAGGAAAACTCCATTTAAGTTGTTACGAATCTTTAGTAAACCACACCTAAGAAGGATACAATAACAAAGGGTCTAGTATAATGAAATAATCTACCAAAGCTATCCTATGAGGGTCAATAGTACACAAAAAACATCATCTCAATGATTTTTTTCATACACCACTCATACGGTTTGGTTATGAATGATTTCATTCCAATCTATGTGGGAAAACACCATATAGGTTGTTACATGCACTTTAAATAACTATAAATAAGTAAAAACACACCCTATGGGTCCGACACTTTGGAAACATATTTTATAATGACTTACCAGGGTCAATACACCTTATATTCATGAAGAATGATCCACCTTCCTCACTATTAAACGTCTCACCATATATCTATATGACCTACCATCAGAAGGTAATATATATAAAAGTCCTCCCAATTGAGAAGAAATCCAACAAGAACCTATATAGGAAAAGACCATTTAGTTTTTTTGGACACTTTAAAAAATTGGGCTATGTCATCAGCACAATCAATCACTAGAATGAACAAAACAAGTGGACCATAAGTTCTAAATATTATGCATGTGATTCCACTTTCCTTTTTTTATCTTATAGTCAAAATTAGTCACTAGCCTCACACCAATGGGTCAAGATCCATAAAACCATAATCAATCATAAAATTCACACCATGTGTGCATCACAAAAAGTGAAAATCATATAAAACTGTAACATAACAAACCAAGACCAATGATACCATAACCCAAAAAAACATGAATTTTTATCGGAAGAAGTTATCTTGTTGCACCAATGTGATATCCATCCAATACTACAAAACAAATCTTTAACATCACTGATAAAGGGAACTTGTATCATCACTAAAAAAAGTGTATGTAGAGACCCAAATCTTTACGTACATGGACATTACATTAATTTTGCAGAATAATTAATACATAACAAAAAACAACACTCAAGGATTTTAATGGTTTAGTGTGTTTGGAAACTTGGAACAAAATCTTCTAATCATTGTGAAAGATCTTCAACCTCTCCCATAAAGATCTTACCCTTTGGTTTTATTACCTAAAACTTTTATTTATATCCTGGGGAAAAGAAAACATATAAAGGGTGATCTCAAATGCTCAGTAAGGGTAAACATAGAGAACATAAAGCAATCCATAAACGTTTGATTGCAAAAACTTGAACATAAAATCTAAACATCAAAATGTTGAGCAAAGACATAAATATTGGAAGTACATAAGGCATACATCATAATGGAACATTAATCCTGATGAAATATCCTGGAAAATAAAACATGTAATTGTGGCAACCATTAAGCACATGTTATGATTTCCATAGCAGCCAAGGAATTACTGCCAAGACCATCTTAGTGGACAAAGTTCCTTTCTGAATCGAGTTCACTCCTCGTTTCAGTCCTGTAACACTGAACCAGATTAACTTACCATTCCAACCATGTATATCTCATGAGATATAAATCTTTACCCAATGCATTGGAGGGAGATATAGGTCCCACCCATCTCATAATGAAACCATTATTATGTGTGCCAGAAAATCATAAATCATACGTAATAGCATAACCCATGTAATAAAAATGGGATTCTTAATCATCATGCCATCATAAAACAATACATATAATATAAAAAGACATCATAAAAATAATTACCTCATAACATAATCAACATAATTTAAAAAGAGGGACTGAAACAGAACCCTATATTATCTTAGATGGAAAATAATTTTGATAAAACACTTGAACTCCCTTCTTGAGGAAAATATCCTTTCTACTTCAAAAAATTTTTTCTTTCTTAACATGTCATATAATTTTAAACTAAAAGAAGTTGATTAAAAATAAACTTGAAAACTTGTGAAGGAAGCTTCATGGAAATAATGTTCTAAAAATCCATTCATGCCGTATAAGTTAAAAAAACATTCTTCTCGTACTTTGGCCGGAAAAGTCAAAAAGTACCTCGTACGAAAAACGACAAAAGATTCCTTTCATATCTTTTACTAAAAACTAAATGAAGGGTAAAATTGGATTTAAAAAATTGTAGGAGGATATAAATAATATTACATAATGAGGAAACATATATGTGGATGATAAATATTCCCCAGTAAATTCTGAAGGGAAAACAATCTCGGATAAAAATTGAGATTGCGAGATTTTCCCTTACCTTAGGTCCGATATGCTTCGTACGTATCCTAAACTCCTGTATAATTATTTAAATAATGTCATTGACTTATTAAAGAATCATATTCATTGTTAGGATATCATATATGGTTCAATTATGACTTTATATTACCCGTTCTTTTGTAAATTCCATGTTAAAGCAGCATTTTGGGTAAAATCGTTTTATTTATCGTACTTGTTTTGAATTGTTGTTATTGATATTATTATTGCATATATCATGATTTAATTACTTCCATAATGTAAATCCTGATTTATATATCACATATATTAAGTATATATATATATATATAATAGATAGATAAATGAAATGAAATACACCGTTCATGGAGACGGTAGGCCGTACGCACGCATGAATGCTTTTTTCATTTCCTTATTGACTTGAATGGAATTAAGTAAATAAAATATAAATAAATCCATTAGCATTATTATTTTATATATAACATTATTATTCATTATATATACTTTATAATCATAATTTAATAGTTATCATGGAGATTGAATCTCATCACGTCTTGGAGACGGTAATCCGTACGTACGCACGAGCGATGATATCATTCCCATAATTTTTAAATGGAATTGGAGTGGATGATATAATATCTCATAATCAGTATGATGTTATAATATCCATATATATTTATTCTTTACACCATTATACCCATCCAAGTAAGGTGGTGGTGGAAAAACAGATTACAGCACGACGTGGAGACGGTATTCCGTACGTACGCACGCGCGGTGATTTCATTTTCCATAGGATGGATAGAAGGTGAAATGGGGTTGTTTCATATTTATAATAACATATAAGTATATAATTAATAATGATGTTATTACTTTATAATGAATCAACTAAAGAAGAATAATTTTAAGAAGAAAGAAATTGGAAAGGATCGGTAATGGATATTACCTCTTCTTTGATGCGCCTCTTCTTAACCTCCTCTGAGGGCACTAGGGCTGGTCTTTGAAGAAGACCAGAACCTCTAGGATGTTTCTTGAGAAGTGTATAATAGAAATTTTCAGGGTTTTTCCGAGCTTGATGGCTCAAAGTGGTGTGAGGAATAGGGGGAGGAGGTGCCCTTTTATAAGGGAGGAGAAGGGCACCTTTGGAAAAACTCAAAATATTATTTTATTATAAAGTCATTTTAGATTTTTAATAGCTCCAAATTGATTTATTTAGAAGCTAAGGTGGGTATGGGTCGAAATCCTCTCATCCAATATTATTTAGAAAAGTTTATGTAACTATTTTAACCTTATCATTTAGATTTAACTCTAAGTTAAATAATTTAACTTTTACCGTGTCTTCTTGTTTTCTTACACTATATGGTTAATAAACTTACTATAACAAGACAAAAAAACCCCAAGTGGTTCATTAATAATATATATATCCTTATATAAGTCATTTGGCCGAACCTTAGTTTTTTAGGAATAAAATAACAATTAATAATATAATATTTTAAAAAAAACTATTTTATGTCAATTTTGACACTATTTGGTAATTGATTTTTGTGAAAATCATAACAACCTGATTAGTTCGAAAAAAGTTAATTAAATCAATAAAAACATGTCATATTAACCTATAAAATTAGTGGAATTTATAAAAAGTCTAAAATTACATTTATTTGAGTATTTATAATATCAATTATGTTAATATTTCCTTAAAAAGGTAATTACTGCATCATCATTGTTTCATATATAAATTAAATTATTTAAAGTCCAAAAATTATAAATAAAATAAAATTATGTATGAAATCTTTTTATCTCTATATTGAATATTTATAGTCGAATTTTTCTTATTTATAACCCTATATTAAAATTTTTTAGTTATTAAACATTGATTTTAACAATTTTAACTCTTTTTTAAATAAAATAATAATAAGTGTCTTAATCTTATCCAAGTGGACCTAAATGGTCATATTTTATTCCTAAGGTTGTTTTTGGTCGAATTAAACTTATCCAATAGAATTAGGACATGTGTTAGGGTAATAGTAATATCATTTTCACCCTTAATTTCCCTATTTACTTTTAACTATGGCAAATAAAAGTAAAAAGTTACTATTCACCAAAGATTATTTTTATCTCATTGAACCACATTTTACTTACTAACATCAACCATGTCTCTCGGATTTTTTAAATTACATTCACATAAGCGGTAAAATTATGTTTTATGTAAATTTGCAAATTCTCCTAGGAGGTGGGTAAAAGACGGTGAAAAGTTCAATAAAATTTTTATATATCTAAAATTATGATAAAATGACTCCAATTAATTACATTGAACTTATATGGGTATTATGTATCAATTTGTACGTAATATAAATTTAAATAAAATAAATAATTATTTAAATAAAAATTCGGTTTTTAAATAGTAACCCAGTGTTTTCATTATTCATCAAAAATTGAAAGTTTTCAGAAAAATTCCAAAATTTCACCCTAAACTAATTTCGATATTCCGAATCAAAAAATGAAGTACATTTTGAAAGATAAAATTTCAAAAAGTGGGTATTACTATTCATAATGTCTAGTTCATAATAATATTATAATAATATCTCGTATAGTGAAACTTGGTATTACGTACTACACACGCTATCGAAGAAGGTCTTGATTGCGTGTAATGTAAGCCAAGTCAGAGATGCGTGTAGTCAAATATCTGTTTGGTGTTGCCTATAACATAATCAAAACTTATTTCATTTATACATTAAAAAAAATCTATACATAATGTTCTGTAGAATAATTTCTACAAAACGAAATTGAAATTGTGTGTAACACTAGCCAAGAATAGTGTTGCGTATACTGCAAGCTAATACAGTGTTGTGTATAGTACAATCTAATCTTGGTGTAGCGTACAACACAAGACATCAAAGTAATTAAAAATAATATTTCTCATAAAATCTCGGGCTGTTACATTCTACCCCCTTAAAATGAATTTTCCCTCAAAATTCGCTGGGGTTATAAATGGTTTACTACTTGAAAGTTTCTTTCATAGAAACCCACATTGTAAAAAGGAATACTAAAACTTCATTTTAAAAAGGAAATTTAGAAATGTAACGGTTACCAAGATTAAATCATCACTGGGTTTCCATATAGGAGAACATAGGTGAAAATAGGGATATGGAATAGAAATCTAACCATCATGTTTTGATGGAGAGTGGTAGAGAACATGGATATGAAAAAGAAAAAAATCACAAATCCATAAATTTGTGATGATTTAAGGTACCATCTGATTCATCGGATATGAGGGCACTAGGACAACATTTTTGGTTTTGAAGATCATTTCCCTAAAGTTGAAGAATTTGAATTAAAAGGAATACTTACTTTATTTTGATATAATATCACCGTTGTTCGTGCCTTGAACAATTTCCACTTTATCTCTTAAAGAAATGAAGTTGAATTTGTCATTCATGAAGTGTTAGCAGATCATGTGATAGAATGATGGGTCATTCCATCTGTCTCAAACAAAAGGTTGTCAATAGTTATATACCTAAGTCCATCTATTGTATATCGTTTCAAAAATGGACTTATACTTCATCTATCATACTGCTTAATAAAATAAAACTAGTTTCTACTAACCAGAGACTTCCTGTAGGCCAGTTGTAGGAAATAAAGGCCTGTTGCACTTCGATTGTGGGTTCGATTCCCACAACCTTGTCTAACGTGACAGGTTGTCGCCTATTCTACAGGTTGTCCTTTTTCTTAAAACTATACTATTATATCATTCCAAAAAAAGTTCCGGACTTAATCAATACTATCTTATGTCCACTTAATCCATTACAACCTTAAGACTTATCCAAAATACTTCTTTCCATACTCATAGTATAAAGAATACGATTACTATAAAGGTATTGTAACAAGCATGGGAATACCTTCATTTATCCCAGATATATCTTGTTAATCGCATGTGAATACCTTAGTCATGTATTCTCTTGAAACATGAATTACCATAGAACCATATGCTATCAAAAGTTAACTCTTTCCACATCCAAAATTCCTATATACTCAAACCATGATATCAATTTGTCCTTATATCAGTCATGAGCTCATGAATACTATCAAACATATTATTTTCTTCTTATCCCTTCATTATGTGCATATCAACTACTTTCCAAAAATAGTTCAATCACTTTTCACGGTTACTGGTACCATACAATTATTGAAAACTAGTACATAAATATTCTAAAATTCCACAATACTATAAATGAGATTCCATGATACTATTTTGAAATCCCATTACATAAACACTTAATCATTCCACAACATCATTTTCATATTCAACATCGCAAATACTAATCACATGTGACGTCTATTTGTCCCTTTCCTTAAGAGGTTGCTCACGTAGATCATCATTAAACCTTGGATTAGGGCATTGATTAGCATAATGCCCCATTTGCTTGCACTTGAAGCATTGAAGTGTTGGTGGAGGGTTCTCTGAAGTCTTTTCTCTATTCAAATCATTTGAAACCTTTTTCCCATTACTTCGGCACTCAGCTGCTCGATGACCTTCTTTTCCACACTTGACAAATTTTCTAGTACCTTTTAGACAATCTTCACCATGCTTCTTTCCACACTTTGAGCATAAAGTAACATTCACCTTCTTTTTACCACTGTTCTTGAACTCCATCTTTTGTTTCTTGTCAAAACCATGAGATAGATGCGTAACACCAACTTCCAGTTCTACCTTGATAGAACAACACAAAATTTCTTCATAGCTACTGAAGTCTATTATAGCTAATTCCCTTTGAAGACTTGGTTTTAATCCACTGAAGAATAGATCAACTTTACTTTCAGGTTGAATGATAAATCTAGATGCATACCTTGAAAGCCTTGTAAAATTCACCTCGTATATACCAACAGATTCATCATCCTTTTGCTTAAGCTCAAGGAACTCCTTTTCCATCTTTGTTCGACGAATATGAGGGAAGTACTTATTGAAAAATAAGTTCTTGAACTCATCACATTACATAGTTTCAATTTCATCTTGGGGCCTCGTATTCCTGATAAGATTCCACCATTGATCAGCTTCACCTTCCAAACGATATACTGCTAATATGACTTTATCATGCTCAGAACATTGTAGAACTTAAAAGATCTTTTCAGTGGTACTGATCCATTTTTCAGCCACTAATGGATCAGAAGACCCGTTGAATGAAGGTGGACACTGCCTCATGAAGGATTCAACAGAATGTTTCTCCTTTCTCGGCTCATTTGGAAGTCCAAAATGATTCATAGCTTGTGTAAGTATAGAAATAAGATTGTGCACTCCATCTCCCATAACATTGGTTTGTTCAGGAGGACAATATTTGCATCATCCATTACATTGATCAACATGGTTCCTTCGGGTTCCAGCCATCGTTTAAAACCCAAAAAGAGTAGCGTGAGTCAAACATCATGATAGGGAAAACAACATAATAAAGGGGGAGTACCTTCTATATATTACATACTAGGTTTAATTATAATTTCGTTACCATAACTCTAGGACTATAACCTATAATTATACATATCCTTAGGGACATCCCTAGACATACCTTAGAAATATCTCTAGGGATCTCACTAAAGTTCTCGCATCCTAGTTTCCAAAGGTTGACTAAAACTTTGCTCTGATACCAACTGTAGAGACCCAAATCTTGACGTACATGGACATTACATTACTTTTTCAGAATACTTAATACATAACAAAAACAAACACTCAAGGATCGTAATGGTTTAGTGTCTTTAGAAACTCGGAACAAAATCTTTTAATCGTTGTGAAAGATCTTCAACATCTCCCATAAAGATCTTCCCCTTTGGTTTTATTACCTAATAATTTTCTTTATATCCTGGAGAAAAGAAAACATATAAAGGGTGAGCTCAAATGATCACTAAGGGTAAACATAGAGAACATAAAGCAATCCATAAACATTTGAATACAAAAACATGAACATAAAATCTAAACATCAAAATCTTGAGCAAAGACATAAATCTTGGAAGTACGTAAGGCATATATCATAATGGAACATTAATCCTGATGAAATAGCTTTGAAAATAAAACATGTAATTATGGAAACCATTAAGCACATGTTATGATTTCCATAGTAGCCAAGGCATTGCTGCCAAGACCATCTTAGTGGACAAAGTCCCTTTCTGAATCGAGTTCACTCCTCGTTTCAGTCCTGTAACACTGAACGAGATTAACTTTCCGTTCCATTCATGTCTATATCATGAGATATAAATCTTTACCCAATGCATTGGAGGGATATATAGGTCCCAACCATCTCATAATTAAACCATTCTTATGTGTTCCACAAAATCATAAATCATACGTCATAGCATAACCCATGTAATAAAAATGGGATTCTTAATCATCATGCCATCATAACACAATCCATATAAGATAAAAGGACATCATAAAAATAATTCCCTCATAACATAATCAAAAAAATTTAAAAATAGGGATAGAAACAGAACCCTATATTATCTTAGATGGAAAATAATTTTGATAAAACACCTGAACTCCATTCTAGAGGAAAATATCCTTTATACTTCAAAAACATTTTCCTTTCTTAACATGTCATATAATTTTAAACTAAAAGAAGTTGATTAAAAATAAACTTGAAAACTTGTGAAGGAAGCTTCATGGAAATAATGTTTTAAAAATCTATTCATGCCGTATAAGTTAAAAAAACATTCTTCTCGTACTTTGGCCGGAAAAGTCAAAAAGTACCTCGTACGAAAAACGACAAAAGATTCCTTTCATATCTTTTACAAAAAACTCACCGAAGGGTAAAATTGGATTTAAAAAATTTTAGGAGGATATAAATAATATTACATATTGAGGAAACATGGATTTGGATGATAAATATTCCCCAGTAAATTCTGAAGTAAAAACAATCTCGGATAAAAATTGAGATTGCGAGATTTTCCCTCACCTTAGGTCTGATATGATTCGTACGTATCCGAACCTTCTGTATAATGATTTAAATAATGTCATTGACTTATTACAGAATCATATTCATTTTTATGATATCATATATGGTTCACTTATGACTTTATATTACCCGTTCTTTTGTAAATTCCATGTTAAAGAAGCGTTTTGGGTAAAATCGTTTTATTTATCGTACTTGTTTGGACTTGTTGTTCTTGATATTATTATTACATATATCATGATTTAATTACTTAAATAATGTAAATACGGATTTATATATCATATATATTCAGTATATATATATATATATATAATAGATAGATAAATGAAATGAAATACACCGTTCATGGAGACGGTAGGCCGTACGTACGCTTGAACGTTGTTTTCCTTTCCTTATTGACTTGAATGGAATTAAGTAAATAATATATAAATAAATCCAGTAGAATTATTATGTTATATATACCATTATTATTCATTATATATACATTATAATCATTATTTAATGGTTAACATGGAGATTGAATCTCATCGCGTCGTGGAGATGGTAATCCGTACGCACGCACGAGCGATGATATAATTACCATAATTTTTGAATGGAATTGGAGTGGATGATATAATATCTCATAATCAGTATGATTTTATAGTATCCATATATAGTTATTCTTGACACCATTATACCTATCCAAGTAAGGTGGTGGTGGAAAAACTGATTACACCACGGCGTGGAGACGATATTCCGTACGTACGCACACGTGGTGATTTCGTTTTCCATAGGATGGATAGAAGGTGAAATGGGGTTGTTTAATATTTATAATAACATATCAGTATATAATTAATACTAATTTTATTAATTTATAATGAAACAACTAAAGAAGAAGAAGTTGAAGAAGAAAGAAATTGGAAAGGATCGGTAATGGATATTACCTCTTCTTTGATGCGCCTCTTCTTAACCTCCTCTTAGGGCACTAGGGTTGGTCTTTGAAGAAGACCAGGACCTCTAGGATGTTTCTAGGGAAGTGGAGAAGAGAAAGTTTCAGGGTTTGGCTGAGCTTGATGGCTCAATGTGGTGTGAGGAAGAGGGGGAGGAGGTGCCCTTTTATAAGGGAGGAGATGGACACCTTTGGAAAAACTCAAAATATTATTTTATTATAAAGTCATATTCGGTTTTTAATAGCTCCAAATTGATTTATTTAGAAGCTAAGGTGTGTATGGGTAGAAATCCTCTCATCCAATAGAATTTGGACAATTTTAGGTTACTATTTGAACCTTATCATTTAGATTTAACTCTATGTTAAATAATTTAACTTTTACCGTGTCTTCTTATTTTCTTACACTATATGGTTAATAAACATACTATAACAAGACCAAAGTACCCAAAGTGGTTAATTATTAATATATATATTTCCTTATCAATGTCATTTGTCCGAAACATAGATTTTTAGGAATTCAATAACAATTAATAATATAATATTTGTTTTAAAAACTATTTTATGTTAATTTTGACACTATTTGGTAATTGATTTTTGTGAAAATCATAAAAACCTGATTAGTTCGAAAAAAGTTAATTAAATCAATAATAACATGTAATATTAACCTATAAAAGTAGTGGAATTTATAAAAAGTCTCAAATCAAATTTATTTGGGTATTTATAATATCAATTATGTTAATATTTCCTTCAAAAGGTAATTACATCATCATCATTGTGTCATATATAAATTGAATTATTTAAAGTCCAAAAATTATAAATAAAATACCATTATGTATGAAATATTTTTATCTTTATAAGGAATATTTATAGTCAAATTTATCGTATTTATAACCTTATATTAAAAATGTTTTAGTTATTAAACTTTGATTTTAACAATTTTACCTCTTTTTTAAATAAAATAATAATAATTGTCTTAATCTTATCCAAGTGGACCTAAATGGTCATATTTTATTCCTAAGGTTGTTTTTGGTCAAATTAAACTTATTCAATAGAATTAGGACATGTGTTAGGTTAATAGTAATATCATTTTTACCATTAATTACCCTATTTACTTTTAACCGTGGTAAATAAAAGTAAAAAGTTACTATTCACAAAAAATTATTTTTATCTCATTGAACCAAATTTTACTTACTAACATCAACCGTGTCTCTTGTATTTTTGAAATTCCATTCACAGAAGTGGTAAAATTAAGTTTTATGTAAATTTGCAAATTCTCCTAGGAGGTGGGTAAAAGACGGTGAAAAGTTCAATAAATTTTTTATATATCTAAAATTATTATAAAATGACTCAAATGAATTACATTGAACTTATATGGGTATTATGTAACAATTTGAACCTAAAGTAAATTTAAATAAAATAAATAATTATTTAAATAAAAAGTCAGGTTTTAAACTGTAACCTAGTGTTTTCACTATTCATCAAAAATTGGAAGTTTTCAGAAAAATACCAAAATTTCACCCTAAGATAATTTCAATATTCCGAATCCAAAAATGAATTCCATTTTGAAAGATAAAATTTCATAAAGTGGGTATTACTATTCATAACTACTAGTTCATAATAATATCTCATCTAGTGAAACGTGGTATTGCGTACTACACACGTTATCGAAGAAGGTCTTGATTGCGTGTAATGCAAGCCAAGTCAGGGCTGCGTGTAGTGAAATCTCCGTTTGGTGTTGCGTATAAAATAATCAAAACTTATTTCATTTATACATTTAACAAAATCTATACTTAAGGTTGCGTAGAATAATTTCCACAAAACGAACTTGAAATTGTGTGTAACACTAGCCAAGAATAGTGTTGTGTATTCTGCAAGCTAACACGATGTTGCGTATAGTACAAGCGAATCTTGGTGTACCGTACAACACAAGACATCAAAGTAATTAAAAATAATATTTCTCATAAAATCTCAGGCTGTTACAGTGTAGATAATGGGTAGATTTTATCAATGCCAAGAAAATCACTGATTATCGGTACCCTCTATCAGTGCTTTTCTATAACACTGATAAAAGGTACCCTTTATCAGTAATTTATTTTTAGCGTTGATAATGGGAACCAATTATCAACACTTTATTTTTAGTGCTGATAAAGGGTATAATTTTACATCAAATATTATCACTCATAAAGGTCTCAAATAAAATGAAGTAATTAAACAAATAACAATTAAAAATGAATAAATTATGAAAAATACTGACAATTTTATTAATTAAATAAGTATTCATAAAAATGAATAAATTTAATATACATATATATAAATAATAAATATTAATAAATAATATATAATAAATATATATATTTTTATAATTAATTAATGAAATAGTTAAAAAATAGAAAATAAAAATAAATAAATTAAGTAATATATTACACATTTTATGAATTAAAAAATTATTGATAAAAATGAGTAATTTTAATGTACATATAAATATATTATAAATATTAATAAATAGTATATATTAAATATAGATATATAAAATGAATAGATTATAATAATTAAAAAAAATATTTAAAATGAATAAATATTAATAATTAAACCAAAAAAATTAAAAAACGAATAAATTACAAAATTATTAAAAAATTATTAATGAAAAAATTATTAATAAAATAGTAATAAATATTACATATTAAATATAAATATATAAAAAATGAATAAAATGTAATAATTAAAAACATACTAATGTATTATTAATTTTTAATGGTTTTTATACAAAGTTATTCATTAATACATTTAATATAGAAATATATTCATATATATATATTTCTACATTTATATATCAATTTATATAATATTTCCTAAAATATGATTTATATAATAAAAAATATTAATGATTACATTAAATAAGAAATATATTTATTGAAATATGATTTATAATTAAAAATTGATATTAACTAAAAATACTGACTTATTGCATCGTGTAATGGACATAATTGAGTATATTTTGATTTCTCAAATTAAAATATATCAAAGGTGTGTTACATTGATTTCACATACATATATGTAATTAATTCATTTTTATATGCAATACATGCACAAATATTAATATAATTAATGAAATCATATATAGAAACACATACACCTAATACATATATATAATTTATTCAAATATTTGTATTCATCTTAGAATTTTATTATAAGATGATATATTTTATATATTGGGTTTTTAATCAGTAAATTTTAATTATTTATTTTTAATATTATTACAGTTATATATTATTTATTCATTATTTATTTTTTTATTATTTATAATTTAATCAATTTCTATTATTTATTAATAGATATTTATTCACCATGTTTTTGTATTTCCAATTTTTTTCCATTTTTTTTTACTAAAAAGGCAGGGGCCGGGAAACATTGCGGGTGATGGCCCAGCCCACGAGTGGTTACGTGGTCAGGCATGCAGTGGCCCGAAAATGCCCTACCTTCCCCAGGCCCACCCAAGGGGTGAAGCCCAGTTCCCCAACGGGGGCCGGTGCTGCGTAAACGCTTGGGTAACCGGCGTGCAGTCGTGCACCGCGTGTGGTGAACATGCTTTTTAAAGCATACCCCCTGACAGGGTTCGAACCCCCCGACCTCCCCTGAGGGAAGCGGAGCCTTCGACCACTCCACCACACCCACAGGGGCGAAACGTGTGTAAGGGTAAGGCTCGTCTCCCACTGGGGGCCCCGCCATGCCAAGCGCGCCGCACATTCCCCGACTAGGCAAATGGCTTTGAATCACCCTGTGCATAATACGCACAGTAAGGGAATGAACATAAGGATACATCTCAACCACATGAGTTAGGAGGCATGACATAATGATATCCAAAGCATGAAACTTATAAAATAATTTAATATAAGAATGGGATCATATAAACATGGAATCATATAAATGTGGCAGAATCAAAAAACATTTCTTTAGTACTGGTCAAGGCTAACCGCCAATCCCGTTTCACATCGCATCTCATGAGACTTATCCTTACCCAATGCATTAGAGCGCTATCTGGGCGCACCCATCTCAAAATTTTCATGAATATTCCTTCCACATAAATATTCTTACCACATAAATCTTCTTTCCACATGAGTAATCATACATAATCAATTGTTCATAAACATAAGGTTACCCATAGTGAGAATTGGGTACCACAATCATGACATTAAGCATAAACAATGAGTGTATCATGAAAGTGTCCATGAAAGAAAGGGATTAGAACATACATGGACGTTCATATGGTAATTTAGGCATAAAACATGGTAGGTGGTAACAAATAGAAGTGACATCACATAATAAATGTATTTGAGAGACATTAGCTTTAAAACATTTTTGTGCGGTTTTAAGGAAAATATTATAGAGATTTTAAAATAGTAAAGAAGACATTATTTTATATCAAAATAGAATTGAACCAATAAGGTTTTCATAATAAAAATACTGAATTTACAAAGACAATGTTTCCTTAAAATAGAATAAATAGTGCACTTGAAATTGGGTAAAAGTTTGGGAAGTTCCTTTAAAACGAGTGTGCTTATTGGGAAATATCGAGGAGAGATTCACTTAAAAGCATGTATATCCTCAAAAGATAATGTGAGAAGGATATTGGAACATGATTTTGGATCATATAAAAATAATTTGTAAGTTATAGATAAAAATAAAAGATAACTACATTTTGGTAAAAAGAAATATAGAGCAACCCAGAGGAATAAATGAAGTTTGGGTAGAATCCTTAATGGTTTATTGGCATGGTATCAGGTGTAACTAAGAGGGATTTATGAGAGAGATAAGAGGTTTCTAATCACTTAAAAAACATTAGGTAAGTATGGGGAAGGTGTATACACGTACCCCATCACTTTTTATAACACAAAAAGGAATTTTATAGAGAACAATCTTGATTAAGAGTAAAAAAGGGGAGGACCCCTTACCTTAAATCTGCTGGTGTTCTCCACTTGTTATTAACGACCAGAATAAAAAAATTATGCTTATTAATTAATAATTCCAGAACAAATTCTAAATTCAATTAATTTATTATAACCCTTTTTAGTTCATTCAAATCCTTTTTGATTAGTTACAAGGTTCAATTTCATTGTTCGGGCTCATTTGTTTACTTGGCTTTAAAAGATCAGTTCCCTTATATTCTAGTTTGGATTATATGCAAGATGAAAGTAGTTGTCCAGAATTGAAGTTATATTATTTAGTTCATATCCAGGAGATTACATGGTTTTAATTTTAATTAGGTCACTATAGTTAAGTCGAATTATTATATATATAACCACGGTGATAATCGTTTTTGTTAATCAGTGGATTTGATTACAAAGAATGTGGTTTGCTTTATAACTTAATTCCAAACGTACCAAAGGATTACAAAACCAATAATAGGATATATTACATATATAATAATCTGGTTCAACTATAACACAAATGTTTTTATAACCAGAATTAAATATAATAATAGAAATTGATAAATCGTTGTCCTTGAATGTGCTAAATTTTCACATCTCAAACGGTGCTTTCATTTCATTCAAATAAAAGGGTGGGGAAAGGAGAGAAGATAATGAAATATACCAATAGAATGAAGAAACTCCAGTACATTTATGTTACTAGATTTTTCAAACTATTATGGTGAAGGTAGGTGAGGAAATAAATAAAAAGAAAAGAACTTATAGGAAAAGAAGAAATTGGTTAGAGGAATTTACCTATTGAGACTTCCTCCACTGAGAATCTCTTAAGGGGAAAGGTTTTAGTATTTTGAGGAGGATGAGAGATTTTTTAAGTGGGGGAGGACCTTGGGGAGAGATTTGGGTAGAATAATGGAAAACCACAAGTCTTGAGATGAGTGGAGAGAAGAGGGAGTGAAGGGGTGTTTTTATAGTGGAGGAGAGGAGAGATTTCATAATATTATAAACATTATTTTTTATTTCATCCCAAGATAAGGAATAGTAAGTATTCCATGACCAAGAATAGTTATTTTATCATGTGATACCGAAACAAGTGGGCTTACATCAGTATAACATCATCGATGACTCAACTAATCCATTATTTAGCATTTATTGTGAATTATTGGATTCTACTATTCATAAAAAATACAAGTATTTCAGAAAAATCCCAAAAGTTCACCCTAAACATTTTTAAATGTGTAGAATCCAAAAATGAAGTCCGTTTATCAAAAATATGTTTCTAAATATGACTATTTTAACATTTAATTAAATTAATAATTTATTACCAAAACCAGTTTTAAAACATTCATTAACTTATTATAAAAATATAGGTATATCATACTTCCAACTTGAATATTATTTTTATATCGCCATAGTTGAGGTTTCTATTAATTAGGGTATATCACTGTTCATAAGGGTATGTTACTATTCATTACGGTAGGTTAATATTCACCAAAAATTAAGTTTTTCTTATCGGACTCCCAATAACTTTCTGATCACAACCGTGTATGCCAGATTTTCAAAATTCCAATCGCAGAAGTGAAAAAATTATGTTTAAAGGTCACTTAGCACTTAGTAGTTCATTATGTTGTGTTTTCATGTGATTTTATGATATACTTATGAGATTGAGATTTCTATTGAAAAAAAATGGGTCGTTAAATTCTTCCCCCTTATGAAATTTCACCCTCAAAATTTCATTTTACATTCTAAGCCAAAAATAGGTGTGGGTACTTTTACATCATTGCTTCCTCTAATTCCCATGTTGCCTCTTCGTCCTTATGGTTTCTCCATAGTACCTTGACCGGATGAGTAGTCTTGTTGTATAGAACTTTTTTTCTATGATCCAAGATTTTCATTGGCTTCTCCTCGTAAGAGATATAATCCTCCAACTGTACCACCTATGAAGAGAGTACATGTGAAGGGTCTGGTATGTACTTCCTTAAGAGGGATACATGAAAGACGTCATGTACTTTCGACATGGTAGGTGGAGGTGCCAGTCGATAGGCCACATCTCCGACTCGATCAAGGATCTCAAAGGGGCCGATGTACCTGGGACTTATGTTCCCTTTCTTCCCAAACCTCATGACCTTATTCCATGGGGATATACGTAGAAATACCATGTCTCCAACTTTGAACTCAAGTTCTCATTGAGGATTCTCTGCATAACTCTTCTGTCAAATTTGGGCTGCCTTGATATGATGCTGAATGGTTTTCACCTTCTCCACCATTTCTTTGACCATTTAAGGTCCTAGCAGCTTAGACTCACCAACTTCATCCCAACATGCCGGTGTTCTTCACCTTTTCCCATTAAGGGATTCATATGGTGCCATTCAGATGCTCGAGTGGAAATTATTTTTGTAGGAGAATTCAACCAATGGAAGATGTTGGTCCCATCCTCCTTTGTATTCCATTGAACATGCTCTCAACATGTCTTCCAATATATGAATAGTTTGCTCATATTGGACATCAGTTTGATGATGATAGGCTGTACTGAAGTTCATTTTAGTGCTCAAAGCATGCTGAAGACTTTTCCAGAACTTTGAGGTGAATCTCGGATCATGATCAGATACAATAGATAGTGGTACTCCATGCAGCCTTAACACTTCTTTTACATAAATCCGTGCAAGTTGATCTAATGAGAAGTCCTCTCAAACCACAATAAAGTGAGCTGTCTTCATAAGACAATCCACAATGACCCATATAGCATTGTTTTCTCTAGATATCTTTGGAAGTCCAGTGACAAATTCCATGGTAATGTTCTCCCACTTTCATGCTAGTATGGGTAGTGGTTGCATCATCCCCTTAGACTTTTTTCTCTCAGCCTTCACTTGCTGACATATGAGGCACTTTGATGTATATTCAGAAATCTCCCTTTTCATATTGTCCCACCAAAAGTTTTCTCAGAGATCTTGATACATCTTTGTGCTCTTGGGGTGGATAGAGAAGGTTGATCTATGTTCATCATTCAATAGATCCTTCTTTTTCTCTGGATCAGATGGTACACATAATCGTGTCCCAAATCTTACAACTCCTTCCTCATCAATTTTGAAATCGGAGGATTTCCCATTTTTAACAGCTTCCACCCTTTTATGAATTTCCACATCCGTTCTTTGAGCATCCTTTATTTTCTCCAAGATGGATGGTTGAGCAATCATTTGAGAAAGGATTGATGATGTTCCTCCCTTAATGATTCCCATGTACATCCTTTGAAAATATAAGATGATCGAATCCTTTTCAATTCTCATCATAGATAAATATGCAGGATCCTTTCTACTTAGAGCATCCGCCACCTTGTTTGACTTACCGGGATGGTAGTGGATTGAGCAGTCATAATCCTTGATGAGATCTATCTATATTTGGTGGTGCATATTAAGCTCTTTCTGTGTGAATATATATTTGAGACTCTTGTGGTCAGTATATATCTCACATTTTTTCCCATAGAGATAATGCCGCAAGATTTTCAACACAAAGATCACATCCGCCAACTCCAGATCATGCATGACATAGTTTTGCTCATGGATTTTCAGCTGCCTTGAGGCATAGGATATAAATTTATCATTTTTCCTTAGCACACAGCCTAAGAATTTATTATAAGCATTACTATACAACACAAAGAGTTCTCCAATTGAAGGGAGTGTGAGTACTGGCGTAGTGATAAGCCTCTTTTTCAACCCCTTTAAACAGTCTCCACATTCCTATGTCTAGACGAACTTTACTCCCATCCATGTCAGCTTGGTCATTGGGATTGACAATCATGAAATGTTCTTCACGAATCGTCGATAATACCCAGCTAGACCTAAAAATCCACGGATATCCGTTATAGAAGTTGGCCTTGTCCACTCTTCAATTGACTTTGTCTTGGAAGGGTCGATAGATATCCCTTTCCTAGTGATAACATGTGCCAAGAATGATACTTCCTCCATCCAGAACTCACATTTACTATACTTTGCATACAACTTTTCCCTTGTCAAAGTCTTTAACATAGTTTAAAAATGCTCCTCATGTTCCTCCTTTCTCTTGGAGTATATCAGAATGTCATCAATAAAGACCACCAAAAATTTGTCGAGGCATTCTATAAAGACTCTATTAATTAAATCCATGAAAATTTCTAGAGCACTAGTGATTCTGAAGGGCATCACTATGAACTCATAGCGTCCTTAACTCGTTCAAAAGGAAGTCTTGGGAATATATTCCTTCCTCACCTTTAGTTGGTGATATCCTGACCGAAGGTCCACATTAGAGAAATAACTGGCCCCACGAAGCTGATCGAACAAGTCATATATCTGGGGAAGGGGATACTTTTTCTTTATAGTGATTTTATTGAGCTCACGATAATCAATGCAGAGGTGCATTGATCCATCCTTCTTCTTGATAAAGAGGACTGGAGCACCCCACGGTGAAGCACTCGGGCATAGAAAACCCTTCTCCATATTCTCCTATAACTACTTCCTCAGCTCTTCTAGCTCTACGGTGGCCATTCTGTAAGGTGTATTTGAGACTGGCAGAGATCTAGGGATAAGTTCAATTGAGAACTCAACCTCTTGGTCAGGAGGAAGACTAGGAAATTCATCGAGGAATACATATGTGTAATCCCTCACAATGGGCATGTCTTCAAGAATGATTCTATCCTTTGTACCAATCATTTGAGCTAGATATGCTTTCTCACAAGGAAGTAGCATCCAAACATGAGACAAAGATTCTAAAGGAGACTCATCTTCTTCCTTACAATTGTAAATAATCGAAGGATGCTTCGGGATGCGAAAAGTGATCTCTATTTCTGGACAATTGATTTTGTCCTTGTACAAATATAGCCAATCCATGCCCAAGATAGAATCGAACTCCACTAAAGGAAGTTTGAAAAGATTTTCTGAGAGGTTCATTCCACAAACATTAACCGAGGAGGATTTATAAACCTTGGATGTAATAATTGCCCCATTCTTTGTTCTCATAGATAACTTTTCCTCCAAATTTTGAGGTGGTGTTTGAATAGTCCTACTATACTTGTAAGATATGAAAGAATGCGTAGAACCAGAATCAAATAGTACTCTTTCTATTCTTGAATGAATAAAAATCGTACCTGTCACCACATCATTTTCCAGATCTACCTCAGTAGTAGTGATAGCATAAGCCCTTCCTTGTAGCCTTGGAGGTTCTTGTTTACTGCCTCCGACAACCCTCGTCTTAGGGAAATTGTTCACATAATTACCAAGCTCCTTGCAGTTATAACACTACATTGCAGGCTGAGTGTTGATCTGAACCTTCCTTTATTCTTCAATATTAGCGGGATTTTTCATGTCCCTTCAGCAGTTCTTGGCTAGATGACCAAATGTTCTACATTTGAAGCAATTATTGGTTCCCTTGAGATCATGTCGCCAAATTTTCTACGCAAATATCACAACTGCCAACTCCAGATCATGCATGGGATAGTTTTGCTCATGGATTTTCAACTGCCTTGAGGCATAGGATATAACTTTATAATTTTTATTAGAAATAGCCTAAGACTTTCTTAGAAGCATCACTATACACCACAAAGTGTTCTCCAATTGAAGGGAGTGTGAGTAACGGTACAGTGATAAACCTCTTTTTCAAATCCTTAAAACAGTCTTCACATTCCTATGTCCAGACGAACTTTACTCCCTTCTGTGTCATCTTAGTCGTTGGGTTTGACAATCATGAAAATTTCTTCATGAATTGTCGATAATACCCAGATAGACCTAAAAAGCTGTGGATATCCATTACAGAAGTTGGCCTCTACCACTCTTCAATTGCCTTTATCTTGGAAGGGTCCACAGATATCACTTTCCTGGTTATAACATGCCGCAAGAATGATAATTCCTCCATCTAGAACTCGCATTTACTATACTTTTCATACAAAACTTCCCTTTTCAAAGTCTTTAACACAGTTTCCAAATGCTCCTCATGTTCCTCCTTACTCTTGGAGTATATTAGAATATCATCAATAAATACCACAACAAATTTGTCGAGGTAATATCTAAAAACTCTATTCATTAAATCCATGAAAATTACTGGAACATTAGTGAGTCTTAAGGGCATCACTACGAACTCATAGTGTCCATACCTCATTCTAAAGGCAGTCTTGGGAATATATTCCTTCCTCACCTTTAGTTGGTGATATCCCGGCCGAAGGTCCACCTTAGAGAAATAACTGGCCCCAAAAAGCTGATCAAACAAGTAATCTATCCGTGGAAGGGGATAATTTTTCTTTATAGTGATTTTATTGAGCTCACGATAATCAATGCAGAGGCGCATTGATCCATCATTCTTCTTGATGAATAGGACTGGAGCACCCCATGGTGAATCACTCAGGCGTATAAAACCCTTCTCCATATTCTCCTATAACTGCTTCGTCATCTCTTCTAGCTCTACAGTGGCCATTATATAAGGTGTCTTTGAGATTGGTAGAGATCTAGGGATAAGTTCAATTGAGAAATCAACCTCTTGGCCAGGAGGAAGACCAGACAACTCATCAGGGAATACATCAGTGTAATCCCTCATGATGGGTATGCCTTCAAGAATGATTCTATCCTTTTTCCCAATCATTTGATCTAGATAGGATTTCTCACAAGGAAGCATTATCCAAACATGAGACAAATATGGTAAAGGAGACTCCTCTTCTTCCTTAAACTTGTAAAGAATCATAGGATGCTTCGGGATGTGAAAAGTGATCTCCCTTTTCTGACAATTGATGTTGGTCTTGTACAAAGATAGCCAATCCATGCCCAAGATAGCATCAAACTCCACTAAAGAAAGTATGACAAGATTTTCTGAGAGGTTCAGTCAAAAAACATTAACCAGGGAGGAGTTATAAACCATGGATGTAATAATTTCCCCATTTTCTGTTCTCACATATACCTTTTCCTCTAAATTTTGAGGTGGTGCTTGAATAGTTCTACTAAACTTGAAAGATATGAAAGAATGCATAGAACCAGAATCAAATACTACTTTCGCTATTATTGAATGAATAACAAGCGTACCTATCACCACATCATTTTTTGGATCTACCTCAGTAGTAGTGATAGCATAAGCCCTTCCTTGTAGCCTTGGAGAATTTTTCTGATTTCCTCTGACAACCCTCATCTTAGGGAAATTGTTCTCATAATTCCCAAGATCCTTGCAGTTATAACACTGCATTCCAGGATGAATGTTGATCTGAACCATCCTTCTTCAACAATAGTGGGATTTTTCATATCCCTTTGGAAGTTCTTGGCCAGATGAACAAATTTTATGCATTTGAAGCAATTCTTGGTTCCCTTGAGACAGTCAACAAGATTCTTCTTCCCACATTTTTTTCAAAGGGGAAATTGAGGCTTCTTTCCATCATGGGATTTGTTTGATGAACCACCCATGTTGTTATCCATTTTATGCTTCTTGTCAATAGGCCCATGAAACCACTGAGAGTATCCAATCTACATTTTATCCTTGAGGGAACAATGAAAAATCTCCTCATAGCTGTAAAAGTCCCAAATCCCCAACCCTTTTCATTGACATGACTTTAGTCCGCTAAAGAAGCGATCCACCTTGATTTCGGTGTTGATGAAAAAGCCATAGGAATACCTTGAAAGCCTTGTAAAGTCCGCTTCATATGCCCCGATGGAATCATCTTCCTTCTGCTTGAGTCCAAGGAACTCTCTATCCATCTTCAGATGGAGTGTTCAAGGAAAATATTTGTTGAAAAACATCCTCTTGAATTCCTCCCACGCTATGTAATCAATTTCCTCTTGGGAATTTGTATTATTGATCAGTGTACACCATTGATCAGCTTCCCCATCAAAACTATAGACTTCCAGTACAAATTTCTCTTCTTCCGAGCACTGGAGGATAGAGAAAATCTTTTCAATGGAGTTAATCCATTGTTCTACGAGGAGGGGATCAGAAGACCCACTAAACATGGGAGGCATTTGCCACATGAAGGATTATACAGAAACTTGCTCTTTCCTTGGAGGATGGGGACGTTCCACCTAATTCAAGTTATTATTCATAACTCGAGACAGCTGAGCAAGTACTACCATGATGTTTTGAGCACTCACTTCCATCACATCAGGAATGTCATTAGGGCAATCATCACATTTCCTATCACATTGGTTGTTGGAATGTGTTCTTCTATTTCCCACCATTAACTAAAAAAATAACGTATAATTAGAGGTCTTGAATACTTAGCTATTGAGCATAAAAAGAATCTTTGAACATAAAAGTATGAAATTATAAAGAAGAATTATGTCCTGACTTGTTATTCCTTAGGTTTATATCTAGGTTATCCTTGATCTATTTCTTAACTTATATTCTTATGGGCTTCTTTTTTTCCATTAATAATGGTTTGTACTAATCTCGTGAATATACCGAAGAATATCCCCTGAGCATGTCGTAACCAAGAGCGCAACAAGGCCTGTTATCATGCACCAGTTCCCGTTCGAGTCTATCTCAAAGCGGTGTTTTTGGATTTTACCCCTAGATACATCAGTTCCACAGCCGCCTTTACCTGCTCGTATCCAGAAAAGGATGTATTTACTTGATAAATCAATTACTCTATACTCACCAAAATTTTGGACTGTTTTCTTATACTTAGTCTCATCCTTAAGGGTATCACTAAGGTGCAATATTCCTAATCTCCAAAAATAACTAGACCATCCTATGATACCAACTATAGTGACCCAAGCCTTTTACATAAAACATTTCATGATTTTAAGCATAATTAATCATCAGAGTACAAGCCAAGGATCGTTAAGTCTAGTGTCTTGGAAGACTAGGTACATATAATATAAAACAAGGGGCTAAAAAAACTTCTTTATTTAATCCCCATAGAGATCTTATAACTTCTTTTGAGCCCTTACATCTGCATAGGGTACCCTGGGGAACACATGAACAAAGGGATGAGCTAAAAATCCCAGTAAGGGAATGAATATAAGGATACATCTCAAGAACATGACTTAGGAGGCATGGCATAATGATATCCAAAGCATGAAACATATAAAATCATTTAATATAAGCATGAGATAATATAAACATGGAATCATATAAATGTGGAAGAATCATAAAACATTTCTTTAGTACGAGTAAAGGCAAACCGCCAATCCCGTTTCACATCGCATCTCATGAGACTTATCCTTACCCAATGCATTAGAGCGCTATCTGGGCACACCCATCTCAACATTTTCATGAACATTCTTTCCAAATAAATATTCTTACCACATAAATCTTCTTTCCACATGAGTAATCATACATAATCAATTGTTCATAAACATAAGGTTACCCATGGAGATAATTGGGTACCACAATGATGACATAAAGAATAACCAATGAGTGTATCATGAAAGTGTCCATGAAAGAATGGGATTAGAACATAGATGGACGTTAATAAGGTAATTTAGGCATAAAATATGTTATGTGGTAACTAATAGAAGTGACATCACATAAGAAATGTATTTGAGAGACATTAGCAATAAAACATTTTTCTGCGGTTTTAAGGGAAATACTATAGATATTTTAAAATAGTAAAGAAGAAATTCTTTTATATCAAACCAGAATTGAACCAAGAATGTTTTAATAATAAAAATACTGAAGTTACAAAGACAATGGTGTCTTAAAATATAAGAAAGAGTGCACATGAAATTGGGTAAAGGTTCGGGAACTTCCTTTAAAAGTGAGTGTGCTTATTGGGAAGTATCGAGGAGAGATTCACTTAAAAGCATGTATATCCCTGAAAGAGAATGAGAGATGGATATTGGAACATTATTTTGGAGTATATAAAGATAATTTTTATGTTATACATGAAAAGAAAATATAACTACATTTTGGTAAAAAGAAAGATAGAGCAACCCAGAGGAATAAAGGAAGTTCGGGTAGAATCCTTTATGGTTTATTGGCATGGTATCGGGTGTAACTAAGAGGGATTTATGAGATAAATAAGAGGTTTCTCATCACTTATAAAACATTATGGAAGTATGTGTAAGGTGTATAAATGTACCCCATCACTTTGTATTACAAAAAAAGTCATAGCATAGAGAACAATCTTGATTAAGAGTAAAAAAAGGGGAGGATCCCTTAACTTAAATCTGTTGGTGTTCTCCACTTGTTATTAACAACCTGAATAAAAAAATTAGGATTATTAATTAATAATTCCAGAACCTATTCTATATTTAATTTATTTATTATAACCCTTTTTAGTTATTTCAAAGCCTTTTTCATTAGTTACAAGGTTCAATTTCATTGTTCGGGCTCGTTTGTTTACTTGGCTTTAAAAGATCGGTTCCCTTATATTCAAGTTTGGATTATATACAAGATGAAAGTGGTTTTCCAGAATTGAAGTTATATTATTTATTTCATATCAAGGAGGTTAAATGGTTTTAATTTTAATTAGGTTACTTAGAGTGAATTCAAATTATTATATATATAACCATAGTGATAACCATTTTTGTTAATCGATGGATTTGATTACAAAGAATGTGTTTTCATTTATAAATTAATTACATAAGTATAAAAGGATTAAAAACCAAAAATACGATATATTAAATATATAATAATCTGTTTCAACCATAAAACAAATGATTTCATGACCATAATTAAATATAATAATATAAATTGATAAACGGTTGTCCTTGAATGTGCTAAATTAGCACATCTCAAACGGTGCTTTCATTTCTTTGAAATAAAAGGGTGGGGAAAGGAGAGAAGTTAATGAAATATAACACTAGCATGAAGAAATCCCGGTACATTTATGTTATTGTATTTATCAAACTGTTATGGTGAATTGAGGTGAGAAAAGAAATAAAAAGAAAATAACTTAAAAGAAAAGAAGAAATTGGGAAGAGGAATTTACCTCTTGAGACTTCGTCCTTTGAGAACCTCTTAAGGGGAGAGGTTTTGGTATTTTGAGGTGTATTAGAGCTTTTGTATGTGGGGGATGATTTTGGGGAGAGATTTGGGTAGAATAATGGCAAGGCACAAGGCTTGAGATTAGTGGAGAGAAGAGGGAGTGAAGGGGGGTTTTTATAGTGGAGGAGAGGAGGGATTTCATAATATTATAATAATTAATTTATTATTTCTTCCCAAGACAAGGAATAGTAAATATTCAATGACCAAGAATAGTTATTTTATCATGTGATACCGAACCAAGTGGGATTAAATTAGTAGAACATCATCGATGACTCAATTAATCCATTATTTAGTATTTATTGTGAATTATCGGATTCTACTATTCATAAAAAAATCAAGTATTTCAAAAAAATCCCAAAAATTCACCCTAACCATTTTTCGACGTGTATAATCAAAAAATGAATTCCATTTTTCAAAAATAATTTTCTAAATATGATTATTTTAATATTTAATTAAAATATTAATTTATTATCAAAACTAGTTTTAAAACATTCATTAACTTATTCTAAAAATATAGGTATATCGTACTTCCAACTTGAATATTATTTTTATACGACCATAGGTGAGGTTACTATTTATTAGGGTATATCAGTATTCATAAGGGTATGTTACTATTCATTATGGTAGGTTACTATTCACCAAAAATTAAGTTTTCCTTATCGGACTCCAAATAACTTACTGATTACGACCGTGTATGCCGTATTTTCAAAATTGCAAACACATAAGTGAAAAAATTATGTTTAATGGTCACTTATCCCTTAGTAGTTCATTATGTTGTGTTTTCATGTGATTTTATGACATAATTATGAGAAGGGAATTTCCATTGAAAAACATCAGGTCGTTACAATATATATGTATATAAATATATAAATATTATTTTTATAAAAATTATTTATATATGTAAACAATTAAAAAATTATAAATAATATATCTGCATAATTAATATATTTAATATATTTATGTTTATATTTATATTTATATTTATATTTATTAAATATATATATATGCCTTTTATGAGTGATAAAAAATGCGAATAAAGATTCCTTTTATCATCACTTGTTAATTTAGTGCTAATAAAAGTTATCTTTATTAGTGCTTTTTTGGAAGTGTTGTTGAAAGTGTCCATGATCTTTTTAAAAGAACTATTACCACGAATGATTTAGTCATGATTCTCGAGCTCTTATGAAACTCCCTAGCTATCGGTGCCCGTGCTCTATGTTCTCTCAAACTAATCAAGGCTAAAATCCAATGTATGTTATTTTCTCCTCCTCCTATCTCATTGATTGATTGTTTGGGTTGTACAATTTTTGTTATTGTGTTGTTCTCAACCATGATGAGCCCTACTTTTCTTCTCCCTTAATTTTAGTCATGATTGGTCTCTCTCATTCACCCCCCTTGTTTCCATTCTTGTGGCCACCTTCACTCATGGATCTTTCCATTATTAGCACTATCATTGTCACCATCACCACTGTCTAAATTTCTCCAACAAAAATTCCCTTCAATCATACCCACTTATGATACTCGGTTGCTACATATCATATATATCATATTAGATAATAATGAATTTGTTAGTGATAGAGAATGGAAGTGGGTTGCGTGCTTCACATGTAGTTTTGGGGGCTCATTCTTTCCATCATAACAGTCTTTGTGGCTTCCCATGGAGTGATATCTTATGTTATAATGTATGTAAATGAATTTTGGTTCATAATATTATTTTCCATCAATAAAGGTGTCATTCCATCAGTTGATGTAATTGACTCTTCATTTTTCCAATATTTTTCCTATCGCAAACTAAAACTAATTGGACAATTACCTACTTAATATGTAGTTCATTGGTATTTTTTTATAATCATTTTTTTATCCCTAAAAATACTATGGGAAAATATTGATTCATCCATCCTATCTTTATTTGGAACGAACAAGGATTCCTTGTATATTTTATAGGGTTTTAGGTCTCTCTGTGATGTTTATTAGTGATAGAGGTGTCATAATTCCCTTAAACTATGCTAATATAGGCAACCATGTATTTCACATGTTCATTACTTTATAAAAAAATAATACTACATTAATATGTATATTTATTTATAGATATATGTTAATATAATATGTATTTCAATTTAATGTAATTTTTTTAATGGAATTCTGGTTCAAAAAATATTGATTCTCGCCTTCTATTACTTTATTTTATGGTATTTTGTAAATATTATTGTTATTTTTATTAATTTGATAAAAAATTAGAACTCATTTTAGATAATTATATTTTTTCAAATGTAATGTATTAGAATACATAATTAAAATATCATTTAGGTTATTATTTAATATGATTGGTTTTAAATTATACATGGGATAAACATATTTTTTTAAAATAATAAGTTTGCGATTTTATATTCTTTTTGAGACAATTTTTTTATTAGTTTATTTTTATAATTATATGTAACAAATAGTTTCTCATTAAATATATAAATCACTTCATGATTTTAATTATGGATAAGTTTATCTATTTTAATTTTACAATATTTAGAATATTTAGGATATATAGGAGTTTATAATGTATTTATTTTAGAGTAATTTTTGTAATAGGGAATTTATAGTTTATTAAACATTGAAATATATTATTAATGATATAAATAATTCAATACTAATAAAATAAAATAATTTATAAGAGTTTTAGACAAGTTTTTAACCTTATAAATGACAGTGAATTATTTTAATTTTGTTAGATTTTAGAAAACATAGGTTTTATAGATTATTAATTAATTATTATGTATTATACATGCTACAATAGATATATTTAAGTTATTATCATGTTTTATTATTAAATTGTGAAATTTTATGTTTAGAATACCTAATTATTTATAGTTTTCAGATATGTATTTTATATTTTATTTTTAATATGAATTGGTTCATAATACATATATGTTTATAGGATAAATATATTATTCAAATTATTTTACTATAATCATACAAAAATATTTTTTTAATAATATTTGTATTATTAAATGATCCAATACACATTTATAAATATATTTTTGATCGAGGGATCTATTTTAATTATTATAAAATGCAACATGATATTTTTTTAGGAATTATAATTGTATAAAAGGGAAAAATGTTCTAACTTTTATTTAGTAAGTATTAATTTTTATATTTGTGTACATTTTTATAGATTTTTTAAATAATGTTTTTGTTTACATTTATAATTATTTCTTATCTAGTCTATTTTTTAAAATTATTCTATTAAATTTAATATGTAACTATTTTTTTTGTAAAATTTTGATAATGTTGCCTTATAATATTTTATTTTAATAATCACATGACATTATATGATGCTATTTTTAATATATATCTCAATGTATGGTTACAATGTTTTTCTACAATAAATACGTGTTTGGATGTGATAAAAATAATTTTTATCATATAAAATAACATGATGGGTGTTATATGGGGGATAGGTGTGGTATGTTTTAATTTAACTTAATATAGACATGCTAGTGATTCATCTACGATAAATGGTGACAATGATCTGTCATTTGGGTTCTTGTTTGTTCTTATTTATGTTTTTCATAAGTTAGTTTTAAATAATGTATTGTGGCCCCATTATGTGTTTATTTCCTAAGGAAAACAATTAATTTAATACTTCCCCATATTTTTGATGTACTTCTTAAGGAAAATGGATATGTTATAACCATTTTATGTTTTGGATAAAATATATACATGTTACAGTTATCCCTGAGGGGTAGTCCTGGATGATAGGGGTCTGAGTTCGAATCTCATTGTACATATGATGTGTTTATAGAGCTCTTATATTAAAGATGTAGGTGAGGGAAAAAAATAGTAACATTGATTAGAGTCAGGTTATATTAGTGGGGATAAATTTATGTTCTTATGTTAGTGTTAAGACATTTTTCAATTTGATATGATTTTTGATATTTTAAAATATGACAGGGTAATTTAAAAATATTTAAGGAGTCAACTGTCATCCACACAAGCTTTATATCCTAAATAGTCATTATTGCATTTGTTTGGTTGAGACTCATCCCCCATATCTTCTTTTTTATTGAACTACTCTTAGAAGTAGTCATTCAAAATGATCACCGGTACCCGGTATAGGATTAATACTACTCAAAGTAGTTAAGGAAATATAGGTGCATGTCCAGAAGAGATAGAGGATGAGTATCAAGAAACAAAATGAGAAAATAACTATTCTGGATATGAAGCTAATGAGTATAAAATTTGTATATAACTTTCACTTTTGGATGAATTTAAAAGATAACTTGAACCATAGTGGAGTAATTCTTTTCTTAAACTCAATTACCCATTTCCTTCAAAATTGACGAATTCTAATCATTTGAAAGAATAGTATGAATATTTAGTTAAAGACTTCATCAAGTATTAAATAGAGTATGCGTAATAATCTTATCAAATCATTTTCTATGTTTAAATCTTTTATTCATGTCAAATTAAATGTTTGAATACTCATTCATACAATGTCTTCTACACAAAATTATGTTACCACTCCTGTGGAAGAACTAGATGTTGATTCTAAAACTGTAGAATTATTCGGGAATCCAAATCATGTCTATGAAAAAAACCACAAGTTTTTATCATCACAATGTTGAATAAAATTATCAATGCATGAATTAAGGGTATACCATTTCAGGTTGGTAGGAATCAACATGAACAACCTATTAAACCCAACATGTAAATGTTCATTAGTTATATAGGGGTCACAATAAAGATGAATGTACTGATTTCTATTGATTCATGGATCTGTATCCAACCTTTAAGGAAGGAAACCTTTTAGGAAGATATGATGATAATTTTATGATATAATTTCTCTACTTTACCGAAAAATCATATAATGAAATGCTGACTGAATTTTCATTATTCCTGTTAGAGTTCATTTATTTTAGAATATTTCCATACTAATTTTTTATTAATGGAAACTAGATAATCACATATAGGCCTCTATAATCTTCTTACCATGATACATATTATCTATGTTAAGGGGAAAGTAAACCCCACCTACCAATTAGTTATGCACACATTGTAAATCAGGAAACATGGGATGCTTTCATCAGTCTCCATGATTAGAAATCATTTCATGTTCATTGAAGTTAATAATATATTATTATAAATTATTTATTTTATCCAATTGGATTAAAAAGTGTTAATTTATGAAATATAAAATGAGTTCTGAAAATAAATAATGTACATTAAAACCAATGCGCCCCTATCATAAAGAAAGGATGGGGTTTGATTTACTAGATAAGAAATAAGTATGTATTTTAAACCAATAATAAAATTTTAGGATGTATGAAACAAAATATGTTACTTTGTTTATATTTATATTGATGAATCAAGATAAGAAGCCACTTCCATCCCACATCATGTGCTATGGAAGGAAGTTGGTAGAAATAAGAAGGGTAAACTAGTTAATGAAAACACAAAAGAAGTTTGGGAAACATGTTTAAGTATGAAATAATAGTAATTCATTTTTACTTATAATATCTTCACATAAAAAAATATATTTATGTTCATATTTTTTATATGATTTATACATAATATTTAACAACATCCGCATCAGAAGAAAAACTAGTTTTAGTAGCTTTAAAGTAGCCAAAAAAATATGGTCATGTTAGATGATTTTGTTTTGGAGTGTCTCCTAGAACATATTTGGAGAAGATAAAACCACATAAAGATACATATAGTATGGTGAAATTATTTCAGACACAAATAGACTCGCTGGAAGATATTATTTTCTTTTCTGGTATGGATGAATAATGTTTGAGAAAGAATAAAAGTGAACCAGTGGTGAAACAAAGATCTACACATGAACTAGATGAACCCACTAGATTTGAGGCTAGTACTTCCCCTCAACCACATACCTTAAATAAGGTAATCAATTTTTTCATTAATAATTCTCCAAAATATTAATAAAAAAACTTCTAATAACTTTATATTACTAAAATTCTATAGGGTATATTTGTATGTGATTTGTATCGGCCAACACCAACCCACCTCTTTATTACAAGGGGTACAATGTATGATATCCCATAAGACAAGATAAACCATAGATATCTCCAAAAATATCATATGATAGTTTTGATTTAGTTATCTCATGAGATGACTACTTAGTTTCATGTTCCACTTGATGATCATGATATTAAAACAATCAATGATGTTATTGGAACTTTCATATCATAATAATCTATTATTATAAAGATACATGGGGTATATATTTAATAAAATATTATGAAAAACCTATAATTGTTGATGAAAAAAGTACTGAAGTGAGGTATGATATTATAGATTGATAAAGAGATGGAGAAACAGAAGGTCATATCAAGAAAATATGGTGAATCGACCAAGAAATAGAAACGATCCTAAGTGAGTACCTTCCCTATACTAGTTCAAGAGAAACATTTATTATCATTAAAAATTTGTGAAGAGACCACATTTAAAGATGATTTTTTTTTCATTCTATATGAAAATGAAATATATGGAACTTTCATGATATATGTAATTAGACTCAAGAGTATAAATGAGTTTCTCAAGCATTAATGGTTGGGAGCCTTAGTTGTGAATACATAAATAAGGTACATTTTCATAATATGAATATCAAAACAGTGTGATAATATGTTTATTAAAGTTAATATCTATTAATATTTTCTATAGGAATTTATAATACGGCAATATAAATAAAAAATTGTGTGAATAATAATTTTGATTCATTAATCCCTATATCATTTATACAGAAAAACTTACTCTGTATAAAAAAGAAATTAAGAAGAAAATTGATGAGATACTCGGTGAATTTGAGAAAAAAATATTAGATGGAATAATATTTTTCAAGCCTACTACTCATAAGTAGAACTCTACAATCTAATTACATAAAATATTTTTTTTTCATTACTTATTTTTTAGGAATCACTGGATATTGATCGTAGTCAATTTGGACACCCCAAATATTTATTCATTTAATCCAATGCATGGATATCCAAAAAAACTGACCAGATATGATGTGTTTTTCGAATTTTTGACACACTGCTATAAACATTTTATAGATAAACTTTGAATTATATGTCTTAATCTATATTTTAACAAGAATTTTGTTATGATATGGTGATATTTAAATATAGGCTAAACCATTTAATGAATTTGGTTTCTAAACATAAAAAGCTAGCATATTACTAAAAATAGAAACAAATTAAGGTATGTATAGAAATATTTAACTATAAAAAAATATTTCATAAAAATTTACTTATTTTCATCAATTTTTATTCAATGTTCCAAGAAATAAAATGGAACCTATTATCCAAATTATGTTTTCAAATTTATGATAGAGATTATAAACTATTAAATGACTAGAACCCCCCAACTGGTAATTTCTAAAGGTAATTACAATTTTGAGAAAATATATCTTAATTGTTTTTCTATATTTTCTCAATACTTCCAAGATTAACGATAACATTCATACTCAAAATAATAAGTAAATTTTATTGGAGATGAGTGGGTAGTGTACATGTTGTCAAAATGTTTTCCAACAACAAATTTAGGTGATTACCAGTTATTTTTGTGATCTAGTATGGCCTATAAACTTATAAATGTATTTAGGGTGTGAAACATTAGTCTTGGAATGCTTATATATATTTTTTGATATGTTTCACAAGGAGAATAATGATGGATTAAATCAATTTTTTTATAAGTGATGGCCTGTATATAAGGAAATTGTTGGGAAATAGAATAGAAAGAGGTGGATGTAGATTTTGATATAGTGGTGGTGGAGAAGGCATAGGTGGAGGCTGAGGTGGAGTCGGAGTCAGAGACCAATACGGAGGAGGATACCAAGTTCTAGCTTGTAAATAATAAAATTGTTGGGAAATGGAGTAAAATGGGGATCATACCAAGGCTATGTTTGAGAATAAATTTTGAAAAGTTCACACAATACATTTCACATAAGTTAAGAGACATTGTGAAAGTTTTTCATGTTTCTTATTAAAAAAATGTTTTCCACCACTTATTAAACTGATTTATGTAGCTATTTAAGTGGTTAAATTTTTTGAAAAAAAAAACAAACAACACTATTTTTATCAAACTAATTATCATAGGGTACAATTTATTTTATCACATTACAAGTACTATCAAATATTACTGAAGTGTAAAATAAACCTCTCACCAAGAAAAAATTGAACAACAACAACAGAAATAAAAAAAAGATGTAGTTTCTTGCCCATAGATTCTCTATAGTGAAAATAAAGAGCCTTATTCGTGGAACCAATTGTCACTTGATATTCATAAAACACCAATCCAATCATTAAATAGATATATAATCCAGATAAATTGTTTGAATAAATATGTATGTAATCAACCACCAAAGAAAGTAGGTGTGTGAGAGAACTATTGGAGGACAAATATCATTGATATATCATGGTCACCGAGATGGGATGTTGTCAAAGGAAACATGTTATCAAATTAAAAAAACTTCTTTATGAATAAATATTTGAAAATGAAAATCCCACTTCAAATGAAATCGTGAAGCACCAAAAATCCAAATGAATACCCATTTGAGAAATAAGCTAGTAGCTTCATCCAAAACCACTAAAATATAAAGAAATACATATTTCATTGACTGAATTATGAATTTTCAAAAAAGAACAATATAGTGGTTTCACTTTGGTGGGTAGTGGAATTATTTAGGCTATTCGACCAACAATTAGATTCATGATGTAATATCAAAATTGATTATGAAATACATAAAACTAACATTCATTATTCATGCACACATTAATTATGTAAAATGATCCATATTCACAAGATCATTAATAAAAAACTCTTCAATATTCTCAAGAAAAAATACATGAGAATAGATATATTCCCATTTTAATGAAAAAATAATTATGATATTATGTTCAATTTATCATCAACTAGAGTATTGAAAAGGATATACTAATCCATAACACAATATTGGAAGTCTTAATGGATGCACCCAATTTTAGTGTCATTTGGATTCTATAAAGGGATATACTAATGTTTAATAATGTCAAAAAATGGTAAATAATTTATAATGGTGTTTATTGTCTACTTAAAAAACATAGAGGGTCACACAAATTTTTTTTCCATCAAAGATGGTAAATATTTTATCATGGAGTTTGTACTCTCTATGATGATGAAATGAAAAGATATTTTTTATTATGTTAAGAAACACATTTTAAAATATTTATTTTAGTTCAATCAATGAATACTAATAGGTTTATAATAATGGTTATTTTTTATAGGAATAAATTCATTCTTCAACCTGGATGATTCACTCTTATACTTGGTTCATGTACTCAAAAAGGATGATTCACTCATGATGATGAAATTTTATTTTTATTCTCCAATGCCTTCAACATTCTTGGATATCAAACTATAATATTGTTAGATGACTTAGAATGTTTCATGCACTATAAGATAAAAAATACATGGTTTGATCAAACATTCTTCAATGAAATACAAGGTGAACTCATTTTTACTTAAATTGTGTGGTTTTAGTTTAAAATTGATATTTTATTATTTTATTTTTCTCATATTTCTATTTACTGTAAGAACCTGTATCTTCTTTTTAGGTACATTTTTCTTTTCTTGTTGATTTTGAGAAAAAGTGGAGTTTCTAGAAATTTTAGGAGTGCACGCCATGAACCCGGTCGCCGTTGGTGACCGTGTGTTGGCCGTGTAACGGCCAAGCACAGGGTCGTGTGTGGTGACCTAGAGACCGCCTAAAGTGGGGACTAGCTAAGGAAAGTACATTTCGTGTGCGTCTAAAGTACATGTAGTGTACTTTATATTTATTTCATTAAACGGATTGGGGTCGCGTCTAATTGACAAAACCCTCTTCTTCTTCATCCGTCTCTTCTAGGAGAATTTGTAGCCGACGAATATTCTCTGATCCCTTGACTCACTATCTGTTCTCTGATTCGACTGAATTCAGTTGCATTGGAATCGCATCAGTGAGTTATTCCTTCTTCTATAACTTCATCTCTTTATTTATCCTCTTTCGCGAGTTATCCTCGGTTGAACGTTTTTAGCATTTTTATATATCTAGGGAATTCTAGGGATATTCACGGCCTGAGGTTCATGTATATCTATCTCATGATGCCAAGGTAGGTGGTTTGTGCCATTTCGTAGATAGTATTTGAATTTTATGTGCAAAAGTTCCCAATACCCAAGAATGAGGTATTGCATGTTTATGGTTTTTCGCCCTGTTATTGCATGTTATGCCTTGTCTATATGGATAGATGTTAATTGTTGTGAATAGAGTTAACTTTTCAATGATAGGAATGTTTTCCCATGTTTTCTTGTTTTGATCGTTAGGTCTAGCTTACCTGTTAGGTTGCTTGCTTTACATGCCTTGTATTTTTAGGATGGTGTGATTATTATCTGACATGATATGATATGCTGTAGATTGTTTATCCATGTAGTTCTTGAGGTTTATTTTGGATTACATGTATCATTTTTTCATGATTTACTTACACAGGGTTGTGGGAAACTGGTGTAGTAGACCATTGGGAGAATGAACTTTGAGGGCTTCTCCAGAGTGTTTGTTTACTTTTACATTGTGAGACCATGGGGGGGGGGGGGGGTGGACATAAGTGCTCCCTATGAGTGTCTGTAGTTTCATCGATACAGACCATAGGTGGAATTGGACATTGAGTTCTTCCTCCGAGTGCCTATTAGTTACCGATACGAGATTACAGGGGGAATTGATGGTGAGTTCTTCCTCAGGGAGTCTTTGCTAAAACTGAACCAGAGGGGTTAGACTATGTGTACTTCCTAGAGGGTTACTTGTGTTGTTTGGTTAAAGTAGAGGTGTTAGGCTATTGGTAATTCCCAAAGGGTTACCTATTTTGGATTAGTTTCTTAACTAATATATGAAACTGAATGCAATTAAACTGTAGGATTGTTTACTTTTGAGTACTTCCTTGTTTACTGCTTCTTTTTTCTTATTGCCTTCCATATATATTCACTAACTGTTAGGCACAAATATTTGGGTGGTTACCTATTGGTATTAGTCTCATACCCTATTTGGGTCATGATTTTAGGACCAAACAAATTATATTTCTACAGGTATAGATAAGGGAAAGTGCCCTTCTACTTCAGGTACTTGATTGTTGTGGAGTTGGGGAGCATGAGACCAAGCTGAGGCTTGCGATGCTGTGGAGATGTTTACTTTATTTTCCTTGTACTTTGGTTTATTATTGTATTTTAGTATTGTAAAATGTTTGGATGATTTCTTAGACATATGTATCATGCATCATTTTATATATGTGCTCCAGATATTTATTTATTCAGTATTCTATAGTTTATTTATTGCATGTTATTACTGCTTACACTATTGTTATTTGTTTATTTCCACTAAGTTACTCTACCAATGAGGGCATAGTTTCCCCACTATCACAGCCCAGGACCTTGCTGCTAGTCAGCAGCCTCTGGCATTCGGGGAAATGCGCTTAAGGCCATGTGACCAACTGGGTATGGGGCACCTCTAGGCGGCTCCCAGAACTAGGACGTTACAATGTGGTATTAGAGGATTTATTTTCTTCTTGAATTACTGTTTGGAGCTTATATCCAAGGATTGGAAGGAATAGGTACTTGGTAATAAGTTCTGCCCAGGATTAGCTAACTCGTGTATAGGGAAAATCCAATTGACCCCATTATTGCAATTTTTATAGTTCTTCAATTATTATAGTTGATTTGATTTCGTTGTTGGGTGATTCACATGTTTTGTGCTGTTATCGTTGATATTATTAAGGTTCTATTTTTGTTGCAACCCGATGAGATGAGGGTATTCCATATCATGCATCATATAGGTACTTGTTATAAAACACATGTCATGCATTCCTACCATGCCATTTAGGGTGGATTAGTGATTGCATGTTGGTGTGATAGATGTTGTGCTAGATATGAATGCTGTTGTGATAGGTGCCTTGATAATAATACCTACTTTTTATAGGGTATTGAATTTTGTAATGTTTGTTTGAATGAATGCCAAAATTTGGTTCTTGAGGTGTTATGGTCCCTCATGGATCAGAATTTGGTGGATCATTGCCTTTTTTTATTGTATATGAAATGTATAATAAGCCAAGCTTTGATTCACGGGGAGTATGGGCCTTCACAGATCATAATTTTGCACTTTAATGTTTGTTTCAGTGTTTTATGAGTTCTGAAGTAGTTTCTAAGTCTTACTGTCTGAAAAAACCCAAAATACACGGCGTGTAATGATGAATATATTCCATGTGTCCTTCTATTCGATAAGGAACCATTTTCTTAGGTACACACTGTGTACTATAAGTACACACCGTGTAGTCTCTCACTGTGTCACTGGATGCGTGGGCATAGACACGGGGTTGGGAAATCTTCGGGGGAACACGTCGTGTACCAGTTGTACACTCTGTGTTGTGTAGACCATGTGTCCACACCATATGGATAACGACACAGATGGATAAAACATAGTTTATACACGCCGTGTTAAGCATGAATACACCGTGTAGTGTAACCCTTGTTTCCAACTGTGTGACTAAAAAAAGGGGTCGGTGAAATTTTTCAAGTACACATCGTGTCTATCTGGAACACTCCGTGTAAAGTGATCTGTGTAATTGGCCGTGTGATCAACAACACGGGTTGGTGAAGTTTGTCTAGTACATTCTATGTCTGGGACTAAAACTTCATATAGTCTTTTTCTAGGAGAACCGTGTGGCTTAATCATGTAGAAGAACTCGGGAAGGGGAAGAGGATTCAAGTACATGCCACGTGTTAGGAAAACACGACGTGTGTATAGGGTGTTACATGACTAGTTTTGGAAAAAGTACACTCCCATGTGAAGGCTTAAGAGAACATTACATGTAGGCGTTATACACGCAATGTATCCATGTTTTGAAAACTTAAATGCTTTATTTCTCTTCTTCCCTTCTTACACTTCTTGTTTTCAGTCCTTGATAATCTTGATCTAAAGGGGGTTCTTGACCTTGAAGCATCATGCCACCGAGACATACTTCAGTTGTTTCCTAGATTCTAGGCAATGATCAGACACTGGATATGGCTGATCAAGGACTACCAGTAGATCTTTTAGTTGTGCTAGTCTTGGAACCAACCATTATTCTGGATACAAGTGCTGATGTGTAGTTTTGGGAGGGCTTAATGAGGTTCATGAAGACCTTCTTAAGAGTAAATCCTCCTGCCCCATCTATGGAAGAGATGAAGTAGGTTTTCGAGCAGCATCATCCTCCCACCTTTAAAGGGGAAGGAGGACCTCGGGCTACAGAGTCATGGTTAGAATCCACTATTTTTATCTTCGAGCATCTGAAGACTCCTCCAGATAAGAGGTTGAAGATCGCTACGTATATGCTACGAGACTCTTCCAATAGATGGTGGGATGTGATCTCATATACAGGATGCCAGGAGGTTATGTCTTGGGATGAGTTCTAGTGTGACTTCTATGACTAATTCTATCTAGAGACTTTGAGGGCCGATCAAGCCCGAGAGTTCATGAGTTTGGAGCAGGGTACTCTTTCAGTTATGGATTTTTCTTCTCGCTTCACAGAGCTTCATCGCTTCACACCCATTCCAGGAGGTGATGATCAATTTCTATCATGGAAGTTTGAGTATGGCCTCAGGATTGACATCCAACCTCAGGTGAACATCTTCAGGTTTAATTCCATCACTTCTATAGTCAACCAGGCGCTGATCAAAGAGCGCAATCTAAGGGATTCTGGAGCTGTGAGCCAGGGCAGTTCGATATCCAGAGTTGGTATCCCTCCTACTAACATCATGAAGAACCACAGGGAGTCTTCTCGTGGGGATCCGAGGAGGTGAGAGATATATTATAGTAGATAGGTGGTGTGCTACTAGTGTGGGAAGAGCAGGCATACGAGGCCACATTACCCTAGAGACCCAGTGGAGTGCCGATCTTGTGGAAAGATGGGGCACCTTAAGCTGTTCTGTCAGTTATTCTCACCACCAGCAGGTGACATGGGTTCTTCTATGAGTCCTCATTCAGGAGCAGAATCACCATTTTCTCATCAGTTAGGGAATTGGAGTTCTTCCGGCTATTCAGGCCGAGGTGGAGGTCATGGCCATGGAAGCCAGTCGCCAGGCTTTTAGTGAAAATAGGGTGGATTAGATCAGGGTGGTTAGGCAGGGTTATAGGGCTGCGGTATAGGTCAGACTTTTGTAGTGGATTAGACCCGAAAAAATCAGGATCCCAGACCCTCTACAATTTGAGGTACCATCCTAGTTGCCTCTATTTTAGCTTCATCTCTTTTCCAGCAGCATCATCCTCCAACCCATGATGCTCGGGTCTTTCTCTACTCGCCTGCATTTGGAGGTGCATGACAAACAGAGGCAGAATTTCCTTTTTTTGTAGCTGTTACCTCTACTCTACTTGATCTAGTGCACATGAGGAAGCTATCATATTTAGATGGCCTATTCCTACAGGAGACTGTGTCAGGAGGGGACCCTATTCCTGGATGGACCATAGGTGATGATGAGATCTTGTGTTTTCATGGCCATGTATGGGTGTCATCAAACATACATGATGAGCTAATGTGGGACTTTCATTCCTCATTTTGGTTAGTTCATACTGGTTTTACCAAGAGGTATCATGATCTACACCACCAGTATTGGTGTCTAGGTACGAAGAGAGATGTTTCTGGTTTTTTCATTAGGTGTTCAACCTATCAGCAGGTGAAGGCGGAGCATCAGTGACCAGTAGGGCTTTTGTGGTAGTTACCCATTATCGAGTGGAAGTGGAATGATTTCACGATGGACATCATGATTGGTTTTCCGAGGTCACCTCAAGGGAATGATACAGTTTGGGTTGTTATTGACAAACTCACGAAGGTTACTCACTTCTTACCGATCAAGGATGCCTTCAGTGTTGATGAGCTGGGAAGGTTGTACATCTGGGAGATTGTACGTTTACATGGAGTTCCTCACTCCATTATTTCAGATAGGGACACACGTTTTACTTCTCGAGTATGGTATAGATTAATGAGGCCTTTGGGTACATATGTACTTCTGAGTACAACATACCTACCCAAGACATATGGCCAGTTTGAGCATATAATTCAGGTGCTGGAGGACATGCTTCGAGCAGGTATCCTAGACTTTGGAGGTTCTTGGGAGAAGTATATACCTCTTGTGGAGTTTTCCTACAATAATATATTTCTAGAAACTATTTAGATGGAACCTTATGAGGATTTGTACGGTAGGCCATGACGATCACCCTTATATTGGATGGAGCTAGGAGAGGTAGCTATGTTGGGACCTCGTCTTGTCCAGGAGACCACAGATCAGATAGAGTTGATTCAGAAGAGGATGGCTACTGCACAGTCATGAAAGAAGTCTTTCATGACGACATCTAGAGTTCTAGGTCGGAGATCAAGTTTTTCTACATGTCACACCGAGGTTGGGACACAAGAGGATTGGGAGATAGGGTAATATTTCACCGAGGTACGTCAGGCCGTTTGAGGTTTTGGAGAGATTCGGTCCGGTTTCCTATCGATTGTAGTTATCTCAGCGGTACCGGGCTATGCATAAAGTCTTTCATGTTTCTAAGCTTCGACATTACTTCTCATACCCATCTCATGTTTTTCAACCTGAGGAGGTAGAGTTAGAGGTGGATGCATATTTTGAGGAGCATCCAATTCAAATTGTTGATCGAAGTGCAAATATTTTCCTTGGCCGGTCTGTTCCTCTGGTATGAGTGCTATGGTAGCATGGGCGAGTACAGGATGAGACCTAGGAGAGGGAGGCCGATGTACGATCATAGTGACCGGAGCTGTTCGAGGTTTCTTCTTTTATACCACCTTGCTAAAGAAATTTGGGGACAAATTTATTTAAGGGGAGAAGTTTATAAGAACCCAGATCTTCTATTCAGGTACATTTTATTTCTAGTTGATTTTGATAAAAAGAGGAGTTTCGGGAAATTTCTAGAGTACACATTGTGTACTTAAAGTTCTCACCATGTACCTGGTTGCTGATGGTGACTGTGTTCTTGCCGTGTAATGGCTGAGCACATGGCCGTGTGTGGTGACCTGGAGACCACCTAAAGTGGGATCCGACTAAGGTAAGTATACGCCATGTACTTCTAAACTAAACACTGTGTACTTTCTTTTTATTTCATTAAACGGAACGGGGTCACGTCTAATAGACAGAACTCTATTCTTCTTCATCCATCTTGTCCAGAAGCATCAGTAGCCGACAAATCTTCTTTGAGCCCCCGACTTTCCATCCGTTCTCCGATTCATCCGCCGTCAGTTGCATTGGAATATCATCGGTGAGTTCTTCCTTCTTCTAGAACTTCATCTCTTGATTTATTATATTTCATTAGTTATTCTCGGTTGAAATTTTTTATCATTTTTTAGATCTACGATATTCTCGGGTGATTCAAGGCCTGAGGTTCACATATATCGATCTCATGAATCCAAGGTAGGTGGGTTTTTCCTTTCCAAAGATAGTATTTGAATTTTATGTGCAAAAGTTCCCAATAACCAAGAACGGGGTATTGTGTGTTTATGTTTTTTAGCCCTGTTATTTCCTACTATTCCTTGTTTGTATGGATAGAGGATAATTTTTGTGAATACGGTTAACTTTTCCATGTTATGGATATTTTTCCCATGTTTTCTTATTTTGATTGTTTGGTCTAGCTTTCCTGTTAGGCTGCTTTCTTTCCATGCCAATTATTTTTTGGATGGTGTGATTATTATCTGACATGCTATGATATGCTGTAGATTTTTTATCCAAATATTTCATGAGGTTTACTTGGGATTCCATGTATCATTTTTTCATGATTGACTTACATAGGGTTGTGGGAACCTGGTGTAGTAGACCATATGGAGAATGGATGTTGAGGGATTCTCCAGAGTGTCTGTTTACTTTTATGTTGATAGACCATAGAGGGGGATGGACGTTAGTGCTCCCTCAGAGTGTCTATTGTTTCTTTGATACGTGCCATATGGGGAATTGAATGTTGAGTGCTTCCTCAGAGTGACTATTAATTACCGATATGAAACTATAGGGGGAATTGACAGTGAGTGGTTCCTCAGAGAGTCTTTGCTAAAGATGAACTAGAGGGGTTAGACTGTGTGTACTTCCCATAGGGTTGGTTGTGTTTTTTGGTTGAACCAAAGGGGTTAGGCTATGAGTACTTCCCATAGGGTTACCTTTTTGTGATTAGATTATTAACTAATATATGAAATTGAATGAAATTGAACTGTAGGATTGTTTACTTTTGAGTACTTCCTTGTTTGCTGATTCTTTTTGCTTATTTCCTGCCATATATATTCACTGACTGTTAGGCATAGATCATTATGTGATGGCCTATTGGGATTAGTATCATAAACTATTTAGGTCATGTTTTTGGTCCCAAACATATTATATTTCTACATCCATAGATAAGGGAAAGTGCCCTTCTATTTCAGGTACGTGATAGCTATGAAGCTGGGGAGCATGGGACCAAGCCGAGGCTTGAGATGCTGTGAAGATGTTTACGTTCTTCTCCTTGTACTTTGGTTTAGTATTGTATTATATCATTGTGATGTGTTTGGTTGTTTTCCTATACATATGTATCATGCATAATTTTATATATGTTTCCCAAATATATATTTCTTCAGTCTTCTGTTGTTTACTTATTTCATGTTATTACTGCTTCCACTATTGTTATTTGTTTATTTCCACTGCGTTAATCTTCCAATGAGGGAATAGTTTCCCCACTATCACACCCAATGACTAGAATGCTATTCTAAATCCTATGGAGTTTGTGGAAATTCACTTGAGTCCATTTGACCGACCGTGTATGGTGCGCCTCTGGGCAGCTCCCAGAACTGTGATGTTACATTTACTTTATTTCATTATAGTATTACAAACATAATAATTGCTTTATTATACAGTTGGATTGTTTTTCATGTGTTGTGGTGTTTTGTTCAAATATTCCCATGCTCATGTGAGATTGGAAATCAAGGCTACAACTAAGATAAAAACAATAATAAAATGGGTTGATAATGTATATAACCCTTAGAAAAAGGTTAATTCCTACAATTATTAAGTTAATTTTTTCAACATTTTATCTATTATTTTTAAGTTTATTTCCTTATCAATTTTATGTAATAATTTTTTTATAGATATTTTGGGAAGTTATATTTTTCATTCAATCATATATTACAAGCATGAAAAGATAGAACATTGAGTTTTTGGATGTGGCATTTGAGGGAGCATGGGGTTTCTTCTTCAATCCAAATGAAAAATTTATTTCCTTTTTGTCTTAGGGTAGAAAATTGAAAGAAAAACACAAATCACATAATCAATAAGCCGTACCTCAATCTGACACATGGTGTGATCAGTATGATTCGAAATATATGTTTTCAATTTATAATTTACGTTTTAGTTCAAAAAAACATCACATACTCAAAACCAATAAAACACATAAAGATTGTTTTGATACTTTAAGGTAAAAAAAATCCATAAGTCATTTGGGATATTTATTAATCAAATGCACCTCGATCTAATACACAATGTGCTCGGTATGATTCAAAGTATCTGTTATCAGTTTTAAATTGACATGTAAGTTCAGAAATTTTCACTCACTTAAAATAAAATAAACACTATTGGACTATATTTATAATTTAGTGAAAACAATTTAAGTCATTTTTAAAGTGTATAAATCAATATCACATCAAAATTACACATTATGTGACCGATATGACTCAAAGTTCATGTTTTTAGTTTCAAATGAAATTTTATTAAAAAACAAAAGTGACATACTCAAAACCTGGAAAAAACATTTTTATTGTTTTGATTATTTATTAAAATGATCCATAAGTAATTGGGGATGTGCATTAATAATCCATACTTTAATCCAATGTTTGGTGCGACCGGTCTAACTCGATGTGCGTCTTTTTTTTAAAAAATTGATATTGATTTGGTTCAAAAAGATAACATACATACTCAAAATTGAGAAAATGTATTTTTATTTTTTTTATACTTTAGGACAATCAACTATAAGTAATTTGTAAAGTATAAGAATTATCTTCACCACAATATAATTCATGATGTGTCTAGAATGACCCAATGTGTTTGTTATCCGTTTATAATTAACATTTTAGTACAAAAAGTGTCACTCATTGAAAACGAAGAAAACATGATCAGATTTTATTGATGATTTATGAAGAAAAAAATTGAAAAGTAATTTATAATGCCTAGGAATCATTCTCATGTCATTCTAACACATTATGTGACTGGTATGACACAAAGTGTGTACTTTTAGTTTAAAATTACATTTTAGTAAAAAAGTACAAGTGAGTTACTCAAAATTTAGAAAATGCATTTGTATTATTTTGATACTTTGGTAAAATGATCCATAAGTCATTTGGGAAATTTATAAATATTCTGTACCACGATCTGATACATAGTGATAGGTATGACTCAAAGTGTGTCTTTTTATTTAAAATTGACATTAGATATAGTAATAAAGAAAACTGTCATACCCAAAACCTATAAAACATATTCAAATTATTTTTATAAATTATAAAAATAGTCCATATGTTATTTTTGATGTGTACTAATGAGACTGAACTCAATATGATACGTGATGCGCCCGACGTGACTCAATATTTTTATTATCTATTTAAAATTGACATTTAAATTCAAATAGTGTAACTCATTAAAACCAAGGAAAACATGCATAAATTTTATTGATAATTTAGGAATATTATTCATAAATAATTTTTATGTATAGGAATCACTATCAGATAAAATAAACACACAATATGATCAGTATGACTCATAATAGATGCTTTCAGTTTAAAATGACATTTTAGTAAAAACACAAGTGATGTAGTAAGAACTAAGAAAATGTGTTCATATTGTTTTGATAATTTAGTAAAATTATCCATAAGTAATTTAGTAATTGTATGAATCATAAAAACCTCAATTTAAAACATAGTGTGATCGATATGACTCTAAGTGGATCTTTTTATTTAAAATTGACATTAATTTTAGTATAAAAGACAACCAACATACTCAAATCCAAGATAACATGTTAGGATTATTTTGATACTTCAGGAAAATGACCCATAATTCATTTTTGATGTGTATGAATCATACAAACCTTAATATGATACATGAAATTTCTGAGATGAATCAATGTGTCTCTTATTAGTTCACAATTTTCATTTAAGTTCAAAAAGTTCCACTCATTGAAAACTAAGAAAAAAATGCTTGTACTGTGTTGATAATTTTTCAAAAATGATTAGTATGTCATGTGTGATGTGTAGAAATTATTTTCCCATAAAACCAACACATGATGTGACCATTATGACTCAAAGTGTTTTTTTTATTTTAAAATGGAATTTTAGTATAAAATACATGTGATGTACTCGAAAATGAGAAAATAAATTCGAATTATTTTTATACTTTATGAAAATGACTCATAAGTCATTTAGGATGTGCAGGAATCATCCTCAATTCAATCTTATGCATAGTGCATACAGTATGACTCCAAGTGTGTCTTTTCAATATATAAGTGTCATTTTAGTTTAAAACGCACAACACATCACCAAAATCTATTAAATGATCCTATATTATATTCTCATCACTCTATCTATTTTTAAATAATTAATTTACTTATCATTTTTATCTTATACTTATTTAGTTAATTTTCATAGTGATAATTATTAAAGATGAATAAGAAATTGTGTGACATGATAGACTCTGCCGCAACTCAATCTGATACACATTGTTCCAGGTATTACTCAAATTTTTGATTAAAATTAACACTTTCTATTTAATTTAGTTATTATAATATTACTTACATAAGAATTTTTTCCTTATGTAAGTTCATTATCTTTCTCATGTAGGACTGGTTTTTTCTTTTATACAGGTGTATTATTTTTCACTATAATATTATTTTTTAATGTATTTTTTTATAAATTTTATTTAATATAAATTTTTTATTTTTATCTGATTTTTTTAATTTATGGTGTTATTTTTTGTGCTACAATGTACTGTTATAGCACACTACAATCTTCCCTTTTTCGATTTATGTAATGTGTTATTATAGAAAAACGAAGTATGCCCCTTTAGTATCACGAATAAAGGGACACTTTATCAGTGATTAATAAAATCCCTCATATATTGTGGACTTTATCAGCACTAAAAATGATACTAATGTACCCTTTTATCAGTGATTTTATAGGTCTGATAAAATATGAGGGATTTTAATCATGCTTCGATAGTCATCTCTTTTCTATCACTGATAAAGGTAAATTATAGTGTTGTTAAAGGTCTATTTTGTAGTAGTGATCACATGATCCAACACATTCATAACACTATTATATACTATATACAAAATAGTAAAGAAACAAGAAAAAAAATTTGATACCACTTTTTCACATCCCATCCTATATCACACTATGAACAATAGCCAACCCGGTTGAAAAAAAGGCCTCAAGTGCTCCTCCCCATATGCTAGAGGGTACTAAAAAGTAGATAGGGCATATGTTTTTCATGTGGAGATAATATTACATAATATAAGAGTATGAAAAATAGGTAAAATAACCAAACATAATCCATAATACTAGATAATCAGAGTACAAAATAAGTAAATATAACAAGTTTGTAACAAAGAACGAAATTAATAAAGTCCTGAATTTCCATGTCATATAAACATCATTGATCACCCAGTGAGCCTAACACATATACAAGAGTAATAAAAGAAATATAAATAAGGCCCTACAAGCCAAATTGAGTAATATGACATAATTTAACTCCACATGCATATTCAAGTTATCATACTCCTTCAGTCTTGGGCCTCAACCCATATTATGCCTACACCCATGTGAATTTCTTCTCAGGTACTCTAGTGCAATGGAAGCCCGAGAAAAGTGTATGTACAAAAATCAATAGGGTACCACCAAAGTTGTCCTATAAATACCCAGTAAATGTATTATATGAATATCTTAGGTACTCATCAAGATAAAAATGATAATAAAAAAACTAACTACTAATAATGAATAGAAAGAATAAAGTCATACCAAGTCCTACTTCTATAAGTTCTTCCTCAAGAAAAGTGATTAACCTAGTTGAGAAACAACTTGAAATAAAATAATAAAACAATTACATAGTAAATAATTGGGTTAGTTATACCATTAGACTGTAAATACTATGAATAAGGAATGGATTTTGATTTCATACCATTGAATTCATGAAAAATAATGTTGGTCCTTGATTATTTAATCCTAAATTAAAATAACTAATTCATCCAGTGCCATAAATATATTTGAAAAATATATATTAAGGATATAATATTTTAAATAAGGGAAATCAATCCTAACATCCAAATTGGGGAACATAAATGACATGTTCAAAAATACCCATCTATGATGTGGAGAGCCATCTATGTCATCCTGATAAATGATGAGGAGCTCCATGTCCAAATGTTTATGATGAGTAATAAGGAGAATCATGTCTAATAGTGACCAATAAATAATGTGGTGTTCCATGTCCTACAACTTATAAAAAATAATGAGGAACGTTTTTCCTAAATCTTATAATAAATAATGTGGAGTTCCATGCCTTCTAGCATATAACAAATAATGGAGAACACCATGTCCGATCGCTTATAATAAATAATGAGGATCACCATGTCCTACATCTTAAAATTAATAATGAGGATCACCATGTACTACAATATAAAATAAATAATAAGGATTTAAATTCCTTCCATCCTAATCTGGGAAGGATCTTGGTGATACTAGGTATCTTGATAAAGTAACATTCAATCAATTAGGCACACAAGTCAAATCCATTGAAGTACCTCTAGGAATCCTGATAATATAATCTCATTGAATTCGGCCCCTTTAACCGATTTCTAGGAAGCATTTTTTGAATCATAGTATCATAAATAGTTGCTGAGCGAATGAATAAAATAGTGAGGTTATCCAAATGCTTAATCCCATCACTATATCCACAACCCCTAGGTATTACCAGTTTGGTATGGGTTCTATGGTAACACACACTACGATCTCTATCAAAACCCATAATTCACTAGCTCTAGGTTAGTCAAAAACAGGGGCACCCACTGGGTCCCTAAGGTCATAACTCTATATAGTCATCATACTTAGGTTCCTTGAAGTCCATACATTATAAGAGGTATGCCACATTGGATCCTCTAAGTCAGTACCATGGTCTCGGGTCAAAACCCAATGCTACAGGATGTCATATCCAACTACATCATGAATTGGGTAGCATGAACTTCTTGGATATAAGGGGTTATTTCACTAACACCGCTGTCATGAGATGGGTTATGACCCAATATATGTGATAAGGTATCTTTGGGATATGCTACATACCCAACACAATCCTAGACTTTCAAAGGTTTGTCCACCTAGTCTTATACAAAAGATAACATGCCTTATCATCTGAAGTCTCACCTCCTAATAGGTGTCTAGGATACTTGATGTCTCATGTTATAATCCACAAATTCAAGGGGTTGGGACATGAATCTAGTACACAGGGGTTGTTAGTGACCCCTAACATTCATTTATTACAAATATAAAATTTATCGAATTTAACAATACATTGTATTATATTTAAATATAAGGCACCACCCTCATGGATGAGTCAAAATATACACATATCAACATAAACATGAATATATTCCAAAGAAATTTCATGATAGAAAACATACTTCTGAAATGTGATAGAAAATAGGATACCAACAATAGCTGAAGATGTGCATCTAGGATTTCAATTCATCTTATGATGTTCAATTTGGACCAAAAATGAGGGAGATTTACCATAAATCAATGGAAGAGGAGGGTGTATGTGGGGGATCTACCTGGTAAAATGTGATAGAAAATAGGTTAAGAACCTTTAAGGTCCACATGGGAAAATTGTAATTTTACCCTCTTTAATTAGTTTCACAGTTAGGATACATGGTTTGGAAAATTGTGCACCTACCGTATGGGCTTCACTATCCACACACCCTCACCTCTCATGGTTTCAATGCAAGATTAATAAAATTGTGCACTTACTATTCAAGTACTTCTGCAACTATACACCAAACCACAAAATTTTATTGGCCCCTGAGAAATGATTAAACAAACCATGTGCCATTAAAAACTGGGATGTATGGTAAGGTTTCATGGTTAAAGTAAATCTTAAACTAACCCTGTTCTCTAGGATATACTTTTCCATAACTCTAATTTTAGTTTCCCCCCCAATATGATTCTGAAACATCCAAACCAACATCCGAGTCTAAAACCACTTCCAAAAACATAACTTTGAGGCATTAAAACCTTCATACTACCATTTAAAATCTACGATCAATATTTTTACCATCAAGTAATTTAAAATAAAATTTCCTTCAAAACATTTTCAACACCTAGAACATGGAATCTTACATATATTACCAATTGGATATGTTTCCCAACCTTTTTAAAGAATATTAAGTCTTTTATGTTTCATTAAAATGGAAATAAATACCAAATACAATATGTGTGATCACATCTATGGGAATAGTTATTGTGATTGGATTTTCTAATAATTAAGAGCCTATCAAAATTTCTGACACTACATAGAAAGTGTTGCAGAATTGACCAACCTGAGTAGTGAAAGTCCTTTGGAGAAATCATAAACTAGAAGAGGAAACCTATGAGAATGAAGAAGATATTATGAAGTAATATCCAAATTTTTTCAAAAACAGATATATACTCTAATTTTTAGCTTTAAATAATTTAATAGCAGAGAATGTAATACTTGAGACCATGTTGTAGTAGGTAAACACAATATGATGAACTATCACACAATGCTCACTCTAAATAACCTATAATAATTATTATTTTTTGATGTTTTATTTATGAATGATATAATTTTATTTTAAAAAATATAATTTATTTTCTAATTATTCATAATGATATTATCTTGAGATGAATTTGTGGGATATTTAAAAAAACATATTTTTAAGTGAATAATGAAATATAATGTTTTTAAGAAAACATTTAATTTTATTTCGTTATTAGTATATATGTAAGTCATAGAAATTTATGAAACCTTTTTCATAACAAAATATGTATTATATAATAGACATTTTATAGTCCAAAATTTTTATAATAGTTTAAAAAACTATGATTGATATTTTATAACTCAATTAATATTTTTCTCAAAAATTGTTTTAATATATTTACATTTATTATATTAAAATATATTTTTAAAACTTATATAAATTGAATCATAAAAAATAGATTTGATTTTTATAATAAATAGGTCTAAATTAACTAATATTATAATTTTATTTTTAGGAATATATATTAAGTCACCTTAGGTAATGAATTATTTCCACAATAAAAGATAAAATGGTAAAAGTAATAATTTAAGGGGTAAAGAGATTAAAATATGATAAACCATTCATAAAATTTATTTTATAATGTTTTTATAGAACTTATATCTTCCTAACTATATTATTACACAATTATTTGTCCACTTTACAAGTTTATCATGTTCTCTATTTATATTAAGTTGAAAATTTTACAAAAATATCATTCCCACCACTTATAAAAGGTACCTCTCACATCCCCTTCAATTCCACTATAAAAATTAATATTAATAAAAAAATACAATATATATACTTCCCATTTAATTAAATTCCACTCTTATAATTTTTTGGTCACATTATATTATAATAATACATTCCTTTATAATCAATCCTCTAAGAGAAACCCAAAAGTTCACAACGTAAGTTCAATATTTTATCTATCATTTTTTAATTTTATATTTCCGTATAAAATTTATTTTCTAAAATATTATATGATGAATTAATTATTTATAGTATAATTAATGTATTTATATTGTGAAAATAAACACCAACCATATTTCTTGTTTTCCTTAACAAAAATTAAACTGTCATTCTGACGTTTTGCGAAGTACCGCCTCCATGACGCAAGGCGTTCAGTTTTCCTTAACCAAATTGTATTAGTGGGAAAATATTATTTTAATGATATCATTATTGTTATATTGTTAACAAAACCTATAAAATATTAATTATATTACCAACAAATTATTATTGTTAATTTAATCTCTTAAGACATGTGTACTAAGAGGACAATCTTTTATTAATTTTTTTAAATATTTTCATGTCAATTAATTATACTTATAATTATATAAAATTATTATATATAATGTTAATAAATACTAAATATTATCATTATGATTCTGCAATAAATATATTATAAGAAAACTATCTCATAATCATCCATTAAATTAGGGTGTGTTCATGTTTGTGTCTGTTTAACCACCTACTTGAATAATACTAAAAATTTATATCATGAATGACCATGGGAACATAAGTACTGTTATAATATAATATAATTTTTTTAATAATAATTATTTATTATTTTTGAGACATTATATCAATATTTAATTCATTTATTAATAAAACACCCTTTGATCATCAATAATCATTGAAACATTATTGTTATCGATTTCTTCTTCAATGATAAAGAATAAAAAACTCAATATATTGTTTTTTAAAAATCTAAATAAATATAAATAATCAATAATATTAAATTTAATGACATGTTAAAGATTTAATTTGGTGGAATAATGAATATAGACATTGTTATTACAAAACTACTACAAATGATCAAAACAATGAGCATCTTATGTGAAAAAAATAATAAACTACTATAGGGAATGACTATTTATGAAGAGTATAGATGAAAATTTATTTGAGTATGATTCATAATTATCTTATTAATATATCTATTTTTTGATATAGTATGTTAAAGTATGTTCATGAAATTTTGTACAAGATGTAGGGGTTTTCAATTTCCAATTCCTCTCCTTGAGACATGTTTTGTACTATGAAACTAATTTCATTCATTTGGTGAATATAATACCTATGTGAGATAATATATCATGAAATGAATTTTAATTATAGTATTTAAGATCATTTTTATCCCTATCTTCCAAGATGTTAAGATCTAATTTGTACCTGATCCAGAACTTGGTATTTCTGTATCAATTTTCATTCATTATCACTCTTGTTATTTTCACTACCTATTTAAATTTTTGTTGGGTATACATTTCCACAGAATATTTTTTACAACATTTCTCATGAAATTTATGTTATTTATATATCTATATTTTTATCATCCCCATATACTCCTTTTCATTAAGAGATACTAAAACTGTTGTACAACTGAGTATTTTCCATTGTGGAAAACCCATTATATATTTTGGTAAAGTAAAAGCTATTTTTTGTTTCCTAGAAAATGAATACATGTATGGATACTAGAAAGTGTATGTGGTTGTGGAACAGATTAACCTAGGGGTAATCACCCCAAAATGGGTGGTTAAGAATTGGCTCAATCCTTTCTCTGATGCATGGTGAATGGCCCTAAGACTAAACACCATACTAGGCACTCTCAAGAGGGATATGCTTTGTAATATTTTCATACTCTTTATAAACCATAATTATGTTTTCCCTACTATTACCTTTTACTCATACCAAAGAAAACTATTATACCCAATTATAGGTTCCATGGATAACCTAGCATATTGAATGTACCTTCACCACTATATTTCTTTGATAAGGTTACATCTTGTTAATTTTGATGAATAACCCATAGACTTTAAGTTTGTTAAGGAATTTCCATAATAGTAACCACATTATTCTATTTAATGGGGAAGATTTTTTTCATGTTTCTCATTATATGGATAACCATATTTTTATTTATCTAGATTTTCATTTGGGAATGGTATGAAAGGTCTTGATTAATCTTATGATGAATGAATTAGACTGAATTTGGTGATGGGTGGATCCTGGTATTATATAGAACCATAGTTAATCAATAGGTCTCATTAGACAAAATAGCTTATGTTTTGGTGTATAGTTCTTTCCATTTTAGTATAGTTTTATTTCAAAAGGCTTTAGTACAATGTATTGAAAACCGACATTATACATTCCACTAGTATGAGATCAAAGACTATTATTATCCATGATTTAATTTATTTTCATGGATATATAATTCCCTCAATATTAGTTTATTATAGCTTCATGTTGTTTATTTATTCCTTCCATATCAATTATACCATGTTTATGATATAATATCTCCCACTCTATGCCACTCCTTACTAAGAATCACAACTAACCCTAATATTTTTCCTTTCCCTATGAAACCATGATGGACACTATGTATAAATTTCAAGGGCATGATGGAAGTGATAATAATTTTATCATAATGCATTCATGATACATTTTATGTTTTCAATTGTGATTCACATATGTATATAATCATCTAATCCTACAAAACAATTGGATCTTTTAATAAGTCTTATATTCTATAATAATTATGTAATATAACTACGAGATATAGGTTTATATATTTTGGGATATTATAGTTGGAACTATAGGATTTTTAGTAATAACCTCAGGGACTAGAATTGGTGGAACCTATTTAGATAGAACAAGTCTTATAAAAGGCCCTCATGATTTTTAGGGAACATTCTAGAAACTTTAATAATAATTTTATTTTATAAGTCAATATCATGCGCTAATTATATGTATGATAATATACAAATGTGGAAACTAATTGGACAAATGGGTATATTATCAACACCTATACATATTGTAGGAATATTCCCCCTGAAAAAGTTAACGAAGTTGGGGTTGGGACTAATCAGATCATAACCATATTAGGGAATGCGATCTAGGTTATGAAAAAAATATCACCCAAATAGAGTTACCTACTGATCCACAATGTGGTGTAACTATGTTAGCACACTTCATACAATAAAAACCTCTATAATCATGTGTAACTACTAATTCATTGGTTGTTTTACAATGGACCAAGTCTATTTATAAGATATTCATTCCTTTCGAAAGTAATGAAAATGAAAAATTCATTATGGTGGTCTATGATCTGAAGGGTGATGTTGACCAATAGTGTTCACTAATTCCAAAAAAAAAATATTAATATGAGATAATGTTCATGGAATGGGGGGATTTTGAGGATTTATTCTATGAAAAATACTTTCCTCAATACAAAAGAGCATAAATATAAAAGAATTTTCCCTATATTAGGAAAAAATATGAAGAACATTTTACTAGATATGAGTCTAATTTTACATGTTTATCTAGGCATACAGAAAACTATTTATGTTAAAAAAAATAAAATATTAAACATTTCATGGATAGGTTAATGATGATCGATCGAAGGGTTTCTACATTATAGACCTTTTTATAATATGAGGATATAGTCTCAAAAATCATTATGATATAAAATGAGTTATCTATGATAGGTTTATTCAAGGAAAATTTAGAGAAGTTATTCAACGATCATCATGTGAATAATAAAATAGAAAAATGGAAGAAATGAAGGATGGTATTTCCAATGTGTGATAACTTTGGAATGAAATGACTTGGGATGTTCAGGAAGAGAACATGACTGTATTAGAAGTGAAAATAAAAAATTCTATCAAGCTCAAAAATTCAATAACATGGAATAAATTTTTTATATTCATTATCATAACTATAATGATAAGGAACATTATGAAAAAAATTTCCTCTACCATTAAGGTAATTTACCTTAGTTAATGCCAATGGAGTATGGTTTATATTATACAGTTTCCACAACTAAATTTAGAGTTCCTAATGACATTGTGCATGTATTATGATCATATCCTCAAAGATTGCTAATGTATTTTTTGATTCTGATTCTTCACACTCTTTTATATCATCCATGTTTTCCAAAAAACTTTATATATTTCCATATCCTTCAAGTAACTGAGTTTTTAGTTAGGAAATTAAGTGGGAATATTTTTGGAACAAAGATGTATTAAGATGTTCCAACTATGATTCCTAGGTATACAATATTTTAAAATTTGGTTATTATACCTTTGGTTGAATTAATATGATCATTGGTATGGATTTGATTTTAATATATAGTGAAAAAATTATTTCCAAGATAATGAGATTACAATTTATGAAGGTGAAGTGGAATATTTGGTATTTATAAGGGAAACTTTTTCATCTAAATGATGTTTGGATCCTCCACAAATAGATCTCCTTGAGAAAAATCTTGGAAGAGAGGAAGATCAAGAACGATATATGGATAAAGAAGATATCATAATAATATAGGACGTACCTATGGTACCAAAATTCATAGATTTTTTTCCAAAATAATTACCAAGTCATGAACTAGAGGGAGAAGATGAGTTCTTTATTGAGCTTATTGCTGATGAAAGATCTATATCAAAAACTCCATATAGAATGGATTTGGTGGAGTTTGTATAGTTTAAGAAAAATATTCATTTGTTTAATAAGGTTTATACAGCCTAGAGTTTCACCATAGGGATCCCCTATTTTATTAATGGAATAAAATGATAGGTTTATGATATTATGCATTGATTATTGAGATATAAATGAATTTTATATAGAGAATAAGTATCATTTATCATTCATTAAATACTTATTTGATCAAATTCAAGGATCTCAATACTTCTCAAAGATTGATCTTCACTTTGGTTATAATTAGATAAGGGTGAAGAAGGGTGATGTTCTAAAGATTCCATTTTGAACAAAATATAGACATTTTTAGTTTATAATATTTTCTTTTGGATTGACTAATACACCTTATGTATTTATGGATTTGATGAATATAGTATTCAAGGATTATATTGATAGCTTTTTGAGGTAATAATTGACAATATATTGATATAATTTGAGATCTATGAATATCACTCAAGTCATGTGAAAATAATTATGGAGACCCTCAAATAGGAATTATATTAGAAATATAGTAAGTGTGGATTTCGGCTTAATTGAGCATCTTTTTTGCACCATATTATCTCCAAGTATGGAATATTTGTTGCTCCTTCAAAGAAAATGTCAGTCAAATAATGTCATACAAAAAATGATAATAACCAAGATTTTAAAGTATCTAAGTTTTTATTGGAATCTGTTGGTGGTACCTTCAATATTTGTCCTGGAGAGACGAAAAATTTAACAAATTAATACATAAAGGGGTTAAATTCACATGGTTAAGGTAAAAGTAGGAATGTTTTGAATAGATTAAGCGGAGACATATTGCTTCAACAGTATTAACTCTACCATCAATTAAAGAATTATTTTTAGTATATAATGATGAATTGATGAAAATAAATAGTAGTTTAATTATTTAGAATGGTAGGGTGATTTCATATGCTTCATGGAAATTGAAAACCCATAAAAATTACTATCTGACACATGAACTTGATCTTGAAACTATAATATAGTTTTTTGAGAATATGATGAAACCACCTCCATAGTGAAAGTTGTGATATATATATGGACCACATGTGTATGAATGATATCTTATCTTAGAAGAAGATAAACATGAGGCAAAGAATATGGGGAACATAAAGATATATTGGTATTTAATAGAATATTTTACATGGGATAGTATGAAGCTTAAATTTTAGTGTATGTTTCTAGATTCACTGTATGGAAATAATTGAGTACTGGAAAACAACATCCTAAGGGATTCATGAAACCTATACCAATACCTATATGGAAGGTAGAAAAAGTTACAATGGACTTTCTTACTATATATTGAAAGACTCCAAGGAAGAACTGGACTATACAGGCTATCGTTGATCATATTACTAATTTTGATCATTTTTTAGTGATAATAAAAGATTAACCACTTGATCACCTTTTCCAGATTTATATAAATGAAATTGTACATCTTAATAGGGAACCTGAATAAATTTTATCTAATCATGACCCACAATTCACAAATATATTCTGGAAGAATACTCAATGATATCTCAATACTGAGATACATTTATGCAGCAACAATGATCCCTGAATAGATGGACAGTATGATAGGACTATCCAGTTAATAGAATATATGTTTAGATCACGTTATCTTGACTTCTAATGTAAATTGTATCATTATCTACCTTATGTGGAATTTTTATACAATAATGGATTCTATTTGAGAAACCAGATGGAACCATCTAAATAATTCCATGGGAAGATTTTTCATACAAAAACATATTGGGAAGAAGTTAAATAAATAAATATTTTTTTCCCAAATATTATTGAGGAGATTATTGTTAATGTATAGGATATTCAGGTTCATTATAAATAAGTAAAAATAAAAATATATTTATATTTATGATCAAAGGAATGAATCGGAGTTTCAAGTATGGATGATGTATTATTGAAGGTTTACATATGGAAGAGAGTTGTATGATTTGGTAAAAATGGGATGTTAAGGCCTAGGTACATTAGGCTATTTGAAATACTGTAAATAATTTTAGTTGTATCTTGTTAATTGGATATTCCACCCAACATTTCTAATATATATAAATACTTTCATGTTTTTTTACCAAGAAAATTACTTCTAGATCCAACACATGTTCATTCATCTAAGGAAATGGAGTTGGAGCTTGTTATGTCATATAATAAAGGGTCTATCCAAATTCCTGATACTAGAGTGAAAGTGTTGTGGAATTAAACAACTCAATCGGTGAAAAATATTTGGAGAAATCACAGACTATAAGTGGAAACCATAGAGTTTAAAAAAGAATGAAAAATGAATATAAACATTTTTTAAATAGCTGATATATACCCCAATTTAAAGAATGAAATTATTTAAGGAAGGAATAATGTAATAGTCAATACCCTATTATAGTTGGTAAAAACCATATCATAAACTATCACACAATTCACACTCTATAGAGACTTTTTTTGTGAGTATATTTACATTTTTGATTTATAAATAGTACAATTTAATTTTTTTAAATATCATTTATTTTTAAAATTTTCAATTTTGATATTTCATTAAGACCAATTTTTTATATTTTTCTTATAATATATATTTTTAGGTGAATACTGAAATTTATAATTTTTTAGAAATACTATAATATTTATTCCATTATTAACATATAAGTATAATATGGAAATTTATGAAACCCTTTTCATAAAAAATATTTACTATATAAAAGAATTTAAACATTTTAAAATATGGATTATAGCTTATAAACCTATAATTGATATTTTATAACTCCAAAATATTTCTCTCAAAAAAATTTTAAATATGTAATACATTTATTATATTTAAATTAATCATTAAAATTTATATAAATTGAATCAAAAAATATATATTTAATTTTTATAATCCATATTAATGAATTATACAATAAGGAGAAGTTAATTTTTAGGAATAATGATTAAGTTACCTTAGTAAAAAACTAATTTCACTGGTTAAATATGAGTTGGTAATAGTAATAATTCATGAGGTAAAGGTCTAGAAACATGATAAAAATGTTGGGAATGTATTTTACCATGAATAATTTGTGAATAATATTGATTTTTATACTCACAAATATCCTTGATTGTTTTATTAATTAAATAAAATTATGTACTTTTCAAGAATATATTTCTTGACAAATTAGTCTTATTTATGGTTAAAAGATTTGATTAAGTAATATGAACATGTTTGATAGTAATATTAAAACACAATTCATACCCTACATTTGTAATAATATTGTATGGGTTGGAGACCATACGTTTGAAAAGAATTTTATGGATCATATACCCTATATTGTTGAAAAAGTATAGATCATCAACCCTATGTTTGGAAGAAACCTTATATTTGATAAATAAATGTATGATTCATCAAAATTAATTTTATAAACAACCATAAATTATCAAACCAACTTTTTTAGTTTTTCACTATGTGAAGGAACACTATGTTTGATTGGTCAATAATAGAGTTTTAAATTATATATATTTTCTTCATTTTTTGAAATGGTTGTGTCAAAAGTAAATTTTTTTAAGATACATTTTATGACTGTTTCAAAGGATTGTTTTAATGGATTAAATTATTCTTATTTCTAAGGGAAGATATGATTTTTTGAATGTTTAAACATAAAATAATCTCAATTTACAAGGCAATATTCTTAGATCTGTTAAAAGTAAAAGAAATCCGAGTTTATCTATTAAATAAAAAGAGTATTTTTGTTTCATGTAATTTTTGTAATATCATTTTTAATATAGTACTTCTAAAAAAATAAAAATATCAAATGTCTTTATTATTCTGAAGAATATATAATTTAGATATATAATTTTTTTAATCTTATAATGTGTAAACTACTGGTTAACTATTATTTTTTCTATTTTTCCATTTCAATTTTTATAGAAGTTTGTTTGAAATCAAAATCTATTTGAAGATGTTATTTCTTGAAGGAAATCATCTTTTTAAAGAAGATATGTTTTCTATTAGTTGATTCTATAGCTTTCAACATTAATATTTTATTCCATCAAATAATTCTTCATTGATTTATTAGAGTATCAGATGCCCGAACTTAGTCGTTGGTGGAGTATCAGCTTTATGGACAAATTTTTTTTTATGGTTCCCTATAAAAGAACCAGAAGTCATATAATAGCCTTATTGTAAAGGTGTAAACTATTTGTAATCAGTTGTTAAGATATTTTTATAAGAGGACCTATGTAGTTAAAATCACCATGATCGCTGAGAGAGTGTTAATGTAGTGAAGTAGGGGTCTTTGTTACCTGAACCACCATAAAAAAATTTGTACTCTTCATTTCCATTTATGTGTTCCTCAACATACTTAATAAAGAGGAAATTGTATGTCCGTATAAATCATAAAGAGGGATAAAATTATAAATATATCTAAGAGTATTAGAAGTACACAATTCACCCTCCTTCTTGTCCATATTTGTATTATTTTAACATAAAAGTGGGTATTAGAGGAGTTATTTTTGAATAAATAAGATAATATTCATCAAGCTCGAAGAACAATGTATATATAAAGATAGATGTTAATGAGAGAACTAAAAGATGGTATGTCAATGGTCCATGATCCTTACTTTAATGGTGATAATTATAGATTTTGGAAGGCTCTTGTGATTATTTATTTGAAAAATATTTGATTCAAAGTATACATGAAGATTTTAACTCTATATGTAATCCCAAAAAAACCAGATACATGGTATCTTACCAAATAAGTTGAATATGAAATAAATTCAACTTCAATGAACACTATTATTTGTATACATGGTCTAAATGAATTCAAATTAGTATCTCAATGTATTATTTCCAGTGAAATATGTAAAACTATGGTTTTTTACAATGAAGGGACTAAAAATATGAGACAATTATGGTATACTACTATAAAAATGAAATTTGACACTTTTATAATATATAATGGTGACAGAATCACTCATATGAATGGGGGATTTATAAAGATAACCAGTGGGGTCTATACATTAGGAACATCAATTCCACAATCATATCATACATTGTAAGTATTTTGAGTTCAACCCTCTTAATGGAATGGAATATCTACTCTTATTTGATAATCAACACAAGTCAAAGACTTGACAATGAAATAATTAATTAGAACCTTGATAATTTATGAAGAATAAATAAAAGCTGATGTTAAAGATAAAATGATGATAAAAAGGGCAAATAAAAACCATATAGTTATTGCTCATAATCATGAAAATAAATAATAAAGAAAATTCTAGAATCTCATATGATTCAGAATGTTTAGATTTTGAAGTGGAGCTAGCTCAACTAGTCGAAAGAAATAAAATTTTATATGAAAATGATAGGTTTTAGGAAAATCTTTAAGAAAGATGGAAGAGGATATAAATAATTACGATTATATAAATGTAAAAATATAGGATATGTGAGACCTTATTTCCCATATTTAAAGTAAGAAAATATAATGAAGAAGAAGAAAGAAAATAAAAATAAAATGAGAACTAATTAAGAGAGAAAGGGTAATAAATCTATGAAGGCTACTTGGAGTATATCTGAAGACTCTAATAGATCTTTTTAAATTTGATTTATAAGAATAGCCAAAAAAATATAAAATCAAATATTTGTTTTATGGTTAAGTAAGACGATGAGGTACAATCCTATTATTTTTCAGATTATAATTTTGAAAGATGCTTTAATAAAAAATCCACTGCTTATTACACAATTCTTGAAGAAAGAAATGAATATTTATTAAAAAAAACAGAAATCACTGAATAATATTCACAATTTTTTATTAATTGAAAAATATGCTATGTTAAAAAATATAAATAATTAAATGAAAATTTTAACAAATTCACATTAAACTATATTTATCATTAAAAAAGAATAAAATAATTACAAGATCAGGTAGATTCATTTGATTTTTTTATAGAATCATAACCAAAGGTGAAAATTATCTAAATCGAATTCTTGGAAAAAATATTATCATGAAGGAAAAAAAAGTAATATAAAGCAATTCCTATAAATAAAAAATATATAGAAACTAATTTTTACCTAGTTATTAAATTAAAAAAATATCTTGAGTTACTTGTTTATATTGCGGTATTAAGGGAAATTACCCCAATTAATGTTGTTTATGAAATCCCCATATTAGTGGAATTAAAAGGCTTTTATTTTAAAAAAATCTGAAGCATGTACTACTAATTTTGGAAAAATAAGGCAAATCTAGTTACCCATATATTTTCTTATTGACACAGCTAGACCCAAGAAAATAAGGGTTCCACAAAAATTTAGTTTAAATTATTTTTAGGAAATATTTTATAGGAAAAAAATATTTTATAGTATATTGATAGTGGATACTTAGGAAATATGAGTGAGTAAACATCAAATTTTTAGACATTAACAAAATTACATGGAGGGATGGATACATTCAAAGACTATGATAAAGGGTATATAGTTGGAGTTGGATCAATTAAAGATTCAAAATCAATTAAAATCAATAATGTTTTATATGTTAAAGGGTTGAAACACAATATGATAAATATTTCTCAACTATATGATGGTGGATTTTATATTGATTTCTCTAAAAATTCATTCTCTATTTTTAAAAATAAATTACTTATATTTAGATCACCTGGAACTAAAAAAAAATTTATACCTCAGATATTACTCCCCTATGAAAACAAAAAGTGAAATGTTTAACTGCCAATACAATTGAATCATAGATATGATATATGAAATTTTAACTTTGAAATGTGTTTATTTATAGAAATTATCGATGAAGAAATTAGTTTCTTATTTTCCTAGTCTTAAATTTGATAAAGATAGATTCATCGATGCATGTAAAATTTGAAAACAACACAATTCATCTTTCAAATCTATTAACAATGTTTCTACATACAAACCATTAGAACTTATCCACGTGGATTTTTTTAGACTACCCAGGGTAAAAATCATGGAAGGAAGATCATATGTTTTTGTTTTTTTATAAATATTAAAGATTTATATGTGTATATTTTATAAAACTTAAGAGTGATTTATTATCTGTATTTGAAAGATTTTGTAAAATTGTAAAAAAGGAAAAAGATTTTAATATAACATCTTTAATAATTGATGATGCTTGAGAATTTTAGAGTCAAGAATTTAATTATTTTTCTTAGACATCAGTGTTAAGCACACCTTCTCTTCCACAAGTACACCTCAACAATATGTAATTGTATAAAGCAGAAATAAATCTATTCAAGAAATTGCATGAACATGTAAATGAATAGAGTCTTCATACTTACTTTATAGAAGAAGTTGTATACATGACTTTTCATATCATGAATACATTTTTAATAAGATCCATTCTTAAAAAGAATCCCGATTAACTATGGAATAATATAAAACCTAAAGTTAGATATTTTAAAGTATGTGGATGCAAGGTGTGTATCTTGAATACTATGTAAAAGCATGATAAATTAGATCCAATGGATGAGGAAGGAATATTCCTAGGATATTATTCTACCTATAAAGCTTATAGATTGTATAATAACAATTCAATGATGGTTAAAGAATCTGTTCATGTGATGTTTGATGAATTTAACCCTATCATCCATATGAAAAATCAAATAGATGAAGTTGTTCATTCATTATACAATATGAGACTTGAATAAACTAATATTAATTTTGAAAAAAAAACTAAATTAAATTCAGTCTAGTTCAGAAGAACATGAAACTTATAAACCTAAATGTGTCTTACTGAAATAAAATAGAACCCTAAAGGATTGCCTTTTAGAAACTATTGTATGAGATATATATAGTAGAGAAAAAACTATAAGTAATTTAGGAATCCTAGATAAATTTCCTGCTTTTGTATCACAATTAGAAACTAAAACTATTAAAGAAGATTTAGAAGATGAAAGTTGGATAATGGATATGTAAGAAGAACTTAACCAATTTAGTAGAAAACAAGTATGGGAATTATTTGATAGACTATCCAATCATATAGTAATAGGAACCAAATGGGTTACGAGAAATAAAAATGACTAAAAAGGAATCATTAATAGAAATAAAGCTAGATTAGTAGCTAAAGAATACAATCAATTAGAAGGAATTAATTATGATTAATCTTTTTCTCATATTGCTATATTAGAATCTGTTAAATCCTTATATCATATCCATATCATATTAATTTTAAGTTATATCATATTATTGTAAAATCATCCTCTTAAAATGGATATTTAGTAGAGGAATTTTATATCGACTAACCACCAGTTTTTTAAAATCATCATCTATCAAATTTAGTTTTCAAACTTACTAAAGATAATTATGGAATTAAATAAGAACCTATATGTTGTAATGAAATATTGGTCTATTTTTTATTGGAAAATATATTTTTTGTAGGGTTATAAGAGCATACTATCTTTAGGAAAACAATTTAATCTAATAAATTATTAGTACATATTTATATATATGATGTTGTTTTTTGTTCAATAAATAAAAAGATGTATAATATTTTTTAAAATATTATGTAAAAAGAATTTGAAATTAATATGAAGGGAGAATAAAATTTCTTTCTTGTATATCAAATATATCAAAAAGGATTATAATTTTTTTTAATTAAAGTAAATATATTATTGATTTATTGAAAAAAACTAGACTGAAAAACAATGATACTTATATGACATATATGTTTACCATTAAAAAATGATTTGGATGAAGTTAGAAAACCAGTTGGAAACTTGTTATATAGCGGTATGACTAGTAGTTTATTATATCTAAAATTCTAGAAGACCATATATTATATTTTTTTTATATGTGATATATTTCTATGAAATAAAAAAATAATCCAATCTTACTACTCTTAAAAGAATTTTTAGATATTTAAAATAAAGGATTTTTTAGTGTAAACTTTACCCAAAAACTTCTTATTTTAATTTAATTTCATATCAATATTTTGATTTTGGAGTTTTGGGATTAGATTGAAAATTTACATCAAGAACATATCACTTTTTAGGTAAATCCATAGTTTCATGGTCAATTAAGTAATGAAGATCTATTACTTTGTCAACAGCTAGGCCAGATATATACCTACAGTCATTTTTTATGGACAAGTGTTGGGGATGAAACAAACATTACTAGATTTTGGACTTAATTTTAATAATATTACTATATTATATGACAATACAAGTGAAATTAATATTCCATAAAATCCTATAATAACCTTCAAAACCAATAATACTGATATAAGACATGATTTTATAAGATATCACATTCTAAAAAAGGATATATCTTTAGAATTTTTAAATAATAAAAATAAAACTATTAAAATTCTCAATAAATCACTTCCCACTACTAGATTTAAATTTATTAAGGGGAATTTAGGAATATTTAATTTTTAATAACTATTTATTAGTTTCTTATTTTATTTTGTATTAATTGTTTTATTTATTTTGTTTGAATATTATTTATTTTTTAATTATATAATAAAATTGTAATTTATTATTCCTTTTGAAACTGCATATTTCCAAAAATAAATAAATAATTATTACACTAACTATTTGGCTCGAGAAACCAAAATTGACGTCACAAAAACCATCAAGACTCTCTCACTCACTCACTCACTCACTCTTATCCTCGGTATTTGAACCCTTTATTCTTTTAGAGATCTTTTTTCCTTTCAAAACCATATAATTAAAACCTCAACATTCATATTTTTAGAAACTTCAAAGACCAAGAGGACATATTAAGTTAAACCAAGTGAATCAAAGTGTCAATGGATAATTTTTAGAAATTTTCATCAGTTGAAAGGTTATTATTTTAAATTGATATATTATATCAATATTATATGGAAGTAATATGTAGAATTTTTCAAGGGTTGGAATAAGTTTTCAATGATGAAAATATTGAGTATGTGTATGAAAAAAAAGTAAAGGAGTTCTATAAAAATACCCAGTCTTTCTTTGGTGTAACATATGATGTCATCATTTCAAAAATAAATGATTTGAAATTTTCCATTTATTTTGTAGAAATAGAAAAAATAAATTTAATGATGAATGGAATTTTCACTATGATATTTTATTAGTTGGATATAGCTAATATAAATATGAATATATTATTTTATTTTTTAGCTCCACCCTGATTCAAAAAATGTTTGTAAAGGATCTTGAGGCTGGTCGAAATGTATTGGTTAAATTCATTCAGTCAAGAATACTTCCAAGAATTGATGAATTATAGAAAATTATTTATCTCTCTCTATATATATATATATAATTTTTTTTTATTATGAGTGATATGAAGTTTAATTTTACTAGATATATGCTCTAGTTTATGAATAATTGTTGTCTGTTAGAGGTAAGGATGCCTTTTTCCCCATATGGAAGTATTATTTCTCTTCTTTTTTATAAGAAGAATAAAAACCCAGATATCGATGCAAGAATTAGGTGTCATCACAATAATATTATTAATTTTGCAATATTAATAAGGTTTGGATTATATTTGAGTATAAAAGGAGGCATGGTGTTATATATTGTTTCTAATGACCAATGTGAATCAAGTGATATTCCTCTAGGGGAGGAAGAAAGTATGAATTTTTCTGGTTTAGTATGTATTCAAGAAGAATAATTTAGACAATCTAGAATAAACTATATTTTTCTATGATCAAGTCTAATACTAAGTTATTAGGTATCTAATCCCATAATTGTAAGGTATGTTCATCCATATATTGAATAGAAATTAGAATATTTGCATAGTGTGGACCTTGTGGCATAACATATAAAAATATAGGAACCTAAAGTTTAGGAAACAAAAGTGTAAATTGGTACAAATGAGGCTGGTAAACAATCATTGTTTTTAGGATTATCGATTACTCCTATAGAACAAAAACTTGAGGAAAATCAAGTTGAAAATAGAGATAAGATATAATCTTATGAAAAAGAAAAAATTGAATAAACTAGTCACGAAGGTGAGAAATAACAAGTCTCATTAGTTGATAATACCATGTTATTTTAGATTTAAAAAACCCCTATTGTTTCAGATTCTTTAGATAAATCTATTTCTATCTCTAATAAGAGTACAGATGTTCTTAACAATATATCTTCATCTTCTAGTGATAAAGATAAATGTATGTCCTTAGTTGTATCTAAAAAATTAAAACCATCAAGAAATATAGGAGAAGTGTGTTTTGGTTCTCTTAATAATAAAATGGTGGAGTTAGTCATCAAGTTTAACAATATGAAGGACGTAAATTCAAATTTTCAAATAGAGTTGGAGACTACTAAGAAATATTTGGAATATTTTGAAATCTCCACTATTCTACAAGAAGAATTGGAATCAGTACATGTTTAGATGTAAGCTCTCAAAAATATTCGATTATAAGATGATATTTTGATGCATTTGAAATATAAATTGATGATAATTTTAGAAAGTATAAGGTAGAATCATTTAGAAAAATTGATAATTAATGAAGTACATCGGAGTTTAGTTTGAATCAATAATGATTAGCTCTAGTCAATCCAAATCTTCAACTTATACTCAGAAATATTCACCATATTTAATCACGAGGATTGAATAAATAACTAAAATTTTGTTTTCTTTCAATGATAAACTTCATAATATTTAGTACTATATATCTCCTTTAAATGTTTTATTGGAAAATAAATGAGAACTTGTTAAGAAGTTAACATGAGATGAGCGTATTATAAGACATATTCTTAATTAGTTAGGTGAAATACTTTCATAGTTTGTTAAATCTGAAGAAAATGTTCCTAAGTGTTTTAATGTTAATATGGTTGAAATATTTGAATTAATTTAGGGATAATTTTTTTTTTGATGATATAGTATGTTGATATGTTTAAGAATTATTTCATTGATTTGTTTACAGAGCTAAAGGGTGTTCATCAAGATCTTTGAATTTCTCAAGCATCTAACAATTCATCCGAACAAGACGTTTCACCCTATTCTAGTCTTAAATTTTGAAATTTATTATCCAAATATTAATTTTAATAAAAGAAATTTTAATAAGATTATTTTTCATATTATATTTATATCAGTTAGTTATTTATGTTCATTTATACATATAGAACAAACATCATTTTTTTCTTAGAATATCGTAACATTCATTGATAGTTATCTTCTATATAAACTATGGTAAAAACCACTTTCTATCAATTTATTTTTGACATCATAAAAAGGGGATAAATTTGGGTAAACACATACATAATTTTAAATCATAAAATAAAACAATAGAAAATAATTTTTATACATTTATTTTTTTTGGAAAATTAATAGAACTATTTGTATATTCTTTTATATTTATATTTAAATTAGGGATTAAATACCTTTAACGGAAAACTATAGTTCATTTATATATCTTTAAAGGTATTATTTCATTTGTTTTTACATTTCCTATATTTTCTATAAGATATGTAATATAGGTTTTGTGATCACCAAAACGAGGGATATTTTGGGGCATGTATTGTATCAACAATACTCTCCGAATCATATTGATTTTTTCTTTTACTAATGAAATTACTTTAAGTATTTTTCAGGTATATATTTATTGAAAAAATTATCTTATTTATAGGTTAAAATATATTATTAAGTATTATAGTTGTGTTTCAATGTAATTTGGAAACATTTTTCATACCATACATTTGTAATCATTAAATATGGTTTGGAAACCCTATGTTTGAAATAAAACGTATGGATCTTGTACGCTACATTGTGTGAAAAGAATGGATCATGAAATCTACATTTAGAAGAAACCCTACATTTGAGGAATAAATATATGGTTCATCAACCCTACTTTTGTAAAAATCAATATGTTATAAACCTTAATTTTGGAGTTTATCACTACATGAAGGAACCCTATGTTTGACTGGTCAATAAGAGTGCTTTAAATTTAAGATATTTTATTTATTTTCAGTAATAGTCTCACAGGAAGTAAATATTTCTTTAAATATATTTTATGAATTATTCAAAGGATCAGATCCAATGGATTAAATCATTCCTATTTATATGGGAATCTACAACTTCTGTGAACATTTAAATTTAAAATAATCACGATTATTAAGGTGATATTCTTATATCTGTTAAAACCAAAAGAAAGACAAGTTTCTCATGTTAAATATAAATATTATTTTCACTTTCTATATCATGTGAGGTATCTTTTATAATATATAACTATTGAAAAAAAAGATCAAAATATCTATTATTATGAGGATTATACACTTTGGAGACATATATGTTTCAATATTATGATTTGTAAATTACTGATTAACTGTTACTACTGGTAATTGTATGTGGTTGTTTTTTTTTGAAGATCATTTTTAACTAGGATCTCTTTGAAGTTTTTCACTATTGAATTAATTTATATTTAAAGGAGAAGATCCTTTTTTTCTGTCTCTTCTAAAATTATGAATAAGACTCTATTTATTCAATCAAATAAATCTTCATTGTTTTTTTGGAGTATTGGCTGGTGGGACTCAGTTGTTGGTGGAGTATCAAATTATCAGACTAAGATTTGGATTTACAGTTCCCAGTAAAAGAACCAGAAGGCATGTAAGATCCTGATTATATAGATTTCAACTACCAGTACTTAGGTGTTAAGGTTTTGTGATATGAGGACCTATCTAGTGAAAATCACAAAGCTCACTGAGAGAGTTTTGGTGGTGTGAACTATGGGATATTTGTGCCCCAAACCATTATAAAAATTGTTATGTTCTTATTTTTTATTTATCTATCTCTAAACTTTATTAAATAATAAAATGTTTCATATCTTCATAAATCACAAAAAAGGATAAATGTCAGAATATTTATAAGATTACTGGAAAGACACAAATCACCTCCTCTTATGTATCTTTGTAATATTATGACCGAACAAAAAATACTCATAAAATTGATTACATGATTTTTTTCATTAACTTATCTCTTCTCTAATACATTAATTTTAAATTTAGGATTCACTTAACATATTTAACATGTTCCCATTTATTTTAAGTTTATAATTTTACAAAAAAATCCATTCTCACCATATATTAAAGGGCCTCTCACCACCCCTAGAATACAACTATAGAAATTTTTTTCCATTATAAATTTATGCCATATTATCTTCCCCTATCATTACATTTCACTCCCATAGTATTATAGTGAGAGGATATTTGCGTAAGATATTTTTTCTAAGTAATATTTTAATATAATCCAAAAGTTCTCAACATAAGTTCAATCCTTTCACTAAAATCATTTACATTTATCATTACATTCTATATTTATTTGTCAAAATATTATATTATTTCTTGATTATATATATTAAAATTAATTTATTCATATTTATGATATAAAAACTAACCACATTTCCTCTTTCCCTTAAAAAATGAAACTATCATTTGTGCATTGTGCGGATTGCAACCACCGGGATGCAATATGTGTCATTTTCCATAACAAATTTACAAAAATGGAACTATTGATGGGATAAAATGATAAATATTATTTTTATGATATCATTAAAGTTTTTGTATTAAAATTTGGAGAAACAATTAAGGATAATAAAAACAAATAATTTTTGTTAATTTACTCATTTAAAACAAGAGTACAAAGAGGATAATATTTTATTCAAATTGTGTAAAATTTTATGTCATTTAATTATTTTTTTATTAATTAAAATTTTCATTTATTACACTAATAACAAATAAATATGATCATTATGATTCGGGTATAATAATACTATAAAAAAACCACCTCATAATCATTCATTAAATCCATGTAAGTTCATGTTTGGGTTATTTAATAAACATACTTAAAAAATACTATGAATTTATATCGTGAGAGAACATGGTAGAATAATTACATGTATAATATAATATAAATGTATAAATTATTATTTTTATTTTATTTTGTAGAATTTATATCCATATTTAACTCATTAATTAATAAAACACCATTTGATCATCATGAATCACCTATGAATACTTATTATCAACTTCATAGTCAATGATAAAGAACAAAAAACACATGAAATGAATTTAAAAAAATCATAAATTATTATAAATAATCCATAAAAAATTACATATTAGTGATAAACTATGGTGTATTAATAAATTTGTACATTACTATTATGATACTAGTACAAATGATCAAAACTATAAACACCTGATGTGGAAAAACATTTAGATTATTATAGAGAATGACTATAAATGAAGTGTATATATGAAAATGAATATGATTAATTATGTGATAGAGATATATAATTTTTTGATACATGAGTTTAAAGTACATTATCTTTTAATAGTTTATTATTGTATTACTACCCAATCCATAATTGCATATTTATTCCTCAATTTTCATTATTTAGGGCTCATATTATATTCACTAATTATTTAAATTTGGGTTGTGTATAAATTTCCATAAAATAACTTAACCATATTTATCATGAAATTTAATGGATTTAAAAGTCTATATATTCATACTTAAAATATATTCTTTTGACTCAAGAGCTACCAAAACCATTATAAAATTCAATCTTTTTCATGGTGGAAAAGACATCCTACATTTTGGTAAACTAAATGCGAGTATAGTTTCATAGAAAATACATCCTTTTTTTGGATACTATAATTCCTATACAATTGTCAAATAGATACACCAAGGGGTATTCACCCTAAAAAGTTTTGTTTGAGCATTGAATCAATCATCACTCTAAATCATAACGAATGGGCCTGTGACTGATAACAAGGATTGACACTCCTAGGGGATATGCTTTCAAATATTCATATTCTAATTATGAAATATAATGAAAGATTTTTCATTCCATTTCCTTGATATTATATGGATGAAAACTATTAAACCTAACTACTATCTCCAATGGATTACCCACTGCATCGAAAGTACCCTATCCACTATATTTCTTTAATAAGGGTATTTCCTATTACTTTGATGAGTACCCCATTATTTTAAATTGAGTAAGGGATGTACTCTAAGATATACACATTATTATACCAAATGGGAAAGTATTTTTTCTAAATTTATCATTATATGGATTTCCATGACTTTATTCAGCAAGAGGTTATATATATAAAGGTGTGAAAGGTATTGACGACTCAAATAGAGAATGAATTGGACTTAATCAGGTGAATGGAGGGGCCTGAAATTATATAACTCCTTGTAGATTTAATAGGTCTCATTAGATAAAAATTATTGGTTTTTTGTGTATACCTCTACACATATTAGAATTGTTTCTTACCAAAAGGACTTGGTATAATTTTTTTATTTTTGGAATTATCATTCAACCATTATGATATGAATGATTATTATTATCCATGTTTTAATTTATTGACATGGATATATAATTTTTTTCATTTTAGTTGATTATGTATTCATGTTTATTATTTATTCATTTCCGATCACTTGTACTATGTTAATGTTATAATAGATACCAATGTATGCTAATCCTTAATAATAATATGAGCTCACCCTTATTTTTTTCCTTTCCCTAGGTGACCAATAGGATAATTATGTATAAATTTCAATGGAATTATGGAAGGGATAATAATGTTCTCATATTGTGTTCATGTTTTATATTATGTTTTTAAATGTAATACATGTTTTTATTTAGTCTTCTGAGACTACAGAACTGGTGGATCCTTTAGAAACTCTTGTATTTTTACCATTAATCTAATATAATGATTGGATATAGATTTCTCAAGTTTGGGATAATCTATTTGGTATTAGAGGATATTTATTAATAATATTTTGGAATATATATATAGGAAATTGGTTAGAGAAAACAATTATTATGAAGACCCTCATGATTTATAGGGAAAACTCTAGAAAATTTGATTTGATTTATATTTTACAATTCAATATCATGAGATTATTATGGGTATACCAATTTAGATAGATGAATACTGATGGGAGTAGTGTAAATCTTACCAACAACCCCAGTCAATAGACATATATTCCCCCAAAAAATGTTAATTAAGTTTTTGTTAAGGATAATCATATCATAACCATATTAGGTAAGTTGAACTAATTTATAAAAAAATAGTCTCTCCCGCATAAAGGGACATGCTGATCAATAATATTGTGTAATAATGTTAAAAAACATCATGCAATAAAAATCTCCATCATTCAGTGTAAATACAAATCTATTGGTAATAGAATAATGGATCAAGTCCCTAGATAAGATCTTTATCACTTTGGGAAGTATTAAAAATGAAAAAGTCATCATGGAAGTCTATCATTTAAAGGGTGTTTCAAACTAATATTGGTTTTTGATTGAAAACACTAAAGATGAATGTGAGATAAATTGCATGAAATAGGTATGTTTTAAATAACCATTGAATGAAAATAATTTCCCCATTTTGAAAAAGTACAAATTTAAATATCATTCTACAATATTGGATAAAAGAAATAGGAAATTATTATTGAATATGGGGATAAATTATCAAGGTTATATAGGAATGCTTAGTATTATATATATATATATATATACTATCAATTAAGATTGATCATTTCTTTAATGGGTTAAAGCTAAGTCCTAGAAGGGAATTGGTCTCTGAGAAGATTTTATCATATGGGGATATAGTATCAAGAACCATTAATATTGAAAAGGAGTCCTACAAGATATACGTATGCATAGTAAATCTTGAGAAGAATAGGTTTGATGAGAATCATGGGAAGAAAAATATAGAAAAATTAAAGAAATAAAGGATTTGATTTCACATCTATAATAACTATAGGAAGAAACACCTAGGGGATTTAAGGAAGGAATATGAGTTTGTTACAAGTATGAAGAAAATGGTATCAAGATAAAAAATTCAAGGTAAAGGAATAAGTTTTTTATATTCAATGATTTGATCATAAGGGGAGGGGATATTATATAGAAAAATGACCAAAATATGAAGGTAATTTTCCTCTTAAAAGTATAGGGGATCATTAAAAATATTATGTGATTACCACAACTTAAGTCTATGTTCCTTATGACATAGTGGCATATAAATTGATCATAGAATCAAAGTTAGAAAATGTATTAATTATTATAACCATTAACACACTTTTAAATCACCCTTATTTTTGAAAAAAATTATATATTTCACTATCACTATAGAAAGAAAGTTATCATTTAATACACTAATTTGGAATCTTATTTCAAAAGATATATGTTTGGTAGTTCCAATTAAGATGTATAGACGTACCCTATTTAAAAATAAGGTTATTATACCAATTGATGGCTTTGATATTATCCTTGGTATGGATTTTATTTCAATATATAATGAAAAAAAATTATTTCCAAGTGAATGAGATAATATTCATAAATGTGAAGTTGAATCTCTTGTATTTAGATAGGAAACACCATCATCAAAATCATGTCTAGATCCTACCCTAGTGTCTCTCCTTTATGAAATTCTATGAAGATAAGAAAATAAAGTCTGATATATGGGTAAGTAAGATATCATAAGAATTAATGATGTTATTTTAGTATAAAAACTCATTTATTTTTTTCCATAAGAATTACATGGTCATACACCATAGTGTGAAGTTTAGTTCTCCATTGATCTCATTCCTGGTACAGTACCTATATCTAAATCCTTTAATAGAATGGAAACCATAGAGTTTTTTGAGTGAAAGAAATGGTTATATGAGTTTTATGACAATATATATACTCCCTAGTATTTCACCATTTGGAACCCCTATTTTATTCATGAAAAATAAGTTGGGTCTATGAGATTAGGCATCGATTATATGGAGATAAATTCCATTACTAGAAAGAATAAGTAGCATTTATTATAAATTTATGATTTATTTGATCAATATAAAGGATCCAAATAATTTTTAAAGATTTATCTTCTCTCTGATTATCATCAGCTAAGGGTGAATAAAGATGTTAAATTGACGGAAAAATTTCAAACATGGTATATATTTTATGATTTTAGGGTAATGCATTTTGGATTTTATAATACACATTTTTTATTTATAGATATGATGAATAGAGTATTCAAGGTTTATCATGCTAAATGTTTGGTGGTATTCATTGATTATATCATGATATAAAATAAGATTTATGAAAATCCTAAAACTTTTCTACAAATAAATTTAGAGACCCTTAGAGAAAAAGGAATTATATGGGAAATTTAGTAAGTGTAAATTTTGGATAAATTAATTTTATTTTCTTGGAAGTATTGTCTCTAAGGATGGAATATCTATTATCCATTTAAAGATAAAGGTAGTCAAATAATGGTCTGTATTGATGAACATAATGGATGTTCTGCTAATACCCCTGTTATTTTATTAAATGGTGAATTATTGTTTCCCATATTTATCATTATATGGGTATCTATGTTTTTTCATCTAGATTTCCATATGGGAATGGTAATAAGGGTATTGATAATTATTACGATGAATTAATTAGTCTTAATTAAATAACTAATCGGGATCAGAATTATATAGCCCCTCCATACATCAATTGGTCTCATGAGATAAAACCACATGTGTTTTGGTGTATACCTCTTCACATATCAGTATTGTGTCTTGGAACAATACCTTGGTAGAATGTTTTGATTTCTCACATTATCAATTCAAACATTATGAGATAATTGATTATTTTTGTCCATATTTTCATTTATTATCATGGATATATCATTCCCTTGGTTTTATTTGATTATGGATTCATGACTTTCATTTACTCCTTCCATATCACTTATTCCATGTTTTTTATAGTTTCCATTATATGCTACTCCTTACTGAAAATCTAAGCTCACCCTTATTTTTTTCCTTTCCCTAGGAAAACTATAGGATAAATACATATATTTTAACGGGACTGATGGAATGGATACCATTTTTCTCACAACTATTTCATATGTAATCTTATTTTTTTCAAATATAATGTGTTCATGTATCTAGTCTTCTAATACCACTACATTGTTCGATCATTCAGTAACTCTTGTATTTTGTACCAATAATGTTATATAACTACCATCAAAGGATTTATAGAGTCGGGGATATTACATCCTCTATATTCCCTCCTTAACCATGAACACCTATAATATATTCTAATATTTTTTATAATTACATAGAATCATCCTACGTTCCTCCATTCACATCAAGTCTTATCTTTAGTCTTCATTATATATTATAAAAATGATAAGAATGTGATTTAACAAGATTTATTCCAACCACAATGATATATTCCAACTAAAAACTTAAATACACAACAACAATATATATATATATATATATATTTGTGTTTGTAAAATGTTACTATTTCATGAACTCCTAACCAATGGATAAAATCTATATCTAATTACATTAAGATATTCATGGAATCACACTATTGGTTAAGGTAGTGTTGGTTAAAGATCTTTTTCCCTAGATTAATAATAAATCATCTGGCCAATGGAATCTTACTTGATTATAACAAAGAGTCTCAAATTCCTTCAAAACTATCATACTCTATGTGATGTTCCATCCTACAAAATATCTTCATGAGGAAGTCAATGTATATGTTCTCCAATGAATTTCTTCCAAAACAACTCCATATATCATTTCTTGAAAATTTTCTATATTCCAATGAAGTTATATGATGAACTATAACATCATCATGATCTCCATAAATATCGTGGAAAATTATTTAAAATTCATCTCATATATATGATAATATAACTTTAATTATAATATTACAAAGACCTCTCACTTCATATCAGTTTCATGATGACATCAAAAGTTACATCTTCTAAAAATAGTCAACACTTCATATATGGAATATATATATATATATCTACCATAAAAAATTAACTTCCCTATGAGTATAAAATACACAATTATTTTATCTTCCTCAAAATTGAAAAAAATTAAACATAACTTAAATCACCATTTAGAACATCAATCCCAATAATACTTTCCAAATATAGTTTGTTTGAAAGTTGAAAATAACTATTGACAAAAAATAAAACATTATATAAAAAAATTATTCCGGGAATTCATATTTGTAACACACCAAACCATGGTCCACTCAATAGTTCTGGGGAAGATGTTTTATTTGACCTCATAAAAATCTCCCTATATGAAAGAGGCTACTGAATAGTAGTGAGGGTCTAAGGAGTTATCGTGAGGAGACTATACCCTCATATCAGAGTAGGCACATAATATAAATAGCCAAAAATATCCATATCCATAATAATTAGAGTACAAATAAATCAATAAAAAAATTCTATAATAAAATGTATCATATAAAAATATATATTTTAAATCTACTAATAATCCATCGGTTTAATCACATTTATAAAAATAAAAAATAAAAAATACTCACGGACCATATCACCATCCCTAAACCATAATAAATATATCCACAAATACTGATCAATATAACCAAAATAGAAAAAATACACATATTATTCTCTAAAATTAAAATAAAATATAAGGACATTATAAGAACCACATATCTCAAATAGAGTGTGAGAAATAAAACATAGTGGGGTCTCACTAAGTTCAAATAATATAAACCATAATATACATTTACACTTGAATAAGATTAAAAATTTCATAAAAGTGCATCAGAATTATTGTTATAACAAGGAAACAATGATGGTAACAAATAATTTTTTTTATATATTAAATAAATTTTATTTCTCTGATATATTTCTTTATATGGAACACTGAGTTTAAATAGACGACTATATGTTATTGAAATATTATTATATATTGTGAAAGTTATGAACTAGACATTATATTTGTGGGAATGAATAATACTATATAATTTATAATTTTTTTTACATTTTTATGAAGTAAATTCATTGGTTTTCAATTTTTTATAAATTAAAATAAAAAAATTTGAAGGTAATAATATATGTTTTTCTAAAAAACTGTTTTTATCCGCACAATGTATTTTTATATTAATAAATAAAATTAATATATATATTTTTATTTATTTTTGTTAAATGTGTGGATAATATTTTTAAAAAATTATTTTAACATTCATATAATAGTTTTTACATGGTGATGAATTAATATACACTCAATTTTATACAAAAAATACATCTTCTAGAAAATAGTTTTGTTTCATTTTGTGCACTTATTTTAAAATGGATATATAACAATTATATAGATTGAATTTGATAAAATGTATTAAATATTTTTAATAATAATAATAATTAATATTATAATATAAGGATGAATTAATTTTTTGTCAATATGAATATTAATCTAGATAAAAAATTGTTTCTATAGAAAAGGTTAAAAGGGGATAACGAGTGGTTAAACTAAATAGATAACAGTTAAAAGGGCATAAATATTGTTTAAACCCCACTATATGAATATATTTTGATTTTATCTCATAAATTATTATAAAATGATCTAATTTTTATTCACTTTCCCTTGATATTGAGTTTATTATATTTTAATATTCTTAATAATTACATGTGTATCACCCTCCTCACATATAAAATGGAACCCCCTATCTTCCCTTATCTAGATGAATTTTTTCCTTTATCTATAAATCCATTCCAAAATATCTTATAAAATTCCATATCCATGTTTTTTAAGTGATTATATTCTTAAAATACCTTCTTAATGGTCCTTAAGAAAACATTAAAATGAGGTTTCTCAAAGAATAGGTATACATTCTTACCAATTTTTTTAATTTTCATTATTCTTATAATTCCTATAAATCTATTCTATCCCCACTAAAATAATTAATCTAGTATAATAAATATAAATACATGTTAATATTATTATGTGACAAAAACTTTCCTCATATTTTCTATAAAATAGGAAATAAAAGTGTCGCATGTGCATATGTGTGGACTACTGCCTCCATGAAGTGATATTATTCATTTTCCATCACCATGGTTAATGGTTGGTTATTATGATGGATTTAATGTTTATATATTATATTTACTAATAATTATTCTTCTATAATTATAACATCTTATCTTCTTTCTTACCTTTTTATCTATTGTAAAATAATAACATCTCTCATGAATACATGTGGACTACCACCTCCACCAAGAGATATGATTTGTATTTAATTTATGATTTACATAGATGATAACAAAGATAGATTTAATTAACATATATGATATTTATTATATAATAATGAATATTTTTTTCTTAGTTTTTATTTTCCTTTTTTCCTTCATCCATTGAAAAGTGAAGACATCACTTGTGCATACGTATAGACTACCTCCTCCACGAAGTGATGAAATTAATTTTTTTCCACATATATTTTTAATGGATATAAAGTACTACAAAAGTAAAAAATATTAAATTTATGACATTATTTATAAAATATAAATTATAAAACCATGACCAAGGTGCAATAATTGGAATCATTAAACCGAAAGATGCATGGAAAATGGACCAGTTTTCTCCTGAAAATTGATTTTAATGAAGAATTACTAATAAAGGGACAATTGGAAATTATAAAGAATAGTAAATAGTATGTTATGTATGAATATTATTTAGGGATATAATTAAAATAAATCTATATTTTTTATACATGATTTTTTAATATATATAATGAAATAAAAGACTTTAGGTAAAGGAATTATGATACAATCTCATTACTTTTTGTGAGTGTTTGTGTTAAATTTATATTGAGGGAAATTATATAATATTTATCCTTCAAACCCACTATATTTTATTATATTTTTTCCAATTTAAAAAATGTTTTATTTCATTTTCATCACTTTGGTACTTAAAATTATTAAGAAAATGTTTTTTAAAAAAGATTGCCTTATTCCCAGTTTGGTAAGGAATATTTTCCTTCCATGTCCATATTTTTTTAAATGTGTTAAATATTTTTTACTATGCTTAGATGATTGGTTAAATTCATTTTTATTCATATTTCACTTTATAAAATGTTTTAAAAATATTATTCCTATCGTTTTCTGAATGAGGTACATTTTACCAAAGGTGTGAATAGGATATTTTTTAACGTATATTGCATTAATGGCCTTAACCACCATTATGGGTACTCTTCCCATTGAATGTTCCTTCAAAATTTTCCATTTTTCTTTTCAAAAAAAATTCCCCTAAAATTCTATATATTTTTAAATTTTAAATAAGTAATTTAAAAATGAAAATGGTATTTTCCTCATTAATTAATCCAATAATATTTTGAAGTAATTTTCATCTATGATAACATACATTGATGTTCCTAATAACTATACAGGGAGGAGACCCAATGATACAATCTTTATTTTTTCATATGTGGTTATTCATTATTATGATGAAATATTTATGAAACACATATTATTTTTTGTGGGATAATATAAAATGAAATGATAAATGTTTTTAGGATTTGGTTACATACATATGAATGAATTGTGACTATGGGATGATTGGTTCTGTTATATCCCTTCATTCCATTTCATAATGTGATGAAGGTAACTCATTAGATGATGATTATAATAATTGAAATTATTTTTAATAGATATTTTCACATTTTTACGTGTGAGTATGATTGATTCAATTTATTCTCACAAGATGATGCATGAACATGATTGTGAATCTATATGTTCACATTCTGATGCGTTAGTATGATTAATTTTAACTATTCTCATAGGATTATGTATGGACATGATTGTGAATGGATATGTTTACATTTGGATGTGTGAGTATGATTTCATATAACTTTTATCAAAGAATTATGTATGGACATGATTTTTAATAGTTATGTTCACAATATTCGGATTTTCTATGGTTATAATGCCACTTTCCTATGCTATGAATCGTCAATGATGATTAAATCTTTGAAACACTTTATAATAATGTTTTTATATATGATATGATTTTGGAATTTATGATCTGTAATATTTGGGGTATAAATCTTTTACATTGATAACATGCACTTGATTATGTAATAATTCTCTTTATATAATCTTATTCTCTCTTATAATTGATATCTCCCATGTTAATCCTTACTAAGAATCCACCTATTCTTTTTATGTTATCATTACATGGGATATTATTAAAGTATCTAGGTATGATATTTCTATAATGGTATTAATATGAATAACATTGTTATCTATGTTAAATATATTTTAAGAAATAAGTTGATTATGTATTGAGTGTTCAAACATAATCAACCTTTATGGTCATTGGGCATGTATAATTTTGATATTTGTTAAATATACATATAAAATGATGAAATATTTATATATGTTATTATTGGGTCACCTCAGTTGGTATCAGAGGATATTTTAGTTATTTATATTGTTTAAGGTTATAGAAATTTGGTGATAACCCTTTGGACAAGCCTAATTATAGGATAATATCCTAGGTAATGATAATTGAATGATTGTGGTTTTCCTAAAAAATACATCCCCATAAATATATATGAAAGTGGATATGGATGTGGAATAAATTTTCCTAGGAGTAAAAACCCAGAAAGCGGTGGATTGGGTATTAACTTAATCAACACTAGTGAGGGATGAGTGGGCCTAAGAGTATACACTAGACTAGACACTCCCATGGGATATACTTGGGTTAATTCATATTTTATTTATAAACCATTATAAAGTATTTGAATAGATAATGGCCATGGATGAAATAAGTTAAACCTAAGGTTTCATATGTTTAAAGGAATGGTTCATGATTTAGGCATCATACAAAATATTTGATAGGATTTTTCACTTTTATTAATGATTCATGATGATCATGATAAACATTTTGGTTCATGTATGGTATTGAAGATGGAATAATAAAGTTGATGCGGTGAAAGGTATGATAAAATATTGGAGTATATATTTTAGTATAGTCAAATGAATTCTTTTATATCACAAAAATTATCTAATAATGTTAATTCATATCCTCAATGATTGTATATTAATATTTTGGTAAAAGATTCTAATGGCACGAAGATCGCATCTTCTGTTTATAGTGTCTCTTAAATATAATTTATTGGGAATGTGATTCTTAAAAATAATTTTATTCTACTTATAGTTAGATCTTATGTTATATTTGGAATATATTTCATTTATCAATATAAACCCTATATCAATTTTCAATGAAGGTAAGTTACATTTGATATTCTGAATCAACCTGTAATTTTCTATCAGTGCGAGGATGAACATGAATATATAATTAAAATTTCATCAATTTTTTGGGTCATAATTCATATTAATGAGGGTTATTTATCTTAAATTTTTATGGAGAAACTCAATATTTAATATATTAATATTTTTTGGGAATACTTTTATGTATTTCCTAAAAACATTCCATGTTTTACTTAGAATTGTAAAGTTGAGTTTTCAATCGATTTAATACCTGGTGATACTCCAATTTAAATGAATTCTTGTAGAACAGCCCGAATAGATTTAAAGGAATTGAATAAGAAACTTTGTTATAATATTGAAAACATATTCACACGCCAGAGTTCATCACCATGATGTGAACCTATTTTTTTAATTAGTAATTAAAGTATCGGTCAATTAATCAATGCATTGATTATCCAGAACTTAACCAAATCACTATCAAGAATAAATATCTTATACCATATATTGATGATCAATTTGATCAAAAGTGTAGAGATCAATACTATTCAGATATTGAACTTCATTCTGAATATCATCAAATGAGGATTAGGAATTAGGATATGCCTAAGATAACCTTTCATATGAGCTGTGGTCATTATGAATTTTCAGTAGTTTAATTTAGGCAATACAATTCCTTTATTGTATTTATAAATATAATTAATATAGACTTTAGAGTTTGATTTGATTGTTTATGGTATTCTTTATAGATTATATTATATATTTAAAGGGACTATAAGATCCTGAAAATCATTTTAAGATTGTGTTGAAGTCCCTGAGTATGGTGAAATTGTATTCCAAATCTATGAAGAGTGGATTTTGTCTACAAAACATTTCATCATTGGGTCGTATAATCTAAGGTGGGGGTATATCAGTGTACCATTCAAAGAATAAATTTATTAACCAATGGTCCCGAATGACCAATGTGACTGAGATCCATAGTTTTCCTGGATTGTCTGGGTATTATCGATGCTTTCTAAAGAATTTATCATGAATATATAATACAAAAAAAATTGATACAGAAGGGATCCAAGTTCTTTTGGAAAGATGAAGGTAAGTACAATTTCAATGAGTTAAAAATACGATTTTTTAGTGCACCTATTCCCAAACTAACCAATTTTGGTGAATGTTTTGTGGCCTATAATGAAGAATCAAAGAACATATTGGGATATTTCTTCATGAAGAATTACCTGATGATAGCTTATAAATTATGTTAATTGAAAGATCATGAAAAAAATTAAATGAATCATGATTTAGAGCTGGTAGTTGTAATTTTTTCATTGAAAATGTGGATTCATTACCTTAATAGTAAAACATGTGATACATATACAGATCATATAATTTTTACATATATATTCAAACAAATAAATTTAAATTTGTGAAAAAGGATATGGATATAATTGATTAAAGATTCTGACTGATCAATACACTACTACCCTAATAAGATGAACAAGGTGGTTGATGCTCTATATTGGAAGGTCTGTGCTAGTTTCTCTAAGACGAGGATTGAAAGAGATCTAGTATTTAGGGATGTTTATAATATAGTCCTTGAAATCATAAGAAAATGGGATGGATAATATCTTTATGTGATGGATTTTTAACCATCCATCTATGTGAGGATTAAAGAGAAGTAAACAGAGGATGTGGAACTATAGTGGAAGGTGAAAAATGTTCTTGTTTTCAACCATGATTTTAATGGAATTATAAGGTTAAAGAACCAATTATATTTTCCATAAATACTAGACTTAAAGAAGGACTTATTGGATAGAGATCATAGCTCATCATTCTCGATTCATCCTATATTTAAGAATATGTAATGATATCTAAAATAGTATTTTTGGTGGGATAACATAAAAATTGATATTATAGAGTATACATATCAATGTATGGTATGTAGAAAATTTAAGGTTAAGTGATAGAAGTCTTATGGGTGGTTAAAACCATTATCTATACCAGAATGGAAATGGGAAAATATTACTGTTGATTTCATCATCAGAATCCCCAAACCATATAAAGGGAATAATGTTATTTTGGTTATAGTCAATCTCTTGATAATGTTTAAAATTTTCATTAAAATAAGATATAATTTATGTCTTGATCAGATTTCTAATATATACAGTTATGAAGTGGTATTGTTTAATGGAGTACCACGTTTTGTTGTATCATATCAAGATCTATAGTTTACCTTAAAGTTCTAGAGAATTATTTAGCATTATTTAAATATTGAATTGAACTTTTGCACTACATATCATAGTTAGATATATTTTAGGTCTGAGAGGACTATTAAAACCCTGGAGGATATGTTGAGATTTTATTAAATGGATTTCAGTGGTGGTTGGGATTTATTCCTTTCTTTGGTTGTATTTTCTTATAATAATAGATTTTACTCGATTATTTATAAGGATCCATATGAATCCATATATGAAAGTAATTGAAGAACCACAAAATCGTGGGACAAATTTTTATAAATAAAGTAATTGGGACATAAGATAGCTAAGTAAATGGTAGAGAATAATATATCCATTTAGCACCACATCAGGGAAGCTAAAATTTTATAGAAATGTTGTTCCGATAATCATTATTGAGATATAGAGTTAGATTCCAGTGATAATTTATTTTTACAAATATATCCTTAGGATAAGTTTAGGGTATTATTAAATAAGGGAAATATAAGCCTAGTATATATCACAACCCTTTGGAATTCTTGGTCATATAGGGATGGTTTATCATCGCCTAAAACTTCCATCGAATCTCCCTCACGTTCATGACGTTCTTTATGTATCTCTCCTATGGAATTACAAACCTGGTCATTAATATGTTCTAAAATTAGAGGATTTAAAACTTGTGCATGATCCATTTTAATAGGAATAATCAGTGAGATTCTTGATCAAACAAAGAAAGTGTTTCGAAATAATACAATGCACATAGTGGTAAGACTATAAATTTAAGGAAGCTATTTGGGATATAAAGGATATGTGGAGGTAAATATATCATCATTTTTTTTATTAGAGTGAAGGAATTATAATGGTAAGATTTTTATAACGGGGTATAATATTACACCCAATATTTTATGTTATATAAAATAAATTTTGATTTCTATGATAGCTTTCTTTGCACGCAATCGTAAGTTTAAACGACCCATAATATAATATTGAAATATTATTATATAATATTATAGTTACCTCCTAGAAATTGGAGTGATAAATATTAATAAGACTAACTAAATTATGAAAATATATTTTTTATAAATGTATAAAATCAATTCATTGGTTTTTAGTTAGTTTCAAATAAAAATATGTAGACTTTAAGGTAAAAAAGAGATGTGTTTCTAAAAAACTATTTTTATGCCAATAATTTGTATTTATATTAATAAATTAAAATAATATATATTCATGAATTATTTAAATTAAATTTGTTGATAATATATTCAATCAACTATTTAAACATTCGTCTAATTTTTTTTACTTTGCATGTATTGAAGATAAACATTGTTTAATGCCAAAAAATGATTTTTTCTAAAAATGGTTTTGTTACGTTATTATTTTTTTTTAAAAAATTGATCTATACAATGTATGGTGAGGGAATTTGATAAAATATATTCCATATTTTGAATCATAATAATTAATTTTATATAATAAGGCCAACATAATTTTTGGTCACTATGAATAGTAGTTGAGATGAAAATTCGTTACTATGGTAAAGGATAATAGGGTTTAACAAGGAGTTAAACCAAATATATAAGGGTTAAAATGACCTAAATTTTTTTATAAATAAAATTGTTTGCATACATTTTGATTCTATCTCATATTATCTTATAAAATTTTCCAATTTGAAGCCACTTTCAAATGACAATGAATTTATTACATTTTAATATTCCTATTAATTAAAAGTGTTCCACCCTCCTCACTTTTAAAGTGGAACTCCATCTCCTCTCTTCCACACACCACATGATCCCTTTATCTTTACCAAACCATAAAAAAATCTCTTATCAACTTCCATTTCTATAGAAATGTCACTCATGTGTATGTTTTAACTACCACCTACAGGAACTGATGTGATTCATTTTACATTTCAGGTTTACACGGGTGGTAATAAGAATATATTTAATGAATATCAATAATATTTATAATAAAATAATCATTTTTGAATATTTAATTATTATGGAATCTTGCCTATCTATTATATAAATTTTCATTACATGTACATACAAAGGATCTTTTAAAGTTTAGTTTCTGGGAAATATGGTTCCTAATACATTAAAACATAAAAAATTATTTTAAATACACTTGAATCCACCCTTATGGTTTTATCCTATGTGCATTTAATACATATCATATCCTAGGAAAATACATCAAAGGAAAGGGGTGAGCAAGATGCAAAATAAGGGAAAATGGTTTACATGTGATCATGAGGAATATTGATAAGAACATGAGAAATATCATTATAGAATGAGTAAGGGAAATTAAGGCATATAATAATAAAAACAACATGAATCATAACATGGAAATGTTTCTATAATATACAATTTATAAATTCATAACCATACCCCCAAATTTAATCACAAAGGTGTCCTAAATGAGAATTACCAATGATATTGACCAACGTATCGTAAAACTTTTCATCTCTAGGGATTAAATTCATTACCCAATGCATTAGAGCACTATCAGCGCACACCCTTCATATGTATTAATTAATGTGAGACACATTGACCATAATAAAAAATTTCATAAATAAACCGTACAGAATAAATAATTGGTTTGTTATGAAAATAATGATGTTTCAAAAATGCTTAAAGACATTTTCATTATGTCATTTTTATCACAAGAAAAGTTAGTGTGAGAATATTATGTGTAAATACCCAAATAAAATAAATCCTATTAACATATAGGTGAATAACCCTATAAAATAAAGGGATTTGTTATTCACAAAAAGAAAATAAAATTGAATTTCCTAAGGAGAAGAGATAAATTTTTAGAGGTAACTCTTGTAGCATAACGAGTATAAAACAAGGTTTTATAAATGGGTAAAATGAGAGGGGAAGGGGTCTCCCATTCCTAATAAATAACTTGGAAGTAATGGTGTGATAAAAATTTTAATATAATAGAGTTACCATAATATTTAGAATATATATATGAAAAGAAGTTCTTGAATTGAAGAGAGAGGAAGGATACTTTCCTTACCTTGAAGAGTCGCTCTTAGATCCTGAGTAATGGAACCTTACGAGATTAAGGAAACATTCAGGACTCCCTGGGAGTAAAAACATCCATATATTTTAGAGGATAGAATGTGAATGTATGGGAATAGAGAAATGGTTCAATATTTATAGAAAAAGTAGTGGATTTATTTAATAATTTCCAGATAGAGGTCTTGGAAATATATGTGGTGGAGAAATAGAAAACCATTGTATTTGCTAGATTTTTTTGCCCATGGTTTTTGATATTTGGTCATATTTTAATTTATTTTTACACAAAATAACATAGAATCATATTATATTACTTCTTTTGGTATGAAAAATTAAATTTTCCATAAAATAATGTTCTTAAAGTCAAAGTTTCAATTTTAGACTTTAGAAAGTAAATTATAGGTTTGGAAATTGATTAAAATCCATTAAAATAATTGATATTAATAAAATAACATATATTAGGTCATTTATTGTGGTTAATTATTTATTAAATAATTATTAAATAATTATAAAGTCATTAAATATACTAAAACTCAAACTGTATTTTTACTGTTCATGTAAAAAAAATAATGTATTTTACAAAATTATCATAAATTTAGCCTAACATTATTTTGATGTGATAATTTAAAAATGATGTTTATTTTATCAGAATAATTCTACAAATATGATCATTTTAACTTTTAACTATAAAAATACTTATTAAAAAAATTTGGTTAAAATGCATAGTAAAATTTCTGACAAATAAAGATTTTAAAGGACACAATAAAATTAGTTTATCATTTATATTTTAATAAGAGTTTGTTTATCATTCTATTTCATTAAAATAAAAATAATTCATAATACCTTAGTTTATTATAAAAATTTATATCTTTTTTGAAAATTACAATTTGGGTTTGAAAGATCAACTTATCTAATTCCATCTCAATCAAACCTATGTTTTTATTAAGAAAAAAAATTATAAATATAGAATTTATAGAATAAAAATTTCATTTATAGAATGAAATTACACATTATTTAACTAAGTCATCTACACATAACCCCTTATAACACCCGCGTATGACCTAAGGGAAAGGTGTGTAATGGTGAGAGACTCATGGGGTAGCCTGGCTAACGTCGATCGAGTGGTAATTTCTACTAACATAAAATTATCTTTTAGGTGGTTTCATTCAAGCTTCACTTGTTGAAGCTCCAAGTGGTATTCGTTAAGGTTTAACCCCAGTGATACTACCTCCCTCTCATGTTCGGACAAATGGGATTCATACAACGTGAATCTACTGGTGGAGTCCATCACTTCTCCTTTCAACATTGATTATACATTGTCCATTACTACTTGTAAAGACTAATTATAGTGTAAAAATTATTACCGTGAGTATAGTTTACAATGTTCATATCAATCAACAGTCATATTTTATAAGGCCCCAGCCTTAAACCTTACTTAATCTTGAGTTATTACAAGATTACACATTGAGGATCTTTTCGGGTTTAGAGTTTTAGAGAATTTGATCATAAAACTTGCATTACATTCCACATATAAACAAAGTGGTTACATAAAGATAGTATTCTTCATTCCCATCAATGGGAACACATTTAAAATAAAACATGGATTATTTCTTGACACATCCTTGACTCTATCATCTTATCATGTACCTTTCCCTTGACCTGTGAAAAACATTTCAAAAACTTGGGATGAGCATAAAAACTCAGTATGGGTTATAAAAAAACATGGAAAGGAAACATGAGTTCATATATACATAAGAATGAAATCATACTTTACCCATAAAACATAGGCACTTTAACATACCTCATAAAATCATGAATAAATCATAGAAATCATAATACGTAAAGGTAACTTGAGGCATTCATAACATTCTTACGTAGGGAGTAACCCTCTTGGTTACGTTTGGAATACCCATCACAGTATATTCCCTAAAATCTCTTCGGAGAAACCTTAACGTTTAACTCCTTCGCATTACCCAATGCATTGGAGAGCTATAACGGGCTCACCCGCCCTTAGTTTATCACGGAACCACCCGTCTTCATAATAATGCCCAAGAACCATAACATAATCATATCACATAAAACATGCATAAAGGAAACATAACATTTCCACATTTCAATCACGAGATATCAATACAACACATTGATATAATAAAAACATTATGAAAACCATTTTCAACACCAAAGTAAAACATGGTATTTATTTTTCTTTTAAAAAAGAAGATATGGCTTGTAGAGGAAGCCGAAACTCAAATAACGGTTACGACGGCGGAGAAGTCGTTGTCGCCGCATACGTACGACAAAAACATTCCCTTTTGTCATTTAGTAAATGCTTCGTATAAAAAAGATTCCTTTTGAGTAAACATAAAAGTCAAAGGGGTTTATACACCGTATAAAAGAAATTTGTGTATAAAATAAAATATGCCTCAATGAAAGGAGATTGAGACGAAGTCCCATACAAAGATAATTTTTAAAATAAAATAGATACATTATGTGTATTCACTATAAGTACACATAAATAAAGTACAAATACAAGATACGACATAATAACATAATGACATAATTTGAAAGTAGGAGATTAACCCAAAGAATGGAAATTGGGTTAAGAAGTTCCCATACCTCGTATCTGACTTGACCCGACCGTTCTTTAAACTCCTGAATAATAAACTTTAGTTAATCTCTACTTGATTATGAATCTTTTCCAAGTTCATTATTCCTTTTATACCATTTTATGAACATCATGTAATCATTTAAGTTAATAATGTTCATTTTGTCGGTATTTGGTTCTTAAGTCAAAAATAGACTTCTTACACTTACATGTTGTTATTTTGGTCAAAGGTTCATTATATCCAGAATGGTATTCATGATGTAGATATCATATATGTCATATATATCCAGTACATACATGCATTTATAATATTACATCACATTTAGAGGTAAGAAATGAAATGCACCGTTCATGGAGACGGTAAGCCGTACGTACGCATGAACGCTACTTTCATTTCTTTGTCATATTGATGGAATTAAAACTAAATGAGACTTATGTATATTTTAATTCCAGAATTATATTCATCATTTAGATATATAATTAATTATATATATCCATTATATACATGTAATTTTAATAATAAATTACATTTGGGGATAAGAAATGAAATGCACCGTTCATGGAGACGGTAGTCCGTACGTACGCATGAACGCTACTTTCATTTCTATCTCATAATTTAATGGAAATAAATGATAATGATATATAGGTATATTATAATTCCAGTATAACATCATATATAATAACTTTAAATCCATCCTTTACACGTCCCACATATGGCATTAACGAATCACATCACTTTTAGGGGGCGGTAGTCCGCACTTCCTTAAATGAAGATATCGCGTATACCCATAATGGAAGCCATAAAGGTAAGACACAAATGAAAAAAACCGAAGCTTAAGGAAAACATAAACATATTATATATAATATATAAAAATAGTGACATCATAATGGCCACCTTTGAAGGTGTTTAATGAGTGTTGAACAATCATCGTTTCGGGAGGCAGAATTTCGCCATCCACGGAAACCTTATGTTCTTTAACCATTTGATGTAGTTGTGTGAAAGTGTAGCTCAAATAAATCTTATAACAACATCCTAGTATATTGAAGATACTGGTGTTGTTACAAAAGAAGTAAATAAAAAGAGTTTAGGGGGTTGGAGAAGCAAAATAAAACAAATGAACATTAGAGAATGAATTACCTTAAAAAGTGTAACTCCTTTTGAGTTGAGCCTAAAGGCTTCCTTTGAAAGGATTCTGCCAAAGGTAAATCCTCTAGGATGAGGAGGGGGATGTGTAGAGAGCAAATGGGCAGGGTTTGGCCGAGACAAAGGCTTGAAGAGGTGTGAAATAAGGTAGAGGTGGGGGCCTTTTATAAGAGGAGAGGAGGGGCAATTTTGGAAAGTAAAGAAATATTACATTATTTGAAAATGTGTTTCGGTTCTAAAAGGTCCCACATTGATAGAATTCGTGGATAAGGTGATAAGGCTTCTAAATACACTCATCCAATTGGTTTTGGCCATGTGTAGGTTTTATATTTTTCATTATCTTTCCATTTTATTTAAATCGCCAAATAATGATGTCATCGCTGCATCATTATTATGTAATAAATAATTTAATTTATTTAATGTCTAAAAATTATAAAAAAAATACTATGATATAGGAAATCTTTTTAGCTTTCCAATGACTATTTATAATCAAAATTTGGACTTGTATAACCCCACTTAAAAATTGTTTTAGTAAAACGATTTATGTTAGTGTTATTTTCACTTTAACATTAAATAAAAAGTATTTTATGTCATTTCCCAACAAAAGTGGATCCATGGGGTCCCCAAGTTAGGCCATGGCTTGTCTTGGTCGGCCATGACACAACCAATGAGGTTGGGACATGTGTCTAGGTCATTTTATATTATTAAAGCATTATTTATACCTTAAACTACACTAATTACCACTAATCGCGATTAAGAACTTAATAAGTTACTATTCACCAAAAAATTATTTTAATCTCATTGAACCACATTTTACTTCTTAATGACAACCATGTATGTCGGATTTTCAAAATTCAATACACATTAGTGGTAAACTTTCATTTAACTGAAAAATCAGTTTGCTTGATTACCACTTAGTGGTTTCACTATTCATCAAAAATTGAAGTTTTTCAGAAAATTACCAAAAATTCACCCTAAGCTATATTTGATATTCCGAATTCAAAAATGAAGTCCATTTTACAAAATTCAAATCATATAAGTCACATTAATTAATTTAATAATTAATTCCCGCTGCCAGAGCAAATAGCGTGTTTTTACAAAACAATAAGTATCAAAAGATTGACACCAGTTTAAGTCTAATTTCAAATCGAAATTGATTCCAATGACCACCATTGGATAAAATGGTAAAAATATATTCATATTACACATTAAGACCAATTCAAAAGATAATATAATCATATAAATAAATTAGATTAAAAAGCAGTTTTGATGTAAAATACAACATTTTACACTATTCATAAAAAAAATGAACTTTATCAGAAAGGTACCAAAAATTACACAAAGTAAAATTTGATGTCCCGATTCTTAATAAAAGTTTTATTTGGTCCAAAAGAATGTATAAGAGTGATCAAAACTATATTTAATGACGGTTCACCATTAAAAGGTGATAAGTGAACCTTTAGTGAAAATTAGAGTATAAAAGCCTAAAATTGAACTCTTTCCGTATTTTAAGCCTTTATCTTTTATTGGGTAAATGTAAAAACATCTAAAAACATATCTATTCATATTTTAGTTATTTATATTTATTCCCGCCAGTACAACGGCTACTTGTTAACTAACATTTAAAAAAAATATTATTTTATTACTAGTGTGCTACGTAAGTTTCAAAGAAACTCATCGTTGCGTATCGGGTACGCTATCGAACATAGCAACCCCTTTTAATTAAAATTCATATTTAATTCTCAAATATTAATAAATATGAAAATTATTTATTCTTTAATTACCTGGGATGTTACATCCTTCCCCCCTTTTGGGAATTGCTTCCTCGCAATTTTATTCACCTATCAAAATAAGTGGGGGTATTTATCCCTCATAGCATTTTCAGATTCCCATGTTGCCTCTTCAATCATGTGGTTTTTCCAAAAAACCTTTACCTGGTGAATCACCTTATTCCGTAACACTTGATCCCTGTGGTCAAGAATCTGGACCGGTTGTTCCTCATAAGATAGGTTCTCTTCCAGCTGAACTACCTCTGGACTCAAAACATGAGATGGATCTGGCATACACTTTCTTAAAATCGAAACATGAGAAACATTGTGTACCTGAGAGATACTTGGAGGTAAAGCCACTCGGTATGCAACTGATCCAACTCTTTCCAGAATTTCGTATGGTCCAACAAACCTTGGACTCAACTTTCCTTTCTTACCAAATCTCATCACACTTTTCCAAGGAGAAACCTTGAGAAAAACATGATTACCTACCTCGAAAGATAGATCCTTCCTCCGGTTATCCGCATAACTCTTCTGCCTGCTCTGAGCTGTTCTCATGTGCTTCTGAATCAGCTGAACTTTTTCTGCCATCTCTTCTACCAATTCTGGTCCCATCAACTTCCTTTCACCCACTTCATCCCAGAAAGTTGGAGTTCGACACCGCTTCCCATATAATGCCTGAAATGGTGCCATCTGTATACTAGAATGAAAACTGTTATTATATGAAAACTCAACCAAAGAAAGATGTTGGTCCCAACTTCCCTGATAATCCATAGAACAAGCTCGTAGCATATCCTCCAATGTCTGAATTGTTCGTTCTGACTGCCCATCTGATTGAGGATGAAAAGCTGTACTAAAATTTAATTCAGTACCCAACGACTTCTGAAGGCCTTTCCAAAAGTTAGAAGTAAACCTGGGATCACGATCCGATACAATGGAGAGAGGAACTCCATGTAACCTGACTATCTCCTTAAGATACAAACAGGAAAGTTGATCAAGAGAGAAAGTATCTCGTATAGCAAGGAAATGAGCAGACTTGGTCAAGCGATCAACAATAACCCAGATTGCATTATTACCTAGAGATGTCTTCGGTAATCCAATAACAAAGTCCATGGATATATTCTCCCATTTCCACTCTGGAACTGGTAAAGGCTGAAGCAACCCTTTCGGTAACTGCCGCTCTGCTTTAACCTGCTGACAAGTCAAACACTTCACAGTAAAATCAGCAATGTCTCTTTTCATTCCATCCCACCAGTAATACTCCCGCAGATCTCTATACATCTTAGTACTTCCATGATGAAGAAACAACTCATTCTTCAACTGTGAATCACAAGGCACACATAACCTCTTCACAAACCTCAAAACACAAACACAAACTTATCCAAGAACTCATGGAAATTTTTTTTCATAAGGTCCATGAATACAACAGGTGCATTGGTTAACCCTAAAGGCATAACTACAAATTCATAATGGACATATCTAGTACGGAACACAATCTTCGGAACATCTGCTTCTTTTACTTTCAACTGATGGTACCCCGACCTCAAGTCAATCTTCGAAAAATACTGAGCTCCCTAGAGCTGACACCACTTCATTCGATGGCCCAACATCTACTGAAGTAGTTGCAAAGGATTTCACCACCCCTTTCTGCTTGTAGTCTAACTGCTTCCCATCACTCAAGATCTTTGCCGGACACTCGTTTGCATAGTGACCCATCTCATTGCACTTATAATATTTCACTAACTGTAAATCAAATTTGTTCTTACCTTCACCTTGATCCTTTTCAGTGCAATCACGAGCCTTATGTCCCATCTTACCACATCGGTAGCACTTTCCAGAATTCAGAAGACATTCCCCAGCATGCCTTGTTCCACATTTATCACAAACTGGAAACTTAGTTCTCTTACCATCAGACTTTTTTGAAGAATTCTTACCTTTCTCCTGCCACCTCGGTCTCTTCTTCTGCTGGTTGTTATAGAACACTTGGTCATCGGCAAACTCCATTTTCACCTTCTCAGCACATCGAACAAGCTTTTCATAACTTTTAAACTCTCGAGAAGCTAATGCCCTTCGATACTTTGGCTTTAATCCTGAGTAAAAACGATTGATTTTACTATCAAGGTCCCGGATAAAATTTGGAGCATACCTTTCCAATCGAGTGAACTTTTCTTCATAGGCAGCCACTGAGTCTTCCTCTTGCCTCAATTCCAAGAATTGCTTTTCCATCCTAAGTCGAACAGCCTTAGGAAAATACTTCTCAAGAAACATTCCTTTGAATTCATCCCAGTCAAGAGCATCAATCTCATCGGCGTCCCTGATATTTTTAACCATAGACCACCACTGATATGCTTCACCCTCCAAACGGTAAATAGCAAGACTAACCTTTTGATTGTCTGAACACCCCATGACATCAAAAATCTTCTCCAGTGCTTTAATCCACCCTTCAGCTAGCACAGGGTCAGATGATCCTCTGAATGATGGGGGATGTTGCCTCATGAAATGTTCCACCACTGACATGTTCCTCTGCGGTTGATCTGGCTGATCTCGTGCATGGATACCACCACCATTTATAGCCTGAGTCAACTGTGCCATTACTGCAACAAACTGTTCAGTTCCGATTCCGACCATCTCAGGTTGCTGATTTGGAAGGTTGTCTTCCTCCTGATGTCGTCCCAACATAGATGCTTTGTTTCCTCTGCGGAAAACCATTCTGAACACCGAAATATCTTAGGCGAAGCAACATGGTAATCTGTAAATGCTATATCATTTAAATCATATTATAATTTAACACTTTTCTAACTCCTAAAGTTGTCTAAACCGACCATTGATACCAACTATAAGGCCCCAGCCTTAAACCTTACTTAATCTTGAGTTATTACAAGATTACACATTGAGGATCTTTTCGGGTTTAGAGTTTTAGAGAATTAGATCATAAAACTTGCATTACATTCCACATATAAACAAAGTGGTTACATAAAGATAGTATTCTTCATTACCATCAATGGGAACACATTTAAAATAAAACATGGATTATTTCTTGACACATCCTTGACTCTATCATCTTATCATGTACCTTTCCCTTGACCTGTGAAAAACATTTCAAAAACTTGGGATGAGCATAAAAACTCAGTATGGGTTATAAAAAAACATGGAAAGGAAACATGAGTTCATATATACATAAGAATGAAATCATACTTTACCCATAAAACATAGGCACTTTAACATACCTCATAAAATCATGAATAAATCATAGAAATCATAATACGTAAAGGTAACTTGAGGCATTCATAACATTCTTACGTAGGGAGTAACCCTCTTGGTTACGTTTGGAATACCCATCACAGTATATTCCCTAAAATCTCTTCAGAGAAACCTTAACGTTTCACTCCTTCGCGTTACCCAATGCATTGGAGAGCTATAACGGGCTCACCCGCCCTTAGTTTATCATGGAACCACCCGTCTTCATAATAATGCCCAAGAACCATAACATAATCATATCACATAAAACATGCATAAAGGAAACATAAAATTTCCACATTTCAATCACGAGATATCAATACAACACATTGATATAATAAAAACATTATGAAAACCATTTTCAACACCAAAGTAAAACATGGTATTTATTTTTCTTTTAAAAAAGAAGATATGGCTTGTAGAGGAAGCCGAAACTCAAATAACGGTTACGACGGCGGAGAAGTCATTGTCGCCGCATACGTACGACAAAAACATTCCCTTTTGTCGTTTAGTAAATGCTTCGTATAAAAAAGATTCCTTTTGAGTAAACATAAAAGTCAAAGGGGTTTATACACCGTATAAAAGAAATTTGTGTATAAAATAAAATATGCCTCAATGAAAGGAGATTGAGACGAAGTCCCATACAAAGATAATTTTTAAAATAAAATAGATACATTATGTGTATTCACTATAAGTACACATAAATAAAGTACAAATACAAGATACGACATAATAACATAATGACATAATTTGAAAGTAGGAGATTAACCCAAAGAATGGAAATTGGGTTAAGAAGTTCCCATACCTCGTATCTGACTTGACCCGACCCTTCTTTAAACTCCTGAATAATAAACTTTAGTTAATCTCTACTTGATTATGAATCTTTTCCAAGTTCATTATTCCTTTTATACCATGTTATGAACATCATGTAATCATTTAAGTTAATAATGTTCATTTTGTCGGTATTTGGTTCTTAAGTCAAAAATAGACTTCTTACACTTACATGTTGTTATTTTGGTCAAAGGTTCATTATATCCAGAATGGTATTCATGATGTAGATATCATATATGTCATATATATCCAGTACATACATGAATTTATAATATTACATCACATTTAGAGGTAAGAAATGAAATGCACCGTTCATGGAGACGGTAAGCCGTACGTACGCATGAACGCTACTTTCATTTCTTTGTCATATTGATGGAATTAAAACTAAATGAGACTTATGTATATTTTAATTCCAGAATTATATTCATCATTTAGATATATCATTAATTATATATATCCATTATATACATGTACTTTTAATAATAAATTACATTTGGGGATAAGAAATGAAATGCACCGTTCATGGAGACGGTAGTCCGTACGTACGCATGAACGCTACTTTCATTTCTATCTCATAATTTAATGGAAATAAATGATAATGATATATAGGTATATTATAATTCCAGTATAACATCATATATAATAAATTTAAATCCATCCTTTACACGTCCCACATATGGCATTAACGAATCACATCACTTTTAGGGGGCGGTAGTCCGCACTTCCTTAAATGAAGATATCGCGTATACCCATAATGGAAGCCATAAAGGTAAGACACAAATGAAAAAAAACCGAAGCTTAAGGAAAAAATAAACATATTATATACCATATATAAAAATAGTGACATCATAATGGCCACCTTTGAAGGTGTTTAATGAGTGTTGAACAATCATCGTTTCGGGAGGCAGAATTTCGCCATCCACCGAAACCTTATGTTCTTTAACCATTTGATGTAGTTGTGTGAAAGTGTAGCTCAAATAAATCTTATAACAACATCCTAGTATATTGAATATACTGGTGTTATTACAAAAGAAGTAAATAAAAAGAGTTTAGGGGGTTGGAGAAGCAAAATAAAACAAATGAACATTAGAGAATGAATTACCTTAAAAAGTGTAACTCCTTTTGAGTTGAGCCTAAAGGCTTCCTTTGAAAGGATTCTTCCAAAGGTAAATCCTCTAGGATGAGGAGGGGGATGTGTAGAGAGCAAATGGGCAGGGTTTGGCCGAGCCAAAGGCTTGAAGAGGTGTGAAATAAGGTAGAGGTGGGGGCCTTTTATAAGAGGAGAGGAGGGGCACTTTTGGAAAGTAAAGAAATATTACATTATTTGAAAATGTGTTTCGGTTCTAAAAGGTCCCACATTGATAGAATTCGTGGATAAGGTGATAAGGCTTCTAAATCCACTCATCCAATTGGTTTTGTCCATGTGTAGGTTTTATATTTTTCATTATCTTTCCATTTTATTTAAATCGCCAAATAATGATGTCATCGATGCATCATTATTATGTAATAAATAATTTAATTTATTTAATGTCTAAAAATTATAAAAAAAATACTATGATATAGGAAATCTTTTTAGATTTCCAATTACTATTTATAATCAAAATTTGGACTTGTATAACCCCACTTAAAAATTGTTTTAGTAAAACGATTTATGTTAGTGTTATTTTCACTTTAACATTAAATAAAAAGTATTTTATGTCATTTCCCAACAAAAGTGGATCCATGGGGTCCCCAAGTTAGGCCATGGCTTGTCTTGGTCGGCCATGACACAACCAATGAGGTTGGGACATGTGTCTAGGTCATTTTATATTATTAAAGCATTATTTATACCTTAAACTACACTAATTACCACTAATCGCGATTAAGAACTTAATAAGTTACTATTCACCAAAAAATTATTTTAATCTCATTGAACCAAATTTTACTTCTTAATGACAACCATGTATGTCGGATTTTCAAAATTCAATACACATTATTGGTAAACTTTCATTTAACTGAAAAATCAGTTTGCTTGATTACCACTTAGTGGTTTCACTATTCATCAAAAATTGAAGTTTTTCAGAAAATTACCAAAAATTCACCCTAAGCTATATTTGATATTCCGAATTCAAAAATGAAGTCCATTTTACAAAATTCAAATCATATAAGTCACATTAATTAATTTAATAATTAATTCCCGCTGCCAGAGCAAATAGCGTGTTTTTACAAAACAATAAGTATCAAAAGATTGACACCAGTTTAAGTCTAATTTCAAATCGAAATTGATTCCAATGACCACCATTGGATAAAATGGTAAAAATATATTCATATTACACATTAAGACCAATTCAAAAGATAATCTAATCATATAAATAAATTAGATTAAAAAGCAGTTTTGATGTAAAATACAACATTTTACACTATTCATTAAAAAAATGAACTTTATCAGAAAGGTACCAAAAATTACACAAAGTAAAATTTGATGTCCCGATTCTTAATAAAAGTTTTATTTGGTCCAAAAGAATGTATAAGAGTGATCAAAACTATATTTAATGACGGTTCACCATTAAAAGGTGATAAGTGAACCTTTAGTGAAAATTAGAGTATAAAAGCCTAAAATTGAACTCTTTCCGTATTTTAAGCCTTTATCTTTTATTGGGTAAATGTAAAAACATCTAAAAACATATCTATTCATATTTTAGTTATTTCTATTTATTCCCGCCAGTACAACGGCTACTTGTTAACTAACATTTAAAAAAAAAATATTATTTTATTACTAGTGTGCTACGTAAGTTTCAAAGAAACTCATCGTTGCGTATCGGGTACGCTATCGAACATAGCAACCCCTTTTAATTAAAATTCATATTTAATTCTCAAATATTAATAAATATGAAAATTATTTATTCTTTAATTACCTGGGATGTTACATCCTTCCCCCCTTTTGGGAATTGCTTCCTCGCAATTTTATTCACTTATCAAAATAAGTGGGGGTATTTATCCCTCATAGCATTTTCAGATTCCCATGTTGCCTCTTCAATCATGTGGTTTTTCCAAAAAACCTTTACCTGGTGAATCACCTTATTCCGTAACACTTGATCCCTGTGGTCAAGAATCTGGACCGGTTGTTCCTCATAAGATAGGTTCTCTTCCAGCTGAACTACCTCTGGACTCAAAACATGAGATGGATCTGGCATACACTTTCTTAACATCGAAACATGAGAAACATTGTGTACCTGAGAGATACTTGGAGGTAAAGCCACTCGGTATGAAACTGATCCAACTCTTTCCAGAATTTCGTATGGTCCAACAAACCTTGGACTCAACTTTCCTTTCTTACCAAATCTCATCACACTTTTCCAAGGAGAAACCTTGAGAAAAACATGATTACCTACCTCGAAAGATAGATCCTTCCTCCGGTTATCCGCATAACTCTTCTGCCTGCTCTGAGCTGTTCTCATGTGCTTCTGAATCAGCTGAACTTTTTCTGCCATCTCTTCTACCAATTCTGGTCCCATCAACTTCCTTTCACCCACTTCATCCCAGAAAGTTGGAGTTCGACACCGCTTCCCATATAATGCCTGAAATGGTGCCATCTGTATACTAGAATGAAAACTGTTATTATATGAAAACTCAACCAAAGAAAGATGTTGGTCCCAACTTCCCTGATAATCCATAGAACAAGCTCGTAGCATATCCTCCAATGTCTGAATTGTTCGTTCTGACTGCCCATCTGATTGAGGATGAAAAGCTGTACTAAAATTTAATTCAGTACCCAACGACTTCTGAAGGCCTTTCCAAAAGTTAGAAGTAAACCTGGGATCACGATCCGATACAATGGAGAGAGGAACTCCATGTAACCTGACTATCTCCTTAAGATACAAACGGGAAAGTTGATCAAGAGAGAAAGTATCTCGTATAGCAAGGAAATGAGCAGACTTGGTCAAGCGATCAACAATAACCCAGATTGCATTATTACCTCGAGATGTCTTCGGTAATCCAATAACAAAGTCCATGGATATATTCTCCCATTTCCACTCTGGAACTGGTAAAGGCTGAAGCAACCCTTTCGGTAACTGCCGCTCTGCTTTAACCTGCTGACAAGTCAAACACTTCACAGTAAAATCAGCAATGTCTCTTTTCATTCCATCCCACCAGTAATACTCCCGCAGATCTCTATACATCTTATTACTTCCATGATGAAGAAACAACTCATTCTTCAACTGTGAATCACAAGGCACACATAACCTCTTCACAAACCTCAAAACACAAACACAAACTTATCCAAGAACTCATGGAAATTTTTTTTCATAAGGTCCATGAATACAACAGGTGCATTGGTTAACCCTAAAGGCATAACTACAAATTCATAATGGACATATCTAGTACGGAACACAATCTTCGGAACATCTGCTTCTTTTACTTTCAACTGATGGTACCCCGACCTCAAGTCAATCTTCGAAAAATACTGAGCTCCCTAGAGCTGACACCACTTCATTCGATGGCCCAACATCTGCTGAAGTAGTTGCAAAGGATTTCACCACCCCTTTCTGCTTGTAGTCTAACTGCTTCCCATCACTCAAGATCTTTGCCGGACACTCGTTTGCATAGTGACCCATCTCATTGCACTTATAATATTTCACTAACTGTAAATCAAATTTGTTCTTACCTTCACCTTGATCCTTTTCAGTGCAATCACGAGCCTTATGTCCCATCTTACCACATCGGTAGCACTTTCCAGAATTCAGAAGACATTCCCCAGCATGCCTTGTTCCACATTTATCACAAACTGGAAACTTAGTTCTCTTACCATCAGACTTTTTTGAAGAATTCTTACCTTTCTCCTGCCACCTCGGTCTCTTCTTCTGCTGGTTGTTATAGAACACTTGGTCATCGGTAAACTCCATTTCCACCTTCTCAGCACATCGAACAAGCTTTTCATAACTTTTAAACTCTCGAGAAGCTAATGCCCTTCGATACTTTGGCTTTAATCCTGAGTAAAAACGATTGATTTTACTATCAAGGTCCCGGATAAAATTTGGAGCATACCTTTCCAATCGAGTGAACTTTTCTTCATAGGCAGCCACTGAGTCTTCCTCTTGCCTCAATTCCAAGAATTTCTTTTCCATCCTAAGTCGAACAGCCTTAGGAAAATACTTCTCAAGAAACATTCCTTTGAATTCATCCCAGTCAAGAGCATCAATCTCATCGGCGTCCCTGATATTTTTAACCATAGACCACCACTGATATGCTTCACCCTCCAAACGGTAAATAGCAAGACTAACCTTTTGATTGTATGAACACCCCATGACATCAAAAATCTTCTCCAGTGCTTTAATCCACCCTTCAGCTAGCACAGGGTCAGATGATCCTCTGAATGATGGGGGATGTTGCCTCATGAAATGTTCCACCACTGACATGTTCCTCTGCGGTTGATCTGGCTGATCTCGTGCATGGATACCACCACCATTTATAGCCTGAGTCAACTGTGCCATTACTGCAACAAACTGTTCAGTTCCGATTCCGACCATCTCAGGTTGCTGATTTGGAAGGTTGTCTTCCTCCTGATGTCGTCCCAACATAGATGCTTTGTTTCCTCTGCGGAAAACCATTCTGAACACCGAAATATCTTAGGCGAAGCAACATGGTAATCTGTAAATGCTATATCATTTAAATCATATTATAATTTAACACTTTTCTAACTCCTAAAGTTGTCTAAACCGACCTTTGATACCAACTATAAGGCCCCAGCCTTAAACCTTACTTAATCTTGAGTTATTACAAGATTACACATTGAGGATCTTTTCGGGTTTAGAGTTTTAGAGAATTAGATCATAAAACTTGCATTACATTCCACATATAAACAAAGTGGTTACATAAAGATAGTATTCTTCATTCCCATCAATGGGAACACATTTAAAATAAAACATGGATTATTTCTTGACACATCCTTGACTCTATCATCTTATCATGTACCTTTCCCTTGACCTGTGAAAAACATTTCAAAAACTTGGGATGAGCATAAAAACTCAGTATGGGTTATAAAAAAACATGGAAAGGAAACATGAGTTCATATATACATAAGAATGAAATCATACTTTACCCATAAAACATAGGCACTTTAACATACCTCATAAAATCATGAATAAATCATAGAAATCATAATACGTAAAGGTAACTTGAGGCATTCATAACATTCTTACGTAGGGAGTAACCCTCTTGGTTACGTTTGGAATACCCATCACAGTATATTCCCTAAAATCTCTTCGGAGAAACCTTAACGTTTCACTCCTTCGCGTTACCCAATGCATTGGAGAGCTATAACGGGCTCACCCGCCCTTAGTTTATCACGGAACCACCCGTCTTCATAATAATGCCCAAGAACCATAACATAATCATATCACATAAAACATGCATAAAGGAAACATAAAATTTCCACATTTCAATCACGAGATATCAATACAACACATTGATATAATAAAAACATTATGAAAACCATTTTCAACACCAAAGTAAAACATGGTATTTATTTTTCTTTTAAAAAAGAAGATATGGCTTGTAGAGGAAGCCGAAACTCAAATAACGGTTACGACGGCGGAGAAGTCATTGTCGCCGCATACGTACGACAAAAACATTCCCTTTTGTCGTTTAGTAAATGCTTCGTATAAAAAAGATTCCTTTTGAGTAAACATAAAAGTCAAAGGGGTTTATAGGATCTAATGAACCTAGGGCTAAGATTACTTTTTTTCATAAACCGTATTACTATATACCATTATGATATTCAAAGGAAAACTTTATCACCAACAACAAACTCCAAGTCCCTTAGAAGGTTGTCATCATTGTTCTTCTTCTAACTCTGAGCATCCTTTATATGTTCTTGCATGGCATGAACCTTTTTTTTCAAATAATGCACAAGATCGGTCCCAAACATCATTCTCTCACCAACATCATCCCGACAAGTAAGATATCAAAATTTCTTACCATTTAGAGCTTCATAGGGTTCTATTTCAATACCCGAGTAGAAGCTATTATTGTATGAGAACTAAATATACAGTAGTTGATGATCCCATCTACCTTTAAATTTCATTGATCATGTTCTCAACACTTCCTACAGTGTCTAAATAGTCCTTTATAGTTGGACATAACTTTTGGGGTGATAGGTAATACTAAAATTCAATTCAATATTTAAAGCATGATGATGAATTCTCCTAAATTTAGATGTAAACCATGGATCATGATCAGAAACAATAGAAATGTGTTCCCTATATCGCCTCGCAACATCATTTATGTATATCTTGTCAGGTTTTTCAAGAGATAATTCTTCCCTAATAGTGATAAAATGGGTAGTCTTTTTGAGTCAATACACTAGAACCCATATTGAATTTTTTCCTTTGGATGTTCTTGGGGGACTAGTGAAAAAGTACATAGTGATATTATCCTACTTCCATGTATGTATTGGTAGTGGTTTAAATACCCCATTAGAAGGTTGTCACTCTTCCTTAACTTTTTGACATACCAAGCACCTTACAGTGTAGTCAGCAATACCCCATTTCATATTATCTATCCAATAATGATCAAGATGTTCACTATAAACTTTAATGCTTCTAGGATTTATAAATAATGTAGATCTATAAGCTTCATCAATCATTTGTTCATTATATCTATAATTGATAGAACACATATCCTTGTACAAAATTTCAGTACACCTTATTGATCAGTATTGAACTCAAGAAACTTCTCATTGTTCACATCCTCTATCTTCTTTTGTAACAAAGGATCCTACCATTTTTTATTTCGTGATATTCTCTAGTAATTATGGTTGATAAATAATTTGGTATAGGATTGATAGTGTGCCTTCCCTCATGATTCCCAAGTCCAACCATACTATGTCCCTGATCAATGGATCTCCTTGAATCCTCACCATTTTTATAACAATAGGGTATTTAATAATTAATTCATTGATGAATATGTTTTCTCTTCTAGGGTAATAGTGAATTGAACTATTATATTCTTTAAGAAGTTACAATCATATCCTTTGTCTCATGTTTAATTACTTCTATTTGAATATATACTTCAAACATTGGTGGTCTATGTATATCTCAAATTTATCCCTATAAAGATAGTGACTCTAAATATTAAGAGAAAAAATAATCGTAGCCAACTCCAGATCATGTGTAGAATAATTCTGCTCATGAGGCTTTAACTGTCGAGATTCATAATCAATCAGAATGTCATTTTTCATGAGGACAAACCCAAATGCTTTCAAAGATGAATCACTAAAAATAACAAATCCTTCTCAGATAGAAGGAAAATATAACTCAGGAGAAGTTAGTAATAAATTATTCAGTTCTTGGAAAATTTCTTCACAACCCCTTTTCCATATAAACTTTTCCCCTTTTTCAAGATAACTTGGTTAGTGGATTAGATAGTTGTGAAACAAAATTGGAAAACCTTTTATAATATCCTGTTAAACCAAGGAAACTATGAACCTTATTTACTGTTTTAGTATGATTCCACTCCTTTATAACCTTTGTATCAATAGGTCAAACTAATATTCCTTCATTTGTTAAAATGTTCCCCAAGAACGAAACTTTTTGTAACCAAAATTCACATTTTATGAATTTTACAAATAGAATTTACTTCCATAATGTTTTCAATATAACCCTCAGATGACCCTCATTCTCCTCACGACTTTTGAAATATATCATCATTTATTTAATAAATTCTACCAAAAAAAATTCAAGGTATTCTTTAAAGACTCTATTCATTAAATAAAAAAATATATCAGTATAATTAGTCGAGTTTATAGGAATAAGAACAAAGTCATAATGCCCATTTCTTGATCGAAAGACAGTTTGTAGAATATCATCTTGATTCACCCTCATTTGATGATAACCATATCGAAGATCAATCTTGGAATATAATTGATCCCAACAAAGTTGGTCAAATAAATCATTAATCCTTTGGAGATGATACTTTTTCTTCCCTATGATCATGTTAACTTCTCTTTAATCAATTTGTTTCTTCATTGATCCATCCTTATTATTTATAGAGAGAATAGGTGGTCCCCAAGGAGACACACATGGTTGGATAAATCCCTTCTCTAAATGATTTTGAAGTTGTTTATTTAATTACTTTAGCTCTACATTTTCCATTATATATAGGGTATTTGATATCAGATTAGATCTATATATGAGTTCAATAGAGAACTCTACCTATCTTTCTAGGGGATGTTTAGATAACTCATTAGGAAATAAATCAATGTATTCTTGATTTATGGGGACATTTTCTATCTTTATACTTTCGTTTACTTCTTCCTATTCACTGATCATATCCATAAATAAGGCTAAAAGAGGTGATTATAGAAAAATATTTGGTCAGTATATCTCTCATTTGAAAATAACTATAGGTTGTCCATCCTAGACTATTTATATTTCCTTGCTTTTATAGCTAATCATAGCATTATACTTTGGGATCCATTTCATCCCTAGTATAGTGTCAAATCCAACTATAGGAATGACTACTAGATTCTAGATGATATTCTGCTTTCCAAATCCAATACTAGAGTTTCTATATACTTTTGATGCTTGGATAATACCTCCAGGAGTCTTGACTCATAAATCTACTTCTATCAGTTTAGGGATTGATTCTATACTCTTTTCAAGCATGGATGAAATAATGGAATACATATATCCAGAATAAAAAAAAGAACTTTATATCCTTAAGAGAACAATGAGAGTTCCTACCACCAAATCTTTTGAAGTTTATACTTCAGATTTTATGATAGAAAATTCCCAATCTTTATCCCTTGTCCTATGTTGTGGTTGATGTTTATTTCCTTCCATTATTTTATGATTTTGACAATGATTTAAAAAGTGACCAAACTATCCACACTTTAATTATTAGACTTTGAGTTGGACCTAAACTATCTTCCCTTTTTCATTAATGTTGATAATTTAAGGCATCACCTCACCATTATAGTTCCATACTATATGGACAAATCTTCTATACTTGTAACATTTCTCACTCCTGATCAAGAAATTCCCCAAATGATTTCTCCCATATTTGTTTCATTTGTGATTTTTCACTTGATATCCTCCTCTTACGTGATAAAATTTCTTCCCTACTTTTGGATCCATTTAACTCATCTTATAATTTAATATATGTGACCAATGTGTCTCTCTAAACCCCAGATCAACCTTCATAGAACCCTGTACTATCTCCTCATAATTTTCATGGTCTTTATATGAGATATTACTCTGTATATGGGGTCTTAGTCCACCTAAGAATATACTAAACTTTCCATTATACTCAATAACAAAGATATATGTGTATTGATAATGTCTTGTAAATTTAATCTCATTGCTTCCCACTAATTCATTTTCTTTATTCTTTAGAACTAATAATTCCTTCTCCATTTTCATTCTCATCGAACAGGGGAAATATTTATTTAAAAATATTCTCATGAACTCTTCCCACTCCATAGAACTAATATACCTTCTTATATTTGTGTTTTTAATTATTTTCCACCACTGATTAGCTTCTCCTTCTAAAAGATATATTTTTGGGTGCCTTTCTCTTACTATGAATAGTGGATTACATAAAAGATATGTTCTATAGTGCTTATCCACTATTCAATACACATTGGGTTTGTAGATTTAATAAAAGAAGGGGTTTATTTTTTCATTAATGACTCAAAATAAAGTTATTTTATTCAAGGTGAATTAGGTCTCTCAACATGATTCAATTTATTATTCACGAATCGAGATAGTGAATTCATCATTCGGATGAAGTTTTTTGTTTCGGCTTCCATTTGAGTTTTTTCATCACATCGTCCATTGTGCTCATCGTTTATGTAGTTCCACCTATTTCCATTTATTTTATAAAAGAATAAAAACATAGTGAGGGATGTTTTTCTTTTAATAATATTATAATTATAATGGAATTTTATGTCTTAAAACATAATGATTAAATATTTTTTTCTTTAATAACAATTACATTTTCAATATATCCTTTATAATGGATCATAAAAAGCTTATGATTAACCAAACATATCCCCCTGAAGTGTCAAAATATTACTGTATTAAGTCACGTTTTCATTCACCACTTCTCATTTGAGTCTAAATAAAAGCATTATTTTCAAGTGTTACCCCTATATACATCTATTCTAGAGCCACATCCACTTGTTCGTGTCTAGAAAAGGATTTATTTTCTAAGAAACCACTTACATAATACTACACTAAAATGAAAGGACGTTATCCTATATTTAAACTTTTATATAGGGTTATACCTATTGATTTCAAATCCTTACTTCCATTAATAACTAAACCATTCATTAATACCAATTATAGAATGCTACCTTTTTATTACAAAACTTTTCATTACATTGTACACAAAAATGATATTTTAATGATTATTTTCTAAAAAATTGGGTACATAATACATAAAAATGTAAAAAACACTTCTCAATACACATAAATATGTCCTAATGGGTTTATCTTATGTAAATTTATTGTAACTCATTTCCTAGGGTCATATGTCAAAGGAAATGGGTGCACATGAGTCCTATAATATGGGAAAATATTTCACATGTGATCATGAGAAATATCGATAAGAACATGAGTAATATCATTATGGAATAAGCAATGGAAAATAAGGAATATCATAATAAAAAACATTAATAATAACATGTAAATTTTGATACAACATTCAATTTATACATTCATAATAATATCACCATGGTTAATCACCCAGGTGTCATAAATGAAAATTACCAAGGTTATTCACCAGGGTATCATAAAAAATTTCATATCTAGAGGTTAAATTATTTACCCAATGCATTTAATCACTATAAGGGCACACCCTTCATGTGTCATAATTAATGTGTCCCTCATATATCAAAGTCATAAAATTTATAAATAACCTATGGAGAATAAAGAACAATTTTCTAATCAAAATCATGATGTTTCAATAATGCTTAACTATATGATCATTATGTAATTTTTATCCCATGAAAAGGGGATATGGGATTATTATGTGTAAATACCCAAATAAAATATATCATCTTAAAATATAGGTGAATAACCATGTAAAAGAAATGGTTTTGGTAATTAAAAAAAATAAAATAGTATATAATTTGTTATGGAGAAAAGAGAAATTTTGATAAGTAAATTTAGAAGCATAATGGGTATAAAAACTGGTTTTAAAAAATGGTAATTGATAGGGGGAATGTTTTTAAAATTTATAAAACATATTTTTTCATTAAGGATATGTTAAAAAGGTAATAAAAGATAGTAACCATAACATTTAGAATACATATACGAAAAATGGTTCTTAGATTGAAGAGAAAGGAAGGATAATTCCCTTACCTTGAATATTTACTCCCAGATCTTGAGGAATGGAACCTTTTGGTCTTAAGGATATATTGGGGGACTACATGGGAGTAAAAAATTCCATATAATTATGGAGGATGAATTTTTAGTGGATGTAAATGGATAAATGTGTGTGTATTTATATAAGAAGTGGAGGATTGGTTTAATAATATCCAAAGATGGGCCTTAAAATTCTAGGATGTTGGAAAAAGAAAAACCATTGGCATGCCCATGGTTTTCCCCATGTTTTTGGACATTTGGGTAATATTTTAAGTTACTCTAACCTAAAGGAATCTATAATCATATTATATTACTTCTTTTTCCATGGAAAAGTAATGTTTCCACAATATAATGTTTCTCATGTCAAAGATTCCATTTTAAACTTTATAAAGTAAATTATACTTTTGGAATTTTATTAAAATATATTAAAATACATGATATTAAAAAAATAAAATGTTTTAGTTTTTGTATTATGGTTAATTAAATATTTCATGATGATCACATAATTATGAATTCATTAAACATACTGAAGAAACCAAATTGTATATTGACTATTCATAGAAACAAATAAAGTATTTTATAAAATTCTCATAAAATCCACAAAACCTAATTTAAACATTTTGATTTAAAAAATAATTCTATTTTATCAAAATAGTTCTCTAAACATGGTAATTTTAACTTTTAACTATAAAAATATTTATTTATTAAAAAATAGTTGGTTAAAATTTATTGTAAAATTACTGACATTTAAAAGTTTTTAAGGAAATGATAACTTTTTTTATCATTTATATTTGAATAAGAGTATTTTCACAAAAATATTTCATTAAAATAAATATCATTCATAATAAATTATTTTTATTATAAAATTTTATATATTTTCTGAAAATTATAATTTATATCCTAAAAATAAATTAATCTAATTCCATCTCAATTAATACTATATTTTTATTAATCAAAACTATTCTTAAATCCGAATTTATAGAATAAAATATTTATTTATACAAATTAATTAAACTTTATGTAACTGAGCCCTGGAAATGTTGCCCATTAAAACACTCACGTACGACCTAAGGGTAAAGTGAGCAATTATGATAGATTCATGGGGAATCTCTGCTGACAACCACCTAGTGGTAACTTCCACTAACATGAAATTATCAATTATTTGATTTCATTCATGATTAACGTTTTGAATATCATCATGGGTTTGGTCATGGGGGAACCCTAGTGATGCTACCAACCTCCCATGTTCTGAAAGATAGGCTTCTTACGACTTGACTCTACTGGTGGAGTTCATCACTTATCCTATATGAATTAATTATCCTCTATCATTACTACTTATAAATACTAATTATATCAAAAAAATTAACACCAAGTGTATATTTTCCAATTTTCATATTAACCAATGGTAAAATTTGACCAATGGTCATATAACGTTGAATCATGATAGTAAAAATTCTTTTCATACACTATAAATACTACTTCATTATTAAAGTGGTATGATTTTGTTGTGTAAAATAAAATAACAACAATTTTTTGGAAAAAAATATCATTTAAAAATTCTAGTTCATTACAATTATTATTTACCTTTCTTTCATTCCATTTATCAAAAAGTGGAAACATCACTTGTGCGTGCATACAGGGTATCATCTATACTAAGAGATGTAATTTGTTTTCACCACCATTTTTTTAACAATTATAAAACCATATAAAAGTAAAAAATATTATATTAATTAAATTATTTAGATTTTAGAAATTATGAAACCATGACTATGGTGAAAGAACAATAATCATTAAACTGAAACATGTATGGATAGTGGAAAAATTTTCACATGAATAATGATTCTTATAAAGAATTATTAATAATTATATATTTATAAATTATAGAGGAATTTTAAATAGTAATTTATATATGAATATGGTTCTGGAATAAAATTATAATAAATATATATATTATTTTGCAAGCCCGAATGTGTATGAATCAAGATGAGGATTGAGGTAAGGGAATTATGATACAATATCAATTCATTTCAGGATTTTTTATAATAAAGTACATTGAGGTAAATTATATGATACTTATCCTTTAAACCCAATATATTTTATTCAATTTTGGTTATTTTAGGGTTTTAAAGTTTTATTTTTATTTTCCACTCTTTGCTAGTTAAAATGATCGATATTTTTTTTAAAATGTGGTCTTATTTCCACTTTGGATGAAAATATATTTCTTCTAAATATATATTTTCATTAAAATGTTTTCAAGAATGTTTTAATTATTTTACAATTATTGATTAATGTAATTATTACCCATATTTTAATTTCTATAAAAATGTTCAAAATGAATAAATTTTTTGTTTTCCAAATGAGGTGTTTATTACCAAATGTGTAAAAAAAATATTTATTATAACATAGAATGAATGAATGATTTTTTTTCCATCATGACTTGTATTTGATTTGAATATTTCTTTACATGTTGAAAAGTTTTTTTCAAAGATTAGATTTTTTGTAATATTTTTTATGTTTTTATTTTATAAATGTGATTTCATAATTAAAAGGGTGATTTCTTAAAAAAATTAAAATGATATTTAAAAGTATTTATCATCTATAAAAACAACCCCTGATGTTATTTATGATTCACTGGGGAAATTATACAATAATACAATAATTATTTTTATATAAATGGTTATTGATTGTGATAATAAATTCTTGAAAAACCCCATTTTCATTTCTAAAGGTGAAGATATGAGGAAATGATAAATTTTTTCATGATCTTGTGGTGTATATATGTATGAATTGTGATTATGTGATAGTTGGGTCCGTTATAACCCTCTAATGCATTTGTTAATGTGATATGAATATCTCATGAGATGATGATAATCATGGAGAAGATTCTGAATAGTTATGTTCACATTTTGATGCATGATTATGATCACTTCTATATATTCTATGAAATTTATTCATGGACGTGATTGTGAAGGGATATTTTCACATTTTGACACATGAGTATGATTTCTTCTATCTATGCTCATAAGATTATGTGTGGAAATGTTTATGAAAGGATATGTTCAAACATTGGTGTGGGGGTATGATTAATTCTTTTATGACCACAATATTATGCATGGACATGATTATGAATAGATATGTTCACAATATTATGATTCCCTATGTTTATAATCTTTCATGACTATGTTATGAATCTTGATTGATGATTACTTCTTTGAAACCCTTATTAATATTGATTTTTGGATATGACATGATTTTAGATTTTATGATCAATGTTTTTTTGGGTATGAATCTTTTACATTGAGAACATGCACTTGATTACATTATCATACCCTTATGATCATCTTTTTTTCTCTCATGATTGATATCTCTCATGTTTACCCTTACTAATAATCCATGCTCAATATTTATTATGTTTTCTTTATTTTAGTTTTGATGGAAGGTTCAAATTATGATATGTATATAAGGATGATAATATGAACATATTTTTGGGAGATGTTTAATATATTTCAATAAATAACTTAATTATGTATCTAGACTCTAAAGATATTAAACCTTTATGGTCCTTGGGAATGTATAATTGTTATATTTCTTGAATATTAATATAAAATTATGTAATGTTTATGTAAATTATTCTTGGGTTTCCAAAGTGAATCTAGGTGTATTGGGTCATCATGTGCTAACCAAACCACCCCAGAACCCAATCATACATACTTCAAACCCATATCAAAATATATTCATATCATGTCATCATATATTAACCCAGCCCATACCCAAAGGACCCGGGTAGGGTCTCATACCAAGCCAAAACCACTATATGAAGGTTCCTAGTAGGGTTTTGTGTCCTAGTACTAAACGACCCCTTATCACTCAAGGGAGTTCATCCATAAAACACTGGTCATTACCCCATCACTAAATCTTGGGAATAACTTCCACATTATTGGACTCTCCTTCTTACTAAAGGTGGTCATGTATCCAGGAATAAAGAAAAATTGGTCACTCAAGGTTGTGTCCACCCTCTACATCTCATTCAGACTAGCCTTATCACTGAAGACTTCCAATCGTCCTTCTAATACCTTGTCACTCAAAGGTAGGATATTCTATCATGCCACAAAACAACAATATAATTCTCACTAAATGTTGGGTTTATCTATCACCTTGACACTCAATTTTAGGACTTCATGTCTTAATCCATTCCTTCTCACTCATGGTTGCACTGTAATTTATAAAAAAGGATATCATTTAACTCATAGGGATCCTACCAACCCTATCTCACTCAAGTTAGGGATAAGCCTCATGATATACATATCTCACACTATAAATTCTTGCCTACAAAAAGAATATTAAATCACACATGGAATGCATCCCAACATACATGTTTACTATCTAATCACCAAGGTTCTATTCACTTGAGACCTATCCCCTCATCTCAAAAACATTTCATGGTCCAACCATCACATGTTGGTCCTATCATCATTCTCATATCACATATCATGAAATCCTTTCGGGGTCCTCTAGACACATATCAAATCACTGATACTATCTTTCATAATTCACAACTTTATGGACTTACAACCCATAGGATACTCCTTCCCTAGGCCTTAGATGGATGGTCCACATCCTTTCCATAACCCTTACATAGGATCCGTCTCACACTACTCTTGAAGGAACTCTCATGCCATTGACTAGAGGGAAACCCTATCTATTACACCCAACCTAGTATTAGATTAATAATCTCACCTGTAACACACATAGATTGTCAATAAACCATCAATATGATTCTTTTATCCACGTGTGATATGTATAGTTGTCCAACCTATCAAAATAGTCCTAATCCTCTCATACATACTCATATATCCCTAAGAAAACCAACATAGACTACCCAAAACACATCTGAAACCCCAATACCTATCGATGTTATCTCATTAAATAAATTGGAACCTTCTCCCCTTGGATAAATGGTCTCCAAGAGATCCCAATACACCTATGTTGTAAAGAGAACATAACCCAATAATAGAAGGATCCACTTCATCCTATCACTTTCTCAAGGGTGATCTCGGCCTTTATTACTCTACTTGATCCCATGAAACATGAATATTGATAAGAAACAAATTCATAATCAGGCTTATTTTTTGTGTTAAAGGGACCACTTACAACAATAAAAGAGTTACCATCATTGTTAATCTCTACACCACCTAGACTAATCTCAACTATTCCTCATCCTATCATATTCCACCACCCAAACTCTTCTGTCATACCACAAGACACAAATTATTATTTATAAAAAATTCATTATTTATTAAAATAAAAAAAAGAGAAGAATAATTGACCAAAAACTCATCTAGCATTATCATTTCACCAAAACTGCTCTAAAGCCTAGACATTCAACCTTCCAAGATCTCCTCTTTCCATGGCACAAAAAATCCCCATCAAACCCTCTCGATTCAAGCATGATATAGTGGTATTATCACCAAACCCTATCCTAAATTAAAATTAAAATAAATTGATAGTAAAGGGGAACGAAAATAGAGGGATGGAGATGAGAAACATACATGTAATTACTACTGAAACACACTAAAACCCACCCATCACTATGGGGGTTAAAGGGAGGAAGAGGGGGATTTAGTCAACTCAAACCTTTCCCATGTTACCCTCTACCTATGAATTAATGGTATTTTGAGACAAAAATTATGGTTATACCCCTATTTTAAAAAAACTACCAATTAACCAGTCTTGGTGTGACTAGAGTTTTATGGCATAATGTACCCCTTAACTTGAAAAATTTGTTGATAGCCTCCCATGAGGAGGGGAAGGACCTAAAACAAACCCCCTAATGGTATGACCCTCTAAGATCATGAAGCAATATGATTATAGGTAAAATACCCATGAGGTCTCCCATACTTCATGACGAGGAACCATATCACCTTGTGGAGCGACCTCTATCCATCACATCACACCATGCTATAAACAATTGAAATTTTAACTATTATCACAAGAACCTTCTCCAACACTCACTCGAGTGTTGGTTACACCTCCTAGCCTAAATAATAATCCAAAAAAATCTCCTTGATATTTTTCAATGCTTATATTATTTATCTAAATACCCTAATCCAGGATCAACAATTGAAACTACCATTGAAAAGTAAAAACCCTGAAATTCATGGATCTTTATAAACTCTGAACCATAATGAATCTCACCCTATAGAGCATATGAAAATCATCTAACCGATAACACAACCTACCAAAATCTCCCCAACATTGCCAATTGTTCACGTTATACATTTTAATAACAAACACACTTCTTCATCAAAACTCCAATCACCAAGGCACATTATTTATCAATAAACAAGTGACCAACTCACCACCAATGATCAATACGGTTCTCAACCACACACTTATATCTTGAGACACTACAATGTCTTCATCTAATTATTATTGAGGCTTACAGTTCTCCCCACTATAAGCCTATACTCAAAAATATTGTATTCCATGTCATGGTGCTCCCCATAATAGGAATAACCTATCAATAATGATATTCCAGTAATCCATTACCTCCATCGATGTAGTTATCACCTCACTAAACTCAATTAAAATTAATGTATTTGTTAATACCTCATTTGGGTGACCACTCTTGATAAATATTATCTTTAACTACTGATGTGTCACCATACCACATTGCCTGCCCATATTTCCTTAACACTCAGATGCACTGTAAAATCACCCAACACCCACACTGAAGTCAAAACTCGAATCTTGGTCTGATTCTATGGTTGGATCACTAAATACTTACACCAGCTATCAAACTCGACCCAGTATCACCATAACACATCCAATTAGATTATCTCTCAGATCACACAAACTCCATCCAAATTTTGATTCCAACATCCAAACTCCATCTAAAAACATATCAAAATTTATTATCTCATATTCTCATAATGAACCAAATATTAACTGATCTTACCACATATAATTATCCTAGTGCCACGTCAATCATCCATGATCGATCTCACCATATCCAAGACTTGTTTAATACAAGGTTTATACCTTCACAACTGATTCAATTCTACCCAACCCATGAGTATCCTCAAAATCACATTACCAAAAAAGCTATATATTTCTAATACTTATGTCATTTCCACTTCCAAATGAAATAGCCAAACCTAACCGAACTACTCATATTTTGTGCCAACATGAACCACTGATTATCTCCTATTACCAAATCATTATGAATGTCATCTATGATGTAGAATGGGGTACTCCTCATTATTTGGACCCCCTCACACTACTCCCTAAAAACAACACCCCATAGTATCTATCATTTCATATGTTATTCTCTACTTGAGCCTCACACACCCATCCTATTATCCCCTACCAAGGATCATATCTGAAACTCATTGGTCCTCATCTTGTAAATAGCATTCCATAATTCACAGGGTAGAGTGATCATACTATAACCTACTCATAGGTTCTTACTCTATATATAACTTTATATACACTAAACACAATTGTAATATGCTCCATAAAAATTGGTTGTGCAACCTGACTCATGATCCCATGACTCACATTCCCTTGAACCTAGGATCAAATAGTAGACCATATAACCATGGTCTTTTTGTAAATCAATCCTAAAAAACAACCCATGGGATCTTACTCTTTCCAAGGACAAAAAACACAATCACCCACCACATGGTTTCCATTATAAAACCATCAGTATCCTCCCATGCTTCCACAGTGCCACTAAATGAATATATAAAATAAATAGTGTTGGGAATCTAGCTTATCCTTCCCTCACAACTAGCCTTGATAATAAGTATAAGGCATTCCATATGCCTTTCCTCGACTTCCCATTTCAGTTAAGTAGTGTTACAAAAATAAGATATATGGGAAGCATTAAATATTTTTTCATTGACACTTTAAATAACTAAACCCCATATCCTAAATGAAAACCATTCCTATCCTCAGATCTCCTCTAAGACATATCATTCCCTTATCAAGTAATCACCCAACCATCAAATTTTAGTACCAACCTACTAAGGGTCACTATACATCCATTGTATAGATGTACTATGTATCAGACATCAAAGAATCACCTATACCATAATACATATGACCTTCCATTAAAATAAAATACCTTAGGTCAAATAAGTTCAATTCCACCAAACAATTGTAATATAAAACATTGTATAAGTTTTTTTTGACACTTCAAATAACAAAACCACTATTCATTGATAACAATCACACATTAGAAAAAATTCCTTATGAATAATAATTTTTAAATATGATACATATACCTAGGCCTATTTCCAGTGGTCCAAGAGATAAAAAAGAATAAATAAAATTATCTAAAATAAATCATATAGAATAAATATCTCCACCATAACAGTGAAAAATAAGAATAGTAATCTCCCCCATTGGTAACCAGGACATCCCACCATAATGTTGTTCATGAGTCACCAGTCCAAGGTCAATTAGAATATTTGACATATTATTTAATCACATTTAAATTATATTACCAAACGATACGACAAAATACTATGCTTTAATTCCATTTTGTAAATCAAAATACCATGGGAAACTCAACATTTCTTGAATTGTTGTGATATATGACCTCAAGCATGCCTCCCCATATTCCAGAGGTTATCGTATAGTAGCGAGGGTCTAAGGTTTTATCATGTATAGAATATACCCACATATTTGATTAAACCATATTATAAATAACCTAAAAATATCCAAAAACATAATAACCAGGGTATTCATAGATCAATAAAAAAATCATATAAAAATGTACCATGATGACAGATATAGTCATAGAGTAATTGGTCACCCACTGAAACAATCACATTAACCAAATAAAACAAGAAAAGAATATACAATGGTACTACTACCAACCTCAAGCCTTAACAAAATTCTCTCAAAATACCCATCGAGCTAACACATCCCAAACCACTACACATCTTGTTCTCTGACCTGAAAAGTAGAAATAAGGTATGTACACTCAATAGAGTGGACATATAGGTTGTGAGAAATATATCTTATTTGGAAATCACCAAGTTCCCCTAATTTATTCCATCACGTAAATGTAATATTGAGGAAAAGATGAAATGTCACATAAGTGCATCAAACATCATATGCTAACCATGCTACCACAACTTCATGCACATCAAGTTATTGTGAGTTTAAGAGGACACCATGAAACCCACTCATACTAGCTTTGACACCATGCCAAAATTTATTTATATTGTTTCATCATACCATAACCCAACCAATTATTGAAGGACCAATATATGTCATTGTACCAAGACTCAACCACTAACTAATGCTGCAGGGTAGGGTCTCAAATTAATGTCCTAGATCAACCATTTTTACCCAATGGAGGTCATCCATCAAGCACTAGAAGCTACCTTATCACTCAAGATAAGTCCTTAAGTATTCAATCCTATAAATTCCCTCTTGATTAAGGAGATTTCATTTCTATGACCAACCACTACATTATCACAAAAATATGTTCCATCATCCATGTCATAGATAGGGTTGTCCTATAACTCAAGAATATCCATCATTAGAACCACTAAATTATCACTCATGTTAGGGTCTGATCTCATTCCACAATCCAAAAAATACATTCTCACTTATTGTATGGTCCATCTAGACCCCTCTCACTCAAGGTGAGGAAAATATGTCTTAAGGAATTCCTTCTAACGCAAGGTAGGCCTAGAAATCATACACACTAAGATCCTATCTCACTTATGGTGATCATTATAGCTCCATCACACTCATTGTAGGGACAAGACTTAGGATCCACATCACCTACACCAGAATATTCTATATATCACAACCACATGAGATCACATATGGCATGAATCCCATCCCACAATCTCTCTAACTCATCACATAAGGCCTAGTCACTTGAGAAAAATCCCCTCATAATTGACATGTATTACCATCCAATAATGACATGTGAGCCCTCTTAGTATTCTATTCTCACCCATTAGGGAATCCACTATAGGTCCTCCAGACCCATCTCAACTCAACAATACCATCTAGTGTCTATCACCCCTCGATGACCACACATCCCAAATGGTATCCCTAAAATAGGCCTTGTGATGCTATTCCACAACACTTCCACCACCCTTATTCAGTTTGCTTCTCACGGTACTCTTAAAGAAGATATAATACTACTTTCTAGAGGGAAATCCTCTCCCTCAAACCACATCTATTCTTGGAGAAATCATCCTACGCACCACACTAACCAAGTCTCAATCCACCCTCATGAAGGTATTCCTTACCAAGCATGATATGTCTTGTCATATAACCCATTACAATAGGCCTAAAACTTTGATTCCTACCTAGTTAGATATACCAATACATGCTTCAAGCCTATCATGTTGTGTCTGAAAAAACTCTACCCATTTATTAAACAAGTCTTGTCGGACTGACCCATACCTATCCCTTTTACAAATTAATCCTTGAAAAAAATAATTTATTAATGTGTTATGGCTAGTCTGATCTAAAAAATTGTCTGTTTACTAATCATGATTTATAAAAAACACTTTTTTATATATATTAATATTTAATTTGAAATAAGTAAAATAAAAATATTATAATATTTCAAAACATATATTGATAATGTATCATTATCTAACCTAGAGGGTTGAGTAATGGGCCACTTATTAAATTTTTATCCCAATATAATTATTAATCAGCATTTTATGTTTATATCCATTTGAAATTATAGTATAAACAATTAATACCCATTAATAATTTTTATCAGGTCGATCTAATTGGTCTAAGTAGGTAACATGACCCATGTATAGGTCTACAACTAGCCCTAAGAGAACCAAATTTGGCTACTCGCAACTAATATTGAACATGAAAGACCTATCTATGGTCTCACGTCAACTAAACTAACAAATTATCCCCTTGGAGGTATTTTCAACAAGTAATCTGAATTAAACCAAGTTCTAATGAGAACCTGACCCAAGGATATGAGACTTGATGCCATTCTGTCTATTTCTCTAAGGCACTCTGAGATTTTATTCCTTACTAAGTCCCATGAAATATTCATAAAGGAAATAAATCATTCATAACTTGGTATATGATTTTTTATTAAACTAAACACCTACCTCAATAAAAGAGTTACCATCCTCTCTAGTCTTTTCAACAACTTGGCGAAGCTCATCCTTGCCTTGTCCAATTTATAACTTCCGCCTGAGATCATATCTCACACCATATAATAAAAATAATAAATTTTAAACATTTATAATTAGTTATTTAATTAATATAAAGGATTCATAATAGGCTAGAAACTCATATAGCATCACCATCACATCAAAATCACTCAAAAACCTAAGTTTTTAACCCTTTTAAGACACATATTTCCAAGTAACATAAAATCCAAAATATATACACCCAATTCCCCCATCCTTTGGTGGAATCATTCAAAAACCTTAGCCTAAATTTGATCCAAAATAATGGGGCAGTAAATGAGGAAGAAATCAAAGGGAGAAAGAGGATAAATGTTTCTGTAATCAACACCAAAACACAAAATAGTCACCCCCTACATGGGGGATAAGGGAGGAATATGAGTGGATAAAAATATAGTTAGGCCCTCTCCCATATTACCCTTATCCTAATAGTGAAGGGATAATAACCCAAAAAAATTGTCCCTATTTAAAAAAAACCACTCATGAATTGGTCAAGGTGTGACCAGAAGAATTATAGAGTAACGTTCACCATAATTTTATTGTATGACTAAAGGGGTTATGGTATAGCCTCTAAGGTATGGGGCCAAGCCCCTACAAAACTCATATCCTGACATGGCCCTCCAAGATAATAGCATGAAAATCTCCCAATCAGAACACCTATAAGGCATGTCAAAATTTACAGTGTGGAACCCTAAAACCACATGATTTAGTACCCTCCTATACAGATCACTATACTAAAATATCCATCTGTTGCAATGTGAAGTGCTAGAGATAGAATAAATTTCAGCTTCTCCCACTAGATCCTTCTCCAATTATCACTTGATCACTTTTTATACTTATTGGTCCTTGATATTTAACCCAAATCACATCCTTAGTATGTTCCAATGTTTATATTCCAAATGATAATTCTAATTCATGAAATAACCCAATCCTAGGATCAAAAATTCAAACTCCCTCAAAAAAGTAACAACCATGAAATTCATAAGAAATTAAAATATTCATGACATGCATGGTTGTATAAATACTTATTAAGTAGATTTATAATTCAACATAAAATTTTATAATCTTATAAAATAGTTTTATAAAAATTATTTCATGTTTGAATGACTTAGACAATAGGTGATTCCATAAGATGGTTTCATGATGATATTTTATTTGAATCAATAAACCAAGGAACTAATATCTTAATTGAATGGACTGATCAGAAAATATTGGTACCCAAAAATGTAAAAAAATGTTCATACGGTTTTGAGGTGTTAGATATTTTTTGGTATTTTTATGGTTTCAAGTGAGTCTTATCTCTAAAAAATATGAATCTTCCTCTTTCACTCCATGTCATAAATACTTATATATATTTTTATGAACAAATTTATGAGAAGTTTAAATCCTACCCCAATAGTGGTTATAATGATCTAGGTTTTCCAAAACCCTTCATTTTTTTCCTAGGTTTTGTTGGAGTTTAGGGGGTTTTCCATTGTGGTTTTAGAGGTTTATAAAGGTTTCTATGGATTTTTTTAATTCTATTATTTTTAGGTTCAATATAATGTTAATATTTTGGCTAAATATAATATATTATTAATTATAATAAAATCATATTTATAGTTTTTAAAATATTACTTATCTTTTATAATTTGTTATGTAACTATTAAATTACATGCTATATATATTACACACCACTTACATTTTCTACCATATTGAGTTTTCACAAATTAAATAATATTATGTATCATTAAAACATAGAATTCATTATTTATAAGTTATATTTCACAATTTATAAATATATTATGAGTCTAATATACTGAGTAGTATGTACATTATGAATTTGTTGTTTAAAATAAAAAAAAATCCAAAATAACCTAAAATCATATTTATGATTGAAATGTGTAATATATGCAACATAAAAATTAAACAATTATTTATTTTGCCCAATAATATTTATTAAATGTAAATAAAATAAATATTTTAAATTATTAGGAATGATTTTAAATTGAAAATTTTAAAAATTATCTTTTTATTTTTAACAAAAATTCATACAATAAGTGGAGAGTTCCACAATTTCAAATAAAAAATAAAAATAAAATGAAGAAGAATGAAAAATTACATGCATCATGAAAGTAAAAAAGTACGAATTCACTAAAAAACCTAGATTTAAATATATTTTTGTTGTAACACTGCAATATTTTAGAATATATTTCTCTTTAAAGAAATTATAAGTGTTCAATATTTTCCTTGACATGAAACATCAAGCATAAAACAAACCACGATATATTATAACCTAGTCATTGAATTTATGTATATTAAAAGGATTAAAAATAGTATGAAATATATAGATAAATGATTTACTCAATTAAAATTAAATTATTAATTTATAATAAATAAGTTCTTAATTTTCAGTAAATTTATTTTGTGCTTTAAAAAAATATGTATTCTTCAAAAATTGTTTTTATTTCATTTTTTTCATAGAAATTATTATAATTTATTCAATTTTTTAGAAATTTAAATTGACCAAAATAATATAATATTTTAAATATAAATTTATACATTATATTAGGGTGATTTTTTGGATTTATCTAAAAATAATTAGTTTTATGTGAATAGTGAAAATTTTCAATTTTTATAAAACTATCATTTTTTCAATAAAAAAGTAATTTGAATGTCCCAATATTTTTTTAATTTGATATTAATGTAAAATATGTCTCATTTGATTAGAAATAATATAAATAATTTCATATGAATCAATAATATACTTTATTTTCTTTTAATTTTATTTTTGGGCTTTGTAGGGTCCTGAAAAATATACAAAGGAGAATGATGATCCCCTTTAACTCAAGGGAGATTCTACCCAACTCCCCCTCAAAGGGATGGGAAAATGTGGAAAATACTCAAGGATAGAGAAGGAGGAAACGGTCCATGGACCAGTCTAATGTTAACGACTCATGGCCGGTTCCGCGAAGCGTCCCTCCTCCGCGGACCGTCATCGTTCGTGAAACCGAGGTGGAGACCCTCCGTGGTCGCGAATCAGGACAGGAGCCAACCTGTTCCACCACTCCGGACCACCCCAGCCATGAGCTGCATCAGTCGGCCCGAACCACCTCTGCTATGGTTCGTGAAATGGAGGCGGAACCCTCTGCGGCTGCGAAGCACTCCCCGAGTTTGGTTCACGGAGGACGAGTGTTTAATGCCCACCGCGAGTCACAGATTGACCAAGTCAGCCTTAAACCGGGTTTTTGGTCATTGGCCTCCGCAAAAGGTTCCTTGTGACCACAGATACATATCTTACCCCACTCTATAAAAGGAGACCGAGGGGGGAAGGAAAACGGATTCAGATTCGGAGGAAGGGAACAGAGAGGAGATCAGTCATATTCGGGTGGAAGGATTTCAAAGGAAGGTTTAGGATTTTGAAAGTTCCAGTTTGTGAACCAGAGCAAGTAAACCTAGGAATGAACTAATAAGGAACCGAAAATGCATAATAACTTGGTGAACCATGAACATAAAATAACAAAAAAAAGAGAAAACCGTGAACCAGGGTCCCTCTGTGGATGTACTCCCCGCAGACAAGGGAGTTTATGCCACTTTTCCGATCCGTCGAACCGCGTAGAACCCTCCTATGCAGGAGAATCCTCGACCAATGAACCCACGACCGGCGCCAACCTTGGCCGCCGCTGCTCGTGTGGAACCCTCCATGTACCAACCTTGTGCGCAGACTGAACCCAAACCCGGGAACCGTCCTGGTTTGCGGGATGCCAATCAATCTGCGGACCCCCTGGTTCACGGATGACCTCTCAGTCCGCAGACCAACCTGGTTCACGGACGACCTCTCTAGCCGCGTAACACTTCCCTATGTGAAGGGAACCCCCACCTATACCCCTGTGTGGTCCAAAAATTCCTTCAGAGTTCCCATTCCCCGAGCCACATAAGATCCTCCCGATCCGGCCTGATCCTTCGTGACTCCTTCACTGGCATACTCATCGGCCCTGAGCCGAGGCCTCCACCAGAGCCACCAGATCCATGTGGTGTAACCCTTGGGAGCATAAGCGCGCCGTTTTGAGTTCACATAGCCATGATAAATAGAGGTGAAGGCGTTTCCCCGACCCTTGAGCAGATTCCCAGAGCATTCCTGGGTTCACATTCCCATGGTAATGTGGAGTCTGAGCTCGGGAGTCCCCTTTCTTCCCCTCCACTTGTTAAGGGCTCCTCGGGGGTAGTAAAATACCCATCATAAGGAATACCTCATGCACTACAAGAGAGGATAGGGGCACAGGAGAACCCCCTTTTTCTCTCCCGCTGCGCTTTGTCGCCATGGGCCGCCCTCATGCGTAAGCCCCACTCCACTTCTCATGGACGCACCTTTGGCGACGTGATCCTCTGGTCCCTACTGCATCTTATTTATCACACCGAGCATGACTCACATGGGATTAGAGTAAGCATCGACCATGACATCCTCTTATGGGCCTCCTCAGAGTGTAAGCCTCAGTCCATCATTCTGGTCCTCCTCAAAGTGTAAGCCCCAGTCCATCATTCTGGGCCTCCTCAGAGTGTAAGCCCCAGTCCATCATTCTCGGCCTCCTCAGAGTGTAATCCCCACTCCATCATTCTGGGCCTCCTCAGAGTGTAAGCCCCAATCCATCTCCATGGGCCTCCTTAGAGTGTAAGCCCCGATCCTATGAAAACTAAATAGACTTTCATCCATGCCTCCTAGGTAGGGTACGTAGGAAGCCTCCAAGAGGGTCAAGACCAACAACCGGTCGATCCAACTATCCTTACATCGGTTCACCACGCCACTCCTAGTGTCGCCTCAATGAGTTCCGACTCCTCGGGGTCATTAATCCAATGAGGGATGGTAAACCTCAGGCATAAATGATTCCGAACCCCTGCGTCCAGTTGACCATTTCCCACGAGGGTTAAATCCGTGGATAATATTTTTGGGTATAAACCAAATATTCGCGAACATATGAATTCGTCTTAAATCTATAATAGAGTCTCGGAAGAGGGAATAATTCCCCCCAAAAGGGTGCAATGAGCCCGAATTACCATCCTCTTGACCAATGTGAGTTCTTAAGCATCGCTGGTCAGACCATCCGGCGAACGCCTACCTTTGGAAAGCAGGTCCATGCATTATCGGATACGGAACCGTTGGGAGTTTTGAGACCGAAACCTGAAACAAAAATGGTGAAACCGACGTGAATATTTAACCATGAATGAAGGATTTAACTTAATCCCACCCTATGCCCCCTTTTACTCACAAGGAGGGCCAAGCATGGTCATTAACTACGCATGAGATCATGAGATGCTGCTTTGAATGGTTTTCTGTTTGTATTTGTTAAAATGTTTTACATGTACCTTCAGAACTCCCTTCGATCCAATGGCATCACGAAGGAACTCACAAGTGCGCACTTCAGGCGACACGACGACTGGGTATCCTCACCAACAAAGGACCCTGTCACCCACCCAACGTCTTCAATGCTGGGTCTCGGACGTGCTGATCTGAGAGTACCACAGTAATGGTACTCTCCCAATGGTGGAGGCATCCATACACACCCTCCAATCCACCAGAACTCATCGATCGCCTGCCCAGAAGCGGCCGCAAAGGCAGATCCCGACAGCCCCTGTCACTGTCTCCATCCGATTCGGGATTCTATCCCTGGAATGGGACAATGAGTACCTCCCTTATCTTAGGGAGGTTAATGAGGTCAACGTTGAGGACTTCATCCCCACCGAATGGGGGTTCCACTCAAAGGCCCCCACCGGCAGATGTCATCGTGGTCACGCCATGATTCAATATCCTCGTGCTGAGGAGGATGTCTCCCCGAGGATTCCGGCCCATGCTCCCCGAGCTCCGGCCCCTCGGACCGCCTGACGAGGGTGGCAGACGTACAATCAGGGACCGGTCATCACCCTGGTCCCTGAGGAGGAGCTCTTCTACCCAACCACAGAGACATACCACGAACAGACACCTACACTTGTTCACTCCTCCCGATCCCACCATCTAGACATGGCAGCATCATACAAGCCGACGCGCATCCCTGCAGAGCTCCATCAAGGTCGTCGCTCACACAGGATGACACTTACCAGGCAGGTACCTCTCCCTACCCAGGGTCGTGAAGCCCACCAACCTGACGTGGTGGCGACCTGGCGCCTACAGGACCAGCTCCTAGAAGTTTCTCGAGACGCCAGCCATCCTGATATGGTGGCGATCAACAAATCCTGTCACCAAGATGTGGCGAAAAATCATAAGTGGGCAGTATCCCCACCAACAAAGGACACCGACTCGATACAGTGGGAAACTAGTTTATGTAGGTCCACCTCCCTGTGGATGTAATCAAAGTACGCCATCACGATGTGGTGGACAACAAAGAGATAAGCCGACGTATCCCAGTACAGGGGCAGATTCGTTCACCTGCCCCAACATAGGAGAATTGTCAGTACCCACTGACCATCGGAGGACCGGAGAAGGATATTCCTACTCCGATACTGGAATGGGCCTTCATACCCGTTCTAGCCAAATATGTCTCTCTACATATCCTGGAAATGATGGAGGAGTAGGTATCGATCCTAGATCATATCTTGCAAACTTTCCAGAATGTAATTGCATCAGTGGAAACAGAAAGGACTCGGGACCGTGAGCTCGTCTCCCCTATTGAGGTGACTCATCTAAGAGACGATATGGCTGCCTCAGAGTAGATCTACATCCTTGTTTCTGCCCAGGATGGTCGCCGACCATATTCTGCGACGCAAGGGAAACCAGATCGATCATATTCACTCATTCCAACTGGGGGACACCCGTCCACCACGGTGGATGCTCTAGAGTAGGCATATATCCCTACTAAAAGTCAAGATGTTCGTCGGCGTATCCCGACAGCATCACGGGACCCAATTAGACAGTGACCCAGAGGTGAAGGCCGTTGTCAACAGCAGGCAGTCTAGGCTACACACAAGAAAGCACCCCAAACACACCGAAGGAATCCGTAAAATAAAGAGGGAGTTCATGACTCTGGTCTGTTGGAAGCTGGGGTTCCCAATGCCGCACAACATACATCAAAGGCTCAGAACCCTGCCCACCCATTACCATTTTATGGGAGTGGCAGTAGCTTTTGCGAAGGTCCTCCCTACAATGTTTCTACCAGAATCTCTGAAGGTCCTCCCCAGAGCACACGTGGGGACCTCCCCTGCGGGCATATAATGATCGATCATGAGAGCTCCTCTTTTGAGGAGAGTCACGGAAACCCTCCACGTGTCTAGAAGATCAAGCAGCAAGAAGGTCCTCCACTTGTTGCAGTCCACCCTGAAGGTCCTCCCCAGGGTATACGCTGCAAAAACTCTCCATGCAGTGGGACCACATATTATGATAGTAGTCCTCGCTATCATAGTCTCAACTGCGGAGGCCCTCCCCGCAGTGACGTCTCATCACGACAAGAAGGTTCTCCCCTTTTCGCAGCCTACCCTGAAGGTCCTCCCTAGGGGTTATGCTGCAACGGAACTCCATGCAGTCAGGCATCATATCACGGTGGTAGTCCTCTCCACCCTGATAATGGAGGTCCTCCCCATAGAGACGTAAACAAACAAGAAGGCCCTCCCCTCGTTATGGTACATTTTTGAGACCCTCCCCAGGATGTATCCAGCAGATATTCTCCCTACGGCAGCAGTAATGGTAGTCCTCGCCATTTCCACAGCTGTGATGGTAGTCCTCGCCACCATGGCCACAAGTGCGAAGGCCCTCCCCGCATTTTCCCCAAGAAACAAGAAGGTCCTCCCCTTGTCGCGGTGTGTCCCGAAGGTCCACCCCAGGATGCACATCAAACGTCAAGCCATGATGGTCATCCTCACCATGGTGGTAGTTGTTGCGAAGGTCCTCCCCGTAACGACGTTACGCAGCCAGAGGGTCCTCCCCTTGCTGCGACACGCCTTGGAGGTCCTCCCCAGGGTGTGCACTGCAAAAGTCCTCTATGAAGTGAAGCATCAAGAAGTAATGGTAGTCCTCGCCAGTACGGCCTCCATTGTGGAGGTCCTCTTCGTGATGATATATCATATCAATAGGAAGGTCCTACCCCTGCCGAATCAAGCACGAAAAATCCCTCGTATGCCGAGGCACTCAGAAGGACTGGATCAAGCATGTCAGATTACCAGTTAGTTAATGACGAAATCCTTCTGCAATCAGGAGACGGTCCAGGGCTGCGTTCATCCTCTGAACCACCTCGGAATCGCCCACATAATGATTCAACACCTACCAGTCCCACTGCCACCGACCACAGTGGCAACGAGCATCTTAGTTGGGCCGACCAGGTAGAGGAGTCACTAGCTGAGGAATATGCCGATATGATGCACCTGAGGAAATGACTGGCCAGGGATGATATACCAGTTATGTTTTGGCCTATGACCACCTCTCAGTTCGACATACCCAGAGAGTTGTCGGAAGAATGCGTGCACGGTATCCGCCATAATATATGGAAAAGCCTTCACCTACTGAAATCAAGCTTCCTGCCCTACAATGGGTATGTAGACCACGTCAAGACAATAGGAGACCTCTTGCGTCACATCGACCTGGAAGCTCTTACTTCAGCACAACAATAGTGACCCGATAGGAATAAAGGAAACATGGAGATAACCTGCCTCTATGCGCTGACCCGCTACACTGCCTCATCAGTGACGCTCTGACGGGAGTCTATATCAGGGGCTGGGGAGAACACGGAGCTCTGCATTTAACTCCGCTCCCTGCCCAGAAGAACCCATTCGGAGTGGTGTCTTGCAACGTCGTCACGTCAAGACGACAATCGAGTGGTCTCCCTGTTCAAGAAAGGAAACACACCCAACAGAGTCAGGCCTTGAGTAAGTCCCAGAAGCGTCAGGCTCGGCGGGAATGATCCATTCAAGAACTCCTGAATCAAGCCACCGAGAGCATACAACAGGACTCTCGCCTAAGAGAGGATAATCAGTGATCTTTTCCTACCTCCCCAGAAGGGATTGATCCACATGTGAATTCGGCACCAAATATGGTTCACCCCCGAATGGGGGCACGCAAGGTTAGGTAGGTAGTGATAGCCACATCCACTGCCGCAATCCAGGGTCAACCCCATCCTATAGGTTTGGGGGAATTTTTTACAAAAAATTCCCTCGTAAGACCAATAAAACTGGGAAGAGACTCAATGTCCAAGGAACGGAGCCAACGCCAGCCCTCAAGGCTGGGGGAATTATTACCCCCTCAACAACAACCTCCCCCACGAGGGTTAGTATTCTCTCATCTAGGGAGGACAATCAGAAGAGGAGGTTCCTGTCCTATCCCGTCATTTGAATCATCATCCCCTCCGAGAGGAAGGCGCACTGTAATGTCGCACCAAAGAACCCTCCGCATCACCCTTTGTCAAGAAGTCTGAAGGCAATCCCAGGACACAAAACGGAAGGCTAGTAGAAGATGAAAGAGATCCTCTTACTTTTTGGAAGATGACATATTCTTCTCCCCACGATATGAATCTATCAATATCATAGAGGTTAATCCCACTGCTGACACCAGAGATACTGCAAATCAGGAGGGATCGGGAGATGATGGTTCCGGTCAGGCTGTGACTCACAACGAACCACCAGGTGTGCACACCCGGAACTAGAGGGCCACCCTAAATATGGCTTTCCTTCTAGCCAACCCTCCTCCACCTACCTTACGAGCTTCCAACAAGGATAAGAACAAAGGACTGGTTACCCTTAACCCACCTCCTTCTCTCGACAAAGATGAGCCACTCACGCTCAAAGAGAGGTTCACTCGACATGAAGAGGATATTAAATAATTGAGGTGGCTTAACGCCGAGCTACACCAGAGGAACCACCTTATTGAAAGTGTGTCATAGGAGGAGCCACATCATGCACTCCCAACAAGTGCACCTCAAAGAATAAGGTTTTCCCTAGAAAATGAAACACGGTCAGGGATCCCGTCCAATGAGGCGCCCAACCTGTCCAACTACCTAAACGTAGATTCGGATGAATACTAAGACTTCCCTCCACTCAGGAAGCAACCAGAGCGAGTATGCCTGAACCCTCTAAAGGTGCCACAAATGGCACACACACCCCTGGTGCCGGCCAATCCGAATCCTCGGGCAATGCCTTGGGCTACGACTGCCCAGGACCAGGCCCAACAGGATGTAAAATAGGGTCTCACCAACACCATTGAGGAACTAATAGCTCGATTGGAAGTGATGGTAGGTTGACGCGCTCTGATTCAGCCAGAGCGGAAACCCTACCCGGACTGGGTTAGCAAGACACCGCCTCCACCCAATTTTGGGATCCCTATATTCCCTATCTTTAATGGATCGGGTGATCTAGAACAGCATCTGATGCACTACGCATCCTATTGCGACCCTATGATGGGAACTCTGGAGAAATAAGAAGCAGTAAAACTCAGATGCCTCGTACGAACATTGCAAGGATCCACCTTCGTCTGGTACATGAGTCCGCTAGCCTAGTAAATAAAGAGTTGGGAGGACCTTCGACAGTTGTTCATATTCCACTTCATCTCGACATTGCCTAAAACAAAGGTCAACGATCTCATGAACTGCAAGCAGAGGGAGAACGATAGGTTCTCAAATTTCATCGCTAGATGGAAAGGTTTGACCTATTCCCTGAACAGGCCAATGCCTCAAGATGAGATGCCATCCATATGCATCGATAATCTTTGAGATGAGCTGCGAACACTGCTCATATCGGTGGAGTGCACCACTGGCTTCCGCCATCTCTCGGCCATTGCCCAGAGAATTGTGGGCTCCCTACAGCGGACCAATTCAAAGTCCCAAATAGCCTCATAGGCTCCTGCAAAAAGAGCCCCTAGAGCTGAAGCGTCCTATGTCACACTCAAGATGGCCCCTGTGCCCACTCCACTGCTCAGGCCTCCACCAAATCGTCAAGGGCCTCTTACATATCAACGGCCGCCTCCGCCTAAACGGGATGATCAACGAGGACCGAAGCAGAACCAGCTTGAGGAACGAAGACAAAAATTATACTCATTCCAAGACGATCAGGTTCGCAGCTACTTCATTTCTTCCATGAACTATAACTTGCTCTGCCTCCCGGAGCCGAGGAAACCAGAAGAGGTCGGCCGCGATGACATGCCAGATTTCTGCCCCTACCATCGGATGTTAGGGAACAATATTCGAGAATGCTTCGTCTTCAAAGAACTCCTGAAGAGGATGGTAGACTCTGGAAAGGTCGATTTGATACCACCCCCAGCACATGTGGCATGTATCTCTACAACCGACTCCAACAAAGAGGAGGGGTGGAAGAAAGTCACCAGCAAGCAGGGGCAGAAATTTGACAACTGGATGACTAGGAAGACTGTCAACTGAGCCCAGGGCATACTTCGAGCTCAACTACAGTTGCTGGTATTGCCACCAACATCTCCTAAAGCCACAGAGCCGAAAATATCGACCTCACAACCCTCCACGATCCAGTCATCCATGCGTAATCAAAAGAGGAAACAATCGCAAGAGGAGCAGTCTGTGATTGGGCCAAAGTTAGTCCCGACCCTGACACATTATATACCCTGGAATTTGGCGCCATGGGAACTGACCCACCAAATGACACCATCAGGGACAACTGACTAGGTTGACCTGTCAGAGGATGAAGAGCCAATCTTTGGTTCTATTAATGTCATCAATCTTATGGAATCATTCCCTGATGAAGGGTATGGTTATGAACTCGAGTTCCCTGCACGAGGAGCTGGGAGGAGGAATCGCAGAGGTAGGGGATACAAGGGGAGGCGCAACCATGACCAAAAACAACCCTACGGTTGGACCCTGGCCCAAACCGTTAGTATCGCGGAAACCCGTGGGAGAGCCCTTCAACTGACTCAGTAGGATAAAGAATGCCCCTCCACCTCCACAAGCAGCCACTCTAGCCCTATTGTTCTGTGATACCCACTAGAGGAGGAACAAGTGTTTGGCCACCTAGTGTGCACAAATAGACCGACCAATCCAAGTCCTCAAAACATGGGAATGCCATCGATATCTGACCCCGCGACTGGTCCCTCCTCGTCAAATTCTCTAGCCCCTAAAGCACCCGCTAAGACTCTCCCGCCAATGGAGAAGAGTTGGCCGCTAGAGCAGAAATACGACATCCTTAAGTAGCTGGCGTCGTTACCAGCCAAACTGTCCATCCTGGATGCCCTAAGTCTATCAGCAGACCTCAAGGAGGCGCTTATAGAAGCTTTGATCAGCCCCCAAGAGTTTCAAGCCGAGGTAGCTACCGTCGAAATTGACCGTATAGAGACTGACCCGGCTGAATACAATGCGGTGATTTCCTTCACCGATCAAGATGAAGATGCCATCATGCAAGGACACATCAGACCACTATAAGTGTCCGACACACTGAATGATATTGAGATCTGGAAATTCTTTATAGAAAATGGCTTTGGAGTTAACCTCCTTCCCCTACGGACACTCCGTACGTTGGGTTATAGTGAGGACGACCTAATTCCCTCATCCACAACTCTTTTGGGTTACGACAAGAGAGATCAGAATCCAATGGTACAAATTAAGCTAAAGACCCATTTTGGTGACCTGGTAGTCTACATGGAATTCCTAGTGGTCCGGCAGAGCACAACATTCAATTCCTTGCTGGGAAGGCCGTGGCTCCATAAGCACATGGTCATCCCTTCATCCTACCACCAGTGTATCAAGTACTGCGTCAATGGACAAATTTGAACATTTCAAACCGATAAGTCCCCTTTAGAGCTCTCCGAGTCACATTACATTGACGCCGGTTTCTATGAGCAAAAGAAAAAGTAGCCTCTGGTCGATGGTGTCGACTAGATACCCACTCCAAATGGCCTGGAAATGGTTCCTGATGACCCCTCAGGTAGCTTGGCAGAGATTATGTCCTTCCAATCAACCATGTCAAGAGTAGGAGTTCAAGTACGGACACGCACTCAGATGTCCTCATGAATTCATCCACGATGGACAAGCACAACAATGCGAGAACGTCTGCCAACCCTCAATCTGGGGACGAATACTCAAGAGGGGATGCCCACGATGAATCTCCCTTAAAACCTAGAAGGATCAGACCAGAAACTCTCCCCCCGTCGGATCAAGAAGATGAGGACTTGGGGGAAGAAGAGGAGGAAGATCTCCAGAATTCACCTCCCGCATTTGAGGAGGTTATCACCACCACAGTGGACGAGCTCAAGGAAATAAACTTGGGTACCGAGGAGGATCCGTGGCCTACTCTCATTAGTGCAGCCATGTCCCCCAAGGAGCACGGGGTATATACCTTTTTATTGAGGCAACGTCGTAATGTTTTTTCCTAGAATTACACAGAAATGCTAGGACTCGATCCTGAAGAGGCGACGCATCACCTGGGTCTTCCAGAAGACCACCTGGGCTATAAACAGGCTACCAGAAGGACGCATCCCTCCCATGCCACCAAAATAGAGGTTGAAGTTGATAATCTCATTAAAGAAGGCTTCATTCAGGAGGTCCAGTACCCCATTTGGTTGGCCAATATCGTCCCTGTCAAGAAAAAGAACAGAAAAATATGCGTCTTCATTGACTTCAGAGATCTCAATCAGCATTTTCCGAAAGATGATTTCCTGGTCCCGATCACCGAATTATTAATCGATGTGATGGCCGGGTATGAGGCTCTATCATTCATGGACGAATATTCTTGATATAATCAAATCAGGATGGCCCTAGAAGACGAATAATACACTACCATTAGGGCCCTTCAAGGGGTATTCTGTTACAGGGTCATGCCCTTTGGTCTCAAGAACGCTGGCGCCACATATTAGCGCGCCATGCATCGGATCTTTAAACCATTCCTGGGGAAATTTTTTGAATGTTACATGGATGACCTGGTGGTCATGTCCAGATAGTGTACAGATCACCTGTCAGACCTTGAGACCGTCTTCAACAAACTCCGACAGTAGATCTTGAAGATGAACCCCTTGAAATGCACCTTTGGGGTTACCTCAGGGAAATTCCTTGGCTTCGTAGTACGCCATCGTGGAATTGAAGTTGAACCTGAGAAGAAAAAGGCTATCCTTAGATTAACACCTCCCAGAAATCTCACTGAGTTGAGGGGATTCAAAGGACACCTAGCCTATATTAGGCGGTTCATAGCCAACCTAGCAGGAAAATGTTTTCCCTTCACCAGGTTAATGAAGAAGGGGGTCACATACCAATGGATGGAAGACTGCCAAGAGGTGTTCGAAAACTTGAAGAAGTACCTCTTAATCGCACTGGTGCTCATGCCCCCAATTGAAGGAAAACCTCTCATCTTTTACATGACAACCTTAGAGTGATCACTGGGAGCCTCCCTCGCACAAAAGAATGACACCGACAGTGAAAAAGTCTCTATTACCTCAAACGAACAATGATTGATGCTGAGACTCGATACTCAGACATTGAGAAGAGCTGTTTAGACTTGGTCTTCATGGTTCAAAAGTTGCGACATTATATGCATAATCATGAAGTCCATTTGATCTCGTAGAGTAACCCACTCAAGTACATCCTCAGCCACACGATGCTAACCGGACGCCTATCCTGATGGGCAGTCATCCTGTAACAGTTTGACATCCGGTTTGTACCTCAGAAAGCCATCATGGGTCAGGAATTAGCAAAATTTCTGGCAGAGCACCCTTTGATAGGGACCACTGCACCAGACGCCGAGCTACCTGATGAAGACATCTTCTCGGTTCGAGAGGAATTCCCATCATGGGAAATATACTTTGATGGCACATCCTGAAGCCCAACCGGGAAGAGGATGGAGGATCCCAGATTCAATAAAGTTGTTTTGGGGATAATACTCATGTCCCTAGAAAAGGCAGTTTATCCATATTCCTTCCTCCTATCAGAAGGATGTACGAACAATGAAGTGGAATATCAAGATCTCATTAAAGGCCTGGAACTCGCACTCCAAGCACAAGTACGGAACCTTAAGGTAAAAGGTGACTCGGAGATGGTCATCAACCAAGTCAGTGGTGACTATGATATTAAAAAAGAGGAGTTGATCCCCTTGTTTGACCATGTCCGAGGGTTAATGACAAAATTCTCCACAGAACCAACATTTAACTATATTCCTTGTTCTCAGAATGCTCAGGCTGGTGCATTAGCCAAAGCGGCCACAGCCCTAGCTGACCCAGGTAGGGATGAAACAGTTATCAGTATTTCTCACCGTCGAATGGTATTGCCATTTGTTCTGACCAAGAAGGAATAAATCCATGAAGTCAGTCCGACCCCTGAGCCATATGCTCCTGTAGCCGACTGGATGACCCCCATTGCAACCTACCTTCAACGGGGAGAACTTACATTAGACAGGGATGAACGAGAGAAAATATGGAGAATTGCAATCAACTTTGTCCTATATGGCGGCACGGGTCAGCAAGAGGTCCTCTAAAAATGAGGCCTTGATGGAGTGATCCTCATATGAATTGATGGAGAAGAAACTACTACTGTAATGAATGAAGTACATGTCGGAGCATGTGGAGCACACCAACTGGGGACTAGGTTTTCCCATCAGGTTCGAAGGCTTGGGTACTACTGGGCCACAGTGGCACGAGACTGCGAGCGTTTTACCGAAAAAATTCCACTCATTCCAGATTCATGCCAACTTCACACACCAGCCCCTGGAGTTACTTCATCAAGACAAGTACTCCTGGCCATTTTATATCTAGGGGATGGACATCGTGGGACCATATCCTCCCACCATGGCCAAACTGTTGAATTATATCCTCACGGCAGCCGACTTCTTTTCCAAATGGGTAGAAGCCATACCCCTCAAGGAAGTCAGGGAAAGAAATATTTTCAGCTTTGTGAAGACCAATATCATCAACAGATTTGGTGTCCCTCATACCAGATTGACGGACAATGACACCAACTTCTACTCTGCTGAATTGGAGAAACTATACAATGAGTATGGTATCAAGGCTAACCACTCATCCCGCTACCATGGAGCGGCCAACGGAAATATAGAGGCTTTCAACAAGACCTTTTCCAACATTCTCTAGAAAATGGTGGACAAAGAAAAGAAGTCATGGATGGATAAACTCCTCCATGCATTGTGGGCTTATCGAACCACAATCTGCACCGCTACTCGGGCCACCCCATACTCATTGGTGTACGGAGCAGAGGCGGTACTTCCCATTGAACTCCAACTTCCCTCACTCCATTTTGCCATCTGTGATCAATTATCCAATTATGAGTAGTCAGAAAAGCGGCTAGGTGAATTGGAATAGCTGGATGATAAGCGGTTGCACACTTCGCACCATCTATAGGTATACTAGAATCGGATCACATGAGACTTCAACAAAAAGGTTCGTATTTGGTCTTTCTTGGAAGGAGAATTAGTGTTGGTCCTCCGGACCCCAATGATACCCAGCAAGAAGCCTCCAAAGCTAGAGCCCAAATGGGAGGGACCATACGTTGTACACAAGGTATACTCCAACGGAGCGTATACCCTGATCTCCATGAACGGTCAAGTCACCACGACTCCTACCAATGGGATATTCCTAAAGAAGTATTCCGTATAGAAACCGAGAGTGGAGAATGTCCTCACCGCATGACGTTAAACTACATGGAGTTTGTCTAAGCTGCATGACTTTAAACTGCCAAACACCTAATGGTCCAACCTCTATGACCTTAATCTAAGAGCAGTACGTCCTCACCGCATGACGTTAAACTGCATGGAGTTCGTCCGAGATGCATGAAGTTAAACTGCCAAGCACCCAATGGTCCAAACTCTATGACCTTAAAATAATAGCATTGCGTCCTCACCGCATGATGATAAACTTCATGGAGTTCTTCCTTATCGCACAAAGTTAAACTGCATAGAATCTAATAATACCCCTCGTCCTCACCGCATGATGTTAAACTGCACGGATTTCAGAGAACTACGTACAGCTTGATTCCTGCCCTCGCAGGATACATAGTGACGTCGGGATCCCCTATCCTGGCCTAGACACTCCTAAATAAAAGTTAAAAAATCCTTATTCCCCCCATGTATGGACCAGACCTGCACGGGATGTATCCCTCGTCGTCACTGCACGACGTTAAACTGCACAGAAAAGAAGTTTTAACAATGCCTCTCTCCCCCCGCGTATGGACCAGACCTGCACGGGGTGTAATTATTTCAGAGAACTACGTTTGGATTTATTCCTACCCTCGCAGGATACGTAGTTATTCCAAGGTTCCCCATCCTGGCCCAGCCACCACCAAATGAAATAAAATAGAAGTCATGTAATGTTCTATTCCCCCGTGTATGGACCAGCCATGCACGGGGTGTACTTCTTACAAAGAAATATTTGTGGCTTGATTCCTACCCTCGTAGGATATGTAGTGACGCCAGGGTTCCCAATCCTGGCCCAACCCCCAGAATAAAATAAAAAAACTCCCTTTCCCCCCTTGTACGGACTAGACCTGCACGGGGTGTACTTCTCGTCCTTACCTCACGATGTAAAACTGCACGGATAGAAAGATTTAAAAATGCTCCCATTTCCCCATGTATGGTCTAGACCTGCATGGGGTGTATTTTTGCGTCCTTTCCACATGATGTTAAACTGCACGGACAATAATGTTAAAAATGCCCCCTTCCCCCATGTACGGACCAGACCTGCACGGGGTGTGTACTTCGTCCTTACCGCATGACATTAAACTGCACAGACTTCATCCTTACCGCATGACTTTAAACTGCATGGACTTCGTACTTACCGCATGATGTTAAACTGCACGAACTTCGTCCTTACCGCATGACATTAAACTGAACGAACTTTGTCCTTACCTCATGACGTTAAACTGCACGGACTTCGTCTTCACCGCATGACGTTAAACTGCACAGACTTTGTCGCGACCCACCCAAGACACATGGTGATGCGATATGAAGATACTCCTTGCACATTTAGATGAATCCTCTCCATATATCAGACTCCACAACCTGAATAATTATGTATCTTCATAACCACTCATGGCCATTGGAAGTGGAAGGTCATCGACCCGTGGACACCTTTGCATGACTATGCATACCATGCCCTCAGCGGCTCTACATATTGATAGCCCCTGGCCCGTCTACCAAAGGAAAGATTTCCACAAGCGACACTCTTCCTAGCTCTATATGCTTACCGGCCTCAGAGCCCCCATACCATAACTCCTGATCCAGAAGTTTATAGCGAAGTGGTTTACAAGTTCATCCCCTCTTCACATCCAAGTGTTTCAAGGGTATCCCTACCTGGATAGCCTATGTTTCTGCCCGTGGTTCACATGACGACCTGCATCTACGAACATCAAGCCAAGACTAGGCTACTGTGACTCAACGGACAATTGCAGTGAATATGTTTCTTGTATGCTCAGAAAACATTATCCCCACATGCCGAACTCTGTGCTCTGAGAAATATCGGATTCTCATAATCATTCATGGCCATCGAAAGTGGGAAGTTATCGACCCGAGGACACCTTTGTATGACTATTCATACAATGCCCTCAGTGGCTCCGCATAATGATAGCCCCTAGATCATCCATCAAAGGCAAGATTTCCTTGGGTGGTAATCTTCCTAGTTCCGTACGCTTACCGGCCTCAGAGCCCCCACACCACACCTCTTGATCTGGGAAAACTCAAAGTTGCAGTTTACAACCTTCATCCCCCACCTTGTTCCAAGTATATCAGAGCATGTTGATCCAATTATCCTTCGAGTGACTATAGCAATAGTCACCCAATGGTCCGAGATCTATGACCGCTAAACTAGGAGTATCTCATCCTTACCGCACGACGTTAAACTGCATGGAGTGAAGTTACACCCCCACGCACAAAATAAATCAGCACTGGGAGCTATCTAAGCTTTAACAACAACTAGGGATGAATATCCCTAACATGCCCAGATATTTCCTTACCCGATGACATACTTTGTGGCCCGGATAATTTTGGATCTTCATAACCATTCATGGCCATTGGAAGTGGAAAGTCATCGACTCGAAGACACCTTTGCATGACTATGCATACCATGACCTCAGCGGCTCTGCATATTGATAGCCCCTGGCCCATCTACCAAAGGCAAGATTTCCCCAGGCGATACTCTTCCTATCTCCATATTCTTACCGAACCTAGAGCCTCCATGTCATCTCTCCTGATCCAAGAAGCCCCGAAACCATGATTTTTTCCATCAACCCCCCCCCCCTCCACGTCTTGGACATGCTAGGATACTTGGGCCCAGGTACATTCTAATCAAGAGCTGCCTTTTTAACTACATCCTTGACGCATGACATAAATAGGCACGGAGCACATGTTGTCTACATGGCATAAGGTTGTAAAGACCAAGAATCAAACATCCAGGGGAATTCCCCCATAAAAACGCATTTTCACTGGTTTAATAATGCTCCACATCCTCACCGCACGACGTTAAACTGCACGGTCAATCGTCCTTGTTGCACGATGTTAAACTGCACAGTGTTGGAAATGGAAAGAAAAATGCCCCCATCCTCGCTGCATGACGTTAAACTGCACAATATCCTTTAATAATTCTCTTCATCTTTACTGCATGACACTAAACTCCACAGTCAAACCCGTTACGGGTTCAGTAAGGAACGAAGGCTTTTCTCTGTCCTTCAGTGCACGGGTCAGACCGGCACAAGCCACCATCTCACACCCGCATGAGAAGGGATTTCTTCACCCATTCTAGGGAAGTTTAGTCGTGATGTTTTCCCTATATCTAGGAACCCTCTCATCATAAACCATACTCTGTACTCAGAAAAATCTGAACTCTCATAAGCCACCCCTGGTGGTCCCAAATATCAACTTCCCTGAAGTTTCTTGGCTATCGCGGGAATACAATCATTGACCTAAGGACACCTTTGCATGAATATGCATACCATTACCTCAGCGGCTCTGCATATTGATCGCCCCTTGCCCGTCTACCAAAGGCAAGATTTCATTAGGAAATACTTCTCTCTGTACGCCTCTTGGCCTCCAAGCCCCCATGTCTATCCCAGGATTTGGAAACCCTATGAGTTACAGTTTAACAACATCTTTCACAACCCTACCTGAATATGGTGGAACGTCTCTGACAAGATTACCAAGGACCAGGAGAAGCAGTTCCATTCCAGATGATGTCCCAGCTGCATGAATTTAAACTGCGCCAATCCCCAACCGTCCTTTACGCTAGATAAATTCGTAGGGGCAGGAACCTTGCTTCCCCACTCCTGATTGATACCGATGTTCTCAAAACCTTTCAGACGTCACATACCCTTTCCAAGTCACCCCCGATGGTTTTCATAATTCCCCAAGCCTCCCATGGTGGTTTCCATAAGCCAGAATTTCATGAAGTCCTATGGCCATCAGAAATGGAGAGTAATTGACTTAAGGACACCTTTGCACGACTATGCATACCATGCCCTCAGCGGCTCTACATATTGATCGCCCCTGACCTTCTACCAAAGGAAATATCTCCTTAAGAAATGCCCTTCCTACCTCTGTATGCCGACGCGGCTCCCATGCCTTGATACATGCCCTGCATGTCATTCAAATTTAAACACACTCCCTATCAAATGCATCTGAAGGACACCAAGACATCTTTTAATCAACCAAACCCCATTGGGGCCCTTGTCCCACCAAATTTGGTCAAAGTTGTTCGGCCTAAAACATCAGTAATGGTAGTCTTGATGGTGGGAATTTAATCTACCCAAGAAAAGAGGCACAAATCCTGTTAGGCCGAAAACCCAAAAAAGGGCGACCTAGGAAAAAGTCAGGCCATACCCGCTGGGTTCACACTAAATAAGCCCAGGGAAAATTAGGACATTAAAAGAAAAGACAAAACGTTTGTAGGGTTTTTCTAAAAAACCCTAGCAATAGTTGGACTATGCTCCCTGGACCCCATGTTCTAGGAAAAAGTTAGAGCTTGTTTTCCTGAGTTATGTTTAATTCTGATTCAGTGAGTTGTTATTTACACAACAATTGTTCTAGTAACAATCAAATTTTACCGCGACAAGTGATTGACAGAGATTGTATTTCGTTCGAATAAAAAGGAAGGATGTCCACAAACTGGGGTCTCTCCCTCATAAAAAAAGGGATAGGGGTAAGTAAAATAGAGAGTACAAGAGTGGCTCTGATAGTCATAAAGGAGCCTGACTCGCTCTCTCCACCAGATTAGTGACCGTGTGGCGGAGGTCATTGAAAGACTATTCCAACAAATCCTTCTCCCTGGCTTCAACCTCAGCCACCAGACGAGTACACTCCACTGTTGTTTAGAGATCATTGATCCTTTTCCTGGTGGCTTTAAGATGACCAGTCGCAGCTAACAACAGATTCCTCAGCATCGCTACTCGTTCTTCAAATTTATGCAACTCGGAGGATAGGACGGCCGACTGATCTCGAGAGATCACCTCCTATGATATCAGCTGATGGAGCTATATCGTGGCTTCCTCCAGGGCTCAGGTCCCACAATGAGCATAAAAAAAGTGAGAAAGTTTGCGTTCACTAGTGGTATCTTTCTCACGGTCCATGAAAACTTGGCAAGAAAGAGAATGGAACTGCCGATTGTCAAAGCCACCTGTCCCCAAACCCAGGAAGAGCTGTCGAAGAGCTTAGGTATTAGTTACCATCTCAGCTAGAGGAGTGTCAGCAACGATCTCGCGAATCTGAGGTCAGGGCCACCTGCGCACTGCCCGGTGGTCCTCCATGACACAAGGATCTTTGGTATCCTCGCCGGATTGCATGAGAATGAAATCTGGCATTGCATCCAGCGCAAGCATGTGCTCTCTAGAAGATGGTTCCGAAGCTATAATGTATGGGGCCTCTAACCCTGGTTCAGGCTTGGGGATCAAGTTGCTAAGCCCAGTATCATCTGAAAAAACTTACGGGATTTTCTCGCTGGGACCCAGAACCACAGGGTCATCCTCATCCATGTCCTAGAAGGATAAACCCATCTGAACTTCGGCCACCGCAGGGCGGGGAGAGGAAAATCCCCTAAGTCGCTTTGATCAACGAGCCATCATTCGATGTGCAGTGGATGAAATAGCTGCAGTACCTCCTAATTTGGGAACTTTCTGGATGACCGTCCCTAGGATCCCATCAGGATAAAGTTTTTCCCACGCTTTTGCATACTCCATGGAAAGGCCAACGGCCACCCCCACGACAGGTAGGGGAATGCTCGCGTCAGATCCCTCCCGCGTCAGCATCAACCACCATTGAAAAAGTATGGCCGGGTGTAGTCCTCAAGCCTGAGGAGGGGGAAGGGAAACTTGGACTTACATGCACCCAAAATGGCGAGAAAAATGATACGGGGCATACAGCTCGCATAGAGAAACCCCATCGATCCGCACAGACAGAAATCCATCCCGCAGAGAGGTCATGTAAGAACGATCCTCCAGGCTCCCCCGATGGTTTTCAACTAAGAAACTAGAAGGGGTAGGGTAGGGAGTGAATGAAAACTAGGAGAAGTCACTCAGAAGCTCGAGGACTTCACCAAAGCTGAGGTATTTCAAGAAAACTCCATCTATATCAACTAGGGTAGGCTGAAAAGTAAGAAGCGGGATGACCGTGTTGTGACGATACTCATAACAGCGACAATGATCCACTACCCAGCCATACAAAAATTGAAATGGACCACTCAAACGGAAGGGTGACCCTCCCTTTTGCATATGAATCAACAGTTCATAAATACGAGCCAATGTGGGCACGACCAAATTCACCAGGCGACCCTCTTCCAGCTCAACTGCCATCATCAGGGTGCAAGCCCTGAAACCAGGATTAATATCCCGAGAAGGGAATAACCACCCGCTCAGGAACATAGCAAACAAACCTGCCAGCCAGAGCATAGGTGACACACTAGGGCGCACCTCCTAACCCCATGAAAGGTAGTCGCCCGCCTCTAGAACCGCCCAATAGGAACCTGGGGAGGTTCGTGACTGTTGAGAAGGATGAGTCATGACACGCTTGATCTTCGGCATAGGACTAGTGGTGTTCAGAAATAACCCTATCCAGGTACTATAGGGAATAATAGAGCAGGCACGCAATGCCTGACCCAGTGACTGCTCCGCCATAACCAGCAGATCCCTTTCCTACGAAGGCACTTGTTCGACGTCGTCCCACGCTTCAGGGAAAGGTAGGAACTCATCATACATCGCACCAATAATCGGGAGCCCCCCCAATCGATGGATATCCCACATACTAATGCCAACTTCACCATGAGCAAGGTGGAAAGTGTTAGTGCTTGAACACCAGTGACTGAGTAGGTCTGGAAGGACCAAGGATGGTGGGTAAATAGAAAATTGGGAAGCCCACACTGCGGAGTAAAATTGACCACTTCCAGTGATTTGGGAGACTCCCGGCAGTGATGATGGACCTAGAAAGCCCAGGACCAGTCATTTGAGAAGATCCCGCCAGACCGAAGATCCCACCTAGGAATCCACCCCGCATCGGGATCTACTCGAGCAAGGTTGATAATGGAAGGTTAACTCTTGAAGACAGCTTCATGAGAAAAGCTTCGGGTGTGCTAATCACTTTGGGTCCAAACATAACCTCTCAAAATGAAGGCGTCTTTCTGGTCAGAGTCGGAAACCATCTCCCCCGATTGGGTAAGGTTTTCCTGAATACACTTGGACGACGCTTCCAAGAAAGAAGAAGTAAGACCTAAGAAAGTGGGGGGAATAGGGACATCGTCTCGAAGATCGAATCCATAAAGCGGAAGCTGATTTGATAGTGGATAATCTAAGAGCTTAGGAGGGAGAAAGTCTTTGAAGACACCATTTTCAGGAATGATGGACCAACTAGGGTCCTCTTGGATGTTCTCCGCTCTGCTAATCATAGATAAAAATCTCCCTGAACCAATTGGGAGAGGTTCTGCAGCAGGCCTCAGTGCAGAACGAGGGGGAACCATATTTTCTCACAACACAACAAAAGCCAACAGGTGGTTAGTACAGAATAAGAAAATTATTTCAGACAAAAATACAAAATATATATGGCTAAGGATCAGTTGAGGAGCCTTCATAGCAAATTCCACAAGGAGGCCTTGAAGGATGGTTCGTGATGACAACATCCCGTGAACCAACCCTTCGCGAATGTAGTCCGCGAAACCCTGGCCCGCAGAGCGTTGGCTAGGAAACCGTGGACTAGTTTTCTCCGTGGAATTTCAATCCCGAGTTTAAGTGGTTAAGTTCGGAAGACGTAGAAACTTTTAATGTTCATAAGATTTTAGTCCATGGAGCATCGAAACCACGGAGCATCAAAACCATGGAGCACCAAAACCGCGAAGCGAATTCCTACACGGCCCATCGTGACTTACTTTTTAATTAGTTAAAAGTGTTGGTTCGCTGCTGGGACGTTGATCCGTGGATGGAGAATGACTTGAAAAAGAAATGGTTCGTGGAAGTAGCAGTCGATTCGCGGATGAAGCGCTTCACAAAGGAACAAGCCCGCGGAGGCAGAAAAGTGAAAAAATCTTTGGTTTCGTGAAGAATACGGTAAAGGACAAATGAAAGGGGCCCTCTGTATTTATAGGCGTGGTCCCCTACCAGGTTCACTCCCCTAATACAAACCATCTGAGTTTCAGGACCACTCTACATCAGAATGGCCTCCTCTTCGTTCCGATCGGACCCCATTATGATGGGGGGCATTTGTAGGGTCCTGAAAAATCATCAAAAGAGAATGACGATACCCTTTAACTCAAGGGAGATTCTACCCAACTCCCCCTCAAAGGGATGGTAAAATGTGGAAAACACTCAAGGATGGCGAAGGAGGAACCGGTTCGCAGACCGGTCTAATGTTAACGGCGCAAGGCCTATTCCATGAAGTGTCCCTCCTCTGCGGACCGTCATCATTCACAAAACTGAGGTGGAGACCCTCCATGGTCGCAAAGCAGGACAGGTGCCAACCCAGTCCACCATTTCGGACCGCCCCGGCCGTGAGTTGCGTCAGCCGGCCTAAACCGCCTCAGCTGTCATTCACGAAATGGAGGCGGAACCCTCCACGGCCGCGAAGAACTCCCTGAGTTTGGTTCGCAGAGGAGGAGTGTTTAATGCCCACCGCGAGTCGCGGATTGACCAAGTCAGCCGTAAACTGGGTTTTCGGTCATGATCCTCCTCAAAAGGTGCCACGTGACAACAGATACATCTCTTTCCTCACTCTATAAAAGGAGACTGAGGGGGAAGGAAAAGGGATTCAGATTCGGAAGAAGGGAACGGAGAGGAGATCAGTTAGATTTGGGCGGAAGGATATTGAAGGAAGGCTTATGATTTTGGAAGTTCCAGTTCGTGAACCAGAGCAGGTAAACCTGGGAAAGAACTAATAAGGAACCGAAAAAGCATAATAACTTGGTGAACCACGAACTTAAAATAACAAAAAAGAAAAAACCGCAAACCAGGGTCCCTCCGCAGATGTACTCCCTGTGGACCAGGGAGTTTATGCCTCTTTTCTGATCCGTCGCACCGCGTAGCACCCTCCTAGGTGGGAGAAGCCTCGACTGACAAACCCCCAACCGGCTCCAACCTTGGCCGCCACTGCTCGCATAGAACCCTCCATATAACAATCTTGTGTGCGGACCGAACCCGAAGCTGCGAACCCTCCTGGTTCGCAGGATTCCAATCAATCCGCAGACCCCCCTGGTTCGCACACGACCTCTCAGTCTGCGGACCACCCTGGTTTACAGACTGTAAAGACCCAAAGCTTGACGTACATGGAAATTACATTACTTTTGAAGAATACTTAATAGATAACAAAAACAGACACACAATTACCTTCATAGTTTAGTGTCTTTGGAAACTTGGAATATAAACTTCTAATCATGTTGAAATATCTTTAACAACTCCCATAACGATCTTCCAATTTTTTGTTTCCTTACCTAAAACCTTTCTTTATTTCTTGGGGAAAATAAAACATAAAAAGGGGGAGCTCAAATTCTCAGTAAGGGAAGACATAGATAACATAAAACAATCCATAAACATTTGGAAGCAAAAACTTGAACATGAAATTTAAACATCAAAATCTTGAGCAAAGACATAAATCGTGGAAGTACGTAAGGCATATATCATAATAGAACATCAACCATGATAAAATATAATGGGAATAAAACATGTAATTGTGGAAACCATTCAGCACATGTTATGATTTCCATAGTAGCCAAGGCATTGCTTCCAAGACCATCTTAGTGGACAAAGTCCCTTTCTGAATTGAGTTCACTCCTCATTTCAGTCCTGTAACACTGGACCATATTAACTTACCATTCTTGCCATGTCTATCTCGTGAGATATAAATCTTTACCCAATGCATTGGAGGGAAATATAGGTCCCACCCATCTCATAATGAAATCATTCTTTCGTGTGCCACAAAATCATAAATCATACGTCATAGCATAACCCATGTAATAGAATGAGATTCTTAAACATCATGCCATCATAACATAATCCATATAAAAAATGGATATGTTTTCATCATAAGAAGAATAAAACCATGTAAATAATGGAGACATTATTCTTGAAACATAAACATATTAAATAATGTCATTTTAGATGGAAAATAGTTTTGATAAAAACACTTGAAATGAATTCTTGAGGAAAATATCCTTTCTTCTTCAAAAACATTTTTCCTTTATTAACATGTCATACTATTTTAAAATAAAAGAAGTTGATTAAAAATATAAATTAAAACTTGTAAAGGAAGATTCTTGGAAATAATTTTTTAAAAATCCATTCATTCTGTATAAGTTAAAAAACATTATTCTCGTACTTTTGTCCGAAAAGTCAAAAAGTACCTCGTACGAAAAATGACAAAAGATTCCTTTCATATCTTTTACTAAAAACTCCCCGAAGGGTAAAATTGGATTTAAAAAATTGTAGGTGGATTTAAATAATATTACATATTGAGGAAACATGGATGTGGATGATAAAATACACCCCAGTAAATACCAAAGTATAAACAATCTCGGATAAAAATGAGATTGTGATATTTTCCCTTACCTTAGGTCCAATATGCTTTGTACGTTTCCGAACCTCCTGTATAATGATTTAAATAATATCATTGAATTATTACAGAATCATATTCATTTTTATGATATCATATATGGTTCACTTATGACTTTATATCACCCGTTATTTTGTAAGTTCCATGTTAAAGCAACATTTTGGGTTAAATCGTTTTATTTATCGTACGTGTTTTGACTTGTTGTTCTTGAAATTATTACTTATATCCTGATTTACTTAATTCCAGAATTTAAAACAAGATTTAAATATAATATATATTTCAGTATATACATATATATATGATAGATCGATTAAATGAAATGAAATACACCGTTTATGGAGACGGTAGGCCATACGTACGCATGAACACTATTTTCGTTTCCTTATTGAATTGAATGAAATTAAGTAGATGAAATACATATATATACACATAAATCTAGTATAATTATTATGTCATATATTTCATGATTACTCATTATATATACTTTATAATCATTCATGAATGGTTAACATGGAAAATGAATCTCATCGCGTCGTGGAGACGGTAGTCCGTATGTACGCACGAGCGATGATATCATTCCCATGATCGTGGAATTGTATTGGAGTGTATGTATAATATTTCACAATCAATATCAGTTTAAAATAATCATATATAGTTATTATTTACACCATTATACCCATCCAAGTAAGGTGGTGGTGGAAAATAGATTACACCACGGCGTGGAGACGGTATTCCGTATGTACGCACGCGCGGTGATTTCGTTTTCCACAGGATGGATAGATGGTGAAATAGGGTTGTTTCATAGTTATAATAACATATCAGTATATGAGTGATACTTATGTTATTACTTCATAATTAAAAAACTAAAGAAGAATAAGTGGAAGAAGAAATAAAGTTGAAAGAATCGGTAACGGACATTACCTCTTCTTTGAAGCGTCTCTTTGAGACCTCCTCTCAGGGAACTAAAATTGGTCTTTGAAGAAGACCAGGACCTATAGGATGTTTTTAGGGAAGTGGAGAAGATAATTTTTCATTGTTTGGCCGATATTGAAGGCTCAAAGTGGTGTGAGGAAGAGAGGGATGAGGTTCCCTTTTATAAGGGAGGAGAGGGGCACCTTTGGAATAACTAAAAATATTATTTTATTATAAAGTCATATTCGGTTTTTAATAGCTCCAAATTGAGTTATTTCGAAGATAAGGTGGGTATGGGTCTAAATCCTCTCATAAAATAGAATTTAGACAAGTTTAGGTTTATATTTTAACCTTATCATTTAGATTTAACTTTAAGTTAAATAATTTTTATTTTACTGTGTCTTCTTGTTTTCTTACACTATAAGATTAATAAACTTACTATAACAAGCCAAACGAACCCCAAGTTGTTTATTATTAATATATATAACCTTATATAATTCATTTTTCAGAACCACAGATTTTTACGAATAAAATAACAATTAATAATATAATATTTGTTTTAAAAACTATTTTATGTCAATTTTGACACTATTTGGTAATTGATTTTTGTGAAAATCATAACAGAAATATTAGTTTTAAAAAAGTTAATTAAATCAATACTAACATGTCATATTAACATAGAAAATTATTATAATTCATAAAAAGTCTCAAATTACATTTATTTGGTTATTTATAACATCAATTATGTCAATATTTCATTAATAATATAATTATTGCATCATCATTGTGTCATAAATAAATTAAATTATTTAAAGTCTAAAAAATACAAATATAATAGCATTATGTAGGAAATATTTTTAGCTTTATAGTGAATATTTATAGTCGAATTTATCTTATGTATCAGCCTATATTAAAAATTATTTACTTATTAAACTTTGATTTTAACTATTTTAACCATTCTTTATATAAATTAATAATAAATGTCCTAATCTAATAAAAGTGGGCCTAAATGGTCATATTTTATTCCTAAGGTTGTTTTTGGTTGAATTACACTTATCCAATAGAATTAGGAAATGTTTTAGGGTAATAATAATATCATTTTTACCTTTAATTAGCCTATTTACTTTTAACCGTGGTAAATAAAAGTAAAAAGTTACTATTCACCAAAAATTATTTTCATCTCATTGAACCACATTTTACTTACTGACATCAACCGTGTATTTTCGATTTTTGAAATTCCATTCACAAAAGAGGTAAAATTACGTTTTATGTAAATTTTCAAATTCTCCTTGGAGGTGGGTCAAAGACGGTCAAAAGTTCCATAAAATTTTTATATATCTAAAATTATTATAAAATGACTCCAAGGAATTACATTGAACTTATATAGGTATTATGTTTCAATTTTAACCTAAAATAAATTTAAATAAAATAAATAATTATTTAAATAAAAAGTCAGTTTTTAAATAGTAACCCATTGTTTTCACTATTCATCAAAAATTGAAAGTTTTCAGAAAAATACCAAAATTTCACCCTAGGATAATTTTGATATTCCGAATCCAAAAATGAAGTCCATTTTGAAAGATGAAATTTACAAAATTTTAAAAAGTCATTATTACTATTCATAACGGCTAGTTTTAATAATATTTTAATAGCATATAGTTGTTTAGTGAAACTCGGTATTGCATACAACACACGCTATCGAGGAAGGCTGTGATTGCATATAATGCAGCCCAGTTAGGGTTGTGTGTTGTGCAAGACCCCTTTGTTGTAGCGTACAACACAAGACATCAATAAAATTAAAAAGAATATTTTTCATAAAATCTTGGGGTGTTACACGGACGGCCTCTCCAGCCGCCCATAACTTCCCTACGTGAAAGGTGCCACAACCCATACCCTATGTGGTCTGCCGAATCCTTCGGAGTTCCCATTCCCCTAGTCACATAAGATCCTCCCGATCTGGCCTGATCCTCCGTGACTCCTTCACTGGCCTACTCATCGGCCCCATGCCGAGGCCTCCACCAGAGCCACCGGATCTATGTGGTGTAACCCTCATGCACATCAGCGCGCCGTTTTGAGTTCACATACCCACAGTAAATAGAGGCAAAGGGGTTACCCCAACCCTTGAGCAGATTTCTGGAGCATTCCTGGGTTCACATTCCCACGGTAATATAGAGTATGAGCTCAGGAGTCCCCTTTCTGCCCCTCCACTTGTTAAGGGCTCCTCGGGGGTAGTAAAATACCCATAAGAAGGAAGCCCTCATGCACTGCAAGAGAGGAGAGGGGCACAGGAGCACCCCCTTTCCCTCTCCCACTGCGCTTTGTCGCCATGGGACACCCTCATACGTAAGCCCCAATCCACTTCTCACGGACGTACCTTTAGCGACGTGATCCTCTGGTCCCTGCTACCTCTTGTTTCTCACACTGAGCATGATTCACGTTGTTTTAGAGTAAGCATCGACCATGACATCCTCTTATGGGCCTTCTCAGAGTGTAAGCCCCAGTCCATCATTCTGGGCCTCCTCAGAGTGTAAGACCCAGTCCATCATTCTGGGACTCCTCAGAGTGTAAGCCCCAGTCCATCATTCTGGGCCTCCTCAGAGTGTAAGCCCCAGTCCATCATTCTGGGCCTCCTCAGAGTTTAAGCCCCAGTCCATCATTCTGGTCCTCCTCAGAGTGTAATCCCCAATCCATCTCCATGGGCCTCCTCAGAGTGTGAGCCCCGATCCTATGCGAACTATGTGGACTTTGATCCCTGCCTCCAAGGAAGGGTACGTAGGATGCCTCCAAGAGGTTCAAGCCCAATAACCGGTCGATCCGACAGTCCTCACATCGGTTCACCGCACCAATCCTAGTGTCGCCTCAATGAGTTCTGACTCCTCGGGGTCATTAATCCAATGAGGGATAGTAAACCTCGGGCATAAATGATTCTGAACCCTTGTGTCCAGTTGACCATTTCCCACCAGGGTTAAATCCATGGATACTATGTTTGGGTATAAACCAACGATTCGTGAACATATGAATATGTCTTAAATCTATAAGAGAGTCCTGGAACATGCAATAAGTCCCCCCAAAAGGGTGCGATGAGCCCGACTTCCCATCCTCTCGACCAATGTTAGTTCTTAAGCGTCGTTGGTCCGACCTTCCGACGAACTCCTGCCTTTGGAAAGCAGGTCCACGTGTCATCGGATACGGAACCGTTGGGCGTTTCGAGACCATAACCCGAAACAGGCTTAAATTGTTTTTTCAATAAACAGTTTTTCATTTCATTTTAAACATTTATATTAAAATTTCATTATACAATTTACGTAAATTTAATCTTGAAAAATGGATTCCATATTTTGGATTAGGATTTTAGAATTTGCTAATTAATCCCCTCATATTTTGGGTCATTAAGAATAGTAACAATGTAAAAAATCTGTCACCTTGGTAAGGGTAAAACGATTAAAAATGGGTTACGACTATGTAATAAGGCCTATAAATCCCCAAAACACATTCATTTATTTTATTTGATAGGTTAAATTAATCCTTAATAATCATATATTCAATGGTTTTGAAATTTTCTTTGACTTAACTTTGATAATGGCCTCAATATTAATTTAATAAAAGAATAAATAGAAAATTCCACTCCCTTTATTTAAATATATATAATATCATCTCATTAGGATAAAAAGTTGTTATTTTAAATTTTAAATGTTTATTTTAATGAATAATTATCTTTTCTTTTCAAGTAAATTTATTTATAATTTTTTTGTGATTGAATAATTACCTAAAATGCTTACCTAATGCTGATACGGTGCTTCTTCATATAATAGAAAAATAAAATAAATGATATTAAAATTTTTTTTTTAATAAAATTTGGATGAATTATAATATAAATAAAACATATTATTTATGTGATAAAAATTTAGTTTAGAATTCCATTAATATATATTGAAGTCTTTAATGTCAACCTATTTGAATAGTTCTGAAAACGACATTAATGGTATCTTATGTTAAAAAATAATTTATTAAATAATTTAAAATTAATAAAAATACTATATTTAGGAAATTTAATGGGATATGGTATATAATATCATAAATTTTCCAATTATGGGGCATATTTTCTTTTCTTGTAACTTTTATGGCCCCTAAAGTGTAAAAAACATTGATATCGTGGTAATTGTCAAATAGGTTAATGAGGTGTTACAACTAAGATATAAGGTTAAATAATCATATAAATTTATATAAATTTTATTTTATGAGTGTATTTATAATCTTTATAATCCTAAATTATACATATATAAACTTGGATCCACTTTCACAATAAAAATAATGTATTATATTTAATTATTTTATGAAATTACAATTGTGTCTTTCCTCTCATTATAAAAGGATACCACCCCTCCTCTCTTCCACATACCACTTTTATCAAATTATCTCAAAAAACCTAAAGAACATATTATATAAATACTTATCCAATAAATAGAAGATATATTATCTTCAAAATACCATACCTAGGGTCCTTAAAAAGATATCCAAAGGATGTATCTTAAAGAGTAGGTATTTTTTAACCAATCTCTTTCATTTTACATCTTATTTTTCCTCATCCATTTATGACCATACAATTACAATATAATAAAATAAGTATATAAAATATAATAATATTTTATTATGTATATTTAATAATTTGTTTCACCTCCTTTACATTAAATGGGAAATGAATGTATCACTTGTTTGTACATATAGACAACTACTTCCACGTATATATTTGATTCATTTTCCTTCACCATATTCTATGGTTGGTTATTATTGTGGATTTAATTATTATGTATGATATTTAAAACATATTTATTCTTATATAATTATAATATTATATATACATTTTAAACATAACATCCATTTGGAAATAATAACATCGCTCATTCATACGAATGGACAACCACCTTCAGATAACGATTTGATTCTGTTTTCATTTCCAATTTACCGGGATAAGAGTAATCATAATTATAATTAATATATATTAAATTTATGATATAATAAATATTATATAAATTTTTATTATTATTTCTATTATCCATCCATCAAAAATTTGAAACATCACTCATGCATACGTACGGACTACCGTCTCCATGAAGTTATGTACTTAATTTTTCTTAACCTATTTATATGAATGGTAATAAAAGTATATAATAATTAAATATGATACATATGAAATTATTAGTATTATTAAGTTGATGAAACCATGAAAAAATTCCAAGGATCATATCTACGGAACTTAAACACGCATGAAAAATGAAGCTGTAAACTCCTGAAATGATGATGGTAATAAATCATTATAAATGAACGGGGGATAAGATGTCATAAGTAAACAATGTATTTTATAATAAGTAGTATTTTTTTCAATAATATATGTATAATAAATTTATATATACTATATATTAGGTTAAAATCACTTATATAGAAATTCATACTTAAGATGATGTTTTCTCATCTCACTTTTGTTTTCGTGAAAAATATGTCGTATTCACCACTTTTTTATTTTATGTGGGGTATATAATTTCAATTTTATAGGATATATCACTATTAAAATTATATTTTTGGTAACTAAAGTTTCATTTTATATTATTCCTTTCATTTATTCTATTATTCAAAATTTATTAAAGTATTAATGGTTTATGTTACAATATCAATTCATTTTGGGATTGTCTAGGATAAATTTAATTTGAGGGAAATTATATAGATATTATCCACTAAAACAAATATATTTTATTCTCCTCAAATTATTCCTATAATTTTTATGAAGTATTATCATTTTACTCTATTTATCAGATAAAATTATAGATAAAATTTATTAAAGAAAAGTCAACTTTATTTTATTTTTAGCTAAAAATATTTTTATTCCATGTATTTTCTCATCAAATTTATTTTATAGAAGTTTTTATAGGGTTAAAATATTTTAAAAAACATAATTTAAATTATCTTTTACATTATTTACAAAGTATTAAAAAGAATAATTTTAAATAAACATTTTTCAAGAATGCCACTTTTTTCTTTTTATAGATGTGTGAAAAGAATGTTCCATTTTAATATATATTATATGAATAGATTTTATATGCATCATGATAATTATTCTCTATAATTATTACATTACAATTTTCTATGTTTATTTTCAAATAAAATAGTTTTCTAAAGATTCTTATAATATTTATTTAAAATTTTATTGAAATAAAAAGGTATTTTTCTCATGATATAAAAGAAAGGTATGGATGTTATTTTAATGTTATTTTCATTTCTATAAACATCCATTAAGGATTGTTATGATACACTGAGAATATGATATTATGATACCATCCGATTTCATTCTCTATTTGGATTATGATGATGATGATTTAAGTATTATTCTATGAAACATGTTTCTTTTCCATATGTTAATTATGTCATGATGAAACCTTTAGGATACTCATTTATTTTCCATGGGTTATGTTATGATGATGTGATGAAGTGTTTATAGAACCCATTTAATTTCCATGGGGATTGATATAATGATATGAGGAATGGTTCATGATCTTTTGGCACACATATATATGGTTTTCATTATGTGATGGTATGTCTTGGAATTATATATCAAACCAATATATTGAGAAAAGATGGATATATCATGAGATAATAAAGACATGAATTGAGAGTGAACCTATTTTAATAAGAGACTCTATCCAATAAGTTATTTCTATTAGTTAACCATAACTAAAGAAATTATGTAATAGGGAATGATCCCAATCCACTATGATAGTCTTAGTAGTGATCCTTTAATAAGGAAATTTTTTCTTGGATAATGTGTATTCTGAAAACTTATGTATCATGATTATGGTATTTTCTCATGGCCCATGATTGATTATTGATAATGTTTCACACATATGACTTATGTATTTTTTTATGAGAAGGATTTATTACATGATTCATTATTAATCATCTATGAATAATTAGGTATGATTATCTAATTTTATGATAATGTTCTCATAACCTTATTCTTACACTCACTCCTATTCATTGATTGGTATCTATTATGTTTACCCTTAGAAAATCTCAAATGGAGAATCTACTCTCACTTTAAAGTTTTTCATTCTAGGATTTGATGTTGGATCCATGTGGGTAGATATTTGTAAGCTTATTTTATATATAAATATTGGATATATTATTAGAAGTTTTATTCATGTTTTATTATATAATTAATATAGTCTTTTTTTGTTTTCATAGGAATTATTAATTTTGGACTTAAAGGAAGAAATCATGAAAAGTGAAAAAAACAGGCTTTACACGTCATGTATGTCATACATGACATGAGGTCCTCATTAAAAGAATTCCTTCATAGCAAAAAACTAACCCATGAAGCCTTTACATGACATGGATACCATACACTATGTGTACATACATTACAAATCATGTGAATTTCAAAAACATAATCCCGCTAAAAGTGAATCAAATACATGGAATGCATTGTTTACAAGATGTGAAATGTTTGAAGATCTTGTGAGATTCATGATTTTTAGAGGAGATTTTAGATAAAAAATACCCTAGGTAAAACATAATTACATGGTGTGCATATGTTAGGAAAAATACCCTTAAAGTAAATAAATTATGTGAATTTTTTACACCTCATTTATCTTTCGGCCTATTTATATTTTGGAAGCACCACCGCACACCGGAGTTCAAGACGTTTTTTTTCTCTCATTATTATTCAGCCATTTTAATTTTTTTCTCATCCAAACTAAATTTTAATTCATTCCTCTAATTTTTTGTTGATTATTTTTTATTTGTTAATTTATCTACATTTTTCTTCTTCTTTTGTGATTCCATTTTTGTTTTAAAGATCAATTTTGATATCAATCATTGTTCATCATCAACACATGTCATTACTTCAATTTTTCTTCATTCCAAGTATGTTTTTTATTAGATTTACATTTTGTTAACTATTTATCTTGATTCCTGATTATTCAAAATTTTGTATTGATTATTTATCATCTATTTCATGATTATTCTAAGTATGTTTTATATATTTATAATTTTGATAATTACCATCATGCACAGATAATACTCTTAGGGTTAGGGGTTGAGAGTAGGAGTGCTTATAAACCTAAATAATACAATAGTTAAACCTTGGAAAGATTACGACTAGTAATTATTTTACAAATAATTGATCATCACATTATTTTAAAAATCCTTGACCATTGGTGGTGAAACTGAATGAACCTGCCCTAATTGGAATTGAGTAGGTTAGGACCATTATCCTATGACGCTTTATTTATAGAATCTAAGAATAATGAATATAGTTTGTTAGTTAAGCCTGAAAATAAAAAGGATAGTTTTGGGATGGGTAGATACAGTTGGTTTGACCAAAACCCATTTCTAAACATTGCACCACTTAATAACCTATTCCATAGGACTATTTGAAGATATTTAGGATTATCTTCTACCAAGAGTTTGGAAATTGACTCTTATCCATTATTAGTTGTCTGAATTAAATCCAAAACACCTAGTTTTAGAAAAACCAAATATTGAAGAGTAAACATGAGGAATCCTCTTGAATGGTTTTTTTGAATATTTTCTTACTTACCACTTATCTGTATGGGTTTGACCCTACACTACCAATTTACTATTCCCCATTAGTGAGTGTAGTTTTGGAATATAAATTTCTAATTTGTTCAATTAATGTGTGTATTAAATGACACCAATGGGTGCATCAAATTTTTGAACATTTTTTGGGGACCATAGTTTTCTTAGGCACATTAGTCTTTATAACAAACCTCATATTACCTCACCCATCCCCCATTCCTCTTTTCCTTCCCCTCTTTCTTTTCAATTTTTCTTCATTAGGTGAAACTTCATCCTCTCTCTATCTCTTTTTCTTAGATAGTGAATGCTTTAGGGTCGTCTGACTCATTAGAAGAGCCTTGATAGTAAAGAACTAATTATATCGGATCACAAGATCAATTAGTATTAAACTTCACACTTCCACTTTGAAATAGTTGAATGCGGTAATCATGCATATCCCAACCAAAAAATATGCAATACACACCACCATCCAATATAGTAGAGAAACCCTTGTTCAAGGAGCACTCCATAATGGATTATGACTTTTTGGCCATTAATGGAATTGCACCAAGAATTATGCACCATCCTATTTAGTCTCACTCTTTCAAAAATAAATCATGGATTCATTCACATGATCCATAACATGGTTCGATTCAATTTTGTATAAAGTGAATACCCCCATGAGAATATTTCCAAATTATTAGAGGTTTGTGATATATTTTCCAACCATGGTGATTCTTTAGACACAATTAGACTTTATGTCTTCCCATTATCCTAGTGTAACTAAGCCAAGGATTTTCTCAAAAGACAAGATCCTGAGTTAATCATAACTTGAAAATATCTATCCAAGAATTTCTTCAATAAATATATCCCACCCATTCAAATGTGGATGTTTATAAGTGAAATTCAAAACTTTTCCTAGATGGATGGAGAGTCATCCATGGAGGCATGGGATATATTAAAATAACATACCATAAAGTTTTCACATCATGAACTAGATTTTGGGCTTTAACTTAAAATGTTTTATCATGGACTTCAACCAGCTTTATGAACTGTTGTAGATGTCGATGCTGATTATGGACTCAGGATTCATATACTCGAAGTGATCTGATCTATTATATATGAATTCTACCACAATAAAAATCTATGTAAGAGTAATATAGGACAACCTCACTCTATAATGAATTATGCGGGGGACCAACCACCTAACATAAAATGTAGAAGCCCTGACAAAGAAGGACAAGTCTTTCTAGTTAACCACTGAACCACCACCCCCTCCTACTCCAGTGATGTAAATTCAATCCTTTGAAATGTGAAAATGAATTCACCTGTACCAAGGTATCATGGATAGAATAAATGGAAACCAATTAAAATATTATAATAATTTAAATTAAAATCAATAAAACCAACTATTTCATAATCCTCAACAATTTCAATATCAAAACTATCAGAAGAGGTTGGATCAGCTGTAACCGCAACCTAGTCAAGTTTTTTTTCAACAATGGAGTTGGAATGTTTCACCTAGGAATTAGGTACTACCTGGGTACCCATCATAAGTTCTTACTCCTAAACCATAATAAAAATTAAAATAACCTTTTCCTAAAGATTAGCAGTTTTCACCTGATCATCAGTAGTAGTATAAACCTTCTCCTCTAAGACCACTGCAACAAGCCCAACCTCTTCAATCCAATATTGAAAACTTTCACACTAGATTTTTTCATAAAAAATACCAACGATGAAAACATAAGAAACGTAAATGAAAAACCATAATGTGTTTTTAGTAATATAGAGCATCAAATGGGGAATATCTCTATAACTTTAACTAATAAACTACTAGGTACTTTTCTTGGTAATACTAAATGTTATCCAAGAGATGAGGTTAAAGATATAGTTCTTGGTAGTTGAAATTTTTTGGAAGTATAAATTCCATATAGAGTAGAGAAAAATAAATATTAAGAACCTGATATAACTAGGTGGGGAAAACTATAAAATCATAACCAACTAAAAAACCTCCAAAAAAATAATAGCCTAACATAAAAGAAGTTTTTGTAGTACCACCAGTATATAATCTTTCTCTCCCATTTTTTGAAAGGATGAAACAAGCTACGAAAGAGGGAAAATATAAAAAATTACTTGAAATGTTTAAACAAATGCATATCAACATTCCATTTGTAGGTGAAATTACTCAAACACCTGCTTATGTAGAGTTATTTAAATACATTATCTCATATAAAAAAAATATGGAGGAATTAGCTGACATCCACCTAAATGAATAATCCTTCACTGTTTTCTAGCACAAGCGGCCTCAAAAAATGAGAGACCTTGGAAGTATCTCAATTACTTTTACCATATAGACATGAAATTTTGAAAGATCCTTGTGTGATATAGTCTCAACTGTAAATATCATTCCCATGAGTGTATTCAATAATATGGGCATCAGAAAACTAAAACTATCAATGGTTCCACTCGAACTTTCTGGATTCTCAGTCAAGAATCCCCAATGATGTTTTAGTAAAATTGGAAAATTAATTTTTCCAACATATTTTATCATATTGGACATGGAAGAAGACAAATATAATCTCATTATTTTAGGAAGACCATTTCACACACAGGTAAGGAACTTATTGATGTTAACCAAGGGATATTTGTATTCAAAGTTGGTGAAGAACAAGTTGTGTTTGACTTAGTAAAGACCTATAATAAAATAAAAGAGGCATTGAATCTTCAACACATCTCTTGTACTAATAAAAAAAATTATCATGTAACCAGTAAGAATGGAAATAATAAATTACCTCCTTTTGAAAATGGATCCACTTCCCACAACAATGAGAATTATACTATAATTCTTACAAATATTTTCGTACCACCAATTGTACTCTCTGTTTTTAAAAACCATTCTATAAGGTGTGTGTCATTATTTTTGAAATCATATATATAGAAACATGTATATATCTAGACAATAAATAATGTTATGACTTTTAGGAAACCTCGGGTATGTTCAATTGGCGAGAATAAGTTAGTTTAGTCTTTAAGAAAGTTTAGAGCTATTGGAGGCTTCTTAAGAGGGCATGACTCGAAAAAGGGGGAAAAGGAAAAATACACATAATATAACCCTTACATAATGTGTAATTTTCAAAGGTTATAAAAAATAAACAAAACCGATATTTACATGCCTTGTATATCATATATGACATGTAATGTTTGGGTGGCATTAAATTTTATGAGACCTAAGTTCATAGCCACCACCCCCTTTCCTCCCTCTCCTATTACGCACATCCCCTCCTTTCCTGATGCATGTACACCTATCATTGGTTGGATGTTACTCCTCTGCTCCCCTAACTATTGAATCTCATCTCTATCTGAGGTTTTCTTATTCAATACATCTTCTAGACTCATGGCCTCAATAAAAATCGACACCTCACCTCCTCCATCCTTGACTGAGCCAGTTTCCAGTACCATAACACCCACCTTGGCAGTCAATCCCCTAGATCTTTCATCCAAATATGAAATCAATAGAAAGGGAATGCTATAAACACTGACTATTTAGGTGGGGACATTTAATGAGGATCTTGATTACATTATTTTTATAGTTTAGTTATGCTCTAGTCTGGTCCCTTTTTTACTCTATTCTGGAGTTCATTTTTATACTACTTGTATTCCATTTCCCCTATTATATCATAGCATATAGATATGTGTGGGATACAGTTTTTGGTTTTACTACTTTCCATCTTATTAACATTTTACTACTACATTAATTTAGCCATGTCTAGATATTATGACTCCTCTATGGTTATTGATATGCCTATCCCACCATCATTTTCTCTCCTAAAAAGGATGTCTTAGCATCTGGATTACATTGAGGTCTGTCTTGAGGAAATATCACTTGATATCCATGCTCATTAAGGGTCCCACTAGGATATGAATGGATGATCTTCATTCCATGTGAGATTCATGCTTGATATTCTCCTGATGTAGTTAATCCCTCAACGAATCCATGAAAACTCGATGAAATAGACTACAGTTCTTAGAGGAGGCATTGGACCTTTATGTAGATGAATGAAACAAAAACGAACCAATTTTTCATCTGTATAGATGATGAAATTATTATTAGAGCTTTATAGGAGGCGACCCATATTTATTTTATTTTCTATTGTGTTCTTTGATCTAGGTTTTTTCTTCTATATTCTGTCCGTGGATAAACTCTAACTTCTCTACACTCCATTACTAAATTTACTTGTGTTTCTTTCTCCGGGTTTTGACAGTATTCACATATCCATTTTTTAACTTCCGTCTTGTTTAACCCATGTGGACTAATTTTTTATCTATTGTAGGTATTTTTTTTAACAATTTATTTAGGCAGACTAATTTCAAAGCACAATCCAACATGTTTCTCCATGGTATGACATTCACTACAATGAGATCTTGATTGCCGAATTTCAATTTCAAATTAATGTTTAATTTTTTCTATGTTTCTATTGATATGTCTCCCACGATTCTTTACAAAAAAATATGTAAACTATCTCATTTTAAGTATGGTGGATTCTTTCTTGGGATTTATTATCAATACACTTGGATTATTACCTATTTTTACTTATCTTGGAGATATTTTTCATTTAAACCATGCTTTAAACTTGAAATCTCATTACACCCATTTAAATAAAAGACAATTTTAGGTTAGAGATTTATGAAACCCAGTTTTACTCATGTCTGGATTTTTAGAATGATTTTTGAGTTTAGTACTTAAATTATATTTCAAGTCTCTTGTAATTAATTTTGAATTATTCATTATTATATTCTATTCCTTGAGTTATTACTGATTATTTTATATTCAAATTCTTGAGAGTATTATAGGCCCACAATTTCATATTCTCTTATTATAATATTTCTTGATATAAACCTAGGGAATGTAAACCTATCATAACATACAGTAAGATCTTATAGAGGCTATGATTGAACAAAATAACTTTTAAAATGATTGAGGTAATACTTGTGATCCACCTTTTCATGATACCCACCTATACATATTTCTTTCATTATCTCATAATATCTATAGATAACCTTGTTAGAATGGATCAATTTCATGCCATTTATCCCTTCCAACCTTACACTTGGTATGATGCATGATTATACCTTGAAAAAACATGGGGTAATTTTAACCACTAATAGAAATGGGATATTAGCATTGAGTATATGTACCGCGAAACTGTACCATATTGATATAATGTGGACCATGTTTATTTTTGGTATTTTCTATGGTTACCTTGTTCCTTTGAAAAAATATATAATTAAACATAAAGAAAATGGAAAATAATTAGTTTGTGTATTAGGAAGGTCAAAAATCACTATTACAATACTGATGAATCCTATAATAGGTCATACGTGGTTAGGTAATGGTTATGAGAATTATCCTAGACATGATTTTCAAGAAAAATTATAAAAAGAAATATAAATTAACATGGTACAATTTTAATACTTACATGATATACTCATGGAACCATCTTGAGCTATCAGAGAATGGAAACATTTTTTAGGAGGACCTACTGCATTTCAAAATTCATGATTTTCATGAATTATACTTTAGAGTTTACCCTCATTTTGATATTGGGTTTTATTTTATACCAACATTTCCTCAGCCTAAAAGGCATTTGAACATTATTACTGAAGCCCACATGATTAATTTTGTATTTTCCTTCCCAAAAATTACATGTAATAACCAATGCAATACTATGGTTTGGAATATGTATTCTGGGTATGAGAATAACTCGAGTTAGATTTTACCTTGAGTGATGAGAGAAAATTTATTGTGAAGTAAATTGAAAAATGGGTTTAGCTTTTTAAGAACAGTTATAAAATTGTAATTAAAGTCAGAAAGAATATGGATACATAACTGAATGGTGATGCATGATGGATTTTATATATAGGATTGATTCTAGAATATTGAATTTTTCTACTTACAATTAGTTTTTTTCCTGATTTTAATGCATGTTTCTTCTTTTAAAAATTGTTTCTTTTGGAATCCCTATTGATATGAATTTTTTAGGAAAATGAATTGTTTAAGTGTGGGGGGATTTGATAACTAGAATTTATATATACATATTGGATATGTTTTTATAAGGTTTATTAATGTTTTATTTTACAATTCCCTAGTTCATGGTTTATTTTTAAATAAATTAGGAATTTATGACTTCAAGGATGAAATGATGAAAAGTGGAAAAACAGGATTTTCACGTCATTTAAATCATACATGATGTTTAGTCCTCATTCACAACAGGTCGATAGATCCACAAACCAACCCATGAATATTTCACATGACATGAATCTCATACCTGATATGTACATACATTACATGTCGTTTGGATTTCAAAATCAGAATCCCTATAAAAGTGAACCCAATACAATGTGTGATGAGTTTAAAATTGTTCAAAGATAGAAGATCATGTGAGATTAAATATTTTTATAGGAGATTTTGGATCTCAAATACACAATCTAAATCCATCTTACATGATGTGCAGATTTCGGGACAAAGTCACTTAAAGAAAATACACACTATGAATTCTTTCTATGTCATGTATTTTTTTCTCTGTTTATATTTTTCCATAACTACCGTGCACAATAATTCATGAACTACATTTTCCCCTCATTTTTATTCTATAGTTTCCATTTTTTCACATCCAAACTCAGCTTTAATTCACCCCTTTCATTGTTTTATCAATTCCGTTAGTGTTGTCAACTATTGTATATTATTTCTTCATTATGTTTAATTCCACTTACATTTCAGTGCTCTCTTTTAGTATAGATCACTAATCTCCATCAATTATTATCATTCCTTCAATGTTTCTTCTTTCTGATTAATTTTTTAACTATATTTAAATTATTTTTTATTTTTTTTATCTTTATTATTTCTTATTCTAAATTGTGGAATAATTATCTTTTACCATTTTCTTAATTTTATAATCATTTTTTACATTAATTTTATTTTGATCATTACCTTCATTCATGGATAATCTTAATAGGGTTAGAGGTTGAGAGTAGGGGTGTTTCTGAACCTACTGAATCCATGAGATAACTCTAGTAACCCTATGATAAGTAAGTAGGTTAAAAACATTTTTTATCACATTCTATTACACAGTCTTAACCATGGGAGGTGAAATTGAAGGAACCTAAACTAATTAGAGTTGATAAATCTATGACCATTAACTTGTCATTATTTATATATAGAATCTAATTATAATTCCACTATGTTTTTAGCTATAATCGGACCATGGGGTAGTTTCATCATAGGTAAATCCAATTGGTTTGTCCAAACCCAATTTTTTAACCTCGAACCACTACACAACATAATCCATAAGACTATTCCAATATAGATTTTGGATTATCTTATTCTAGGAGCCCTAAAATTGATAATTTTACCTTCTTAGTTATCTTAATTAAACCTAAACTAACTAGCCTTAGAAAAAAAATCCTAAAGAGTGAACATTATGAATAATTTTTAAGGGTTTAGTTAGAATGGTTTCCTTCATAACAGTGATCCATGTGGGTTCAACCCCACACTTCTACTTTAATAATACCTAGTAGTGAGTGTAGTTTGGGACTATACATTTCTATTTTATTAATACCCATGTTTATTAAAAGAAGTGTGTGGGTGCATCCGATATGGAAACCCTAATAATCCATCCTCATATAAAAGGGGTTGGGAATTTTTTTATATTTCTTCTTTGTATTATTTCTACTTTTTCGTGATCCCTACTTATACCACCTTTTCCCCTCATTTTACTCCTCCCAAAAGTTCATGTGATCCATTTAGTGGTTCCACTATGACGTCCCAGACCTAGTTCACTCATATGTATCAGAACCTAGTTTCTCACATGGCCTTAACCATTCAACCTCATAAGCCATAGGTTTCCAACTAGAAGTGAGGGACTTTTGTGGAATCGTGGGGAGAATATACCATCGCGGTCAGATTGTATCACATCAGTATGCCCATATTAATCCATTGATAAAGAATAAAATATAATGAAACAATATAATAATAATCATCAATAATATAAATAACCTGGTAAATCACATCCATCAATGTCATATATAAAAATGATGACCATGAAATGCTAAAAATGGAAATATAGGGGGGTCAGGGAAAATATGCATATACACATTACTATAAAAAATGACCAAAACATGCAAGGATATCTCTAGTACCGTCTCGATCATAGGCTTGGTCCTATACCCCTCATGGACCATCATAGAATGATAATTAAACATCCGTACCATGTCTCTTTCCCTTGTCCCTACTTGTATACATGAACAATATCTGGGTACCCAACAGTATCCCAAACAGGTTGTGAGATATGCATAGTCTGCAACTACTAATAATGTCTAATTACATACAGTCTATTATTATATTATAAGAAGAGTTCAAGTAACATTAAGAGCTATAAATGAAATGTGATAAATAAATAACGCAAATGTTTTTTAGTTCACGTGGAATGCATGTCCTCTGCGACCTGCTTCAGCCTAATTTAGAATATCTCTGAGTAAGAAATCAGTCAGGATTTAATTTATAATAATGTCATAGAAATTGTCTCATAGCTCAAGCATCCCCCTTTTATTCATACTTATATAAGGGATACAGAAGTTCCACTTCATCATTTCTTTATACAGGAGTTAGATAAGGTTATCATAAAAGCAAAACACTAACTAAATCCATGATTTTTATTTTACTTGGAATATGCATCATATAGTCAATTTAGTATGATTTTAAAATTGTTTCCATCCATGGAATTCCTCATTGGGAACCTAGGTATCACTCTAGGTGTAACTTAAAACCCCTCACTTTATAATAATTTCTATTTCATTCCTCGTAAGAACCCGGGTATTGATATATGTGTGGTATACTATCATAGCCATCTAATTCTGTCCTTGTAATTCTATGTAAGGAGACCAAGTATCACTCGTGGAAGATATAACGATCTTCACTTTGATTCCATCATTGAAATTCCATAAAGGGAATACAAGTATCACTCTTATCATAATATAATAATATACACTTTGAGTCTATCCTTATCATTCCATAAAGGGAACCCAAGTATCACCCTTAGAATGATATAATGAAAATACTTGCTGAGTCCATCCATGTAGTTCATATAAGAAACCATGTGTCACCCATTGTGAAAGATAATTAATTTATAATTCATTTAATTCAATAATCCCAAAGAGTTTGTTCATGGCGTTTTGAGTCAGAACCCATGTATCACCCTCGCTATGAAATAAATTGAGGATTATGGTCTCATAGTCAGACAATACCATATTTTAATATAAATTATCTCAGTTGGTCATTTTAGTTATTAAGAACATTTCAAGCCTAAGTGAGAAGGAAAAATGGATAAGTTAATAGGTTCATGTTCTTCCATTTAATCTTTCATTTAATTCAAATTAAAACCCAATCAAATCATTTAACATCCCAAAATAAAGGCATAAAAAGGACACCTTAAGAGGTTAATCAAATTAATAGGCCACCCATGGTGGTTTTATCCAATTTAGAAACACACCAAAGGGGTGGCGGAATTACAATTCCTTTGCCTCCATTAAGATATAAATGTGTCCCATGAATTATATAGGTCATGTATATTAATTTAATTTAAGGAAAATTACATTTCACAAAAAACTCTCAGAAAAATTGACATGCAACAGAACATCATAATACCTAAACACCATGACTTTAAGGGACAAGTATGAGACCACCAACCATATATTTTTATTTTAATCCTCTTCCATTATTGGCCTCTAATCTTGGATGGAATGGAATAAATCAAGTAAATAGAAAAATTCCCTAAAAATGGGGCATATTATCTTTCACTAAAATAAATTTTTCAATATTGATAGTACAAATGAAAGAGAAAGAGGAATGAAGATCTTACTAGTACACATACAACAAGACATACAATGGCTCAATTGGAGTTCGGATGGTGAAGATACCTCAAGGACTAAATTTTCATGGAATGAAGAGATTCAATGGGAATAAGATTTCTATGATTGAAAGAGGAACTAAAAATAGGGTAGGAGTTAATAAGAAAAGAGGTGAAAGAACATAAAATTACCATTTAAAAGGGTCACATAGTTTGATGCATGGTTGGCCAAACTGTGTGCCAACCATGTGCCAAGAACTTCACCAATGACCCCCTCACATGGGATAGGTGCATGGTTAGAATAACCATGAAATCTCATGAAAAAAACTTCTTTATGTTTTTGGTTACAATTTCACAGTCATGCGGCCTAGGCTGCAAGGTTAGAAAAAACCCAGAGGCCCTAGGCAGAGTAATGGACCACCCCACATAGTTTAAATAAATCATGCAGACTTGATTACAGTGTTTATACTAACCAAACAGCCCACTTGTTTCTTCAAAAATCTAGGACTCCATGCTCCTAAAAATACTCAAACACCCTTTTAACCTCTATGAAATCATTAGAAACATCCATTAGTATAAAACTAATTAATTTATACCTGAATAAAATCAATTTATACCTCATAGAGAAGTTGTTTTCTTATTGACTCCCCCTTAATGAAACTCATCTGTGAGCTCCCCATCCAATGGTTATATTGTATCATCTGATAATAAATCTATCAATTTGGAATGTATGTTGGCCTCCCGCTCCCAAGTCTCATCCTGTACAAATTCATGCTTCAATAACACCCATATTAATTGAACTGGACAGCCTTTGAGAATATTTATTCTTCGATCAACAATAAGCATAGGTTGCTCCTCAAAGGATGCATCAAACTCCAATTCAGCCACCTCAAGATGAATAATTTGATATGGATTTGAATGATATCGGTGAAGCTGAGACACATGGATGATGTTGTGAATGGCCCGGTACCTCTAATATAACTACAATTGATATTCAACTAGCTCGACTCTCTGCAAAATCTCAAAGGGCCCAACATAGAAATGAAATAGATTCCCTTGAGTATAAATTCATTTATGCCCCAGTTTAGGTTAAATGTGTAAAAAACCCATCTCCCAACCTTTAACTCTAGTAGTCAACATCTATGATCAATGTATCACTTATTCCTATATTGAGATATAGACATCAACTTAATAATAAGTTGAACCTACTTTAATACCTCCTAATTGAGATGAGGACCCATTAGCACTATATCCCTTTCCTCTAACTAGAACAAGGGTGAATAGCATGACCTACCCTATAGATCCTCATAATGATCTATCTGTATGGTTTCCTAGAAGTTGTTATTATAATAAAACTGGGGGAGAGGTAGGTATCTCTATAAATAACGTCATAAATCAAGGAAGAATTCTTATAGAATGTCCTCCAAAACCTATATCGTATGTTTAGACTAACCATTAGTCAGTGGGTGATAGTTTGTACTCAGCAGTACCTATGAAACTAGTTCTCTCTATAACCCTTTCTCAAACCACAATGTGAAGTGAGCATCTCTGTCTAATATGATAGAACATGGAACTCTATGGAGTAATATGATCTCGTGAATATAGAGCCTCCCAAAATCATTCACTGAAAATTCCACATGAATAGGCATGAAATGAGAGACCATTTTCAATCTGTCTATAATCAACCATATGGAATCACTAACCCGAGGTGATCTAGGAAATCCATTTATGAAGTCAATGGTGATGTCATACCACTTTCATTTAGAAATAGTTAATGACTATAAAATCCCCAATGGTCACTTGTGGTCTACATTTACCTTCTAATAGGTGGAAACCCAAGAAACAAACCCAACTATCTCCCTTTTCATCCTTAGCCACCAATTTTGGTTGTGTAAGTCATGATACATCTTGGTGAGACCAATATGTACTTATCATACATGGGAATGAGAATTTGGCATAAATTCCTCTTGGAAATAAATGGGAACTCAGATTCATCCATGAATGCACAAGATTTTATTCTCATCAATAACCCAATCAGGAAATGGTTCATCACCTACAATGCTCTCCCATAAGACCAATCCCTCAAAATCAGATAGTTTCCTCATATTCACTCACTCTAGAAGTGAATATGTCATATATGATGATTCAAGTATAGGATTTCCATGATGTTCTTGAAACACCAAGTACATGTTATAAAATAGGGCCATAAGCTTCCACTCGCTACTGGCATCATGAAATTTTTGTGTTTAAGTATTCCAACTCATGTAATCTTCCCCTATATTTCCTTCACCATGCATATAAGTAAGATTGATGTTGAAATACTATAGTTATTCAAACCGCATTCATTTATTGAGATTCAAGTTACACTGTGTAAATATGTACTTGAGGCTTTTTTGGTCTGTATACACCACAAAATTACATCCTAGTAAGTAATTCCCCCAATAGTACAAGGCATGAAAAAATTAGGCTAACATGAGATCGTGTGTTGGGTAATTCTATTCATAAGGTCTCAAATGATGAGTCCTATACACCATGACTCACTACTCCTATATCAGAATGGATCCTAGACCATTTCTTGATGCATTAAAATAAATTATACAACCCCATACAAGGTCTTGTAGGATCAAAATATTCACTGTATGTCTGGTGTCTGGCTACCCCTACTCTGACCACCACCTTAACCTAATTGGTTGGTCACACTCCATCTCTCTGAATGATGAGAAGGTGTTGACCCTGCTCCTAGATGTGGAGTCGTGGTAGACCCTCCCTCGCTATATACTAGAGAAAAATCTTGGTAAAAGTGATTACGATGACCAATATTTCCACAAGATAGACATTCAATTGGATCCTCGATACACCAAGGTTTCATATGTACCATCCTTCCACACTCATGAAAACTCACTGATATACTTGAGTGTGTATCCTGACTTCTAATATACCCACATTGAAGCTCCAAATGATGTTTCCTTATTTTTGTTGATGAAATTCTAGAAAACATTGTCAAAACTCCCTAGCTCACACCCCCAGCCTATCATAGGTTATGTTATGTGAGAAGTTCCTAGTTCACTATCCCAGACACAGTAGTAAGATGAAATAAATCCACCGATGATCAGATTTCAAACTTGATACTATCCTTGAATATTCTATATCTAGATAACTCATCACCTAAGAGAATAGTTTTGAAGCATAGGAGCTCCGTGAAATGGGAAGAATAGTCCATGACTGATAAAGAGACCTACTCTAGGTAAATAAACTATCAGGATTTATCATCCCCCATCATCCTGGGATAGAAATAATCATAGAAGTCCCATTGATAATACCTAAAATCCATATATTGATGATGATCCATCTAGGTAATTACATCTCATCATCTCATGGAAGAACCCTAAATAATATACATAGATAGATTCACTGTCATCTTGGTAAGTGTATCGAGACTCTTGAAAATTGATAGAATGACCTTTATCTATGACTCCACATCCTGTAGACTATCATGCACCAAAAATGTGGGAGGTTACTCCTGCTAAAACTCACATGTCAACTCTTCTATAGTCAGTCAAGGTTGTGGGAATACCTAAATAGTATTCATAATGAATAATAAACCCTCTATAAACTAGGGAATGGTTCCAAAATCAGGTATAACTAGTGGTTCCACTTGTGTCACTATGTGAGGTTATGCTAGTGGCTCAGGTCCCACCACCTCTGGATCATGGTTGTAGACACCCTCTTGGCCAACAGTTTAAGACCGTCATGGTGGAATCTCTCTACAAATTCCAAACACATTCCTTAATAAAATATTTTATAACCTCTAGAATCATTGATATAAAAATATTATAGGTATAAGACTTCCTATATAAGAGCCAAAACCCACTATCTTCCCCTAAATATAGGTCTAGGTGATGTTAGGATCATAAGTAAACATAATAGATATTTCTTACTTCAAACTACTATGATCTGATCAGGGTCAAGTTATCTATTTTTGATATAGTTCTCAATATATGAGGAGTTTAATTACAAGTTATGGAGTAAATAAATCCTTTATTTTATCTTAACATCCCCATTTATTTGAAAACATTCTATTTAAAAAAAATTAAAGTCATCATTTATATAAAAATGACCATGTATATATATATATATAATAAGGTCCCGTTAGATTAGTTTTAATTCTAAATTTTTTTGGGTCCTTACACATTATAAAATTTGATTGAAATCCATTTAAATACAATATATTATTTACCTATTCCATGAATGAAATGTTATCACAATTTCATGGATATAACAATCAAGGAACCCAAATATGTTGGAGGAAATTCACATAATAATAAAAACATGGAATGGAATATGCATTACATATAAAACCTCAAGTGACTATATTGATTCATAAAGAAATTGTTATTTTCCATATCATAAAAAGGGTAAAAATAAACAATCATAAGGTAAATAAAAAAAAGGTGTGTCACCTAATAGTTAAGTCAACACAATAATAATAAGAATAATCTAGAATAATATATCATATCCTAGTTAATTTGGTTGTTCATTATATGTGGGTAAGTTACTCTTAGTCAAAGGATCATGAACAAATCCTGATAAGTCCTATTTCTATTTTCTACCATCCTAATTAGTAAGGAAAGTAAAATAAAAGAAAAGAAAAGAAAAGAATCTTCTTATGATACCACTTTGTGACGTCTCATGTCTGGTTCACTCATAAGTAACCAAACCCATTTGGACACATAACCTCAACCATACCTCCCCATACACCAAAGGTTATTGACTAGTAGTGAGGGTCTATAGTGGAATGGTGGGGATACTATACCCTCCTGATCAGAGTGTATCACATCAGTTTGTCTATATCAAATAATAGAAGAATCATAAAAGATAACCAAAAAAAGAATAATCATTCATTGTATAAATAACTAAGTAAATCTCATCCATTAATGTCATATAGAAAAATGATGATAATGGAATATTATAAAAAAATAAATATTTAGGGATCAGGGAAAATAGGCATATACAATATGCTATAAAAAAATGAAAAAAGACTCAAGGTGATCTCTATTAGCATCTAGAGCATAGGATTGGCCCTCTACCCCCACCCCCAATACACCACATTAGCATTGTAATCAATCATACATAGAAATACTCTTCCCTTGTCCCTGCATACATCCATGAAGTCTATTCGGGTACCCAATGGTGGCCCAAACATTGTGTGATATATTCTCAGTAGGCCACCACCAATGGTGTCTAATTCCATCTAGTCCATAAGTATATAAAAATATATGTTTTGGTAATAGTAAAAGTGTAAATGAAATGTTGTAAATAAATAACCCACATAGGTCTAGGTTCCCATGGAATTCATATCCTCTACTACGTATTTTTCCTAAGCAAGAATATCTATGAGTAAAAAATCAGTCATATATTAATTTAAAATAATGTCTTGGGACCCAACTCGTCACCCAACCACCACCTATTGTTCATAATCATATAAAGGATAAATAAGTCCCACTTAGTCATTTTTCCATAGTAGAGGTAGATAATGATATCAAAAAAATAAAACATTTACTGAATTTAAATTTTTTATTTGACTTAGAAGACACATTGTAAATTCAATTCAATATGATTGTAAACCTACACACGTCTATGGAATTCCTTATCAGTAATCTAGGTATCTCTCCAGGTGAAACTCATAACCCATCAAATTAATGATTATCTATCCCATTCCTCATTGGAACATATATATAACTCTCAATGTGGTATACTATCATATCCTCTGATTATGTCCTTGTAATTCCACAAAAGGATCCCATGTATCACTCGTGGAATATGTGTTTATCTTCCCTATGAGACTATCCTCAAAATTCTATAAATTTAACCCAAGTATCACTCCTAGAATAATATAACAATATTCCCTTTGAGTTGATACTAGGAATTCCATAAAGGGATCCTAAGTATCACCCTTGTCATGATATAATGAAAGTATCAAGCCAGTTTGTCTATGGAATTCTTATGAGAACCCATGTATCACCCACAATGAAGGATAATTCATTTATAATTAATTTAATTCAATAATCCCAAAGATTCTTTTCATTGAATTATAATTTTAAACCCATGTATCACCATTTTAATGACATGAATATATTATCATAGTCATGTATTCTAACCATATCATATTTTAAATTAAATTTTCTCAATTTTCCATTTCATTTATTATGAACAACTCAATCCAAAATGAGAAGGGATGTTGGACAAGTGCATATGGTCATGATCTTCCATTCCATATATTATTTAATTCAAATTATAAATCAATCAACTCATTTAAAATCCAAAAATTGTGGTGTAAATGATTATACCATAATAAGTGAATCAAATTCATAGGCCACCTTTGATGATTTTATCCAATTTATAAACACACACAAGGGGTGGTTTAATTTAAGTTCATTAACACCCCTTAAGACATAAATGTGTCCCATGAATTATATAGGTTATTACAATTAATTTATTTTAATTATGTTTACATTTAACATGTGGTGCTCAAAAAATAGTATGCGGCATAATGTCTCAATACATAAACACCAATAATTTAATGGAAAAGCATGAGATCACCTCCCTTAGCTTGGTAGTTGACTCCTCATCCATTTTTGCATCTAATATAGGGTAAAAAGAACGACAAAAAATAAGAATAAAAACTACATAAAATAAGTCATATTATATGACATCATAAATACATTCTCAGTAGTGAGATAAATGAAGAAATGAGAAAGAGTAATGAAGAGATTATTGGTACACTTCTAACGAGATAGATGGTGTCTCGATTAGAGTTTAGATGGATAATATACCTCAAATCCTAACATGAGGTTAAAGGAGGAGATTTAAAAGAATAGTTATTTATATGTGTAGAAGAGAAAAGAAAAATAGGGGATGAGTTAATAAGAAAGGAGGGGAAAATTTAAATTGACCCTCTAAAAAGGGTCTCACGGTTTGGCTGCATGGTTTTCCAAACTGTTTTCCAACCATGCACAAAAAAATACCCAAGTACAACCCTTTCATGATCTAGGTGTATGGTTAGACTAACCATGAACATTCCATGATAAACACCTCTACAATGAGGTCTTTAATAATCACATGGTCATGTGCCTTGGGATTCATGGTTAGGATAAATTGTGAAGCCCTAGGTAGAGCATTCAACCACCCCACATAGTTTAACCAAACCATGTAGACTAGGATGAATGGTTTATACTACCAGTGTGACCCACCTATTTATTCGGAAATTCAGGGCTCCAAAAAAGGCATGTAAATCCTTATAAACATAGTGATATCATTAGGAACTTCTATTAGAAAAAAACTAAAGAATTTAAATGTCAATAAAAAGTTTCTAAACCTCATAGAAAAATATTGTTTTTACATCCAACCCTTAAATTTTTCTTCTTGAGTTCAATGAGGGCTTAGTGCTAAGTTATCTTACCCTAGTTTTCCGATTTAGGTAGAAGAAACCATTTATTTATGTGTTTGACATATTTCAAAATCATTCCTGGGGCTCTAAGTGTCATGAAACTATTGTTTTAATAGGTCCATTGAATATGATTATATGTTTTGCGGTAGAATATGAACCTATTGATTCTTGGTTGAGGATCTTTATTACAAATATGGAATCTATTTTTTCTTTTATAACGACCCTTTAAATTTTATATAAATTATTATCCTTCTTCCATGGTGATTTGGGTAATATTTTTGTGTCTTTCAATCCCTTTCCAAAATCCATCTATCCTTGAAATGATTTGAAATTAAAATAAAAAATACCTATTCTTATACAGTATAAAAAAATTTCTATGTCACCCCATAGATCTATATATTGGTATATATTTCCTTGCCTCTAAACCCCTGATTAAATCATTGTCGATTAGAATCAGAGTGGAATTACATTTTTCAGATGGTGTATTTCGAATCTTAGTGGGTCCTATTCTCGTTTTGAAATCATCTTGTTCTTCTTCAATAGAAATTTTATCGAGGTCAAGATATTAGGGAAAAATTGGATGTTGATGTACTATGATTTATTAATTTTGGTATTAATGGATGAAGGGCATTAATTTTTGTGAGAAAATCATCAATTCATACCAGTAGTATAGATCCTAGTAATATTCTTGAAAGTATCATTAAGATCTCAAAATGATCTAATGCAAGATGAGCCTAGTTCCTAGTAGGTATATGCTGATTCTAGATAGGGTTGCTCTAGATTGGGATAAAGGTTCATCTTCCCAATGAAGAATAATTTTGATTTCTTTTGTAATAGATAAGATAATAGTTAACATTAGTGATTTTATTAAAAAAAATTGAATAATTATAAGGAGAACTAGCCTCTCCTCAAGTAGCATGTCTGGATAACTCAACAATTGAGGGATCAATAATAAATTATGGATTTGATATAGAGGAAGAAAAATATACCCATTATACTCCATACTATATTGAATGTAATGTAGCTGATGTGTTTTTTGAGGGGGTTTGGGTAAAGTAAATAACATACTCTCTACTTCCTGGTATTTTTTTAGTTTCAAATAGGAAGTAATATAAAACAATGAATCATTATTTATTTTTTCCTAAGACTATTCTCACTTAATGGGTGCAGAAATATCCCAAAGCTAGGATACCTTAAGGATCCCATTTTGAGGGGTTTATCCTAAAAGAGGAAGCTTAAACTGACAAAAGTTAAGATCCATGTTGGGTGTAGGAAAGAACCCTATCTTAATGCGACCAGATAGCCTGCAAATCATTTTTTTCCATTTTCTAAAGCTGGGTTAAAGGGGACCGGTACCCCAACGTACAACATGCATACATAGATGAAACTTAAACAAACCAGAACAACACAACATTACACATCATAATAGCCATAATCGTCTCGAAAACCCATGCTGGATTCCTCCTCACCCGTAGCCGACTCCCACTCTGGGTTCCTCCAATAGTTTTCACTTTGAACCCTACTTCTAAGATTCTCTAGAACATGCCGTTTAGGTGAGGCCTCGATGACCACTTTTACCTTTTTTAAAGCAATCACCACCTCCCCACTCCGCTTAGAAGCTGATCTGGTCCTCAACGGCGGCAGAAGGTGCGAGTAATCCTTTCGCACCCTTCTTCTTGTTTGTGTAGACATATGCCCGCCACTTGTATCCATCTTCTGAGTCCCTCTCTTAAAACTATGCCTACCTAAAGGCAGTTAGGATAATGAATTAGTGTTTCCTAAATATGATATTATTAATGGCGTATTTAAGGAGGTAAGAAAGGAGTAATATGATAAAGTAAATTCCATGTATCTAATTTTACACTCTAATTTAGACATGATGGTGGATGATTTCATTATCAATTCTTCATTAGATATGTTATTATTATATTCAATAAATATATATATATTTATTATTCCTAATTATGAAGAATTATATTATAGAAATAAAAAAATCGTATTTTGATATGTGGTTTCAATAAAGGGAAAACAATTTTGGAGGAGTATATTCAATCTTGGGAAACTTTTACCTATTTTTTCAAGGATATCATCAAGGATTATCCTGAAATGATGCTAATATAAATTCAATAGAACTTATATAGGGTGAATTTTTCCAATACTCTAAAAAATTTATAGAATGATCATGTGATATTTTATGTAGTTTGATGTTCTATGATGTCCTAAATTTTTTTATGGTTCCCACTTTACCGATAAAATTCCTCTTTGAAATAAAAAGATTGAATTATCATCCAATATTATATTTACACTTACTGAGCTACTGAGGTCACCCATTCTTATGTTTACATTTCCCAGGTTATGAAGTAAGGTTTTAATTAGGGTATGTTTAATAAGTGTACAATGTGAGAAGACCATTGTGGGATATATATAAGATATTTCATGAAATAATATGGTCATGTATCTAGTATCCAAATAAATTAATCCTTTGTGATTCTTGGAAGTATATAATTATGATAATAGTCATCTATAATGACTTAATATTTATGAATCTTATTCTTGGGTGACTTCAGTTGGAATCATAGTATAGTTTGGTTTTTTAGAGATTAGGGTTATAAAACATTAGTGAAAACCTAAGGATATGTCTTTGTATAGAATTTTATAATAATGATATAATAAAGAAAAAATTGTATGGTCTTCCTAGAAATTACATCCTTGTTTAGAAACTAGAAATTTGATGGAATTGTGACACAGATTAACCTAGGTTTAACATCTTGGAAAGGGTAAAATTGGGTATTAAATACGGTTGTCGATGCACTTGCCAACAAGGGGATCAACCAAGACATTACGTGGTTTGATGAGTTACCTAACGACCTCCTTCCTCTTCTTGGAAAGGATTGTAATAAAATTCCCACCTTCAGACTTTTTTAATCTTCTCGCTTTATAATAATATTTTTAGTCTTTGTCGTTGACCAAGACAATGTTTAAAAAAACACATAGCTGGAAACTTCTAGGGAATATTCTTATGTTAATTCACATTTTCATTATAAATAATGATGAATTATTTTAATAAATATTGACCATGGATACCATATATTAAACCTAAGGTGTCATACATCAAAATTAATGTTTCATGGTTTTTATATCATATGAATGTTTTTTCATGATTACATGATTACATGATTACTCACTATGGTTATTGTTTCTCACACTTTATTTTTTATTTTACTCAATGGATAGAACTTGGAGGAATCATGTTATGCTAAATCTGACTATCAATGGAATGATTTTCCCCAAGAGAAACAAAATTAAAAGGGATCTTGAATGAAATGACTTTTGATTTTTTCCAATCAACTATCTTGTTATATGATTAACAATACCGACTTGGGTGAATTTTCTAACATTCCTAAAAAGATAAATAAGAGTTTCTTCTAAGTTAGGTTGATTACAACAATAATGGGAATAATATTTTTCTTTCTACAATTTAATTATGAGGGAAGAAGTTCCCAAGTAAATGTCTCAAAGTAAGGAGAATATGTTTTATGTATAAAAAATAATGGTATATAGTATGTAATTACTGAGTAAAATGAATATTTTGATGGAGTAAAATGCATTTCATACAAAGGTACAATTTATAGTTCAATTTCTTGTGTGTGGAGAACTTGGGAATTATTCGAGTTAATTCCCTAATCCAAGGTCTAACTTATAAACCAAGGAAGATACTATATTATTCTAATAATTGAATTGGAATAATTTAATTATTTATATACTTAGGTTTTATAATTTTATTGTTGAATTTTTTTATCAATGATATTATGGTAATAAGAATCACGAAACATATAAAGATTGTTATTCACTAGTTTTTTAAGGATTTATAATCATTTTTTTGAATGGTGATGATAACCTAAAAATGGGATTTGGTGATAAAGTGATATTTTTAGAAATAACATTATTGAGAGATTGGTTCCCCTTAATATCTACCCACTGATGAGACAATAATGTTTATTTTGGGATGAATATATCATTGATATTGATAAATTAAATTAGATAGTTTGTATAACGTTAATATTTTGGTAGCATATATGATTTTATTGTGTATTTATAATGATTCGGGATATTTATGGAAACAATTATAATATTATGGGGATTATATGATTAGGTTATATAATTTTTTTATATTTACTTATGAGAGATTGTTATTATTTGGAGATAATTATTAAGTTTATCATGGAAAAATATGTGGTAAAACAATTCTAATATTTTGGAATCAATTTGGATCCCAAATATTTTAATGAATATTAAGTTTATTTACTTTTTAAATTATTTATATTGAACTTTAGATGTTTTAATAAAGATATTTTATATTAAAGTTTAATTATTTAATGAAATGGATAACTTGTTATAACCATTATGTTTTTTTAATATCTAAAGATAAGAGGAATGACTTGTCATTATTGTATAGATATTATGATCCATTAAAAGTTAATTTTAGTGCTTTAAGAAAGAGAAAAATTATCATAGGTTTTTATCATATTGAATATTAGATGAATCAGAGATGTAAATAAGCTCTAAACATAACCAAATAATTAAATTATTCTTATAGTGTGGAAATAAATCAAGTATGTATCATATCACATATTTAATAACTTAATGGAAAATAATTTCCTAAAATTAATTAAGTTAAAGATAAATCTATCAAGTCATATGTGGAATTTATAAAAAAATCTATCAATTTATGTTTTTTGGAAACTCATGAGTCTTATAATGATACATAATTGGTTTTATATATATTTAATTAGAAAATACTAAGTTTCTGAGTATTGATGTGGAAGTTTGTTACCATGATAGAGTCTATATCAGATTTTATTACAATTTCATAACACACTAATTCTTTTCCACGATAATAATAATTATGAGACTAAAATTATTTAAGGGGTTTATAATTTAAGGCCTTGATATTTTCAAATATACTTCTCTTAAAATAATTGTAAGTGTTCGATAGCTTCTTTGACATGAAACAATGATCTTAAAATAAATCATTATATATTATAACATAGACTTTAAATTAATTGGTAAAAATATGATTAACCTCATTATGGAATATATATATGTGTGTGTGTGTGTGTTTTACTCAATTCAAATTCATTGATTAATATACAATAAATATGTTCTCAATTTCTAGAAATTTTTTCTATACTTCAAAAAATATATCTTCTTTAAAAATGTTATTATTATATATTGTTCAAATACATTATCATTAATATTTTCACTTTTTAAAAATTTTATTTAAGGAAAATAATATCATTTTGATATCATCATTTCAATATTATTGAAACTCTTACCCTTATATAAATTTATTTTCCCTTAATAAATTTTTTAGCCTTAATTATCTTTTTTTAACCTTAATTAACATTCTTTTCCCTTAATATAATTTATTTTATGCTTATATATCTTTATTTTACCCTTATATAACTTTAACCTTACATAAATTTAGTTTTCCCTTACATAACATTTTTTACCCTTATGTTAATTTAGTTTACTCTTACATAATTGGTAAATGTTTTTTTTACCCTTGCATAAATCTATATTATCCTTAATTAACTATAATTTATCCCTAATTATATTTAATTTACCATAAAATAATATATTTTTACATTAATTAACTATATTTTAAAAAAACATAACATTATTTTACCTTTACATAAATTTAGTTTACCTTTACATAACTTTCTTACACTTAAATAACTTTATTTCACCCTAAATTAACTTTATTTTACCCTAATGTAGAATTTTTTTACCCTTACATAACATTATGTTACCCTTAATTAACCCATACAAGTTTATATTTACCCTTACATAACATTTTCTTACCCATACAGAGCTTTAGTTTAACCATAATTAACTTTATTTTACCCTTAGATACCTTTTTTAACCTTAATTTATTTTAGTTTACCATTAAATAATTTGTGATTACCCATAATTAATGTTATTTTACCCTTAAATGACATTTTTAACCTTATAAAACTTTTCTTTACCCAAAATTAACTTTAGCTTACCATTATATAAATTTAGTTTACCCTTAATTAACTTTAGTTTACCCTTACTTAACTTCTATAAGTTTCTATTTACACTTATATAACTTTTTTTACCCAATATTAATTATAATAAATATATTAATAATTAAAAAATTATAAATATATTTATTAAAAAAATAGAAGAAAACACATATACAAAATTTATCCAACATAAAAAATATATAATGAAGGCTTCCTCCCACCGACTGGAGACAATTTTCTATCATGTATCCATATCTATAAACCCATACATATGGCATGGATCTCGATTCTATTTACAAAAAAAAATTAATTCAAAATTGTCTTAAAAAATATTAATCATGTTATGTAAAAAGATATACACTTTTTCATAATTCCTTTTTTCTCTTGAATGTTAAACATCATATGCAATTAAATAAAAAAAATATTAATAAACATATAATATTTAAGACATTGGAAAACTAAGTTTAAATATTTCACTGTTATATTCTCTCATAACAGATCCTTCACTAACTGGTCAATGCTCAATTAGGGAATCAAATAATTTTCTTATAATAAATCTATATATCCATGTATGTTCTAAACTTTATGCCATGTGGGTCATTTGGGTGATTGTTCTCATTAAAGTTAATTATCACACTCTAGTCTCCATGTGTGAGTGAAAGTTTTGGTAAGAGTGAAATATAACACATAACATATTTAAGTACCTTTCTATCTAGTGAATAATAAAATATGAACATAATTTTAAGAAATATAAATTTAATTTCATTAAATAATTTATATAATATAAGTATATATTTATATGGAAAAACTTATATACCTCAGTTCCACTACAATGGTGTCTATCATTTGAGAAGATATATTCCACTACATTGAAAGTATGTGTATCGATATTTTATTAAAATTAAACAATTTTAATAAATAATTTTTTTTTTCATAATATAAAACAAAACATTGAATGTTATATTTTTTAACCAAAAATGTGTAACTAAAACTAGTGTATATTAGAATTAAGGACAATAAAAATAGCATAAATCAATATTATCTAAAAATGTGTAGTTTTGTGTACTTGAATTTTTTTATAAATAAATAGATGTTTTAATTAAAATTTTAATTGACCATAATAGGAGGAAAATTATAAAAAAAAATTTGAATAAAATACAATACTTGAAAATGAAGAACATAAAAATATAGTCACAAAAAATGATAAAAGGAAAAACTTTTTAACCAGAAAATTGATATCTAAACATAATTTATATAAAAAATATTACCAGAATAATACGAATGTTAAACATAAATATATTTATATATAAAATTTAAAAATAAATTTTTAAACTTTGTCAGTTTTACAAAAAAACATATTACATGGTTTATTAGGAGAGTAATTGAGTGTTTTCACATATCCATTCTACATGGTCTTTTCATGTTTCATGGAAAATTTCCTTATCATAGTCATTGTTATAATCTATTGGTCATATAATAGATGTAAAAATATCATATTATTCTTCAACATCATAAATATTCTTATCCACTAAATGAATTCTTTCCATAGAAAAACAACGAACCAAAAATCTTTTTATGGGTCAACAACATAAAATATTGTTTTTCATGTGTTGTCAGGATAAATTATTCCTCCTAACAACTAAATATTTTAAATTAAAAAATTTTAAATCTATACTCATTATGTTTCACACCGTTGTTATCATAAACACACTTAGTCTTAAATACTGATACCTAAAATTTTTTATGATTAGTCTCCCAAGTATCCTCAATAACTACAAAATATGATGTTAATATAGAAATTTGGTTTGTTTCTTTGGTACTTGTGAATTTTAGTGCTTTATCCAGATTCGTTACTCTACTGTTTTTAATGGTATTATTATTATCCATTTTTTTATTTAAAATATGTAACCATTGATATCAAAACTAGATTAAATTATCACATTAACACTTGGTTCCCCTACTAACCATTTCATTATTTCTAGTGTGGGTAAATCAATGTTTTTTCTCCTTAAACCCTGAAAAAATGTATTTTTATGTTCACTAATCAACCAATTTTCATTTCTTATCTGATATCTTACCTTAAATATAGTAATATTTTATGATTTAATGGTCAAAAATCACCAATGTTGTTAAAAATATATAAATGGGCATGCATCACTTCATCACATAGAATTAACAATACCTTTAATCCATAAATCCATTTACCACCATTATCAACTATTAAGGTTTGGGATATTAGGATACCAACATTGTTTTCTTTGGAAAGATAATCAGTATATAACTCAATTACTTATTTTGATATATATTTTTTAATATTGAAGGAATTTGGTAAATGTGGATACTTAACATATTCCTTCCAATTTTTGATATATCTTTCAAAAGGATACATCCAATATAAATATAAAACACTATATATTATTATATCTTAAACCAAATTAATAAAAAGATTAACCATTATATAAAAAAATGATGGTAAAAAATAAATCTATAATTGAAAATTTATAAGGATAGCTTCATTCTCTAAAAAATTTAACAAATATAGATCTTGGAATTTTCTGCAAGTTGAATTAATAAGGCAACACAAAAATTATTATAAAATTTATCATAGGTATCATGAATATTATACACAATGAAACTAGTATAAAATATTGAATCAATATATGATATTCAAGATATTTCATACATACTAACTTTAAATCCTTAAATGGCACAAAATTTTCATATTTGAAGAAAATCCACAAGGTTATTAATATCATACATGCATTTAAAAAAACTTATCTTATCACTCGTTCTTGATGTATGTCTATTTAGAGGCTAATATATTTCCTTTATTTTTGGGAGATAACTCTAAACATGTTCTCATGGATATTAATACTAGTCTTTCTTGAAATCCATCATTTATTTTTACTTTTATATTTAATACTGTTCCAATTAGACAATCAAAAAAAATTCACATTAATAATGTCAATGTTTTGTTTTATGTCCAAATAATTTAAATAAGGCGGCTTAAATAAATAGATTGCTTATTCCATGTAATGTTTTTATGACCAGAACTTCATTTCATTCCAAATGTGACATCGATATTTCCACCTTATGGTAATATTCTTCATATGATAGTGGTTTTGTGGAAGAATCATTCTTCTATAAATAGTTAACTTTGACTTTAATAATTGGTAAGTATTTTCTATTTTCAAAAATCACTGATATCCTATATACACTATTTTACTTCGATTTAGTGATTGATGAAATGAAGTCCCATATTTTCAAATTGGACAATATTTATGTATTTTAACACTATATCTAGATAAGTTTCCATATTAATGAAATTAATTAATATTGAACTTCATTACAATACAAAAAATAAAATACTCTTTCTTGTATGTATCAAATACTATAGCACATATCTCCCATAAAAATTCAAATAATCAATTAAAGATGATAGATAAACATCAATATCAATTCTAGGCTATTTTGGTCAAGAAATCATCAAAATACTCATCATATATTTCATATTCATACATATCTATAGAGAAAAGTTATATATTTCCAAAAAAATCATTCATAAACTATTATGGATATTGATATTCTGATATATATTCATTCCATATGTATAATAAAATATTCAAATATTTCTCACTTCACTTATAAAATAATAAATTTTGTATGATCAAATATTTTCCATTATCATGAATTATAAATATGACATATTTTTCCATTAGATATGTACTCATATATAGTTTATATAAGCCTATTTTCATCATTTTGATTTTCAAAGAGTTGATTCAAATGAGGAATTATTCGAAGATATGACATAGTTTTAGTGGGAGGTCTGTGTCTTGTTTTTGAGAATGAATCATAGTTGGATTTTTCATCCATTTTATTTCACAATGTCCCACATTTAAGAAATTTTGATAAAAATTCATATTTCATCTAATGAAACACATATTCATTGGTTAATAATTTATTTTTTTATAACCCAATCCCATTTGACATAATATATTTTCCCTCATAATTGGAATTTGGAATACTATTTCCTTCTGGAAGTATTTCTTTTAGAAGTTCAATCAATTCAGTGAAATAACTATCACTCTAACAATGTATTTAATTTATGTTAACTAATTTTAGCATTTTTAAAAACAATATAAATTTAGTACAACCTAAGAATAGTGGTTTCTCATAATATTCATACAGTCTTCCAACATTAGTTTTTTCAATAGTTTCAACACCTATATCATCAATTAATTCTTCAAGAGGATCCTTTGCTTCATGTGGAACATCTTTATCCTCAAATGATTTTAACTTTTTTATTATTTCACCAAGCTATATCTATCATGTATAATAATGACTAAAACCATATCAAATCATATGTTATGTCAATTTTTTTATCTTAATTTACTCATATTCAAAAATATCACTCAAGGATATAAAATAAAATCGTTGTTTTTCATATTTCATTTATCAAATTACAATAAACTATAAACCCATTTCTTATATTCATGATAATTTATTCATGTATTTATCAAATTAAAGACCATTTATTACCTATAAAGTCACAATATAATAGAATATTATGTTAATATTTAAAAAATTTAAACATATAAATAAATAAAATTATAAAATATATGAATATAAATATATATGCATAAATAAATTTATAATATAAAATTTATATCTTCAAAAAAATTTAAAAATGAAAAATAAGTTTCAACCAAAATAAACTCATCAAAAGTAATTATCATGAAAAAAAAGTAAAAAAATAATTTCAACAAAAAAAATAATGATAAAAAGTTTATAAATACAAAAAATTATAAATAAAAACAATTACAAAAAAAGAAACTTACGGTCACAAAAAATATATAATCACAGAAAAATTATAACATTAAATAAAAATATATAATATATAATAAGATTCATACAAATAAATTAATCTATGAATGCAATTTATAACTAACAAGTAATTCATTTATCTTCAAAAAAATAAGAAAAACATCTTAAAAAATTTGGAGGTTTAAAATGGAAAATAATTCTGGAATTCCGATGAACTCATATGAAGGAGGTCCTAATAGGGAAAATGTTATAAGATTTAAAGGAAAATGATTATAATTTTGAATTAGAAAAAATAATGAACAAGAACCAAGGGTCATGGTTTCAAGTTAAGAAGATTAAGGTTTCCATGGACAGAATAATGTCGAGGTTCATGGAAGAAGTATAGAGTATGGAAGATTGAGGATAAAAAATGTGAATAGAATTTTAAAATCAAATGAAAGTGAAGATCGAGCATGGCCAAGTATTGTCGAAGGTCGAGAGTAAAATAGATATAAAAATATCATGTTGAGAAAATTAGGATATTTCCATGGAAATATATATTCTAGAACATTTTTATCATCAATTATGTATAAAACTAATGATCAAATGTCTTCAGAATTACTTTAATTGTTGGTTTTATAGAAAAATAATGTTAAAGGATTTCTTCTTCACTTTTAATATCAGTTTTTATAAACCCAATTTTAAAATTCAAACGCTAAGGATTATTTTTCTACGTGTGTTTTGAGATAATAATTTTTAGTTGGGATACAGATAAGATTCTTTTTTATAATGTAAATTGGATAGTTTTGTAGAGTTAATTTTATAGATTCACATATGATTTTATTGTGGAATTATAGATATTTAAGATATTTATGGGAATGATTAGAATTTTTTGGGAGTATATGATTAAGGTATATATATTTTTGAAACATATAATTATCAGTGATTGATAATATTTTGAGACAACTTTAAAGTTGGTCATGGATGAATATGTGATCAAACCATTCTAATAATTTGTTTTAAATTTTGGTCTGGAATATTTTGAAGAGTTTTAAGGTTAGTTATTTATTGAATGATTTAAGTTGAACATTGGATTTTATTATATATATTTTAAAGAGTGGTATATAACTATTTCATCACATTATATAATTTGTGCTAACCATTTTGATTTTATTAAATATTTAGAGGCAGGAGAAAAAAATTCTCTCTTTTGGGGATCTTATGATCCATTAAAAGTTAATTTTATTGCATCATGCATGAAGAAAACCATAATGTTTGTTTATCATATGTAATATCCTATAATAAAGAGATATATAGAATATAAAATCATAATAAAAGAATGAAATTATTATTATGGTATGGAAAAAAATCAAGTAGGTATGTTATCTCGTATTCCCAACCTTGATCGTAAATGATTTCTTCAACTCAAATAAGTGGAATATAAATCTATTGAGTCTTATATGGAATTTATTACTTAGCTATCAAGGTATGTTTTTAGAAACTCATTATTCTTATAATGATCCATACATTGCTTTAGGAATACTTAATTAGGAAATTCTAAGTATCCTAATAGTGATATTGTGAGTTATTATCATAATGGAATCTATATCGGATTTTATTACTATGTCATGATACACAAATTATAGTAAGTGATAATTAAAATTTCTAGGGTTATATTTTTTTAATGAGGGTATAATTTAAAATCACGATATTTTTTACTGTATTTATCTTTTAATAAATTGTTGGTGTTTGATGGCTTACTTGACATGTAATTCCAAGATTAAACCAAATTATGATTTTTTACAACCTGGTGATTAAATCAGTGGATATGAATTGGATGAACCACATTATGAATAATATATATGTATAGAATTTTTATACTAAATTAAAATTTATTTATTAATTCATTAATAATAAGTACCCAATTTTCAGTAAATTCATTTTATGCTTCAAAAAATATGTTTTCTTCAAAAATATTTTTATTTAATTTTTTATGTGGATATTATAATTAAATTTTAAATTTTTTAGAATTTTTTTTATGAAAATAATATAATTTTTAAAATAAAAAATTCAATATTATCTTTCAGTTAATTTTACTGACATGATTTATTTTTATTTGAATAGTGAAAAATACCAATTTTTTATAAAAATGCAATTTATTACGTTAAAAGTTATTTTAAAAGAACTATTGTTATTTTAATTTGAATTTAAAGTAACATTAGTCTCATATAATTATAAATAATATAATATATTATATAGGAATAAATATTATACTTTATTTTTTCATAAGATCATTTTTCAGACTTAAAAAAATTCTAAAAATTTTTTTGGTTGTATTTTACACATTTATATTAAAATTAATTTCATAAACTTTTTTGAAATTAATTCTCATGAAATTTATTCAATATTTTGAATTAGGTGGTTCATATTTTTTAAATACTTACCTTTTATTTTTAGTTATTATGAAGTGTGCCCTTTCTTTCACTATAAAAGGACATCACCCCACCCTCTTCCAAATACCCACCTGAGCCACTTAACTTGACCAAAACCTACCAAAATATCTTTTAAAAATCCATATACATGTTCTAGTGTTTATGGTCTATTCAAAAGACCATTCCTAGGGTCCTTAAGTTGAAATCCAACAAGGGCCTCTCAAAGAGGAGGTAACCATTTTAACCAATCTCTTTTATTTTAATTATTCTTCTACCTTGTTGATTTTCAACATAACCATTAAAAAATAAAAAAAAAATTCTTTCATATAATAATATTTCATTATTTTTTTGGTATACATTTTTCCACCTTTTTCATCAAATGTGAAATGAAAATATCGTTTGGGCATATGTATGGACTACCTCCTCCACATAGTGATATGATTCATTTTCCATCACCATATTAAATTATTGGTTATTATTATATATTTAATTTTTATATATTATATTTATGAAATAATTATTATTTTTTAATTTTAATATCTTTTCTACCTTCTAATCCTTTGGGGAATGATAATGTTTCACATGCATATGTGTGGACTACCACCTCGACGATATGATGTGATTTTATTTTCATTTATGCTTCACATGGATGGTAATAAGGATAAATATATTTAATATATAATATATTAATGGTATAATAATGATTATAGAATGGTGACTTATTTTTACCTTTATTTCATTCCATCTATCAAAAAGTGGAGATGTCACTCATGCGTACATCAGAAATACCATCTATGTGAAGTGTTCTAATTCATTTTTCATCACTAATTTATATGAATGGTTATAAAAGTGTATATAATGATTAAAAATGATTCATATGAAATTATTAAAATTTTGGATATGATGTAATAATGATCAAAGTGAAAGGTTAATAACTTTCAAATCGAAACATGAATGAAATACATAGTAATTATATAACATTCCCTAGCCAAGAACTCTCTCACATGGATGAATAGGGTTGGTTATGAGATCTCAAGCTCACCACCCTGTATTCCAGAGGCTTCTAACTAGAAATGGGGTTTTTATATGTATAGTTGGGAGACTATACCCCATAGTTACATTATTAGAACATAGCAGAAAAATCATATAATGATAATAAATAAATATCAGTGTGATATAAATAATGAAAATAATGAAAATAATAAAATATTGTGGAAAACCAAATAGTAAAATACAAATGAATAATCCAATAATTAATAAATTAATAATGCAATGACATGATGGAATATTACTAAATTTCATGCTATAAGTAATATAAATAAAATACTATCATGCTCAAATACTGACTCAAAATTCAATGGTCCAAAATCCCATATTGATCCCATCCCCAAACTTCATCCCATCCTGTAAGTAACAATCAATAGTAATGTCCCTTAACCTTTTCAAATCCCGAATCCATGTAATATAACCAGGTACTAAATGTTGGCCTAGATAGGGTGTGATTATAAATTAGTAGTTCAACACCATCATCTCTCAACATAATTGGTCTGATAATAAGTGCATACAATAATGAAATAAACAGATGTATTAATTAATGAAACAACTAAATCAATACCACATCAACCTACTCTAGAACCATTATATAGTGTCTTTGATAATGTCTCCCATCCATGCCAACAAAAACCATATAATAATGGTAAAACATAACCTTCCACAACAACATCTCATAATTTCTCTGATCATGTCTCACAACCTTGACAACCATAACCTTGTAACCAAGGTCTAAAACACACAAGTCTGGGTCAAACCCGCTATAAAATAATTTCATCATTTAGTAAGGGTTGATCCTAGTGTACAATAATTTTAGAATATATTAGGTTGAATTATGATATATAATCATTTCAGCATGTCTCACAGGGAATAGCCCGATATATAAGTATTTCATTATGTCTTGAGACATTGTCCAATAGAAAATCATTTTAGTGAGTCTTAGTGTGTATCCCGATATATAATAATTTTTTTTATTTGAACAAGGCCAACTCACTATATAATCATTATAGCATGTAAACTGATCTAACACCATATATAATCATTAAAGCATATAAATCACATCACATGACATGAAAACAAAGATATCATTGTTTCACATCGTACAAATCAATTTGAAATTATGAAAATTACCATTAATCATTAAATTTCACATTTCATTTATCATTTGGTCATAAAAAAATAACATGCTAATAATTTAAATAATCTGGACAATACAAGGTGAATCTATATCAAGAAAACACCAAATCTCATGTGATGATAAACCCACTTTAAGTAATTAATCAATTCATTTATAATCAAGGGTTTTCTCACCTGCATGGTATCCACAAGAAAGATTAACCAATTTGATCCAAAGGGATTCCAAGAAATAATCCAAATAATTATTTAATTAATTAAGTCACATGGTATGTTGGAAAAATTTTAATATTTCACATACATTAAAATTACCAAACCATATAGTTAAGGTTTATACCCCAACCTTTAACTAATGATAAACTAACAATTCATGCATGATTATACAACAAGAAAAAGGTGTAGATGAACTCAAAAAGTATCACAAACCATAACTAATAAATATTTATAACAATAATGACCATTTTCAAGAAATTACACCGCAATGGTTGACGATCAAATAGATATAGGGGTAAACTGAAGTGAAACCACTCACTAGAGATCATATGCTTGATTAAGATGTTCAAAATAAAGAGATGAACCCAAAAATAATCATGAAACTACCCTAGGTTCTAGATGAGGAAGTTGCATGTGAGGTGAAAATAAAATCATCTTTGTGTCACTTATTAAAATTGCAGTTTGGGAAACTACATGGTGTGTAATTCAGTTTCACGTCATGTATGTACTTTTAGAGGGATACAACCCAAAAACCATCACCTTATATTATTATTTATCATGATCGACTATTGTGTGACTTGTAATTAAATTTAATGATGTGTAATAATTTCATGTCATGAATCATTTAAAGGCATGTAACCATTCACGACATGTGTCTCAAAACATTTATATTACTTGTAATACATTTACATGGCATGTAACAGTTCTGCAAATAGTTTTCAGCCCAGTTTCCTGCACAAGGATCTAAACACCTCAAAATGCTTCTAGGCATGAGAAACCCCACATAATACCATTTAACACATTTATACCTTAACTCAATTAATTCAGAAAAACATATATCACTTAACTTTAAGTCCTTTTACCCAAACAAGCCTCTCCATCTCCTAACAAGACTAATCTACAAGGCTCAAATAAAAAACTCAAAGAGGGATATACCAAGAAAAATATGGGATCTTAAAACATTCCTAACATATAATAACTCACACTCAAGATTCTCTAAGCATCACTCTAGTGTCTCAGAGAACAAGTCTATCCACTGTGATCTCGTATCAGACTCCCTTTATCAGGACTCCTCCTAAAGTCACCCATGATTACACTACACTCGATCTAAATGAATCTTTCTACCTCAAAGATACTCCTCACTATAGTCAACAATATATATTGAATTGTACTCAAAGGACATATAAACACAAATATTGATATCTACTACATCTATAATGTGAGAAGGTTCTGAATAATCTCTAAAGATGTGACTTGTCATGAAAATCGTGCATGGAACTCTAGAATTGTGGAAGGCCTAAGTGGTATGCCATTGGACTAACCCTATCCACTATCTCAAATGGAATGGCAAACCTGGGAGCTAGCTTTCACTGTTTTCTGATAGGGAATTTCATTAACCTAGATGACACCTATATAAAAATATGATGACCATCCTCAAAGTCCATAGACAATCCCCGATGGTTCGTGTTGGATTCTTGCTTGCTCTACATGGTCACCAAAAAAACTACATCATACATCTCTTAAATAAGACTAGGAATAATAAGTTTTGGATCAAATTCCTTCAACCAATAAAGAGGAGAGCAACATGGTCTACCTTGAAAGGTATTTAAAGGTTCTATATGGATAGATTCCTATAAGATTTTATTATATAAAAACTCCACAAATGTGATATGTTTCTCCCATTAACCACTGAAATATAGAACATAGGCTCATAAAATATCCTTAAGAACCTGGATAGTCTGATCAGATTGACCATCAGTCTAAGGGTGATAGGCCCTACTCAAAGGAACCTGTGATACCAAATCCTTCTTAAGACCCTTCTAGAACTGCAATGTTAAATGATGATATATGTCTAAAATGATACTCTATGAGGCACCTTGTATCCAAACGACCTCATTCGTGTAAATAATACCCAGATCATCAACTATGGAGGTATATCTGATAGGTATTATATGGTATAACATCATTATATGATCTAATATCACCGATAAAAGGTTATTCTTAGAGGTTTTCCTGGGTGATATTGTCATAAAATCCATGGATGCATCATATCATTTCCAATCAAGAGTGGGAAAAGGTTGTAAAATCCCAACCTACCTCTAATGCATAGCTTTCACCTACTAACTGGTGACACATATCACCACAAATCCTACTTCCACATTATTTTTTCTTAACCACTATTACTTCCTACATAGATCATAATATATCTTTTTCAAACCAGCATGTACCACCCATCTAGAAGCAGGAAACTCTCTCATCAACTCCTTATGTAAGCTCGTAGAAACCCATAATCAACCACATAAAAGAAGATAATTTCAACTTCTAAGAGACCATCCTGAGGTTTTTCCACCACCATATAAGTCTTCTCTCAGAATTGATCTCTATGAATCATATAACTGATTAGTCTTGATCCAATACAAAATTATAGGTATAACAGAAGTCGAAGTAAGAGGTATTATTCCCTAATACTCTTTAATATCTAGATTCACGTCTAAAAAGTGTTTCATTACCCTCCAATCATCATAAGACTCTCATACTACCTCTTCCTACATATTTCAACGCAATTCATCTGCAATTATGTTACTCTTTACTAGTATATAATCCAACATGAAGTTGAAAGACAACAGATACTCGACCTACCTCATTACTGATGGTTCAGGTCCCACTGAGAAAATATTTACCTAGGAATCGTACGGTCCATGTATACCAAAAGACACTCACCAATGAGACAATTACTAGAGTATCTCAGGGAATGTAAAACTACTTCTAACTCCAAATCACGAGTGCGATAATTCCTCTCATGTGGTCTTAGGTGCCTAGAGATATAACTAACCACTCAATCCTCCTACATTAGAACTTCTTTGAGTAAAAAACTAGATGCATCATAGTACATGGTATATTATTTACATGGAACAGCTAAAGTGAGTATAGGTGTTGAATTGATCTTTCCATTCTTATCATGAAATCATCACTTGCAAGAATCAGACCAAAGAAAATTCATGCCTTCCTATTAAGTCCATACATCAATTCTACCATATGAGAGAGTTCCTTGATAAATCAATGATAATAACCTATTAAAACTGACAAGATCAAAATTTTCAAATAAATTATTTTGAATGTCCTAAAATATCAAGACTGCAACTTTCTCTAGGTCCACTAACACTCCATCCTCTGAGATAATATAGCCCAAGAAGTTCACTTTATCATTCAAAAAAATGAATTTGGTTAGCTTGGCAGAAACTGGTGCTCTCTAAATATACATAGGATAATTTCAAAAACATTGGTATGATATTCTATGAATGGGGAGTACACAAAGATATCATTGAAAAAAATCATAAACTAGTCCATAAAAGGATGAAATATTTGATTCATTAGGGCCATGAATACCACCATTTCATTGGTTAAACTAAATGAAATTACTATGAATTCATTTAATCCATACATTCTCCAAAAAAATCTAGATATTTTTATCGATGGTATCCATATCTAAATTCTATCTTGGATAATATCTTATCACCTCTCAATTGATCTAAGATATCATCGATGCACTAAAGGGGATACCAATTCCTGAAATTAATCTAGTTTGACCTCCAATAATCCAAAAAAAAGTGAAAACTCCCACCAGCCTTCTTAGTGAAGTGAACTGGAGAACCCCAAGGAGATGTACTAGGCCATGTGAAACCTTTAGTTTGTAGATCTTTCAACTCAATCTTCATCTCTTGAATCTCTGATAGTTTTATTCTATATGGTGCGATAGAAACTAGCTCTGATCCCAGCACCAAATTGATCATAAACATGATCTCTCTCTCTCTATCAGGATTTATGTCATAGAACTCATCAATAAAAACATCATGAAAATGGTCTTCCACTAGAGTAAAAAATTCCTAAAATATTCCACCATAATCTAGTGAAATACTTGCTATCTAATCCATGAGACAATCTAATATGTATGTAAATTGGTCCCACATGACCATCCTAAAGATCCCACTCACCTCGGTGAGAGTAGATTTATCCTTCTAGAGATAAAAATGTAACTTTACTATGGTAAAATTTGATATGAGACTAGTATTCAAATGACTGATCTATACGATGAATCAAATAAAAAACCCATCATTTTCATCACAAACTATTCCCGAAAATAAATGGAAACCACAAATCTATAGAGAGAACTCCTTCCAATGTTTGATATTCTATGACCTCACTCCAAATGGTGTTTCAATGGTCAAAATATCATCCATGATTTCCATATCCAAGGACAAAACATTTATGAAAATGAGTGGATGAAACAAAATGTGATGCATTAGTAATAAACAAAATACAAGAAATTGTAGATGGTGCAATAATTGTACCTTTGATAATAGATGGTCTTGCATCCACAATAGCAAGATTAGTTTTCATAACATGTAGTTTTCCTACCCATATTCCTTGGAATCTAGACCAACTCCCCTAAATAATACCCTATGCATGATACTTCCATTCCTGCATTAGGGTACCATGCCTTTTTCCACAAGTAAAATGTCATGTGGAACTCCAGCTACCTATTTGTTGAGTAGTATTCAAGTCCTTCCCAGACTCTGTTACCTTTTCTATGCCCAAAAAAAATTCTCTAATGCCTCATGCCCCGAAAAACCCTTTGTAGGTAGTCCAATATTCCACAATCATAACACTCCAAAGTGACGTATAAACACTGAGGGTGTTTTTGGAACATCTTGTAACACTGATAGCACTGTACTAGAACATGGTTCTGATTTGGATTCCCACTACCTTGAGTTCTCTAACCACTTCTTCCTTGGAGAAAACTATCATAACAACACTTATTTCAACTAGAATAAGAGTTCACACTACGGGAAAAAATGATACTTGCGACGGGTTATTTGCGACGGGTCTTATTCCCGTCGCGACAACTCCGATGAAAAAGGTTTTTGCGACGGGAATATATTCCCATCGCAAATGGTCAGTTATTTGCGACAGAAATATAGGGCCCGTCGCAATTTCAATGGCGCGGTTTGCACGCCAAAACGCGGGAAGGATAGTTGCGACGGGTGGAAGGCTACCTGTCGCAAGTACCCGGCAGTGGTAAATAGTATTTGCGACGGGGACATTCCCCTGTCGCAAAAAAGTATTCACCCGATACTATTGGCGACGGGCCCCGTTGCCAATATTGGCCGCTGTAAATCCTATTTGCGACAGTCACCTATAACCCGTCGCAAATACCCCGAGGTGGTAAATACAGTTTTGCGACGGGACTATGTACCCGTCGCAACAGATAATCCAAGGGGAGGTATTTGCGACGGGTCCTGTCGCAAATACCGGCGGCGGTAAATATGAATTTGCGACGGGGATATCCTCCCGTCGCAAATACCGACGGCGGTACATAGTATGTTCAGACGGGGATATCCGCCCATCGCTAATGGTGTGACATTAGCGACGGGCCCATTGCAACAACCCTTTTACCCGCCACCCGTAATTATTGCGGGCGAAGGTATTGGCGACGGGCCCCGTCGCGAATACCAGCGGCGGTAAATAGATATGTGTGACGTGGATAGCCGCCGTCGCTAAAGGTGTCTATTGGCGATGGGACCATCGCAAAAGGATATTTACCCGCCGCCTCTATTTAATGTGGGCGAAGTCATTTGCGACGGTGTCCCGTCGCAAAACGCCGTATTTGCGACGGTCACCCGTCCCAAATGCGACCGTCGCAAATAATCTAACCTATATATACACCCCATCCGTTTTTTTTTCATAACATTCAGATCTCCATTATTCTCTCTCTGTTGTTTTCATATCTGAGCAGAATTTTTTTTGTTTTAATTTTTTCTTTCGAGAAGTGGAAGGAAGGAAGGAGTTGGTGCAGATTATTAAAGGTATTTGTATTTTTTGTAATATTTTTTTTAATTGTTAATTTTATTTTTTTTAATAGAATGTTTAGCTATATAGTATAATTAGTTTATGTGTTTGTAGAAAATAATCCTTGTCTGGATACGAACAAGTAGAGGCGACTCTAGCACAGATGTACCTAGGAGTGAAAACTCTGACAAGGTGTTTCGAGCTTGACTCGGGGTAACCTGGTACACGACAACGGGCCTTGTTGCACTCTTGGTTTGACACTCCCAGGGGATGTTTTGGTAATAATTAGAAATAAATATATGATTATTAAATAATTAATAAATAATTAGATTTAATTGAAATAATTATCAAATAATTAGGAAATAATATGATTTAATTGATTAGAAATAATTAGGGAACAATTAAAATAATTAGAAAAGAATTAATAAGAAATAATTAGATTTAATTAAAATAATTATCAAATAATTAGGAAATAATTTGATTTAATTGATTATAAATAATTATAAAACAATTACAATAATTAGAAAATAATTAGATTTAATTAGGAAACAATCAGTATAATTAGTAAACAATCAGTATAATTAGGAAACAATCAGTATAATTAGGAAACAATCAGTATAATGAGGAAACGATCAGTATAATGAGGAAATAATCAGTATAATGAGGAAATGGGATTGACCGCTCATCTACCTCAATTTTATTTTCATTTGTGTGTTGAGGCTTACAGGAAACTTCTGCCTCCACATGTAATATCTGCTTTTACTGTCAAAATTATCAACCTCCTCGCTAATATAGAGGTGAGGAGGTTTATAATTTTGACAGTAAAAGCACATATTACATGTGGAGGCATAAGTTTTCTGTCAACATCAACACACAAATGAAAAGAAAATTGAGGTAGATGATTGGTTAATTACGTTTGTTTGTCTATTCATTGATTGATTAACCACCAGACCTATATGCATATCTTCGCATTTCTAAATAGTAACATAAATAGTAACATAAATAGTAACATAAATAGTAACATAAATAGTAACATAAATAGTTACATAAATAGTGACATAAATAATACTTATAATATAATGATTTTATTATTATATGTTTAATATTTATAAAAAAATATTAATATTATTAAAATTATAAAAAATTTATAAAATATTACAATTATCAATATTTTCAACAAGTTTTTCTTTATTCTTAACAGTTCAAATCTTAAAGGGTCGCCAATTTTCAGGTCATGAAAAATAAAAAGTTTGCGTGAACTCTGTCCAATGTAAACTCTATAATTGTTTTTGCTTGGTTGATCACCTCGCAAGTAGCGTTGCAATAGGACAACCCATGTAATGTCTTTCTCATTACTTGTGTCACCCTATTGCAACACTACTTGCGAGATGATCAACCAAGTTAGAACAATTATAGAGTTTAAATTGGTCAAGGTTGACCCAAACTTTTTATTGGGCATGACCTGAAAATTGACGACCCTTTAAGATTTGAACATGTTAAGAATAAAGAAAAATCTGTTAGAAATATTGATATTTGTAATAATTAGTAATAATTACTAATAAAATTAGTCAAAAATCAAATAAATTCAAGTACATGGTTATAAATTGGAATATTTCATTTTGCAAAGTATTGCTAAATTAATAATAATTAGTGGGGATGATTACAAACCAACTGTGTCGCCTATAATTATTGGTAATTACTAATAAATAATTGTAATTATGTATCTTCTTTTTTTAGGATATTGTTTCTTATATCAAATTATTTAACAATAGCAATGATTTTAAATTTTGTAGAAACATATATATGAATATGGAACAATGAAATCAACATCAATCATTATTAGATGATCGTTCTTGGATAAATCAGCGCAGAAATCCAAACAGTTCTAGTTTAAATCCTGTATATGTTGATGGTGTTGAAGCTTTATTATCATTTGCGTCATCAAACCCAGAATTTGTTTTAGAAGGGACAATTAAGTGACCTTGTAAAAAATGTGCTCTGAGAATGTTTGAGACATTTGATATCGTCGGGCAACATCTCTTGCATTATGGTTTTCAATCAGATTATATTTTTTGGTATCAAAACAGTGAACGTAGTTCCAGAGAAGATACTAATAATTTGATTTCGGATCCATCATGGTTTCAGAATTTAGTACATGATGTTGGAGGGTCATCCGTTCAACAAACAGAAATTGAGGATGATGTTGATTTACCTCCCGAGTTGGGACCATCTGAATTTGCTGAGTTGTTCAGGTCTGCTGAGGATGCATTATATCCTGGTTGCAAGATAAGTAAATTAGAAGCAGTTGAAAAATTTATGGCCATTAAATCAGATAATGGAATGTCAAATAAATATTTTGATCAGATATTTTCTTTGGTTAAAGAACTGTTACCTGAAGGAAATGTGCTTCCTGCTAATTATTATGAGAGAAAAAGACTCGTTCGTAATCTGGGCCTTAGTTATCAGAAGATCCATGCATGTTCAAACGATTGCATCTTATATTCTGGTGAAAATGAGTCATTGGATAGTTGTCCCACATGTGGAAAATCGAGGTATAAAGAAGCTCAATCCGAGAAGTCTGGATTGATTCCTGTAAAACAGTTGAGATATTTCCCGCTTACACCCAGGTTGCAGCATTTATTTATGTCTCAGAACACAACGACAATGATGTCATGGCACAAAACCAATATTTCAAATGGTAAAATCTTGGTTCATCTATCTGATGGAGATTCATGGAAACATTTTGATCAATTGCATCCGTTTTTTGCTTTAGAGTCCCGGAACATGCGATTGGGTCTTTCTACTGACGGTTTTTGTCCATTTGGATCTTTTGGTAGTCAGTATTCCTGTTGGCCTATCTTTGTAACTCCGTATAATTTTCCTCCATGTATGTTGATGAAAGAGCCTTGTATCTTTTTGACATTATTAATCCCAGGACATCTGAAAAAGAATATTGATGTTTATTTGAAACCACTGATTGATGAGTTAAATTTATTGTGGAGTCATGGTGTTGATACATATGATGCTGCTGTGAAACTGAATTTTGTAATGAAGGCTGCTTTGATGTGGAAAATTAGTGACTTCCCGGCATATGGAATGTTATCTGGCTGGAGTACACATGGTCCAAAATGATGTCCTTACTGTATGGGAGACAACAAAGCATTTATGCTCATGAATGGAAGAAAACCTTGCTATTTTGACTGTCATCACAGATTTCTTCCAATAGATCATCCTTTTCAGAGGAATAAATCTCATTTCAGAAAAGGCAGAAATGAAAGAGATGAACCTCCAAAAATGATCTCAGGTACAGAGTTACAATCAGTTGTATTTTCATTACCTTCCATCACTTTTGGACCGACAATAAACCAACAGAAAATTCATGGTTTTGGGAAAGAACACAATTGGACAAAACGGAGCATTTTTTGGAATCTTCCATATTGGTCTGATTTGTTGGTACGACACATGTTGGATGTCATGCATATTGAGAAGAACTGTTTTGATAATTTATTTCATAGAGTTTTGGATACACCGGGTAAAACCAAAGATAATGTAAAGGCACGATTAGATCTTTCCCAAATCTGCAGGCGACCAGAACTTGAATTGTTTGAAAATGTCAGATCACAAAGATTAATAAATCCAAAAGCAGCTTATACACTAACCAAAGAGAGTCTCTTATTATTTTGTCAGTGGATTGCAGATTTGAGACTTCCAGATGGCTATGCTTCCAACTTGGGCAGATGTGTTAAAAATGGTCATATTACCGGATTAAAAAGTCATGAATGTCATGTTATAATGGAAAGGCTTATGCCTATTGGATTAAGAGGTTTGTTGAATTCTAATATTTGGGATTCGATAACAGATATATCATATTTTTTCCGAGACATGTGTGCGGCGACAACAGACTATGATACACTAAGAAAACTGCAAGAAGCTGTTGTTGTAATTATATGCAAATTGGAAAAAATATTTCCGCCAGATTTCTTTAACTCGATGGAACATTTGATATTACATTTTCCACATGAAGCAGAATGTGGAGGTCCGGTTCAGTTTCGATGGATGTACCCATTTGAGAGATGCATGCAGAAATTGAAGAAAAAAGTTCGTAACAAAACATCAGTTGAAGGCTCAATTGTTGAAGCTTATTTTCAAGAAGAAATTTATTTATTCTGCTCTCATTATTTTGAATCTGAATATCCCTCAAAATTTAACTGCATGGGCCAGAATAAGGGGAATGTTGATGATGATATGAACAATCAATTATCATTTTTCAATCAGCCCGAACTTGGCTTTGGTGGAGTTCATGATAGATGGCTTTCAGATGATGAACATCATAGAGCTCATACATATGTTCTACTCAACTGTGAAGAAATGTCACCAATTGTACAGTGAGTGCTCTTATCCTTTATTCTATATATTCTGTTACAGTAAATTAATCATATTGTATTTGTAGGTTATATGATGATCATATCAAGAAACAATTTCCACAAATTACAGCAGTTGGCTTAGAAGAACGTCGGCAAAAAAATTTTCCGACTGGTTTCAAAAACTAGTAACATACATTCTTTTTTGGTTTTACATATAAAATCAATTTATTACTTGTAATAGTGATAAATGTTTTACAAATTTTCAGGTATCTGTACATGCTGATAAGATTGATAGTCGATTCCGTATTTTGAGTAGCCCACCATCCAAAATGGTTAAATCTTATAATGCATATGTGGTGAATGGTTATCGCTTTAATAAACGTGCATATGGGGAATCAAAGAAAACAATGAATAGTGGTGTTTGTTTGAAGGGATCACATCATAGAGATATTGAAGTTGACTTTTACGGCATGATTGAAGAAATTATTGAACTGTGTTATTTGGGACAGAATTATGTAACAATGTTTAAATGTCGATGGCTGGATACTGAGAGAGGCCTGCATATTCATCCGACTCATGGAATTGTTGGTATTAAACATAAAAGTCTTCTTGCAGTAAATGAACCATTTTTATTGGCTCATCAGGCACATAAAATTTATTATGTAAAATACTATGCTACTGCAAAAGAGTTGGATGATTGGTGGAGTATAATAAAAGATAAATATCGAGAAAATCAGTTTACTCAAACTGAATGTGGTTCCACTGAAGTGCAAGGAAATGAAATTTTTCAGGACACTCCTCAAAACACATCTTTTTCACAAAGAGACCTGAATATTGAGGATGACACCCCACAGTTAAGGGTCAATGGTGACGATGTTGTCAATGATGTTACAACTGAATTTGAAATGACAAGAGATGATGATAGTGAAACTAATATGGAAATTGATGATGTTGATGAGGAAGATGAAGACATTGACATTGACAACTATGAAGATGATGATGATGAAGATGAACATTGACATAGTAAAATGCTGGTTTGAATCATAACAAATATATATCTATACATAATAGTTATTTTCAACTGTTTGCTAATAACAATCATTTCATGTTTCATATGGACTCAAAAACGTTTTGCCAGTTGCTGGAGGCTGATCTACCTATGGATGATGAGGTTCTTGAGTCATCTGACCCTTAGGCTGTTGGCACTACAGGGAGCACTCGGAGGGGGCGTGGTCTTGCTAGACTGATGATTCCAGATCCTATCTCGGAGCGACGTCCACCTCTTGGATTCGATGCGCACACGGTGTGGTATGGTAACTTGTGTATTTTAGTTATCTTTCATTATAATTTATTAATATTCTAATTGTTTGATTATTTTTTCTTTTTCCACAGTTTTACGCATATAGCTATTGGAAAGGGGAGCGCTATCATGCACAATTATTTTTCTCAACCCTGGCTCACATGGGATCAGATTCCCGCTGATGTGCAAGCCGCCATGTTCGATCATTGGCTAGTACGTAATTAAATATTATTTATTTTGAAATTTAATTCATTAATAACTTTATATTAGGGTTTATGTTATCCCATCGATGAGAGCATGCGTGCCACTATCCACGCGACATGGGTGGTGTCTATGCGTGACCGTTTCCGTCAGTTTTTGCATAATTTGAGAAAGACGGCTGTGAAGAAAGCCGGAGTGACAGAATTTGATGAGTCCTGTAGATCCCACCGACCCGAGTACATTTCATCTAACATTTGGGATGGATTATGTACACATTGGTTGGGTGGTCGGTTTTAGTGGAGATCTGCATTGGGTCGACAGAATCGGGGGAGACAAGAGGTGACGCATCGAGCCGGTAGTCGTACATTCAGTGAGCATAGAGAGCATCTGGTAAGTAATTTTTTTTAATATTTTATACAACCTTAAATATAAACAGTTTATTTTATATTCATATAGGAAGCCGAGCAGCCCGGTATTTCGGCGTACGGCGTTTATCGGAGGATGTACACTGACCCGGCTACTGGAGAGATTAGAGGTGACCTCCAGCGTCATATTGTGGTCAGTATTATTTTCTTTTCAGTTTGAAAATTAAATGCATATAATATTTTCATTATTTTAATTTCTAATTGAAACTAAAGGAGTCATATGAGGCCGCGACCTCTCAGACATAGGTTGAGAGTCAAGACTAGACGAGTGATCAGACTAGTGCCCACCATTTTGATAAGACGGCATGGATGCAGGCGACCCAATATGGCTTCAAAAAGGGCCGAGTAGTTGGTATCAGCTCTCATTTGACTCCTACAGCTTATTATGGTACTGTTGCGATGTCGGCGTCCAGCTCGAGAGGAGCTCGTGGAGAGACATCATCTTCTGCCTCACAGTATCAGGGGCAACTGCGTGCTCAGAGTCAGCTTATAGAGGATTTGCGTCAGGGGCAGGAGCAGATGCGTCAGCAGCACGATGAGGAGATGCGTCGATGGCAGGAGAAGATGCGTCAGCAGCAGGATGAGGAGAGACGTCGATATGAGGAGAAACATCAGGAGTATATGGAGTATATGCGTCGTCTGACTCATAGTTTAGGGATGGAGTTTCCTCCACCACCTCCTCCAGGTCCTCCAGGTCCTCCAGATTATCCACCCCCAGTGATTTTTTTAGATGTAATAAACATTTGAGTTCGTAATTTATTGTCATATTAATTATTTACAATTCCTCTTTCATATTGGTACGAATATTATGTTATTTAATTTGTTTTTTTAATATATTATTACTTATTAGTATTATTTTTAATGTCTGCTTATTTTAGTAATATTTCTTTTAATATTTTATATTTATTGTTAATATTGAGAAGTTTATAATTTTATAATTTTATAATTTTATTATTAATAATATTAATATTATTTTTTCATAAATATGTATGTTTATTTTAATAATAATATTATTATATTAATTTTTTATATTAATAATATTACTACTATTATTATTATTTTTTGATATTAATATTTCATAATATATAATATAATATTATTTATATTATTATTATTATTATTTTTTGATATTAATATTTTATAATTATATTATATATATTGTATTATTAATATTATAATAATATAATTTATTTATATTATTAATATTATTATTATTATTATATAGATAGTTTAATAATAATAATATATTATTAATTTTTTATATTATTAATATTAGTATTATTATATTATATTATATTATTTATATTCATATTATTATTATTTTATATTAATATTTCATAATTATATTTTATATATTTTTTTATTTATATTATAATAATATAATTTTTTTATATTATTAATAATATTATTATTTTTATATAATATTATATGATTTGTATTAATTATATGATTTTTTTTTAATATTTGCGACGAGAACATTTGCGACGAGATTTCCCGTCGTAAATGTGTTTTACTATACCATTTGCGATGGGACGAATACCTGTCGGGAAAACCTTTCTGCGATGGTCCGTCACAAATACCTTCGTCGCAAGTATTTTTTAAATTTCGCATTTGCGACGGGATTCTGACCCGTCGCAACTAATATATCTGCGATGGCCCATCACAAATACCTTTTTTATATATAAACGAAAACTCGTTTGCGACGGGGGAAAAATACCGTCGCAAATACTCTTTTTGCGACAGGACCGCCGCAAAAACACCTATTTGTGATGCCGTTTTCGACAACGAATGATTTGCGACGGGGCCCCGTCGCAAAAGATCTTTTGCGACGGGATCCCGTCACAAATATTCAGTTTTCCTGTAGTGTCATAATCTTCCCTGCTAAAATAGCATGCTTAATACTAAAGGACTCTCTCATATTCCATTCTATGATTAGTTCCTAATTCATCACTTCTGTAAAACTATTCAGAAGGAACACATTCACCCACAACCAAATCTCATAAAGAATTCTATCTTAAAATACCGCAACCTAGATATCTAATCAGCTACTAAATATGGTGAAAATCACTACATCACCGTCAAATTTTCAGCATAGTCCAACAATGAAATTCCCTCTTATTTCAGGGGTATTAACTCACGAGTTTTCTTGTCCCACAATGTCTCTAGATAGAAATGGTTCAGGAAATTCATCTCAAATTCATTCTAGGATAAGTCATCTTGCTACCTATCGTCCTCTAGAATATCCCACCAATGCTTGGCTATTCCATGGAGAATATATAAAGAAAACATCAAACTCATATCTACAAGTGTCTCAATATTCTTAAATATTATATCAATTGAATCGATCTAGAAATCAGCTTCTATGGGATCCCTCCCAAGTGAATGTAGTCAGATACTGCATCTAAAACTCTCTTATCATCTCAGAAATCAAAGGAATGATGTGAACGGTCTCCCTCTCCATGGATCGTATTACCCTTGAGAAGTTCTAATGAATATGAACATCCATCTGATCCCAAAGAGATACAAGAATCTTTTGTTCAACCCTGTTAGGAGTATTCTGATTTCCACTCTCCTAATGCTCAACTCAAAGAATAGGATGATTCATTTTCTATACAAGTCAAACTCCATGGAACACTAGCTATAACAATAGTTTCAAGCTCAATAGGTGACAACAACTGAGAACCAATAACTCTTTATCTCTATAAACATGTATTACATCTGTTTTATCATGAAATAGTAGATAATTTGTTTCATTTCTAAAATATAACATATTTCTTATATCATATTTCAATCAAGAAATTATATATCACATGTAATATATATTTCCCTATCATGAACAATTCATGTCAAGATATATCCCTTTGTGACTACCATGATGCATGTATACTCATCTCATGCCATACCGATCCATGAGTAAAAATCTCAAGAACCAATAACATCATGAAATATTAACCTCAAAGAACTTTTGAATCACTCAAGGTAAAATAACGTCAACTATAATAAGAAAATAGTATAAACAAAAATCCACCCCATGGGAAATCAGATTTCCCCAATACATGGGTCAACTACTACCATGCACAATCTCATTACCAAATCCCAATGCATTCTAGTCTTCTTTATACCTTTCCTAAATAGTAAAGAAACATAAAAGAAAACGGTGTCCTTTGATACCACTCTGTAACATCCCCTGATCTGGCATGCTCTCACATGGTCGAATCATGTTGGTTATAAGACCTCAAGTTCCCCTCTCCATATGCCATAGGATTCTGACTAGAAGAGGGGGTGTGATATGAATAGTGGAGAGACTATACCCCTGGTTATAGAGTTACAAAAAAACAAAAATAATCATATAATGATAATAAATTAATATTAGAGTAGTGGAAATAATGGAAACAATATAATTCAATGGGAGACAAATTAGTAAAACCCAATTGAATAATCCAATAAATAAGAAAGGAATAATGTAATGATGTTCTGAAATGTAACTAAATTTCATGATATAAGTAATAAAAATAAAATACTAGTAGACTCAAATAAATACAAAAAATTCTCTTTTCTCAAACCCCATGACTATCCTGTATCTATAGTCTATAACGACCTAATGTTTTACAATGGAAATTTCCTTCTTATAATTATGTCATATAATCACATGAAATCATGACATAATAAACTACTAAGTTCTATGTGAACTTTAAACATAATTTTGGAACTTCTGTGTCTTGAATTTCTAAAATCTGATATACACGGTTGCGATCAGTAAGATGTTTGAATTCAGATATGATAAACATAATTTTTGGTGAACAGTAAAATACATTAATTTACTTTATAAATATATTATAATTTAAACCCACTATTACTGACATCATAAGTGATGTAAGCACAAAAATCTAAAAATAAGATAAATATATTTCTATTTTTGTTCTTGGAATCATCACTATTACTGGTCTTGATGGAAAATAATAAACTAAGGAATTAAATATTATGAAAACCCTCCTCCCCTCCACTATAAAAACCACCCACACTCCCCTCTTTTATTCAAACCTCTAAAGCCTTGTGCCTTACTTAAATTATGCTCAAATATCTCCCCAACATCCTTAACCACATTCATAAACCTTTTTATCCTCAAAATACCAAAACCTATCTCCTTAATAGTTTCTCAATGGTGATAAACTCAAGAGGTAAATTCTTTTTTTCAATTATTTTATTTCCTTTCAAGTTATTTTCTACTTTTTTTCATTCCTCACCTCCCTTCACCCAAAGGGTATGATAACTCTAGTAACATACATGTATTGGAATTTTGTTATGATAATTATATAATTCATTATCATCTCCCATTTCCCCTTCATTTATATAAAAACAAAATTAAAATACTGTCCGATATGTGTTAATTTATCACATTCAAGGACGACAGTATATCCATTTATATTACCATCTTCTATTCTAGCCATGAAAAAAAATTTATGGTTGAACCAGACTATTAAATTTTAATTTTATCTTATTTTTTGTTCTATAATATTCTCAAACACTTTATGTAAAATAATAATGAAAATCAAGTAAATTACAAGAAAAATCTCGAAATTAATTCAAGTATTTTTCATTAATGTTTTATATAATGATTAAACATCACTCCAAGTAAAAAAATAAAATTTAAAACGATGTAATATCCTGTATGTTCACTAATTTAATACAAATTCAATTTTGGAAACCTTTTTAATCTTATATGTTCATACATTCATGAAAATAAGTGAACTGATCATTAAAACCATATAAGAAAACAGACCTGAATAATGAAATTGAACCTCATAACCAATAAAAATGGTTATAAATGAATATAAAAGGATTATAATAAATATTATAAATATATAATAGGTTATATAATTTTTCATTAATGAACCTATTTTTATTATTCAGATCATTAATATCCAGGGAAAAACACCTTTGGACTTAAGGTAAGGGATCCTCTCTATTTCACTTTTATTCAAGAATATCCTCTATGCTAAGCCATTTTATGTGTATTCTATAATGATTGGGTATGATTATGCACATCCCCCATACTGTATTCATGATGTATAAGTTATGAGAAACCCTTTTCTCTCCCATTAAGCCCTCTTAAGTACACCTGATATCATGCCGATAAACCGTAATGAATTCTACCCAAATCTCTTTTATTCATTTGGGTTTCCTTATATTTCTTTCTACCAAAATGAAGTTATCTTATATATTTACATGAATATTATAAATTATGAGTATACGTAAAAATTTCATTTATCTACATCCTTCCATCATTCTCTCTTTGAGATATAAATGTTTTTAAGTTATTCCCTCCTCAATATACTTCCCGATAAGGAAACTCATTTTAAAGGAACATCCTGAATTCTTACCCTGTTTCAAGTGCACTTTATCTTATATTGTAATTCACTATTGTATTTATAAAATAATTCATTTTTTATTATAAAAACCTTTTGGGTTCACTTCTGGTTTATATAAAATATTATTCCTTTTTCTATTTTAAATGCTCTATATAATTTTCCTTAAAACCTCTCAAAAAAATTTTAATGTTAACATTTCTTAATTTTTTTTACGTATTTTCAATTTTACTTGAAATAAATTCCCATGATACATGCCTATTTTCCCTTATGAATGTCCTTGTATATTTCATTTTCGTTCTTTCATTGACACTTTTATGATAAGCCCATTTGTTATGCTTTTTGTCATGATTATGGTACCCAATCTTTTCCATGGGTAACCCTTATGTTTATATATGATTGATTATGTATGATTAATCATGTGGAAGACATATTTTGGGAAATTTAAGATGGATTCACATAGATAACGCTCCAATTCCTTGGAAAAAGTTGAGTCTCATGAGACGTTATGTGCAACAATCATAATGGTTATCCTTTGGCTTGTGCTACTATGTGCAACAGTCTTGGTGGTTAGCCTTGGCTTGTGATACTATGGGAAACAGTCTTGGTGGTTAGCCTTGAATCATAATAAATACATTTTTTATGTTTTAGACACATTACTATGACTCCATGTTTATATGATTCCATGTTTATAAGTTATGATTCCATATGTTACATGCCTTTTTTTATATCATCATGTCATGCCTTCTATGTCATGTGCTAGTAATTTTTTCTTATGGTTATTCCCTTACTCGAATTTTAGTTAATCCCTTTGTTCATTTGATCCCCAGGGTACCCTATACATATATAAGAGATCAAGGTATGTTAGGATATCTTTTTAGAGATTAAATAAAGATGTTTTTTATCCCCATGTTTTATGTTTTATATACCTAGTTTTCAAAGACACTAGACTTCACAATCCTTGGATTGTACTCTGATGTATAATTATTCTTAAAATCATGTAATGTTATGTGTAAAAGGATATGTTTTTTATATTTGGTATCATAGGATAGTCTAGTTATTTTTGGATATTACGAATAGAGAACTTCAGTAAGAACCTTAAGGATGAGACAAAGTATAAGAAAACATCCCAAAATTTTGGTAAGGTTAGAGTAGCTGGTTTATCAAGAAAATACAACCTTTTCTGGATAAAAAAAGGTAGGGGAATCTCTAGAATAGATGTACCTAGGAGTGAAAACTCCAACAAGGAGTTTCAGGCCTGACCTGGGGTATCCTAGTACATGACAACAGGCTTAGTTTCACTCTTTGTTTGACACTCTTAGGGGATATTCTTTGGTAAATTCAAGATCTTAGTACACAACATTATTAATGGAAAAAACATCATAATAATATATGTTAATAAATGGATCAAGGATAACCTAGATTTAAACCTAAGGAATAATAATTTAGGATATACTTCCCTTTTACAAGTTTATCTACTTATGTTCAAAGTTTCCATTTTTATTCTCAATAGATAAGTTTTCAATACCTCTAATTATACGTTATTTTTTTAGTTAATGGTGAAAAATAGAAGAACGCATTCCAACAAAAAAATTGATAATAAATTTGATGATTTCCCTATTGATATGCCTGATATGATGGGAATGGGTTCGCAAAACTTCATGACAGTACTTGCTCAGCTAGATCGAGTTATGAATAATAACTTGAATCATGTGGAACACCATCGTCCTCTAAGAAAAGATAAAGTTTCCTTATAATCCTTCATGATGCAAAGGCCTCCCATATTTAGTGTATCTTATGATCCCCTACTCACGGAATAGTGGATTAACTCCATTATAGAGATATTCTCCATCCTCCGGTGCTTAGAAGAATAGAAATTTGTACTGGAATTCTATCGTTTTTATGGGGAACTCTACCGCAAATATGGCCCTTATCAGTTCTAGAAAATTCCATTTATAGCACTTAAAAAGAAATTTTAATCTCAAAGAATATAATGGGGGGTACCTTTTATCAACGCTAAAAAATCACGGATAAATACCCCTTTTATCAGCGCTAAAAAAAGTGTTGATAGAAGGGGTCTTTTATTAGTACTAAAAACAGTGCTGATAAATTGGTCCTTTATCAATACTTTTTTAGCTTTGATAAAAGTTAAAAAACATTAAAAAATATTAAAAAATATTTTTTTCAATTTTTATAGGGGCTTCAACAGCACTTGAATCCCCCTTCAACAGCCCCCTAGCACGTACGCCCCCACCACACCCCAACATTTAACATCACCCCATCCTTTTAACAGCGCTAGCCCTTATTGCCACCCGCGTGCACGACCTGCCTCCACCTGGATTCAAACTCAGGACATTTTTCCCGTGTACCTAAGCCTTTACCACTCCACCATATTGCTTTTCTCTTCATTTATTAATATATCTATCTATTTATATATATATTTAGTTACATTTACTCGTATATTATTATATATTTATATTAACATATATATATCTATATTAATATGTATATTTAGTTATATTAATATAAATATTTTTTTTATATTAATATATATATATCTATTTATAAATATATATATATTATATTTATATATTAATATATTTATTCGTATATTAACATATATTTGTAAGATCAGTTTAAAATACATTTATAAAATATGCTTTTTTGTGTGTGTTTATAAATAAACAAATACATATATACAACACACACACACATATATATTATATGTGTATCTATAAGTATAATTATACAAATTTATATATATTTAAAAATATTATATATTAATATGTATATACACATGTTTAGAATATATAGATAATATATATCAGTTTTTCAATACAGACCCACACACCTATATATTTACACACACATTATATAGGTATATAAATATTCATATATTTGTATTTAAAAAAAATGGATATTAGTTTTTTTATTTAGATAAGGCATATATATTGAGAAATATATTTTATATGTAAATATGTTTAATTATTTATTTATAAAACTAAATTTTTATGTGTGAATATATAAAAATATGTATATTCTATTTCATATTTGATTATAAATAATAGTACATTATGAAAAATGATAATGAGCCATGAAAACCTGAAAAAACAGGTAAAAATGGAGAAACCCTCAAAACTCGTAAATATAGTCAGAAAGTCAAATAAACCCTAAACTCCGGTTTATGATGAAAAATTATGATCTGAGAGTCCATTCCTACTCTATGAATAGTAAAATCGAAGATCATCAAATGATATTTGATATTATAGGTGGTGGATATTGAACGGAGAGGCAGATCATAAGTTACAGCTGTTTGAAAAAACAGCAGACATGACAAAAGTGCTAGAAATGGGGGCTTGAAAAGCCTTACAAACCGCAGAGTCACTACAACATGCATAAATTATGATACGAGTGTCTTTTTTATCTTATTGACCAGTAAAAATGAATCTCATGGAACAAACTATGATATAAAAGGTGGCAGAGGGAAAATAGACACACAGATCAGGATTTATTATCGTTTTAAGAAAAATTTGACAGGGCACCGGACACGGAAACAGAGTTTTGGACTCCTTTTGATGGTTTTTTGGGGTTTTAGGTTTTTTTATGCGATTATAACTTCGTTCCAATCACTTTTATATATATATATATATATATATATATATTTCTTTCGATTTTATATGCGGTAGAGCCCAAACCGACACCCGGAGTGAAAGTTGTGTCCATTTGAAGTTGGATTTTTTTAGACTGGTTTAACTAATATATCATTCATTTATTTGATCTTATCACGATTTTTATTGGACATGGTCCTCACTCATATCATGATCTTTTATTTTACTAGTCGTGATGCTTAAATGAACACCCGAAGCAGAAGTTTTGGCTCTTTTAGTGAGTTACAGGTTTATTATGTTTTTAGGCGCTATGAGGGTTGCTCAATTTTAAAAAATCATAACTTATGCTCGAGGTGTCCATTTTCACTCTACCACATATAGAATCAAATATTGATAAAATATATACAATCTAGTGACCGCTGAAACCCCTTTTCACAATATTCCAAGTAAAAAAAGGCCAATAATTCCTCCCAACGGTCATAAGTTCTACTACGGGTGCCCGTTTTCTCAAAAATTCTGCTTTGGGTGTCCTTTTTGAATATACCACATATCATGTAACACCCCAAGGTTCCACGGTACTCTTCTCTTTGAATAATATAGTAATGTGTGTTGTACGCAACTTCGAGTTCTAACTCACACCACAACCAATCAAACTATCCGTTATGAATAGTAATACCCACTTTTTGAAATTTTAAACATTTTATCTTTCAAAATGGACTTTATTTTTGGATTCTAAATATCAAAATTATCTTAGGGTGATTTTTTTGGTACATTTCTAATAACATTCATATTTTGATGAATAGTGAAAATTACTAAATTTTAATTGAAAACAACTTTTTTAATAGAAATAATTAATAGTGATAAAGTATGAATTTGAGTGGTTTTAAAGTATATTTAGAATATATTTTTATCATTTAATACAATTTTGGTCATTGGACATAATTTCACATTTAAAACGGACATAAAAAAGTGTCAATCTTTTGATAGTTATTATTTCTTAAAAACACACTTTTTGTTTTGACAGTGAGAATTAATTTTAAATTAATTTCTTCCACTTCTGTATTTAGAATTTATAAAAATTGATTCCATATTTATAATCAGTAAGTAAATATTTTTTAAATAGGTAAATTTTATTTTTATACATTTTGAATAATTACTTCGGTAAATATTTTATTTACCATCGTTAAAGGGTAAATCCGGTAAATAAGGGTAAAAAATAATGTTATAATAATAATAAATTACCCTAAAACGTGTCCTAACCCTATTGGTTGATACATTTCCAACCATGGTCATCTTTGGGTCGATTTTGGGACCCCATGGATCCACTTGTAAGTGATAATGACACTTTATATTAATTAAGTTAAAGTAAATACAAAAATGACATAAGCATATATCTTTTAGAAAAACTTTTTTTACATAGGGTTATATATGTTATATTTTCAACTATAAATATTCATTAGAAAGATAAAAATATTTCCTACATAATGTTATTTTATTTATAATTTTTAGACATTTAATATTTAAATTTATTTATGACACAATAATGATGCAGTATTTTCCTTATTAATTAAAGAATCATATATTTAGTATTATAAATGTTAAAATAAAAATAATTTAAAAGTTTGGTGACATAAAAAAAGATTATTTGTTACGATGACATGTTAGTATTTATTAAATTAATTTGGTTTGAATTAATAAAGTTGTTAAGTCTTTAACAAAAATAAATTATTAAATAATGTCAAAATTGACAAAAAGGAGTTTTTAAAACGAATATTATATTATTAATTGATATTATATTTCTAAAAATATTAGGTTCGGCCAAAGGAATAATATAATGATATATGTATTATTAATGTACCACTTGGGAGTCTCTTGGAAGTTTATATTAAGTTTATTGACTATATAATATAAAAATACAAAGAGACATGGTAAATGTCAAACTATTTAACTAAGAGTTAAATAAAAAAGATAAAGTTAATATAGTGACACAAACCTGTCTAAAACCTATTGGTTGAGTGTTTTTCGACCTATCCACTCCTTGATCTTTAAATAATCCACTTTGGGGCCATTAGAAACCAAATATGAATTTATTATAAAATAATATTTCTAGCTTTTCCGAAGGTTCCCCTCACCCCTCTTATAAAAGGGCACTTCCCCTTCCCTCTAATTCAAACTTTCAAAGCCTTTTGGCTTGTCAAAACCTGGCCCAAATATTCTCTCAACTTCCCTCAATTCAACCTAGAGGCCTTATTTTGATCAGAAATCCAACCTAATGAGCCCTTTTTATCAAATCAAAAAGAAGAACCCAAATAAGAGGTAATTTTTTCACCACCCTCTTTGAAGTTCTTTTCTTCTTTATCTTCTTATTTCTTTGTTATTTCCATTGTAAAATAATAACTCCAATATCTTCTATATACTGTGATGTTATTATAAATATGGTACTACCATATTCAGTATTCTATCCATCCTTTGAATGACATGTAACCATACGTGCGTACATACGACTTACCGTCTCCACGTCGTGGTGTAATTGTTATTAAAAACATTATTATTTGTATGGGTAATTCATGTAAATAATACATATAACATGATAATGATTCTATATATATGATACAACTTCCAATTATATATTATTTTGTTCACGACCCATCCTTGGGGCCCGTGCCGTGACTACCCCAAGCCCGCCTTCCATAGGCCAGGGGCTGGGGACTAGAACCAAGGCATAATTACCGGTAAAAAGGGAAGGCATTGCCTTTGTGAAGTAAACAAACACTACAGAGCAAGCAATAAGAAGTAAAAACTAAGTAAAAACTGGGTACAACAGTGAGTGCGGAAAAGTAAGCGGGCCAGAATACAAACCCAAACTGAAAGTAAAGTACAACTGAAAAAGGGAGTACAACAATTGAAAATTAAAGCCACAGCCTCGAGCCGTCCACTGGAAGTCCCACCTGAAGGGTGGGTATAGATAGCCTCCACAGCTCCTCGGGTCCAGCCGTCCGCTCCGAGTATGCCCTGCCCTGGGGTCCACCTCCAGGTACCGACTGCTCCGCAAGCCTCAACCATGATCAGCGTTGTCCGTCGTCTGTTACCAACACAACGTAGTGTGGGCATAGCCCGTGCAGGGGTGAGTATAAGCTACTCAATAGGGACCCCGAGACCCCCGAAGGTCTCCCAGAATCCACAAAGGATAATCCACAAAGGAAATATTCAAACACGAAGTAATATCCGGCACTACATAGGTATATTCCCATACATATACCTAAGTCATCACTTCTTGTTCGACTCCAACATCCGAGCCTAAGTACAACCCAGTCCACACAGGAAAAACACAACCCATTCCACAATGGAAAGAAAAACGTAATCCACATAGGATATCAATCAATCTTATCGAAGATAAGGATTGAAAGTCAAGATTCAGCTCACACAGGTATACTTTTTTCATAAGACGATAGATATGATCAAATATTGCCACTGATTCATCTAAGCCATCGGACCCACACAGGATCGATAGGTACTAACCCCCACAATGACCCACAAAGAATCGATAGTTAACTAACCCCCGCAATGACCCACAAAGGATCGATAGGTAACTAACCCCCGCAATGACCCACACAGGATCTGTAGGCGCTGGCCAACACAGGACCGCTGAGCGCTGACCCACACATGATCTGACCCACACAAGATCGGTAGCACTGATCCACGTAGGATCGTTGAGTGCTGTAGTCGTCGCCGTCGAATCCACGGAGGATTTTTGTATAGTCGTCATCGCCGTCGCAGTCGCAGCCATCTCTAGGGTTCCCGCACACATCAAGCTCATTCGGGAGGGTCCGCTCCATGAGCTGAGGGGATAATACATCAACTGACAGATAGTCCGGAGTTGATGTATCCAAAAGTTCTGTATCGTCAACAGGAACTCAACGCGACAGACGGCGCGTCGATCGGACACCCGGTCTGAGAGTTATTGGCTTTTTCGTTCCAGGGGCCCGGTTGATTTTTAAGTCAAAACCAACCCAAACGTACTCCAACTACATCCATACCTCGGGCTGAGTAAGCCAAAAGGTCCGTCTCACTTAGAGGAATCCAACAAAGTCGATGGCACGTCAATCGGACATCAGGAACTCAAGTTATAAGAGTTTCCGCTTCAAGGATCCGGTTGGTTTCGTTTACGAACCAACCCGGCTGAACCCAAATTACTCCAAAACCTTGAGTGTAATATACCAAAACGACCATCTCGATCCAAGGATCTCATTGCAGCTGACAGTTCGTCGATCGGAGGTTTGTAGCCCACGTTATGGTTAACAGACCGAAAAATTCCGGTATTAAGGGGTTTGGGCCCGATCCGACCCGGCCCAGTACCCCCTGGGTCAGCCCAAACCAGGTCGACCCGACCCGAGTCCGGGTCCGGACCGCTTGGGCGCGGCCCAGACCGGCTTGCATGGCCTGACCCAGCCTGGCGGACCGGCCTGGGAAGTCGGCCCGGCGTGCTGGCGCCAGCCAGGTGGCTCGGCCGTTCGACTGAGCGGAGGGGGGGGGGGGGCTGCCCCCCGTTTCATAATCGCGACCCCCATTATGGGGCTGCTCATGTTGGTCAGCCGGGGGTCGTAACCCCCGGCTCTTCCCCTGTCCGACTGGCCCGCTCCGGCCGGTCGGCTGTTGCCGCCACGGGACCGGCAAGGGCCGGTCCCCCTACTCCGACGCCGACGGCCCGGAACTGGCCGCCGGTTTCCCTGCTCCACCATGGCCATGGACCGTCTGGCATGGCGCGATGGCACCGCGCCCCTCCGCCGCGGCCCCGCTCCGGCCGCGGTGTTTTTTTGATCCTCCAGCGTGGCAGAACGGCGCTGCGACCTTATTCAACTTCATCGGCACGGCGCGATGGCGCCTCGCATCCTTGCTGCACTATCCCGCACGGTGCGTCGGCACCACATCATTTTCCTTCGAACCGCAACAATACAAGAATAAGGGAGGAGGGTCGGCCCTATTTGTGCTGTCCGGCCACCTCCCATTAATCTATAGCAAGTGGCAATGGTTCACGAAGAACAACAATAGAAGTAATCAGGAACAACAATTTAAATAAACCCCTACCTCTTCGAAATCGTTGAGAAAGAGTTCGTCGCAGAAATAACCATCGCGGAAGAAGACGTCGAGGAAGGAGAGAGTCGCGTCGCAGAGAAATGATTCGTCGGCGTCGCGTCATCGATCTCCGAGGATCCAGCGTCCTTCGCATTCTTCGCGTTCTTTGTCGAGTAAGAAGAAAAAGTTCTTCATGCTCCTCAACTTTTCTCCAAAGACTCACACAACAAGATTTCAACCAAAATAAAATAAGTTCATCACTTATTTTATTAACATAACTTAAGCATTTGAATTTCAAAAGTTCAATTAATTCCCTCAATTAATTAACTCAACTTGACTTAATAAATGGAGGGTTATGGAAGGTTAGGGAAGATGAAGGGGTGGGGTTAGTGTGGGCACCACCACTCTCATAACCTCCCATGGGAAGTTGGGTGGTTCCCCCAACTTCCACTCCATGGATAAACCACTTAAAAGAAATAAAAATTGTAACTCAATTTTTATTTTATCTTCCACAAATTTTTAACAACTCCTCCAATGAAAACGTAACTCTAGAAAAGGTGTTACTAATCAAATATCGGCATTGTGAATTCATCAGTGCCCTTGTAATTCGATTCCGAGCACTAGTTCAAAAGTTAGAAAAACCCGCTCGTTTGTTCACTGAACGTACCTGAGCTAAACTTCGGATTAAAATCTGGGCACACCAGGCCTCGGAATCAGGTGCCGTCAGAAACTGCGTTCTTGTAAAATCTCAAATAAAATGAAGAAAAAATTTCCCTTGAATTTTAAGGGTCTTTACATTACTCCCACCTCAGGGATTTACGTCCCCGTAAAGATACATCAAAAACTATGGGAACAAATGTGGGTACTGGGCATGCATATGAGCCTCCCACTCCCAAGTGCTCTCCTAGAGGTTCTCGTGCTGCCATCTAATGCGCACTAGAGGAATCGACCGTCCACGTAGGACCTAATCCTGTCGATCCTTGATCTCCACTGGGACCTCTGTAAAAGTCGCCCCATCATCAATGTCCATCTCCCCATGGTCAATGATATGTGTCGGTTCGTGCACGTATCTCTTTATCTGAGATACATAGAAGACGTCGTGCACTCGGTGCAACTGAGGTGGTAGAGCCAGGCGATAAGCCACCTCGCCAATCTTGCTGAGGACCTGGAATGGTCCAATGAAGCGTGGAGACAACTTTCCGCCTTGGCCAAATCTCTGTATACCATGTCGAGGTGAGACCCGTAAGAATAGGTGGTCGCCATCCTCGAACTCCAGTGGCCTCTGCCTCCTATCAGCATAAGACTTCTGTCGGCTCTGAGCTATCCTCATCCGCTCCTGGATGACCTGGACCTTCTCTGTCGTGGCATGGACCATCTCTGGTCCCACAAGTGCTGATTCCCCAAGGTCTGTCCAGCACAGAGGTGACCTAAAAGGTCGGTCGTACAATGCCTCGTATGGTGACATCCCGATGGTGGAGTGGTAGCTATTGTTGTACGTGAACTCCACCAAGGGTAGGTGGTCCTCCCAGCTGCGACCAAAGTCGAGGACACATGCGCGGAGCATGTCCTCGAGAGTCTGAATGGTCCTATCTGTCTGACCATCTGTCTGAGGGTGAAAGGCGGTACTCAGACGTAGCTGCGTCCCGAATGCCTCCTGCAACCCCTTTCAAAGCCATGAAGTAAAGAGAGCATCTCGATCGGAGACTATAGATGATGGCACACCCTGAAGCCATACAATATCCTGAACATAGAGACGTCCCAAGCTCCCCACTGAGCCCTGCTCTCTGATAGGTAAGAAGTGGGCCGAATTGGTGAGTTGGTCGACAATCACCAAAATAGAGTCATGACCTCTGTAAGTGCATGGAAGTCCAATCAAGAAGTCCATATATATCCCGTCCAACTTCCACTCCGGGACCTCCAAGGGTTGTACCAAGCCTGCTGGTACCTGGTGCTCTGCCTTCACCTGCTGGAAGGTGAGGCATCGAGAAATGAACTCTGCCACAACCTTCTTCATGCCCGGCCACCAGTGCTATTGTCTGAGGCCCTGGTACATCTTTTCCACTCCAGGATGTACCGCCAAAGGGGAAGTGTGAAACTCTCTCAGCACCTCCTCTCATAAAGCAACTTATACCAGGGTACATCCTCTGAAAATGACATTGTGCTATCCTCCTAATGAGAAACCATCAGGTTCTTGTCTTAAGGATATCTACGCACGTTGCATCTCACAGTCAGCGTCCCCACACTGTGCCTCTCTGACCAGCTGTAGTAGTGGAGGAGTGACTGTGAGTGACTGAAGGAAGGATGCTCCATCTCTATCCACGAATGATATCGGCAAAGCGGCTAGCTGCTCTGTTGCCTCTCCAAGTAGTTGAATTCTCGTCCTCGTAATGAGAGCATCGACTACCACGTTCCCCTTTTCAGGAGTATATACTATCTCAAAGTCATAGTCTTGGAAGAAATCGAGCCATCACTGCTGTCTCAGGTTTAGGTCCTTCTGCGAGAAGATATACCTGAGACTCTAGTGGTCAGAATAGACTGTAAAGTGCTCGCCCATCAGATAGTGTCGCCACATATTCAGAGCGAAGACCACTGTTGCTAACTCCAGGTCATGGGTAGCGTAGTTCTGCTCATGTTGCCTCAACTGGCGTGATCCAAAGGAAATCACGGCCCACTCCTGCATCAGGACACATCCGAGTCCGGTCCCTGATGCATCGCAGTAAACTACGTATCCAACTCCCTCCTCCGGTATCCTCAAGATAGGCGCGCTGGTCAATCTTTATCTCAGCTCCTGGAAGCACTGCTGAAAACTGTCTGAACACACAAAGGGTTTCCTTTTCTACGTCAAGGATGAGAGTGGTGCCACAACTCTGGAGAAGTCTAGCACAAATCTTCGGTAGTATCCAGCTAGTCCCAGGAAACTCTGCACCTCTGTCACGCTCCTGGGTGGATCCCAAGCTAGCACTGCCTCGATCTTTGCAGGATCCACTGTAACTCCCACCTCAGAGATGAAGTGTCCCAAGAAGTGGAACTCATGTATCCAGAAATGACAGTTTGAGAGCTTTTCATAAAGCTGGTACTCTCAGAGTGTGTCCAGTACAACCCACAAGTGGTAGGCATGCTCCTCCTAAGTCGTCGAGTATATCAAAATTTCGTCGATGAAGAACACGACAAATCGATTGAGGTATGGATGAATGATCCTATTCATGAGGTCCATGAACACTGCTGGAGAATTTTTTACGCCGAATGGAATAACCAAGAACTCATAGTGTCCATACCGACATCTAAAGGCCGTATTTTTCATGTCCACATCCCGAACTCTGAGCTGATGATAGCCTAATCTAAGGTCTATCTTTGAGAACCACCGTGCTCCCATGAGCTGATCGAAGAGGTCATCAATCCTCGGTAGCGGATACTTGTTCCTCACTATCACCTGGTTCAGGTGACGATAGTCGACACAAGGTTGAAAGCTCTCGTCCGCCTTCTTGGTAAACTATATCAGGGAAGCCCAGGGTGAAACACTGGGTCGGATGAACCCCTTGCCCTGCAAGTCCTCCAACTGTACCCGAAGCTCTCAAAGCTCAGCGGGGGCCATCTGATATTCTGGGGTGGATATCGGGGCTGTCCCGGGGTACAGATCAATATAAAAGTCTACCTATCTGTGAGGAGGTAGTCCTGGAACGTCGTTGGGGAAAACGTCCGCATATTGATCCACCACTGCCGGAAAACTAGGATTCCGCACGTCAACTGCTTCTAGGATGAGGCTATCCAACTGATGAGTGATGGGTTTTCCTCCCCTATACGGGAGTCCATCCTATGTTGTGAAGGCTCCCTTCTCGCCGGTGAAGGTGGACCTTCTCCCGTCGGTGCGTACACAACGCACATTGCGCCTAATACAGTCGATCTGAGCATGAACTATAGATAACCAATACATGCCCAAGATGACGTCTTAATGCCTCGACGCCGCTACAAGAAGATCCCAGATGAAGATCTTTCCTCCTAGAGTAAGCTCACACTACCAGCACCAGTGCGTAATTGTCAAGTCTGCTCTCATAGGAGTCTCTAGCCGTAAGGATCAAGCCAACGACTCTATCAGAATCTCAGAGCTCCAAATAAGGGCATCAGATATGAAATAATGACTTGATCCTGTGTCTATAAGAACTGTAGAAAGGGTGGAAGAGACACAGACAGTACCTCGAATCATATCGGGTGCGCCGTGGCCGTAGGCCACCGCTGTCTGAAGCTGTGCCTGTCTCTGCCAGCCAGCTCCCTGTGGTCGGGGTGGACCTCCTGGTGGTGGTGGTGGAAGAACCTCAAAGCGTCGCCCACTACCTAATGCTCGGCCAGCTCCTCTGCCTCGTCCGCCTGCTCCCTTTAGACCGCCACGGTCGACCCTCTTCCTCTGCCTGGGTGGCCCCTCAACCGTCTGCTACTCCTCGGCACGGCGGGTCGGGAACTCACGAGCCATGTGGCCCTGCCCACCGCATGCGTAGCACTGTCTTCCTCTTGAAATACTGGCTCCACGTTGTGTGCCCCGCACCACTGAGCTAGTGTCCTGAGGTCGTCTGCATGAGGGTCTGGTCTGCCTGGACCCATGAGTCATCTATCGACTGCCTGCTGCAGAATACTCTGCTACGTGCCGCCCTGCGGTAGGTCTCGCTGTTGATGTAGGCTCAGCAAGGAAGCTCTCGATCAGAAGGGCTCGCTCCAGTACCCCTGCCTGAGTCGGAATGATGAGGGAGATCAATGATTCCCTAATCTCATGCCTCAATACCTGCTCAAAGGTCCGGGCTCAGAAGAATGGGTCCCGTACCATGTCTGTCGAGTAGCGCGAGAGATCAGTAAATCTCGCCGAGTACTGGGCGACCGTCAAGCTGCTCTGCCGCAGCTGAGGAAGCTCCTAGATGCGCACCACACAGAGGGTGGCTGGAACGAACTCCGAGCGGAAGAGGCTCTCAAATTCCGTCCAGAGAAGAGATGCCTCTTCATGCACCTGGAGCATCAAGCTCCACCATCTGCCTGCTGCCGTGTGCAGTAGGCTCGCTGTGAGGATCACCATGAGGTCTGCTAGTGTCCTCACTAACCTGAAACCTCGTACAACTGCCTTCAGCCAATCCTAGACTTCCCTAGGGTCTGTATCCCTGCGGAACCTGGGCGGTCGCTGACGCTGAAACTCGTGAAGTGCACTAAGGCGACGTGTATCGTCAGCAGCTGGGGATAGTAGCATCGGTGGCCCGACGGGTAGCGGTACCGCCGGTGCCTCTGCTGTCAAAGGGCCTTGTACTGAGGCCTCGTTGCTCGGTGGGATGTCATCACACATAACTCATAGAACCCTAGCTGGCTGCCATTGTGGGGCCATCCTGAAAAGAAACAAGTGCTCCATGGTCAAACAGTATACCTGGTGAGTTGACATAAATTAATCACAAAGAAAACTTGAAACACACATTCAATCAATGTTTTCATGCATTAAGTCGGAAATCAGAAGTTAGGGTCCTGGTGTACGGATACGTCGGCCGCCGCACTAACACTGGACTCCCTGGACTGATAACCACACTCAATACTCTTGACACTATTGTTTCACATAGAAAAAGATCAGAGTCCTGAGTTTTTCAGTAGAACCGAACTCCTCTGATACCAATTTGTCACGACCCGTACTCGGGGCCCGTGTCGTGACTACCCCAAGCCCTACTTCCATAGGTCAGGGGCTGGCGACTAGAACAAAGGCGTAATTACCGGTAAAAAGGGAAGGCATTGCCTTTTTAAAGTAAACAAACAATACAGAGAAATCAAGAAGAAGTAAACACTAAGTAAAAACTGGGTACAATAGTGAGTGTGGAAAAGTAAGTGGGCCAGAATACAAACCCAAACTGAAAGTAAAGTACAACTGAAAAAGGGAGTACAAAAACTTAAAAGTAAAGCCGCGGCCTCGAACCGTCCACTGGAAGTCCCACCTGAAGGGTGGGTACAGATAGCCTCCACAGCTCCTCAGGTCCAGCCGTCCGCTCCAAGTACGCCCCGCCCTGGGGTCCACCTCCAGGTACCGACTACTCCACAAGCCTCAACCACGATCAACGCTGTCCGTCGTCTGCAACCAATACAATATAGTGCGGGCATAGCCCGTGCAGGGGTGAGTATAAGCTACTCAGTAGGGACCCCGAGACCCCCGAAGGTCTCCCAGAATCCACAAAGGATAATCCACAAAGGAAAGATACAAACACGAAGTAACATCCGACACTACTTAGGTATATGCCCATACATATACCTAATTCATCAATTCTTATTTGGCTTCAACATCCGAGCCCAAGTACAACCCAGTCCACACAGGAAAAACAAAACCCATTCCACACAGGAAAGAAAAATGTAATCCACACAGGATATCAATCAATCTTATCGAAGATAAGGATTGAAAGTCAAGATTCAGCTCACACAGGTATACTTCTTCGTAAGACAATAGAGATGACCAGATATTGCCACTGATTCATCTAGGCCATCGGACCCACAGAGGATCGATAGGTATTAACCCCCGCAATGACCCACAAAGGGTCGATAGGTAACTAACCCCCGCAATAACCCACACAGGATCGGACCCACACAGGATCTGTAGGCGTTGTCCCACACAGGACCGCTGAGCGCTGACCCACATAGGATCTGACCCACACAGGATCGGTAGCACTGATCCACGTAGGATCGCTGAGTGCTATAGTCATCACTGTCGAATCCACAGAGGATTTCTGTACAGTCGTCATCGTCGTCGCAGTCACAACCAGCTCTAGGGTTCCCGCACACAGCAAGCTCGTTCGGGAGGGTCCGCTCCACGACCTGAGGGGCTGATATATCAACTGACACATAGTCCAGAGTTGATGTATCCAAAAGTTACGTATCGTCAATAGGAACTCAACGCGACAGACGGCGCGTCGATCAGACGCCCGGTCTGAGAGTCATTGGCTTTTTCGTTCTAGGGGCCCGGTTGGTTTTTAAGTCAAAATCAACACGACCATACTCCAACTGCATCCAAACCTCGAGCGGAGTAAGACAAAAGGTCCATCTCACTTAGAGGAATCCAACAAAGTCGATGACACGTCAATCGGACGTTCGGAACTCAAGTTATAAGTGTTTCCGCTCCGAGGGCCCGGTTGGTTTCGTGTACGAACCAACTCGGACGAACCCAAATTACCTCGAAACCTTGAGTGTAATATACGGAAACGACCGTCTCGATCCAAGGATCGCATCACAACTGACGGTGTGTCGATCGGAGGTCTGTAGCCCAAGTTATAGTTAAAATACCAAAAAAGTCCGGTATTAGGGGGTTCGGGCCCGGTCCGACCCGGCCCGGTACCCCCTGGGTCGGCCCGAACTGGGTCGACCCGACCCGGGTCCGGGTCCGGCCCACTTGGGTGTGGCCCGGACCGGCTCGCTGGCGCCAGTAAGGTGGCTCGGCCGTTCGGCCGAGCGGATGGGGGGGGGGGGGGCGCCTGCCCCCCGTTTCGTAACCGCAACCCCCATTATGGGGCCGCTCATGCTGGCCAGCCAGGTGTCGTAACCCCCAGATCTTCCCCTATCCGGCCTGCCCGCTCCGACTGGATGACTATTGCTGCCATGGAATCGGCAAGGTCCGGTCCGCCTGCTCCGATGTTGGCAGCCCGGAACCGGCCGCCGGTTCCCCTGCTCCGCCACGGCCCCGCTCCAGCCGCAGTGTTTTCCTGATCCTCCGGCGCGGCAAAACGACGCTACGACCTTATTCAACTTCATCGGCATGGCGCGACGGTGCCGTGCATCCTTTCCGCATGATCCCGCGCGGTGCGTCGACACCGCATCATTTTCCTTCGAACCACAACAATACAAGAATAATGGTGGAGGGTCGGCCGTGTTTGTGCGGTTCGGCCCCATCCCATTAATCGATATCAAGCAGAAAAGTTTCATGAAGAACGACAATAAAAGTAATCAAGAACAACAATTTAAATAAACCCCGACCTCGTCGAAATCGTTGAGCGAGGGTTCGTCGTGGAAATAACCGTCGCGGAAGAAGACGTCGCGGAAGGAGAGAGTCGCATCGTAGAAAATGATTCGTCAGCGTCGCGTCGTCGATCTCTGAGGATCCGGCGTCCTTCGCGTTCTTCATCGAAGAAGACGAATAAGTTCTTCAAGCTCCTCAAATTTTCTCCAAAGACTCACACAACAAGATTTCAACCAAAATAAAATTAGTTCATCACTTATTTTATTAACATAACTTAAGCATTTGAATTTCAAAAGTTGAATTAATTCCCTCAATTAATTAACTCAAATTGACTTTATAAATGCAGGGTTATGGAAGGTTAGGGAAGATGAAGGGGTGGAGTTCGTGTGGGACCCACCACTCTCAAAACCTCCCATGGGAAGTTGGGTGGTTACCCCAACTTCCACTCAATGGATAAACCACTTAAAAGAAATAAAAATTGTAACTCAATTTTTATTTTATCTTCCACAAATTTTTAACAACTCCTCCCATGAAAACAAAACTCCGAAAAAGGTGTTCCTAAGAAAATACCGACACTGAGAATTCATCGGTTCCCTCAGAAATTCGATTCCGAGCACCGGTTCAAAAGTTAGAAAAACCCACTCGTTCGTTGACTGAACGTACCCGAGCTAAACTTCGGATTAAAATTCCGGGCACACCGGGCCTCAGAATCAAGTGCCGTCAGAAACTGCGTTCTTGTAAAATCCCAAAGAAAATTAATAAAAAATTCCCCTTGAATTTTACTGGTCTTTACAATTTTAATATCAAAATAATGATATTGTCACTCGTGCGTACGTATGGACTACCGTCTCCACAAACACGATGAGATTTATTCACCATCGTATTCATTCAAGACTAATTTTCATTTGATGATTAAAAATAATGTTTAAGGACTTGATATCATTATGGATATTAATAATATACAACCTATGGATAACAAACACGACTTATGTAACAAAACATATAAAATAAAACAAGTAAGTGAACACCTTAAAAGATGATAATACTAAAATATTATTAACAAAGAAATATTAAAAGATCATATATGATATCATATTTATGTATATGATTATTTTATAATTTAATAACAATGATTTAACTATTATACAGGAGGTTAACCTACCCTCAACCAAGGAAAAGTATAAGGTAAGGGTTTATTTCACGATCACTTCATTATCCAAGATTGTTTATAAGTAATTATCTATTGGGACCTATTTATCATCCACATCCATGTTTCTTAAAAATGTATTTCAAATAATTCTTAATATTTTATAGACTATGGGTTAAATTACATTATACCCTTGTTCACTTTTTATAAGATGTTTATAAAGGAATCTTTCCGTCATTTTCCGAACAAGGTCCTTTTTAACCTTGTCGACAGAATTAAGGTAAGAATGTATTTTTTAACTTATACGGAAGGTGTGGATATTTTCCACCATTATGAAATCATTGAATCTTCCCTTACAATATTATAAGAATATTTTCAAAGTAAATGTTTTCTTTTATAATTATGTGACTTTTAAATGATTTCAAAAAAAGAGATATTTCTCTCAAATAGTTTTGATTTCATCTATGTCAACATCCTTTGATGGATTTTAAGTTGATTTGTTATGATACAAAACATCCATATTGTATTGAATGTTTTGTGATATGTTTGACTATGGATGTGTTATTTTTATACCATTCATGGTTTATGGATAAAGTATTGACATTTCATATGCTAGTTTTAATACAAATGTTTATGTTATGTTTAAACCTATTCATATGAGGAATTCATTGGTCTTAATAAGTGATGGGTGGAGCCCGCTATAGCTTCTAGATGTATCGGTAGGTCTCATGAGACAAACTAGTATCTTGGCACAAAGCCTTGACAAAATCTTATTTGTAGTCTTGGCACAAGGCCTTGACTATGTGGTTATAATAGTCTGGTATTATCCATTCCATCATTATGAAAGTGGTTATTGATATTGAATGTGATTATTTGATTAGTAGAATATCCATGTGAATAAGTGAATGGCATAATTTCATTTTATTTCTGCCTTATTATGCTGAAGTTCAAATTTAAAAGTTTTTTGTTTTAGTTATACATTGCATTAAATTTTTATGTTTATTTATGAAAGTTTCTGCTATATTGTTATCCTTACTCAGAATTAGAGATCACCCCTTTCAATGTTTTATTTTTCCCAGGATGTGAAGAAGTATCTTATGAATGACCTTTAGGGATAGTATGAGGGGTTAGGAAGACAAGATGTTGTAATAGTTTTTTTTACTTTATGATGTAATGTAAGACATATGAATGTATCTACTGATTTCAAGACTAATAAACTAATCGGTCTTTCCAGATTTGATCTTTTTGTGATCATGCCAATGTTATGTAATAATGCACCGACTCTGGGTAACTATGGTCGGGGAGTTACAGTTGGTATCAGAGGAAGTTTAGTACAAACCTTGGAAGCTAGACTTAGATAAACTCTGATTAGAGCACATAGACCTAAGATAGACTTTGAGGATTAGTATAGAATAACTTCCTAGAATTTTGATATTGTAGATATTTTGTGAGTTTTTTGAGAAATACATCCCTATCTGGATATGAGTTGGTAGAGGTGGCTCTGGCACAGATCTACCTAGGGGTAAAACCAGAAAACACCGCTTTGATCTAGACTCGAACGGGAACCGGTGCACGACAACGGGCCTTGCTGCACTCTTGGTTACGACACTCCAGGGGGATATGCTTATGAAAATTATCATTTTATTTACAAACCATTATGAAGGGTTTATGAGTATATACTTCATCAAAGAAAACATTTTTATGATTATGGATTATATCCATAAAATGTTCAATTTATGTTAAGTGTTTTACAAGTTTGGAATTATGTATTTTGATTCATAAACTAATCTATTTTATGTCATTGTTTAGAAATGGCGCCTAGTGGAAGAAATGGAAACTGTATCAATGCACACTCTCCATGTAGGGATTTCCCTCCTACTCAAGATAATTATAGTGGATCTGGTGATGCAACTGGTGCTGATCAGCTAATCACTATACTGGGACAACTCACTCCGGTTATGAATAATAACCTTACTCGTATGGAGAACCCTTATCCGCAGCATGGAGGATCAATGTTAGATCGTTTCATGAGGAAAAAACCACCAAAATTCAATGAGAGTACAAATCCCTTAGTAGTAGAGCAATGGATAAATTCCTTAGAGAAAATATTCCATTCCTTGGGGAGTAGTGAAAGGGAAAAAGTTATCATGGAAGATTACCACCTCACTGGAGATGCTGATCAACGGTGGTAATTGATTCAAAACATGAAGGAAGATGATGAAGTATCAAATATGGAAAGGAGGGAGTTGAAAGAGATTTTCTTAGAAAAATACTTTCCTCGTGACCATCGAGCAGATATGGAAAGGCAATTTCTATGTCTGAGACAAAAGGACGATGAAAATGTTGCAAAGTATGAGGCTAACTTTACAAGGTTAGCGAGGTATGTTGTAGATTATATACATAACCCAAGAAGTAATATTGATCATTTCTTTGATGGGTTAAAACCATTTCTCCGTCGAGCATTAGTCTCACAAACCTTCTCGTTGTATGAAGATATTGTCTCACGTGCTATCAAGACAAAAAAAGAATTCTCTAATTTTTACGACTTTAAAGCAAAGAAAGAGAAGAAGAGATCTTCTGATCGCTCTAGAAATGGAAATAAGGGAAAGAAATGAAAAGTTGAATATCCATCCTGTAGTAAATGTGGGAAGAAACACCCCAATACTTGATTGAAGGGAATGAGAGTCTGTTACAAGTGTGGTGAAAAAGGCCACCAAACTCGTGATTGCAAGGGGAAGAAAGAAGCAATCGATGTTAAATGCTACAACTAAAGGGATATGGGACATTATTCAAATTAATTTCCTAAGCATCAGGGTAACATAGCTCAGAAAAGGCCAAGGGATCAAGGCCAAGCTTATGCGATCACTACTGCTGATGTAGAAGCTCCAAAAGATGTGGTGACAAGTAATTTAATTGTTTCCTCAAGTTTAGCATATGCATTATTTGATTCTGGATCATCACATTATTTCATATCTTCCCAGTTTTCTAATAAAATTAGATATTTCCAGTTTGATTTAACAAGGTAGTTGTCAATTAAAACTTCTAAGGGAAGTATCATTGAAACAATGTTTTGTAAATCAGTCCCCATTAGAGCACATAAATATTCTTTATCTGCTGATATCATTGTCATACCTATGATTGAATTTGATATAATCCTCAGTATGGATTGGTTTTCAGACCATGATGTGAAGATTTTTTGTAATAAGAAGGAGGTTATGATTTTTTATGATGATGATAAAGAACACCTTATCTTTAGAGAAGAATCGTCATCACGTAATTCTTATCTAGATCCACCCCCAGTAGCTCAACAAAATTCTATTATTGGGGAGGAATAGACTGAAATGATTGTGGGAGAGGAAAGGAATGTTCAAATATAGTATGTACCTATTGTGAGAGAATATGTTGATGTGTTTCCAGAAGATTTACCTAGACATCCTCCAGAACAAGAAATTGAGTTTTCCATTGATGTAATTCCTGGATCAAGGCCCATATTGATGACCCCTTATAGAATGGCCACTATGGAATTAGTGGAACTAAATAAAATACTAGAATAATTGAGTAATAAGGGATTTATTTGCCCTAGTGTCTCTCCATGGGTATCCCCTATCCTTTTTGTTAAGAAGAAAGATGGATTTATGAGGTTATGTATCGACTATAGGGAGATAAATGCTTTAACAATAAAGAACAAGTATCCCCTACCTCGCATATATGATTTATTTGAATAACTTCATGGAGCTCAATACTTTTCAAAGATTGAACTTTGATCTGGATATCATCAGTTGTGTGTGAAGAAGGAAGACATTCCGAAGACAGCATTTCGAACCAGGTACATGCATTACGAGTTTACAGTAAGGCCTTTTGGGATGGCTAATGCACCCTATGTTTTCATGGATCTAATGAATAGAGTTTTCAAGGAATATCATGATGAATTTTTAGTGGTATTTATTGATGATATCTTGTTATATTAAAAAAGTTACGAAGATCATGAAAATCACTTGCGCATTATCCGGAAGGCTCTGAGAAGACATGAATTATATGGGAAGTTTAGAAAGGGTAATTATGGCTTCAGGATATTTCTTTTTTTGGCCATATTGTCTCTAAATATGGAATCTCTGTTGATTCTTCTAAGACAAGAGAAATCCAATAATGGCCAGCACCAATGAGTATAACCAAGGTACACAGTTTTATTAGTTTATCAGGTTATTATCGATGTTTCTTCCGGAATTTCCCCCGATTGGATAACCCATTAACAAAGCTCACACGTAAAGGGGTTAAATTTTTTTGGACCAAAGAGTGTGAAGAATTTTTTGAAGAACTAGATAGAAGATTAGTCAATGCTACTATATTGACTCTACCATCAAGGAATGACGAGTTTTTTATTTATAGTGATGCATAGAAGAAAGGACTTGGTTGTGTCCTTATGGAGATTGATAAAGTTATTTCCTATGCATCACGATAGCTGAAAATTCATGAGAAAGACTATCCTACTCATGATCTTGAGTTATCTGATGTAATATTTTCTTTGAAGATTTGGAGACACTACCTATATGGTGAAAAATGTGAGATTTATACCGATCACAAGAGTTTGAAGTATATTTTCTCATAGAAAGAACTCAACATGAGGAAAAAGAGATGGCTTGAACTACTCAAGGATTATGATTGCACTATACACTACCACCCAAGAAAGGAAAATAAGGTGGCAGATGATTTGAGCAGAAAGGATCACGTAGTTTTGAACAAGATGAGAGGTGAAAAGGATCCTATATACATGGATCTAGTAAATATGGATATGGGAATCACCATTGAAGGTGAAACATCAATACTTTTTCAAATGGTTTCCAAAATTTTTTTACTAGAAAGGATAAAGAGTTTTCATACCAATGATGAAGAGTTTAAAAAGAATATTATAGTTGTGAATGATGGGAGATTGAGTGACTTTGTGTATGAAGATGAAATTTTGAATTTGGGAGGAAACTTTGTGTTCCCGATATACATGATCTAGAAAGGGAATTGTTGGACGATGCTCATAGTTCCAATTTCTCAGTACACCCTAGGAGCACCAAAATGTATAGAGATTTGAAGGAACATTTTTGGTGGGAAAACATTAAGAGGAAGATTATGGATTTTGTGTCAAGATGCATGGTTTTTTAACAAGTGAAAGATGGAAGGCAATATCCTGGAGGAGTCATGCAATCTCTTCCTATACCAGAGTGGAAATGGGATAATATTATGATGGACTTTTTCATGGGACTACCAACGAATCTTAGAAGGAATGATGAAATATGGGTCATTATTGATTGTCTTACCAAGTCAGCATATTTTCTTGCTATAAGAGAAGATCTACCACTTGAACGTCTAGTAAGAATTTATATTAATGATGTTGTGAGACTTCATGGAGTAACCCTATCGATTGTTTCTGATCGTGATCCACGTTTTACATCAAGATTCTGGAAGAGTCTTCAGAAGGTCATGGATACTGAACTTCATTTGATCACTGCCTACCACCCTCAAATAGATGGAAAATTCGAACAGACTATTCAAACCATAGAAGACATGTTGAGATCATGCTCACTTGACTTTCAGGGTATGTGGGATCAATATTTAACTCTGGTAGAATTTTCCTATAACAATAGCTTTCATTCAAGTATTCAGATGGAACCATATGAAGCGTTATATGGAAAGAGTTGTCACACACCAACCTGTTGGGATGATGTTGGTGAAAGAAAACATGTAGTCCTGGAACTGGTGGAGGAAATGATGGAAAAGGTGAAGGTAATCCAAAACCACATCAAAGTAGCTCAAAGTAGGCAGATGATCTATGCTAATAACCGACGGAAGGATTTGGAATTTCAGGTAGGAGATCATGTTTTCTTGAAGGTATCTCCATGGAAGGGAGTTATACATTTTGGTAAGAAAGGTAAATTGAGTCCCAGGTATATCGGACCATTCAAAATTCTAGAACGAATTGGGGTTGTAGCTTACTGTTTGGAAATGCCGCCAAGTCTCTCCAAATTTCACGATGTGTTCCACGTATCACTGTTGAGAAAATACATCTCTGACCCAACGCATGTACTCACCTATGAGGAATTAGAATTGGAACCCGATCTGCCTTATTACGAAGAGCTTGTCAAGATTCTTGATATGAGAGAACAAGTGCTGAGAAACCAGACGACTCATCTGGTAAAAGTTCTATAGAGAAACCATAAGATGGAAGAGGCAATGTGGGAACCCAAGGAACTTATGATGAAGAACCACTTGAGACTTTTCATGCAGTAGTATTATAGAAATTTAGAGGACGAAATTATTTGAAGGAGGGGATAATGTAACACCCCAAGCTTCCATGATACGCTTCTCTTGGAATAATACAGTTGCATGTGTTGTACGCAACTTCGAGTTCTAACACACACCACAACCAATCAAACTAGCCGTTATAAATAGAAATACCCACTTTTTGAAATTTTAAACATTTTATCTTTCAAAATTGACTTCATTTTTGGATTCATAATATCGAAATTTTCTTTGGGTGAATTTTTGGTACATTTCTGATAAATTTCATATTTTGATGAATAGTGAAAATTACTAAATTTTAATTAAAAAATTTTTTTTAATAGAAATAATTAATAGTGATAAATTAAGAATTTGAGTGATTTTAAAGTATATTTAGAATATATTTTTACCATTTAATACAATTTTGGTCATTGGACATAATTTCACATTTAAACCTGACATAAACAAGTGTCAATCTTTTGATAGTTATTATTTATTAAAAACACGCTTTTTGTTTTGAGAGCGAGAATTAATTTTAAATTAATTTCTGCCACTTCAATGTTTTGAATTTCAAAAAATGGATTCCATATTTGGAATCAGGATTTCCAAATTGGGTAAATAGGTAACTTTTATTTTTAGACATTTTGAATAATTAATTCGGTAAATATTTTATTTACCATGGTTAAAGTGTAAATCCAGTAAATAAGGGTAAAAAAAATAATATTATAATAATAATAAATTACCCTAAAACGTGTCCTAACCCTATTGGTTGATACATTTCTGACCATGGGAATCTTTCGGTCGATTTTGGGATCTCATGGATCCACATATAAGTGATAATGACACTTTATATTAATTAAGTTAAAGTAAATACAAAAATGACATAAGAATATATCTTTTAGAAAAAAAAATTTTACATAGGGTTATATATGTTATATTTGCAACTATAAATATTAATTATAAAGATAAAAAGATTTCATACATAATAGTATTTTATTTATAATTTTTAAACATTGAATAATTAAATTTATTAATGACACAATAATGATGCAGTATTTTACTTATTAATGAAAGAATCAAATAATTAGTATTATAAATGTTAAAATAAATATAATTTGAAAGTTTTGATGACATAAAATTTTTTTATTGGTTACTATTACATGTTAGGATTTCTTAAATAAATTTTTCTCGAATTAATAAAGTTTTTAATACTTTAACAAAAATCAATTATTAAATATTGTCAAAATTGACAAAAGGAGTTTTTAAAACAAATATTATAGTATTAATTGATATTCTATTCCAAAAAATCTAAGGTTCAGGAAAAGGACTTATATAATTATATATGTATTATTAATGGACCACTTGGGGGTATCTTGTAAGTTTATAGTAAGTTTATTGACTATATAATATAAAAATACAAAGATACATGGTAAATGTCAAACTATTTAACTAAAAGCTAAATAAAAAAAGATAAAGTTAATATAGTGATCCAAACCTATCTAAATCCTATTGGTTGAGTGATTTTAGACCTATAACCACCTTAAAATTTAAATAATCTACTTTTTAGCCATTAGATACCGAATATGAATTTATTATAAAATAATATTTCTAGCTTTTCCTAAGGTGCCCCTCACCCCTCTTATAAAAGGGCACTTCCCATTCCCTTTAATTAACACCTCAAAACCTTTTGGATCGGAAAAAACCTACCCAAATATTCTATAAACGTACCTCAATTCAACCTAGAGGCCTTAGTTTGATTAGAAAGCCAACCTAAGGAGCCCTTTTGATCAAATCAAAAGGAAGAACCCGAATAAGAGGTAATGTTTTCACCACCCTCTTTCAAGTTCCTTTCTTCTTCAACTTTTTCTTTATTTGTTATTTCCATTATAAAATAAAAAATCCAGTATATTCTATATATTGTGATGTTATTATAAATGTGGTACAACCATATTCAGTATTCTATCCATCCTTTGAATGACATGTCACTATACGTGCGTACGTACGGCTTACCGTCTCCACGTCGTGGTGTAATTGTTATTCAAAAAATTATTATTTGGATGGGTAATTCATGTAAAAAATACATATAACATGATAATGATTCTGTATATACGAAACAACATCCAATTATATGTTATTTTAATATCAAAAAAATGATATTGTCGCTCGTGCATACGTACTGACTACCGTCTCCACGAACGTGATGAGATTCATTCCCCATCATATCCATTCAAGACTAATTTTCATTTTATGATTAAAAATAATATTTAAGGACTTTATATCGTTCTTTATATGAATAATATACAACCTATGGATAACAAACATGGCTTATGTAACAAAACATATAAAATAAAACGAGTAAGTGAACACCTGAAAAGACGATAATACTAAAATATTATTAACAAATCAATATTAAAAGATATTATATGATATCATATTTATGTAGATGATTATTGTATAATTTTATAACAATGATTTAACTATTATACAAGAGGTTAAACTACCCTCAACCAAGGAAAAGTACAAGGTAAGGGTTTATTTCACAATCTCTTCATTATCTGAGGTTGTTTATAAGTAATTATCTACTAGGACCTCTTTATCTTCCACATCCATGTTTCTTAAAAATGTATTTCAAAAAATTCTTACTATTTTATATACTATGGGTTAAATTCATTTATTCCCTTTTTGACTTTTTATATGATGTTTATAAAGGAAGCTTTCTGTTGTTTTCTAAACAGGGTCCTTTTTAAACTTTTCGACAGGATTAAGGTAAGAATGTCTTTTTTAACTTATACAACGGGTGCGGTTATTTTCCACCGTTATGAAATCATCGAAGCATCCCTTACAAGAATATAAGAATATTTTCAAATTAAATTTTTTCTTTTATAATTTTGTGACTTTTAAATGATTTCAAAAAAAGAGATATTTCTCTCAAATAGTTTTGATTTCATCTATGTCAACATTCTTTGATGTATTTTAAGCTTATTTAAAGTTGATTTATTGTAATACAAAACTTACATATTGTATTGAAGGTTTTGTTATATGTTTGACTATGGATGTGTTATTTTTATACCATTCATGGTTTATAGAGAAAGTATTGACATTTCATATGATAGTTTTAATACGAATGTTTATGTTGTGTTTAAACCTGTTCATATGAGTAATGAATTGGACTTAATAAGTGACTGGTGGAGCCCACTATAGCTCCTCAATGCGTCAGTATGTCTCATGAGACAAACTAGTGTCTTGGTACAAGGCCTTAACAAAATCTTATTTGTAGTCTTGTCACAAGGCCTTAACTATGTGGTTATGATAGTCTAGCATTATGAATTCCATCATTATGAAAGTTGTTATTGATATTGCATATGATTATTCGATTAGTAGAATATCCATGTGAATAAGTAAATGGAATTATTTCATTTTATTTATGCCTTATTATGCTGAAGTTTAAGTTTAAAAGGCTTTTGTTTTAGTTATACATTGCCTTAAATGTTTATGTTTATTTATGAAAGTTTCTGCTATATTGTTATCCTTACTGAGCATCGGAGCTCACCCCTTTCAATGTTTTATTTTTCCTAGGATGTGAAGAAGTATTTTATTAATGACCTACAGGGATAGTATGATGGGTTTCGAAGACAAGATGTTGTTTTAGTTTTTTTTACTTTATGATGTAATGTAAGACATATGAATGTATCTAGTGATTCTAAGGCTACTAAACTAATATGTCTTTTGAGACTTGATCTTTTGTGATCATGCCAATGTTATGTAATAATTCACCAACTCTAGGTAACTGGGGCCGGGGAATTACATATCAAGTCAAATATTGCGAATAAACCTTCACTCTGGTGACCAATAAAACACCTTATTATATTATTCAATGCTTGAAAAGGTCCTCAATCCCTCTAGAAAACCATACCTTATGCTCCGGATGTCCATTTTGCATCTACCACATATCAAATCGATCTGAAAAATAATTAAAAAAATATTTTTTTTATATCAATATAAATATACTTATATATAAATATATTATTTTTTATTAAATATATATTTTTTTTGAAATATACACTTTATCAAAGCTAGGAAAAAAAGAGCTGATAAAGCCCCCCTTTATCAATGCTAAAAAAACTGCTGATAATGGGGGCCTCTTTAACAGTGCTAAGAAAAGAGCTGATAAAGGTGATTCCCTTAAAACTGCTAAAAAAGGCCGATAAAGGGTCACTTTTAACAGAACTGTTAAAAGTACCCTTTATCAGTTCTTTTTTTAGCACTGATAACAGAACCCCCTTTATCAGTTATTTTTTTAGCACCGTTAAAGGGTTGAACTGTGGAAACCCAGTTTTTTGTTAGTGGAAGCTGATCAGTGGTGGAAACTGATCAACAATGCAATGTACCAAGAGAGAATTGATTCCATGGATTGGGAGGAATTAAAGAGGATGTTCTTCAACAAATATTTTCCTCAAACCCTGTATCTCAAGATGGAAATAGAGTTCCTCAAACTCAAGAAGAAGGAAGATGAGTCCATCAGGGTGTATAAAGCAAACTACCCAAGGCTTGTAAGGTACGCCTCTGGATATGTCATAAACACTGAAATCAAGGTGAACCACTTATTTAGTGGGATAAATAAGAGTCTACAAAAATAATTGGCGATTCCAGACTTCAACGGTTATGAGGGGATTGTTCGTTGTGCCCTCAAGGTTGAAATAGACATTGTGGACTCACAGTACTCTCATAGGCCCGGTGAAAAGAATAGAAAAATGGAGAACAACATATGTGGTTCAATAAAAAAATACCATGATGGAAAGAAGCCCGAATATCCGACTTGTAAAATTTGTGGGATGAAGCATCCTAGAAACTATCTAAAGGGAACCAGGAATTGCTTCAAATGTGGAAAGCTAGGAGATCTATCCAAGAACTTCCAAAGGGATATGAAAAATCCCACTAATGTGGAAGAAGAAAGAAAGGTTCAGATCAACACCCTGCCTATAGTGCAGTGTTACAACAGTAAGGAGCATGGTAATTATGAAATCAATTTCTCTAAGCCAAGGTTTGGTAGAGGAAATAAACAACAACCTATAGGAAACAAGTAAGGGCATATACTATCACTACTTCATAGGTGGATCTAGACAAAGATGTGGTGATAGGTATTCCAGTTATTCATTCAAGAATATATAACATACTATTTGATTCTGGTTCTACATATTCTTTAATATCTTGCAAGTTTATCAGAACTATTCACACACCACCTCAAAATTTAGAGGATCTGTTATCTGTAAGAACAACTAATGGGGAAATTAATGTATCCAATGTTTATAAAATCTATCCGGTATTTATTTTTGGACTAAACCTCCCAGTAAACATTTTCATACTTCCTTTAGTAGAGTTTGATGTTATCTTGGTCATGGAATGGATATCATTATACAAAGCTAACATAAACTGTCAGGAAAGGGAGATCACTCTTCACATCCTGATGCATCCTCCTATTCTTTATAAGTGTAAGTAGGAAGATTAATCTCTTTTAGAATCATTGTCTCAAGTGTGGATAATAATTCATTATGAGCAATCATGGCTAGCTCAAATGATTGGGAAAAAGGAGAGAATCATGCTTGAAGACATGCCCATCATGAGGGATTAAACTGATGTATTCCTTGAAGAATTTCCTAGTCTTCATCCTGGCTGAGATGTTTAGTTCATAATTAAAATTATTCTGGGATATCTAACTATATCAAACACACCTTATATAATGGCCACCATATAGATCTGGAGGAGCTGAAGAAGTATTTATAGGAGAATCTGGAGAAGGGTTTTATATGCCTGAGTGATTCACCATGGAGTTCTCCATTCCTATTTCTCAATAAGAAGGATGGATCAATGTGACTCTTCATTAATTATTGTGATCTCAATAAAATCGTGATAAAGAACAAGTATACCCTTCCACGAATTGATGATTTGTTTGATCAACTTCACAGGGCCGATTATTTCTCTAAGGTGGGCCTTCGGTCGGGATATCACCAATTAAAGGCGAGGGAAGAAAATATTCCCAATAATGCCTTTCGAATGAGGTATGGAAACTATGATTTCATAGTGATTCCATTTGGAATCACAAATTCTCTATAAAATTTCTTGGATTTAATGAATAGAGTCTTTAGTTATTACCTCAAAAAAAATTGGTAATATTTATTGATGATATTCTGATATACTCCAAGAGAAAGGAGAAACATGTGGAGAATTTTAATACCATGATAAAGCCTTTTTGAAGGGATAAGATGTATGAAATGTTTTGTAAGTGTGAGTTATGTATGGAGGAAGTATCATTCTTTTGTCATGTTATCACCAGTAAGGGATATCGGTGGACCCTTGCATGACAAAGGCCATTGAAGAGTGGACCAGACCAACATCTGTAATGGAGATCCACAGCTTTCTAGGTCTACCTGGGTATCATCGATGATTTGTGAAGAACTTTTCAATATTTTCAAACCCAATGAGCAAGCTGAGATGGAAGGGATTGAATATTGTCTGGAATCAAGAATGTGAAGACTGCTTTAAGGAGTTGAAAATGAGGCTAATCACTGTGCTAGTACTCACACTCTCAACAAGTGGATACCTCTTTATGGTGTATAATGATGCTTCATAGAAGGGATTAGGCCATGTTCTAATGAAAAATGATAAAGTGATAGCATATGTTTCAAGGAATCTAAAAATCCACAAGTAAAACAATCCTACATGTGATCTGGAGTTGGTGGTAGTGATATTTGCCTTAAAAATATGAAAGCATTATCTCTATGGGAAGAAGTGTGAGATATATACTGAACAAAAGAGTCTTAAATATATATTCACACAAAAATATCATAGTATGCACCAATGATGATGGATATATCTCATCAAGGATTATGACTTCTCAATCCACTTCCATCCCGATAAGGAAAACAAGGTGGCAGATGCTCTAAGTAGAAAGGATCCTACATAATTATCAATGATGAGAATTGAAAAGGACTTGATCTTCGTAGATTTTCAGAGGATGAACATTAGGATCATTAATGGAGAAATATAATCAATACTTTCCCAAATTATCGATCAACCATCCCTCATAGAGAAAAAAAAGGATTCTCAAAGAAAAGTCGTGGAAATTCAAAAAAGGGTTGAAGCTATCCGAGATGGGAAATCCCCCGATTCCAAAATTAAAAAGGATGTAGTTATAAAATTTAGGTCACGATTATGTGTACTATACGATCTAGAGATAAATAAGGAGATTTTTAATGACGCACATAGTATATCATCCCGCCTTTTATCACATAAACTTTCATTACATTTTACAAAACCGAGGATCTTTAAGGTTTAGTGTCTTGGAAACCAGGAACTTAAAAAATGAAAACATAAAACATTCTTCTTAAACACTTTAAAGGCTCCTCCTCATGTTCATCCTTGGTTCATTACTGCATCTCATAACCTGGGGACATACATCAAAAGAAAGGGTGAGAAGAAGGCCCAGTAAGGGAAACAAGAGAAACATTTAACATGTGAACTTGAGATACATCAACTATGTCATGAAAAAGAACTTTAAGGCATGAGAAAGAATCATGTGGAATATCATAATAAAAATAACATTTTTTATAACTTAAAGATGTGGCTACAACATTTAATATTGACAATCATTTCGTTTCACCAAGGTTCATCCCCAAGGTGTCATTAAAAATTACCAAGGTTATTCACCAAGGGATCAGTCTAAAAGGTCATCTCTAGAGATTAAGTCTTTACCCAATGCATTGGAGTGATATCTGGGCGTACCCGTGACATGTCTTTATTATCATGTGAGCCACATATATCATCATAAATAATTTCATAAACAAACCATATAGCATAAAAGAAATGGGTTTAATTTCATAATCATAACGTTTTAAAACTGCTTTAAAGACATGATCTTTATGTCAATTTAAACCCACGGAAAAGGGAAAGCGATTTCATGTATGTAAATCCAAGAATTTAAAATAGAAAATTTTGATACATATGTAAATAACCCTTTAGAATAAAGATATTTGAGTATTAACTTTATAAAATAAATAAACTTTAGAAAAAGAGGGAGATATTTTGAAACGGAAATTCTGTAGCATAAAGGCTATGTTACGAGGTTTTAGAAAACATTGAAAAGAGAGGGGACATGGGTCAAACATTCATAAATGATCCATAAAATAGTAGGGGGACAGAATATAAAATATTTGAGAACATGGTAATGAAATTTGAAAGATATACCATATGAAACGAAGAACATGAAAGGAAGACAAAAATAATATTTCTCTTATAAGAATTCGGCAGCCTAACGGCGTCACTTAAAACTTACAAAAATGGATTGAAGAGATCAAATAGGGTCTCTCATCATATGAACATAAATTATCAGTATGATAGATATATATATCATACCCCAACATAATAAAAAGGAACTTGAAAGACTTGACATGAAAGTAGATCTTGAAAACGAGAAGGGTGAAAGAACCCCTTAGAAATTCGGCAGCCTAACAACATCACTTAAACTTCAACAAAAATGAAATGATGAGATCAAATAGGGACTCTAATCATATGAACATAAATGATAAGTATGATAGAAATAGAGATCATACCCAAACATAATAAAAAGGAACTTTAAAGACTTGACATGAAAGTAGATCTTGAAAACGAGAAGGGTGAAAGAACCCCTTAGAAATTTGGCAGCCTAACGACGTCACTTAAACTTCAACAAAAATGAATTGATGAGATAAAATAGGGTCTCTCATCATATGAAAATAAATGATCAGTATGATAGATATAGATATCATACCCCAACATAATAAAAAGTAACATGAAATACTTGACAAGAAAATAGATCTTGAAAATGAGAAGGGTTAAAAAATCCCTTAAAAATTCGGCAGCCTAACAGCGCAACTTAAAACTTCAAAATACTGAATTGAAGAGATAAAATAGGGTCTCTCATCATATGAACATAAAATATAATTATTATATATTTATAGATCATACCCCAAAATAATAAAAAGGAACTTTCAAGACTTGACATGGAATTAGAACTTTGAAAAAGGAGAAAGGTGAAAGAACCACTTAAAAATTCGGCAGCCCAACGACGCCACTTAAAATTTCAAAATACTGAATTGAAGAGATCAAATGAGGTATCTCATCATATGATCATAAAATATCAGTATTATAAATTTAGAGATCATACCCCAACATAATAAAAAGGAACTTTAAATACTTTACATGAAAATAGATCTTGAAAAATGAGAAGGGAGAAAGAATCCGTTACAAATATTTCGGCAGCCTAACGTCGCCACTTAAAACTTCATAAAAAGAAATAATTAGAGTAATAGGGGATCTCTCATTATATGAACATGAAAAGGGAAGTAAAATGAGTATAAAAGAACATCCTTTAACATAATAACATGGAGCATAAAATAAATGACATAAAAGAGATTTCTTGAAAAGAAAGAGAGAGGTCGGATCCCTTACCTTAAAACGTAACTCTTAAAACTCAAAGGTTGGGACCTTGAGGGCTTGGGGGCACCTTATAAGGACTACTTGGGAGGTAATGAGACCAGAAATTCGTTGGGGTAGAGTGTGGAGTCTAATAGATGAGAGGATGGCTTGGTATTTATAGGGAAAGTGAGGGGACAAGGCATTAATGGCCAAGGGACACCTCATTAGTGGTTTTGGCAAAACCATGGGATTTCCCATGGTATTTGCCAATGGTATTGGCCACATGGGACACCTCATACCTTATATTACTATTAATAAGTCTACCATATTGATTACATACTTAATACATCATTTAATGATGTCATTAAACACCCGTAACTTAAAAACTGTATTTTCACTATTCATCGAAAATTCAACTTTCTCAGAATAATCTCAAAATTTCACCTTAACAAAATATCAATGCTCTGATTTCAAAAATGAAATCCACTTTATAAAAATAATTTTATAAATATTTTTAATTAAATTTTTAATTAAAAAACACTATTCACCAGAAAAAACTAATACTTGAATAATAATTTATGAAACCGTTATTTAACCATTTTATTGAATCACATTACTTAATCAAAGTGCCTAGCTTATTTTAATACTTTATTTAAGTGAGATTACTAATCCATTTGGTCACATTACTAATCCTAAGCATAAAATCACTATTCATAATTTACTATTCATTAAAAATTACGTTGATCTTATTAGACTATAAATTTTGCACTGAACATAATTGTAGAAGATCATTTTTTAAAAATCATTACAAATTTTTAATTATTTAAGGTTTACCTAAACATTTTTAAAATATCCTTTTTCTAAAATTTATCAAAATTATGGATACTATGTTTATCCGGACATTTGAAAATTCATAAACTTCATCATAAGAAGAAATCAAAATTTTTATTTAAAACAAAGGATTACACAAGGCAGTTACGGTCTCCTTACATATCCCCTTATCACACCAGCATAGGACTTAAGTGTGAGGTGTGCTAAGGTGAGTGAATCTGAGGGAGGCTCAACCAACATTGCACGAGTAGTAATTTCTATCAGTTTGAACTTCTTGCGAAGGCGATCTCATTCTAGCTTCACACGATGAAGTTCAGCTTGGGTTTGGTCCAGAGCAAATCCTAGTGGTGCTACCTCCTTCCCAAGTTCTGTTAGATGGGCTTCGATCAGTCCAAGATTACTGGGCGAGTCCATAGAATCTTCTTTCTATATTAATTAACCAAGATTACTTGTATTTAGAGAAAATAACTGAAACGTTTAGTTTACAACGGTCATAATGACCAATGGTTATATAACAGTCAAAACCCAACGGTCTCATTTTAATTATACTCACGTTATCAAATGAAATATTTTTGTTGAGTATAAAAATAAAATAAAATAACACACAAAATTAGGAAACAAGATTTATTCAAAATTTCGGGTCGTTACAATCTTCTCCCCTTAAGAAATTGCATCCTCGCAATTTATAAAATTGGGTTTTGAAATTTTATTGAAAGCCCCACATTGTAAAAGGAGTCAGTAAAACTATTACTTTAAAAGAAAGAAAGGGAAGTACAAAGGTCACCCGAGTTAACCCATACTAGGATCCCATGTAGGAAAACATGGACATGGAGGAAAAAACCAAGGGTCACGTTATAAGGGAGAGTGATAGAAAACATGATTAGGAGAAAGTTAACCATAAGAAAATCCCAAACTTACGATGTGTGTAAACTGTCTTTGATTACCTAGAAGGAAATGTAAACCAACAAAGTTTTTGTTTTACGTTCCTTTTCATAATTTTGAGGAATTCATTTACTACATAGAACAAAAACATAAGAAAATATACCTACCTTCAAGTAGAGTTTCATCCTTTAATAAGTCCCTACCAACAATAATCTTTTCTCCAAATGATGATAATTCAAAAACACTTGGTCTAATAAAAAGCACAAGAATCATCTTCTAGAGAATCACATAATCCACAAAAGATTAACTATCTATTGCTTCTATCTTTAAACATTATCCCAAAAACATAAAGGTTAAGGTAAAACAACTCTTCAAAAAGAAAGAATCCCATAGGAATGGAAACTACTTTTAAATCTTCAAAGTTCCATGGTACTACCCAAAGTTCATCATAGACCATTCCATAAATAACGGTCCTTAAAATTCCTCAAAATAAACCAAAATAAGATTGAAACCCAAATACAAGAAGGATTTGATAACATAGTCTTCCAAAATAAACTTCATTGTTCATCTCCAAACAACATCAACCACTCCTAACATCTTATAACAAAAGTAGCTAACCTGAACATATTTTACTCAAGATAGGTTAATCATTCCCATAAGTAACCTAAATTACTATAAGTCCACCTTAAATTCATTGATTCTTCAAAATATAAGTCAACCTTACTCCTCAATGAAAATACCATAGTAATCTATTTACCTCGATCATATAGGGTCCCCAAAATAGTGAACGTCTTCCAAAATAATAATCATCTTTTAATCCCCTAATCATCCTTATCATATTAATACAGCAATCGTCACATTTCCTATCACATTGGTTGTTGGGAAATGTTCTTCCATTTCCCACCATTAACTAAGAAGAGAAAGCATAATTAGGGGCTTAAGTACATAACCAATAATCTTGAAAAGGAACTGAAAGAATATAAGGATAACTTGTAGAAGAAAAGTATACCCTAACTTGTGATCCCCTAGGTTCCCATCTAGGTTATCCATGATCATATATTCTTATGTGAATCTTTATTTTATTTTATCTTTGTTCCTTTGACAATGGTTCATACTAAGCTTATGAATTTACCAAATCATATCCACCGGGAGTGTCGTAACCAAGAGTGCAGCAAGGCCCATTGTCATGTACCAGTTCCCATTCGAGTCTTGCTCAAAGCGGTGTTTTTGGGTTTTACCTTTATGTACATCTGTTCCAGATCCACCTCTACCTGCTTGTATCCAGACAAGAATGTATTTACTTGGAAACCACTTACTCAATACTCACCAAAATACCAGGAAGATTTCCTATATTTAAACTTTTCTATAGGGTTATTCCTAGAGTTTTCATATCCTAATTTACACAAATAACTAAACCATCCTTTGATACCAACTATAGCATCCCGCCTTTTTATCACATAAACATTCATTACATTTTAAAAAACCGAGGATCTTTAAGGTTTAGTGTCTTGGAAACTAGGAACTTAAAACATGAAAACATAAAAAATTCTTCTTAAACACTTGAAAGGCTCCTCCTCATGTTCATCCTAGGTTCATTACTGCATCTCATAACCTGGGGACATACATCAAAAGAAAGGGTGAGCAGAAGGCCCAGTAAGGGCAACAAGAGAAACATTTAACATTTGAACTTGAGATACATCAACTATGTCATGAAAAAGAACTTTAAGGCATGAGAAATAATCATGTGGAATATCATAATAAAAATAACATTTTTTTAACTTGAAGATGTGGCTACAACATTTAATATTGACAATCATTTCGTTTCACCAAGGTCCATCACCAAGGTGTCATTAAAAATTACCAAGGTTATTCACCAAGGTATCAGTCTAAAAGGCCATCTCTAGAGATTAAGTCTTTACCCAATGCATTGGAGCGCTATCTGGTCTCACCCTTGACATGTCTTTATTATCATGTGAGCCACATATATCATAATCAATCATTTCATAAAAAACCCATATAGCATAAAAGAAATGGGTTTCATTTCATAATCATAATGTTTTAAAACTGCTTTAAAGACATGATCTTTATGTCAATTTAAACCCACGAAAAAGGGAAGGCGGTTTCATGTATGTAAATAAAAGAATTTAAAATAGAACATTTTGATACATATGTGAATAACCCTTTAGAAGAAATATCTTTGAGTATTCACTTGAAAAAATAAATAAACTTTAGGAAAAGAGGGAGATATTTTGAAACAGAAATTCTGTAGCATAAAGGCTATGTTACGAGGTTTTAGAAAACATTGAAAAGAGAGGGGACATGGGTCAAACATTCATAAATGATCCATAAAACAGTATGGGGACAGAATATAAAATATTTGAGAACATGGTAATGAAATTTGAAAGATATACCATATGAAATGAAGAACATGAAAGGGAGACAAAAATAAGATTTCTCTTATGAGAATTCGGCAGCCTAACGACGTCACTTAAAACTTCCGAAAATGGATTGACGAGATCAAATAGGGTCTCTCATCATATGAACATAAATGATCAGTATTATAGATATATATATCATACCCCAACATAATAAAAAGGAACTTGAAAGACTTGACATGAAAGTAGATCTTGAAAACGAGAAGGGTGAAAGAACCCCTTAGAAATTCGGCAGCCTAACGACGTCACTTAAACTTCAACAAAAATGAATTGATGAGATCAAATAGGGTCTCTAATAATATGAAAATAAATTATCAGTATGATAGACATAGATATCATACCCTAACATAATAAAAAGGAACTCTAAAGACTTGACATGAAAGTAGATCTTGAAAATGAGAAGGGTGAAAGAACCCCTTAGAAATTCGGCAGCCTAACGACGTCACTTAAACTTTAATAAAAATGAATTGATGAGATCAAATTGGGTCTCTCATCATATGAACATAAATGATAAGTATAATAGATATATAGATCATACCCAAACATAATAAAAATGAACATGAAATACTTGACAAGAAAATAGATCTTGAAAATGAGAAGGGTGAAAGAATTCCTTAAAAATTCGGCAGCCTAACGACGCAACTTAAAACTTCAAAATACTGAATTGAAGAGATAAAATAGGGTCTCTCATCATATGAACATAAAATATCATTATGATAGATTTAGAGATCATACCCCAACATAATAAAAAGGAACTTGCAAGACTTGACATGGAATTAGAACTTTGAAAAAGGAGAAAGGTGAAAGAACCACTTAAAAATTCGGCAGCCTAACGACGCCACTTAAAACTTTAGAATACTGAATTGAAGAGATCAAATTGGGTCTATCATCATATGATCATAAAATATCAGTATGATAAATTTAGATATCATACCCCAACATAATAAAAAGTAACTTGAAATACTTTACATGAAAATAGATCTTGAAAAATGAGAAGGGAGAAAGAATCCGTTACCAAAATTTCGGCAGCCTAACATCGCCACATAAAACATCATAAAACGAAATAATGAGAGTAAGAGGGGATCTATAATTATATGAAACTGAAAAGGTAAGTAAAAGGAGTATAAAATAACATACTTTAACATAAGAACATGGAGTATAAAATAAATGACATAAAAGAGATTTCTTGAAAAGAAAGAGAGAGGTCGGATCCCTTACCTTAAAACGTAACTCTTAAAACTCAATGTTTGGGACCTTTAGGGCTTGGGGGCACCTTGGGAGGACTCATTGGGAGGTAATGATACCAGAACTTCGTTGGGGGAGAGTGGGGAGTCGAATGGATGAGAGGATGGCTTGGTATTTATAGGGAAAGTGAGGGGACAAGGCATTAATGGCCAAGGGACACCTCATTAGTGGTTTTGGCAAAACCATGGGCTTTCCCATTGTATTTTCCCATGGTATTGTCCACTTGGGACACCTCATATCTTATCTTAATATTCATAAGTCGACCATATTGATTACATACTTAATACATCATTTAATGATGTCATTAAACACCCATAACTTAAAAACTGTATTTTCACTATTCATCGAAAATTCAACTTTCTCAGAATAATCCCAAAATTTCACCTTAAACAAATATCAATGCTCTGATTTCAAAAATGAAATCCATTTTATAAAAATAATTTTCTAAATATTTTTAATTAAATTTTTAATTAAAAAAACACTATTCACCCGAAAAAACTAATACTTGAATAATAATTTATGAAACCGTTATTTAACCATTTTATTTAATCACATTACTTAATCAAAGTGCCTAGCTTATTTTAATACTTTCTTTAAGTGATATTACTAATCCATTTGGTCACATTACTAATCCTAAGCATAAAATCACTATTCATAATTTACTATTCATCAAAAATTAAGTTGATCTTATTAGACTCTAAATTTTGTACTGAACATAATTGTAGAAGATCATTTTTTAAAAATTATTACACATTTTTAATTATTTAAGGTTTACCTAAACATTTTTAAAATATCCATTTTCTAAAATTCATCAAAATTATGCATACTATGTTTATCCGGACATTTGAAAATTCATAAACTTCATCATAAGAAGAAATCAAATTTTTTATTTAAAACAAAGGATTACACAAGGCAGTTACGGTCTCCTTACATAGCCCCTTATCACACCAGCATAGGACCTAAGTGTGAGGTGTGCTAAGGTGAGAGAATCCGAGGGAGGCTCGGCCAACATCGCACGAGTAGTAATTTCTATCAGTTTGAACTTCTCGCGAAGGCGATCCCGTTCTAGCTTCACACAATGAAGTTTAGCTTGGGTTTGGTCCAGAGCAAAGCCCAGTGGTGGTACCTCCTTCCCAAGTTCTGTTAGATGGGCTTCGATCGGTCCAAGACTACTGGGTGAGGCCATCGAATCTTCTTTCTATATTAATTAACCAAGATTACTTGTATTTAGAGAAAATAACGGAAACGTTTAGTTTACAGCGGTCATATTGACCAATGGTCATATAACAGTCAAAACCCAACGGTCTCATTTTAATTATACTCATGTTATCAAATGAAACATTTTTGTTGAGTATAAAAATAAAATAAAACAACACACAAAATTAGGAAACAAGATTTATTCAAAATTTTGGGTCATTACACATAGCTCGACCTTCTTTTTTCACCCAGGGAGCACAAAGATGTATTAAGATCTCTGAGAGAACTTTTGGTTGGAAAATATGAAGAAGGAGATTGCTGATTATACATCAATGCTCCTAGTTTGTCAACATGTGAAGGTTGAAAGATAGAAGTCAAAGGGGACGATTCAACCACTACCCATACCAACATAGAAGTGGGACAACATTACCATGGACTTTGTCACTAGAATTTTAAAGACATCCAGAGGAAATAATGCTATATGGGTTGTTGTGGATTGTCTTACAAAGACAACTCACTATATTTTAATTTTAGAGGAATTATCATTGGATCCACTTTGATGAATTTACATCAATAAATTGGTAAAGATTTATGGAGTATCACTATCTATTGTATCTTATCATGATCCAAGATTCACCTCGAAGTTCTATAAAAGTCTCCAACATGCTCTAATAATTCAACTGATCTCTAGTACAGCCTATCATCCTCAAACTGATGGTCAATCTAAGCGAACAATTCAAACACAAGAAGATATGCTGATAACATGTTCTATGGACTTTAAATTAGGATGGGACCAACATCTTCCACTGTTTGAATTCTTCTACAACAATAGTTTCCACTCAACCATTTGAATGGCACCATATGAATCCTTTTATGGGAAAAAGTAAAGAACACCAACATTTTGGGATGAAGTCTATGAGTGTAAGCTGATAGGACTTGAAATGGTTGAAGAAATTGTGGAGAAGGTGAAAACCATTCAATAGAATATCAAGGCATCCCAAAGTCGACATAAGAGTTATATAGACAATCGTTGATGAGACCTTGAGTTCAAAGTTGGAGACATGGTATTTCTACACATATCTCCCTAGAAGATGGTCACAAGGTTTGGGATGAAAGGAATGTTAAGTCCTAGGTACATCGGTCCCTTTGAGATCCTTTATCGAGTCAGAGTTGTGACATATCAACTGACACTTCCACCTACCAAGACCATTGTACACGATGTCTTTCATGTATCCCTCTTAAGGAATTACATACCAGGCCCTTCACATGTACTCTATTCATATGTGGTATAGTTGGAGGATGATCTTTCTTATGAGGAGTTTCTAGTGAAGATCTTGGATCATAGAGATGTAGTTCAACGTAACAAGACTACTCACCTGGTCAAAGTATGGTGGTTGAACCATAAGTATGAAGAGGTAACATGGGAACTAGAGGAAGTAATTAAGGATAATTACTAGCACCTGTTTATGGATTAAAATGTAAAACAAAATTTCAAGGGAGAAATTTCATAAGGGGGTAAGAATGTAACGACCCAATGTTTTTCAATAGAAATTTCCTTCATATAATTATGTCATATAATCACATAAAATCACAACATAATGAAAAACTATGTTCTATGTGACCATTGAACATAATTTTGACACTTTTTTTTGAATTTAAAAATAATTACATACACTATTGCGATCAGTAAGATGTTTGAAGTCCGATAAGACGGACATAATATTTGGTAAATAGTAAAATAAAATAATTTACCGTATAAATACATTATAATTTAAATAAAATATTCCTAACATGGTAAGTGACTTAAGAACCCAAATATCAAAATCACATGCACATATTACTATTTTTTCAGATGGAATCATCACTATTTCTGGTCTTGAGGGAAAATAATAAACTAAGGAATTAAATATTATGAAATCCCTCCTCTCCTCCACTATAAAAACCACCCAAAATCTCCTCTTATTGTCACACCTCTAAAGCATTGAGACTTACTTAAATTCTAATCAAATATCTCCCCAACTTCCCTAACCACGTTAAATAGCCTTTGGTCTCCTCAAAAGACCAAAATCCTCTCCCTTTAAGAGGTTCTCAAAGGATATAAACTCAAGAGGTAAATTCCTCTTTCCAATTCTTTTATTTACTTTCAAGTTCTTTTCTTTTTTTCCATTCCTCACCTCCCTTTAAAAAAAGGGTATGATAACTCCAGTAACATACATGTACTAGAATGTTTTTATGCTAATGGGATAATTCATTATCCTCTCTCCTTTCCCCTACATTTATACAAAAGAAACGAAAACACTATCTGAGATGTGTTAATTTATCACATTCAAGGATGCCGATTTATAAATTTCTATTACCATCTTATATTCTGGTCATGAAACCATTTTTATGGTTGAAAAAAATATTAAATATTTATTTTATCTTATGTGTTATTATATAATCCAATTTCACACTAGATATAAGAATAATAAGGAAAAACAAATTAATTGTGAGAAAAATCACAAAATTAATTCAAGTTTTTAACATTAATGTTTTATATAATGATTCAACTTCGCTCAAAGTGACCAAATTAAATTTACAACAATTTAATATCCTGTATGTTCACTAATTTCATATAATTCCAATTATGAACAACCACTTTCATCTAACATCTTTATCCGTTTATGAAAATAAGTGAACTAATCATTAAAACCAAGTAACCAAACAGACCCGAACAATGAAATTGAACCTCATAACATATAAAATTGGGTATAAATGAACATAAAAATATTATAAAAAATATTATACATATATAATAGGTTCTTAAATTATTAATTAATGGACCTAATTTTATTATTCAGGTCATTAATATCAAAGGACTAACACCTTCAGACTTATGGTAAGGGATCCTCTCTATTTCACTTCTATTCAAAAATGTCCTCTATGCTATGCCATTTTATGTGTATTATCTAATGATGGGGTATTATTGCGAACCTCCCCAATACTATCCTCATTATTTATAAGTGATGAGAAACCCCTTTCACTCTCATTAATCCCTCTTAAGTACACCCAATATCATGCTGATAATCCATAAGGAATTCTACCCAAATCTCATTTATTCATTCAGGTTGCCTTATCTTTCTTTATACCAAAATCAATTTTTCTAATCTATTTATTTGAATTTTATAAATGTTCTATAAATGTAAAAAAATCATTTATCAAGACCCTTACATCATTCTATATTTGGGATATACATGTTTTTAAGTGATTCCCTCCTCAGTACTTCCCAATAAGAAAACTTGTTTTAAGGGAACATCTCAAATTAATACCCAGTTTGAAGTGCCCTATATCTTCTATTTTAAGCCACAATTGTCTTTATAAAATCAGTACTTTTTCTTATGAAAACCTTTTGGGTTCAATAAAGATTTTTTATAAAGTATTGTTACCCTTTCTATTTTAAAGGCTTTATAGTATTTTCCTTAAAACCTCTCAAAAATGTTTTAATGCTAAAATTTAGTAAATACTATTCTTACTTGTTGTCACTTATACTTGAGATAACTTCCCTTAATACATGATTATTTTTCCTTTTGAATTTACATGTATATTTTAGTTCCATTATTTCATGGACACTCTTATGATACACCCATTTTTTATATTGTATGTCATGATTATGGTACCAAATCCTTTCCAGGGGTAACTATTATATTTATATATGATTGATTATATATGATTAATTATGTGGAAAAAATATTCATTGAATGTTAAGATGGGTGATCCCCGATATATCTCTAATGAATTGGGTAAAGTTGAGTCCCATGAGACGTTATGTGCAATGATCTTTGCGGTTAGCCTTGGCTTGTGCTACTATGTGCAATGGTTTTGGGGGTTAGCCTTGGCTTGTGATACTATGGGAAACTTTCTTGGTGGTTAGCCTTGAATCATACTAAATACAAGTTTTATGTTTCTTCCACATTACTATGACTCCATTTTTATATTATTCTATCTGTATATGTTATGATTCTATATGTTAAATTCCTTTTTTATATCACCATGTCGTGTCTTCTATCCCATGTGATAATTATTTGTTCTTATGGTTGTTCCCTTATTGGTCTTTTAGCTCAATGCTTTGTTCATGTGATCCCCAAGGCACCTTATGCAGATGTAAGGGATAAAGGGAAGTTACGATCTCTTTATCGAGATTAAATAAAGAAGTTTTTTAGCCCCATGTTTTATGTTTTATGTACCTAGTATTCAAAGGCACCAGACTTCCCGATACTTGGAATCTAATATGATGTATAATTATTCTTAAAATCATTTAATTTTATGCGTAAAAGTCTAGGGTCACTATATACTCAATCTCATCCAGCAATAAATAATCAACAACAAGTTCCATTTCCCTTTTCCAATCCTACATCCATGTAATCTACTCGATTACTAAATGGATGTCTGAATAGGGAGTGAGTATAACTTAGTTGGTTGACACCACCATATCTAAAAATAACTAGTATGATAATAAGTTCATGAAATAATGAAATAAAAATATGTATTAATTAATTGAACAATTAAATTAATACTACATCAACCTGCTTTAGGACCATTCTAGAGTGTCTCTGAGCATGCATCATAGTAATTCTAACCAAAATCATATAAACATGGAAAAACATAACCTGCCTCGACACCATGCCTGAATGTCTCTTAGAATATTTCCCAACCATGCCAACCAAAACCTTATAACCAATGTATAAATCACACAAGTTTGGATCAAACCCATCATATAATAATTTCAGTATTTAATCAAGGCTAATCCTGGTGTATAAATTTTTTTTCATTTATTATGGCCAAGCTCGGTATATAATCATTTCATCATTTTTCACAATGCATATCCTATTATATAATCATTTCATCATGTCTTATGGAATAACCCAATAAATAAGCATTTCATCGTGTCTCAAGGCATATCTCGATATATAATCATTTTATTATGTGAACTGGTCCAATGCCCTATATAAGAATTATAACATGTAAAATAGTCCAATGTATTATATAATCATTAAAACACAGAAATCAAAATACATGAAAAATGATTATCATAATTTCACATCATACAAATCAATGGTTATTTGTGAAAATTATCATTTATCTTTCAATTTCACATTTCATTTATCATTTTTTCATAAACCAATAACATGCCAAAATTTTTAATAATTGGTCCAAACATTTGTGAATCTATATCAAGAAAACACCCAATCCCATTTCATTCTAAAACCACTTTAAGAAATTGATCAATTCATATATAATCATGGGTTTTCTTAGCCGAATGGTTCCCAAATTCCAGGTAAACCAATTGGATCCAAAGATATTCTATGTTTTAATACAATTAATCATTGAATTAATTCAGGCACATGGTATATTGGTGAAATTTCAATATTTCACAAACATGATAATTATGAAACCATAGGATTGAGGTTTAGACCCCATACATTTAACTGACGATAAACCAATTCCTCAAACAAGATTCAACAACAAGAACGAAGGCAAAGATGATCGCAAGAATTTTCCTAGATCACAACCGATCAAGATCAAATCCAATAATGACCAATGTCAAGTTATTACACTATACTAGTTGAGATCAAAGGGATAGAAAGGAAAATTAAATTGAAACCACTCACCATGTATCAAATGTGTGATTGAGATATCTAGAATCAAGGAAGGTTCTCCCAAATCATATGGAATCTTCCCTAGGGTAGAGAGTAGGAAGATTCACGTGAGGTGAAAAGAAAATCATTAATGCTTAACTATTTAAAACTATAAGTCATGAAATTACATGATGTGTAATTCAGTTACACGTTATGATTTTTTAGAGGGATTTTTTGAAAGACTTGTCACCTTAGATTGTTGTTTATCTCGATCAACTATTACAAGACGGGTAATTTACTCCCATGACATGTACACTTTTCATGTTGTGAATCATTTCAAAACCTGTAACTATTCAACACATGTGTATGGCGACATTTACACTTTTTATTATACATTTACATGGTGTGTAAATATTTTGAATATATTTTTCACAACTATTTCCTACATAAGGATCTGAACACCTCCATAGCCTTCCATGCATGGAAAAACCTTGTATAGCCATTTAACAAATTTATACCTAGACTATATTAATTAAAACACACATACTTCCCCAGACATTAAGTCAATTTCCTCAAAAAAGGAACTCTGTCTTCAAACAATAATCGACAATAAGGCTCAAATGAAAATCTCAAATAGTGATATACTTGGAAAAAATGGGTTCTTGCAAGTTAACACCTAAAAAGATAATTATATTGAAATATTGTAAGTGAATGTGTATTAAGATGTTATAAGTACTCTGTTTATGTTATAAAAAGTATTATTATGTTTTTTAATATATGTGTAATAAATTTATATCTATTATACATGGGTTAAAATTTCTTATAAATCAATTTAGACTTGAGGTAAGGGTTTATTGGCCCTTTTTTATTTCTATGAGACACATGTCATATTCACCACTTGTTTATTTAATCTAGTGTATATAATTACCCTTTTATAAGATATATCATGATTTCCATTACATTCATGGTTTTTAAGGATTCATTTTAGTTTATTTCATCCTTGGGGGTTATGATTTTAAATTTACAAAAGTGGTAAGGGTTTATATTACAATCTTATTTATTTTCAGGATCTTATGTGATAAATTTCATTTAAAGGAAATTATATGGATCTTATCCATTAAACACCATATATTTTCATATTCAATATTTATTCCTATAATTTTTATATATTAGTAAAATTTTACATTATTTTTTACTTTAAATGATCAAGAATTTTTTTTAATGAAAACTCAACCATATTTCATTTTTGGTTGTAGAATGTTTTCTTCCATGTCCATGAACATAAAAATTTGCTTAGAGAAGTTTTATCTAAACATGATTTTTTTTAAAGTTAATTTTTTTACTTTTATTTAACTAAAAATAATTTTAAATAATAATTTTAAATAAATTTTTTCCAACCATGCTATTTTTTCCATTTTACAAAAGTGTGAAAATAATGCTCTCTTTTAATGTTTGAGGCCTCAAAACATTTTCCCATCATCACAGAAATTCTTTTATTTGAAGGTTACTTTATGATTTTCTATGTTTATTTTCAAATAAAATCATTTTTCCAAATTCTAAAAAAAATTAGATGAAATTTCATCAAAAGAAAGTGATATTTTTATCATGTTTTCAGTGAAAGTTCTGAATTTTCAATTAAATATTCTTTTGATCTATGTAAATATACTTTAAGGATTGTTATTCTTTGAAGGGGATATGATATTATGTTATTATCCATTTTATTTCCCTAGATGGATTGCGATGATGATGATTTAATGATGATTCTATAAAACCTATTTTTCATTAGGTGAACTTAGTCATGATGAAACCATTATGAAACTAATTTCTTATCCATGGATAATACTATGATTTAATGATGAAATGTTTATGAAACTTTTTTTCTTTACATGGGTTATTATATGATGATATGATGAATGTTTTATGATTTTTTTGGCACAAATATGTATGGTTTTCATTATGTGATGGGTGGAATCATAATTATATATCCCTTCAATGATTTTGGTAAAGATGGATATATCATGAGATAATAAGGTTTGTAATGGGGAGTGAACCCATTTTAGTAAGGGAATATTTCTAGTAATTGAGGATGGAAATAATAGAATGGGTAGAGAACCCAATCCACTATGATAGTATTAACATTGATCATTGACTAAGGAAATGATTTTCTATGCCTACGTTTATTGCAAAAATATATTCCTTATTCATATGATATGTCCTCATGGATCATGATTTATTATTTATGATTTTAAAAACTTATTACTTATATATTTTGTTTTGAGAAAGATTTATTCCATGATTTAGGATTAATGATCTCTAACTGATTGAGTATTATTATCTTAACCACATTTCGTGTTCTCATATTCTTATGTTTATGTTCAGTTTTCATAATTGATTGATATAAATTATGTTTACCCTTTCCCAACATATTAGCTCACTATTTCTTATATTTAGCTTCCATAGGTTAAGAATAATGGTTTTAAGTAGGGTGTTTAAAATAATTGTACTTTATGAGAAGAATTTTTTTTGGAGATTTTGAATATCATTCATGAAATTAGGTGGTTATGTATCTAGTCCCAAAATACACCATGACTTTATAGTTTTTGGGAATGTATAATTATTTTATATATTTAATATTAATCTAAAATGATATAATATTTTTGTATATTATTCTAATATCACCTTAGTTATTCCAATTTTCCATTTTTAATTATAAAATAATTATTTTAATTTATTTATTTGAAATTATATGAATAGGAATGCAGTTCTAAAATTTTTCTTCCCTTGTCGATTTAAAGCCATATTTTTATAGTGAATTTATCTATTATGATGAAATAAAAATTTCACACTCTTGGTATGAATTAAATAAATAATCTAATCCATTTTAAAATTATAATTCATCTTAAAGATGACCCACTCCAACCTCTATTTTTATTTTAAATTTAGATAACCTCCCTCCAAAATCATGTTCCTCCTATTTTTCAAGAAACCGGATGACCATCCCATGATTTTCTCAAGTGTTGAATAATTCCATCATTCACAGTGTTTTTAGGTTTCTAGGATTCTCCCATTAATATTTATAGTATTTAGTACATTCCACTTCTCCTTTGGTCGTTACACAATGAACCATAGATCTTCAATACAAAGTAGGAGGTCTGAGATCCCTATTTTTATTTTTTATAAATTATAGAATATTCAAGATAATTCTTTCATTGAGTAGATTAACCAAGGAAATAAAATAATTATAATAATGAAATTAAAAATTGGAAGTGAATTTAATTTATTTTAAATACTTATATATTATTAAATTTAATAAATACATAATGTTGTTTTTTTGTTGGGAGTTTTTTGTAGTGATATATCATGGTTCTCCTATGAATTTTCTTCTCAATTATGTGTTTATAATGATTTATGTGACATTAATATATGATTTTTATTCTCTTTCTAAATTTAAAATATTATTATAAAGATCATTATAATATTCTTATTGTAATATAATTCTAGACACTAGTTATTTTTATTTTTAGTCACCAGATAATAGAGTAATGATGGTAAAATTAAAAAGAATAAGGTATTAATTAATGTTATAGAGTGTTCATGATGTATTTAATGGGAATTAAATATGAATTAAGGAATATTATTCTTATTAATATAATTATATTATGGTTAATACTCCTATTAGTTAAGTTATTATATTATCATATTAACTTTTATGATAATTTTTAAATGATATTATGTTTGTAATGAGATAATGGAGGTATAATTGTATGATTACTTAAACATAGTTGAATAAATCATATCATAATTGAAGAAATGACTTAAATATAGAATGAATATGATAAATTCTATAATTGGTTGATAATATTGTTAATGTGAAGAAATTATCAAATTAATTAGCACATGATTGATATGTTATAATAATATTATAATTGAATGATGGTTAATAAATGTGGCGATTTTCATAGATTTATTATCACTCAGGTTAGAGTTGTTTCGGTGTAATTTTCATGTTAATTTTATTAAATTGGTGGTTGGGAAGGTTGAATAATGTTGTAGAGATGGGGTTATATAAAAATTTATGATGGTAAATTCTAGATGATGATATATATAGATGGAAAATTGTGGTGGATGTTTGAATGTGTTTCATAGTGGTGGTTGTGAGAGGTGGTTGTGTGTTGTGGGGTAGAGTTTATAAATTTCTAGTTGTATGGAAAATAATCGAATATGATGGAAAGTAAATTAGAAAATATGGTTAGTGAGCTAAAATATTAAATGTGGTATTTTTTAATAAACTAATATGATAGTTAATATAAGATTAAAAGACTAAATGGAATAAGTGTGTTGGATTATGAATAGTTTATCACGAAACATGATTAATGAAAGGCTAAATGAATTTAATATGGATTGTTATAGGTCAATTTATAATTTTTTTGATTTCTGTAATTAAATGGAAATGTTATTTACTGATTTGACTATTTTTTGGAATGTGGATTGGTGGTGTGGAATAAATGGTATCACATATCTTATAAAATTGTTGATAATAAAGTAATAATTGTGGGTTGTCATAGTACTACCTTGGTAATAATCCCTTAGGATGTTCTTGTGTGTGGATCTATTATAATTGTATTTTCTTGTGATTTCATACTCATCCCATCCATGTTGGGACACCTTTGCAACACCAAAATGTTTTTGGATTCACAATGTATTCCCAAAACATCCAAATTAATGAGGGAATTTATGGTAGACTACTCCCTCTAATGAGATATCTTTTCAGAAAATTGTTATTGTTGTGATGGTTAGAGTTTTATAAGAATATTTTATTTCATAAATAAGTTGATAGTTTGATCTATGTGTTGATAATGGGATGATGGTGTTGAATATAATGGGGGCATGCATAATATGGGGATCGAAAAAGGATGATTCCCTTCATGTCCATGATATACTAATATGACGGAAGTTTATGTGCATTTTAGATAGGGATAGGTGATATATGGTTATAGATGAATGGTTATGGGATTATAAAGTGAATATATAATACATGAAAGTGTGTATATGGTTATAATAACATGGAAGTGATAAGAGAACCAACATTTTTTTGTTAGGGTTTGAGATTGAAAAACTAGTGGGAAATTGGTATGTGGTACCCTTTTTCTATATTCTTTTTATGAATTTACTATACCTTGATGCAATATTTGGTGAGTGAGCCCTGGTGAGGATGGGCTAGTTGACATGGAATATGTGCTTTTTTGTTATGTTATTTACTCACAGAAGCATGGATATTATTCTTACACATTTTTAAAAAGATATCTTGAGGAGTATTTTACTAAGTTTACATGTATTCCCAACCATATATATATATATTCCTATTTTATATGTTTCTAGGAGGTATTTAGAGATATAACTAGACATTAATATCTGCGATATGGGAGTTTCGTTTGGAGTTACTTACTCAGAGTTTATATGGATATTTTATCATTATGTATTTATATGATATTTCCATTTATGTTGATGCTTATGATATATTGTTTTTATTTATATTATGGATTTTATTGGTTATTAAGTTTTGTAGTCTTGGGATTTATAAGGTAAATGCCTCCCATTTGTGTGATTTATACACTCAGTACTAGTTTCCACCCCATTTATTATTATAGGTAGACTTTGGGGGCCAATATTGCTTTCACTACTAGAATAATAGGGTCTCTAGTGGTGGAGTGATATAAAAAAGTGGTATCAAAAGTTTTAATTAAGAGTTATGATAGAGATTGATAAAATACACCTGTAAATATTTCATGGGTTGGCAGGAAAATGGAATCAGTTGGAATTAATACATGATGTGAGAAAGTAAGACTAACTAGAATATGGTATTTTAGGGGGACCTCTGATCTGTAAAAATGTCTATATGTTTACTAAATGTATTAAGTGATGTGATACTCATGTAGGGAAAAGACCTAGGAAATGTACATGCATTATATTGGTTGCACTTGTGTTTGGATTGGAAGTTAAATGAGTATAATTAAATGAAACATAATAAATTCTATGCTTCAATCTTAGGTATTCGTTTCACATTAGTAACCCATGTTAAGGTTTTAAGGATATTAAGGGAGAATTGTTAGAGTCCTAATTTTTATTTATTCTATCTCCTAGATATATTTATGGTATATTTTTTCTCTATCATGTGGGTTAAATTATTTCTAAAATAATTTATATATATGGATCTATATATGTTGATAGATTTATAAAATTATATTCGTTTATTTTTTGAAGGGACATATGTCTAGTGTAAAATTGAAACCGTTGGATGTAATGACTTCCAAATTAAATAAATAGTTAATAAAAATATTGATGATGTTGAAACCAAATTCATGCACTTGATATTTTATTAGAATAAGTATTTTAAGTGTTTATATTGGGTAATTGTTGATAATTTTTTATGTGTTAATTAGATATTGGAACAATAACTTGGATAAAATGAATTTAAACAACCTCATGTTTTATAAAATATGGTATGTGTTAATCTTGGTGCCCTATTTTGAAGTTAAATATGATTGGACCCATTTAAAAAAGTGCATGTTTAGACATCATGAGTCAAACTCAATATATATGATGATTCATGTAATCCTGTATAATTTTCATACATGTTATTAATTAATGTAATCATGTTAGAAATGGTATTTTGGTCATCATGGTTAGTATATTTTACATATCTTATGGTTATTATTGGGAATCATGATGAACTTATAATATATAAATGGTTGAACTATTGACACCTTAGCCATCATAATAAGTTATATTGGAAAATTAATTAAGTATTTTTTTTCTTCTAAATTTGTAAAAAAATTGTTTTTTATCGAGATTATTTTGTAATTTGTTTTTTTAATCATGTTAATCTTAAAGTACATTTCAATTTTATTTCATAATGTGTATAATGTTTTTTCATAAATGCTTAATTGAATTGTTGAAATTATGATGTTTATTTTTTGTAATATATTTTCCAAAATAAATGGAATACTTTATATTAGTTAAAATAAATTTTCTTATGTGGGCTTTACATTAGTTTAAGGGTGTGTTTTACAAAGGTGTTTCTGTTTGTGCCTTATTTGGAAGAAATTTTAACAGTTTTTATTTCAAATGGTTTTGGGGAAAATGGGAGGTTTTAAAGTAAAAATTATTATAGATTTGGAATTCATTAATGGGTTTCAAGGAATTTTTTATTTTCTTAAAATCTAACATCCCTTGATATGAATTTTCATTCCATGTGTTAAAGCCTAATAGGTACAATAGAAAGATTATTGGAATTAAATAAGAGTATGAGATCATATAATTAAAACTATTCTAGAGTTATGTAATTTTAAATAGTTTGAATCCATGAAATATTGTGATGTGGGAAATGGTTACTATAGACAACCTGCCAAAAAATCAAACACTATAAGTGATTTTATTTGAAAGAATGATAAATTATGTGTTATATTAATTTTTTTATTCCATGTTGAGTATGATGATTTCTAATTATCATAAAATGATTAAAAAATCACGATTTATTATATAGTGTTTTTATTAAGTATAAATAATGAAAAGAAAACATGTGGAAATTAAGTGTTGAGTTAAGATGCTGATAATATATTAATAAAAAATATAGGGTGAATATTATAATGTGAATATTATGAGAATGTTGTAATTAAACAATCATTTTACCTGAAATATGACATAAGAACCTCCCATGAAATATTTATTTAATATTATTTTTTTTTTGATTGTTAAATTGACTAGTTAAATATTAACGTGCCTTTTCATTGATATATTTTACAATTCCGTAATTACAGATTATGAATCCATTGATTTAACATTATTGGGTAAAGTTGTGTGAAATAAGTTATCACTTAAACATCATTAATATATTTAGTATGATTTGAAATTATATTTTTTAGAGAATTTAGTTGATGGATAAAAAGTCATGGTTGACATGAAAATGTGTTCAAGATGAAGTTGTGGTTGGCTATGAGTGGATTTGTTTTATTTGTATATTTAGTTTTTAGTTATTGTTTTCTTATTTTATAGTCTTTGTATTCTAAATTATTTCAAATGATATAGTTTTTTATTTAGAAACATTTATTAGTGTTTATATATACTAATATTTACTATTACACTTAGATTAATTCCTTCTTAGAACCTAATTGGTATGAATGTTCAAAGGTAGGTATGTTCCTCAGTCTTTGGTGGGTAGTTATTTATAGTCTGGGGAGAGATATTTTTTATTTTTATTAGTTTTACTCCATTATTTAAATAACTCTGAATTAGTTTTGAAACTAACTAAAAAATTTTTCATAAAAAATTAAAATGACAGTGTGCATTGATTTTTATTAACATAAATGAATTTTCCCCCCCTAAGATAAATATTAGGATTTTAGAATGGCTTATGGATTATTTTAAATGAGTATTTATTTTGAAACATTTATTTAGAGTGGTTGGGGATCTATTAGGTTTTTCTTGATGATGATGTTCTTATTTGAGAGGTATTCTCCATAGTTATGAAATATTTGGAAGTTGTCTTGTTTAAAGTAAGTTGAATTCATAGCCAAACCTTTCCTATAGAATGTTGGTAGTGTGTCCAAATTTTTTTATATATATCTCCCTATAGATATTAATATTTAGTCTCTTATTATTTCAATCTGATTAGTATTATTAGGAGAGAGAGATCATTTTGATATGTGTTTAATGTAAAGACTCAAGTTCCATTTTCTCGGGTTAGTTTCTCATTTCTCCATGTTTTGTTTTAATTTTCATAGATGAGATTTTTTTTGGAGGAATCTGATGTAAGGGGTCAAATTTTTCTGATCCATTACCTTTATCATTTCCTAGGTGTTGTGGGATGCTATGGTTGTTTTCTATTAGTTTTTAGAAGTTTATAAAGGTTTGTATTGATTTTAGTAATTTTGTTATTTTAGGGTTCAATCTAGATTTCAATTTTTTTGTTAGTATAATATAATATGAATGATAATAAAATATTAGATGTGGTTTGAAAATATTAGGTTTTGATTATAATTTATTATCTAACTATTATATTACATGAAATATATATTATGCACTAGCTATATTTTCTTATGCATTATGTTTTTCCAAAACTAAATAATCTTATATATCTTTTTTGTTAAGAATATATTATGTATAAATTATAATAATAATTATATAAATTTATTATGAATCTAATATACTAAATATTTTATATGTTATGAATTAAATTTTCAAAATCCATGTTTCCTTTTAGAATAAATTGATATATAATTTATGAATGGAATTGGGTGTTCATTTAGTGTAACCCTATACCCCTACATTATTTTAAATCATAATATTTAAGAAATTTAAATATTTAAAAACTTTAAATTATTACACATGATTTTTATTGGAAAATTTTAAAATTTTACATTGATTTTTTAACAAAAACACGTACAATAATAGAGAGTGCCCCAATTTCAAAAATAAAAAAAATAACAAAGTAGAAGAAGAAAGTAAAACTCTTTGTTGAATAAAGAAAAAATATAGTTTACATTAAATAATAAGTGGGGTTTTATATATTTGGTTACACACCTTTTCCATTTTTAAATTCAACATAATTAGAAAATTTAATTTATTTGAAATAGTTTGAAAAAGTATACAATTACAGAATTTTTCTGACCTATTCAATTTAAATACATCATATTTAAGGAATTTAAGTATTTTGAGATAATAATAAATCAAGATTCTTAGTTTTAAATAAAAAAGGAATTTAATCCATTTCAAAATTATAATTCATCCATTATAGGACCCAACTCTCCCTCTACTTGTATTTTAAATTTAGAAAACTTAACTCCCTATTTGAGTACCACATATTATTTTTACAAACCCAGATGAGTAACCCTTATGTTTTGAAAGTTCCATTGAAAATTATAGTACTTTATATATATTAAAGGTTAACGGGGTTTTTCCTCTATCAAGACCCGTCCCCCAGGGCACTTGCCGTGACTACCCCAAGCTCGCCTTCTATAGGCTAGGGGTTGGCTACTAGCATCGGAATGGAATATCCCTAAAACTAGGAATACATTGCCTTTAAACCTGTAAACTCACAAAAACCAAGCACACATAATGATAGAAGCACAAAGTAAACTATACAGTAAATAGAGTGCGTACAACAAGTAAAGCAGCCAGAATACAAGACCAACTGGAAAGTACAAGTAAAACTGCAAACAGCTCCTGTGAACACCCGCCAAGGATCCTACTGGAAGGGTAGGTACAACTCTCATACATTTGTATCTACGAATCATCTCATCTAATGTCCACCTTCGAGCAGCCTCCAGTCCTGGTACCCTTGACCTCGATCAGCGATGTCACTCATCTGCACAAGACACAGCAAGGTGCGGGCATAGCCCATGCAGGGGTGAGTATAATAATACTCAGTAGGGACCCCGAGACCTCAAAAAGTCTCTCATAATCCACAAAGTATAAACCACAAAGCATAAAAACAACATTCAACCCTACTTAGGTATATTACCATACATATACCTATGTTGTCAAGTATACCCATCTCGGTCATGAGGAAATCCAAAGCCCAAATCTTTAGCAAAAAGTACATCTATTACACGAAGGAAGGAATACCACTAAGGTGAGTACCAAAAAAGTGACACCATATAGATGTTTAACACAAAGGTATCACGACACAGGTGTGTACCACAAAGGTAAGTACCACATAGGTACCACCACACAAAAGAATACCATAAAGGCATCATCACACAGAAGTGTACCAAAAAGGTAAGTACACAACTCACACTAGGTATAAATTAGGCACAATAGTAATAATGATTAGATGTAACTACTGAATCATCTTACTCTGTTGAGAGGCAAACCCACGTAGGATCCTAAATCGTTAGACCCACGTAAGATCCTAGTACAACATACCCACATAGGATCCTATAGTAGTCCCACGTGGATTCCTAAAGTGGATCCATGTGGGATCCTGAAACACATACCCATGTTGGATCCCAAGCATAGACCCATGTAGGATCCCAAGGCATAGACCCACATAGGATCCCTTTCTCATGTTATAGCCAGCTACATCGTTCCCGCACAAAGCTCGCTTGAATCTGGGAGGGCTTGCTCTTGAAGCCATAGGTCTATAATCTAACTACCAGGAAGTTCCACTAAGAAGTATCCCCAAAGAAATTCCACCTAATAAGGGTCTCAACGCAATAGACAGTGCGTCAAACAGATGCCTGGTCTGTATGTTATTGGCCTTTCAGTCCTGAAGGCCCGGTTGGATTCGTGTTCGATCCAACTCGGTCGTACCCCAATAATATCCAAAACTCAATTGGGGAATACCAAGAGGACCATCTCGATCCATGGTTTCCAATGCCGCATATGGTTTATCAAACAGAATCTCGTAGCTCAAGTTATGGTCGAAAGAGTAGAAAGGGATCGAGCTGGTTCGGGTTCGGCCTGACTCGGTCGGACCGACCCGACCCGACTTGGTTCGGGTTGTCCCGGCCTGACTCGGGTCTAGAACTGGGTCCTACTCGGCCCACCGGCATGGCCTGACCTGCGGTGGGGTCCGCCCTAGACGCCTCCTAAGGGGGAGGCACCCCCTGGGTACCCCGAACGGTCCATCCGTTTGGGTTGGGTGGCCAACCGAACGACGCCACATGGCGCCAGTGGCAAGTACGCGGGACCTGGGGTCCCGCTCGGCTCCTTGGCTGGTCGGACGACCAACCCTCCTCTACAGTGTGGTTGTGCGCCACGCCCCCAACTATGGCCGACAATGAGCTGGACGCCCCCGCCTTCGCCACCGCGGCCTCGTGTCGCGACCCCTGCAAGCCCGACGGCATGGACGCGCGCTGCCAACCCCTTCTCGTGGCCGACCATGATCCGGCTGCTGCCCTTGCTCCACCATGGCCGATGGGCTGTGGCCCTCCTCTGGTGACACAGTCGCACCACCACTATCTTCTCAGCCAACAAGAGTGTCGGCCACCGCTCACAATCCCGACCAATGCTGGTCACCGGCACCGGTCGTCGGTGACGTTCCTCAGGTCTGCAGGTGCGCCCCGATGGCCTGATATTCATTTCGAAGACTCCCGAACACATCTCAAAATGTCACCATCAATTCACGACCACCACATCTGGGATTATCTCAACTATAAAACAATCCATGAAGAACACCAAAATCTACAAAGGTTACGGAGGGGTCGGGCTGTGTTTGTTTGGCCTGCACCCTCCCTGTTATAACTGTAGCAAGTAGCATAGTTGGTCTTAAATCAAGAAGAAAAACAAGAACAGGTAAGGGGTATACAAAAACAACAATACCTACCTCTAATATTTTTTGATGTCAGTGAGGAGAGGGAAAAGACAGACATTGGTTCGTCATTGTTGAAGACCTTCCTCGTTAAAGATCCTTTGACGGAGTTCTTCGTTTGGAGGATATTTCTCCAAGTCTCTCCTTTTCCAATGATCTCCCCAACCTCCGGAAAGGTGAGGATCCAACTTAATTAATTAAGTAATTAAATTTGCCTCATTATGTTGGGGAAGACCATGAGTTTCCACACATTAAAGGGGGAGTTCAAGTTGGGTAGTCCCCACCACCAAAATTCAAATGGGAGGTTTCATAAAAATAAAAGTTTTCTTTATTTTATTATTATTTTTAACTCTCCCATGAAAATCTGGAAAACTAACTTCCACCCTTGATGCACTATGGTCGAGGTGAAGGTCTCCTTAAGTGAATATCGGTGCTGCAATTTTGACAGTGTCCTCAGATTTGATTTCTGAGCACTGGTTCAAAAGTTACAAAACTCTTCTTGTGCATTTACTGAACGTACCTAAAAAAGTTCAGAAATTCATTCCAGGCACACCAGGCCTCATAATCATGTAATTTTATTTTTTTAGGACTCGTAAAATTCTCATATATTTAAAAAAATTACATGGAAAAAATTCGGGTCATTAAATCCTCTGATATATTTAGTTTTTAAATCAGCCCTCTTCTTTTTTTCCTTTTATAGAAAACCATGAATATTTATAATGAGGTAGGGGATCTAAGAACTTGATTCATTGTTTTTTATAAATTATTGAATTATCATGATACAACTTTTAAGGGGAGATCTGTATGAATTTAATAAATAAATATAAAATTTTGAATGAGGAAATTGAACAGGGGAAATGAATTATATTTATGTTTACATAATTCTACATTATTTTAATTGATAAGTATATATCATAATTTTTCATTTGAGATGTGTTTTAATACTATTACATATGAAATTAATTTTAGGATATTTTTTATTTTTATCATGATTTTTTTAAAATTGATATATGATCTTGATTCTTATGCTACTATTTATATGTAATTGAATATTTATTGGTATATTATTATTGTAACATCATGCTATATGAAAATTATTTATCTTGATAATAACATGATAATAACATAATGAGGGTAATGGTAATGATAAAATGGGTTTAATTAATATTATAGAGTATTCATGATTTATTTAATGGGAATGTAATTTGAATTAAGGAATATTTTTCTTACCACTATAATTATATTGTAGATTATTTTTTAGGTATTTGTTTTATTATATTATAATAAAAAATTGATTATTTTTTCCATGTTTTATGTTTTTAATGAGGTTATTAAAGTAGTAATAGTAAAATCTTTTAAACATTATTTAATAAATCATATCAAAATTAGATAAATGACTTAAAAATTGAAAGAGGTAGTTGACTTCTTTGAATTTCTTGATAATGTCATTTATTTACATAATTGAGAATATGATTGAAATCATGATTGGTATATTAGACAATTATTGTATTTCAATGATGTTTAATCACTATAGTTATTGTCATAGGTTTATTCTCACTTTGGAAATAGTTTTTTTGGTGTTATTTTCTTGTTGATTCTATCCACGTAGCTATTAGGAAGGTGAAATGGTATTGTATAAGTAATGGTATTACATAGAAGATGATGGGAAAGTGTGGATGATGATGATTAGGGATTTGAAATCATGGTAGTTGATGGAATGGTTTCTTTATAGGTGGTTTTGATGGATGGTTGTGTATTTTGGGTTGGAATTTATATAGTCCTAGTGGTATGGAATATAAAGGATTATTATGGTAAAAAACTAAGAAAATATGGGTAACGTACTAACATTTAATATATAGTAACTTTTAATCAAATGTTGTGATATTTTATGGAAGGGTAAAATTCTAGAAGGGATATGTTTATTGACTTATGAATGATTTATCATTAAATTTAATTAATGAATGGATTATTGAATTTTATATAGCTTTTAAGTTGTAAATTTAATATTAAATATGAATTTGTGTCTTTTGTGACTATTTTTTATGGAAAGTTGATTGGTAGTGTGGTAGAAATAGCAGTATATGTCTTATAACAGTGGTGGTGATGCGATGATGTTTATGGTATATCATAGTACTTACTTTGTAAGAGACCCTTTGGTTGGGCTTGTGTATAGATGTTTTATACTTTTATTTTCTTTTGATTTCATGTACACCCTTCCTGAGTTGGATCACCATACCATCACTAAAATCTTTTGGGTTCTGGGTATCTACCCCATACATCAAAGTTGATGTTGGAATAGATGGTTAGATACTCCCTCTTCCCTTATCTATCTTCCAAGAATGGTATTGAAATGATTTACATAGGATTATATTCATAGGCTATGATGGAAAGAAGTCAAAAGTGTGATTGAACTAATGATGATGAGATGATAGTGTAGTATATAGTGGCAGTCATTCATGGTAGGAGGAGGTAATGTGGTTGTTATCCTTCACATTAATGATAATATACTCTAATGGAAAGTGATGTGTGGTTAACATGTGGATATGTTATATATGACTACAGATGCATGTTTATGTGATTATGATATAGATATGGGATATGTTGATGTGTGGATATTATTATAATGACATTGAAGGGATAGGAGTACCAGGATAATTGTTTAGGTCTTGTGCCTGAAAACCCAAGGGGCAAGTGGGGTGCGGTACCCTTTTCTAATTTTTTTATATTGCAATACAATACTTGGATTGATACTTGGTGAGTGATCCTTAGTGTGGTAGGTTGTAATAGCCTTATACTTTCCATGTGTGTTATACCTTGTGTCATCCATTCTGTAAAAATTTTATCCTTTTTTTGGGTCAATTCTCCATTATCTTATAGGTATTTTTGGGGGTTTTTATATGAGTTTATATAGAATCATAAATTTTGAATGGTTAGGGAAAACTATTTGGTTTCCCCTTGTAATATTATAACCTATTAGAGAGGAGTAAAGTGTAGCACACTGTTATAACTAACAAGAAGACATTACCTAGGTAACTAAGTAAATAAAAATAGAATAAAAATCATTTTTAATATGTGTTTCACCAAACATTGTATCCAAACTATATAGGTACCATAAATATGTAGTTATATTTTCATGGTTTTTGCACGGTTTGGTAAAATGTGTTTCCAAACCATACATGTGGAATTAATTAATCTAAAAAAATCTTATTTTCACCCAATACCTTTGAAAAACCCCTTATTCTTCCTCTTACACCTACATATCTCAATCCAAGGATATTTAATATATGTTCTTGGGGAATTAAATCCATATAAATAGTTATTTCATTAGTTCTAGAGATGCAGACTCTAGGTATTTCAAGGTAAATGATCATATTTTCTTCATTCTTCTTATTCAATTTAGATATTATATCTTATCCTTAGTGAATACCCTATATATGAAATATCATAATAGAATCTATTAATTTTGAAATTATATAATTTAATTCATTCTATATTTAAAGGAAAATAAGTTATAAATCTAGTTTGGTCATTATAGTTCTCAGATTCATCTAAATATGTTCACTATGTTTGATCTCATTGGGTAAGTCTAGAAATATCATAGCCTCTTACATGTTTTTCTTCTTTTATAATCACTCTTAAATCCATATGTGGTGATTTGGGTTAGGTTCTAGGGATCACTGGTGTTTTATATTCCTTTGGATGGTGAACCGCAATGTTGGGCTTTGATACGCTTTAGGTTGGAAGTTCCTTTCCATTTCATAGAAATTATATAAAAGTGTATACTATGAATTGATTTTGTGTGTGCATGTGTGGACCATGAGATGTCTCTTGATATTTCATGCTTATATATTGGTTTTTATCTAATGTGACCTCTCTCTAAGTGACATGTTTTTTTTGCAACTCAAAACTTTCTTTTCTATGGCTTGTGAATGTATATATGTGTATGTCAATAGACATCTTCTATATGGTATCAAAGTGACAGGTGGTACATTCATGGATTTGTAATCACTTATAGGGGAGAATGTGCAATGTGACACATGATGAATATGGTGGTGACTTGAACTATAAATAATGGGGAATTATGGATTTCCGATTGACCTAATACTAGATTTGTGGAATGATGGCCTTGGGGATTAACCTGAGATAGTTAGTGGGGCGTGATGTCCTTGTGGTTTGACCTACGTAATGATGACCATATAGCCTATTCTGAGACTTAAATTTTCCTTGTGACTAATCCTAAGATTTAAGGAAACCGAACATAACTTCTCTTTTAGTGTGGATCTATAAAATGTGGGTTAATATTTATGATTGCCCAGTTAGAGGACGATGATACAACTAGTGATTGTTCACTTGTGTATTTATTTTCCAGTAATTTCATTCACTTACATATATATATATATATATTATCTGTTTCACTTATGTTAAGGATGCATTGGTGGTATCCTACTGGTTTTATACTCACACCACGCATGGATACCTTGGTGTCTCTACAAACTTAATGGTGAGGGATCCAATCAAGGGAAAGGTCCCTATATCAAGTGGCTAAACTAGAGGCGTAGGAAATGTGGGTGGAATTACTGTGGAATTCTAATTTCTTATTACAATAATAAAAATTATATTCAAACTGTGTTCTTATTTAGTACTTGATTTACATTTGGTTGGTTGTTTCGCTGTCTTATATTACATATTGATACAACATGGTTTTATGTTATATACTTTCATTGTATGTATCTAGTATTTTATTATTGATTTCATGTCTATACACATTAGTTATTTATCTATATTGTGGTCATATTCTCTCCATATTTCTATATATGCCCTCTCCACTAGCCATAAGCCACTTGCATATGGGGAGGTGAACATTAAGTCATCTGAAACACTTGACCAAACATGGGGATTCATTATGGTGTGTCAAAAATGGTATCGTATCTATCAATTTTCCTTGGTTGTGATTTTGGAGTTTGGTAAAATAGATATTGGGAATTTGAGACTCAAGTAAGGGAGTTATGATTGGGCCTTGTAATATCATGTGTAATGGACCAATGAGTTATCAAGTGAAGTGGAATTTATATTGTTGATTTAGGTATTATAGTTTCATATTGATCTTTAGTATTGTTACTTAGTTATAGTTTATGGGATTTGGGTTAGTTCATCCATCATGAGTTGGAATATATGTCCAAATGTAATTTTCCTATTTTCTTTTCATTGATAGATGTAAAATTTATTTTTTTCCAATTATAATTTATGTTTTGTTCATCTTAGGTGTATTATTGTTTAAATTTAATTATTTAATCCTGGTCATTAATTATCTTATTATATGTATATGGTTTTTACTAATATATGTTGTTGGTAAAAAATCCCTCAAGGTATCATTGAAGCGTTTTTGTTGTGATTGTGTTTGTTGACAAAGTGGACATATGTGTTCTGATTGTTGAAAAATAAAAGCATGACATACAAATTTGTTGAAAAAGAGGATTTCATGGTGGCATGTCGAGTTCAAGGGATGTGGTTAACAATTAATTTTTTATTCAAGAACGTCGACAAAGGAATAGATGATCTGGAGGTTGTACAAAAAGAGCATATACAAGGTGAAGACGTTTTCCAGTGTTTGCCAAATCTCTGGACCTGAAAATCAACAAATGAAGAAAAGTGGTTTTTGGAAAAGGGACTTGCACGCCGTGTACTTGAAGGAGAGGAAACTTGCATTCCATATGATTTTCAAGATCAAAACATCAAAATATGGGGAATGGATAAGGTTCGCGCAAGTTTTGGGTTTGGTTGTGCAAGTGATTTGCGCGGCAGGAGACTTGTGCGCCGAAACTTGCGCACCGAGGGGAGACTTGCACATCATCGCGTAGGGTGTCCAAATGCCTATAAATATAGTTCTACCCATCCTCATTTAGTGTAGATTTCAACACTTAGAAAAATCATATCTCCCGTCGCGTAGGTGTGGTGGTCGCACAAGTGGTGTGTTGTCGCACAAGTAGAGGTTGCGCGCCAGGTGATAGTTGCACGTCCAAGGTGGTCTGGCCGAGGAATGAAGAGAGTCATGTAGGTTCTGAGTTGAAGAAGTAAGTGTCGCACAAGTGGTTTGGTGACACTTGTGTGAAAAGTTTTGAAGAAGCGCAAAAAATCTTGGTTGCGTGCCAATATTGGGTTGGGCGTAAAAGGGTTTGCATCATGCAAGTTTGGAGTTGGAGAAGCTTCTGTTGCGTAAGTGGTTGAGGTGTAATTGCATGCTAGTATTGAGTTGAACGCTGAGACTTTCGCACTGGCTTAGATAAGGGCTCCAAGTAAGTTTGATTCCCGGTAGTGATTCTTGGCAGTGTGGAAGATAGAAGATTGCACGATACCTTCGGTACAAAGAGAGAATCATCTATGGGTGAAAGTTGGACTTCAACAGAGAATCTACATAAAACAGAGGATGTATTCATTAGTGATAATGAAGAGACCTACAAGTCTATAAATTGTTAGTGGATACTTTCCAGAGTAGTGAGCAAAGAAAGAGGAAGAAGGTGATCCTCTCCACCGGCAGTGAGCTAGAGAGAGAGAAACAGGGAGTGACCCTTGGGAAAGCAGTGAGCTGACCCTAAACATTGTAAAGGAAGTGAGCCTAGGAATAGATGTGATCTATCCCGAACCTTGTAAATAGTAGTGTTCTTTAGTGGATTTGGTACTGTGGCACATCAACATTGTATGCTCCTTGGACGTAGCCCAATGGGGAAGAACCAAGTAAAAATCTTCATGTCTACCTGCTTACTCCCCTGCATTGTATTTAAAGCATCATCATCAGAAAAAGAAGAAAATAAGTGGTCATAATAAACATACAAGTGCAAACAAAGTGACCCTTGTAATAAAGAGGTCAAGATCCAGTGGGGAGTGAATAATTTTTAAAAATAATATCCATACCCTAATTCACCCCCCCCCCTCTCAGGGTATATAGGCCCTTATTGGTCCTAACATTTGTGTACTGGATACTTAGGCTTAAGACCCAAGTAATGCAAGGGGTTATGTGTTATAGTCATAGATATCCTCTTAGGATGAGTCTCCATGAATTGGATCTTATGTGTGTGTTTATTCAATGCTTAGATAATATTTCTAATTAAGATGCACAATGCATTTCTATGCTATGGAATTTCAGATAATTCTGCCCCGACGATGTCTTATGGTACCACCTAAGTAAGTAGAACTAGATGCTCTCATCATTGGAAATGATCATGCAACACCTCTTGAAATGAAGGAGAATGTAGATGAGGATTCTCCCATAGTCATTCCATGTAACAGAACTACTTTAGGATGAATTTTTTTAGCTAGTATTTATTTATGGGAAAAGATCCTACAGGGGGATGAATATGGTATATTTTTATCAAGATTTACAATTAATAAATCCCACAATATTCTAGGGTATTGGATGTAACACCACAATATTTTTTAGTATGTATATTTTTAAATTAAATCTATCTGATGTCTTACATTACACAAAACACTAAGCTTAAACAAACGATTAAATATTAATATTTAATTATAATATTTATCACATAGAAATTGGAATGGATATAATGAATAAGATTATTTAGATTATGAAAATATAGTTTAAAAATGTTTATAAAATTAATTAATTTATTAATAATTAATTATATTTAAAAATGAAAACCAATTGAACCTAAAGGATGTGTTTTTATAAAAAACTATTTTTAAGCCCAAAAAGACATTTTATCTTGATAAATTAAATTAATCACTATTAGTGACATATATTAAATAAATTTATATTATATATATATAATAATTTTTTTTAAAATTAATTCAACATTTTTATTGGCTTGAGATAATAATAAATCCAATTTTAATCATAAAAGATATATTTTCTAATGGTTTCTTTTCTGCCTTTTGATGGCGCACTTATTTTAAATCAAAATGTCTACAATTTTATAAGTTTTATTTGAAAAAGATTTATTTTTAAAACAGGATTATCAAAATTATGTTATGGTGAAATTTTGGTATTTTTCAGAGAAGTTTCATTTTTTTGATGAATAGTGAAAAATATTAAATTTTAATTGAAAATTGCTTTCTCATCTAATTTATTTATGTAGTTAAATTTAGTTTTAAAATATTTTTACATTATAATTATTTTAATTATACATCATTAAAACAAATTTAGGTTATTATAATCAATTTTACATTGAAATTTGATATCAAAATGTTTCAAACTTTGGAACATTTCCCTTTAAAAACCGTGTTTCTCAGTGTGTCTATAGGAATAATTTTAAATAGAATTTGTCCAATTATTTGAATTTAATTTGGTAAAATGGATTATTTATTTGGAATATGAGGGTCAAAATTAGTTTCTATGGTCATTTTAATTTTTATACATAAAAAGGTTACCATGGTAAAAAAAATATTTACCACAATATAGTTAAATAATGAAAAGGGTTAATATTAGAAAGTAAAGGCTTAAAATGCCTTAAAATTATATTTTTAAATGGGTTTTTGAAGTATATAACGAACATAACCGTAATTTACAACATTAATGATTATCAAAATTCTTTTAAATTATTTACACATCAATGGGGTTGGCTTTAATCATAAAATAATCATTATTTAATCACTCAAACCCACCCCTCATAAAGTATAAATACCAACCCTCACCACCTAATTTAGACCTACAAGACTTGAAGATCTTAAACTATCTTTCAAAACCTCTCATTTTTACAGTCCACACTTACAATATCATCTAGTATCACCAAAATACCAAATCTAAGTCCTCAAGGGGTCCTCCAAGGAGGTGATATTGAAAATGTAATTTTCTCAAAACGCCTCTCTTATTTACTTTTATTCTTCTAATTTATCCTCATTTATTTCTTCCATAAATGAATAATAATTACGTAATAATTTAGATACTTTTTTTTATTTTAATTTAATATCTTATATACACCCCTTTTTACCTCTTCTTATTCAAATAAACAAAAATATTGTCCAAATTATGCCGATTAATCATCTCCATCAATAATGATTTTGATCATTTCCCATTGTCACCTTCATGGATGGTAATAAAAATATTATTATGGTTAAATAATATTTTAATAGGTATATTATAACCAATTATATGTTATTTAACTAATATATACTCATAATAGTAAATAAAATGAAACTAGTTCGTAATGTTCGGAAAAATTGCCAAATATAAACTAAATGTTTATCATTAACATTTTATCAAATGAATTCATCCTGATACAAGAAAGAAAAATTCTATATGGGATAATTTATACATTTATAATTTAATTAATACTATTTCATTCCACTTTAGGTGTTTTAATCCTATTTTAAATGAACATCCATAATTTTACACAAATGAACCGATCATGAAACCATGAAACAATCACACCCAAAAATGAAAATAGTGAAATATTATTAATGAATGGGTTATAAGATGTTATAAAATCATTCCATAAGGTAATATAAATATGAATATAGTTATTTAATGAGTTATTAACATTATTAAAACCATTATACATGATCTTAATATACGCACCACTAAAGGGAAGCATGAGAGAAGGGTTTCCACATCTCACTTTTTTACTTCTGGTAGATATATGCCTTATTAACAATTTAATCCTTATCTATGGTGTAAGTGCTACCTTTTAAATATATTATATCACGAATGGAATTATATTCTTGGTATTAAATGTATCCTTTTATAATTTTTACCTTTATAGGGCATACAATTCGACTAATTACAAAGTGGTAAGAGATTTCTTAACTCAGTTTCCATTAATTGGGTTAAACTTATACTTCATTGATTTTTTCATGCTTTGATTATGGATACAATGAATTTTGATTACTTTATATTTCATTTCCAATTTCTTATGTGTATTTACAGTGATTACACATAATCTATTCATGTTATTAATGAATATAAAATTTTAAGGGACTTTGTATCAATCTCATTTCATTGAGGCATATATTTATTTTACGCACCCACTTTCATTTATGAGGTGTATATATATCCCATTGGACATATCATATCATTAATTTATTTATTCTAATGTTATTTAATATTTTTTTTTAATTTTATTCCTTCTTGTGGATTATGATTCAAGTGTTTCAATGTGGTATGGGACATGTTGATTTAAAAATACCTTTTTAAATTGATTATTTGATATATGAGGAATGTTTTAGACATGAAACACATGGGTTGGGTACCAGTTAATGTAATAAAATTGATGAATAATTAGTGTTATGGGAAAAATTCAGTTTGTTACACACCCTTTTTGTTTTTTTACAAGCAGTTTTAAACTATCTGTAGGATAAATCAGGATAATAGTGTCTTGTGAATGATCTTTACACAAATCAGAAGGGTTTATACCCGCAAACATAAACTAGAAAAAGGATTTATATTGAAAATAACTATCTAGAGGATATATCATGATAGTTCAAAAAAATTACAATATTCATTCCATAATTATATTTATTCCATGTGATTAATTTACTAGTTAGGTTATCCATGGTCAAGTTTCAAGGTAATGTTATTATTTATAGGGAATTATTTGATCATTTTTTATTCCTAAAATATTATTCTTAAGTTATTGATTAATTATCATTAGTATCATTCATTCAAATTTCCATGATGTTTATCCCTTATTCATTATGATATCTTCCGCTAAAAATATGCCTTACTGATCATTTGAGTGAACCCTTATTTGGTTTCATTTCCCTTGGTTATGAAGAAGTTATCTTTGAATGAGTTTTCAAGGATGTAATTTATTATATTTTTTCATGCATTATGATTTTTCATTTACCCAAAGTAAAATGGGTTTCATATATGAAATATGGTTTCCAAAACCACTAATTTGATCAGTATGTTGGGATTTTAATTTTGTACCTATTCCAATGTAATAAAGTAAGGTGTTGGCTCTGGGATACTGGGGTCAGGGTTGTGAAAGTTTGTATGAGAGGAAGTTTTGTATAAACCTTGAGAACTAGATTTTTAAAACATATATTACATAATATAACCCTATGTTTGAATTTAAAGATATTTCTAAGCATAAGATATCATCCTATAGATTTTTTAATGATAATGGATAACCTAGGTTAAATATAAGGATTCATATATTGAGAAAGTTTCATGATTAAGACATCCTATAAATGATTCTTCATCACTTTGTGGTTTATCACTGTGATTAGTGTTTCTAAAATCGTGATTCTGGTTTTTTTCAATGGATAGACTTGAAGAAACTAGGTAAATGATTAATGTGATCGACAATGTTTTGATGAGAAACCAAATGTGATGAGGACTAGGGTGAAGGATATTTTGATCATGATATATGATTGACAACTTACACATTAAACAACTCTATGACCCAACAAGTAAGATAAGTATAGAGTTAGATGAGAGCTTGAGTGGTGTAAACCATATAGTAAAAGATGATTCAGTTTCTTATATATTTAGAATGTGAGAATAAACACAAATTTGAGTGTCTTAGAGGAATGATAATATGTTTTGGTTCTGTACAAGGACAAAAATAAAGTAATTTCTTATAAAAAATGAAAACATTGAAATAATGGTATCCCTAATGTATTATCTATTATTAAATGTTTTAAATTTGAAAAAATAAGAGCATTATGAAAATAAATTTTCTAGGGTGAAAACTCATAAAGGGAATCAACAATGTTATAGATGTGATGGTTATACTATTGATGATGAATAGACTACAAATGACATATGAATGGAAGGAGGTAATAAGGAAAAAGTATGATGAAGCATAGTTAATGGTTTAGCCTGAATGGACCGAAGGAATTATTTTTATTTATTATGGATAATCCCCCTTTTAAGGGATGAAGAGGAACCCGTACATGACCCATAGGCCCAAGGAACAAGGCCCAACATGACCCACATTACATGACCTGAAGGCCCATAGGCATACTATTCCCAATACATGACCCATAGGCCCTACCCACTATAACTGCCCCTCCCCACCTTTTTTTGCATCATTTATTGCCTTAGCTCCCCACTTTACATTGCTGATCGGCTAGAATTTCCCCGTATAAAGCTACATGGTGCCTAGTCCCGATGTCAGTTGCCATACCCTCTCATTCTTCTAATCCGGTTAGCTCTGATCCTGGTGACTGCTACTCTTGTTGCTCTGATCCTCTTCTGGTGCCTCCTATGTGTGAACTGGGCTACTACATGGTCTCTTTTGGACCGAATGCCTTTAGTCCTGAAGGACTTTGATGACCTGAAGGCCCATGAGACCCGTAGGCCCAAACCGGTGGCGTAAAGGCCCAAATCGGGTGAATAGTTCTAGCTGCTATAGTACTGAAGAGTACCTACTACAGTACTTCTATAGTACCTGGAAATTCACCTCCACCTGGATTTGAACCTGGATCTCTTGGATGCCAAGCAAGAGCCCTTACCACTTGGGTACGAGCTCGTTGGCACATAGTTAATGGTTTAATGATGAATTATAATTTTTAATGTTTTTGTTTTTTATTAAAGAATTATGTTATTTTAGTCTCGGTTATCTGAATTATGAAATATATAATGATTTTATAGTATTAATTTTTTATTATGGATTTGAAAGCGTGTTTGAATGGTACCAAGAAAAGTAATTCAATGGAATGTTGAAATTCAGGAAAAATACGTGATGGAGGAAAATATGTCTAATAATATGATCTGGATGCTACAATAATTATGTTGGGATAAAGTTATGATTGATATGGATAGAGTAAATTGGATAGTTTTGACTACCCAATAATTAATTGTTTATTTTTTAAAAAAGTGGTTTATGAAACCCTTGAGAGAGTTAACAACACTTTTGGGTTTTAGGAATATATCCAATAAACTATTTATTACATAAGGAAAAATAAAGCATGCATGTTTTTAGGAAGGTTTTATGTAATTAAGGTTGTTATAATACTTCAACATAATACTTGAATAATGTATTAACATATTGTTAAATGACATTAAGAATTACATTATGTTTATTAGGGAATATAATGTTATGTTTTTTTGTAAATTCAGTGAACTTACTTCTAAATTATTGGTATTTGAATTTTTACAGACATATTTTTTATGATTTCTAGGATTTAATAATTATGGAAGGGATTATGTTAAAGTTTGGATATTGTTATTTATTGATAACATATTCTCTCCATTTTTGGTTTAGTAGATATTTAATGGTTTAAGGAATGTTAAAAGTGATTCAGGAATAAAAATTCATCTTGGATATCAATATCGTGGCATAAGAATTTAAGTGGAGATAGATCAAATCACAACCCACTAATGTGACTATCCTTTTGATATGGAAATAAATCATGTAATTTTATTTTCTAGAGTTTTATATATTGATATTAAAATAATCCCACAAATCTTGGAATGGAATTTTGAATTAAAATGATATTCATTTAACTTTATTACCTTTAAATCAGTGGCCTCTTTAACCCATAATAGTTTTATGGTCGTGTGATGGTATAATTTATGGTGACCATGATCTCTATCACTCTTCATCAGAACATGATAGTTTGATTTCACTTCAATGGCCCAATTTTCACTTTGAACTAATGTAATCCTATTCAAAATCATATTTTTTTGTGACCTTTAGATTTCTTTTTTCCCTCTTATTAAAGGGATGTTCTTATTAACCCTATTTACAATATGGGTTTCCCACAAAGGAATTTCCAACTATCATATTTTGATTTTTCAAGTGAAATTTTAAAATAATGAGGATGAAATTTATTGATGGAGGGGATAATGTAACACCCCCAATATTTTATAGAATGTGTTTTTTTATATTTAATCTATTTGATAGCTTATGTTATACTTAACACTAATCCTAAAACAATGATTAAAAATTATTATTTAATTGTTATAGTTATCACCTAGCCATTGGAATGGGTAGAATGAATGAGATTAATTAAATTATGAAAATATAATTTACACATGTTTATAAAATTAATTCTTTTGTTACCAATTAATTATAAATAAAAATGGAAAACAATTGAACATAAAGGATGTGTTTTTATAGAAAAAACTATTTATATGTCCATAAAAACATTTTAACATAATAAATTAAATTAATCACTATTAGTTAAATATATTAATCAAATTTTTATTTTTTATATTCAATAAAATGTTTTCAAATTCATTCAATATGTTTTTTAGGCTTAAGATAAGAAAAAACCAATTTTAATCATAAAAAGTATATTTTTAAGGCAGTTTTGATACCTTTTGATGGACAAAATCATTTAAATATAAATTTTTACATTTTTACATGTTTTATTTGAAATAATAAAGTTATTTTTTGAAATTTTAATATCAAAATTATCTTATGGTGAAATTTTTGTATTTTTCATAGAAGTGTCTTTTTTTAATTAATAGTGAAAAATATTGAATTTTAAATGAAAACTTTTTTTTGTAAAATTTATTTATATAGTTAAATTATATTTTAAGTTGGTTTTAAAGTATTATTATTTTAATAATACAGCATTAAAACCAATATATTTCATTTTAATCAATTTCACATTGAAATTGGATATAAAAACATTTCAAAATTTGGAACCTTTCTCTTTAAAACCCAGCATTCTCATTGCATCTATAGGATTGATTTTAAATATAATTTTTCAAATTTTGTAAATTGAATTTGGTAAAATTGATTAAATATTTTTAATCAGAAGGTAAAAATTATCTTGTAATTTCATTTTAATTTTTATACATAAAAAAGTTACCATGTTAAAAAAATTATTTACCGTAGTATACCTAAAATAATGAAAAGGGTTAAAGTTAAAATGTAAAGGCATAAAATAACTAAAAATTAAAAAATTAAATGGTATTTTGAAGTATTTATCGTCCTTAAACAGACATTAAAACATTAATTATCAAAAAATTAATGTAAATTAATTCCACCTTAATGTGGTTGTCATTAAACATAAAATAATCATTATTTAGTCACTTAAACCCACCCCTACTCAAGTATAAATATCACCCATAACCACCCCATTATGAATCACAAGACTTTAGGATCCCCATATATCTAGAAAACCCTCTCCTCCTCACTATCCTATCTTCTAATTTCTGATGTTCCCACTAAAATACCAAAGCCAATTCCTTATAGTGTCCTCCATGTAGGTGATATTCAAGAGGTAATTTTTTCAAAACATCTCCCTTATTTTATTTTCTTCTTATAATTTCTCCTCATCTATTTCATCCATAATGGAATAATAAATACAGAAACATTTAAATACTTTGATTTTTTGTTTATAATTGAATCTATTATATCCACGCCTTTTATTGCCTCTTATTCAAAGAAACAAAACTATTACCCAAATTATGCTGGCTTATCATCTCTTTGAACAATGATTTTGTTCGTTTCACATTACCACATTCATGGATGGTCATAAAACTATTATTCTGGTTAAATAAGATTTTAATAGGTATATTATAGTCTATTTAATTTTCATGAGCTAATATATACTCATAATAGTAAATAAAACAAAACTAGTTTGTGATGTTCAGAAAAACCGCAAAAAAACTAATCATTTATCATTAACATTTTATGAATTGAATCATCCTCATAAAAGAAATAATATAATATATGGGACTAATTATACTTATATAATTTAATTAATACTATTTAATTCTAATTTTGGTGTTATAATCCCATTTTACAATAACATCCATAATTTTACTCAAATGAACTGATCATGAAACCATGAAACGAACACCCCTGAAACCATGAAAATAATGAAATATTATTAATGACTAGGTAAATATATGTTATAAAATCACCATATAAGGTATTATAAATATTAATATAGTTATATAAGGTGGTAATATCATTATTTAAACCATTATACATGAGTTTAATGTATTCACCACAAAAGGGGGGTGTGAGGTAAGGGGTTCCGCATATCACTTTCTACTTCTATGAGATATATGTTTTATTCACCAATTCATCCTTGTGTGTTTTGTAAGTACTGGAATTTTATATATTATATCATGAATCTTATTATCTTAATGGTATTAAATGTATATTTTTATAATTATTAACTTTATGGGGCATACAATTAAACTGATTACAAAGGGGTAATTGATTTCTTAACTCAATTTCCATTCATTGGGTTAAAATTATACTTTGTAGATTTTTTCATGCTACAATTATGGATGAAATTAATTTTGATTAAATTATATTTTATTTCCAATTATTTTATGTTGATTTATATTGAATACACATATTCATTTTATTTTATTAATGATATAATACTTTTGAGGCTGGTTGTTCCTTGTTTATATTGGATGCCTCAGAGAGAGGTTATGTTATGACTGAGGGCGAGGTTGTTCTATGCCTAAGGGGAAGGATGTTATGTGCTTGAGGGTAATGCTTTAATGTGCCTTTGGGACAGGTTATGTTGTTCCTAAGGTAATGATTTTACAATTCCATCAGGTGAGGGTTTTTAATGCCTGAGGGTAGGGTTTTACTATTGCCTACTTTTGAGTAATTTCTAGTTTACTGCTTTCACTATTTCTGAACTATTGTTGAATATACGCACTAAAAGATAGGAACAGATATCTGGGTGGTTTCCTATGAGGATTTATTTCTCATTCCCTATTTGGTTCATGCTTTGGGCCTATACAGATTATATGGTTGCAGGTGTTGATCAGGGAAAGCACCCTTCTACTTGTACTTGATTTGCTGCTTAGGAGCATGAGAGCATGGGACTGAGACGAGGCTTGAAATTATTCTTAGTTTTATTTTTTTATTTTGAGATTTTAGAACATATATTTTGAATCATTTCAGTGTATCTATTTTGGAAATTTCTTAGAACATGAACATGTAGCATCATTCTGGCATGTTATGATATCTGATTACTTCTATTATCAGTCTTCCTCCTTTTCAATTTATTTGTATACTGGTTATTTATTCCTCTATTGTATTATTATTTATTCCATTGTGTTACAATCTATGAATGAGATAATAGTTTTCAAAAAATCACACCCTAGGCCCTCGTTGCTAGTCGGCATCCTTTGGCATTTGGGGAAATGAGCCTGAGGCCATGTGGACAATTGGGTATGGGGCACTAGTTGAGTGCCACCCGGATCCGAGATGTTACAAAGTGGTATTAGAGGAAATTTATTTTTTTGGTATTCCTTACTATTTAGTGAAATTAAATAGGTATAGGAATGAAATGGAGTTTCATAATAAATGTTTCCTGAGATTAGCTACCCTACGTACAGGGAAAAGCCAAATTGCCTCGAATTGACTTATGATTTTTGGATTTTGAGTTGTTGAAGTTGATTTGATTTCACCATTGAGTGAGGATCTTATTTTATGCTATTATTATTATTATTTTCATTGTGGTTCTATTTTGTTTCAACCCGATGAGATAATGGTATTCCATCTCATGCAGCAAAAATGCAATTGTTAGAAATCATGCTAGGAATTCTTGTCATGAAATTTAGAGAGAATTTCTGATATCATGTTTTTGTGATAGGTGGAATACTATATTTTCATACCATTGTGATAGGTATTGCGATAGATATGTCTGTTGTTGTAATAGGTGTATGGATGTTTTTTATTTCTCAATTATAATTTACATCAAGCTTTGGTCCCTGAGGTGTTTGGGCCCTCTTGGATCAGAATTTTGTGGATCATTTTTTCATTGAAAATGAATTTTTATGATGTGATATGTATATATAATTCCAAACATTGATTTGAAAAGATTATGGTCCCCCATGGGTTATAATTTGGTACACCATTGCTTTACTTTTCAAAAATAGTGGTTTCAGGGATGTTTCAAAAGTCTAATTCCTGGAAAACTAGACAACATAGTGTGTGGTTATATGAACACATGCCTTGTGTTCTTCTGTTCGTGGAGAAATTTGTTTCTTAAGTACACACCATGTACCCATGTGCATACGCCATATTATTGTGACTGTGTGTCTAGCCGTGTGAAGGATAACACATGGTGAGGGTGTTTGGACAGTGCATGTCGTGTACTACAGGTAAACACCTTGTCATTTTGTATAGGTCGACCACATATAGTTTGGGCCATGTAAAAGTACATTTCTAGGAGGGAAACATTTGAGTACACATCATGTGTCAGTCTTACACTTTATGTACCCAAGATGTTTTCATGCCAAGGTAGGTAGGGGTCCATTCCCATGTGAGAGTTTAAAGGGACACGTTGTGTTTGGGGTCTACACACCGTGTACTAAGATTTTTGTATACCACTGAGGTTTTTATCCTCAGGTTAAATTATTGTGATCTATAACTACATACCTTGATAAATAAGCTTAAATTGAGGTGTATGTTTACATTCTAGTGTCATGCCTTCATGAAGACCTCCAGTTGTATTCCAGGAGAGTGATGATGATCATACCCTGTAGGTGGTAGGACATGGGCTACCTGTGGATCCTCCAATTTTTCCAGTTGTTCAGTCAAACATAGGTGTTGAGGTACAGTTGTATGACAACTTTATGTGCTTCATACAAACCTTCAAGGGATCACTTCAGCCTACCAAATCAATGGTTTAGTTGACGTGAGTGTTCTAGTAGCAACATACACCAATGTTTTCAAGAAATGGTAGACCTCAGTCGGTAGAGTCATGGTTTGAGGCCATGATATCCATATTTTTGAATCTGAAGAAACCTACTGAGTGAAGGGTCAATATCACTACTTATATGTTGTGTGATTCCTCGAAGATGTGGTGATATGTTATCAATCAGAAAAAACTTCATCAAAATATGGCCTAAGAAGTGTTTCAGACTATAATCTCTAATTACTTGTATCCCAAGACATTGAGGGCTGACAAAGCGTGGGAGTTAATGTATATAGAGTAGGGAAATCTATCATTTATGGATTACTCTGCCCATTTTACTGAGCTCTAGTGCTTCACACCTATTCCAATGGGTGATGACCTGTCAAAGGCTAAGCGATTCAACGATGGTCTCAGGTCTGGAATTTGATCATAGGTGAATGTCTTCCATCTGACAACTGTATCAGCTATAGTAAACTGGGAACTCATTACTAAATGGAACCTGAGGGAATATGGAGGTGTGATCAAGGGAGGTTCGACACTAAGATCTGACATTTTATCGACCATTTGTAGGAAGCGTCATCTGGGGCCTTATTTCAGTGATAGTAGCAGTCAGAACTTATCATCAGGTAGCCAAATTAGGTGCTACCAATGTTATAGATTTGGGAATTCTAGACAAAATTGTATTATGAATCTAGTATATTTCCAATATTGTGGAAATATGGGCCATGTCCATCGTTTTTAGGGTGTTTCCTTCAGTATCTAGTGATATAAGATCTTCATCCACTCTATGTTCAAGAGCAGGGCTAGTAGAATCTCACCAATTAGAGGACTAGAGTGCATCATGCCATTCAGGGAGAGGTAATGGTCATGGACATGGTGGATAGACTCTAGTTTTTTAGAGGTAGCAGAGTGGATCCGCTCAGGGTAGCCAGGTAGTCTCACAGGGTCGTGGTATAGGAAAAACTTATACAGTGCAACCGAACCAGTAGGAGTTGGATCCTGGACCCTCTACTATCATAGGTACTATTTTTGTCACCTATGTTTTAGCTTCTTCACTTTTTGATATAGGATATTTACATAGTTTCATATCTAGGCCCGTTGTCGAGGGCTTTGGGCTATATTCTTTTACCTCTAATGATGTTATGAAACTAGAATCCTTGTTAGGGATTAAGATGGTAGGTGTGTGTTAGTGAAAGGATTTCCCCCTTAAGGTTGGAGGGTGTCACTTACATTGGGATATCTATGTACTAGAGATTACAGGCTTTGATGTAATCCTTAGAATAGATTGTTTGGTATCATTTCAGGCCATTTTTATTTATATCACCATAGGGTGAGTTTTAGGTCACTAGAAAGTGAATCTATTTTACACAAGGGACAGTGAGATGTATAGGCAATCCAAGTTGGACCTGAGAAACATGTGTTGAGTGGGATAATAGTACGGATTTCTAGTTTATATCTGGATGACCAGGGAACATGTCATATGGATTTCTTTCTAGTGGTTGATCATTTTAGGGATGTCTTCCAAGATGAATTTTTAGGCTTGCCTCTAGTAAGAAATGTGGAGTTCTCTATCGATCTAGTTCCAAGAGTTTCACCAGTGTCCATCTCTCCTTACAGGATGGCTACAATAGAATTATAGGATCTCAAGAGGAAAATATAGGATTTGGAGGCAAATGGTTTCATCTAACCTAGTACTTATCCTTGGGGTTTTCCATTCATTTTTGTGAAAAAGGTAGACTATAGCCTTAGAATCTGTGTCAATTATTGGAAGTTTAACCAGTTGACAGTTATGAACCGGTATCCTTTTGCAAGGATAGTTGGTCTCTTCGACCAACTTTGAGAAGCTTGAGTCTTCTTGAAAATTTATTTGAGATCTGGTTATCATCTGGTGCGTGTTAGATCATCATACTTACCTTGCACAACCTTCCAATGTATAAATGGTACGTACGAGTATGTGGTTTTGTCATTAGGTCTCACAAATGTGCTATTGGTTTTCATGGAACTGATGAACTGAGGGTTCCATCATTATCTGGATTCAATTGTTGTGGTTTTAGTAGATGATATCTTGGTGTACTCTCAAAATCGACACAACCATGCTGTATATATTGAGATCATATTGATTATAATTAAATAGTATTAGTTATATGATAAGTTTGAAAAGTGAAACTTTTGGATGGATCAGATTCACTTCCTAGGTCACATCATCTTGAAGATAGGAATATCACTGGACCAGTGAAGGTGAGAGCACTAGTTTCATGGGAGAATCCCAAGATCATCTTTGAGGTGCATAGTTTTTTGGGGCTAGATGGTTACTATATTTGTTTTTTAAAGGACTTCTCATGCTTATAAGTTGCTTTTATTATCCTTAATAAGAAGGGTGTGACATATGTTTGGTCAGATTCTTGCAAGATTCCTTTCAGGAGGTGAAAGGGAGTTTGAATTCAGTGTCGATACTGATTTCACCAGAGCCGGGTGGGAGTTACATTGTATACTTTCATGCATCAGGCATTAGGATCAGAGCATTTCTTATGCAAGAGGATTGAGTTGTTGAATACATATACCAGTATTTAAGGCCTCGTGAGATGAATTACCCGATGCATGATCTAGAGTTGGTTGTAGTTTTTCGTGCTTTACGGTATTGGATACATTACTTACTAGGAGAGCATTTTTTGGTTTACAAAGACAACACAATCCTAAAGTACAAATTTACTAATAGTGATCTGAATCTGAGGTAGTTAAGGTTGGTGGAATACCTTCAGTCCTTCGACTTCAAGCCTACCTACACGCCTAGGAAAGGTAATGCAGTGGCTATTGCCTTTAGCAGGATGACATAGATACAGGCTATGTTGGTGGATAGTGGTGAGTGGAAGCTTATTGGATTATTCTATGATATGAATTTGAAGGTGTATGATAGACAGGGGCATAATTTTCTCTCATCCTTAGCTATTACCTCTACCCTTCTAGACAGAGTGAAGATGAGGCAGTTTCCATATTCTAATGTCCTACTTCTATAGGAGGGTAAGTCAGGTGAGGACCCTCCTCTTTGTTGGATGATGGAAGATGATGAGATCCTTCATATCCATGGACGTGGTTGGGTCCTAGTGCATATACATGAGGAGTTGATGAGAGAGTTTCATGATTCAGTTTGGGTAGTATATCCAGGGGTCACCAAGATGTATCGTGACTTCTCCCATCAGTATTGGTGGCTGAGTATGAAAAATAGGTATCTGGTTTTGTTAAGAGGTGCTCCACCTATCAGCAGGTGAATGCATAACATTTGTGACCAGATGGGATTTTATAGCAGTTCTCCATTCCAGAGTAGAAATGGGATGATTTCATGATGGATTTTATAACGGTTTTACTAAGGTCACGTCGAGGTAATGATGTTGTGTGAGTAGTTGTTGATAGGCTTATGAAGGTCACTCATTTCTTGCCTATCAAGGAGACCATCGGTGTTGGTGATCTCGAAAAGTTGTATATCCAAGAGGTGGTACGACTACATGGGGTCCCACTCAATATCATTTTAGATAGGAATTCCCACTTCACATATCATTTCTAGAAGATTTTTCAGAGGGCGCTGGGTACAAAGGTGCACCTGAACACAACATACCACCCTCAGACTGATGGCCAGTCATAGCATACAATACAGGTGATAGAAGACATTATGCGAGCATGCATCCTAGATTTTTGGGGCTCTTGGGAGAAGAAAATTCCCCTTGTTGAATTAACCTACAATAATAGTTATCAGGTGATGATACAAATGGCACCTTACAAAGCCTTATATAGTAGGTCATTCCACTCTCCCCTATGCTGGTTGGAGGTAGGTGTGGAATCTTTACTGGGATCACATTTTATGTAGGAGACTTATGAGTAGGTCTAGTTGATTCATAAGAGAATGGACACTAGAAAGTCTCATCATATATTATATGATGATCACCGCATATGACCTATAGAGTTCAAGGTTGAGGATCAGGTCTTCTTGCGTGTTTCACTGAGGATGGGACACAAGAGTATCAGGAGACTGGGTAAGATTTCATTGAGATGTGTTGGTCCGTTTGAGATTTTGGAGAGGGTTGGGACGGTTTCCTATCAGTTTCATTTACCTCATAAGTATTGGTCTATCCACATCATATTCCATATATCTCAGCTATGCCACTATCACCCATACCCATCTCACGCCTTTCAGCCCAAGGAAGTTGAGTTACAGGTATATGGGTCTTTTGAGGAGCATCTTATTCGTACTTAGGATCATAGCATGAAGGTTCTCCATGTCCGATGTATTCCTTTGGTACTGGTGATATGGAATCATGTATGAGTGTAAGAAAAGACTTGGTAGAGGGAGGCCAATATATGATAATAATGACTGGAGTTGTTCTTAGATATTTCTTCATCACCCTTGGAAGGGAAATTTGGGGACGAATTTATTTTAGGGAGAAGTTTTTAAGAACACATTTCTTCCTTTGAGGTACAGATCTTTACTTTTAAGTTTATACTTAAGAATGTGAGGGAAATAAGTCAATGGATGGTATTAGGAATTTTATACAACATTAATTAGGCCTACACACCGTGAAATTTTATATACACATTGTTTATGGTGGGATAAACTCCATGTAATCCTAGTATACTACCATGTAATGGTCTGGATAGAAATTGTACAAACATGACGTGTAGTTTCAAGTACATGCAATGTAATTTTTTTTATTAAATCAAGAAGTAGTGTCATTTTTGGTAGATGGAAAGAAACAAGCCCTCTTTGTGAGCATCACACCCACGAAAAATCCAAATGGGAATTCTTCTCCCGTTTTGTTATCCAGAACTCGATTCGAACACTGTTGAATCCGTTTAGACCCTCTCAGTGAGTGCTCAATTCCACTTGAGCCTTAATTTTTTATTTCTTCTCTCATCCTAGTTGTCTAGGGTTGATTTGTTTACTCATTTTGTTGATATACTCCAATTAAGGTCAAATTAAATATTTACACTGGTTCAAGAGAGTCATAATAACACATGGTAGGTGGTCTTGTACCTTTCATGAATTTTCAGGTTGTTTATATGTTTTGTAGTGTCATTTTTTCAGGTTTAGGGTGTCAACTTGAATAGAATTGACCAATATTATTTCCTAATTTCGATTGGGTAATTTATTAATTGATCTAAATCGTGTTTGAGAACGTTTTACTTGACTAAGGGCCACCCCATGGGTTCATTTTCCTCATATGACCATTGTTTAGCAATTAGGCATAGGATTCATATGGGAATTCCTTGTTCCCTTTTTAAGGGTTTCTAAAAATGAAATTGGTTTATTGAATATTGACCACGTGAGATAATAAATATTTAAGATATGTTGTAGTTTAACTTACATGTTGCTTTTTATTAATTCAACCTATGTGGGTATTTGAAAGTCCAAGCCTTATGAGGCTAGTTGTTGCTTGTTTTTATTGGATTCCTGAGGTTTAGGTTGTGTTATGACTGAGGGAGAGGTCTTTCTATGCACGAGGTTGAGGTTGTGTTATGCCTGAGGGTGAGGTTGTGTTGTGCCTAAGGGTGAGGTTGTGTAGTGCCTGAGGGTGAAATTTTGTTGTTCCTGCAGGTGATGGTTTGTTATGCCTGAGGGTAGGGTTTTACTACTGCTTACTTTTTAGTACTTATGAGTTTACTACTTTCACTATTTCTACACTATTGTTGTATATACTTACTGACAGATAGGCACATATCTTTGGGTGGTTTCCTACTAGGATTTATTTCTCACACCCTATTTGGATTATTCTTTGGGCCCAAGAAGATTATATGAATTTAGATGTTGATCAGGGAAAACACCCTTCTACTGGTACTTGATTTTCTACTTAGGAGCAGTAGAGCATGGGACCAAGATGAGGCTTGTGATGATTCTTAGTTTTCTTTTTTTCTTTTGAGATTTTGGAATATATATTGTGAATCATTGCAGTGTACCTATTTGGGATATTTCTTATAACATGAACCTGTAGCATCATTCTTGTATGTTATGATATCTAATTAATTATATTATCAGTCTTTTCTTGTTTACTTTAGTTGTATGATAATTAATGCTTTTTCTATTTTATGATTATCTATTTCGCTATGTTACACTATTCCAATGTGGGCATATTTCCCCACTATCATACCCTAGGATCTCACTGCTAGTCGGCAGCCTCTGGCATTTGGGGAAATTCACTTGAGGCTATATGGCTAACCAGGAATGGGGCACCAGTGGATCAACACTCGGATCCGGGACATTACACAACCTCAATTCTAGTTAATAGACATGAAATCCCTATGACACTAGGTCTGACTAGGATAGGCCATCATTCCCTATTTTTATCTCCTCTTTCAGTCTAGATAGACCATGATTCCTCTTTTTTTCCTCACAGGTCCAACCACACAATACAATCATACCCGCATTTCATGCCACACTAGGTCATTTTACCTCATTATATTACCCAATCCAATCATTAATTCATAAATAATGTCTAAATACAATCCTCTTATAGGTCTAATGAGCAATTATGGTTCCACATATCACCTTAGTACCTTGAATAGATTAAAAATACAACATATAATAATTATAACACATAGAAAAAAGGAATATCATATAGAGACACACATAGCATATCATGAGTGAGATAAAAAAGAAAAAATCATGTACACATGTGATTAAACTCAAAATGGTCTAAAGTATATAAGAATACAATTTTATATCATGATAATAATCTTATACATTGAATTTTCATGGTATGGAACTTCCTATATTATGGTTTTTGATGAAGTACTCCAAAGTTTTCTAAGGACGGGAGCCCGAACCATGTCTCACACCAACAGAAAACTATATTTTTTATCAAGGATGCCTAACTCAGGTTCTATTTCTTGGAGAAAGTGTTTTAGAAAGGATAATCAAAAAGATTACTCATCAAGAAGGGTGGTTTTTGTATCACATACATTATGTATTATTCCAATGGAACCAATTCTGAGGTATGTCAAAGGGGTGGGTCCTCGATTCACTGGATCTATTGTAAATTCAAGAACGGATCATGAGTTCCTTTCCAATTACAGTATATAACCTTAGATATAGAAAAATTACATAAATACACAAAATACTATCATTAGAGAATATATTCAAGATGATATTCAATAATAAGAGAGTCTCAAGATGATCGATCTAAGGAAACTTCCATGTGAACGGTGGAAGTTTTTAATTCTGTTTATATAATCAATCATCTTAAGAATCTGTTCTTCTTCAATATCATCTTGAATTTCCTTCTAGTTGAAATTTTTGTTGGTTGATTAATTTTCATTATCAATACTTAAGGTTCTATTCAAGAATTGGTGAAAAATTTAAGATCCATTTTTGAATCCACAATGAATCTGGTGAATTAGAGAACCCTCCATCGACATACCTCAAAATTGGTTCTGTTAGAAGACACATTAAGGGATGTGATTCTAGAACCACCCTTATTGACATGGTGACATCTTTTTTCTCCTTTGTAACCCTATTTATTGATGAACCAGAATATGTGTTATCCATACTTGATGAAAAATGTGGTTTATTATGGGTGTGCAACATGGTTCAGGCTCCAATCCTTAATGATAATTAGATTAATTCCTCAGAAACCTTATGGTATGAGGTTACTTACCATGTAGATACTTTTTTTTATGACCATTAAAATTACATGAAGTTGTTTGATATTCCTTAGACCATATTTAGTTTGATCATATGTGTGTTTGTTTTCTATTTCCTATCCCACTCATGATATGCTATGTGTTCCACTATATGATATGCCCAATTGTTATGTGGTGTACTTGGTATATGTCCTATTTTTATTCTATGCATGGTACTAAGGCAACATGTGGACCCATAATTGATTAGTGGCCCTATAGGGGGAGCATGTTTAGGAATTGTGTACGACTTGATAACAAGACCATGATAGATGATAGGGTATAATTTCCTAGTGTGTCCTGACTTAGGGTAATGATAGTCTTATGTGATCAGAGATATGAGGTGATAGGGGGAATGATGACATATTTCACCTAACTTAATAGATAAAAATAAGGAATTATGGCCTAGTATAGTCTAACCTAGAATCCTAGGGCCTATACGACTATTGAACATCCTCGATGCTCACTCCTTTACTTGAGAAATTTTCAGGACTAATCTAATGTTCTTCTACCATGGAGATGAGGCAGGCACTACTACAAATCTGACCTATATCCATGAACCTATAGCCACGGTTCTATAGGTCCGTGGCTATATCTTATATACTGCCACGTTAATATCTTCATCTGTGGCTATATGCAGCAGCCCTGTTTTTTCCCCAAACCTATCGGGCTACTTCTCCCCCCCCCCCTCGCAATTCCTCCTCCTCGCCGCGCCCTCCTCCTCCCCGAAGCCTCCTCGCCGACGCCTCCTCCACGCCGCACCCTCCTCGCCGCGCCCTCCTCGTCGCGCCCTCCTCCTCGCCGCGCCCTCCTCGCCGATGCCTCCTTGCCACACCCTCCTCCCTGACGCCTCCTTGCTGACGCCTCCTCCGCGTCGTGCCCTCCTCGCCGCGCCCTCCTCACCGCGCCCTCCTCCTCGCCACACCCTCCTCGCCGCACTCTCCTCGCCACGCCCTCCTCCCCAAAACCTCCTCGCTGATGCCTCCTCCGCGCCGCGCCCTCCTCGCCGCGCCCTCCTCGCACAGGTGTGTTAATGATGGGTGCTTCGATTCTTCTACTTGTCATAGTGTTTACTTGATAAGGATTCTTCGATTCTTCTATTTGATAGCCCCTTCAAGAATTTTACCTACACTCGATACTACTCGGATAGCTGTAGTGCTTCATCTATCTTCATTTCCATGAGTTCTAATTATTGTAGAAACCATTCCATCATCTACTCTATCGAATCCAATTTCATCTCCATTATAGGATGCACTGACCATGATCCACATACACTACCAAATCTCTAAATTAAAGCACCAAATTTGTTCTATTTTGAACTTTAAATTTTATGAATTAATGTATATGTTTACACTTATAGGAGATGAAATTTTGGAAATCAAAGGTATTTAGTCAACAAGAAAAAAAGGAAAATTTTTTCCAATGATCTCAAATGAATAGAGCATCTACACCATGGGAGTAATAGTTTAAATTCTGTGTTTTTTATACTTAAACTTGAAAATTAACTTCTTTTTTTTAGTTGAAATAAATGGTTGGAAGTTGCCTTTTAATAAATAATGTATGATGAAATCATCTTGTTAAATCTGTTGGTTGTTGCTTCCTTTTTTACTACCTTTGTGTATTGAAATTCTGGTGTTTATGCTTATTTTAATGTTATACTGAAAATCATTTTTGAACTTCAAATGTTAACAGGAATCTAATTTAAAACCCATGAATATGTGTTGAAGTTGTTAATATAGTAACTAGTGGGTATCATTCATGCATTTTGTGTGATTGTTTGAACTCTATGTTCTTCATTTCTTTTGTTTTTAATATATTAGTTATATGCTTTGTTTTTAATTAGATAAAAAAAATCATTATTGTTACAAATTAATGCATATATCTAATTAATCATTTCTACCATAGGATGAGGTGGTTTGTGTTGGTTCTAATGTGGGCACGTTGCCATGCAACCGACAAGCAAGGGGGAATATCCATTCTTGTTAATGGGAATCTATGTGAACTTCACTTCTCAGTTATTGGTTTTGATTAGAGTGATATTAACATATTATTTTTTTCACATGTAGTTTTACAAACATAAAATAAAAATTTAATCATAGTTTTTTGGTTGCAATTCTAAAATCTTTTTTATGAGCTGAATTCTACGGTACTCAATTGCTGTGCTCGATATGATTGTATCACCTTCTTTCTTCCATAAACCTTTTATAGTTTGATGAAGATAGGGTGCAACTGGTGATGAAATTTTTGAAGCTCTAATTTCTAATAGTAACTTTTCAAAACAAAACATTTTCCTATCAAGTAAGATTTGATTTGTGGTTATTGCATCTACTATTTTTGCAGGATACATGTTTGTATTCAGGCACATAAACTCAAATATATTTCTTATCAATTATTTATTCTCTACATAATTACTTCTGATTTATTTTGATCTTTTTTTTCTTTTTTTTCTTGTAGGTAAAATATAGGCTTAGGGTGAAAAATAAATATGCACCCAAAGTACTCTTAAGGCACCATTTTGTATGATGGTAACATGTTGGTAAGTTCATTTATTTATTTTTACCATAATACATCATGTATGTTGAGAGGGGTCTTTGATTTGTGGTTCTTGCATCATATATTTTGGTCTTTTGTTATATTGGTTGAAAATAGTCATTTTATGTCTTGAAGTGTTTTTGATAATATCTTCGGGATATATTGAAGTATGATAGGGGCTGGGTGGAGGGGGGTAGGGGGCAGGGTGGATGGGTGCAGGGGGCAGGGTGGAGGGGGGGAGGGCGCAGGGGGGGAGGGGTGTCTGGGGGGAGGGGTTGTCCGGCAGGGGGGGCTGTCCGGCAGGGGGGAGGGTTGTCCCGCAGGGGGGGAGGGTTTTCCAGCAGGGGGGAGGGTTGTCCAGTAGGGGGGAGGGCTGTCCAGCAGGGGGGAGGGTTGTTCAGTAGGGGGAGGGCTGTCCAGCAGGGGGAGGGGTATCCAGCAGGGGGGAGGGGTGTCCAGGCAGGGGGAGGGGCTATCCAGCAGGGAGGGAGGGGTGTCCAGGCCGAGGGAGGGGCTGTCCAGTAGGGGGGAGGGGTTGTCCAGTAGGGGGGAGGGGTGTCCAGCAGGGGGGAGGGGTGTCCAGCAGGGGGGGTGTCCAGCAGGGGGGAGGGGTGTCTAGCAGGGGGGGTGTCCAGGCAGGGGGAGGGGTTGTCCCGTAGGGGGAGGGGTGTCCAGGCAGGGGGAATTAAATAGGACTTAGACTTGGTTCATGCTATGAATTCTTCCCTTATTTATGAAATTGTGGAAAGATCCCAAAACACTCCTATATATTTAACAGGGGTGAGTGGTATGTGAAAATCATCATGAATATTCTATATACAGATGAACAAAAAATATTCTTCAGGAAAATGTTGGATTAAGGAGTATTTCAACTACTTTCACCATGAAATGAAATATAAAACCCTCTCATTATCCTACCATTTGTAGTTTGAGAGATTTAGTATGGTTTTCTTCTATAGAATCAAGCTGAATTGGAACATAAACATCCAATAGAGATCTTCCCACCATGTAATTGATTGAGTCGATGAACCGGTGTACCCTACAAATGTTGGTCCCTGTAATTTTTGTATAAAGATCTTTGGTTTCACTACTTCTTTTTTAGGGTTCCCCATCATGGAATCACAACGGGACACAAAATGGGTCAAATTCTTCTTTGGGTCCCCTAAACCATTGAAAATTGGAAATGTAGTGTTTTCCAAATTTAGTGGGGAAAATTCAGATCACCCCCTTTAGGCTAAGGCTTGTTTTATAGTTGTACTAATTCCCACTATACCTTTATGGATTCTAATCAATCCATTAGAGAATCAATAGTTTTTATGAGCCCTTGAGGAATGTATAGCTGAGAAGGAGCACGAATAGGTGCAACAGCAGGTAGAGTAAAATGTGGCAGCCCTATTAGTATATGTCATGTGTAACCTATAGGGTGAGGTCTGTAATGATGCTCCTAGACATGTTTTGGTTGTGTAAAAAATGTTGGGAACTCTCTATTTTCTATTTCTTGATTCATGTATGTTGGTTGTTGGTACCCCATGTTGATAAGATGTTTCATCTTAATTCTTGTTGCGGTAGAGAACCCTCTTTGATAAGGTGATCCAATTTGGGAGTACGGGTTGAGGATCTGCTTATAGAATATATCCAGCAGGAACGCTACCTCAGAGAAGTTATTCATTGATTCTTCTCAATTATTTCAATTCTTCTACCTATTTAGAAAATCCTTCCTCATGTGTAAGGGGTTCAACCACTTCAGTATGTGGTTGCAGTGTATCTTTAATTTTACTATTTTCCTTGGTGGATAATATCTAAGGAGGTAATCATGGAGTGGTTGAGTGAATTCCAAATTTCAGGGAAAGCATCTGAAGGTTGTAAGAATTGGATGGTCCAAGAATTATTAAACATATAGGGAATTGTTAGCTTGTACCCCTTAGAAATGAAGGTTGTAAGAATTGGATGGTGATCAGAATCGTGCTTTACTAGAGTGACATAAGAGATGGTTTTCCAACATCCATGAAGAGAGTGATTACCAAAGGCACAGTCAACCCTACAGGCCCTACTTCCATTTAGATTCCTCCTATACCAAGTGTATTTGGCACCAATCAGATTGGTTTCAATAAGTTTTAATTCCTCAATACAAGCTTTGAAATATCTCATTGTGGTAGTATTGGAAACATGTCCAATCTTGTCATCTGCATGTAAAATAGCATTGGAATCTCCCATTATAACCGAGGGATCTAATATAACTCTTGAAATCTCATTCATGTGTTTCCAATGAGTTCTTCGACTGATGTAACAGTAGAAAGCATAAACCATTTAACAAAAAGATATCTGACCCTCGTTAAGGAAGGTGCAAGTGATAATTTGGTTGTCCACTCAAAAAATGGAAGGATTAGTAACATAATTATGGAAAACCAAGAAAATTATTTCAATACTAGTGATATCTTTCACAGAACATAGAAAAGAATTACCATTTTGGGAAAAAAAAACCAGAAGTGATGTTATTAGATTTTAGCTCAGAGATGCCAATGAAATCAGGTTTCTATTTACTCACAAGAAGCCTAAGGAAACATAATGTTCTAGGGTTGGCTAGCCCCTGGAAATTCTAGAAGAGGATACACATCATTCTTTCTGAATGGGGGAAAGTCCCCCTTTCTGTTATTTCTCAGTTTCACTTTTTTAATTGGAGCTTCTCAATTCTCTCTTGTTGGAATGGTTGGTCGAATAAACTTGCTTTATAGTGAGCTGGATCCCCAACCTAAAATAATCTTCCCTGGTTTGTAATCCTTTCATTATAGGGTATGAATCTTTTATACTGATGTTTATATGTTGAGAAGGTGTGTGCTCTGACAATTGCATAGAGAGAGAAGCCTGAGAAAATCCAGCTGCAAGTCTGTCATCCATATCAACTGTTTTTAATAATTCTGAGGTAATGAACTCCAAAAGAGGGATTCAGACTGCAGATTTAAAGAAAAAGAGAGAATATAATCCGATACCAGTTTCAGCATGAACAAATCCTTGGTATTCTTATTCCTCTACTAAGTCTTCCTAGGATTTACTAGTAGTAGGATTGTTATCCCAGGTGACCTCTTTTTAACCTTCTTTGTATTTTTTTTCTAACATAGTGTTTGGTATTAATATTTTTCCCTTTCAGAGCATCTTTCAACGAAGTATTAATAGAGGATGCCTTGCAGAATTTCTGTACAATTCTGCACATATCAGGGGGTCTAGGGGGGGAGGGAGGGGTGTCTGGGGGGGGGGGGGGGTCCATGGGGGGTGTCTAGGGGGGAGGGAGGGGTGTCCAGGGAGTTTTCTAGGGGGGAGGGAGGGGTGTCCAGGGGGGTTGTCTAGGGGGGAGGGGGGATGTGCAGGGGGTGCAAGGGGGGATGTCCAGGGGGGTGCAAGGGGGGATGTGCAGGGGGTGCAAGGGAAGCTATACAGGGTGGGTGGCAGGGGGTCAGGGGGATGATCCTCGCATTTGGCATCTCTCAAATAAAGAGTCGTTAAACTCTTTTATTTTCTTAATCTTCACTTCCAACTGAGCATCACTGACATTCATGGATACTTTATGCAATTTCTCCAAAGCATGGATCACTTTTTTAACAACATTTTCAAACACTTTTCACATAAACTCTTTGAAATTCTTCATCATCTTGAAAAAATCTTTCATTGCAGGGGTGGGGGGGTGTCCAAACATGCATTCTGTTTTCATTATTTTGTTTGTTCTATTGCATTCTGTTTTTGCATTCTGTTTTTGATTAGTTATTATTTTTGTTTGTTCTATTGCATTCTGTTTTTGTTATTTTGTTGTTTTTAAATTTCTGTTGTTCTGGAAACATGAATTCTATTTTTTCCATGTACATCAACAATCCCCATGACGAGATGTCAACACAATTCATCTTGTTGATGTATACAGGTGGGGAATGATATTTCTCTACCATTTCCCAACGAATAGAGGATTCCTTGAAAAGTACTAATCTCAAGTCCAGGGAAACTCCATCAGCCCCAAGAAAAAATAGTGGGGGGCAGGTGTGATTTCATTTCTGATAAAAAGTTCTGGAATTTGAAACTGATGAATTATTCACGTGTAAAAGCTTTTTGAGTTTTCAATGGCAATCTCTACCTTATCTACTGGTAATGTTTGTGTTTTCCTGCAGGGTCTCAAGCAGGAAGTTATTGTTGATTTAGAGGAACAGTGTCATGCATACAAGCGAAGAGTGGTACACTTTGTTCATTTGATATATCAAATTTGGTTTTCCTGCACTTAGAATGTTATGTGTTATCTTGTGCTATTTTTAATCATGGCTGCTACTAGCATCTATTCAGACTTACTAGTTTGGTTATTTATACAGGAATCCATATCCCTTGGGAATGTATATCTTGAATATGGTATTTTATTCTCATGATTTTATTCTATGTAATTGAATCGTTTCTATAGAGAATTTCATTTTTTTTCTATGAGGTTGAGGTAGGGTCCCTCTCCTAGCCCATTTAATTCGAGAATGTTTTAAATTGAATTTAGTTTCCTTCTTAATTTTTCATGTTTATATTAAATTGCAATTCTTGAATAAGTGTTAGTTCAGATAATTATTTCGTTTGATAAATAAGTCCCGGTTTTTTAATAAAACCCCTCCAACGGAGGTGCGCTGTCTGCGAAAACTCACAGTGGTATACCTTGCTTAACATTATTGCATTGATGTTTTCCTTATACTTGATGTCATTGTTAGTCATAAAACACACATCGTACTTGACCCTTTTTATATCCCTATAGGGGGTTTCCCTCTTTTTATTAAAACAATTGTTTGAACCAAGACAATCTTTAAGTGCCGTTAGACTTTTAAGATGGGTCCCATGTTGTGTGACCATGTCACATGGCATGTGATATTTAAATCCAACCAAAAGCCCAGTTCCACAGCCCAGGGGTCCCACAGTACCAGTAATGTCAGATTACATGTTATGTAACCTGTGATTTTCCTGATCCCATGGGGTATTCCTCTAGGTATTCCTACACATTTCTAGATATCCAAACCTCACCGAATTAGGTATATCAGGGGTCATCCAATCCTCTAGTCATCACAGATTAGAATTCATTTCTTTAAATCTTATGAGAAAACATCCTTTCATGTCATCCATATCATCCTATTTGAATCTAAGTGGAAGATGTTGCCCCACGAATGTCGCTGGACCGGGCCAACACGTTGTGGTCACGCTGCGGTCATGCCGCAGTCACGCCGTGGTCACGCCGTGGTCATGCCGCGGTCACGCCGCGGTCACGCCGCGGTCATGCCGCGGTCACGCCGTGATTTGGCCCTGCTCCAGGACGACACCCTGCGGCGGTTACTCCTCCAGGACGACACCCTGCGGTGGTCACGCCGCAGTCACGCCGCGGTCAGGCCGCGGTCAGGCCGCGGTCACTCCGCGGTCACGCCGCGGTCACGCCGTGATTTGGCCCTACTCCAGGACGACACCCTACGGCGGTTACTCCTCCAGGACGACACCCTACGGCGGTCATGCCGCGGTCACGCCGCGGTCACGCCGTGATTTGGCCCTGCTCCAGGACGACACCCTGCGACAGTTACTCCTCCAGGACGACACCCTACGGTGGTCACGCTGCGGTCACGCCGCGGTCACACCATGATTTGGCTCTGCTCTAGGATGACACCCTGTGGCGGTTACTCCTCCAGGACGACACCCTACAGCGGTCACGCCGTGGTCACGCCCCGGTCATGCCGCGGTCACCCTGCGGTCACGCCGCGGTCATGCCGCGGTCATGCCGCGGTCACGCCGCGGTCACGCCGTGGTCACGCCGTGGTCACGCCGCAATCACGCCGTGATTTGGCCCTGCTCCAGGATGACACCCTGCGGCGGTTACTCCTCCAGGACGACACCCTGTGGCAGTCACGCCGCGGTCACACCGCGGTCACACCGCAGTCACGCCGCGGTCACGCCGCGGTCACGCCGTTATTTGGCCCTACTCCCGGACGACACCCTGTGGCGGTTACTCCTCCAGGACGACACCCTGCGGCGGTCACACCGCGGTCACGCCGTAGTCACACCGCGGTCACTCCGCGGTCACGCCGTGATTTGGCCCTGCTCCAGGATGACACCCTGCGGTGGTTACTCTTCCGGGACGACACCCTCCAGCGGTCAAGCTGCGGTCATGCTGCGGTCAGGCCGCGATCACGCCGCGGTCACACCACGGTCACGCCGCAATTTGGCCCTGCTCCAGGATGACACCCTGGGGCGGTTACTCCTCCTTAGAGAAACATTGAATGGTTAGCTCTATAATTTTTCATATTTCCTCATTCCTGAACTATATCTCCTCTCAGTGCTGGCTCTCATCCATCTTTCCACAAAACGTGCATAACAAGTGGTACAAAGGCTCAATTCAACTGAAAACATTGGTTTGGAATTGTCTGGTATATTTTACTATACATGTATCACATAATATTTGTTCGGTAATTATTCTTTTTCCTCATCCTATTCACATGTTGTCCGAACCAGATCATCCTCATCCTCTGCACATGTCGTCTGAACCGGACCAGCCTGTTGTGATGGTTCCCACAACCGTTTGACTGAATTTCACACCAAACCAAGCCCTGCTAGTGACTATTTTTCGATGCACTATAAAAATCCCATGGCCAACCCACCAAAATCAAACCAGCTATTCCAGGGCCATTTCCACTCTCACTAAAAAATCCAAACTCAAGCCCTACTACAATTCCAAGCTCCCACTTCAATTTAGCCACTATGAACTCCTTCCCAGTCCCCCACCATTTTTCAATCCACCTAGGCAACCCATCCACAAATTGACCACCAATCAGGTCTACCCACCTCTCAACTTCTAAGCCACCAACCCCACATTTTCCACCAGGCATCCCACTTTAAAACCATTCCAAACCTCACCCAATTCTAACCAATTAAACCAGACCCCTTAACATTTTAATCCCTCATCTAAATTCCTGTTCCAACTCACTTATTTTAGACCCAATCAGCCCTGCCACATTAGAAAAACAAGAGCAACCTACTTAAAATCCAGTCCAACTTAGTTTCCTTCATGCTTTCCCCCATGAGTCCACAGCCTCACCTCAACCAAATTATTAACCACCTGGACACCAGGAAGCCACAAGAAGAGAGAGAAGGTTTATAGATTTGTTTTTTAATATTTTATTCCATTGGAAGAGAATTTTTTGGATGTTGCCACTTGTAATGAGGTACTTAATTTCCTCTCCCTCTTTCTTCCATTAAATATTAGACAGATCCTATGTAAAAAAATCATTCTCCACCTCCGGGGAAGGAACTCTCAGCTACCATTCTTATGTTCTTCTTCCTGCTAATGAATAAAATTCCCCAAGTATATTGGGAAAATTTTATTCATTTTTCTTCATTTACCTCTGCTTACTTACTGCTAATTTCAGCAGCCGGATTCGGTCTTTTAGCAATAGCCCATGACATCCATCCGTTGTCTAGGGGGTCCAGTGGGGGGGGGTCTGTCCTGGGGTGTCTAGGGTCTAGGGGGGGTCTGTCCTGGGGGGTAGGTTCTGGGGGGTGTCCATGGTCTGGGGGGCTGTCCAGGTTCTGGGGGGGTCTGTCCTGGGGTGTCCAGGGGTCTGGGGGGGGGGGGGCAGGACTGGCAGGGGTGTCCAGGGTCTGGGGGGGGGGTCTGTCCTGGGGTGTCCAGGGTCAGGGGTGTCCAGCAGGGGGAGGGGCTGTCCAGGCAGGGGGGAGGGGTGTCCAGCATGGGGGAGGGGTGTCCAGGGGGGTGGTCTAGGGGTGTCCAGGGGTGGTGGTCCAGGGGGAGGGGTGTCCAGTAGTGGTGTCTATTGCTGGTATTATTTTTTGGAATTCAACAGATTATGCAAGGACTCAGCGAATGGTCCTTCAACAGATTATGCAAGGACTCGACGAATGGTTCTTCCACTTCTTCCTCTTCTCCCCCAAAATGTAACTCTCTCTCTCTCTGTACTGCTTGCTCTCAATACAGAAATTTACCATTGTACCTTCTTATTTTTCTCCTCTCCCAATTTTATTCCTAAAAAAATGTGTGTCCTCTGTTTCAATCAACCTTCAGCACACCTTCTTTACATCTTCAACTTGTATTCCTTCCACCTATTTCGCAAATAATATGTGCCAAGAAATGTATGTTCTGTGTTGTTCTCAGTGGATATAGCATGGTTATACCAACGGATGAAAATTCATCAGTGGCTATATGTGCGATTTGGCCAATATTCTCTTGGGATCCTCCTACGGAACCCTCCCCGACTCACTCCCCTCCCCCGACGCACTCCCCTCCCAGGACGACTGCGCCTCCCCCCTCCCCGGACGACAGCGCCTCCCCCGACGCCGAAAGACTCCCCTCCTCCCCCGACGCACTCCCCTCCTCCCGATGACCTCTCCTCCCCGGACGACCGCACCTCCCACGATGGACTCCCCTCCTCTGGTCACCATTAATATATTTGAGGGCTAACTTGGATTATCCCTTCATATCCATTTGGGGGAAATAAATATCATCTGATAACTGATGACCAGTAATGAGAGCCTAATAATTTGCCTCATCATCAGTGAAACCTTATAAAAATAGGAAAAAGTATGATTGGACGTCTTGTGTTGGTGTGATAAAGACAACCACCTGACCTACTCAATTAAGATTGGAATTATTAAGCATTATTTCAGTCAATCTTTGAAAATCACCATCAAAATATGTTTTCTAATACTCTTTGACATGATCCACTAAGAGGGTAGCCTCATTTGGGAAATCAACATTCAGGGGTAGTTCTTCAGGGGTGGATGTGTGTCCAGTGGGGCTGTCCAGTTGGGGCATGGGGGCTGTCCAGTGGGGTGAAGGGGGCAGGGGGCAGGGGGCAGGGGTGTCCAGCAGGGGGAGGGGTGTCCAGCAGGGGGAGGGGCTGTCCAAGCAGGGGGAGGGGTGTCCGGCAGGGGGGAGGGCTGTCCAGGGGGTGTAGGGGGTGTCCAGTGGGGCTGTCCAGTTAGGGCATGGGGGCTGTCCAGTGGGGTGCAGGGGGGGCATGGGGGACTAAGGGGGGAATGGGGGTGCAGGGGGGTGTTCAAGGGGGCTGTCCAGGGGGTTGCAAGGGCGTGCAAGAGGGATGTACAAGAACCTAAGCCTGTGCAGGATATGAATGTCTCTATAGAGAAAATGCAGTGCTGTCCAGATCTGGAAAATATCATAAAACATCCCACATATACTTCACAGGCACCAGGTATAACTATTTCACCACATATAGATAGTGAGCACAGTGCTATAAAGTCTGGTAACTCTATTTCAAAACATAATTCCAATGTTTTGTTTAATGTAGTACTACATGAAATGCAAGAAGATTTTATCTGAGGATGATCAAGTGTGACCATGATTTCACCAAGTAGTTTGTTTAGTTGATAAATAGTTTTTCTGGTAATGTTTTCCAATTTAAAATATGTTTTATTTTATTTCCATAAACATTTTATAGTTTATCCTATTTTATTTTCCAGACTGATTATATGTATGTTTTCCTAGATTACTCATATATAGCTACTTCTGAATTTTGTTTCAAGTGTTTCCCAAGTCCTACTAAGAACCTATAGTATGGGGTGGTCCTACTAAGAACCTATAGCAGGGGGCCAATGTCCAACAGGGGTCCAGTGTCCAGCAGGGGTAAATATGCAGGGGGAGTCCAGTGTCCAGGGGGGAGTCCAGTGTCTAATAGGGGTAAATATGATTTGGGCATCCCAAGAACTAGTTTCCAGGGGGGAGTCTTGTGTCCAGCAGGTGTACAAGGGGGCTAGTAGGGGTGGGGGGGAGTATGGGTCCAGTGTCCAGTAGGGGTCAGTGTCCAACAGGGGTAAATATGCAGGGGGAGTCCAGTTTCCAGGGGGGAGGGAGGGGGGTGCTGTCCAGGGAGGGGGGGGGGGGTGCTGTCCAGGCAGGGGGGGTGTCCAGCAGGGGGGAGGGGTGCTAAACATGGTCTGTAAATCTGATGTAGTTCAGTCTATTCTTGTCTTATCTCATGCTGCTAAACATGTCAGAATTGGTGAATTAGTACCTGTTAAACCTGAATCTGGCAGTGCTGAAGATGTTGTGGTTATCAGATCAGATAAACTTGGTTATCAGATCAGGGGGTAGGGGGACTAGCAGGGGACTGACAGGAGGCCTAGCAGGGGGCCTAGCAGGGGGCCTAGCAGGGGGAAGGTGGGCTAGCAGGGGGCAGGGGGGCTGGCAGGGGGCATGGGGGGCTGGTAGGGGGACTAGCAGGGGGGGACTGGCAGGGGGTGGCAGGGGGGACTGGCAGGGGGCAGGGGGGCTGGCTGGAAGGGGGGGAAAGCAGGGGGTGGCAGGGGGGAACTAGTAGGGGGCAGGGGGCAGGGAGGTGGCAGGGGGTACTGGCATGGGGCAGGGGGGAAAGGCAGGGGACAAGAAGGGGGTAGTAGGGGGAGGGGTGTCCAGGCAGGGGGGAGGGGTGTCCAGTAGGGGGGAGGGGTGTCCAGCAGGGGGGGAGGGGTGTCCAGGCAGGGGGGAAGAGTGTCCAGCAGGGGGAGGGGTGTCCAGGCAGGGGGAGGGGGGGGGGGGGGCTGGTGACACACGCCTGTCGTAGGGCGTGGAAAAACAATTATTTCCTAAGTTAAAATGTAGTAATGTGGTTGACCTAGGATGTCTCCCGAAGAGGAGTGCACACAAAATGGGTTGTCACTTTAAAACGGAGGTAAAAATGTTGTGAACAGAAATTTGAAATTCAAATGATTGAAAAACAATGAAATTTAAAAGGGTGATTAGGTCGGGGTCGGTTTCCTAATTATAATGCTATCCTTGTTCAATTTAATTCAAACCTCTTCTTCTTAGTTTATTAAAGTGAGTTTCCACAATCGTTTCCCCTCACTTCCTTGGTGAAATTGTTATTGTGAGAGAAAACCTTACCAAGATCTCGGTTTGGTCAACTCTCCTTCCATGTGTAAAATAGTTGTATTGAATATACTTAATTGAAATGGGAAATTCCCGATCGGGTTTTGTTTATCCCAAACAATCAAGAACATTCACTACACCTTTTACACGTACTGACGATCGTCGAGTACTTCACCACTAATTCCTGGTTTATTCCATCGTATATAAACCAGAAATTAGTGGAGGGAGATATTGATTATTTTACCAAGGCAAAAATAAATAACGGAATTAATATTCAAGAACAATCGAACTTGATAATAAAATCCGCTATAATAAATTGAAAACAACTTTGAAGAAGAAAGAAATTTATTCAATTGCGTCCAAGAACTCAAGCATTACAATGTAGAAAACCAACCCTTCCCCAATCACTCCAAACGTTTACCCCACCGTGGTAAGGGTAATCGAGTTGAATGGGGAAGAAGAAGGCATTAAAAAACTATGAAAAAGAAAATAAATAAAAAATAAAACCGAACAGATCTTCTTCTTGGTGTCCCGGAAGGAATGGAATGGAGAATGGATGTCTTGAGGGGGAGGAGCTCTCCTCCTTTTATAGGCAGAATTCGACCCCCGAAAGTTGTCGCGTTTTGGACCCCATAAATGACCTCTTCACGCGTTGAGGCCTTCTTCAATGTTGTTCATAATTGTCTTGGCCGTGTCCCCTAAAAAGCTCAGTGGAGTTGGATAGGTATTCCGAGAGTTATGGCCAATTTCCTCTGACAATTTATTCTGTCCAGTCATAATCATCAAACCGAAAACACCGTTTTGTACTGAATTAATGTCCCTAAACACGGCCATTTCAGGCGTGGCCTCCTTAATGAAACTTGTTCAAAATCTTCTTAACCGTCTATACAAAAAATTTCAGCTCCATTAAAGTCGTTTTGAGCGAGTTATGGATATTTCACTGAACCTTCGTTTTTCTGGAAGAAATTTCCTGGAAGCTTCCTTGGTGTTCCTTAATAATCTTCAACTTCATTGAATTGTTTGGACCTCAAGATGGTAGAATCAGATCCTGGTCCAGAAGACAAAGTTGAAGGAAATTAAATTAGGATTCTAAAGAAATTATAATCATAAAATTTGGATTTATATTTTTTTGTAAATGACCAAAATACCCTTGTAGTGAAAATCTGTCCAAAATGCAGAATTTGGTCATTTTTGCATTTAAACTTAAAATACTTCTTAAATACAAAATTGTTACATATAAGCTCAAAATGTTATCTTGGGATGTTTAAAACAATAGAAATGCATTAAAAAATGTGCAAATTATAAGCCCTGTCAATTCCCCCACACTAAAACCATGCTTGTCCTCAAGTATAAAATCTCAACATGGAATTCAAAGGACACCAATGTCACCAATATTTAAATTTCAAATGGAATAAAATAAAATGATTATCAATGTCCAATCAAATTTTCCAGTTCCACAAAAATACCAATTTAATTTCCCATTTTTCAAAGAAACAATCAATTCATGCATTTCACTTTTCCCCTTTGAAAAATAATGAAGCTTCTCCTTTCATTCATTCAAGCTTCTCAATTTATTATTATTAAACATGCCAAATCATGATCTACCTCACTTATGAATCTTTTCTCTCATCACTCATGATACAATTAATAGTGGAGTTATGCTCATATCATGAGAACATGCTCCTTACCCATAGGCTTGTAAAGTAACTACTTTCTCCACTTTGTAAAGACAAAACACACATAAAATCATGAGGACTTGCAATAAAGGTTCAAATGACTCTGTGGCTTAGGGTTGGTGGGTAAATGATTGAAATAATTTAAGGCCAGAAGTAGGAGGTTTGACTCTTAAGTACAATTCATGATTAATCAAGTGAAAACACAAGATGAACCTCACTCAAATCCCCTTGAAATGTGAATCACAACACCACTCCCCTTTCAATGACATGGGTCATGAGTCAATAAATGATTACAAAGAATGATATCATCCAAGTTCTCCCTGTTTTTTTTGTAAAGCTCCAGAAAGACACAGCTTTATTTTCTTTATTTTCTTTTTTTTTTCTTTTTTGTAAAGCTCCAGAAAGGCACAACTTTATTTTCTTTTTTTCTTTTTTTTATGGAGAACCGGATGAAATGATAGAAGCATAATGAAATGATGACTCATGCCCAATTTTCTAATAATACATTTCCCAAAATGATGACGCACACATTACACCACCCAAAAATGATACATATCCCAAGGAACGCACACGAAAGGCCCTTCCCCCACACTCAAACTTGAAAAATCCATGCAAAAATACTAAAAGTGCAGGTAGGTAAGGAAAAATTGGATTGTAATGTGGCTTAAACCTATAAGGCAATTCATGGCATCTAAGGGCTTACGAAGGATAAATGTAAAGGTGGGTCTTAGGATAAATGTGGCTAGCCAAAGATATGCCTCAATCATTTTAAATGTGGTTTTGTACAGTCATAGCTTTGACAAGTTTCAATACAAGTTCTAGCAGGTGGCACGTCCCAAGATCACTCAAGAAATATTCTTAAGATAAAATAGGAAATATTTGGTCTAGAAATCCTCTCAGGAATGAGAATATGATATTGGACAATCACTTATGGCATGATTAATAATAACAAATTAATTCACATGAATTTCAGAAATTCAAAGAATGAAAAATGGAAGGGAAATTTCATTTACATGAATCAATTAATTCCCTCAAATCATGAGTCCTTATTTCAATATCCTTGCTTCACTTTAATCATCCAATTATCCATTTTAATCATTCAATCTCATTAACATTGAAATCTAAAACATGGCATCACAAGATTCCTAAGAAACTCATGTCTCCTAAATAAGTTGAGTACATCATTGATTCAAGTGTGGGTATGTAATTCTTATCATTAATGCTTAAAACATGTTTTGGACAAAAAATTTAAGGAGTTTTAAATTTAAAATTTAAAAATGAACTCCCTTTTGAAATAAAGATTCAGTCCCCTTTAACAAATTTGTGGGTCTTCCATCTTCCATCATGATCCTACAAAAGAAAATTTCATAATTAAGAACAAGTATCATGTCATTAAAGCTCAAAATGATAAGGAAGAAAGGGATGAATTCTAAACTAGTTCTAAGAAATAAAATTGAAATCTAAATTCCTAGAAAGAAAGGGATAAGTCTTGGTACGATCCCCCAAGTGGGCCCTGAATTTTTACTGCCTCCAGTGGGCAGTACCAGCTGTTATCCAAAGTCTGATGGTGGATGTAGCTTCTTTGATTTGAACCACCACATGTGGCTTTTCCCAGCTTGTGCTTCATTATCCTTGTTGAGGAGGATTCCATGTATAGAGTACACCAGATCCACCCCCTTTGCAATGTGGTATAGCTTGCATGGCGGGGGTAGGATGAAGTATGGATCCTCCTCCACTTTGGTTTCTACTTGTGCAAAGTGTTCTTCAAAATCCAGTGGTTTCTCCAGATGTGCTGCGTGAAAAGAATAATCAAAGGGAGATTCAACATTTAAATTTGAAATATTAATTTCAAAATCTTCCCTTTTAAGGTAGGCATCTTTTAGATTTGGCTCTTCATGCATAGCCACTTGTATCTCTTCATGGACTTCCTCAAGTAGATGATCAATATCTTCAGGGAGCTCCAGGTGTTCCTCAACAGGTGAAATTTCTCCTTCTTCTTCTTCCTCCAAGGTGATACAAGGATTCAACGAATCTGAAAATTCAAAGTTATAAGGAGTGATACTCAAATCAGATTGAATGAAATCAGAAAAATTAGAGTTCATGGAAGGATAATCTCCCTGAGTTGGGTCTGGTTCAATCTCTTCTTCATTTGAAATCACATCTTGGAGTTGAGTAGTAGAAGATATAGGCAGGTAGTCAGGCTCCACTATATCTGGGATCTCCATTGAAAAATCAGGGATGACTAATGGGGGATCTTCTTGGACCTTGGATACTTCATAAAATTCTGGAAAGTAATGGGAGAACTCATCTAGCTTTCGTGTCATCGCTTCAAAAACAACTTCGATCATGTCCTCCCTTAGCCCATCTATGAATTCTTTGAATGTTTTCTCATCATTATTTGTTTTCCAAAATAACCTCACCTGTCTAACAATAGAAGAAACACCATCCTCTGTGGAAAAGGTCGATTCAATAATTGGTTCATTTATTGGTGGGTAATTGTTCCATGAATTAAAGAAATAGTCATTTGAAAACAACATGGAAAGTGTGTTTTTTTTTAATTTGGAAAAAAAGTCAAATATTTACAATTTGATTGTGGCACTGACTCCCCGGCAACGGCGCCAAGTTTGACGCACGCCTGTCGTAGGGCGTGGCAAAACAATTATTTCCTAAGTTAAAATGTAGTAATGTGGTTGACCTAGGATGTCTCCCGAAGAGGAGTGCACACAAAATGGGTTGTCACTTTAAAACGGAGGTAAAAATGTTGTGAACAGAAATTTGAAATTCAAATGATTAAAAAACAATGAAATTTAAAAGGGTGATTAGGTCGGGGTTGGTTTCCTAATTATAATGCTATCCTTGTTCAATTTAATTCAAACCTCTTCTTCTTAGTTGATTAAAGTGAGTTTCCACAATCGTTTCCCCTCACTTCCTTGGTGAAATTGTTATTGTGAGAGAAAACCTTACCAAGATCTTGGTTTGGTCAACTCTCCTTCCATGTGTAAAATAGTTGTATTGAATATACTTAATTGAAATGGGCAATTCCCGATCGGGTTTTGTTTATCCCAAACAATCAAGAACATTCACTACACCTTTTACACGTACTGACGATCGTCGAGTACTTCACCACTAATTCCTGGTTTATTCCATCGTATATAAACCAGAAATTAGTGGAGGGAGATATTGATTATTTTACCAAGGCAAAAATAAATAACGGAATTAATATTCAAGAACAATCGAACTTGATAATAAAATCCGCTATAATAAATTGAAAACAACTTTGAAGAAGAAAGAAATTTATTCAATTGCGTCCAAGAACTCAAGCATTACAATGTAGAAAACCAACCCTTCCCCAATCACTCCAAAAGTTTACCCCACCATGGTAAGGGTAATCGAGTTGAATGGGGAAGAAGAAGGCATTAAAAAACTATGAAAAAGAAAATAAATAAAAAATAAAACCGAACAGATCTTCTTCTTGGTGTCCCGGAAGGAATGGAATGGAGAATGGATGTCTTGAGGGGGAGGAGCTCTCCTCCTTTTATAGGCAGAATTCGACCCCCGAAAGTTGTCGCGTTTTGGACCCCATAAATGACCTCTTCACGCGTTGAGGCCTTCTTCAATGTTGTTCATAATTGTCTTGGCCGTGTCCCCTCAAAAGCTCAGCGGATTTGGATAGGTATTCCGAGAGTTATGGCCAATTTCCTCTGACAATTTATTCTGTCCAGTCAGAATCATCAAACCGAAAAACACCGTTTTGTACTGAATTAATGTCCCTGAACACGGCCATTTCAGGCGTGGACTCCTTAATAAAACGTGTTCAAAATCTTCTTAACCGTCTATCCACAAAATTTCAGCTCCATTAAAGTTGTTTTGAGCGAGTTATGGATATTTCACTGAACCTTCTTTTTTCTGGATGAAATTTCCTGGAAGCTTCCTTGGTGTTCCTCAATAATCTTCAACTTCATTGAATTGTTTGGACCTCAAGATGGTAGAATCAGATCCTGGTCCAGAAGACAAAGTTGAAGGAAATTAAATTAGGATTCTAAAGAAATTATAATCATAAAATTTGGATTTATATTTTTTTTTAAATGACCAAAATACCCTTGTAGTGAAAATCTGTCTAAAATGCAGAATTTGGTCATTTTTGCATTTAAACTTAAAATACTTCTTAAATCCAAAATTGTTACATATAAGCTCAAAATGTTATCTTGGGATGTTTAAAACAATAGAAATGCATTAAAAAATGTGCAAATTATAAGCCCTGTCAGCTGGCAGGGGGACAAGCAGGGGGAAGGGGGGGTGGCAGGGGGACAAGCAGGGGGTGGCAGGGGGGGACTAGCTGGGGGAAGGGGGGGTGTCCAGCAGGGGGGAGGGGTGTTCAGGTAGGGGGGGCTGGCAGGGGGACAAGCAGGGGGTAGGGGGGCTGGAAGGGGGATAAGCAGGGGGTGGCAGGGGGGACTAGAAGGGGGTGGCAGGGGGGACTGGGAGGGGGGTGGCAGGGGGGACTGGGAGGGGGGTGGCAGGGGGGTGGCAGGGGGGTGGCATGGGGGTGGTAGGGGGTGTGAGGGGGGTGTCCAGGGGGGGTGTCTATGGGGGTGTCCAGGGGATGTCGAGGGGGTGTCGGGGGGGGGGGGGGTATTTTTTTATGGATTTGGACACCCTATAGCCACGGTTTAAACCATGGGTATTGGTTTATTACCACGGTTATTAACCGTGGCTATAGACATAATGCCACGGTTTTAAATCGTGGAAATTAAGTCTGCCCGACCTTTAGTATAGCCACGGTTGTAACTGTGGCTATAGGGTTACAGCCACGGTTTGAACCGTGGCTATATTTCTAGGCCTATAGCCACGCCAAACTTTGCCACGGTTTGAGAAAATGTGGCTATTACCTATAGCCACGGTTTTAGGGCCTATAGCCACTGTTTAGAACCGTGGCTATAGCCCGAATTTCCAGTAGTGAGGTGTAGTTATAGCTCATGGTAACATGGTTAACGCATGGACACATAGTATGGTTTTTTTCTTTTGTATGATTTTATTTATTATCATTAAATACATTATTATGTACTTTCACTCTTGTAAAGGATGAATTGGTGGTTTTATAATGTGGTTTTTACTCCAACCATGTACGATAATCTTGGTTGGAATATTTAATTCATGTCTAGGTATCCAGGTAAGGGATAGGGGGCCCATGGTAGAAGATTATACCAAGGAGAATAGTGCTGGTAGTGGAATGGGGATGAACTCTGGAGGACTTAGACAATGTTTCTTTGTTTAATTATCTAAGACAATTTATACTATAGTTTGGATTCCCACGTTTTGTGCACGTTTATTTATTGTATGATATGTGTTCCATTTGATATTATTTCCCTTTATCCTTGTTTAGTATAAGTTATTATATTTTAACAATATTTTTTAGAAAGAATATGATATAGAGGGTATAGTATCCCCACTAATGGAATTCATACCCTTTCTCCTAGTTAGAAACCTCATACATATGGGGAGGAGAGAATGAGGTCATGTAACCCTGTAACTTAGGACCATTGGTTTAGGTTTAGGTGTTATAAGTTTTGACACAACTATAATTCCTACCTAGTTATTCATAGGAATTTTCATTAGTGTTGTAAAAGTGGAAATATTCTGTGGTTATTTTTGACAGCTTTGTAATTGGGTTCACATAGTAATTCAATGAAACATGATCTCTATGGAAGTGTCCAGAAGAACCTTATATAGGGAGTTAGGAAACTATAGGAGGGTCAGTTCATGGAGTGTGAAGGGGGTCTTAGCAGTTGTTATAGACTATATAGGGTTTTGTGAATCAGGTGAACCAAGGATCATGAGAATAATGTTGTAGATCTAATATGGGTAGAGTAAATGTAGTAGATTACATTCTAGATGATGTTTGAGATGTTCCTTATATAGTTTGAGATATGTTTTTTATTACATTTATGCAATATATTTCAACATTTGACATAAGATCTTACTATTCTTTATATAATATTGGGTAGTTTCATGGTTAGGTTTTCCACTAAATATTAACCATGATTTTTTTGTCTCTTGATAATCCTATCAGTTAGAGGATAGAGAGTACTCAGAGAAATATGGTGTGTCATATAGTTGTTGTAGGCTATATAATTCTATGGGATTTCAACATTTTAGAGATAAACAGTTTTGATTTGGTCTTTGGTATGGACTGGTTGACTTGTTACCAAGATCATATCAATTTTTTCAAAGAATTTTTACCTTTACCTCCCTGAAAGGAGTGAAGTATGTGTTTACTAGATAATATGATATAGGATAAGGTATAGTGGGAAAAATATTAGTCAGATCACGACCATTACAGCACAGGTGGAAAGTATGGTTTATGGAGCGGATCATGTAACAAGTCCAAGCACTTTTCCTATTATGGGGGATTGTTACCCAAACATTTATCCAAATTATTTATTATAAATATCACACCAAAGTGGAATAAAGATTAATATTAACGATGTTTTAGGTGTTAAACCTATATATATCCCTCTATATCAATCAGATTGAATTGATATATAGTAGTTAAAAGTGAAACATTAATATCTTGAAGTGAATGGGATTATTCAGCTAAGCACTTCCCCTTGGGGTGATCCAATTATTATTTTTTGAATAAGGAAAATGGAAGCCTAAGGATATGTGTGGATTTACAAAAATTTAATCAGTTCATAGTGAAGAAATGATATTGTAACACCCCGAGTTGTTTTGAAATATTTTTTTAATTAATTTGTTTTTGATATTTTTCACTTCACGAAACACTGAATATAGCTTGTGTTATATGAAAGCACCAAGTTTTTATTGATTTGTACAATACACCTTGTTAATATTTAATTATGTGATAGCCTAAGATAAGTTTTCACTACACACAATATTGAATTTTCTGGCAATATATGCAACACAAACTTGGCTAGCGTTACACGCAACACTAAGTTTCTACAAGAAAACATTTTTTATTACAATAAATTAAACAATATAGTTATATCATAGCCATTAAAAATACTAATATGAATATTATTAGCCAATATTTAAATATTAATTTTAATTTTCATATATAAATAAAACATAATGATGATAAAGCATATAATTTTTGGAGAAGTCTACATATGTTTAGAAATACTATTTTCTCAGAAGAACTTATTTTTATGTCCTTCTATGAACATTAAAAAAAATAATTTTAGACACTTATAAATTTAATTTGATAAAATAAACTTCATTTTGGAATTCATAATGTTGAAATTAGATTAGGGTGACGTTTTCGTATTTTTTTGAGAAACTTCATTTTAGGGTGAATAGTAAAAAATACTTAATTTTAATTCAAAAATTCTTTTTTTTCTAGTTTACTTATATAGTTAAATTATATTTTAAGTTTGTTTTAAATTAAAAAATAGTTAAATTATACATTTATTAACCCAATTTTATTCATTGGAGTAATTTTATTCTGAATTTATATATAAAAGCATAATGAACTTTTGACTATTGTCTCTTTAAAAACCTGCTTCCTCACCACGCCTGTGAGATTAACATTAAACTTAATTTTTTCTCTTCAATTAATTTAATTTTAAAAAATAGACATATATGGTTGTAATAAGTATAATATTTATATTCTAATAATATCAACTTAATTTTTTACCCAAAATATTAGTGAAAGTGATTAAAATTAATTATAGTAATTAAGGTAAAATTATGATTAACAAGGGACTGAACCTTAAACTTTAGTTCCCAAATTACCTAGAAACATTTAAAAACACATTTTATGTCCATATATAGGCCATAAACCTTCCATTGTTTTTTTTTATGATTTCTTTAGGTAAAAACATGAGTACACCAAACTTGTTTCTGAAACTATTATGTGTGTCCCCTCCCTCCCCAATAAAAGGCCACTATGTCTCCCCTTCATCACACCTCTCCAAACAAATAATATCATCCAATATCTTCCCAATTCACTTCAGAAAATCCATACCTTCCTCCTTTAATCCTATCTTTTGGAATAAATCTATCTAACGAAGCTCTTTGGTGAAAACCAAAAGGAGCTACCCAAAAAAGACGTAACATCCTTCCTCAAGCTCCATTCATTTATTTTCATTATACACTACCTAAATTGTTATTATTAAATGAATAAATAATAGTATAAGTATGATAAATATTCTGATATTTTTTTGAGATAATTTTTTAACCTAAACTTAAACACACTTCCATCTAATGGGTAACGGACATACCGTTCTTGTGTACGGCGAACTACCGCCTCACGAAACGATGTTGCTCGTTTTTACTTTACCACCTATCATGGTTGAAAATTATGATGGAAACTAAATTTTTATATGATATATATGATTTATTTATGATTATTTAATTACTATATAAAAAATAATTTCATGATTTACATTTTGTGTAAATATGATAATTTCATTTGGGTAAGTGTGGACTACTGCTTCCTCAAAGCGATGTGATTCATTCACACACTACATGCAATTTATTAAGGATGGGTTTATTGAACTAATATAATATATATTAAATAATAATTCTATTGTAATTATAATATATATATACATATATTTCATTTACTTTTTTTCTTTTGATATTACAATGAACAATAGAAACAACATTTATGCATACGTACGACCTACTGTCTCTGTGAACTGTGTATTCCATTTCATATTTATATATTCAATATATTATTATAAATATATATATATTGAATATACATGATTTTTATATCATTTCTAACATTATTTAAATCATTATATAAGTATGATGACAAAAAATATAACAAATTAAGACATGAAAAAAACAAATCGGATATTACCCGAAGCGAAACCATAACATGGAATTTTTAATAAGAGGGTAATATAAAGTCATAATAAAACCATATTTGGTATTATATATAAATATATAGTTCTATAATAGATTTATAATAATCTTATTTTTATTATTCAGGAGGTTTTTATGAGTATGAATAGATTCAAAACATAAGGTAAGAGAATTTCATCTCAATTTTATTTCTGTGAGATACATGTCTTATTCACCACTCATTTATTTTATATGTTGTTTATTATTCCCCAGATGGTATTACATGATTATAATAATTAAATTTATGGGTACTCACATATAAATTTTATGATCTTTATTTCATGGGGTTCATGATTCAAAAGTTACCATATTGGGAAAGTAGTTTTGCCTCAATTTTCCTTTTTTGAGATACATGGAATGTTATGCAATTTTATTTTTCATATAAAGTGTATATACTACTATTTGACATGCTATATCATTAATATCATTATTTTTATGGTATTTTAAGCTTCATTTAATGTTATTACTTCTATTTTATTATGATTAAAATTTACTAAAGTGGTAGAGGTTTATAGTTACAATCTCATCATTAACGGGGCTGTTTATCATTATGTTTACATTAATGAAATTTTATGATTCATATATAAAGAACACTCATGAATTTTATTAACATATTTTTATTCATTTTATATCCAACTAATGGTACCATTTTTTCACTCTTTGGTACTTAATATAATTAAAAAAATGTTTTTTATGAAAATCCCACTTTATTTCTCTATTCAATCAGAAATCTATATTCTTTAAAAATTATGTTTTCTAAAAATGTTTTCAAAAATTTTATACTATTATCCTATGATTTTGAAAGGACATTTTTACCCATACTTTAAATTTTAAAAAACATATTTAAAAGGAATCATCTCTTCATTTTTTAATCAAGAAAATTTCTAAACTTTTAAGGTGGAAAATGAATGTTTTTTATGAACAGACTTACCTGCTGTCATGACCATTATTTCCTTGATGACTCCTTTGTAATTTTAAAATTTTATTCTTTTAAAAGAAAAATGAATTCCAAATATTATGGGAATTTTTTTATTTTAAAATGTATTTCAAATAAAAATAGTTTCAAAGAAAAATTGTTTTTTAAAAAGTGATTCAAATGTTTTCAAGATTTTTTATAAGTTTTAAAGGAAAATGGTTTTCAAAATATTTTCAAGATAGTTTTTTAAGATTACAAGTAAAAGGGTTTTAATTTTTTTTTCAAACTTCTTTTATAAGTTTTTAAGGAAAATAGTTGTCAAAATGATTCCAATCCATATTTTTAAAATTTTCAAATTATTTTCAATGAAAAAGTTTTTGAAAATTATTTCAATATCTTATTATGAGTTTTAAGGTGTATTAAAAGAAAATGGTTTTAAAAATATTTTAAAGCTTCATTTATTAGTTTTAAAATTTATTTTCAAAGAAAAAGGTTTTCAAAATGATTTATGTTTTAAAAATAGTTATTTATAGTAGAAAAGATATGTTCCTCGATAAATATTTTAAATGAAATTATAAATCCTTATTTATAAGAAAAGGATTTTTGAAATGGTTTCACAAAAAGGATTTTCAAATAAAGAATATTTTCCTTAATAAATGATTCAATTGATCTTTAAAAATAATTTTTCATCAAATATTTTATCCTTTGTTATGTTATAATATTTATTGTGGACATGACCATTAATATCATTCATATTATTTCTTGAATGTTTTATGTATTAATAGAATGATTTTTATGATAACTTTTTCTCTTCCACAGGTTATATACTACTGAAACATCACTCCTTTCATGGGATATTATTTTATGAAATGATTATGAAACCTATATCTTTTCTATAGGTTATGAAGTTTTGAAATGTTTAAGATACCCATTTCATTTCATGGGTTATGATTTTATGTTTATGAGACCCATCTATTCTGATAGGTCATGATATGATGAATGTTTTAGTTATGTGATGGGTGATACCTATATATATCCCTTCAATGTGTTGGTTAAAGATTTATATCTCATGAGATAATGATCAGAATCAATTCAATTGGATTGATCTACTATGGGAATATTGGGAAAATAGATCCCTTAAAAGGAAATTGCAATGACTATGGATTATGGTGTGTCCTTCTCAATAGGTTTATTCATCAAAAAGTTAGAAAATGGGGAAACCTAATCCACTATAGGAAGATGGAGAAACCTATTACACTATGGGAATATTTGGAAATATTATCCCATAGAAGGAAAGTATTGTGACTGGGGATGGTTTTGTATCATTCCTAGTTGGTGTAGTCCCCATGAAGTGCTTTGATAAGCTTCCATAATGCGTCTTGACTTATATGGAATGATATTACATATTTATATGTATGCCATAATTACATGTATTTATCCTATGTTTTGATTTCAGGGATTATTCTCTTTATTTTATTATGATTCATGCCTTATAAACTATTAACCTTTATTCCATGACTAATTTTTATCATATACATGCTATTATCCTATAATGTTATGATCAAATTATCATATCCTTATTCTCATGTTTATGCTTACATATACACCTTGTTTACCCTTACTGAGAATTTGAGCCCACCCCTTTTTAGGTTTCCTTCCCCAAGATATTAAGATATATTTGAGGTATGATATATCCAATAGGGGTGGTATTCTTGGAGAACCTAGTGGGAGATGATGTAGCTCCCTCATGTACCATTGTTTACAGTTCCATGTTTCTAAAGAAACTAAACTAACATGGTATTTGGGAATCTCTTTTGTAATGAATTAATTATTCTTCCAAAATGATTTAATTTATACATTACTAGAAATTTAGGCTATAGACATGGTTTGGAACCATGAATATAAGCCCAAAATTTGTGGCTATAGGTTATAGACACAGTTTATTGAACTGTGGCTGGTATTTGTGTGGCTATAGGGAGAACCCTATAACCATGCCAATACCATCCACAATTCAATGAATCATGGATATAGGTCTTTATCCACAGTTCAAACCATGGATATATCCCTTCCCATTTCATAAAAAATGCCACCACCACCCCTTCAGACCCATGTGCACCACTAGAATACCCCCTGGATACCCCCCCCCCCCCATTTCACCCTCTACAGAACCCCCTTGAACCCCTAGAAAGACCCCCTTGTGCACCCCTAGATAGACCCCCCCCGGACAGACCCCCCTTACACCCTGGACAAACCCCACTTTTACCCCTGCAAAACCCCCTTGCACCCCTGGGCAGACCCCTACCCCTTCTCTAGACCGAACCCACTAGGACAGACCCCCTATACACCCTTTGACAGACCCCCTTGCACCCATGAAAACCCCCTTGCACCCCTAGACAGACCCCCTTGCACCCCCTACACACCCATGCCCCCACCCCCCTATGCAACACCCTTACACCCCCACCTACACACCCCTTGCACCCCATGTACCCTTGAACACACCCCCTAGCACACCTGCACACCCCTGCTGGACACCCCCACTGCACCCCCCCCTCCTGGACAAACCCCCCCACCAGGACACCCCATGGACAGACCCCCCTCCCCCTTGGACAGAAAACCCCCTGGATAGAATCCCCCCTTTGATAGACACCCCCCTCCTAGACACCCCCTGGAAAGACCCCCCTACACCCCCTACACATCCCTTGCACCCCCCGACCCCCTTGAACACACCCCCTTGCTCCACTTTCACACCCCCACTGCACCCCCCCCCCTTGGACCCCCCTTGCATCACCCCTGCTGGACACCCCCCCTGCACCACCCCTGTTGGACACCCCCCCTTGCACCACCCCTGCTAGGACACCCCCCCACACCCCCTGGACAGACACACCCCCCAAGACAACCCCCCCCCGGATTGACACCCCCCCCTCCTGGACACCACCCTGAGCAGACCTCCCTCCCCCTAGACAACCCCACCCCCTGGACACTCCCCACCTCCACCCCCTTGGACAGACACCCCCCTTGCACCACCTCCCCCCCCCCACACATCCCTTGCACCCCCCCCCCATTCTCCTTGCACACCCCACTGTACACCCTTACCCCCATGATGAACCCCCCTTTCATACCCCTGTTGGACCCCCCCCCACACACCCCCTTGCACACCCATGCCCCCTTACCCCTGGACAAACACCCCCTTGGACAGCACCCCCACCCCCTAGGACAGCAGCGCCCCCTAGACAGAACCCCCCCCCCCCCCCCCGCACAACTCCACTTGCACCCCCTTGTCCCCTTGCACACAGACCTTTGCACACCCCTACTAGACACCCCTTGAACCACCCCTACTGGACGCCCCTTGCACCACCTATGATGGACACCCCTTGCACCACCCCTTTTGGACACCCCCTACACACCCATTCCCCCCCTTCACAACCCCCTTTCACCCCCCTGCACACCGATGCCACCATGCACCCCCCCCCCCCGCACATCCCCACTTCCCCCCCATCCCCTTTCACACACCCCCTGCACACCCTACTGGACACTCTTTGCACCACCTCTACTAGACATCCCCCCCTGTACACCCATGCCCCCTTCACATCCCCCCTTCCAAACCCTGAACATCCCCCCTTGCACCCCCCTAAACATCCCTTGCACCACCTGTCCCCCTTTCACACACAACATGTGTGTTCGAGTGCGAAATCAGGGTTTGTACACCTAGACATGTCGAGTTATGTGGTTCCAAAAAAAACAGTATGTGTTTCCTAGGTACACACCATTTAATATTAAAAATAAATTACTTCAAGAATTATTATTATAAATTGATTCAAAATAAATAGACAATACAATAAATAAGAATAAAATATTTAGTTTTATTTGGTTCCTTTAGGGCCAATGTGCATGGAATGAAGACATCCCAAAAGGAACCCATTTTATTATGCTCAAAAAAAATATTACAAGTAACAAACCAGAAATATGAACAATAAGAAAATTGAAATGATAAAACCCTTCTATTTTCAACTCATACATTCGCATCTCTCGACTTACACTTATGTTTGAGGGGTATCGGCGTGTACCCATAGAAGAAAATAAAACCCTCTTAATATCTCAAAACCTCGAGTAGCGCCCGCAACAAAAAAACAGTGTTGGATACATAATGAATACAAGAAATTGGTTGCATTATCTTAGCCACTAGGAGAATGTTTTTTTAGAAAATCAGCACCCGTACACTAATAATGTAGGTTTTCCCCAACAAGGTACTGGGTAATGAAAAGTTTCATTGCTAAATTAACAAAAAATAACTGAAGGTCACCATAGCTAGCCACATCAGATTCCACTTGATTAACTTTATCAAGAACAAGAGGTCATCAAATAAATTTTCATCGTGATTGTAATTTTTCCAGAGCATGTGTGATGGGATATCTCTCATGTTATTAATTTCAGCTGTCATTCAGGAAAATGCCAGATTCAAAGCAGAATGATCAAAAGATCAAAGGAATTACCAGAATATTAGTCCATAAACTTGATTTTCTTTATTATTTCATCCTGCCAAATTGTAGTTGAGATGTTTTAAGAAATATTTCTAATAACCATTAATAAATCATACATATAATATAAAAACAAGACTACTCTTTGAAGGATGTATTTCTGTAAAATGTGTTGCAATAATGGAAGAAATGGCATAGCTGCAATGTAACACCCCGAGATTTTATGAAAAATATTCTTTTTAATTTCATTAATGTCTTGTGTTATACGCTACACCAAAAGGATCTTTCACAACACACATCACTGACCTGGCTTGAATTACACGCAATCGCGACCTTCCGCGATAGCGTGTGTTGTACGCAACACCAAGTTTCACTAAACAACGATATGCTATTAAAATATTATTAAAACTAGCCGTTATTAATAGTAATAACCACTTTTTGAAATTTTGTAAATTTTATTTTTCAAAATGGACTTCATTTTTGTATTCAGAATATCGAAATTAGCTTAGGGTGAAATTTTGGAGATTTTCGGATAACTTTCATATTTTGATGAATAGTGAAAATTACTAAATTTTAATTAAAAACAAATTTTTCAATCGAAATAATTAATAGTGATAAATTATTAATTTGAGTGGTTTTAAAGTATATTTAGAATATATTTTTACAATTTAATACAATGTTGGTCATTGGATGTAATTTCACATTTAAACCAGACATAAACAAGTGTCAATCTTTTGATAGTTATTATCTCTTAAGAACACGCTATTTGTTTTGACAACGGGAATTAATTTTTAAATTAATTAATGCAACTGATATGTTTTGAATTTGGTAAAATAGAAATCATTTTGAGTTCATAATATCAAATATAGCTTAGGCCTAATTTTTGGTATTTTTATGAAAACTTTCAATTTTTGATGAATAGTGAAACCACTAAGTGGTAGTTAAAAAAATTGAATTTTTCATAAAACATAATTTTACCGCTTCTATGAGTGGAATTTCAAAAATCCGAGAGACACGGTTTATGTCAGTAAGTAAAATTTGGTTCAATGAGATGAAAATAATTTTTGGTGAATAGTAACTTTTTACTTTTATTTACCACGGTTAAAAGTAAATAGGGTAATTAAGGGTCAAAATGATATTATTATTACCCTAACACATGTCCTAATTCTATTGGATAAGTTTAATTCGACCAAAAACAAGCTTAGGGATAAAATATGACCATTTAGGCCCACTTGGATTAGATTAGGACATTTATTATTATTTAATTCAAAGAAGAGTTAAAAGAGTTAAAATCAAAGTTTATTTAATAAAACATTTTTAATATAGGGTTATACATAAGATAAATTCGACTATAAGTATTCATTATAAAGATAAAAAGATTTCCTACATAATGGTATTTTATTTGTAATTTTTAGACATTAAATAATTTAATTTATTTGTGACACAACGATGATGCAGTAATTATCTTATTAATGCAATATTGACATAATTGATGTTATAAATACCCAAATAAATATAATTTGAGACTTTTTATGAATTCCACTAATTTTCTAGGTTAATATGACATGTTATTATCGATTTAATTAACTTTTTTCGAACTTATCATTCTGTTATGATTTTCAGAAAAATCAATTACTAAATAGTGTCAAAATTGACATAAAATAGTTTTTAAAACAAATATTATATTATTAATTGTTATTTTATTCCTAAAAATCTAAGGTTCGGCCAAATTACTTAGATAAGATTATATATATTAATAATAAACAATTTGGGATTCGTTTGGCTTCTTATAGTAAGTTTATTAACCTTATAGTGTAAGAACACAAGAAGACACGGTAAAAGTAAAATTATTTAACTTAATGTTAAATATAAATGATAAGGTTAAAATAGGAACCTAAACTTGTCTAAATTCTATTGGATGAGAGGATTTCGACCCATCTCCACCTTAGCCTCAAAATAAATCAATTTGGAGCTATTTAAAACTGAACTTGACTTTATAATAAAATAATATTTTTAGTTATTCCAAAGGTGCCCCTCTCCTCCCTTATAAAAGGGCACCTCCTCCCTCCCCTCCTCACACCAATTTGAGCATTCAAGCTCAGACAACCCCTGAAAAAATCTCTTATTCACTTCCCTAGTATCATCCTATAGGTCCTGGTCTTCTTCAAAGACCATCCTTAGTTCTTTAAGTGGAGGTTAAGAAAAGGCGCGTCAAAAAGAGGTAATATCCATTACCGATCTTTTTCAATTTCTTTCTTCTTCAACTTCTTATTTTTTAGTTGTTTCATGATAAAGTAATAACATCAGTATTTATTATATACTGATATGTTATTATAGATATGAAACAACTCTAATTATGCTTCTATCCATCCTACGGAAAAAGGAAATCACCGCGCATGCGTACGTACGGAATACCGTCTCCACGCCGTGGTGTAATCTATTTTCCACCACCACCTTAATTGGATGGGTATAATGGTGTAATGAGTAACTATATATGATTATTATAAAGCGATATTGATACTGAAATAGTATACATACACTTAAACACAAGTTCACGATCATGAGAACGATATCATCGCTCGTGCGTACGTACGGACTACCGTCTCCACGACGCGATGAGATTCATTCTGCACATTAACCATTCATGAATGATTATAAAGTATATATAATGAATAATAATGAAATATATGACATGTTAAATATACTGGATTTTTGTATATATATATGTATGTCATCTACTTACTTCCATTCAAGACAATAAGGAAAGGAAAACAGCGTTCATGCGTACGTACGGACTACCGTCTCCATGAACGGTGTGTTTCATTTCATTTATCTATCTATTATATATATATATATATACTTAATATATATGATATATAAATCATGTTTTATATTCTGGAAGTAAGTATATCATGATATAAGTAATAATAATGTCAATAACAACAAGTCCAAACACCTACGATAAATGAAACGATTTTACCCAAAACGCTTCTTTAACATGGAATTTACAAAAGAACGGGTAATATAAAGTCATAAGTGAACCATATATGATATCATAACAATGAATATGATTTTTTAATAAGTTAATGACATTATTTAAATCATTATACAGGAGGTTAGGATACGTACAAAGCATATCGGACATAAGGTAATGGAAAATATCACAATCTCATTTTTATCCGAGATTGTTTCTACTTTGGTATTTACTGGGGTTTATTTTATCATCCACATCCATGTTCCCTCAATATTTAATATTGTTTCCATCCACTTACAATAGTTTAAATCCAATTTTACCCTTTGTTGAGTTTTTAGTAAAAGATATGAAAGGAATCTTTTGTTGTTTTTTCGTACAAGGTACTTTTTTGACTTTTCTGACAAAAGTACGAGAAGAATGTTTTTTTAGCTTATACGGCATGAATGGTTTTTTAAAACATTATTTACAAGAATATTCCTTTATAAGTTTTAAAGTTTATTTTTAATCAACTTCTTTTAGTTTAAAATTGTAAGACATGTTAAGAAAGGAATTTTTTTTGAAGTAGAAAGGATATTTTCATCAAGAATGGAGTTCAAGTGTTTTATCAAAATTATTTTCCATCTAAGATAATAAAGGGTTCTGTTTTTATCCCTATTATTATTACATTGATTTTATTATGTTGTGATGGAATTATTTTTATGAATTCCTTCATCTTATATGAATTGTTTTATGATGTCATGATGTTTAAGATTCCCATTTGTATTACATGGGTTATGCAATGATGTATGATTTATGATTTTGTGGCACACATAAGAATGGTATAATTATGAGATGGGTGGGACCTATATCTCCCTCCAATGCATTGGGTAAAGATTTTATATCTCATGAGAATGACATGGCTGGAACGGTAGGTTATACCGGTTCAGTGAAACAGGACTGAAACGAGGGTGACTCGGTTCAGAAAGGGACTTTGTCCACTAAGATAGTCTTGGAAATAAGTCTTGACTAACAAGAAATTATTCTCTATGATTATGTGTGTATTCCGCAAAGTTTCATGTTTTAAGTTATGATTATTGTGATTACATTTCACTTCCATGATTTATCCCATGTTATGAAATTATGATCTCTTTTGCAGGTTAGGATTTCCAAAAATTATGTGCTTATGTATACGATGTGATTGATATTTCTTTTGTTTACCCTTAATGAGTATTTGAGATCACCCTTTTATGTTTTCTTTTCCCCAGGATATAAAGAAAGTTTTTAGGTATAAAAAAAGGAAGATCTTTATGGGAGATGTTGAAGATCTTTCACCATGATTAGAAGATTATATTCCGAGTTTCCAAAGACACTAAACTATTACGATCCTTGTGTGTGTGTTTTTGTTATGTACTAAGTATTTCGAAAAAGTAATGTAATGTCAATGTACGTCAGGCTTTGGGTCTCTACAGTTGGTATCAGAGGAAAGGTTTAGTCAACCTTTGGAAACTAGGATGTGAAAACATTAGTGATATCCCTTGAGATATTTCTAAGGTATGTCTAGGGATGTCCCTAAGGTTAAGTATACACATAGGTTATAGTACTAGAATTACGCTAACGATCATAGAATTAAACCTAAGATGTTAGATATTGAAGGTACTCCCCCATTATTATGTTGTTTTCCCTAGCATGATTTTTTCCTCTCACACTATTCTTTTTGGGTTTTAGACGATGGCTGGAACCCGAAGGAACCGTGTTGATAAATGCAATGGAAAATGCAATGATTTCCCTCCTGAACAAACAAATGTTATGGGAGATGGAGTGCAAAATCTTATTGTTATACTTACACAAGTTATGAATCATTCTGGACTTCCAAATGAGCAGATAAGGGAACAATATTCTATTGAGTCCTTCATGAGGCAACGTCCACCTTCTTTCAGTGGGACTTCTGATCCACTTGTTGCTAAACAATGGATCAGTACCACTGAAAAAATATTTTCAGTTCTTCAATGTTTTGAACATGATAAAGTCATCTTAGCAGTATATCGTTTGGAAGGTGAAGCTGATCAATGGTGGAATCTTATCAAGAATACGAGGACAAGAGATGAAATTGAGTCCATGGAATGGGACGAGTTCAAGAACTTGTTTTTCAGAAAGTACTTCCCTCGTATTCTTCGAACAAAGATGGAAAAGGAGTTTCTTGAGCTGAAGCAGAAGGATGATGAATCTGTTGGTATATACGAAGCGAATTTTACAAGACTTGCAAGGTATGCATCTGGCATTATCATCCAACCTGAAAGTAAAGTTGATCGATTTTTCAGTGGCTTAAAACCAAGTATTCGAAGGGCATTAGCTATAAGAGACTTAAATAGCTATGAAGAAATTGTGCGTTGTTCTATCAAGGTAGAAATGGAAGTTGGTGTTACATATCCATCTCATGGTTTTGACAAGAAACGAAAGATGGAGTTCAAGGATAAATCTCAGAATAATGGTGAAAAGAAGATGAATGTTTCCTTATGCACAAAGTGTGGAAAGAAGCATGGTGGAGATTGTCTTAAAGGGACTAGAAAATGTTTTAAGTGTGGAAAATAAGGTCATCGAGTAGCTGAGTGTCGAAGTAATGGAAAAAGGGTTTCTAATGATGTGAATAAAGCAAACACTGTAGAGAACGCACCACCAACACTTCAATGCTTCAAGTGCAAGGAAATGGGGCATTATGCTAATAAATGCCCTAATACAAGGGTTAGTGATGATCGACATGAGCAACCGCTTAAGGCAAAGGACAAAGGGAAGTCACATGCGATCACTATTGGCGATGTTGAATATGACAACGATGTGGTGGAATGATTAAGTGTTTATGTAATGGGATTCCAAAATAATGTTGTATAATGGAGTATTAGAATATTTATGTATTGGTCTAATGTAGTATTCAAAGTGATTGAGATATTTTTGGAAATAAGATGATATGCGCATAATGAAGGGAAAACGAGAAAACAAAATGTTTAACAGTATTCATGAGCTCATGATTGATATAAGGACTAAGTGATATCATGGTTTGAGTATATAGAATTTTGAGGATTTTGGTATGTGGAAAGTGTTAACTTTTAACTACATTCATGTTTTCACTAAGGTTCAATGGGTATTCAAGAGAGTACATGATTAAGGCCTTTCAATGTTTGGAATGTGACCAACAAGACATATTTTATGATATATGGGGATCAACGATGGTATTAAATCTCTGGTAATCATTTTCACTATATTATGAGAGTGGACTGAAGTATTATGGATAAGCCTAAATATTGGAATGGATTATGTTGGAAATAAGTTAGTATTGTTTAAGTATAGAAGTTTTTTCGATATTATTGATGGGATGTTATAGTAATATAGTTTTAGAAAAAGGACAACCTGCAGGACGGGCGACAGCCCATCGCATCGGACAAGGCTGTGGGAATCGAACCCACAACCGAAGTGCGACTGGCCTTTATCGCCTACCACTGGCCTACAAGAAGTCCCTGTTTAGTAGAAACTAGTTTTATTATATTAATCAGTATGATATATGAAGTATAAGTCCATTTTAGGAACCATATATGATTAATCTCACTATAGAATGACTTATGTATATTTAATAACTTTTTCTAACCTTTTGTTTGAGACAGATGGAATGACCCATCATTCTATCACATGATCTGCTAACACTTCACGAATAACAAATTCAACTTCATTTATTTAAGAGATGAAGTGGAAATTGTTCAAGGCACAAAAAATAGTGAGATTGTACCAAAATAAAGTAAGTATTTATTCTAATTCAAATTCTTCAACTTTAGGGAAACAATCTTGAAAACCAAAAATGTTGTCCTAGTGCTCTTATATATGATTAATCAGATGGTACCTTAGATGGTCACAAATTTATGGATTTGTGATTGTTGGCTTTTCCATAGCCATGTTCTCTACCACTCTCCATCAGAACATGATGGTTAGATTTTTCTTCCATATCAATATTTTCACCTATGTGGAAACTCAGTGATTAGTTTATTTGGGTAACCGTTACGTTTCATACTTTTGTTTTTAAAGATTGGTTTTGGTATTCCTTTTTACGATGTGGGTTTCTATTAAAGATACTTTCGAGTAGTAAACCATTTATAACCCCGACGAATTTTGAGGGCGAAATTCATTTTAAGGGGGGTAGAATGTAACACCCCGAGATTTTATGAAAAATATTCTTTTTAATTTCATTAATGTCTTCTGTTATACACTACACCAAAAGGAACTTTCACAACACAAATCACTGACCTGGCTTGAATTACACGCAATGGCGACCTTCCATGATAGCGTGTGTTGTACGCAACACCAAGTTTCACTAAACAACGACATGCTATTAAAATATTATTAAAACTAGCCGTTATGAATAGTAATAACCACTTTTTGAAATTTTGTAAATTTTATTTTTCAAAATGGACTTCATTTTTGGATTCATAATATCGAAATTAGCTTAGGGTGAAATTTTGGTGATTTTCGGATAACTTTCATATTTTGATGAATAGTGAAAATTACTAAATTTTAATTAAAAACAACTTTTTCAATCGAATTAATTAATAGTGATAAATTATTAATTTGAGTGGTTTTAAAGTATATTTAGAATATATTTTTACAATTTAATACAATGTTGGTCATTGGATGTAATTTCACATTTAAACCAGACATAAACAAGTGTCAATCTTTTGATAGTTATTATCTCTTAAGAACGCGCTATTTGTTTTGACGACGGGAATTAATTTTTAAATTAATTAATGCAATTGATATGTTTTGAATTTGGTAAAATAGAAATCATTTTTGAGTTCATAATATCAAATATAGCTTAGGCCTAATTTTTGGTACTTTTCTGAAAACTTTCAATTTTTGATGAATAGTGAAACCCCTAAGTGGTAGTTAAAAAAATTGAATTTTTCATAAAACATAATTTTACCGCTTCTGTGAGTGGAATTTCAAAAATCCGAGAGACATGGTTGATGTCATTAAGTAAAATGTGGTTCAATGAGATGAAAATAATTTTTGGTGAATAGTAACTTTTTACTTTTATTTACCACGGTTAAAAGTAAATAGGGTAATTAAGGGTAAAAATGATATTATTATTACCCTAACACATGTCCTAATTCTATTGGATAAGTGTAATTCGACCAAAAACAAGCTTAGGAATAAAATATGACCATTTAGGCCCACTTGGATTAGATTAGGACATTTATTATTATTTAATTCAAAGAAGAGTTAAAAGAGTTAAAATCAAAGTTTATTTAATAAAACATTTTAATATAGGGTTATCCATAAGATCAATTAGACTATAAATATTCATTATAAAGATAAAAAGATTTCCTACATAATTGTATTTTATTTGTAATTTTTAGACATTAAATAATTTAATTTATTTATGACACAACGATGATGCAGTAATTATCTTATTAATGAAATATTGACATAATTGATGTTATAAATACCCAAATAAATATAATTTGAGACTTTTTATGAATTCCACTAATTTTCTAGGTTAATATGACATGTTAGTATTTATTTAATTTACTTTTTTTGAACTTATCATTCTGTTATGATTTTCATAAAAATCAATTACTAAATAGTGTCAAAATTGACATAAAATAGTTTTTAAAACAAATATTATATTATTAATTGTTATTTTATTCCTAAAAATCCAAGGTTAGGCCAAATGAATTAGATAAGATTATATATATTAATAATAAACAACTTGGGGTTCGTTTGGATTCTTATAGTAAGTTTATTAACCTTATAGTGTAAGAACACAAGAAGACACGGTAAAAGTAAAATTATTTAACTTAATGTTAAATATAAATGATAAGGTTAAAATAGGAACCTAAACTTGTCTAAATTCTATTGGATGAGAGTATTTAGACCCATCCCCACCTTATCCTCGAAATAAATCAATTTGGAGCTATTTAAAACCGAACTTGACTTTATAATAAAATTATATTTTTAGTTATTCCCAAGGTGCCCCTCTCCTCCCTTATAAAAGGGCACCTCCTCCCTCCACTCCTCACACCAATTTGAGCATTCAAGCTCGGACAACCCCTGCCAAAATATCTTCTTCACTTCCCTAGTATCATCCTATAGGTCCTGGTCTTCTTCAAAGATCATCCTTAGTTCTTTAAGTGGAGGTTAAGAAAAGGCACGTCAAAAAGAGGTAATATCCATTACCGATATTTTTCAATTTCTTTCTTCTTAAACTTATTATTCTTTAGTTGTTTCATGATAAAGTAATAACATCAGTATTTATTATATACTGATATGTTATTATAAATATGAAACAACTCTAATTAACCTTCTATCCATCCTACGGAAAAAGGAAATCACCGCGCGTGTGTACGTACGGAATACCGTCTCCACACCATGGTGTAATCTATTTTCCGCCACCACCTTAATTGGATGGGTATAATGGTGTAATGAGTAACTATATATGATTATTATAAAGTGATATTGATACTTAAATAGTATACATACACTTAAACACAAGTTCACGATCATGAGAACGATATAATCGCTCGTGCGTACGTACGAACTACCGTCTCCACGACGCGATGAGATTCATTCTCCACATTAACCATTCATGAATGATTATAAAGTATATATAATGAATAATAATGAAATATATGACATGTTAAATATACTGGATTTATGTATATATATATGTATGTCATCTACTTACTTCCATTCAAGACAATAAGGAAAGGGAAACATCGTTCATGCGTACGTACGGACTACCGTCTCCATGAACGGTGTGTTTCATTTCATTTATCTATCTATTATATATATATATACTGAATATATATGATATATAAATCATGTTTTATATTCTGGAAGTAAGTAGATCATGATATAAGTAATAATAATGTCAATAACAACAAGTCCAAACACCTACGATAAATGAAACGATTTTACCCAAAACGCTTCTTTAACATGGATTTTAAAAAAGAACGGGTAATATAAAGTCATAAGTGAACCATATATGATATCATAACAATGAATATGATTCTGTAATAAGTTAATGACATTATTTAAATCATTATACAGGAGGTTCGGATACGTACAAATCATATCGGACATAAGGTAAGGGAAAATATCAGAATCTCATTTTTATCCGAGATTGTTTATACTTTGGTATTTACTGGGGTGTATTTTATCATCCACATCCATGTTCCCTCAATATGTAATATTGTTTCCATCCACTTACAATAGTTTAAATCCAATTTTACTCTTCGGTGAGTTTTTAGTAAAATATATGAAAGGAATCTTTTGTCGTTTTTCGTACGAGGTACTTTTTTGACTTTTCTGACAAAAGTACGAGAAGAATGTTTTTTTAACTTATACGGCATGAATGGATTTTTAAAACATTATTTACAAGAAGATTCCTTTATAAGTTTTAAAGTTTATTTTTAATCAACTTCTTTTAGTTTAAAATTGTAAGACATGTTAAGAAAGGAAAATGTTTTTGAAGTAGAAAGGATATTTTCCTCAAGAATGGAGTTCAAGTGTTTTATCAAAATTATTTTCCATATAAGATAATAAAGGGTTCTGTTTTTATCCCTATTATTATTACATTGATTTGATTATGTTGTGATGAAATTATTTTTATGAATTCCTTTATCTTATATGAATTGTTTTATGATGTCATGATGTTTAAGATTCCCATTTGTATTACATGGGTAATGCAATGATGTATGATTTATGATTTTGTGGAACACATAAGAATGGTATCATTATGAGATGTGTGGGACCTATATCTCCCTCCAATGCATTGGGTAAAGATTTTATATCTCACTAGAAAGACATGGCTGGAACGGTAGGTTATACCGGTTCAGTGAAACAGGACTGAAATGAGGGTGACTCGGTTCAGAAAGGGACTTTGTCCACTAAGATAGTCTTGGAAATAAGTCTTGACTAACAAGAAATGATTCTCTATGATTATGTGTGTATGCCACAAAGTTTCATGTTTTAAGTTATGATTATTGTGATTACATTTCACTGCCATGATTTATCCCATGTTATGAATTTATGATCTCTTTTGCAGGTTAAGATTTCCAAAAATTATGTGCTTATGTATACAATGTGATTGATATTTCTTTTGTTTACCCTTACTGAGCATTTGAGCTCACCCTTTTATGTTTTCTTTTCCCCAGGATATAAAGAAAGTTTTTAGGTATAAAAAAAAGGAAGATCTTTATGGGAGATGTTGAAGATCTTTCACCACGATTAGAAGATTATATTCCGAGTTTCCAAACACACTAAACTATTACGATCCTTGTGTGTGTGTTTTTGTTATGTACTAAGTATTCCGCAAAAGTAATGTAATGTCAATGTACGTCAGGATTCGGGTCTCTACATGCAACACTTGGGATTTTCAAACCAGCTAACCCACTACAATTTTGGTTGAAGAAGAAATTCTTAGGAACCTAAATTGAAGGTGAAAACGACAACAGTTTTGAAGCCATTTCCTAAAAGTTAAATTTTTAAGCTACAAGTGAACAAAATGTTATGTGCTCTATAAATTGAAACTGATATATCAATAGAACGAAATGCTAAGATGAGATATCGATAAATTCCTATTTTCTACATGAGAGTATACAACTCTGGTTATAAGTTTGGATAACAATCTCCAAATGATCACTGATTTTAAAACAAAAATTAAGGTATTGGGTGACCCTAGATGTCAAATATACCAAAAATTTCTGAAAATAAATCAAAAGTTTTGAACAGTTAGGTTGGACCTTGACCCAGATCCATTTATATATTCGATTTATGAATCTCAAGTTGATTTTATACTATGATGGAATTAAAAACACCTCTATCTATGTCTCATGCCTAGCCATCCACTAAACCTAACCCGTCAGGATTCTTACCTCCTTTGGCCACCAAAACCCGATTTCAGCCTCCCAGGCCACAACCCAGCCCAGTGACCACTTCCTACTCACCCCCCTCATATAGCCGCGCAACCTCTTCTAGGCATGGCCCTTCCCATAACCCCTTCACCATCCACCTAACCCCCACCCCTGCACCAGCCCCCCTAACCTTCAGACACCCCCACCTCCCCTTGTACTAGCCTCCCCCCTAAACCAGTTCTCTTCCTTTCAACCATCCCCTAACTTCCCCCCCCCCCCGCACCACCCCCACCCCTTCCCATGTACTAGACTCCCCCCAAACCCGTCCCCCCCCCACACCCCCATCCCCTTAGCATGCACCAACCCCCCCCCCCCCCCCCGCACCTCTCCCACCCTGTCCCATGTACTATCCCCCCCCCACCAAACCAGCCCCTCCCCCCAAACCAGTCTCCTCCCCCACAACCATCCCATAACCCCCCCCCCCTCGGCACCACCCCCATCCCCTATAATTAAGAGTTATAATATTCATCTCTTTTTATACATATTTATATAGTATAATATCAATAATTTATCATTATCCTCCCTATCCCTAAAACTTATACTACTGATAAAGTGACCAATTTATATAATGTAATCAATAACTAAAGGACATGCGTGGACTATATTTTTATTCTAAAATTTTCTAAATAATATTTCAACACAGGTATTATTCTATAAATAGAAGATAGAATCATGAATACTTGAATAATAGAAATCCTGAAATGTATTGCAATAAAATTAAATCTATACATATTAAATCAAAAATATAAACTTACAAGAACAAGAAATTATAAGGAATATATTAATGTAAAAATAATAGCATCTTAACATGCTAAACAGAAACTAAAATTACCATTTTGATTAACACCGAATCAAAAATCATGATTCGTATGAGAAAACAAGGTCATATAGAAGTGATTTACAACAACACCAATCAATATAAAGTAGTAAAGAAATCATAAAAAGGACACTATGGTTCATTGAATTGGAAAGAAAGAATCACTATAACAAGGATTCTCCCAACATAGTAGAAGAATAGAAGTTAAATTCATTGACGCTCAATGGTGTTGTAGTTCTCCTTCTTCACCTATTTTTCATCATCGGTAACTCATCATTTTCCATCAAGTCGGGTTTAGGTTTAACAACATATCAATTAAAATGTTGAACTTGTACAAGAAGACAATCAGAAGTCAAAATTCCCCTTTTAAATCCAGTAATAAAAACTGTAGACCACAGGCTACACAACACCCATTTTAATCTCACTATTTCTTATAGGTAAATATACATTGAAAAACAAATGAACTACAGCAGTGAAAAAATGAATGAGTTGGATTTCCAACCCATACCCCGGGGAAAAAATTAAAGGTTCAAGATACAGTGAAAACATGAGGTGCAATGAGCATGAACCATCATGTAATTCAAATAGGATATAAACATTAATTATAATAAAACTTCATATAATGAAGAAAATGAGTCACCGTATGAGCCAGAAATCATAGAAAAACTCCATACCGAAAATCATGTTGCAACATCCACTTTTCCACTCTTCCATAATTAGAAGTGTTTCACTTCATCAACAAAAAGTCTTCATATTACTCTCGGGCCAACCTTATAATGAATTAAATAAGCATTTTCATCCCTCTCTCTATGTTAATCAAATTCATATTCAAATAAGCATGATTATATGAAATATAAATTTAAATAATTCTATCATATAGGCCTTAACATATATTCTTCAATAAATATGTCCTTAAAAAATCATGATTCCAAAAGGATGATCAATGTGCATCTTGAAAACACCATTGATTTCTAATTAAATAGGTAAATCTGATTAAGAACTCAAAACATGATTGCCACTAATTTTCCACTCCAATCTAGAAATGAAATACAGTAGAAAATTAATAATACTATATTTTATGGTGAAAAGAGATAGGGAACCACAAGTTCATAGAAGGATATAATCATTAATTCTCCTCACACCTACACTAATATAACACTATTAATTTTAAAATAATGAAATAATGAAGGAGTGGAACCACAAGTTCACGGAAGAAATAAAATAAAAGTGAAAAATGATGAATATAAATAAATTAACCCTTATATAATTATCTCATTAATTATATAATGATCTCTTAAAATAAATTCAACCCCTAAATAATACCCTATAATGACCCAATATCTCAATCCATTCACTCTCTCTTTAGTGTGTTAGTTTAGGTAGTGAAAAAGATGATTTCCAATATAGTACTTTCACCTACCCATGGTAATTGAGAATGCTTAATCACTCCATTATCACCCCTCACTCCCCTGCATCATATTAGAAGTGAATGGAAATTATGGTAGTGTTATGTTTAAACCAAATTAATAGATAAAACCATGATAAAATTTAAAGGCGCATGGATAATAATCTACTAATCATATGTAAACAATCTGATTTCCTGAAAATCACACTAGAGAAATGAAAATACAAATTCATTTAAATCTATGGATTTTGATGTGGTAATTTCTCCTCAACCACACCATAGTAGTCTAAACATCATCACCATATAAAAAATTAACTGATTAAAAACCATTATGATTTTTTATAATTTTTTAGATCAATAAATTTATAATTGGGAATGAGGTTATTTATCTAATAGCAACATTAAGACCGTATTCCACCTTTTATTTTAGTGTCGATAGATCAATGTCATTATTCATTGGATGGGTTACATGTGTCTATCTTTGAGGGTTGTTATGTCATTATCTAAACTCTTGAATCTCCTGTATTTTCTTAACAATCCAATAAATAATAAAATAATATTTAGGAAATTTTTTCCAAGATGTTAATTTTCTCTCTTTTAAATATAGAAAATCACTTGTCACCAGATTTTAACACCCATAAACAATTTCCTGATGTCCCTCTGGTTGAATTTCAATATTACCTAACCAATTCACTCATTATCTAATGCTTATTTTTCAGTTTCTAATATTGGTTATCCAGTTTTCTTCTATGATTTTGAAGACTTTAATGGTTTAGGAATCAATAGTTTAGGTTTTACAATAGTTTTCCCACTCTTGGGAATAATCACAACATTGAGTTATTCATGAGAGTTTTGTGTGTAACAATATTTTTATAAGATATTGAGGAAGGGTAAACTTGAGTGGGAATGGGTTCCATAACCATTTCAATGTTTTATATATCTAATCTCAATTCTAAAAATTGATAATTCATTTTGAGTACTTTTTTAAAAAATATTCTTATAATTTATATGGAAAATATTGGATTCGATGTTGAGATGGTTGGGATTGAAATTGTTCATGGGTTGGAAAATTTTCTATACGGTTAGGATTTAGACCATATAGTTGATTGGGTAATTGATTATCCAACCAATTGAATTTAGTATTTTCATTGTACATGTGATGAAGATTATTTTATTCATAAATATCTTGAGTATTCAGATCATTTTCTACCATTAATGGTATCCCTAGAAGAACTTCATTGATAGATGTAATAGTTGGGAAATTATCGATCAGTCAAAAAGAACCTTTTATTGGGAAATCATTCACTTTGGGAGTCTAAAGTAGTGAATACTGAGGGTTTCACCACTAATAATAATTTCATAGTAATGTGGAAGATCCCATGTAATATGATAGATAACAAGAATCTCATACGGTATCTCTTTACTAGATATATCTTATGTAGAAAAGTTCTCCTCTCTCCATGTATGAATGATATTTATACCTAGATTGATGGGGGCCTACACTTCCTAATATTATAAACTGAATACCAAGGAGCACTTACATCATTATGTAGGAATCTTTAAATAATCTTGGAGTTCTACTCAACCATACAAATATTGAGGTTATATATCCTCCAAATTTAAAGTTTGTTGAGTAAAGATATTTTCTCCACCTAGATAGAATAACCTAAACCATAAAAGGAATTCTATTCGATACCATAGATACCCTAAAATCATGCACAATACCTCCTCATAACTCTCTATTTACAGGACCCATTCACATTATATTTAAGTCCAACATTGGGGGGTATCCACTTGATCCAATATCCCAGAGGAGCTCTATCATTTCTAATCACATCGCTAGGGAGGATCCCCTTACTAGTATCCATTATTTTTTCAATAGGAAGAAGGGAACCAAGTTTTTCCATGAGAGAGAGCACATGAACTGGAATGAATTGAGGGAGCTATTATTGCATTCACGACCCTTGTTCCTTCTCTCCTAAATCACCCGACACAGCACTGAAAACACTATTACATGAATATTAACCATATATGAATGTTTCTCAACACTTTGAAATAATGTACACAAAAATTCATAGATTTATCCCCCCTAAAATTGAAATCCCATAATTTTTCCAACAATGGCCCAAGAAAAGTGGCCCCATTATACATCAAAAAATAAGTTCTATACTAACACATATTTTAGCCTCTCACAACACATACATTGTGAGGGTGTCTAAATTACTTTTCTTTGTATATTAATTTTAGTTGATCTGCCCATATTGCAGAACCTCCAGAAATGTATGTTCAACTTAACTGGGATTTATTTATACAAGACTTTACTCACCCACTCATCATGCTCCTAGTTGGATCTTAATAACAAGTGAAACTCTAAAGCATTAAATTATCCCAAGGTAAACATTGAGAATGTGCACATATCCGGTTCATCGAGCATATAAATCCTTTTATAAAAAATCTTATAATCCTCGTCAAGGGATGCTGATATAATCCCAGGGTTTAATATCACATTCCTAAAGTAAATGTGAGGGATTGGGAATCCATGGATTAAGTGAAAATGAACTAGAAAGTTTTATTTCTAGTTAATGATGTCACTCCACCCACAAACCAACACTCTAATTGTGGGATCCTCTCTGTAATTTTATTGAATAGCATGAATGGGAATTGATTTTAGGATGTCCATTTCAATTTTTGGGTATTCTAGATTTTAATCCCCATGGTCAACCGTACCTAGAAAATTTTCTAAGTATATGATAAAACCTAGATAGGGAACCAATGAAATCAACACTACATAAATTTACCTTATTCATGGATCCATCACATTTATGATGAGGATCCCAGGAGGTGGGCTGGACACATCGAAAGAGGCGAATCCTGGGAGGTGGGGTGGCCACGTCGAAACCATGTCGAAGCTACTTCAGAACTGTGCTGGAGCCACTTCGAAGAAGGAGGGTCATAGGGAGGTGGGGTGGCTTCATCGGAGACATCAGGATTGGTTCTATTTTCCAGCGATGAATAAATAATGATCCAAAAACAACTTTTTAAAATAAATCAAAGAGTTTTGAGAAGGTAGAAACCGAGTTCAAAAAAGAATCAAACAAAGGGGAAGACGAAAAACTCTCTGACCTGAAATTATAATGGCCTATAATGGTGAAGATTAGGAGCATCTATGATGACCATATTTTCCCCCTCCCCTGGAAGTGATCCGAGACCTACAAATAGAGTAACCTCTTATTTATAATTCACCTTTGAACCTAGAATGTCCACCACTATTCTCCTTTCATGTCGTGCATGAAGAACCTCTAGGTTTTTTTTTCATAAAAATTTTTCTTTTTCATATGGTTTATTCAATAGTACATGGTGTGAGATCACATCCAAGAAGGGAATTAAAAAACATTAGAGAATTAGTCTCAATGGAATTGAGAGAGATATGCTTCAACCTGCAAATGGTGAGACCGCTGACCAGAGCATTAGCCTTGGCTTGTAGTAAATCAAAAGTTCCTAACTGAATTGGGAATTACAACATAACTGATCCCCAAGTATTATTGACAACCCCTCCCCCCCTCATGTAACCCAAAATACAAGAACCATATGTGTTTATCTTGAAACTGAAACTGTGCGGAATCCATTTGATTCATCTTCCCATCTTTGTACTGCCTGCTCTAATGGGGCTATGAGTGAATTTGGTAAATGGTCCCATAGAAGGTGAAGTGGTGTTATCCCCACATAATCGTATCAGATTGATCAAAATGATCTTGTTGTAGAGATAGATGCATGTTTTTAGACCTTTGTTTCCATTAAAAGACAAGAGTGCGATTGAAATCATGATCATTTAGCCTATAGTGATATATTGTGACAACAATACTGCAATTGAAATCCTAAATAAACCCATAAAATACTTTGGAGGGAAGAATTAATTGTAAACGTTGGGGATGAGAGCGCTGCGATGATAGAGGTCGTCGGAAAGGAGGGCGTCGTGGTGAGAGAGGTCTTCGGGGAGGAGGGTTCCACTGTGAGAGAGGTTGTTGGGGGGTAGGGCTCCATTGTGAGACAGGTCGTCAGGGGGGAGGGATTCCCTGTGAGATAGGCATTTGGGGAAAAGGGATCCTCTATGAGAGAGGAAATCGGGGAGGAGGGCACTACTGTGAGAGTGATCGTCGGGGAGGAGGAGACGTCATTGGGGAGGAGGGTTGCACGGTGATAGGGCTGCGGAACGGGGGAGGAGGAGGAGCCTGATATGAATTGGGGGAAAAATCTACATCTGTGATATAGAATATATTTAGCCACATAGGCTTAATTGAACTGTGGTAATAAAAAAACAATAGCCAGAGACCTATAAAACTGTAGCAATAGGCCTGTGGCTATAGCCTAAATTTCTAGTGGTGATATGTATGTTAAGACTGGGTTGTTATAGTTTGTATTAGAGAGAATTTTTAGTCCACCTTTGGAAATTAGTATGAGAAATTTTTAGTGATATCACTTTGTATATTTCGAAGGATATGTATAGGATGTATTTAAGGATAAATATAAGGATGAGTTAACATTTAATAAAATGTATTGGTATTTTTGGTTAAGGATAGAGTGAGTGGTTTAATATTAATACATCACTATCTGGATAATACAAGTGGACTTGGTTCTAGCAAAAATGTACCTAGGAGTAACAACTCTGACGAGGTGTTTCGGTCCTAGCTCAAGCATAACCTAGTTCATGACAACGGGCCTTACTGTGCATCTAGTTTGACACTCCTGGTGGATATGCTTTGAGAGTTCACAAAATCTTCATAAACCATAATGAAGGACTTAAAATTAATTTGGCTATGAATAACCAAGGATAAACATAAGGTGTCATAGATTAATTAAGTAGACATAATTTAGATGTCATATAAGTTTTTTTCATGATTATGTGGTTCCCAACCATGAAAATTATTTATTACTCAATGATTTATGATTTTATTCCATTGTAGGAACTAGGAGGAACTTAGTTAACATTGAATGTGATAGAAAATTTATAGATGATCGTACAAGTGGGATGGTTACTAGAGTGAAGGATGTTGAGATCTTGTCTAGTCAATTTTCACAGAACATGATTAACAATGTTTAACTTAACCAACTCTTGGAATCACCAAGGAAGATAAGGAATGATTTCCTTGAGATTTTGGGTAATGGAGACCAAGAAAAAAAGAATATTAAGTTTCCTTTGTGTCAAGAATGTATAAGTAATCACCTAAGTGAATTTATAATGAAAAATAAAATGTTTAAACTCTGGAAAATAAATAAATAAATAAAGTAACTGCAAAAAAAAGGGTTTGGTTAACAAAATGAATGGGAATATTGGAATCCTTAAGACAAAATCAAAGGTTAAATTATTTAAGTTTCGAATGAATGGTCATTATGAAAATTGATGTTCTAAGTTAAAAGCTCCCAAATAAAATTATCAAGGTGGTATGAGTAATTGTTATATTACTGATGATGATGAGACTATAGAAGAAATGTGAATGGAAAGAGGTATTAAGTAGTAGGATGATGTATCCACATTATGGATTATGGATTATGTGGAATAATCGATGTTTTTATGTATTTATATTGACGAATTATGATATATTAATGGATAAATATACAAGGATTGTACTTTTTATGTTTTTCATAAAGGATTTACAAGATTATGTCGAATGTGTTTGATGGACTGGAGAAGCGATTTAATGACAAGGTGATATTTTGACTAAGGGAAGTTAACCCTTAATATGTTCATTATGGTAAGATAATGTTTTTTGAATAAAAATATTTTGAATATGAATAAGTAAATTAGAGAATACTGGTTACCTTGGAACTAATTGAAGACTTTTTAACAAGTAGATTATGATATCATTGATTAATTTTACAATTTTTTTTTATTAAAGTAATATATCAAGTAATGTTTGGAATAAGGAAGAATGTATGTTTTCAAAGAGTATTTATCGGAATTCGGGTTATTGCCATGTTTCAAGAATATACGATGATGGTACTCACATGTTTTGAATGTGAAAACTAAGAGCTAATTTGTGTTATATGGTGGATCATTGTTAATCTGATTTCGTGACCTTCTTTCTAAAGTTATGGATTTTCAACTTTCATTTAGGATTATAAGGTTAACCATTTTTTGTAATTTTTAATATAAAATTAAAATAAAGCTAGTGAAATTAAAGTATTATCTCACCACATGGGGATTTATACATATTGGAAAACATTATCTAAAAACATTGTGTTGATGGTAGTTGAAGAGATATGGAATGGTCTATCATTGATCTGATGATCTGTTAGTGCTTTAGGAATGAAAAAGTCACCTTCATTTTTGGAGAAAGAGCTGAAGTGGAAATTGGTAAAAACATGACCAAAGGGGGGATTTTACTTATGAAAGGGAATTAAATAAATTAAGTATAAATATACTGAAAATTATTTAACTATATGGAAAGGATCTTGAAACCAAAAAGGTTATACAAGTTCCTTCTTTTTTGACAAATCAAATGGTTCATTAGGTCATCATGGATTTATGGATTTTTTATTGTCAAAATTTCTCATGACCATGTTCTCTATCTCTATCCTCTATAAATTGATAGTTAAATTTCCCTCCCATGTCCATTTTTTATCATTCTGCCTATGTTCTCCTACATGGAACCCTAGATATGAGTTACTTTTGTTAATCATTATGGTTTTGGCTTTCCCTTTTTAAAGGAAGGCTTAGTGTTCATTTTAACAATGTGGGTTTCTATTAAAAGAAATTAAAAGTAGTGAACTATTGATAACAAATAAAAATTTAAAGGGAGAAATCTATTTTAATGGGTGTAGAATGTAACACCCCAAGTTTTTGTGAAATATTTTTTTCTAAATATTTTAATATTTTTAATATTTTACATTTCATGCAGCACTGAATATAGCTTGTGTTATATGAAATCACTGAGTTATTACTTATTTTTATGATACACAATGTTAATCATTCATTATAAAACACACTAAGATAATTTTCTTCTACATGGAAAACTAAATTTTATTTCATTATATTCAATACCAACTTGGCTTGCATTGCACAAAACGTGGAGTTTCTACAAAACATCATTTTTTATTACAATTAATTAGACAAGATAGTTATAACATATGAATTAAACATAATAATATTAATATTAGTAAACACTTTTTAAATATTATTTGTAATGATTTATATAAATAAAACATAATAATGATAAAACATATAATTTTTGGTAAAGTCTATATATTTTTGGTAATACGATTTTCTAAAAGAGCTGATTTTTATAACCTTTTTTGAAAAACAAGAAAATTCATTTTAGAAACATTTAAAAATTGAATTTTATAAATTAAAAATAATTTTTGAAATAATAATTTATAAATTACTTTGGGTTAATTTTGAGTATTTTTATGAGAAACTTCATTTTTTCATAAATAGTGAAAAATAAAGAATTTTAATTCAAAATTTATTTTTCATCTAATTTATTTATATAGATAAATTATATTTTAGGTTGGTTTTAAATTAAAAAATATCAATTATATATTTATATATATATGAGTCCAATTTATTTAATTGGTATCATTTTTTTTGTTGAATTTTGATATAAAATATTAACAAACTTTTGAACATTATTACTTTAAAAACCTGGTTCGTCACCACATCTTCAAGATTATAATGAAGATTAATTTTTCCAATTATGTGAATTAAATTTCAAAAAAAATAAATACATGGTTGTAATAATTATAATATTTATAGTATAATAATATCAAATTAATTTTTTACCAAAAATATTAGTGAAATTGATTAAATTTAATTACAATAATTAATGTTAAATTAATCCTAACAAGGGACAAATCCTTAAACTTAAGAGTCTAAATGAACTAATAAATTTTACAAAACCCATTTTATGGAAATGTTTCATCCATAAATCTTCCATTAGTGAGTTTTTTGGATTTTTATGACATTTTTTAAGTAAAAAAATATGGGTACACCTAACTTGTTTTCAAAAATACTAAGCTTGTCCCCTCCTTCCCCTATAAAAGGCCTATATATCCACCTTCTTCACACCTCTCAAAACACATAATTTTGGAAAATATACACCCAATTAACTTACCAAAATCCCTCTATTTTTACTTTAAGTATTTTTTTTTCATAAATCAATCTAAGGAAGACCTATGGTGTAAACCAAAAGGAATTACCCAAAGAAGAGGTAACATCCTTACTCAAGTCTCTTTCCATTATTTTATTTCTCTACTACCTAAATTATTCGTATTGCATGAATATATAAATGCCTAATTATAAAAAATATACTAATATTATATTATTATAAGTTTTATACCTTCACTTACACACATTTCCATCTTATGGGTAATGCACTTATTATTCTTCTGTATGGTGAACTACCACCTCCCAGAACAATGTTTCTCACTTTTCCTTTACCACCTCTCATGGTTGGGAATTACGATGGAAAATATGTTTTATATGATATATTTGATATATATTATTTATTTATTATTATTTAATTATTATATAACATATACCTTCATGTTTTCTATTTTGTGTAAATAAGATAATTTCATTTGGGAACGTGTGCACTATTGCCTCCTCAAAGCAATGTGATTCATTTACAAAATACAAGGAATTTATTAAGTATGGGTTTAGTGAAATTATATGATATATAACACATAATAATTATTCTTTAATGATAATATATATATATATAATTTACATTATTTATTTTTATATTATAAAGAAAAACAGAAACATTGTTCATGTGTACGTACAACCTATTGTCTCCATGAACTGTGTATTTCATTTCATGTTTCTATATTAAATATATTATATTAAATGAGTATATGATGAAAATAAATTATATTTACATCATAGTTTACATTTTTGAAATCATGATATAAGTATGAGGAGAAAAAATATAATAAATTAAGACACATGTGAAAAAAAGAGGATATTAAAAAAATCCAAACTTTAACAAGGAATTGTTAATAAGAAGGTAATATGAAGTCATAATAAAATAATATATGGTATTATATATAAGAATATTTTTCTTTAAAATATTTATCATAAAATTATATTTATTTTAAATGATTTTTGTTTGAGTTTTAAGAAAGTTAAGACATAAGGTAAGGGAATTTTATCTCACTTGTATTTCCATGAGATACATATCTTATTCACCACCTATCGTCATTATTGTAAGTAGATTCATGATATAACTTGTCAAAGGATAGTATATACACCATATAAAAGTGAATTGGCGCATAACAACAAATAATCCTCAAAGGAATTTAAATTGAGATGAAATCTATTACATTGAGTCAAAATTTTCATGTGTATATTTATATTCCTGAATAATAATATAATGTTAATTATTTAATTTATTCATATAATTTTTCAATTTTATCCTTAATTTTACTTACCTTATTAAAAATATTATATAACTACTTAAATAATTAATTTTACATAGGGTGTTTTGACCTAATTTGATTCATGTGTTAAAAATGTCTTTGGTATGTTAACTATGGTCAAAGAGGTCATTATATAAACATATAAAGAATAATTATAATGTAATAATTAAAATATTTATACATAAATTATAATTTTGAAACCAATAATAATATATGGTTATGAAAATCGGACCATTATTATAATCCTTGAGAAGTTAGGTCATACGTACGCATGAGTAAAGTTCCCATTTTTCAATGATCCTTATGGAAAAAAGGTAAGTAAAATTATATCTTCCCATAATGATAATTATATAGTCAATATAATTTTATTTAATCATATGTACTTATATATATAATTCTTTTCATGTTAAATTATTTTCATCGTGTTGAGGAGGCGGTAGTCCACACATCCCTGACTAATGTTATCACTTTTTAGTGTGTGAGTATTATAATAATGAAAATGATATATTATAATTTAAAAAATGTAATTATGTCATTAATATCATATATATGTCATTTTTTCACATATTTTTAATTAAAACCAGCATTTATAAAATCCATCTATCGCATGAATGAATCACATCACTTTGAGGGGCGGTAGTCCACACTTCCACAAACGATGTTATCATATTCTCACAAAATGGAGTTCATAAATTTATGTGTTATAAAATAATTAAATAAATATAAATAAATTATAAATATAAAATATAATAGATATAAATAGTATTTCCATCATAATTTCCCAACATAATATGTGGTAAGTTAAAAATGAACAACTTTGTTTCATGAGGCGGTAGTTCATTGTACAAAAGAAGGATATGTTTGTTACCCATTAGATTGAATTGTATGTATGTTTAGTTATAAACCTTAACATAACATCATATAATTATATTTAGGTTACTATTTTACTTATATAAACATTTAATAAGTATAATTTATTGTGTTAAAAAAATAAATAAATCTAAATAGCTTGAGGAAGGATGTTACCTCTTATATGGGTAACTCCTTTTGGTTTTTAGAAAAGGAATACCTTGAATAGAGTTATGAATAAGGTGAGGATTTTAGTTTTAGGGGATGGATTTTGAGGATCTATTTGGTTAGATCTTGGTTGTGAAAAAGTTTCTTGATAGGTGTGTGGAAGTGAGAGTCTTGAGTGACTTTTTATAGTGAAGGAAGAATGTCACTCTTGTAAATTTTGGAAAAGTGAATTCCACCCATGTTTTAACCATTGAAAGTAGATTAAATAATGAAAAAATATATAAAATGGAGTATATGGTCTAAATATTTATTTAATTTTGATTTTGGAAATGTTTATTTGTCATTTTGATCATTAAATTTAAGGTTTAGTCCCTTATTAATTTAATTTTTCTCTTAATCATTAAAATTAATTATAATTACTTTCACAAATAGTTTTTGTCAAAAACTAAGTTGAAATTATTATAAATTATAAATTATTCTAATTCCAAATATGGAATTAATTTTTCCAAATTGCAATCACATAATTGGAAAACATAAATTGACATTTAATCTCATAGATGAGATGACAATGTGGGTTTTTAATATAAAAACATTCCAAAAAAATCTATGTTTTTATATTCAATTTCTATGTGAACTTGATTCCAATTACCTAAATTGGAATATTTATTAATAATGTAAATTATTTAAACTTTAAAAATATTTCAAAATATAATTTAAACTTTTAAATAAATTATACAAAAAAGAATTTTTTAATTAAAATTAATTATTTTTCACTATTAATTAAAAAATGAAATTTCACAAAAAAACAAAAAATCACCCTAACCTAATTTTTATGGTTATATTTCAAAAATGAATTTATTTTGACATATAAAATTTATAAAATTTCAAAAATTTATATTTAAAATAGGTTCTTCATTAAAAGGTGGTAAAAGTACCTTAATAAAAATATATGTTTTAATATGTAATATTGGGTTTGTTCTTATCTCATGCCTATCAAATCTGTTTGATTAATATAAAAATATTTGATTGAATATATGATATATATATATATATATTACATTAATATCACTCAAAAATTGTAATTAATTAAATTTATTAGGATAAAACATCTTTGGGGGAATAAAAATAGAATTCTAAAAACAATTACCCTTATATTCAATTGGTTCTTATATAAATTTCTAATTAATTAGTAACCAATGAATTAATTTAATATTTTTGTAAACCATATATTTTAATATGTTATTTAATCTTATTCATAACCTCTAATTTAGAAACTAGGTTATATCTTATTATATTAAATAATAATACTTTAATAATATATTATTATTTGGTAAAACTCAGTCTTGTGTGTAATGAAAGACATTGTAGAAACTTATTTTTGCATGCGATGTATTCTAACCTAGTGTCATTTACATTGTAAGATATAAATTATATTAAATTTATTTAAAATCGTAAATGTATTATAAACTCTCAGGATATTATATTCCCTTACATGCTTGATGTTGTGAGTCATACACACAATCGAATACAATGTTCTTACTTTAAAATTTCAAGGTATTACGTTCTCCCCGCCTTATTTAATTTCCATCCATGTATTTTAAACATGATCATAGTATTTTAGGGTTTGATATTTAAAATTAAATTATTGTTTGTAACCCCACATGGTGAATATGGTTAAAAGTACATCTTCTTAATAAGAGATAAGAAAATTACAATAGTCACATAACTAGGTTCCCTAGTAGGAGAACACAGGTGGGAAATGTAAGCATGGATACAAAATAAAATTCTATCAATCATGTTCTAAATGATATTTGTAGAGAACAAGTTTAGATAAAATATCTATACAACCAAACCACAATCCAGTGGTGTTAATAAAGGTAATTTATGTTATCAAAGTGATGATAATGGGATAAACATTTTGTTTCAAGACCCTTTTTCTAGAGTTGAGAAGTTATTTCACAATATTTTCCTTTGATTGCATCTTGATCTATTTATTCTTCATCTCTTATAACAAGATGCTTCAAATAGTGAATTAATATGATAATCTCAAAAAACTCATCCATATATGAACTTAATCCATTTCATAAATGGGTGACCTTATGAACCTTCAATGTATTGTTATCTAAAATATTAGAATCAATTCTGAGGAAGTTAGAAGTATCCAATTTACTTTATCCATATCAATCATCTATTTATCCAATAATCATATTCCTAAAAAAACGAACATATTAATGGTAATCATTCCCTCAACCAAGTTTTTTATTTAATTTTAACTTGCGACTAGATCAATTTTCATGGTACCATTCAACATATGATCTCAAATCCTTATTGAAATAGTACTGAAGTACAATACTTACATATTTCATAATTTTTATAACCAATACATTACCGATAAGATAATTTTACAACATTAATCAATTATCCAAATACATAGTCACATTAATCATTCCACTTTAGCGGTATCAATAACATAAGCTTGACCTTTATCCCCTGTCTTCTTCTGAGGTATATTCCCTTGACATTTATGGCATTCATTTGCATAGTTATTAATCTCCTTATAGTGGAAGCATTGCACTTTGGAATTTTCTTTCTTTCCCTTACAATCGTGAACTTGGTGACATTTTTCTCTACACTTATAACAAACTCCAAATCCTTGAAAACAAGTATCGTGGTGTTCCTTTCCACAATTATCACATGTATAAAAATTTGTCATTCCCTTCTTTCCCTTATCCATTTTATAATATACCTTCCTCTTATTATTTTCCTTCCCTTCAAAGCCATAATACATAGATAATACTTTTTATATCTTTATTGAACATAAAACTATTTCATCATAAGATGAAAAAAATTGAGAGACTGGTGCCTTTCAGAGACTTAGCCTAAGACCTTCAAAAAGGTGATCAATCTGGAACTTCATGTTTCGTATATGATATGTATAATAACTAGATGACCATGAAAAGTTATCTTCATACCCTAAAACACTTTCTTCATCATTTTTCTCTAACCTAAGGAACTTCCTCTTCATCTCATTTTATTGCTCACGGGGGAAATAGTTTTCAAATAATTTCTCCTTAATATATTTCTAATGCATGTGTTATATTTAATTATCCTCCCCAGTATTTTGGATCAGATACCAAAATTGATCAACATCGCCTTTTAGAAAATACACTTCAAGTGTAACCTTTTACTTTTCCCTACATCCCAAATCCATAAATATCTTCTCGAATGACTTAATACATTGATTAGCTACCATTAGATTAGTAGTACCACTAAATGATGGGGGCCTATGTCATATACAGAGATCCAAAATCAGAGTGTATCACTATGAAATAGGTTGATCCATCTAGGAAACTTTATTTGTCATAACATAATTAAGATTCCCTAATATATTTGTTACTTTCTTGGTTCTAATAATATCTATATCAGTTTTCTCAGTAGGGAAACCTCTATATTGGCTATAAGAACTGGTAAACTTCTTCCTTCTAGGTTCAATTTATAAACAATGGAATATACTAAATTATCTCATAAAATTATGAACGTTGTATAAATCTAAATATTTGGTAACACTTAACAAAAATTGAAATTTTTATGCATACCTAATCTCATAATCATAAATATAGTTTCTTTGGGATATCGTTACATTCAAATCCTACATAATTGTTTGTAAATAATATGTGAATTACCATAAGAGTATCCCCCATGAGTATCAAACTAGGTGTGTAGTAAGTCACGTTGTTGTGTACCAGGTTATGTCGAGTCAAGGCCGACACACCTTGTCGGAGTTTTTATCCCTTAGTACATCTATTCCAGAACCATGTCCACTTGTAGTATCTAGACTGGGATGTATTTCTAAGAAAAACGACATAATATCTACCTAAAAAAATTTATATTATATTCTTCTATGTTTATTCTCAAATTCTATCTTATGGTTATGTTCCTTAATCTATTTTTTATAAATCTTGTTTCCATGGTTGCTACTAAACCTCTTTTGATACCAATTGTAGCACCCCAACCCCAGAAGCCTGGAGCCGGTGCATTATTTTTTTACATTTACATGATTATATGGAATCAAATATCAAAGTCCAGTTAGTTTAATAGTCTGGTAAAAAAATATTACATTCACGAAATCCATAATACATTGGGAAATAAAAAATACAAACATTATGAAAAATAAAATTAAATAAACAACATCCTTTAAATCTTATTCAAATATTTCTTCTTCATAACATGGGGAAATGAAACACAAAAAGGGTGAGATCAAATTCTCAGTAAGGGTATGTAAAGTAGTATAAAGGATTAATTGATAACAATAATCAACATGAAAAGGTAAAGAATTGATAATACATTCCATTAAAATAAACAGATATGGAAATATCAATATAGAAAATTTAAAAACTAAAAAAAATTCCATTTAATCAATGAAACTAAATATAAAATGCATCCATTGATAGGTTGATAGAAAATCTCATGGATAAATAATAACTAGACATAAATGTGGGAAATACCAAATTATTGGACACCATGATTCCTAGGTACATGGTACCATAACCGTCAAGACATTTCATAAGATGGTTTATAACATATTAGGTACAAACCATTTTGGTTTTCCCAACCATATCTATAGTATAAAGTACTTTCACAAGAGATTTTATAACATAATGGTAGTAAATGTGATGACTTTTCCCAACCTAATTTTTTCCCATTAGACTACCGATGCATCTATGGGCTTATGTTAAATAGTCCCCAACCGATGTCATACCTATCCAAAGCATTCCTCATATATCTAATATTCAATTTAATAAATAAACAATGTGCCTTATCATAAAATGTTCATATTGAATAAAAGACATGGATTTATTAATAATTCCTTAGTAAAGAATAAGTGGTAACAAGGGTTTCTGAATTTGATGAATGGAAATACCATTGAAAGTTCATTAAAACATTATAGAAGAAAATAATATTTAAACATTCCAAAGTGTCCCACACCACTTTGATACATTTGATTCATAATCCCCAATAAGGACTAAAATTAAATAAAACATAGCATATCATGAGAGTAAATAGATTCATTATATAACATGTCAACTGATAGTATATAAACCATATAAAAGTAAATTGGTGCATAAAAACAAATAGGCCTCAATGGAATGTATATTGAGACAAAATCTATTACCTTGAGTTTAACTTGTCATGCGTGTCTTTATATTACTGGATAATAAACTTATGTTAATAACTTAATTTCTTAAAATACTTGTTTCAGTTTATCATTACATTTACTTACCTTATTCCAATGTTTTATTTAACAACTTAAATAATTAAATTTACATTGGGTGTTTTGACCGAATTCAATTCATGTGTTAAAAATGAATTTGGTTTGTTAACTATGGTCAAAGGGGTCATTATATAAATATATACAGAATAATAATCTTGAAATAATTATCAAATTTATACATAAATTATACTTTTAAACCCAATCGATAAATATGGTTTTGAAAAATTAACCAACATTATAATCATAGAGATGGTAGGCCATACGTTCGCATGAGTAATGTTCCAATTTTTCAATGATTGTTATTTGAAGAAGGTAAGAAACACGTTAAATTTCTAGAATGATAATTATATCATAAAGAAAATTTTATATAGTCATATATATTTATATATATAAAGATCTAGTGGTTGAGGGTTGGAGAAGATCGGGAGCGGCGACGACGAAGCACGATGACCTAACCCTAAAACCATAGTTGATACAACAGCCCCTCCTCCTCTTCCAAGGGAGGGGTCTCATCCAAATCCTGATGATGATGATTCTCAGGGAGTCTGGTATGGGTTTCAAGGTTCTTTTTGTCATTTATGTACGGACTCTCCTTTCTTTCCTAGCATAAGTGTTTCTCTGAAAGTATCTGGCCGCTTCAATGGCTAGCTCGTGGTTCCAATCTCCATTCAGTAATTCGATGAAGTATCTTTAATGTTTTCCACAGCCTTGGTTGTGAGATTTTTGCGGTGACGGCCTTTGGTGGAGGTCTTTTCCAAGCACGTTAATGAGGAATGGGTATTGACTCAGTGAGTGTCTGTTGGGCTTTAGGGGTCGTGACAAATCCTCCTCTGTTTTGCTGATGAGGATGATCTGATTAGAGCCTTGTCAAGTGCTATTAGATCTATTCATGGTTTTTATTTTCACCTTCTCCATTGGTCTTTTGATCTTAATATGAATCGGGACTCACCAACCTCAGAAATTTTCGTCAACTTCCTGGGTTTCCATTGCCTTTCTAGAACCTTGGACTTTTACGGTCAATTGGGAACTCCATTGGATGATTTCTCTGTTGTGATCATCAGACAACTTCACTCTCACACCAAATGGCTGCATCGATCTGCGTTGAAACAGATTTGTCACATCCACCACTGGAGCTGGTGTGTATCGTGATTGAAGGGGAGTACAGGTACGTTCAATCCATCCTCTATGATTTATGGGTCAATTTCTGTTCCTTCTATCATAGGCAGGGACACTGGGTCTCTGAATGTCTCAAGTAAGCTAAAAATGGGGGACGTGCTAGAACTCTAGCATCAACTGAGGAACCTATAGAAAAGGTGGTTATGGGTGAGGTTTGTTCTATTCCAGATGGTAATGAACAAAGGGTAGATGATATAGAGACTCCTCTTTCTAGTGGGCTGGAGCAGCAGCTAGTGGAGTTTTGGCATGGGGCCTCTCTAGTCAATGAAATCCATCAAGAGGCCACGAGGAAGGATGGACTTGGGATTTATGAGTAGGGGTGAGAGTGGATGCATCTTTCATGGGTCGTGCAGTGGTGGAAGAGCAAACTCACCTTGCAGCGAAGTGTGAGGTTGAGCAGAATTTTAATGAAGGGGATCCAGTGCATGTAGATGTGGTGAAGGAAGTGCGACCTGTTCTGAATCCATCAGTGAAGCAAGTCTTTGATCATCTGAATTCGAATCTTGGGAGCTGGAAGAGGCCTTTGGCAGATGACACTGGAACTGGACAGGTGCAGATGGTTAATGTTCCTACTTGTAACCAGTTCGAGGGATTAGTGATTGAGAATGGTTCCCCCATGGAGGAAGTCCCACAAGAAACTGACCCTGATAAGTTGCTGATTGATTCCTATTATCAGCCTTTAGTGATTTGAGGATAAAATGGGGAAGAAGACCTTTTATGGTCTTGTCAATTAGGTTGCACTTCAATTTCTTTCTCTAATTGACACTAACAGGGAATCACAACAGCCAGGCGGAGGATGTCTACCTGCGCCAGAGGGTAATTTGATTAGAGGATCTGATGGTTGTCAAATGACGGATTATGTGCACATTAATGGAAAATGGGGAAATGTATCTGGTAGTGAAAAAGAAAATTCTAATGTTGTCTCCAATCATTCCTACAGTGATATTGTGAAAGGAGGAATAAATAAGGTGTCTGCAAGTGACGGCGGTATGACTGATCCACCAAGGAGAAGGAAGAGGAAAGATTACTCTTACCTGCCGAATCCAATGTCTACCAGATCATCCTCCAAGAGGTAGAATTTTCCCAGGGCTATCTCTGGTTTGAAAAAGGGAATGTAATATTAGAAGGATTTCATTTCTTTGGAAATGTTGAATCTGAGAAAGAAGTATGCCAAGATTCTAAAGCACTATGAAATCTCAGAGTGGGAATCGACTTCTACTGATGAAGTAGTTTATCATGAATATGGTGATGGGTATAATGTTTTATGATCTATAGTTGTTTTTTCAGGTGTGTTTTACTTTCACTTTTCCTTTATTTTAATAAATGGTTAGAGGTCTCCCAGTGACTGAGGTTTCCTCGTATATTTATAAATATAATTCTTTTGAATTAAAATGTATTGTATTGTATCGAGAAGGGGTATTCCACACGTCCACGACTGACGTTGTCACTTTTTAGTGCGTGAAAAGAGTAATAAAGAAAATTATATATTATATTTCCAAAAATCTAGTTATGTAATTAATATAATATATATGAAATTTATGTAACATATGTTTAAATAAAATCATCCTTTATATATTTCATGTATCACATGAATGAATCACATCACTTTGAGGGGGTGGTAGTCCACACTTCTACGAATGATGTTATCGTATTCCCAGAAAATGGAGTGCATAAAGTTATGTGTTATAAAATAATTATAGAAGTATAAAGACATTATAAATTTCATATATAAAATATATAAATATATTTTCCATAATAATTCTCCACCATGATAGTTAGTAATGGAAAAATTAACAACTTCGTTTCGTGAGGTGGCAGTTTTCTGTACACAAGAATGCTAAGTTTGTTGCCCATTAGATAGAAGTGTGTGTAAGTGTAGGTCAAAACCATAATATAAAATCATCTCTGCATATTTAGGATACTTTTTTTCTTATATAATCATTATATAAAGATAATTTAATGAGTTAAAAAATAAATGAAACTAATTATCTAGAGGAAGAATGTTACCTCTTATTCGGGTAACTCCTTTTGGTTTTCACCAAATGGATTCCTTGGATGGATTTCTAACCAAGTTGGGAATTATAGGTTGAGAATAGGGATTTTTAGGATATATTTGGGAAGATCATGTTTGATCCAAAGTGTCTTGATATGTGTGAGTAAGTGTGAGGCTTGATTGCCTTTTTATAGTAGAGGAGGAGTGGTACTCTTGTAAATTTTGGAAAAAGGAATTCAAACCATGTTTTTCCCATTGAAATTGGATCAAATAGTGGAAAAAATATATAAAATGGAGGATAGGTTCTAAATATTATTATGAAATTTCTTTTGTACATGTTTATATGTCATTTTGGCACATAATTTTATGTTTTAGTCCCTACTTAAGCTCATTTTTCTCTTAATCATTATTATTAATTTTAATTAATTTCACTAATATTTTTGGTAAAAAACTCATATGAACTTATTTAAAATTATAAATTATTATAATTCAAAAATTTTAATCCCTTTTTCTAAATTCCAATCATATAAGTGTCATAAATTAATTTATATTTAATCCAGTATAGGGGACAACAATGCGGGTTTCTAATGTAAAAACGTTCAAAATTTTCCTAAGTTTTTATATTTAATTTCAATAAGATATTCATTAAAATTACCTAAATTGGAATAATTAATAAAAAATAATTTGAATTAAACTTTAAAACCATATAAAAATATAATTTAACCTTAAAAATAAGTTATATGAAAAAAGAAGTTTTGAATTAAAAATCATTATTTTTCACTATTCATTAAAAATTAAACTTCACAAAAACATTCCAAAAAATCACCCTAACCAATTTTTTATGTTTTTAGTTAAAAATTAAATTTTATTTTGACATATAAAATTTATAAAAGTTCAAAAGTTTATACTTAAAATAGGTTCTCCATTAAAATGCAGTAAAAGTGCCTTAATAAAAATTTAGGTTTTTAATATAATATTGGGATTTTCTTATCTCATGCCTATCAAATATATTGGATAAATATCAAAAATATTTTATTGAATAATATATATATATATTACATTAATATCACTCAATTATTTTAATTAATTTAATTTATTAAAATAAAATAGCTTTGTGACCATAAATATGTTTTTCTAAAAAAACATTCCCTTTATATTAAATTTTGTCTTATATTGATTTAAAATTAATTAATAACAAATTATTTCATTTCAAATTTTTGTAAATCATTTATTTTAATAATTTTGTTAATCTTATTCATAACCACTAATTTAACAGCTAGGTTATATCTTATTATATTAAATAATAATATTTTAATAATATATTATTATTCGGTAAAACTTGATCTTGCATGTAACTCAATCCATAGTAGAAACACATTTTTTCATGTGACGTATGCTAACATAGTTTCACATGAATTAAAAGATATAAATTATGCTAAATTTATTTTAATTAGTAAATATATTATAAATTCTCATGTTATTATATTCCCCTATATATTTGGTGTTGCGTGTCATACATGCCATCAAATACAATGCTCTTTATAATTTCAGGGTGTTACAAAAAGTTTCATCCTCCATAATATGTTTCTTTCCTTAATTGAGACATATGAATCAAAATGAATATATCTTTTAATTATTGACACATGGAATAAATTTTAAACATGATACATTTGAAGTTGTATTTCCAATGGATACTTCATGTCACCAAAAAACACTATTGCCTTGAATGGTTTAAAATATTATGGGGAAATCATATTGCCTCTACTAAATATCTGTTTACCATGGTAAGAAAATTATTCAAAAAAACATGATCACTAACCTCAAATTTCACTTTTCTCCTAATCTAATCCACATGAAACTTCTAAAAGTCTTGAATAGATTGTATCGACTAATAAATCACAAGAAAATTATCCATCATTTTATACACCAAATATTATGAAATATTCACATATTATTTAACATGTGACTAATAAAAATTATATTTATAATGCTTCCAATACAACACCTTAAATTGAAAATATATAATGGAAGATTTATAGCTATTATTATAGGAATAATTAACCAAATGTAAATTAGTTTCCTACATACCTAAAAAATTAAGAACACATGAATGTAATATATCCTATGATTTCTATATAATCTTCTATGTGTACCCATATATTTGAGGATGAATTGAAATTATAAGGCATAACTAAGAGGAAAAATCATCCTTCAATCTATTCCACACTCTGAAGGTAAAATAGGTTCTATAATCAGATATGATCATCCTTGGAACCCGGTGAAGCCTCACCACCACCAGTATATGAAACCATACCAAAGAATGCACCACAATCGATACCTTAATTTCCATGAAATGGTTAACTTTATATATCCATAAATAAAAACCTAAATGAAATTAAATTTACCCAAAACACATGGAATCCCATCTAAAAAAATACATTAATATTTCCTGCCATTTTCACTAAGGAACATCTAATTCCTAAAAAATATTTTTAATATCTAATGCTTGACTTTCATCGGATAATAAAAAAATCAAGGCATAAAATTTTCCATATACCACTTCACCCCCTATGAATACAACTCATATCTCATGGATTGGTACAATTTAGAAACACTAGGATATAAAATTAGAAGTTATCTATGAATCTCGTTCATAAATTTCCCTCACATCACGAATATAAAATATAACATCCCTTGAAATAAAACACAATGGTCGACATACTCTAACCATCAATGAAGATCACCTCTAGGAATAACATGATCTATTTACACTTCTAAATTAGGATCCCCTAATTGAGACTCTTAAAATTTAGTAAATAATAAATAATACACTATCACATATATAAGATTATCACACCACCTACATCCTCCACATATCAATTTTACAATCCATAATATCCTCTATATTCCCGTACTCATCTCTAGCCTTGTGAGAAACAACACCACACATATTCCTACTCAGTGCATCTGTCACCACATTTATTTTCTATGGATTTTAATATATTTAGAGTCCATAATATTATAATAACTTCAACCACCTCCACTAATTTAAATTTTAATCACATTAAGATAAATATATATCACAATATCTTATGATTGGTGAAGACCACAAAGCATTCTTAGATAAGGTAATGATATAAAATTTTCATAGAAAATTACGTTTTCACAAGCTCAAGGTCATGGGTAATATAATTATACTCATGAGGATGTGACTAATGATAACAATAAGATATCCTTTATCACTATTTAACTAGTATAAAACCATGAACAAGATGACAAGAATCATAGTGGTCCTTGAACATGAATCCTTTTTTAGTAAATAAAAATATTGGAGTACTTCATAGTTTCTCCTTTAGGTACATGAATAATGCATGGTACTAATTAGAATACATGAATGTCTAATCCTTATTACTAAAGGATTTCAAATGTGGGAAAATTTAAGAGAAATTGTGTCATGACCTGGCCGATTAAGGACTACCTGGTCAGTAGTAAGCTGAGCATGACCACCTCCATCCCACCTCCAATAGTCTAGGAGCTGGAAACCAGGGCCGAGTAGGCATATCAGTAACATGGTAGGATATTAACACTATATTTTTTAAATAGGGATGAAAATATTTTAAAGATGACCTTAAGCATGTTAAAGTGGTAAAATGTTCTAAGGAGAATCAACGGACTAGACCAACCCTGGTTGTGCACACACACCTGTGCATCAGAACATCGGTGGAGCCCCCCTATACGCCATTGAAAGGTGGGTCACCCACTACATCAGGAACCCACACTCGTCACCTACTCTTGGGACATATATGGGAAAACTCCTTCAACCAAGGTCCCCCTGTTTCCTATAAATAGGACCCCTGGGCTCCCCATTTTCAAAACTGAAAAAATCAAAAGAAACTTTGAGCTCTGGTCATGAAACCCCTTCACCCAGGTCTCCAAAAATTATCTAGGTAGCTCTCTAAAACCTGATAAAAAAGTAAATTAAGGGGGATAAGTGAGATAAAAGTCTCTTTAGGGTCCTGAACACAATACACATGCATTAGTACCCATTCTCCCATAATGAATGACCACCTACACGAGGTACCTCTCCCTAATCAAGGACCAATAAGAGACCCCTAAAAGGACACTAGAGGAGACCTAAGGATCCAATACTAAAACCTAAACCATGTTTTATTTCCCTAGTGGTCCATTTACAAAGTAATACCCAGCTAGCGTAGGGTTATAACCCCTATGAAAAGCACTTAAAGTTCCTCCTAGGACCTGCACGTTGCACCACTTTGCTTTGATCTAGGAACTTTTTGAGACCCTATTTGAGCCATATTTGAAGTCAACAATGGAAGGGATCCTATTTCTTTAGTTCCCTTGTCTAAAAGGGGCCAATTTGAAACCTCAACCAAAGATTTCGGACTTGTGAAACCATTGAAAGGGGCACACCAAAATCTCTCATTTAGACTTGTATTCCATCAGTTTGGGGTTTCCCATATTTGTCCTACCAGATGGTTAGGGTCCTCAAGGTGCATGTGTATTTTTATCCCTTTGGTCATGAGGACCCCTACCCAAGGTACAATTTCAGGTAATTCCTAGTCTCTGAGATAATATCTAGGACCGTTCCCTACCCATGTCATCTCTAAGACACGAATCCCCTTGTTCCTGGTAGGGAGGGTAAGGATTGTGCTTACTTTTATATTAAAATGGAATGGGATTCTCCTCCCTTTCTACGGAACAAATTTTAGTTCATCCCTCCTAGAGTTAGCCCTAAAATTTTTTGAAGGAGGATTCACTTCTAATCCTCCTCACCCCCTTGGCTACTGCGTCAGATAGGGGATGGTAATCAGATTCATATCCTCCATCTCCTGTACATTCAATCTCTTCCCCCATCGAAGGATGAGAAGTGTGGTTTTTTGGATCTTTTACTTCCATTACATTCAATCATGATTCATTCTAACTCATGTGGACACATAGGATTTCCATGATCATGAAATAAACACATTTTGATGCATGTTTTGATAGAGAATAATCCTTTGAATCTTCCTCTCACCTTCCTTCTAAGTTCCTCCATAGGCATGGTTCCTCTAGGCCATGTATCTAACCTCAAGGAAAATTGAATTGTTTGGTTTCTCATATCTTCCATTTCCTCTTGTTTCTCACAATTATCATGACTCACGTGGCATTAGAGGTTAATGGTAGTCATGAAATCCACACGATCCCAAGCCTTATGGGCATCATTCCAAGTGTATTTTCCAACCCAAATCAAGGCCTCCAACTTGGTATAATCACCCACCTTTCATTATCGTGGGAATCCTCCATTAGAGTAATCCACAATTCATGTTAATCTATGGGCATCCTCCTCAGGATTAATCCTCAAGACAAGATAATCTATGGGAATCCTTATTATGATTAATCCCTAAGTATAACCCCCATAAATCACGGCATCTTATTCAGGAGTAAACTCCTACTTCATCCTCTCCAAGGTCCATAATACCCTAAGAGAGAAAACATAAAGGGAATCCAAAGGTATGGGTCCTCACCAAGAAAACTAGGTGGGCTTTGATTCCTGCCAAAATGGGATACATAGGAATCCTCCCTTAGGTTCAAACCCAACACCTCAAATCAAACTTGTTCCCTCTAGGCCACATTCCCATCATGGTCTAATTAAACATATAAACTCATACTCCTTACAGGTTCCCCACCCTTCTTTGGCATAAGTCTCACACCAAACTTTGACTAGGTATCTTTCACCTAGATTTCCTTTCCACATGATGTTAATCTATAAGGTTAGGTCCTTATCACAGGACCTTAAAAGGTAATATGTTCCCTGTTAAGTAGCATTAAACTAAATGGGTTCTAATTCCTTTCATAAGGATATGTTGGAAGCCCATTCCTGGGTCCGATCACATCATAAAAACAACTCTCATCTCTTTGGATGACAACAAATTCTAGAGCACCCCACTGTGTGGCTAGAAAACCATCATCATTGTAATTACATCCAAAGAATCTCTAATAAGTACACAAGTGGATACCATTGATGTATAACCACAAATAAATATTTATATCTCCAATGATTAAGATCCTTGGATACTTACAGATGATTATAAACTCCATACATGTTAATAATTGATTGTAAATTATGGTTTTTCTATATCATACTTGGAAATTAATGAAGGATTTGTCAATATATATTAAATATATAAGAGAGTTTCATAATAGGAAATAATTCCCCCTAAAAGGGTTTCATAAGCCTAACCTCCCATCCTCCTAACCAATGTGAGTTCTTAAGCATTGCTGGTCAAACATCCCAATGAACACCTTCCTCTGGAAAGTATTTCCCCAGGGATAAAAAATTGTTGGGATTTTTTGGTTCCATGAATAAACCCATTAGAAACCATTCATAAATAGTGAACCTAATGTGAATGATTACACACTACTCACCCCCTTGTAATCAATCATCATGTGACTGATTATCTGAGGGAACCAAAAAATGGTGAACCTAACATGAACCCTTAACCAAGATGATAGTGTTATCCAAATATCAGGCCCCTTTCACTCTTAAAATCAAATAGGTCTAGATAAGACAATCAATCATGATTTGTTTATTCAAATGAGATTCTTCTTTGATGGGGTTTTATTATTTGTGTTTGTCGTATATCTAGTCACTTCATTCCAAGAACTCCATTAAATCTAATGACATCTTTCTTGATTTTAAAACCACATGACCAAGATACTACTTAGGCTAGGTATTATTCCACGTGAAGGATGCCATTACCAACCTAGTGTCCTCAATTCTAGTTCTTAAAATCATTGGTCTGAGAGTACGAACAAAATGGTTAAATCCCAACCCTAGTGGATGCCCGATAGGCCCACCATCTCACTAAGCTCCTTCAATCATCTAGTTTGTGATGGTTGGTGGTCCCAAAGCAGATGGCATTGGCCACCATCTTCAATTTTTTCAGGATTCTTTCTCCAGAATGTAACAACTAGTCACTCCATTACCTTAAAAACGTGGATCAAGAGGCCTCATACGACTTCATCTAAAAGATGTAGGGGTCCTTCCAAAGGGATCCTTATAGAAAAAAATATCACTAATGTTGCATAGCAGTGATCCCTCAACATGATGAGGGTTCCATCTTCAACTGAACAACCCTGGTCTTCCAGACCTAGGCATGCAAGATGACCCACCGAGGGTAGTGACCGATCACTAGTGTATAGGGTCACACCCCTCTCCCATATGGAGAATCCCACCAATAAAATTTGTTGTCCAACTGTGAGAGATCAAATACACTCATCTGCCTTAATTATTCCAACTATCATACTTTCCTAGAGGCATCTAACAAATCCCTCCATTTAAATCTGGTGGCAAACCATGAGTAGGAACATACACCTAACAACACCCACCAAGACTGTCAGCGAACTCATCTAGAATAACTCTAGTAATTTGTTCAACCAAGTTTGGAAGAAAGTCATAAGTAGGATCACACACCTACCTATATTCCTCAAACCTGGTAGTAGTCTCTTCTTGAATCATCTAGAGAAGACAGTCAGAAAGTCCAAATGATGAGAAGGGGGAAGACCCAAATCTCTACCCCCACACCTGAGTACCTTCAGTATCTACATATAGGAAAGGGAATATAATAGAATTCACTTACACCTCATCCAAATATAGAATGTGAATATATCCACATTTCAATCACATAATTCACTAATAATACCCGAACAATTGTGAAAGGGAAGATGCAAATCCCTAATCACATCCTACATACTTTCTTGGACATCATAACAATGATGAAAATAGTGCCTAAAGAGAAGATACACAACTCCATCCCCACAAAATGGGTGACTCGTCATTATTTCACCCTATATAAGATACACAACTCTACTCCCATCCAGGATGGTCATGGTAAGAAATCCCCCATATTATACAGACAACAAGATCGGTAACATACACCCAGTCTAATGATAAGTAATCAACCAATCCTAAAGTCCAATGAAATGCTGGAAAAAACACCTACCCATAAAAACCACTTCCATCAGAAAGTGGCCCTAGTTTCTCAAATGAAGGCATCCAAGAAGAAGCTTCACCAAAGAAAAATTTAAAATAAGAATCCAATCTATGATCCTACTCTACTCAATTCTAGATTTCTTGAAACCCTTAGATTCTTATCTGTGGTAAATCAAGATCCTACTCTACTGTTACCAAATTATGGGGGTAGTAACATTAATTATAGTGTTCCTATCTAGAAACACACCATAGAGGCTTTCTTCATGAACAAAATACAATTGATCTAAAGTGACCATCTTCTAATGAGAGATACAGTATACCTAGGCATGGATAGAAGATAAATTAGTAAGAGGGTCATCCCCTAACTATAATCCACCATGGTTGTGATTTCACGACGTAGGAGCCACTGAACAGGACCCCAAGCTGGTTGGCCACATGCCCTCAAGCACACCTCCTTGTATTCTAAAGGGTGTTGACTAGTAGCGAGGTCCTGGTAAGCCAGTCTTGGGGAGACTATACCCTCTTTTATTTGAATAAAACACCAGTGGAATCAAATAAAAATAACCAAATATGGAATTTTATAAATAACTAGAACATCACCATGACATATGATAGTCAAAACTAGAAAATACATTACTCAATTGAATGGTAAAACATGTTATGACAATGCAAGTTCCAAGTGTCTACAATGCAACTCAATGTAAAGACACAAAGACTCTAAAACGGGTCCCAAACTACATCCAGTCATGTCTCCCATTCTCCAATCCCAAACGGAAACCTATCCTAGGGCCTTGCCCCAATCTTGTCCTGCAACAATGAAGTCTACTCGGGTATCGATTAGGCGACTCGAAAAGGGTGTGAGTACAACTCAATAGGCCGTAACTAATATTTTCTAAAAAGAGTCCAATAAAAATATATTTCATGCATATTTATGAATACATTATTACAATGCATAATTTAAATAGTAACACATTGTCATTTAATCTTTAATCATCACTTGAGGACAATTCAATTTATGTTTCCCATTTTAATCATCATTCATTATTATCATTCATTTGTTTTAGGTTGTCATGCCTAGTACCCCAAATCTCATTGAGTTTAATTTTTCATGCCTAGAACTTCTTTTCTCAGTCGGTGTAGGTCTTCATGCCTAACACCCCATAATCTCAATCTTGGATAACTATTAGGGAGGAATGTCATGTCCAAGTCCCAACTTCCAATCAGTCTAGGACGTCATTCCTAGAACCACAAAATATCATCCATTTAATCATTATTCAAGTCATAAGAATTTTCCATATTATTCCCTTTATTAATCCTTCGATTAGTTAAACATTTTAGAGGCCATTAGTCAACTCAACAATTAACTAATCACATTCCCATTAATTAATTCATCAATTAATTAATCAATCAATTCCATTATCATTCAATAATTAATTCGTCATAATTAATTATCCATATCAAAGTTCAACTTTTCATAATTAATTATCACAATTACATATATTTGATCACATCATGATACAAAATTAATTCTCATAATTAATTATCTCTCACAACCAAACAAAATTCCATAATTAATTTACCCCAATTAATTATCTTATCATAACAATTAAATATCTCAATTAAAATACCTATACCAATATCAAATCAAAAAAATATCTATTTGGGAAAACCCCCCATCATTTGATCTGTAGTTCAATCTGGGCTTTCAATCTCTAAGAATGGTGTTCTTATAACCTTTTAATCTCTATCCAGTTTCACACGCTTGGCATGGTTTGGTCGCATGGTTTATCAAACCGTGCACAAACCGTTCACATCCTACTATCCTTTTTTATCCCTTAAAATTTTACCCAAATGCACCCCAAGCCACTAATCCAAGTTAAAGGTAATTAAAAGCTTCAAAAATTACCTGAAAACAAACCCGGGTGACTCTAGAAAAGGATAAGATCTTATAATATCCCCACCTTATAACAACCTGTCCTCGAACTGCACTACTGAAATTCGCTAAGATTATAAACCAAAAAGATTATGCCATTGAGAACTCATGTCGGATTCCAATTCCCATGTATCCTCTTGAACATTTCCATGTTTCCATAAAAAATGAAATAACAACACAGTCTTTCCTCGTAACACTTTCTCACTGCAACCCAACACATGTATCAGATGCTCCTCAAAGGATGGATCTGTCTTGAGGTCAACCTCTTCCACCTAAATCACATGATATGGTTTGGGTTGATACTTCTGTTGTTGTGCAAAACTCTAGGGGTCGTCTCAATCTACCAACATAATTCTCTTACCATCTATGATCCATAGCCATAGATTTTCGAAACAATTGCACCTACTCTGATGTCTCCAGAACGAGACTGGGTCCCTACCTCTCTGAATCACCCACCTCTAACCAACATACCAGTGATCTACAAGGTCTACCCACCACACCTCCCTACACACCCAAGCCCCCAACCCCTGGATAGATACACCCCCTGGAAACCCCCCCCCCAGACAGACACCCCCCTCCTGGACACCCCCCTGAGCAGACCCCCCTCCCCCTAGATAGCCCCACCCCCACCTCCACCCCCTTGGACAGACACCCCCCTTGCACCCCCCCCACCACATTCTATGCACCCCCTTCCCCTTGCACACCCCACTGCACACCCCTTACCCCCCATGATGTACCCCCTTTCACTACCCCTACTGGACCCCCCCCCCACCCCACCCACTTGCACACCCATGCCCCTTACCCCATAGACAAACACACCCTTGGATAGCACCCCCACCCCCTAGGAAGGTAGGGCCCCCCAGACAGACCCCCCCCCCCCCCCCCCCCGCACAGCCCCACTTGCACCCCCTTGTCCCCTTGCACACACACCCCTACCGGTCACCCCTTGCACCACCCCTACTGGACACCCCTTGCACCACCCCTACTGGACCCCCCCCCCTTCACACCCATTCCCTCTTTCACAACCCCCATTTCACCCCCCCCCCCTTCACACCGATGCCACCTTGCACCCCCCCCCCCCCCGCACATCACCACTTTCACCCCTATCCCCTTGCACACACCCCCTGCACACCCTATTGGACACTCTTTGAACCACACCTGCTAGACATAACCCCTGCACACCATTCCCCATAAACATCCACCCTTCCACCCTCTAAACATCCCCCCTTTCACTCCCCTAAACATCCCTTGCACCCCATGTCCCCTTCCACACACAACATGTGTGTTCAAGTGCGAAAACAGGGTTTGTACACATAGACATGTCGAGTTATGTGGTTCGAGAAACACAGTATGTGTCCCCTGGGTAAACACTATTTAATATTAAAAATAAACTCCTTCAAGAATTAATAGTATAAACTGATTCAAAATAAATAAACAATACAATAAATAAGAATAAAAATTTAGTTTTATTTGCTCCCTTTAAGGCCTATGTGCATGGAAAGAACACATCCCAGAAGGAACCCATTTTATTATGCTCAAAAAAATATTACAAGTAACAAACCAACAGTATGAACAATAAGAAAATATAAATGATAAAAACCTTCTATTTTCAACTCATGCATTTAAATCTCTTGACTTACACTTATGTTTGAGGGGTATCGGTGTGTACCCATAGAAGAAAATAAAACCCTCTTAATATCTCAAAACCTCGACTAGCGCCCGCAACAAAAAAAAATAGTGTTGGATACATAATGAATACAAGAAATTGGTTACATTATCATAGCCACAAGGAGAAAGTTTTTTATAAAATCAGGACCTGTACACTAATAATGTAGGTTTTCACCAACAAGGTACCAGGTAATGAAAATTTTCTTTTCTAAATGAACTAAAAATAATTGAAGGTCACCATGGCTAGCCACATCAGATACCACTTGATTAACTATATCAAGAACAAGAGGTCATCTAAAAAATTTTCATCTTGATTTTAATTTTTCCAGAGCATGTTTGATGGGATATATATCATGTTATTAATTTCAGCTGTCATTCAGGAAAATGCCAGATTCAAATCTGAATGATCAAAAGATCAAAGGAATTACTAGAAGTTTACTCCAAAAACTTTATTTTCTTTATTATTTCATCCTGCCAAATTTTACTTGATATGTTTTAAGAAATATATCTAATGACCATTAATAAATTTGACATATAATATAAGAAAAAGAATACTATTTTAATGATTTTTTTCTATAAAATGTGTGGCAATGATGGAAGAACTGGCATAGCTGCAACACTTGGGATTTTCAGACCTGCTAACCCTCTACATGTTGGGTTGAAGAAGCAGTTCTTAGGACCTGAAATTCAAGGTGAAAAATAAAATGGTTAAAAATACATTTACTAAAAGTTAAATTATTAAGCTATAACAAAACAAAATGATATATGCTCTATAAATGGAAGCTGCTATATCACTATAATGAAATTCTTTGACGACCTATCAATAAATTCATATTCTCTACATAAGAGTATACAACTCTGGTTATACGGTTGGATAACAATCTCAAAATGATAAATGTTTTTAAAATAAACATTAAGGTATTGGGTGACCCTAGATGTCAAATAGACCTAAAATTTCTGAAAATAAATTAAATGTTTTGAACAGTCAGTTTGGACCTTGACCCAGATCCATTTATATATTCGATTTATGAATTTCACGTTCATTTTATACTATGATGGAATTAAAAACACCTCTATCTCTGTCTCGAGCCTATCCATCCACTAAACCTAACCCGTCATGTAACGCCCCGACCCCAGTTACCCAGATTCTGTGCATTATTACATAACATTGGCATGATCACAAGAAATATCAAGTCTCGAAAGACTGAGTAGTTTAGTAGCCTTGGAATAACTAGATAGATTCATAATGTTTACATTACATCATAAAATGAAAACTACAACAATATAGTACCCATAGTCCACACTCTTATCCCCCCATACTATCCCTGCAGGTCATTCATAAAATACTTCTTCACATCCTGGGAAAAGTAAAACATAGAAAGGGGTGAGCTCAAATTCCCAATAAGGATAAAAATATAGAGGAAACTTTCATAAATAAGCATAAAAATTTAAGGCAATGTATAACTAAAACAAAATACTTTTAAAACATGAACTTCAGTATAATATGGCAGAAATAAAATGAAATAATTCCATATAATTATTCACATAGATATTCTACTAGTCGAACAATCACATGCAATATTAATAACCACTTTCATAATGATGGAATGCATAATGCCAGACTATCATAACCACATAGTAAAGGCCTCATGCTAATAATACAAATAATATTTTGTCAAGACCTTGTGCCAAGACACTAGTCTGTCTCATGAGACCTACTGATGTATCGAGGATCTATAACAGGCTCCACCCGTCACTTATTAAGTCCAATGCATTCCTTGTATGAATATGTTTCAACATAACATAAACATTCGTATTAAAAATAGCATACGAAATGTCAATACTTTCACAATAAACCATGAATGGTATAAAAATAACACATCCATAGTCAAACATATCACAAAACCTTCAATACAATATGGAAGTTTTGTATCATAATAAATCAACTTCAAATAAGCTTAAAATCCATCAAAGGATGTTGACATAGATGAAATCAAAACTATTTGAGAGAAATATCTATTTTTTTGAAATCATTTAAAAGTCACATAATTATAAAATAAAACATTTACTTTGAAAATATCCTTATAAGCTTGTAAGGGAAACTTCTAAGATTTTATAATGGCAGAAAATAGCCACACCCGCCATATAAGTTAAAAAAATTCTTTCCTTAATTCTGTCGAAAAGGTTTAAAATGACCTTGTTTGGAAAACGATGAAAATATTTCTTTATAAACCTATTATAAAAAGTCAAAAAGGGTATAAATGAATTTATCCCATAGTCTTTAAAATATTAATAATTATTTTAAATACATTTTTAAGAAACATGGATGTGGATGATAAAGAGGTCCCAGTAGATAATTACGTATAAACAACCTTGGATAATGAAGAGATTGCGAAATAACTCTTAACTTGTACTTTTCGTTGGCTGAGGAGAGGTTAAACTCCTGTATAATGGTGAAATAATTTTTATTAAATTATAAAAGAATCACATACATTAATATGATATCATATATGATCTTTTAACATTGATTTGTTAATAAAATCTTAGTATTATCGTTGTTTCGGGTGTTAACTTACTCATTTTATTTTATATGTTTTGTTACGAAAGCCGTGTTTGTGAGGGATAGGTTGTACATTATTTATATCTATAATGATATCAAGTCCTTAAACATTATTTTTAATCATTAAATGATAATTAGTCTTGAATGGATATGATGAGGGAATGAATCTCATCGCGTTCGTGGAGACGGTAGTCTGTTCGTACGCACGAGCGACAATATCATTCTTTTGGTATTAAAATAATATATAATTGGATGTTATATCATATATACAGAATAATTATCATGTTATATTTATTATTGAAATGAATTACACATCATTATTATACCCATCCAAATAATAATTTATTTAATAACAATTACACCACAACGTGGAGACGGTAGGTCGTACGTACACACGTATGGTGACATGTCATTAAAGGGATGGATAGAATAATGAATTTGTTGTTCAATAATTATAATAATGTTATAGTATATATAAGGTACTGGAGTTATTATTTTAGAATGGAAATAACAAGGAAAGAAGAAGTTGAAGAAGTAAGGAACTTGAAAGAGTGTGGTGAAAACATTACCTCTTCTTTGGGTTCTTCCTTTTGATTTGATCAAAATGGCTCCCTAGGGTAGCTTTATGATCAAAGTAAGGCATATAGTATGAAGTGAGGGAAGTTGATAGAGTATTTGGGAAGGGGTTGGATGAGCCAAAAGGCTTTTAATGTGTGAATTAGTGAGAAGGGTGAGTGCCATTTTATAAGAGGGGTGAGGGGCACCTTTGGAAAAGATAGAAATATTATTTTATAATAAATTCATATTCGGTTTATAATGGCTCCAAAGTGGATTATTTAAAGGTTAAGGTGGGTATGGTTCGAAAAACACTCATCCGGTAGAATTTAGATAGGTTTGGGTCATTATATTAACCTTATCTTTTAGTTTTTACTCTTAGTTAATTAGTTTGACACTTACCATGTCACTTTGTATTTTTATATTATATAGTTAATAAAATTACTATATACATCAAAGAGACCCCCAAGTGGTCCATTAATGATACAACTATCCTTATATAAGTATCTTGGCCTAACCTTATATTTTTAGGAATTTAATATCATTTAATAATATAATATGTTTTTTTAAACTTTTTTATGTGAATTTTGACACCATTCAATAATTGATTTTTGTTAAAGTCTTAAAAACTTTATTAATTGGAACCAAATTCATTTAATCAATCCTATAATGTCATATTAAGCAATAAAATTCATGTATGTCATCAAAACTTTCAAATTATAATAATTGTAACATTTATAATACCAATTATTTGATTCTTTCACTAATAAGGAAAACACTGCATCATTATTGTGTCATAAATAATATTAATTATTAAATGTCTAAAAATTATAAATAAAATACCATTATGTAGGAAATATTTTTATCTTTCTAATGAATATTTATAGTCTAAAATAAAACATATATAACCCTACGTAATTTTTTTTTTCTAAAATATATATGCTTATGTCATTTTTGTATTTATTTTAACTTAATTAATATAAAGTGTCATTATCACTTACAAGTGGCTCCATGGGGTCACAAAATCGACCCAAAGATGACCATGGTCAGACATGTATCAACCAATAATTTTAGGACACATTTTAGGGTAATTTATTATTATTATAATATTATTTTTTTACCCTTATTTACCGAATTTACCCTTTAACCGTGGTAAATAAAATATTTACCGAAGTAATTATTCAAAATTTATAAAAATAAAAGTTACCTATTTAAAAAAAATTACATCCTAATTCCAAATATGGAATCCATTTTTCCAAATTCAAGACACATAAGTGGATGAAATTAATTTAAAATTAATTCCCATTGTTAAAACAAAAAGCGTGTTTTTAAGAGATAATAACTATCAAAAGATTGACACTTGTTCATGTCCGGTTTAATTGTGAAATTATGTTCAATGAAAAAAATTGTATTAAATGGTAAAAATATATTTTAAATATACTTTAAAACCACTAAAATTCATAATTTATCACTATTAATTATTTCGATTAAAAAAGTTGTTTTTAATTGAAATTTAGTAATTTTCACTATTCATGAAAATATAAAGGTTTCCGAAAAGTTCCAAAATTTTACCCTAGGCTAATTTCGATATTTTGAATCCAAAAATGAAGTCAATTTTGAGAGATAAAATTTATAAAATTTCAAAAAGTGGGTATCACTATTCATAACGACTAGTTTGATTGGTTGTGGTGTGTGTTAGAACTCAAAGTTGCATACAACACACGCTACTGTATTATTCAAAGAGAAGCGTACCATGGAAGCTGGGGTGTTATATTCTCCCCTCCTTAAAATAATTCCATCCTCAAAATTTCAAGAATATTATTGCATAAAAAGACTCGGGTGGTTCTTCATCATAAGTTCCTCGGGTTCCCACGTTGCCTCTTCCATCTTATGGTTTCTCTATAGAACTTTTACCAGACGAGTCATCCGGTTTCTCAGCACTGGTTCCCTGGTATCAAGAATCCTGATGGGCTCTTCACAATAAGAAATATCGGGTTCCAGTTCTAATTCTTCATAAGTGAGTACATGCTTTGGTTCAAGCATGTATTTCCTCAACAGTGATACGTGGAACACATCATGAACTTTGGAGAGACTTGGCGGAAATGCCAAACGGTAAGCTATATCCCCAATTCATTCTAGAATTTCAAAAGGTATAATGTACCTGGGACTCAAGTTACCCTTCTTACCAAAACTTATAATTCCCTTCCATGGAGATACTTTCAAGAAAACACGATCTCCTACCTGAAATTCCAAATCCTTCCTTCGGTTACCGGCATAGCTCTTCTGCCTACTTTGAGCTTCTTTGATGTGGTTTTGGATTACCTTTACCTTTTCCATTGATTCCTCCACCAGTTCTAGGCCTACAAGTTTTCTTTTACCAACGTCATCCCAACAGGTTGGTGTGCGGCATCTCTTTCCGTATAACGCTTCATATGTTGCCATCTGAATACTCGAATGGAAGCTATTGTTATAGGAAAATTCTACCATAGGTAAATATTAATCCCACATACCCTAAAAGTCAAGTGAGAAAGATATCAACATGTCTTCTAAGGTTTTAATAGTCTGTTCTGATTGTCCATCTGTTTGAGGGTGGTAGGCAGTGCTCAAATGAAGTTCAGTATCCAGGTATTTCTGAAGACTTTTCCAAAATCTTGAAGTAAAACGGGGATCATGATCAGAAACAATCGATAGGGGTACTCCATGAAGTCTCACAACTTCATTAATATATATTCTTTCCAGACGTTCAAGTGGTAAATATTATCTTATAACAAGGAAATGTTCTGACTTGGTAAGACGATCAATAATGACCCATAGTGGATCATTCCTTCTAGGAGTCTTTGGTAGCCCCATGACAAAGTACATCGTAATATTATCCCATTTCCACTCAGGTATGGGAAGAGGATGCAATACTCCACCAGGCTGTTGCCTTCCAGCTTTCACTTATTGAAAAACCATACATCTTGACACAAAATCAGCAATCTCCCTCTTCATATTGTCCCACCAAAAATGTTCTTTCAAATCTCTATACATTTTGGTGCTCCTAGGGTGTATAGAGAAATTGGAACTATGAGCATATTCCAACAATTCCCTTTTTAGATCAGGTATATCAGGAACACAAAGTCTCTTCCCAAATTTCAAAATTCCATCTTCATACACAAAGTCTCTCAATCTCCCATCATTCATAGCTTTAATCTTCTTTTGAAATTCTTCATCATCGTTCTGAGAACCCTTAATCCTTTCTAGTAAAGATGTTTTGGCAAAAATTTGAAAAAGCACTGATGTTTCACCTTCCATGGTTATTACCATGTCCATCTTCACTAGATCCATGAAAATTGGATCCCTTTCAATTCTCATATTGTTCAAAACTCCATGATATTTTCTGCTCAAAGAATATGCCACCTTATTTGCCTTCCTCGGGTGGTAGTGTATCGTACAATCATAATCCTTGAGTAATTAAAGCCATCTCCTTTGCCTCATGTCGAGTTCTTTTTGTGAGAAAATATACTTCAAACTCTTGTGATCAGTATAAATCTCACATTTTTCACCATAGAGGTAGTGTCTCCATATCTTCAAAGAAAAGATCACAGCTGATAACTCGAGATCATGAGTAGGATAGTTTTTCTCATGAATTTTCAACTGTCATGATGCATAGGCGGTAACCCTATCATTATGTATAAGGACACAACCAAGTCCTTTCTTCGATGCATCACTATAAATAACGAACCCATCATTCCCCGATGGTAGAGTCAATATAGAATCATCGACTAATATTCTCCTCAGTTATTCAAACAATTCTTCACACTCTTTTGTCCAAACAAATTTAACCCCCTTACGTGTGAGCTTTGTTAATGGGTTAGCCAATCGGGAAAAATTCTGGACGAAACATTGATAATAACCTGCTAAACCAATAAAATTGTGTACCTTAGTTATACTCGTAGGTGATGGACATTCTTGGATTGCCTTGGTCTTAGAAGGATCAACAGAGATTCCATCTTTAGAGAAAATATGGTCAAGAAAAGAAATCTCCTGAAGCCAGAATACACACTTGCTAAACTTCCCATATAATTCATGTCTTCTCAGAGTCTTCAGGATAATGTGCAATTGATTTTCATGATCTTCATATATTTTGGAGTATACCAAGATATCATCAATAAATACCACCACAAAATCATCGAGATATTTCTTGAAAACTCTATTCATTATATCCATGAATATAGAGGGTGCATTAGTCAGCCCAAAAGGCATTACCGTAAACTCGTAATGCCCGTACCTTGTTCGGAATTCTGTCTTCAGAATGTCTTTCTTCTTCACACACAACTGATGGTATCCATATCGAAGGTCAATCTTTGAAAAGTATTGAGCTCCATGCAGTTGGTTAAATAAATCATTAATGTGAGGTAGGGTATACTTGTTCTTCAATGTTATAGAATTGATCTCCCTGTAGTCGATACATAACCTCATAGATCCATCTTTCTTTTTAACAAAAAGAACAGGGGCTCCCCATGGAGAAAAACTAGGGCGAATAAATCCCTTATTACTCAATTCCTCTAGTTGTTTCTTTAGTTCAACTAATTCTACATTGGCCATTCTATAAGGGGTCTTCGATATAGGCCTTGATCCAGGAATTAAATCAATGGAAAACTCAACTTCTCATTTTGGAGGATGTCCAGGTAAATCTTTCAGAAACACATCCACATATTCTTTCACAATAGATAAATCCTCTATTTGAACATTCCTTTCCTCACCCACAATCATTTCATTCTCTTCCTCCCCAATGATTGAATTTAGTTGAGCTAATGTGGGTGGATTTAGATAAGAATTTGGTGGTGGTGATTCTTCTCTAATGATAAGGTGTTCCTTATCATCATCATCAAAAATTGTAACCTCCTTCTTACAATAAATTTTCGCATCATGGTCCGAAAGCTGATCCATACCAAGGATTATATCAAACTCAATCACAGGTATGATGATGAGATCAGCGGATAAAGAACTTTTATGTGCTCTAATGGGGACTGATTCACAAAACATTGTTGCAATTATACTTCCCTTAGGAGTTTTAACTAACAACTCCCTTGTTAAATCAAATTGGAAATATCTAATATTCATAGAAAACTGGGAAGATATGAAACAATGCGATGATCTAGAATCAAATAATGCATTTTCTAAACGTGAGGAAGCCATTAAATTACCAGCCACCACATCTTTCAGAGCTTCTACCTCAGAAGTAGTGATAGCATAAGCTTGGCCTTGATCCCTTGGCCTTTTCTGAGGTAAGTTCCCCTGACGCTTAGGAAATTCATTTGCATAATGTCCCATCTCCCTGCAATTGTAGCATTGGACATTGGTAGCTTCCTTCTTCCCCTTGAAATCACGAGCTTGGTGGCCTTTTTTACCACACTTGTAACAGACTCCCATTCCTTTTAAGCATGTACCAGGGTGTTTCCTCCCACATTTACCGCAGGATGGATATTCAACCTTTCCCTTCTTCCCCTTATTTCCATTCCCATATTGATCAGCAGATCTCTTCTTCTCTTGCTTTTCTTTAAAGTCATAAGACTTAGAGAATTCCTTTTCTGTCTTGATAGCACATGAGATAATGTCTTTGTATTATGAAAAGGATTGTGAGACTAATGCTTGACAGAGAAATGGTTTTAACCCATCAAAGAAATGATAAATCTTACTTCTTGGGTTACATATATAATGTCCAGCATACCTTTCTAACCTTGTAAAGTTAGCCTGATACTTTGTGACATTCTCATCCTCCTTTTGTCTCAGACTTGGAAACTGTCTTTTCGTATCTACTCGATGGTCACGAGGAAATTATTTTTCTAATAAAATCGCTTTGAACTCCCTCCATTCCATATTTGATACTTCATCATCTTCCTTTGTGTTTTGAATCAATTACCACCATTGATCAACATCTCTAGTGAGGCGATAAACTGCCATGATAACTTTTTCCCTTTCACTACTCCCCAAATCCTAGAATATTTTCTCTAGGGAACTTCTCCATTTCTAAACTACTAATGGATTTGTACTCCCATTGAATGTTGGTGGTTGCTGCCTCATGAAGCGGTCTAACATTGATCCTCCATGATATGGATCAGGGTGCTCCATATAGGTAAGTTTATTATTCATAACCTGAGTGAGTTGTCCAAGTATGGTGATTAGTTGATCAGCACCAGTCGCATCACCTGCTCCACTATAATTATCTTGAGTAGGAGGACAATCCCTACATGGAGTGCATGCATTGATACGATTTACATTTCTTCCACTAGGAACCATTTCTAAACAATGTCATAAACTAGATTAGTTTATGAATCAAAATACATAATTCCATACTTGTAAAACACTTAACATAAATTGAACTATTTATGGATATAATCCATAATCATAAAAAAAATTCTTTGAGGAAGTACATATGCATAAACCCTTCATAATTATTTGTGAATAAAATGATAGTTATCCTAAGCATATCCCTCGGGAGTTTCATAACCAAGAGTTCAGCAAGGCCTGTTATCGTGCACCAGTTCTCGTTCGAGTCTAGCTCAAATCGGTGTCTTCAGGTTTTACCCCTAAGTATATCTGTGCTAGAGCCGCCTCTACCTGCTCATATCCAGACAGGGATGTATTTCTTAGAAAACTTACAAAATCTCTACAATACCAAAATTCTAGAAAGTTCTTCTATACTAATCCTCAAATTCCATCTTAGGTATATATGCCCTAATCAGAGTTTATCTAAATCTAGCTTCCAAGGTTTGTACTAAACATCCTCTGATACCAACTGTAACGCCCCGACCCTAGTTACCCAGATTCGGTGCATTATTATATAACATTGGCATGATCACAATAAAGATCATGTCTCGAAAGACTGATTAGTTTAGTATCCTTGGAATAACAAGATACATTCATAAAGTTTACATTACATCATAAAATAAAAAATACAACCATATAGTCTCTATAGTCAACACTCTTATCCCCTTATACTATCCCTGCAGGTCATTCATAAAATACTTCTTCACATCATGGGAAAAATAAAACATAGAAAGGGGTGAGCTCAAATGCCCAGTAAGGATAACAATATAGTGAAAATTTTCATAAATAAGCACAAACATTTAAGTCAATTTATAAATAAAACAAAAGCCTTTTAAAACATGAACTTCAGCATAATATGGCAGAAATAAAATGAAATAATGCCATATACTTATTCACATTCTTATTCTACTAGTCGAATAATCACATGCAATATCAATAACCCCTTTCATAATGATGGAATGCATAATGCCAGACTATCATAACCACATAGTCAAGACCTCATGCCAAGACTGCAAATAATATTTTGTTAAGGCCTTGTGCCAAGACACTAGTTTGTCTCATGAGTCCTACCGATGCATCAAGGATCTATAGCGGGCTCCACCTGTCACTTATTAAGTCCAATTCATTCCTCATATGAACAGGTTTCAACATAACATAAACATTCGTATTAAAACTAGCATACGAAATGTAAATACTTTCACCATAAACCATGAATGGTATAAAAATAACACATCCATAGTCAAACATATCACAAAACCTTCAATACAATATGGAAGATTTGTATCATAATAAATCAACATCAAATAAGCTTAAAATCCATCAAAGGATGTTGACATAGATGAAATCAAAACTATTTGATAGAAATATCTATTTTTTTGAAATCATTTAAAAGTCACATAATTATAAAATAAAACATTTACATTGAAAATATCCTTATAATCTTGTAAGGGAAACTTCTAAGATTTTATAATGATGGAAATTAGCTACACCCACCATATAAGTTAAAAAAAACATTCCTACCTTAATTCTGTCGAGAAGGTTAAAAAGGACCTTGTTTGGAAAACGACGGAAAGATTCCTTTATAAACCTATTATAAAAAGTAAAAAAGGGTATAAATGACTTTATCCCATAGTCTTTAAAATATTAAGAAGGATTTGAAATACATTTTTAAGAAACATGGATGTGGATGATAAAGAGGTCCCAGAAGATAATTACGTATAAACAACCTCGGATAATGAAGAGATTGTGAAATAACCCTTACCTTGTACTTTACCTTGTTTGATGTCATGACCCGTCTTCAGGGCCTGTTCCGTGACTACCCCAAGCCCGCCTTCCATAGGCCAAGGGCTGGCGACTAGCACCAAAGGCTTGAATCCCGATAACTGGGAAGACATTTCCTTTATAAAAGTAAACAAAATACCATAGAGTACAAGAGGAAGTAATACACTAAGTAAAAAAGAAAGTGCTGAAAAGTAAATGGGCCAGAATACAAACCCAACTGAAAGTACAACTACAACTTAATGAAGTACAACAGAAAAGACAAGTAGTTGTAAGAAAGGAAGCAGCTCCTAGGTCATCCACCTTGGATCTTACCAGAAGGGTAGGTACAGATAGCACAGCTCCTGGATCGTCCACCACGGATCCTACCTGTAGGGTAGGTATAGATAGAGCAACTCCTGGATCATCCACCACGGATCCTACCTGAAGGGTAGGTATAGATAGCCTCCACAACTCTCTCAACCGTCAACATACTCCGAGTATCTTCTCGTCATGAAGTCCACCTCCGGATACTGACTCGTCATGAGGTCCACCTCCGGGTACCGTCCCGTCCTCGAACACTCGGCCTCTGTCAGCGCTGCCCGTCGACTGCATCCAACACAACGAGGTGTGGGCATAGCCCGTGCAACGGTGAGTATACGATACTCAGTAGGGACCCCAAGACGCTCAAGGTCTCACTAAATCCAACAAGGATAACCACAAAGATCGATCTCAACAGGTAACCCTTACTTAGGTATAAGCCCATACTTATACCTAAGTTATCAAGTGACTCATCTCAATCATGAGGAAAAACAAAGGTTATGAAATCAACGGATAACCACTACCTAGGTATATTCCCATAAATATACCTAAGTTATCAAGTGACCCATCTCAATCATGAGGTAAACACAAGGTCATAAACTCAGCTCAAACCAGAATTTTCATTATCAAAACTGTAACTGGTGAAGAGCCCCGTCTCTGATGAGTATAGTGATCTTCTCAAGACTTCGAGGTACTGCTCACTAACCTAAGACTGTTGATGTACTCCTCCTGTCAACTACCGTGGGTCAGCCACTCAAACACAGTAGTGCTTCCAGCCGGGGTCTGCCACCCAAACACAGTACTGCACCCCCCCCCCCAAATATCCTGTAGAGGTACTCCTCATGTCGAGTACCGCGGGTCTGCTGCCTGCTACCAGACACTCCATCCGCCGTGGGTCTTCACCCAAACACAGTAGTGCTCCATCCACTGGGCTAGTCGACTCACTCCAAGTCGAGTCAGTCAAGCAGTCTTCAGGTCTCATCCGGCTACATGGTCTCCGTACTCCGTACGCTCGTCTCCATACTCCGTACGCTCGTCTCCGGGTGGGCCTGTTCCAAGAGCTACAGGTCGATAATCCATGTATCAAAAAGTCCCATGAATAAGTTTCTCAAGTATCGCCTCGTCATAGGGGTCTCAACGCAACAGACGGTGCGTGAATCGGGCACCCGATCTATGAGTTATTAGCCTTTTCGTCCAAGGGGCCCAGTTGGTTTCGTGTATGAACCAACCCAACCGTAGCTCAACTGTACCCTGAACTCTCATAGGGTAAACTCATAGGGACCGTTTCTAAACGTGATCACCAACGCCACTGACGTTTCGTCAAACGGACGTCCGGTCTGAAAGTTATCAGCTTTTCCGTTCCAGGGGACCGGTTGGATTTCGGGTTCAATCCAACCTGGACACTATCCAACACTATCAAAACCTCAGGTGAAGTATTGAAAAATTTACTTCTCACTAAGAGGAATCCAACAATGTTGACGATAGTTCAATCGGACGTCCGGAGCTCAATCTATAAGCGTTTCCGCTCCGAGGGCCCGGTTGGTTTCGGGTTCGAACCAACCCGTCCATACCCAAAGTTCTCCAAAACCTTGAGTTTAATATACCAAAACGACCATCTCGATCCAAGGATCACATCGCAACTGACGGTGTGTCGATCAGAGGTCTGTAGCCCATGTTATGGGTGTTTGAACCGATCTGTCCAAAAATAGGGGGTTCGGGCCCGGTCCGATACCCCCCCCCCCCATGGGTCGGCCCGAACCGGGTTTGGGTCCGTCCCAATAGGGTGCGGCGCGGCCTGGCCTGGGTGGCCGATAGGCCAGGCTCACGCGTGCGGCCCGTGTGGCCAGCTCGGCCAGCGCCAAGCTGAGCGGAAGGGGGGGGGGGCTGCCCCCTTTGATTGGAACTGCGGCCCCCAAGTGGGGGCCACTCCTTGCCAGCGGATGCGGCGCTGGGCGCCGCATCTTCCCCCGGGACCCGCACGGTCGCGAGAATGGTCACCTGCTACCGCGGCTTCAGCCACGGCGGTCCCTCCTTGTGGCGCGCCGACAGGGTCTTCCGCGGACCACCAAACGCGCTTCGGTGGTCTGTTTTGCCTGCCGTCATCGCCAGCGGTCCTCTCCGGACCTTCTCATCACTGTGAAGTCTTAAAAACTCCTCTCCGACCCATTACATCTTCGCTCGTCGATCCGCACGTCAAATAAACAATATTTAGAGTCTTCTAATCACCTCTGCGGCCCCAACTCCGGCTGTGGTTTTGTTCGGCCTCAACGGCGCGGCGTGATATCACCGCGCTTCTTCGCCCATTCTTATTTGTTTCCGCGCAGTGCGACGACACCGCATCACCTTCGTTCGAGCCACAACGAGTATGACAGCAAGGGGGGAGGACTGTCAGCCGTGTTTGTACGGTCCGACCTACTCCCATTATAAAGATAGCAAGGGGCCAACAATTATCAACGAAGTTCGTTAAATAAAACTTGAATGAAGATTAAACCTCTACTTAGAAATTGACGCCGCACATCGTCGAGTCGCAGAAGTCGAACGTCGCGGTAGTTGGGTGTCGCGGAAGAATAGTATCAATTCCGTCGATGTCAGAAGAAGAAGAAGAATTTTGTTGTTGGCGTCGGTCTCCATGGTCGGCGTCTCCTTCCTTGTCGTGGAAGAGGAAGTGGATGGAGAATTCTGGGACCGCCAAGTCGATGTCCTTCTTCGAAGACGTAGCGTTCTTCAATGAAGGTCTTGGAAGGCCCGACGTCGCCAAAGTTTACCCAAATATGTGACACCTCCACTCTTGTCACAGAGAAGGAAAAAAGGGTACGTCACCACTCTTTGTGGAGTCGGCGTTCTTTGCTATGAAGTGTCGTTCTTCGTTGAGAAGGTGTCGTTCTTCAACGAAGAGGAATTATCTTCTTCTTCTTCTCACAAAAACTCCCTCCAAATTCTCCGACACAAAGTGTGTCCCAAAATAAAATAATGGCTCACCAATTATTTTATTAACACATTCCATTTGAAACTCAAAACTCAAACACTTAATTAATTAATTGAGGAGACTCAATACATTAATTAAGGTGTGTGTTGGATTAAGAGAATTAACAGGGAGAGAGTGAAGGGGAGAAGTTACACAAATTAAAAGGAGGCTACCAATTAATCTAAGTGGTGAGTTAGCAAGAATTTATTAAAGAGAGGAGGATGTGAAAAGTCACATTTAAAACCAATGGAGTTTAAGGGGTTATAAGAAATTCAAGGGGGTTATGGTCTTGTGTGGGCCCCACCACACTAAACTCTCCCATGGGAGGTTCGGTGTGTGTGGGACCCACCTACCACATATTCACACATGGGAAGTTGGGTGGTTGTGGACCCTACCAACAACTTCCCATGGTAGAATTTAACTTCCTTGATTAACAAAATTTAACTTCTTCCCCCGAACAAACGCACCTATAGTAAAAGTCCACTTAAGAAAAAACTGGCGTTGCGGTTTCATTGGTGGCCTCGGAATTCTATTCCAAGCACCGGTTTCAAAGTTAGAAAAACCCGCTTGTTCGTTCACTGAACGTACCCGAGATAAACTTCGGAAATTGATTCCGGGAACGCTGGGCCACGGAATCAGGTGCCGTCAGAAACTGCGTTCTTGAAAAATCCTAAAGAAAATTAAGAAAAAAATTTACTTGACGTTTCCGGGTCTTTACATTACTCCCACCTCAGGGATTTACGTCCTCATAAATCTTTAACACAAACTAGGGATACAAATGTGGTACTTAGCATGAATCTGAGCCTTCTGCTCCCATGTGCTCACCTGGAGGTTCCCATGCTGCCAACGAAAGCACACAAGATGAATCGACCATCCTCGTAGGACCCGCTCCTATCGATCCTCATCCTCTACTGGAACCCCGTAAAAGTCACCCCATCGCCAAAGTCCAGCTCCCCATGGTCGATGATATGCGTTGGGTCAAGCACGTATCTCCCCATTTGAGATACGTGGAAGTCGTCGTCCACCTGTTGCAACTGAGGTGGATGGGTAAAACGGTAAGCCACCCCGCCTACCCTTTTGAGGACCTGAAAAGATCCACTGAACCTCAGATATTACTTGCTGCCTCAGCCACATCTCCATAGACCGCATCAAGGTGAGACCTGTAAGAAAACGTGGTCGCCATCCTCAAATTCCAGTGGTCCTGTCTCCCATCAACATATGATTTCTGCCTGCTCTATGCAGTCTTCATCCGCTACTAGATGATCTTCACCTTCTCCGTTGTACCCAGTACCATCTCTGGTCCCACAAGAGCTTCTAATATTTCTTCTTTGCAGATAAGAGAAACTTGGTCTCATCCCCTGGATGAACCACGCCCATTGCCTAAAACAGTCAATCCTGTCATGAATGGAACTAATCCATGCCATGGATGACATCGTAAGGCCTCGATGCTACTACCAAGAGATCTAACCATTACTCTCGCCTCCAAGGGTTATTTCACACTGTCGGCATCAGGGTGTGGTCACTGGGTCTCCTCCAATAGGAATCTCAAAAGTGAGGGTCAAGTCAACAGTTTAAACAGGAACCTCTTAGTACACAAAAAGTAAGGAAGCAAATGTCACAAGGAAATGTGTCTTTTATTAGTGCAGCTCAAGTACAGAGACACAAAAACAACAAAAACAACTTGGAACTATAAGTTCAAGGGACAAATAAAATCCACTAGTTCTGCTCCTGTCCACCTGCTTCCGGAGCTCTACTGCCTTGTCCACTGCTCAACTGTTTCTCAAGCACCCATCGCTGCTTCTGTCATGGTGGCTCCTCCAATGCCTGCAGATCAACTATGTGGGGGGTTGGACAGTCACGTGCCATGTGACCCTTCCTGCCGCATGAATAACACTATCCGCTTTTGGAATGCCTGGCTCTAACTCCACCCCAGCTGCCCCGCACTACCGATCCTATATCTCGAGGTCTCCCACCTGTTGGTCTGGTCCTCTTGGACCTCTGCATCATCTGTCTACTGCCTACAGATGACTCGGCTGTTGAGGGAAGATCATGCGGAAAAGGAAACAGCTCCTGAACACGCTTGGGGTGTAGAGCCACTGGTACAAACTCCACCCTGAAAAAGGTCTCGAAGTCTCCCCCGGTAAAGTTCATCCCATCGCAAAACTGGAACAAGTGGCTCCACCATCTATTAGCTGCTGCCTGAAGGAGGCTGGCATCAAAGATCACCATGAAGTCCGCTGGTGTACCCATTATCCTGAAGACTCTCACCACAGCCTCCAGCCAATCCTCAGCCGCCTGTGGGTCCATCTCTCCCCGGAACCTGGGTGGCATCTCGCGCTGGAAATCGTGCAGCGCGCTCAAGCGGCGTGCATTGCCTGCTGCTGGGGCTGGTGGCAGCGGTGGCCTAATTTATCATACTACCGCTGGTGCCTCCGTTGGTGCCTCAACTGTAAGAGGGCCCTGTACCGAAGCCTCGTCGCTCGACAGGCTCTCAGTACGTACATCTCTCAGAGCTCTAGCGGGTCGTCTTTGATAAGGCATCCTGAAAGAAACATACGTGACACGGTCAAATGATTTATACCTGGTGAGCTGACCTGGTTTAAGTTGTTTTAAGGGGAAAACCTTGGAAAACACACACACAATTAGTGTTTTCATGCACTATGTCGGAAATCAGTAGTCAGGGTCCTGGTGTAGGGATACGTCGGATGCCCGCAACAACACTAGACTCCCTGAACTGAAAACCAAACTCGGTACTCTTAACACTATTTCTTCACAGAAAGAAAATATCAGAGTAATAAGTTCTGCGGTAGAACCGAATCCTCTGATACCAATTTGTCACGACCCGTCCTCGGGGCCCGTGTTGTGACTACCCCAAGCCTGCCTTCCATAGGCCAGGGGATGGCGACCAGCACCAAAGGCGTAAATCCCGATAACTGGGAAGGCATTGCCTTTATAAAAGTAAACAAAACACCACAGAGTACAAGCGGAAGTAATACACTAAGTACAAAAGAAAGTGCTGAAAAGTAAATGGGCCAGAATACAAACCCAACTGAAAGTACAGCTACAACTGAATGAAGTACAACAGAAAATACAAGCAGCTGGAAGAATAGAAGCATCTCCTAGGTCTTCCAACTCGGATCCTACCTGAAGGGTAGGTACAGATAGCGCAGCTCCTGGATCGTCCCCCACGAATCCCACCTGAAGGGTAGGTACAGATAGCGCAGCTCCTGGATTGTCCACCAGGGATCCTACCTGAAGGGTAGGTACAGATAGCCTCCTCAATGCTCTCGCCCGTCAACCTCCTCCAAGTATCGTCTCGTCATGAAGTCCACCTCCGGACACTGACTCATCGTGAGGTCCACCTCTGTGTACCGTCCAGTCCTCGAACACTCGGCCTCTGTCAGCGTTTCCCGTCTACTGCATCCAACACAACGAGGTTCGGGCATAGCCCGTGCAGGGTTGAGTATACGACACTCAGCAGGGACCCCGAGACCCTAAATGTCTCACTAAATCCAACAAGGATAACCACAAAGAAGGATCTCGACAGATAACCCTTACTTAGGTATAAGCCCATACTTATACCTGAGTTATCATGTAACCCGTCTCAATCATGAGGAAAAACAAAGGTTATGAAATCAACAGATAACAACTACCTAGTTATATGACCATACATATACCTAAGTTATCAAGTGACCCATCTCTATCATGAGGTAAACACAAGGTCATAGACTCAGCTCAAACCAAGATTTTCATTATCGAAACCATAACTGCTGAAGAGCCCCGTCTCTGAAGATTACAGTGATCCTATCATGACTCTGTGGTACTGCTCACTAACCTAAGACTTCTGAGGTACTCCTCCTATCAAGTATCATGGGTCAGCCACCCATACACAGTAGTGCTTCCCGCAGGGGTCTGCCACCCAAACACAGTAGTGCACCCCCCTAATAGCCTGCAGAGGTACTCCTCTCATCAAGTACCGTGGGTCTACTTCCTGCTACCAGATGCTCCGTCTGCTGTGGGTCTACACCCAAACACAGTAGTGCTCCGTCCACTGGGCTAGTCGACTCACTCCAAGTCGAGTCGGTCAAGCAGTCGTCAGGTCTCAGCCGGCTACATGGTCTCTGTACTCCGTACGCTCGTCTCTGGGAGGGTCCTCTCCACGAGCTAAAGGTCGATACTCCAAGTGTCACAAAGTCCCACTAATAAGTATCTCAAGGACCGCCTCGTTATAGGGGGTCTCAACGCTACAGACGACGCGTCAATCGGGCGCCCGGTCTCTGAGTTATTAGCATTTTAGTCCCAGGGGCTCGGTTGGTTTCGTGTATGAACCAACCCGGTCGTATCTCAACTGTACGCTGACCTCTCATAGGGTAAACTCATAGGGGCCATTTCTCAACGTGATCATCAACGCCGCTGACGGTTCATCAAACGGACATCCGGTCTGAAAGTTATCAGCTTTTCCGTTACAGGGGCCCAGTTGGATTTTGGGTTCAATACAACCAGGACACTCTCCAACTGCATCCAAACCTCAAGTGAATTATTCCAAAAGTTCCTTCTCACTAAGAGGAATCCAACAAAGTTGGTGGCACGTCAATCAGACGTCCGGAGATCAAGCTATAAGCGTTTCCACTCCGAGGGCTCAGTTTATTTCGTGTTCAAACCAACCCAGCCATTCTCAAAGTTCTCCGAAACCTTGAGTGTAATATACCAAATCGACCATCTCAATCCTAGGATCACATCGCAACTGATGGTGTGTCGATCGGAGGTCCTTAGCCCAAGTTATGGGCGTTTGAACGCAGCTGTCCGAAAATAGGGGGTCCGGGCCCGGTCCGACCCGGCCTGATACCCCCCGGGTCGGCCCGAATGGGGTCAACCCAACCCGGGTCCGGGTCTGGCCCATGAGGGCGCAGCGCAACCTGGTGGGCTCGGCACGGCGCGGCCTGGCGCGCGCGCGTGGCCAGCTCGGCCATTGCCGAGCTGAGCGGAAGGGGGGGGGGGGGGTGGCTACCCCCCTTGATTGGAACCGCGGCCCCCACGTGGGGGCCTCTCCTTACCAGCGGACGCGGCGCTGGGCGCCACGTCTTCCCCCGGGTCCCACGCTGTGGTGGGACCGGTTGCCTGCCGCCGCGGCTTCGGCCACGACGGTCCGTCCTGGCGGCGCACCGGGCGCCGCCGCATCCTGGCCGTCGGCCGGTGCCGACCTCCGCCTCCGGCCGCCGGCACCGCCATGCCAGTGTAGCGCGCTAGCAGGGTCTTCCGCGGACCACCGGACGCGCTCCAGTGGTTCGTTTTGCCATCCGTCTTTGCCAACGGTCCTCTCGGGACCTGCTCATCACTGTGAAGTCTTCAAAACGCCTCTGCGACCCGTTCTGTCATCACCTGTCGATCTGCACGTCAAATAAACAATCTGCGGAGTCTTCGAATCGCCTCTACGACCCCGACTCCAGCTGCGGTTTCGTTCGGCCTCAACGGTGTGGCGCGATGGAGCCGCGCTTCTTCACCTGTTCTTCTTTGTTTCTGCGCTGTGCGACAGCACCACGTCACCTTCGTTCGAGCCACACCGAGTATGACTGCAAGGGGGGAAGAGGGTCTTCCGTGTTTTTGCGGTCCGACATCCTCCCGTTATAAAGATATCAAGCGGCCAAAAATTATCAACGAAGTTCATTAAATAAAACTTGAATGAAGATTAAACCCCTACTTTGAAATTGACGTCGCACGTCGTCGAGTCGCGGAAGTTGAACGTCGCGGTAGTCGGGTGTCGCGGAAGAACGGTAACGATTCCATCAACGTCGGAAGAAGAAGAAGAACGTTGTTGTTGGCATCGGTCTCCATGGTCGGCGTCTCCTTCCTTGTCGCAGAAGAGGAAGTGGATGGAGAATTCCGGGAACACCAAGTTGATGTCCTTCTTCGGAGACGTAACGTTCTTCAACGAAGGTCTTGGATGGCCCGACGTCGCCAAAGTGTACCCAAAGATGTGACGCCTCCCCTCTTGTCGCTGAGAAGGAAAAAAAGGGTACGTCGCCGCTCTTTGTGGAGTCTGCGTTCTTTGCTATGAAGCGTCGTTCTTCGTTGAGAAGGCGTCGTTCTTCAACGAAGAGGAATTCTCTTCTTCTTTTTCTCACAAGAACTCTCTCCAATTTCTCTAACACAAAGTGTGTCCCAAAATAAAATAATGGCTCACCAATTATTTTATTAACACATTCCATTTGAAATTCAAAACTCAAACACTTAATTAATTAATTGAGGAGACTCAATACATTAATTAAGGTGTGTGTTGGCTTAAGAGAATTAAGAGGGAGAGAGTGAAGGGGAGAAGTTTCACAAATTAAGAAGAGGTTACCAATTAATTGAAGAGGTGAGTTAGAAAGAATTTATTAAAGAGGAGAGGATGTGAAAAGTCACATTTAAAACCAAGGGAGTTTAAGGGGTTATAAGAAATTCAAGGGGGTTATGGTCTCATGTGGGCCCCACCACACTAAACTCTCCCATGGGAGGTTAGGTGGGTGTGGGCACCACCTCCCACATATTCACCCCTGGGAAGTTGGGTGGTTGTGAACCCTACCAACAACTTCCCATGGTAGAATTTAACTTCCTTGATTATCAAAATTTAACTTCTTCCCCCGAAAAAACGCACCTACGGTAAAAGTCCATGTAAGAAAAAACCGGCACTGCGGTTTCATCGGTGCCCTCGGATTTCGATTCTGAGCACCGGTTTCAAAGTTAGAAAAACCCAGTCATTTTTTCACTTAATGTACCAGAGATAAACTTCGGAAATTGATTCCGGGCACACCGGGTCTCAGAATCAGGTGCCGTCAGAAACTCTGTTCTTGAAAAATCCGAAAGAAAATTAAGAAAAAAATTTCCTTGAAGTTTCCGGGTATTTATAGTTGAGGGTAGGTTAACCTCTTGTATAATGGTAAAATAATTGTTATTAAATTATACAATAATCATATACAGTAATATGATATCATATATGATCTTTTAACATTGATTTGTTAATAAAATCTTAGTATTATCGTTGTTTCGGGTGTTAACTTACTCATTTTATTTTATATGTTTTGTAACGTAAGCCTTGTTTGTCATGGATAGGTTGTATCTTATTTATATCCAGAATTATATCAATTCCTTAAACATTATTTTTAATCATTAAATGAGAATTAGTCTTGAATGGATACGATGGGGAATTAATCTCATCGCGTTCGTGGAGACGGTAGTCCGTACGTACGTACGAGCGACAATGTCATTCTTTTGGTATTAAAATAATATATAATTGGATGGTATATCATATATAAAAAATCATTATCATGTTATATTTATTATTTACATTAATTACACATCATTATTATACCCATACAAATAATAATTTATTGAATAAAAATTACACCACAATGTGGGGACGGTAGGCCGTACGTACGCACGTATGGTGACATGTCATTCAAGGGATGGATAGAATAATGAATTTGTTTGTTCCATAATTATAATAACCTCACATTATATACATGGTACTAGATTTATTATTTTAGAATGGTAATAACAAAGAAATAAGAAGTTGAAGAAGAAAGGAACTTGAAAGAGTGTGGTGAAAACATTACCTCTTCTTCGGGTTCTTCCTTTTGATTTGATCAAAAGGGATCCTTAAGTTGGATTTCTGATCAAAATAAGTCCTCTAGGTTGAATTTAGTGAATTTGAGAGAGTATTTGGGTAGGGGTTGGCCGAGACAAAAGGCTTTTAATGTTTGAATTAGCGAGAAGGGGGAGTGCCCTTTTATAAGAGGGGTGAGGGGCACCTTTGGAAAAGCTAGAAATATTATTTTATAATAAATTCATATTCGGATTCTAATGGATCCAAAGTGGATTATTTAAAGGTTAAGGTGGTGATGGGTCGAAAACCACTCAACCAATAGAATTTAGACAGTTTTGGGTCATTATGTTAACCTTATCGTTTAGTTTTAACTATTACTTAATTAGTTTGACACTTACCATGTCACTTTGTATTTTTATATTATATAGTTAATAAAATTACTATATACATCCAAGAGACCCCCAAGTGGTCCATTAATGATACACCTATCATGATATAAGTCTCTTGGCCGAACCTTAGTTTTTTAGTAATTTAATATCAATTAATAATATAATATTTGTTTTAAAAACTCTTTTATGTGAATTTTGACACTATTCAATAATTGATTTTCGTTAAAGTCTTAAAAACTTTATTATTTCAAAAAAAATCATTTAAGAAATCATATAATGTTACATTAAGAAATAAAATTCATGTATGTCATCAAAACTTTCATATTAAAATAATTTTAACATTTATAATACCAATTATTTGATTCTTTCATTAATAAGGAAAATACTGCATCATTATTGTTTCATAAATAATATTAATTATTAAATGTCTAAAAATTATAAATAAAATATAATTATGTATGAAAGTTTTTTATATTTCTAATGAATATTTATAGTAAAAAATACAACATATATAACCCTATGTAAAAATTGTTTTTCTAAAAGATATATGCTTATGTCATTTTTGAATTTATTTTAACTTAATTAATATAAAGTGTCATTATCACTTACAAGTGGCTCCATGGGGTCCCAAAATCGACCCAAATATGACCATTGTCGGACATGTATCAACCAATAAGGTTAGGACACGTTTTAGGGTAATTTATTATTATTATAATATTATTATTTTACCCTTATTTACCGAATTTATCCTTTAACCATGTTAAATAAAATATTTACCGAAGTAATTATTCCAAATGTCTAAAAATAAAAGTTACCTATTTAAACAATTTGGACATCCTGATTCCAAATATGGAATCCATTTTTCCAAATTCAAAATACAGAAGTGGTAGAAATTAATTTAAAATTAATTCACGATGTTAAAACAAAAAGCGTGTTTTTAAGAGATAATAACTATCAAAAGATTGACATTTGTTCATGTCCGGTTTAATTGTGAAATTATGTTCAATGACCAAAATTGTATTAAATGGTAAAAATATATTCTAAATATACTTTAAAACCACTCAAATCCATTATTTATCACTATTAATTATTTCGATTAAAAAAGTTTTTTTTAATTGAAATTTATTAATTTTCACTATTCATGAAAATATAAATGTTATCCGAAAAGTTCCAAAATTTTACCCTAGGATAATTTTGATATTCGGAATCCAAAAATGAAGTCAATTTTGAGAGATAAAATTTATAAAATTTCAAAAAGTGGGTATCACTATTCATAACGACTAGTTTGATTGGTTGTGGTGTGTGTTAGAACTCGAAGTTGCGTACAACACAGGTTACTGTATTATTCAAAGAGAAGAGTATCGTGGAATCTTGGGGTATTATACATCAGGCTTCTTGCATCCTTTGGCCACCAAACCCCAATTTCAGCCTCCCAGGCCACAACCCAGCCTAGTGACCACTTCCTCCTCACCCCCTCCTGTAGCCTCGCTACCTCTTCTAGGCATGGCCCTTCCCATAACACCTTCACCATCCCCCTAACCCCACCCCTACACTATCCCCCTAACCTTCATGCACCCCACCTCCCCTTGTACTGAATCCCCCGTAAACCATTCCCCTTCCCCACAACCATCCCCTACCCCCCCCCCTCGCACCACCCCCACCCCTTCCCATGTACTAGCCTCCCCCAAACCAGTCCCCCCTACACCCCCATCCCCCTTGCCTGCACCCCCCCCCCCCCCCCCCCGCACCACCCCCACCCTATCCCATGTACTATCCCCCACAACAATCCTAACCCCCCTTGCACCACCACCATCCCCTCTAATTAAACAGAGTTATAATATTCATCTCTTTTTATACATATTTCTGTAGTAGTATATCAATAATTTATCATTAGCCTCACCATCCCTAAAAGGTATACAACTGATAAAGTGACCAATTTATATAATGTAATAAATAACTAAAGGAAAGGTGTGGCCTATATTTTTCTTCTAAAATTTTCTAAATAATAGTTTTACATAGGTATTATTCTGTAAATAGAAGATATAATCATGAATACTTTAATAATACCAATCCTGGAACGTATTACAATTAAATTAAATCTATAAATATTAATTAAAAAATATAAACTCACAAGAACAAGACATTATAAGGAATATATTAATGTAAAAATAACAGCATCTTGACATGCTAAAAAGAAACTAAAATAACCATTTTGATTAACACCAAATCAAAAATCATGATTCGTATGTGAAAAACAGGTCATATAGAAGTGATTTACAACAACACCAATCAATATAAAGTAGTAGAGAAATCATAAAAAGGACATTTTGCTTCACAAAATTGGAAAGAAAGAATCACCATAACCAGGATTCTCCTGACATAGTAGAAGAATAGATGTTAACCTCATTGACTCTCAATGGTGTTGCAATTCCCCTTCTTCACCTCTTTTTCATCATCGGTAACTCATCATTTTCCATCAAGTCGGGTTTAGGTTTAACAACATATCAATTAAAATTTTGACCTTATACAAGAAGACAATCAGAAGTCAAAATTCCCCTTTTAAATCCAGTAATTAAAACCGTAGACCACAGGCTACACAACACCCATTTTAAGCTCACTATTTCTTATAGGTAAATATTCATTGAAAAACAAATTAACTACAGCAGTGAAAAAATGAATGAGTTGGTTTTCCAACCCATACCCCAGGGGAAAAATTGAAGGTTAAAGATATAGTGAAAACATGAGGTGAAATGAGCATGCACCATAAAGTAATTTAAAGAGGATATAAACATGAATTATAATAAAACTTCATATAATGAGGAAAATGAGTCACCATATGAGCCAGAAAGAACATAAAAACTCTATACCGAAAATCATGTTGCAACATACAGTTTTCCACTCTTATATAATTATAATTGTTTCAATTCATCAACAAAAAGTCTTCATATTCCTCTCGGACTAACCTTACAATGAAGTAAATAATCATTGTTCATCCCTCTGTCTATGTTAATCAAATTCATATTCAACTAAGCAGGATTATATGAAACAAAAATTTAAATAATTCTATTAGATAGGCCTTACCATATAGTCTTCAAAAAGAATTTCCTTAAACAAAATCATGATTCCAAAAGGATGATCAATGTGTATCTTGAAAATGCTAATGATTCCTAATTCAATAGGTAGATCTGATTAAGAACTCAAAACACAATTTCCACTAATTTTACACTCCAATTTTGAAATAAAATGCAATAGAAAATTAATAATACTAAATTTTATGGTGAAAAGAGATAGGGAAACATAAGTTCATGGCAGGATAAAATCATTAATTATCCTCACACCTACACTAATATAACACTATTAATTTTAAAATAATGAAATAATGAAGGGGTGAAACCACAAGTTCATGGAATAAATAAAATAAAAGTGAAAAATGATGAATATAATTAAGGTATCCCTTATATAATTATATCATTAATTATATAATAATTTCATAAACTAAATTCACCCCCTAAATAATACCCTGGAATGACCCAAGATCTCAATCCATTCACTCTCTCTTTAGTGTGTTAGGTTAGGTAGTGAAAAAAATGATTTTTGATATAGTACTTTCACCTACCCATGATAATTGAGAATTCTTAATCACTCCATTATCACCCCTAACTCCCCTGCATCATATTATAAGTGAATGGAAATTATGGTAGTATTATGTTTAAACCAAATTAAAAGATAAAACCATGATAAAATTTAAAGGCACATGGATAAAAATCTACTAATCATATGTAAACAATCTGATTTCTTGGAAATCACACAAGAGAAATGAAAAGACAAAATTCATTTAAATATGTGGATTTTGATGGGGTAATGTCTCCTCAACCACACCATAGTAGTCTAAACATCATCACCATATAAAAAATTAACTAATAAAAAACCATTATGATATATTATATTTTTTTTGAGATCAATCTATTTATAAGTTGGAATGAGGTTATTTATATAATAGCAACATCAAGGCCATATTACACCTATTATTTTAGTGTTGATAGATCAATATCATTATTCATTTGATGGGTTACATGTGTCTATCTTTGAGGGTTGTTATTTCATTATCTAAACTCTTGAATCTCCTATATTTTCTTAACACTCTCCCATAAATAATACAATAATATTTAGTAAAATCATTCCAAGATGTCAATTTTCTCTCTTTTAAATATAAAAAATCACTTTTCTCACGATTTTAACACCCATCAACAATTTTACCATGTCCCTCTGGTTGAATTTCATCATTCACTAACCAATTCACTCATTATCTAACTCTGATTTTTCAGTTTCTAATATTGGTTTTTCAGTTTTTCCTATGATTTTGAAGCCTCTAATGGTTTAGGAATCAATATTTTAGGTTTTACAATAGTTTTCCCACTCTTGGGAATAGTCACAACATTGATTTATTCATGAGAGTTTTGTGTGTAACAAGATTCTTCTAAGATATTGAGGAAGGGTAAACCTGAGTGGGAGTGGGTTCTATAACCATTTCAATGTTTTATATATCTAATATCAATTATGAAAATTGATAATTCATTTTGATTATTTTAAAAAATAATTATTCATATAATTAATATGGAAAATATTGGATTCGATGTTGAAATGGTTGGGATTGAAATTAGTTATGGGTTGGAAACTTTTCTAGACGGTTAGGATTTAAACCATATAGTTGATTGGGTAATTGATTATCCAACCAATTGAATTTAGTATTTTCATTGTACATGTGCTGAAAATTATTTTATTCATAAATCTCTTGAGTATTTAGATCATTCGCCACTATTAATGGTATCCCTAGAAGAACTTCCTTGATTGATGTAATAGTTGGGAAATTATCGGTCACTCAAAAAGAAACTTTTATTGGGAAATCATGCACTTTGGGAGTCTAAAGTAGTGAATACTGAGGGTTTTACCACTAGCAATAATTTCATAGTAATGTGGAAGATCCCTTGTAATATGATAGATAACAAGAATCTCATAAGGTATCGATTTACTAGATATATTTTATGTAGAAATGTTCTCCTCCCTCCATGTATGAATGATATTTATTCCTCGATTGATGGGGGGGGGGGCTACACTTCCTAATATTATAAACTGAATACCAAGGAGCACTTGCATCATTATGTAGGAATCTTTAAATAATCTTGGAGTTCTACTCAACAATACAAATATTGAGTTTATCTATCCTCCAAATTTAAAGGTCTTTGAGTAGAGATCTTTTCTCCACCTATATAGATTTACCTAAACCATAAAAGGTATTATATTAGATAACCATATATCCCCTAAAATCATGCACAATACCTCCTCAGAACTCACTATTTATAGGACCCACTCACATTATATTTTATTCCAACATTCGGGGGTATCCACTTGATCCACTATCCCAGAGTAGCTCTATCTTTTTTACTCACATCCCTAGGGAGGATCCCCTTACTAGTATCTATTATTTTTTCAATAGGAAGAAGGGAACCTAGTTTTCCATGAGAGAGAGAGAGAATGAACTTTAATGAATAGAGGGAGCTATTCTTGCATTCATGACCCTTGTTCCTTCTCTCCTAAATCACCCAACACACCACTGAAAACACTATTACATGAAGATTAACCATATATTAATGTTTCAGAACACTGAAATAATTTACACAAAAATTCATAAATTTATCCCCCCTAAAATTGAAATCCCATAAGTTTCCCAACAAAGGACCAAGAAAAGTGGTCCCATTCTACATCAAAAAATAAGTTCTATAATAAATCATATTTTATCCACTCACAACACATACATGGTGAGGGTGTCGAAATTACTTTTCTTTGGATATTAATTTCATTTGGTCTACCCATATTGCAGAACCTCCAAAAATGTATGTTAAACTTAACTAGGATTTATTTATACAAGACTTTGCACACCCACTCATCATGATCATGGTTGGATCTTAATAACAAGTGAAACTACAAAGCATTAAATTATCCTAAGGTAAACTTGGAGAATATGCACATATCTGGTTCATCGATCATATAAATACTTTTATAAAAAATATTATAATCCTCATCAAGGGATGCAGATATAAACCCAGGGTTTATTATCACATTCCTAAAGTAAATGTGATGGATTGGGAATCTATAGATTAAGTGAAAATGAACTAACAAATTTTCTTTCTAGTAAATGATGACACTCCAGCTGCAAACCAACACGCCAATTGTGTGATCCTCTCTACATTTTTTTGAATAGCAGGAATGGGAATTGATTTTAGGATGTCCATTTCAATTTTTGGGTATTCTAGATTTTAATCCCCACGGTCAACCATACCTAGATGATTTTATAAGTATATGATCAAACCTAGATAGGGAACCAATGAAATCAACACTATATAAATTTACCTTATTCATGGATCCATCACATGTATGATGAGGATCCCGGGAGGTGGGTTGGACACGGCGAAGGAGGTGGACCCTGGGAGGTGGGGTGGACACATCGGAACCATGTTGAAGACGCTTCAGAACCATGATCGAGCTGCATCGAAGAAGGAGGGTCATGGGGAGGTGGAGTGGCCGCATTGGAGACATCGGGATTGGTTATGTTTTCTAGTGATGAATAAATCATGATCCAAAATATACTTTTCAAAATAAATCAATGAGTTTTGAAAAGGTAAAAACTAAGTTCAAAATGGAATCAAACAAAGGGGAAGATGAAAAACTCTCAGACCTGGAATTATGTCGGCCTATAATGGTGAAGATCAGGAGAATCTATGATGACTAGCTTTTCCCCCTCCCTTGAAAGTGATCTGAGACCTACGAATAGAGTAACCTCTTATTCATAATTCACCTTTGAACCTAGAAAATTCACCAATATTTTCCTTTCATTCCATGCATGAATAACCTGCATGTTTTTTTCATAAACATTTTTCTTTTGCATATGGTTTATTCGATAGTCCACAGTGTGAGATCTCATCTGAGAAAAGAATTAACGACCATTAGAGAATCAGTCTCAATGGAATTGAGAGAGATAAGATTCAACCTGCAAATGGTGAGACTGCTTCCCAGAGCATTATCCTTGGCTTGTAGTAAATCCAGATTTCCTAACTGAATTGAGAATTACAACATAACTGATCCCCAAGTATTATTGACGACCCCCCATAATGTAACCCAAAATACAAGAACCACTTGTGTTTATCTTCAAACCCAAACTGTACGGAAGCCATTTGATTTATCTTCCCATCTTTGTACTGCATGCTGTAATGGAGATATGAGTGACTTTTATTAATGGTCTAATAGAAGGGGAAGTGGTTTTACCCTTCCATAATCATATAAGATCGATCAAAATGATCTTGTTGTAGAGATAGATGCATGTTTTCAGACTTGTTTTTCCATTGAAAGACAAGAGTGCGATTGAAATCATGATCGTTTAGCCTATAGTGATCTATTGTGACAACAATACTGTAATTGAAATCATAAATAAACCCATAAAATACTATGAAGGGCAGCATTAATTGGAAGCGTTGGGGATGAGGGCGCTGCGATGATATAAGTTGTCGGGGAGGAGGGCACTGTGGTGAGAGAGGTATTCGGGGAAGAAGGTGCCACTGTGAGAGTGGTTTTCGGGGGGAGGGCACCATTGTGAGAGAGGTCATCAGGGGGGAGGGCTTCCCCATGAGAGAGGCCTTGGGGAATAAGGGATCCTCTATGAGAGAGGCCATTGGGGAGGAGGGTGCTGCTATGAGAGAGATCATCGGGGAGGAGGAGACATCATCAGGGAGGAGGTTTGCACGTTGATAGGGCTGCGGATCGGGGGAGGAGGAGGAGCCTGATATGGATTGGGAAAAAATATACACCTATGATATAGAATATATTTATCCATAGAGGCTTAATTGAATTGTGGTAATAAAAAAATCTATAGCCACAGACCTATAAAACTGTGGCAATAGGTCTGTGGTTATAGCCTAGATTTCTAGAAGTTATATGTATGTTAAGACTAGGTTGTTATAGTTGGTTTTAGAGAGAAGGCTTAGTCAACCTTTGGAAATTAGTGTGAGAAAAGTTTGGTGATATCACTAGGTATATTTATAAGGATATCTCTAGGGATGTATTTAAAGATAAATATAAGGATGAGTTAATATTTAATAAAATGTATTGGGATTTTAGGTTAATAATCGAGTGAGTGGTTTCCTATTAATACATCCCTATCTGGATACTAAAAGTGGACTTGGTTATAGAAAAAATTTACTTAGGAGTAACAACTCCTACAAGGTGTTTCGGTCCTAGCTCGTGCATAACCTGGTTAATGACAACAGGCCTTACTACGCATCTACTTTGACACTCCCGAAGGATATTCTTTGAGAGTTCACAAAATCACCAGGAACCATAATGAAGGATTTAAAAAATAAGTTGGATATGAATAACCTAGGATAAACCTAAGGTGTCATAGATTACGGAAGGTGACATAATTTAGATATCATATAAGTTTTTTTCATGATTATGTGGTTCCCCACTATGATAATTATTTATTACACAATGTTCTCTGATTTTATTCAATGGTATGAACTAGGAAGAACTTAGTTAACATTGAATGTGATAGACAATTTATAGATGAGCATCCAAGTGGGATGGTTAGTGGAGTAAAGGATATTGAGGTTTTGTCTATTCAATTTTCACGGAACATGATTAACAATGTGCACCTTAACCAACTCTTGGAATCACCAAGGAATATAAGGACTAATTTCCTTGAGATTTTGGGTAATGTAGACCATGAAGGAAAGAATATTAAGTTCCATTTGTGTCAGGAATGTATATAGAATCACCTAAGTGAATGTATAAGGAAAAATAAAATGTTTAAACTCTAGAAAATAAAGAAATAAATAAAGTAAATGCAAAAAAATAAAGGATTTGGTTAACAAAATGGATGGGAATATTGGAATCCTTAAGACATAATCAATGGTTAAATTATTTAAGTTTCTAATGAATGGTCATTATGAAAATTGATGTTCTAAGTGGAAAACTCCCAAATAAAATTATCAAGGTGGTATGAGTAATTGTTATATTACTGATAACGATGAGACTATAGAAGAAATGTGAATGGAAAGAGGTATTAAGTAGTTAGATGATGTATCCACGTTATGGATTATGGATCATGGATAATAATAGATGTTGTGTGTATTTATATTGGCGAATTATGATATATTAATGGATAAATATAAAAGTATTGTAATTTTTATGTTTTTAATAAAGGATTTACAAGATTATGTCTAATGTTTTCGATGGACTGGAGAAGCGATTTAATGACAAGGTGATATTTTGACTAAGGGAAGTTAACCCTTAATATGTTCATTATGTTAAGATAGTGTTTTTTGAATAAAAATATTTTGGATATGAATAAGTAAATTAGAGAACACCTGTTACCTTGGAACTAATTGAGGACTTTTTAACAAGTGTATTATGATATCATTAATAAATTTTACAACATTTTTTGATTAAAGTAATATATCAAGTAAAATATTGAATAAGGAATAATGTATGTTTTCAAAGAGTATTTATGGGAATTCAGGTTATTACCATGTTTCAAGAATATACGATGATGGTATTCACATGTTTGGAATGTGAAATCTAAGAGATAATTTGTGATATATGGTGGATCAATGTTAATCTGATTTCGTGACCTTCTTTCTAAATTTGTGGATTTTCAATTTTCATAAGGGTTATAAGGTTAACCATTTTTTGTAATGTTTAATTTAAACTTCAAATAAAGATAGTGAAATTAAATTATTATCTCACCACATGAGGATTTATACATATTGGATAACATGCTATAAAAAATTTTGTTGATGGTAACTAAAGAGATATGAAATGGTCTATAATTGATATGATGATCTATTAGTGCTTTAGGAATGAAAAATTCACCTTCATTTTTGGAGAAAGAGATGAAGTGGAAATTTTTAAAAACATGACCAAAGGGTGGGATTTTACTTATGAAAGGGAATTAAATCAATTAAGTATAAATATCATGAAAATTATTTAACTATATGGAAAGGATATTGAATCCAAAAAGGTTATACAAGTACATTCTTTTTCGACGAATCAAATGGTTCATTAGGTCATCGCGGATTTATGGATTTTTGATTGTTAAATTTCTCCTCACCATGTTCTCTATCACTATCCTCTATAACTTGATAGTTAAATTTACCTCCCATGTCCTTTTTTAAAATTCTACCTATGTTCTCCTACATATAACCCTAGCTATGATTTACTTTTGGTAACCGTTATGGTTTCAACTATCCCATTTTAAAGGAAGGTTCAGTGTTCATTTTAACAATGTGGGTTTCTATTAAAAGAAATTAAAAGTATTAAACTATTGATAACCAAGAAAAATTTAAAGGGTGAAATCTATTTTAATGGGGGTAGAATGTAACACCCCACGTTTTTGTGAAATATTTTTTTTTTCTAATTATTTTAATATTTTTAATATTTTACATTTCATGCAGAATTGAATATAGCTTGTGTTATATGAAATCAATGAGTCATTATTTCTTTTTATAATACACCATTTTAATTATTCATTATATGAAACCCTAAGATAAGTTTCTTCTACATGAAAAACTAAATTGTATTGCATTATATGTAATACCAACTTGGATTACGTTGCACGAAACGTGGAGTTTCTACAAAACATCATTTTTTATTACAATTAATTAGACAAGATAGTTTTAACATATGAATTAAAAATAATAATATTAATATTAGTAAACACTTTTTAAATATTATTTTTAAGGATTTTATATAAATAAAGCATAATAATGATAAAACATATAATTTTTGGTAAAGTCTATATATTTTTTATAATACAATATTCTAAAAAGAGCTGATTTTTATAACCTTTTATGAAAAACAAGACGATTCATTTTAGAAAACTTTATAAATTGAATTTTATAAAATAAAAATCATTTTTTAAAGAAAAATTTATAAATTCCTTTGGGTTAATTTTGAGGATTTTTCCAAGAAACTTCATTTTTTCATAAATAGTGAAAAATAATGAATTTTAATTCAAAATTTATTTTTCATCTAATTTATTTATATAGTTAAATTATATTTTAGGTTGGTTTTAAAGTAACAATATATCAATTATATATATATATTAATCCAATTTATTTAATTGGTATCATTTTTTGTTGAATTTTGATATAAAATATTAACAAACTTTTGAACATTCTCACTTTAAAAACCTGGTTCCTCACCACGTCTTCAAGATTAGAATTAAGATTAATTTTTCTGATTATTTGAATTAAATTTCAAAAAAATATATACACGTTTGTAATAATTATAATATTTATATTATAATAATATCAAATTAATTTTTTACCAAAAATATTAGTGAAATTGATTAAATTTAATTACAAAAATTAATGTTAAATTAATCTTAACAAGAGAAAAATCCTTAAACTTAAGAGTCCAGATGACCTAATAACATTTACAAAACCCATTTTATGGAAATGTTTTATCCATAAATCTTCTATTAGTGAGTTTTTTGTATTTTTATGTCATTTTAAGTAAAAAATATGGGTAGACCTAACATGTTTTAAAAAATACTAAGCATGTCCCCTCCTTCCCCTATAAAAGGCCTATATATCCCCCTTATTCACACCTCTCAACCCACATAAGTTTGGAAAATATACACCCAATTAACTTCACAAAATCCCTCTATTTTTACTTTAAGTATTATTATTTTCATAAATCAATCCAAGGAATACCTCTTGTTTAAACCAAAACGATTTACCCAAAGAAGAGATAACATCCTTCCTCAAGCCTCTTTCCAATATTTTCTTTATCCACTACCTAAATTATTCATATTAATTGAATATATAAAAGCATAATTATAAAAAATATACTAATATTATATTATTATAAGTTTCATACCTACACTTACACACATTTCCATCTAATGGGTAATGAACTTACTATTCTTTTGTATGGTGAACTACCACCTCACGAAATAATGTTGCTCACTTTTCCTTTACCACCTCTCCTAGTTGATAATTATGATGGAAAATATTTTTAATATGATATATATGATATATATTATTTATTTATTTATTATTTAATTATTATATAACATATACCTTCATGTTTTCCATTTTGTGTAAGTAAGATAATTTTATTTGGGAAAGTGTGGACTATTGCCTCCTCAAAGCAATGTGATTCATTAACAAATTACAAGGAATGTATTAAGGATGGGTTTAGTGAAATTATATGATATATAAGACATAATAATTCTAATTTAATGATAATATATATATAATTTACTTTCTTTATTTTTATATTATAAAGAAAAACAGAAACATTGTTCATGTGTACGTACATCCTATCGTCTCCATGAACAGTGTATTTCGTTTCATGTTTCTATATCATATATATTATATTAAATTAATATATGATGAATATAAATAATATTTACATCATAGTTTACATTTTTTGAAATCATGATAAATATGTGGAGAAAATATATAATAAATTAAGACACATGTGAAAAACAAAGAGGATATTTCCCAAAGCCAAACTTTAACTTGGAATTTTTAATAAGAAGGTAATATAAAGTCATAATAAAATAATATATGGTATTATATATAAGAATATTTTTCTTTAAAATATTTATCATAAAATTATATTTATTTTAAATGATTTTTGTTTGAGTATGAAGAGAGTTAAGACATAATGTAATGGAATTTTATCTCACTTTTATTTCTATGAGATATGTATCTTAATCACCACTCATTTATTTTATGTGGTGTGTATACAGACCATGGATGTATTCTATACTTCTCATACATAAATTTTTGGGTAGTTAAATATCCATTTTATGGTCTTTCTTTAGTGGTTTTTATGTTTCAAAAATAACCAAATCAGAAAAGTAATTTTGTATCAATTTGCCTTATTAGAGACACATGCAATGTTATGAACATATATTTTTCTATGATGTGTATATACTAATTTTGAAATATTATATAATGAATCTAATTATTTTAATGATATTTTAATATTCCTTGAGAATTATTATTTCCATTGTATTATGGTTCAATGTTACCAAATTGGTAATGGTTTATAGTTACAGTCTCATCATTATTGAGATTGTTTATGATTATATTTCCATTATTGAAATATTATTTTCCATCTCTTAAGAACCCTCTTGAATTTTTTTGCCATTTTTTCAATTTATATTTAAGTAACTATACAATTTATCCACTATTTGGTACTTAGTAAAATTAATAAAATTTTCTTGTTAAAATTCTACATTATTTCTCTTTTCGGTTGGAAATATGAGTTCTTTCAAAACTATGTTTTCTAAAAATATTTTAAAAAATGTTTTACTATTATAAAATGATGTATAAAAGAAATTTTTACCCATTTTTTACATTTAATTTTTTTTAAATGAATATTCTTTTCATTTTTGAATCAAGGAACTTTACTAATCTTTTAAGGTGAAAAAGAAATATTCCACATTTATGAACTTTCCCTACTTCATGACTGTCATTTCCTTGATGTTTACTTTATAAGTTTACAAGGTTATTTTTTAAAAGAATTTATTTTCAAAATATTCTATAAATTCGTTTAATTTAAAATGGTTTTCAATGAAAATTGGTTCTCAAAAAAAATGTTTTATGTTTAAAAAGTGTTTTGAAAATTTTAAATCTTATTTTATACATTTTCAAGGAAAATGGTTTTCAAAATGTTTTCAAGATTTTTTTATAATTTCTGAAGAAAAAAGGTATTCAAAATTATTCTAATCCTTATATTTAATGTTTTTAAATTATTCTATAATAAAAATAATTTCAAAATAATTTCTGAAATTTATTATAAATTTTTAAGGTGTTTTCAAAGAAAAAGGTTTTAAATTTATTTCCAGGATTCCATTATAAGTTTTCAAATATACGTTAAAAGAAAAAGGGTTTCAAAATTAATTATGTTTTAAAAAACATTTTTTAAAATGGAAAATATATTTTCCATAATAAATTTTTTAAATGAAATTGTAAAGCTTTCTTTATAAGAAAAGAATTTTTGAAATGGTTTGATGAAAATGATTCTTAAACAAAGGATATTTTACTTATGAACTGTTTCAAGTGAACTTCAAAATTTATTATCCATATAAGAAGTAATTATTTTTGATATTATAAGATTTATTGGGGACATGATCCAATAATTCCATTCATATTTTTTTTGAATGGTTTAATTTTTAATAAAATGATGTTTATGATATATGTTTCTCTTCAATAGGTTATATGCTTTTGAAAAATTCTTATTTTCATGCATTATACTTTGATTAAATAATTATGAAACCTGTCTCATTTTTATAAGTTATGATGTTATGAAATGTTTATGAGTATAATTTTTTTTCTTGGGTTATGATATGATGTTTATTAAACCCATATCTTCTTATGAGTCATGATATTATGAAATTTTTATTATCTTATAAAACATGTAATAATGGTTTAATTATGTGATAGATGGGACCTATATCTCCATACAATGATTTCGGTAAATATTTATATTTCATCTAAAAATGATGGGAATCAAATATATGCACTTGATCCTCTTTGAGAACTCTACAACAAAATTTATATTTAGTAGTGGTTTACAAAACCACTGAAAAAACCCATTTAAGTGATTTTATGGTGGTTCTTTAAAAACTTCCACAAAATATCACATTATTATAAAAAAAGGAACCTACCCCCCCCCCCCCCCCGACTCCCCCCCAACCCCGATCCCTGGCACCACCGTCGACACTAGGGTATCTCGTGATCCCTAGCGCTATCGTGATTCCCCCCTCATCGACTCTCGGTTATATTCTGATCCCTCTGAGTGTGAGCCCACCAATCCTGAGCTAGTGTTGCAGTTATAGACCCCAATAGATCCTACCCCTTGTTCTCTCAATTCCCCCTCAGTGATTTCAAGTGGGTTATTTTTATTTTTGATATTATTCATCGAGGTAAATTTCTTCTAACCACTTACATATTCATTATTTTTTCCTTTCCACTCTTTTTTATCTTAATGTGGTCTTGATGACCTAATGTTTAATTGCAACATGCTTTTTCATTTTATAATCCTTATATTTTTGTTTCCTCGTGAATTTACGGTCCTCTTTCCTTGTTTTAGGTGGAGTAACACAAAACTTTGTGAAAGAGAGAGGTTTTATGGAAGGTGGTATGCCGCATAACACTTTAAATTTGAAACCATGATATTTTAATGGTTTCTAAGGCTTGTTTAGTGAATCAACGAAATATTATCAACTATAAATAATATTCTTAAGAAATCACAAGTGTTATATTTTGAATTTTATTAAATAATAAAAGTATTATGGTATTGTTTCAATTTATTTGTTTTTTAAAAATCTATCCACCCCAAGTGGTTATATTAATTTCAAGTTGAATCATTGTCAATTTTTTATAAATTTTAAACTGTGAGTGTGGTCTCCAAAATAAATTTTATAAATTATTTTAAGGGGAATGTGTGTTCTTGGTATTTAAGAAGAAATGTATATCATTAAAATTTCCAAGTAATTTATTCATGGTTGTGTATTGATTTTCAAAGTTAGTTAATTAAAAAAATTACAAGAAATATTCTCCATCCTCATCAGTTTTGTTCGGCCTCCAACAATTACTATTATTTTCCTATTATTTTCATATTCCTATCATTACTTATAACATAAAATATTGTATTTACAACCAATTTTATTTACAATATTGGTAATGGAAATAAGAAACCCAGGGGCGCTTCAATGTCCTTATATGTCTAGGGAGCCTCAATACCCTCCTTTTTATTTTTAATAAATACTACTATTCTAATACCAAATATTATATCACTAAGATCATATAAATATTATAATATCTACATTTTGTTAAAAATACTATTTGATTTTTTAGGACTTTATTTTTTAGTTGTTATTTGAACCTATGAGACCAATCCATAGAATAGTGATGGGATAAGTGCTAGAGGACCTATAATAATAATGAGATAAGAATCTATATTGGTGTGACCTATAAGGTGGGATCACTAGGGGTTTTAGGTAGGAAGATCCCCCCATATGGGGGTCTAGGTTCCCAAGGTCTTCAGAATAGATTTAAAAAAACTATAGTGTAGTTTTCCTATGATGCAGAATGTGTATTTTATAATTTTATTATCTTCTTTACTCTTATATTAAGATAGTTTATTATTGGTAATCACTATAATTTTTAAATAAATCTATATCAGAGATTTAGTTAAGAAGATCCAAGTAATTATTCTTAAGTTTAATGATGGATATGGAAGTAGTAAAGATAAAGGCCAATTATTTGGATTAATCTGGAGTTATATTATAGATCATATATATATAATATTATATTTATTAGAAAAATATGATCTTTTCACTTCTTAGTGTTAAAGGAATGGTAATAGACAAGACTAATTGAAAGTACTGGATCGGTTGGTTCAGGGAGTTTGGGAAGGTCTAATGTGGTACTATTAGGATATTATAACCCTAATCGTGGTTCACAACAACAATGTAAAAAACCAATAATCAAACACATCATAGTACGTGGATGGAATGCATCAAAATATCATGATATAATATAAAATGAAATGTCATAAAGGTCTGAAAAAACATATAATCCATAAATATAACCACCTATTGGGCAAATTAACTAAACATATATAATAAAAAAAATCCATGAAAAATGGATCTATTACATATTGAAACCGAACCTCATCCAATATCATGACTCCATCAGATCTATCATGTCTAATCGTGAAAAAATAAACATGACCCTCATCCTTAAACCTGAGACTGCAATAAATATATGATTGTTTCTCACATACCAATGTTCATTGGTGGATCCTTTATATATATATATATATCTATATATATATATTATCTCATTGTTCAACATTTGTTTATTTTCTTTTAAGTGGGGTCTCATTCCATTAAAAGTGATTTTATGTAAAAAAATTGATTTATAAATTGGTTTATAATGTGCAGTTTGATAAATGGTTTTGAAAGAACATTTTAAATGTAGTTTTAAATTGGTGGGAATAGGGATTGGATTCTGAATCTCTTTATGAAAACATGATTGACACTTTAAGAAAAATGTTTTTATACTATTCATGATTGATTTCAGTTTTTTTTACTTTGAATTTCTTAGTACTTATATGAATATTCTTATAACTACCTAGGTTGTGTTTTTTTTCACTTACATTTATTAATTTTCCAACTTAGTAACACTTATGTGTTATAATTTATTTAATAATGTGTAGAAACATTGTGATATATAAGGATAAAATATGGATTACATTACCAAGGAACATACCATAGTATGCTGTGGTTTAAGAGGAGTTTTTAGATTTTTCAATTTAAATACGATCTGCTGATAAGAGAATAATATTTCCATGATCTAAATATAAATTTAGAATATGTTTGAAGATATATGAAGGGTATGAACACTTGATATTCAAGTAATTATCTATTAAATATTTGTTTTGGATTTGGAATTGAGAATCGAGCGTTACAAAATGTTTGAGCACTAATGTTAATCAATAGAATGAGCTCCCAACTTCATCAGCAATGGAAAATAAAATAAAAACCCATATAAACAATTCATTTAGAATTATAAGAAAATAACATCAAAATTAAAATATATCATAACAACTAGTTGAGGGTGCTATAAATAGTAAATTTACAATTGATTTTTTGGGACTATAGGACAACCAGATCAAGATTATAACATATCATTAGACCCTCCTATTGATTCTGTGGATACTAATATAAGAGAAGACTTCACTGAGAAGAAAAATGTGTTTCATGGTTTAGTTGATGATGGAAATGAAGATATATATGGTGGATGTTTGAAATATTAAAAACTTTCTTTTCTGCTAAAGTTGTACCATATAAAATGTCTATTTGGAATTACAAAAAAGGATATGTTCATAATATTGGAATTTTTGCATGACGAATTTCCTGGAGTTATGTTCCTTGATTCTTTTTATGATATGAAAAAAAATAACATGAATGGTCTAAATTATACAAAAATACATGCTGATCCCAATGATTGTATGTTTTATTGGGGAGATGATTCAAGAAAAAAAGATTAAAAAATATTCATCTTCTAGATGGTAGTCAATGGGTGACTTTGGAAGTCTGAATCAACATACTACTATGAATAAAAATAAAAGGAACAAACCTACAAAGTTTTTTTGTTACTTTACTTTAAATTCTCTATTGCAACAATTATTCATGTCATCAAAAATAGCTAATCACATAACGTGGAATTATGTAGATTATAACAACGACGGGTTAATGTGACATCCAAGAGATTCACAAACATTGAAGAAATTTGATTCATTATATCTAGATTTCTCATCTATTCCTAGGAATGTGTGATTGGGAATGGATTCTTATTAATTCAACCCATTAGGGAATTTGAGCACCATTTATAGCATTTGGATGGTCGTTTCGATCCCTTACAATCTTCCTCTATGGATGTGTATACAATAAAAATATTTTATCATTTTGATGATTATTCTTGGAAAACAATTCCTAGAAATAATATTGATGTATACTTATATTATCTAATTGAATAATTAAAAGAGTTATGGAGAAAAAATGTTTAGAAATATTATGAATCTTCTAGAACAATGTTAAAAATACAAGCTGCTCTATTGTTGACTATAGTGGCTTCCCTGCACTTGGGAATTTAGCATGTTGGAATAAATACAAGATTTTGGCTTGTCCTATTTTTATCTTTTATTTTGATCCTAAAGGACAACCTCACCGTAAAAAATGGTGTTTCCTATGTCATAGAATATTTCTCAATGCATCTCATAGATTTCAATAGAAAAAGAAAAAAATGAATTGGTTCTATTGACCATAGACCACCTCTAAAGTTTTTGATAGGTTATGAAATATTTGAATAACTTCAAAATTTATAAACATAATTTGGAAAGGTTCATTTTTTTAATTGAAGTGGGAAACTAGTTCTAAGTGAATCGTAAAGTGAAATTAGAATGCAAGAATATAAGAAAAAAAATTATATTCTTCAAAATTACATATTGGGAATTTAATTTTTTGTGGTATAATCTTGATGTTATGCATATTGAGGAGAATTTTTATGACAATGTGATATTCACATTGCTTAATGAGCCTATAAAATCAAAAAATTATCTCAATGCTCGGAAGGAATTATATAAAATGAAAATTAAGCATGATATCTAGCTAGATGAGAATAGAAATCAAGCTCTGGAAATTTTTTAAATTAAAAATAGGGATAAATATAAATTCCTTTCAATTTTAAAACATATGAAGGTATATAATGGGTATTCAAGTAACATATCAAGTAGTTTTCACTTAAATCATCATAGGTTACATGGATTTAAAAGTCATGATTCACATATTGTACACAATAGCAACTATTATTGGCATTGCGTACAATATTACCTGAAAAGGTTAATGCTATTGTACTCCAATTTTTCACTTTCTTGAGGAAACTATGTGAGAAAACTATACATCCATTTTAGCTTGAAAACCTTCATGAGATATTGTATTGAAACTTTGTGCAATGGAGATGACCTTTCCTCTGTCTTTTTGTACTATCGTGATTCATTTAGCTGTATATTTAGTCAAGGAAGCCAAATTAGGAGGACCTGTACATTATCGATACATGTATTCAATTAATAAGAACTTTATTTATATTTATTTCTTCTTAAGTGAGAAACTATTATCACTTCATTAAATACAAAAATTAAGTTTTTTTATTTCATTTCATAGATATATTAGGAATTTGAAATCATGTGTGGAAAATAAATCTCAACCTGAAGGATTTATTTCTAAAGGCTATTTGGAAGAGGAGTGTATTACATTTTTTTAGAAACATGGATGATTTGGATAAAATATTCAATCTATTTAGATGTGTTGAAAACATATCAACTCAATCTCAACACCATGATAAATCAAAAATATTTCCTGAAATTGGCTGATCAATTGGAAGGTACTCAAATGTTACAATGAAAGAAGTGGAATTATTATAGAAACATAGATATGTGATGATGAATAGTGAGATTGCAGATTCATTTACTAAAGATCTCAAGATACAAAAAAAATATGAATGAGAATCCGAACATGAAATGATATATATATATATATTAATAAATAGATTGTATAATGGTTTACATGACATTTAATTTCATAAATATTACAACCAATAAGGATATTAGGTTGACACATATACTTTGTAAATATAAAAATGTATATTAATTTTTTAAGATCATGAATACTGAAACTCGAGTTGAGTTTTAATAAGATTTGAAGTTTCTAGCTTCAGGTCCTCTAAAACATACTAGAAATCCCGATGCATAAAATTATAATAGATTTAACTTTCATACAGTCGGTCGGGAAGAGGGTTTGAAAACATAGAATAGATTAATATATAATTTTTTCCAAAGTGGGATACTATGGAAATTTGACTGATATTATCAAATCAAACTACCATGGTCAATTTTTCAGTTTTTTTATTCAAATTCAATAGGGTCGATATTATTGGGGGTTTTAAAATAGATTCCTTTTAATTTACTTCGATGAACTTCTCTCGCTTGATGGATTTAAGTGACCATGAATTACATGTTCAGTATATATTATCATCACAATTGAAAATGCTATATTACGTGGAAGATGGCCTGGATGAAGGGTGGAGTATATTTGTTCATGTAAAACAAATAGACTTATATGATATGGGTGATGAATTGGAATATTTTATGTCTAACACTGAATCTCATCAATAACAAGAATCAAAATTATTTGTCCATCATGAAATTGAAAATATTAGTCTTGCAAGGGTGTATGAGGTAGATGAAGTAATGATGGAGAATAAAAACAACATGATTGAAGGAAAAAATGATTGTATGTACAATCATGAATTTATTTATCAACTACTTATATTAAATGTGTAGTCATTCATTATCATAACTATTTATATTTTGTTGGTCAATAATGTGCATCTGTTATCACTTCTATTTTTTCGTGTATGAATTTTTTGAAATATATGATCAAAAGTTAATTTTATTTGAATAAATGATAGAAATTCCATAGGGGAAGCATTTTACTACTCCTATTTAACTATAAATCCATGTTCCATTTACCACACCAATAGATAATGATCTATTGGTCTCCTTACCTAAAGAATCTGAGACACCCTCCACCTACCCCCTACACCATCTCTCACATCCTCCATTCTCTCAGCTTCTAGTACACCCTTTTTCATCATCCCATCAGTAGCTAGGACAGAACCTCCCCATTCAGTAGACTTAGTAGCAAAGGAGAAGTTCATCACTCCTTTTTTCATGGGGATATTGGAGGGGGATAATTATAGGTACAAATTTTTCTTATAAATATTGTTATTTAACTTTTATTATACTACAAACTATTTATTCATGAAATATGGAAGAAAGGATATTATGAAGACAAATATGAACTCTTCCGATGTATGGAATTTGAAAAGACTGAAGATAGTTTCCCCATTTTACTAATATGGGGTACCAATAGAGAACTCTATAGGATTATTTTTCCAAATGGAGTTTTTTTCCATGAAAATCACAATTAACAAATAGGGGGATCATATAAATATGAAAGATACAGAGGTTGTCTCTCTTCAAAAAGCATTTGTTGAATTAGATTATAAGACAATTAGATATTTCCCTAGTGATATTGCATCGATGGCTCATAGTGAGTAGGTAAATCAAACAAATTCAAAATTATTTAGTACATAAACTTTTATTAGTGTTTTGTTTAAATTTAAATATACAACACTATTTAATTTTCAGTATAATTTTCATGTAGTTTTTGGTATCAATAAGTGGAGATGGAGATAGAGAGGTGTTGAGTACTATAACACCCCAAGTTTAAAAAAAAATGAAATGAATGAATCTTTTTTTATGTATATATTTATAAATTTCCTTTAAACATAATTTTTCTACTTATATGTTTTTAATTTCAAAAAACGGTCATCTACAACTGTGATTAGTAAATTGTTTGGAGTCGGATAGGACCAACTTGTTTTTTTGGTGAATAGTAACATACCCTTATGGATAGTAAAATGAATTGTAATATGACCCTAATGAATATTAAATTTTTTTATTATTTTATTTTCTTAAGACTTTAAGATAATGTCAACTTGATTAAGTTTTCAAGGTGTTAAAAAATGAGATATAGATTTAAAGTTGTTATTTTTGAGTAAATTATGATTTTATTTAAAAATTAAATTAATAATATCTAGAAAATTATTTTCAAAGAATAGAGTTCATTTTTTAATTCTAAACTTAAAAAAAATGGTTAGGGTGAATTTTTGGGATTTTTCTAAACTTCTTGAATTTTTGATAAATAGTGAAATACGGTAAAATAACTAATATTCTAATTATCAGTTAAATACACTATTTATGACATAATAAGTGATGTAAGCCCATAAGTTTATAAATAAAATTCCATTATTACTATTTGGGTCACACAAATTAATACTTTTCATATTCTTGAGAAAAAATATTATAATAATGATTAAAATGATGTAAAATACCTCCCCTCCTCCACTATAAATACCACCCTCATACCCCTCTTCCTCCCACACCTCTCAAGATTTGAGCCTTACCTAAGTTCTACCCAATATTCCTCCCAAGACTCTTCCCCATGACCTGTATATTCTTCTCTCACAAAAAGTTCAATACCAAAGGCCTTAAGAAGGATCTCATGGAGAAGAGATCAAGAGGTAAATATCCTCTTTGTTTTCTTTCTTTTCTTTTCATTTTATTTTATATTATTTTTATTTACTCACCTCACCTTATACTACATGAATTAATGATATATTATCTTACATATTATGTATTTCATAATTTTTATGGAATACAAATTATTATACTTCTTCTCCTCTCACACTTATTCAAGAAATTAAAACACCGTCTGTGATCTGCCGATTTACCTACACCATGGACTATGTGATTTCAATTTCTTTTACTTACATCAAGACTGGTAATGAAACCATTTTTATGGTTGAAACAAAATATAATTTATGTATTATATTTTATATAATTTTTGGGAATAATTTTTTACACATGTTATTAATTTATAAAACAACATGATTTCTTTACGATCGAAGAATCACCAAAATGACCTAAACAAATATCAATAATTTTTTTACTTAAGATTCATAATCATGTCATAATTATAAATGATAAATGGTATAATCTATGGGTTTTTAAATATTTAAATACCACTCCATTCCAATTCTTTATTTTCACTTCCAATCGACAAGAATATCCATCATGAACTGATCATGGAAATCATGTAAAGAACGCACCCAAATCAACATAGTGAACAAAATACCAACAATTAAAGGGGGAAATGACTTAATGAAATAATAATATAAGGTATTATAAATATGAATATGTTTATGTAAGATATTAATAAAACTCTTTTAAACATTATACAGTAGGTTTAAATGATTTTGAATTAAGATAAACTCGAGGTGAGGGAATTCTTAACTCAATTTCCATTCTTTGGGTTGACCTTCTACTTCATTGTTCATGTGGTATTAAAATCGTTTGTTTAATGAAAATTGTCTATATTATGATGAATTATTTGTATTTACAGTGTATATACATATTATATCCACTCTATTAAGTCTCTCTTAAATTATATGATATTTATAGTGGACTTTTGTTTTAAGAATCCTCTTTTAAAATTGTGTTTTACAAAATTCAAAAGCAATATTTTTATGAAATTATTCAAGTTTTATGATTATGTTTTGGTTCTTGGGAATACTTTATAATGAATTATGGGACCTATATCTCCCTCCAATTTATTGGATATGTGTTTGTTGGAGGTCGGTCGTATGGTTATTCCAAGTGTAACTACGATGGTTACACAAATTGCAAGGTAGCTGTGAGGGTTACAAATTATAAGGTAGCAGAGAGGGTTACAAGATTATGTAAGAAATGCCCCAAGATAAATTTATGGTTCTATTTATGTTATATATTATTTGTGAAAATATCATGGAAATATCATATTTCACAATGTATGTTTATATGGATAATAATTATGTTTTTGTAATGATTTCATACGTTACATGTATTCATGGACTAATGTTTTCTCTCCTCTTTTTATATCCATTACTGAGATTTTTGTGCTCATCCCAAGTTTTTAAATGATTTTCACAAGTTATAATAATCTTTAAGAAAATTAAAAAATTCACGCTAAAAGTTATTAAGAACTATCAAAGAAATCATGTTTTATTTGAAAAGTTTTATATTTTAGAAGAAATGAATTCTGTTTTTATGGTATCCACTCTGTATTAATGTGTAATGTTATGAATTTATTATCTCCCAATTATCAAAATCTCTAAACTTGAAAATATACTCAATGTTAAACAAAGTTATTTCTTGACTAAATTCAAGATTTTCTAATGTAATAAGGTTGTGTCCTTATAAGTATAGTTCATTGGGATGGTACATGGAGTAATGAATAAAGAAAACCAATCAATGTGACTTTTAACAATTTAATTTTCATTTTCAGTTATGGGGTAATTTCTTAAGGCCTATTTTAGTGGATTTCCCTAAATAATTTTTATACTTAATGTTATTAATGTGGTGAATCAGAAACTCTTCGATGTTTTATATTTGGATATCTTGATGTGTTATAGTTGGATATCTGTTTTTGATTAGTTGTTTTGGGGCTATAGAAAATGAAGCTATGTTTTTTAAAAAATAAATATATATAGTTTGTTTAAACCACCGCCATATATAAAAATTATTGTTTATTGGGGGTTTTAAACCACCGATGTTTAGGGTTTATTTTTTTAGCGGTGATTTTTTTGGGTTTTAGCGGTGGTTTCGCTTCCCAAAAAATGCCTAAAGTATTAATGAAGTTCAAACCGCCACTATCCTTTAGTCATTTTTTGGGAAGATAAACTACCCCTAAAACCCAAAAAAATCCGCTAAACAAACATTTTATGATGTTTCCTAGAAACCACCACTAAATTGATGGAACTTATGCGAGTTGACTAATGATTCCATATTTAGTAGTGGTTTTTGGAAACTATTTCAAAACCGTATGTCAGCGGTTTAAACCACTTCCATATGTTGATTTTATTGTATTGGAAGATGGGGAAACCTGATACCTTTTAAGGAAAGGATAGTGACTGGGGATGGTGGGTGTCTCACCTAGTAGGTGTAATCATCATGAATATGGAATATGGGGAAACCCGATCCACTATAGGAAGACGGGGAAACCCGATCCACTATGGGGATATTAGGAAACCCAATTGCTTATAAGTAAAGGACTGCAAGTAGGGATGGTGGTGTTTCCCACCCAGTAGGTGTAGTCCCCATGACGTTCCTTGATAAGTTCTATCAATGCGTCTTTGATTATAGGGAATGATATTGAATATTTATGTGTATGCCACAATTCCATACCATACTCTTATGTTATGATTTCATGGATTTTTCTCTTGATTTAATTTTGATTCATTCCTTATGAACAATAACCTCTATTCCATGATTCATGTTTATGATATAAAATGTATGATCTTTTAATGTTTTTATCACAGTCTAATACCTTTATGATAATGTTTATGCTTACATATAACCCTTGTTTACCCTTACTGAGCATTTAAGATCGCCCATATTTTTGTTTCCTTCCCCATGTTATGAATATATATTTTATGTTAGATATGTCTAAGATGGGTTCTGGTCTTGGAGAGCCTAGTGGTATTTAATTTATCTCACTCGTGTACTAGTATTTATGTTTCTATGTTTCCAAAGGCACTAAACTAACACAGAATTTGGGTGAATGATTTTGTAATGTATTAAGTATTCGAAAAAAATGATGTAATTTCTATTTACGTTAAGATTGGGTTGTTATAGATACCCATTACCCATGATAGATGATTTTTTGATTAATTTAGGGGTTCTTGGTGGTTCTCCAAAAATGATATATGATCAAGATATCACAAACTTTGGGTTTGTGAAAAGGATATACCGAATATGATGTTCAGGAGGGTTATATAAGTACTTTTTGATGTTATTCATCTTGTACAATGCTCTATAATTGATTATTGACCTTTTAAAAAACCCACCCAAACATTTATTCATTCATTGTGGTTTTTGTTGAAAACATATTGGTATATTAACAAACCGCAAATTTTCATGTTATAAATTTATAGATTGTGTTGAGTATACTTTGAGTGCATTAGATTTAGTCCAATCATTTAAACTTCCAATTTTGGATCCACGAGTTACACTTTCTTATGAATTTTATTTTCGATATAGATATTTTTGTTAATAAAGAGAAGGTGGAGGTGGTTACTTCATTGGTGTAGAAAATAAACATGTTTAAGGTTTGAGGTTTCCTTAGATTAGTCGGGTAATATAGGAGGTTCGTCCAGTAAATCTCCAATTAGATTGAACCTGTTATCATAATTACTAATAATTGGGTAATGTTTGAGTAAAATGATCGCTATGAATATGACATAATATAACTGAAGAGAAGGTTTAGAAATAATTTGATTCTGATTTTACCAAAACATGGGATTGGTCATGTGGTATATTTTGATTCCTATAGAGTTTCATTTGGGCATATATTGATGCATAATGACTAGTTAGTTGCTTATGGGTCCCTCTAGATACAAACTCACAAGAGAAAATACCCTACTCATGATTTAGAGTTTGTTGTTGTGATTCATTCCTTAAAATTTTGGCACCATTATCTATTCGGTGAGATATTTTTTATATATATGGACCATATGATATTATGATATATTTTATCTAAGTGAGACCAAAATATGTGGAGGATATGTTGGGTTGAGTATCTAAATATTCTCAATTTTGAGAAATTTTATGCCTCGGTAAATGTAATATTTCTATAGATTCTCTTAATTAGAAGATGTGTGAGTTGAGATTTCATAGATTTGAAGAAGAGTGGATTTTGATGAGTTGAATTTTGAATTGGAAGGTCGGTGTATCTATGGAGAAATAGGTGGTATCTTGTGCACCCTTGGTAATCACTTTTACCTTGTTTGATCAAGGTAAGTCCATTTAGGAGTTTGTTATATCTTTTCTAGTGATGCGGAAGAGGTTTTTTGAAGACAAAATTATTTTAGGATGGTTCTAAAAGAGAAGAATAGTGTAATTAATATCCATGTCATAGTGATAGTTCCTACTTCCATGAGAGATTATATAATTATGTATTAACTCACCTCAAAATGGTTGATGAATCTAGGATCTAGTAATATATATCACAATGTATGATTTTGTTTCTAATGGACATGAATTAAAGAGGACATAAAAAGGTTCATTACTCATTGCCTTACTTACTAGAGGTCTAAAAATGAAAATTAGTGGCCCAATGGTTTACCTTATATTATTCATATACCTGTGTGAAAGTGGGATGAGGTGTTGATAGACTTTTAATAAGGTTTCTTATGACCCCAATATGTTAGGATATAGTGTGGGTTATATTTTATTGGATTAAAAAGTTTTTATATTTCATTCTTATTTTATAAACTGTAGATGTGGATGAGTTGGGTAGGATGTGTGTTCAGAAAATAGTTTTTTTCAGGGAGTTCCTATAATTATCATGTCGAATTGAGATTATTAAATTATATAATGGTTTTTGGAAGCCCTTTATAGGGTTATATGGTTACAACTTATGTTGATTATGCTATATCACCGTCGGACTGAATAATATTCTTTGAGTACAATCAAAATTTTAGAGGATATAATCAGGGTGTCCTTACAAGAATTTGGTAGATCATGGGATGAATATATCTATTTGGAATATTTTTTAATTGATTATATTTTTTATTCATCAATTTAGATAGATCCTTTTTATTCTCTTTATGTTTGAACGTTTTTTTATCTTTTATATTGGAATAAATCTAGAAAGTTAGAAATTATCAAGCTGAGTTTAGTGATGGAAACCTATGATCACATATACTTAATCAAGAAGTTTTTGGTTATCACTCACATCCAGAATCACTCTTATACATATTGATGATGGTAACTTTTGAAGTTCACCATGGGTATCCATGTTTTCCTATGTATGACTCCTCGATTGGGGAATCAATGAATGCAGAGGAATAATAAATTTCTATCATGGTGTGTGGGCCCATTTGAGATAGCTGAATGGATCAGGAAAGGGTATTAACAATTAGATTTTGTCCCCTGAAATCATCATATGAATAATGTGCCTTATGTGTATCATAATAGAAAATTGTATCCAGGTCCTTTTCATGAGATTTATATCAAGGATGTTGAGTAGGAGGTAGATTCATAGTTTGAGGAATATTTGGAGTTGATTTCTTATTAATGAAAAAAAAGTACTATAAGGGGATTTTGAGCCTCTAATTAAAGTTTTATGGAATAATGGATATATAAAAGAATAAAAAATTGAATGGGAGTCATATGTGTGGGATCAGTGACCTAATTTGTTCAACCAAGACATCTAGAGACACTTTTTAGGATGACAATTTCTTAGAGGGGAGATTATAACAGCCTCATAATTTCCATGTGTCTTATGAATTACTTCTTCCTTTCTTTAAACTGTTTTGAGTTATGATTTATTTGTGTGAGGTATTAGGTATCTTCTTAGAGGTTTTGGTGGGGTTTATAAGATATTTAGGAGGGTCATGGTTTTGAAATGGTTAGGGAAAACTATGTGGTTCCCTCTTGTGTAATCATGTGGCCTATTAGAGTAGAGTAGAGGGTGGTATATTGTTGGTTCATAGTTAAATCTAACTGTGAGACATTTCCCATGTAACCATGTGACATGTAAATGAATAAAAATTATTGTTTGTGCATATTTTACCAAAATTTAACTTCCATACCATGCGAGTACCTAGAATAAGTAGTAATCCTCACACGGTTGGTGCATGGTTTAGAAAATTGGGATGTCCAAACATGTGTGTGGAATTAATTAGTAAAAAAAATAATATTTTAACTAGAAAACTCCTTAAAACCCTTATTATCCCTCCAAAACCTAGGCATATCAAACATAGTGACTCCAGTGGCAGTTCTTAGTAAATTACCTCCCTCCAATGAAAATTTTTGTTACATCTATGGATTTTGACCATTGGGATTTCAAGGTAAGAATTCAATTATTCTAAATTTTTCTGATTGTTCCTAAATATTCTCCCTTGTCCTTGTAAAATAACCTAGATCTATATTTTCATAGTTACATTGAGGAATTATGAAATAATCTAAAGTGATTCCTCCAATATTAAAATAAAATAATGGTGGAAATTCAATTTTTATTTAATTTTTATAGATTCTCCTAGATCAAATAATTGTATTGAATGTTGTTTAGTAAGTATAGACCCATTATATCCCTTTAAATTTTTTACTTCTTGGATATTCACTCTTGAATCCTCATGTGTGGATTTTTGATTGGTTCTAAGTATCATTATATTGTGAGCTTGATTCGAGTGGTGATCCTTATCGTTGGTTTCAAAGTGCTTAAGGTAGGATAATCCTTAACATGTTACAAACATTATATAAAATTATATACTATTACTTACTTATGTATCTTTCAATAGTGATACCTCTATATATATAATCTGTATGTGTGCATATATTTGTGGAATATGAGACCTATATTGGTGTGGAATGCTTGTCTGTGAATAACATGAAATGTCAGTTACTTAGGATTGTGCATGCATATATCTGTATGGTTGTAAACATATACTATGTGGTGTCAAAGTGATAGGTGGACTCTTCATGGCTTGGTAAATCCTATATAGGGAGAGTATGTGTGATGTGATGTATGATAATTTTGGTAGGGTATTTAATGACAGAAAGTGCGGTATGATGGACTTGTGGCCTAAAATGAAATGGACAGTGGGGTATGATGGACTTGTGGACTGACCAGAGATAATTGGTGGGGCATTAAATACATGTGGAATAAACCAATTAATAATAACCTTGTGGCCTATTCTAAGACTTATGTAGTCCTTATGGCATGTTTTGAGATTCCTTGGAACAAAACATAACTTATCTTCCAACATGGATATGAAACAGGTGGTACAAGGGTTTGTAGTCTCTTTGTTAGGGCATGATGACCTGACATGTGGTTGTTCACTTGTTTATTAATTTTATATATCATTTTATACACTTTTTTATATAGTTTTTAGTTATGTTAGGGATGAAATGGTGGTGTCCAATTAGGTTTATACTCACATCCTTTAAGGTCACCTGGGTGTGTTTGAAGACTTTATAGTTGGGGATCTAGCTAAGGTTGGGGGCCCTATGTTGAGCCGATGAGCTGGAGGAGTAGGATAGATAGGTGGAGTTATAGTGGAATTTGGGTTTCTTATTATGATGATGATTATTATCTTCCATATTTTTAATTTTTTAATACTTTACTTACCATTGGTTTTTTGTTTCCCTATCTTATACGATATATAAAAACATGGTTTTATGTCATTTTCTTCCATTGTAAGGATCTCTTATTTTAAGTTTTTATGGGATATATATATTGAGGGAATAGTCTCCCCATGTTCTTATTTAGGCCCCACAACTAGAAGGTAGCCACTTGCGTGTGGGGAGGCATGCATGAGGTCATATGGCACTCCATACTTAACCCGATGATTTGGTTCAAAGTGTTACAAGGGTTAGCTTCCAAGGAATATGTTCATATTTGTTCTATTATTTAATCATTGTAGCATCAACATGCTTTTTATAATTTTATGAGATAGAAATTGAAGATAATGAAACTATGTATAAATTTATTTGACCCCCTATATATATAACTACTTTATAGGTTTCTAAGAGGTTTTTGGAGATCAATGTAGAAATTAATATCTTAGAACAGGGAGCTATTGTTGGAGTTTCTTATAAGAAGTTTGAATTGGTGTTTTATCTTACAAACATTTATTTTTATAACATTTCCATGTAATGTGATTATTAATTGATATCAGTTTTATTTATATTATAGAGTTAATTGGTTGTTTATTTCAATAATATTTTGATTTATAAGGATAACTCCTCTAATTAGTGTGATTTATACACTCAATTCTAGTAACCATATTTTTTCCAATTGTAGATGGGATTTTTGGTTCATTCTCATCTTTACTTTAGGCCCATGAGGGGTTCTGAGTGGGGTGGTTCATGATTGTGATCTTTGTTATCTATTGGATACTATTAAAGGATTCATTCATAGATCAATATTATATTTGATATAGAATACATATTCTTCCTCCCCAAAAAAATAAAACATAAGATATCGCCTCATTGTATAAATTATTTTTATTGTTTTATAAAACATTTTTATGCATGTGGGATCCTTACCTAAGCTAATAATGGTTTTTTAGAAAGGTTTTTTTTCAAACCATGATAATAATGTATTATCTTCCAGAAATTCGTAATATTAATAATTTGTGTGTGTGTGTCAACACATTCAAACAATAATAAACTGACTTATAAAAATATTTTTTATCATATTTTTTTGAAACTAATGAATTTTTTGTCACTAAATAAATGAATTTTTCGTCAAAGTTCATTGAAAAAGAATATATACCATAAATTTTCTTCACACTCATATAGAATATTGTGAAGAAAAAAGATATAAATGAAAAATATAATAGATTAAGTGAAAATGTGGTTGATCTATATATGAAATCACTACCAACTATAATTTAAAAAAAATTACATGACATAGAGATGTGTTGCCATAAAATGATAAAACTTCATGTCATGTAAGTTTGAGGGAGAGTCCATGTTGTATTATTTTTCCTCTTTATCAAGTTTTTATACCATTATTTTTTCGATATAATTTATTAATGACTGAGATAAAAACACATATAACTATATAAAATACATGAACAACATTTAAAGGGGGTGTTAGAAAACCAACTTGGGTAGAACAACTAAAAATATACCCATATAATTATTTCTAGAATTAATATCCATCCTAGAAAGGTTTTATTGAACAAAAACACTGAAACTATAATTTTTTGGGATATTTTTTCCCCTACCCAAACCCTTGAAATTCACCACCAAGCACCTAAGCTGACCAGCACCATAAACCGCCCGATCCCGTAATCAACAAGCTCAACCTGACACTTGACATGAACCGACAAAGCACACTAACTCAGTTGAGGCCAAACCATATCCCACCCTAGTTTAACATGGAAAATGTTAAATAAAATTTAGTTTCATTGAGACATAAACACAGGACTCATTGGTTTCAATGAAGAAATCTAACCGACTCACTTGGACACTACATGTGAAACTATCATGCATACACAGACACACACACACACACACATATATATATATTATAAAATTAATAAAAATAATGTATTTTTTATAATATTAATTACATTATAATAAATATAATTTTATTTATTTATTTATTTATTTAGATATATATTTGTATATATGAAAAAAATAATTATAAAATATAAATATATAACTTATATAAAGTTACTGTCAATATAAAGTTAACAATTTCATTTATATTATAATATATTTAAATCAATATATATTGATATATTACATATTAAAAATAATTTACATATATATATAAATGTGTTTTTCAACCTATATATTATGTATATATGCATGCATGTATGTATGTATATGTATGTATGTCTAGTCATGATCATAATATTATTATATATTTATTAGAAACATCCATCTAGTGAGATTCAATAATCTAGGATTCATTTTCATCCATTCCAAATAAGTTGTTTATTTTGGGAATGATTTTTTATCTATTCCAAGAAACACGATATAGAATAAAAAATATAATATATTATTATATGTTAACATTAAAATATATTAATATATTATATATTAAAATTAATTTACATCTGTTCCTATGTGTGTACATTTATACATATGTATGTGTGTAGTTATAATTATAATATTTTTTTCATATTTTTGATTGATTATCCATCCCAGATAACATATTTATTTGGGATGGATTTTAATTTATCTCAAATAAGTAATTTATTTTTGGACAAATTTAAACCCATTCCATATTATAAATTCATCTTACATAACTATTTATATATATATAATTATATATTATATAATTAGATTCATTGATAAATAAATAAATAGACACATATAAGTAAATAAATTCACAAATAGAAATGTGTGTGTGTGTAAACTCATGTTATTTATTTATTTATTTAATTTTTTAATATATTTATTTATAATAAGGTTATATATATACATATGCATTCATCTGTAAGTACATTCAAACACTCATATTTTTAATTTACTTCTTTATTTGACCATATATTTATTTATAACCATGTTTCACACATACATTTGTTTATTTATTTATCACATTTACATGCCTATGGATATTTAGAGATATATATTTCAAATATATATTAATAATAAATAACACTAACACACACATATATATATATTAAACTTAACATATTATCATATTTATAAATCATATATATAGTAAATAAATATGATTTTCCCAAATATGTAATTTTTATAATACTTAGTAATTTATTTTTAAATTTGAAACAAAATCATCTATAAAAAACAAAGTGAGATGTGTGTGTATTTAATTTAATTTTTTTAAAAATAATTTTTTTTTTATTTCTATCATCACAAATGTGTGTCTATATAAGCATAATGTAATAAATATAATTATTATTATAATTAATATAATTCTTTATAAATATGAAATTTTTAGGAAATAATTATATAAATAAAAATTTCTTCATATATATATATATATATATTTACATTTATATGTGGTGTATATATCATCAACAACCACTCAAATTCTTGAAATTTATAATTATTGACTCTTTAATACTTTGTCGTATTGAGAGAGTTTAGTGTTAAAAAATAGGGAATAGTTTTGTAGATCGGAAATATATTTGAAATAAAATTGAATGTTAGGTAATTTCAAATGTATAAGAAAGTGTGAAATATAAATTTGGAGTTTATAAAATACCAGAAGAATAGTAATGTTGAGCCTTTAGATTCCACCTAATGTTTTAATTCTCAGATTCTTTGAATAATGTATTGATTATTATTAAGAAATTCTTAACTATATCTATATGAAGAGATAGAGAGGGTCGATCCCAACTATAATAAAGGTTACCAAACATCTAAACATAGTTTTAATGTAAATTTTAGGAACCAGTTATTATAATTATTAATAATGGAACAGAATAAGAACATATTTAAAACATTTATTTTTATAAAAAATAAACCATAATAAATCCTCAATTCATCCATAGAAAATTAAATTTTATAACAAGACTCTATTATTGATTAACCATTGAAAAAAATTATTTTTATCTAAGCCCCGTTATAAAATGGATTAATTGGACATTAGTGTCTAGGAGGAAATATATATTAAATAAATTAAAATAATGAAACCTTTATTTTCATGTGTTTATTCCTTATTGTCAAATTATCTTCTTTATTCCCTCATTCCTTCTCATCTTGGATAGATTCTCTAAAAAATGTGGCACTCCATATTTATTTAACATCATGATATATAATGATAAATTAAATTATGTTTTAATTATTTTGCCATGGAAGTGTTCTAATAAGCCAAGACCTCAGACCAAATTCTATAACTTTAATCCAAACATGTCATTTTATTACTCCTTATCTAATATCCAAATTGATATCAAATGTAATATCCTATAAAATAGTGGCATGACCCCCATGTGACTTTTTACCTTCTTCAACTATTCTTCTCATTTAATAGGTTCAAGTTATAAAAAAATCCCTAGCCCTATAAATTATTTTCATATCTCTAACTTTGTTCATATTGTATCTTATAATTTTTTTTTCAAAACCTACCAAAACAAATGAAAAATGCATAAGTTGTTTTTTTTAAAAATGATCTATAAAATTATAAAAATAATCCACAAAAAAATAATCCACAAAAAAACTCTTATTCACTTTAATATTTTTACTCAATGGAAAAGTCATATTGAAACACAATAAAAATCCATGGTTAGACAAGTAAAGAACTACAAGTTCAAAAGTTATTGATCCATCCACCCAAAAATACCTTGTCTTATTCAAAATTATGTATTCCAAAACAATTATGTTATCATATTTTTCAAAAAAACATTTTTCTTCATTCATGAAGAATTATGACATACCTCACCATCTCTATTATATGTAAAAACATATATTTTTCAAATTTATACTCCTTTATTAAATATAAATATTCTTAGTATAATCTTTCAATGAATTTCACATATCAATTTTTGAAAATTAAAAGTATATATTAAAGGATGAGATCTTACAAAAAAAATTTAAAAAATTGAGTTAGTAAGATAATGAATTTTTTAAATGAGTGTAAAATATTTAAATAATAATATGAAAAATCAATTATTTTTTAAATCTAAATTTTCAACACCGAAATACTTTATTTTCACCTAGAGAAAAATTAAATCTTCCTCCAAAAATCTCAAAATAAGAAATTGATACATCAAATTCATTTTTTATAATTCATATAATTATTCTTAGTTCCTTAAGTAGTGGGTTATTATAGTTTATATTTTTCCATAAATTTGAGGGCTATCATGTTACTAACCACCATATATACATTTTCGTGGGACCAAAAAGAATTTCAATTCCTCTAAGAAATTGTTATATTTGAAATGAACCACTGTGAAAATTAAATTATGTGATAATTCAAATAACTTGACATCAATTAGCCTTTATATAATGAAATTTTTATTCCCCCACACATTAGATTAACATTATGGGTATAATTAAAATAATCCTATTGTATATTTTCAATGTAAACAGAGGCTGTTTGGAAAAGAAAGTTAAATGTTTTTCTGAATATTTAAATGCAGTTCTCAAAAAATATAACACTTTTATTAGAAAAAGAAAAGAATGATATAAAAATTTCACTTTTTCTAATATTATTGGAAGATTTAGATTACAATAATTTTAGGATAATGTTTCAAAATCATCTTGTGTTTTGAAATTTAATTCTAAATATGACGGATAAGAAAGAATGTCAATAGATATTTCAAAAATAAAAAACATCAGAAAACAAATTTAAATGAAATTTAAATTTACTATAAATTATAAAATGAGGGGTAAATTTGATCACATATATTTGAATAGGTTAGTTAATTATTTAATTTACTTGAAAATTTTAGTTCATGTTCTTATGTACTTCATCATAAAAATACTTTAAGATTTCATATAGGTTATTTTGATGATCAAAGAGTATGATTTTAATTTAATTTAATTTATTTATTTATTTTATTTTATTTTATTTATTTTATTAATTTTATAAATTTTATTTTTACTTTTAACAGAAATATGGCGGTAAATAATGAAAACAAACTACTTTATTCAAAATAAACTATAAAATATCTTCCCTGGTTTCCCATTTTTCAATATTTTTTAGATCTACTCACTCTATCAATGATTTCGGTGGGGTGTGTGAGGAAATATAACATCTAAATCAAGTATATACATCCCCAAAAAGTTAAACAATGAATATATATCTAACTAAATCACTTCAATACTATGAAACATATGGTCCATGTGATGAATATATACCCTTAATTTGTGGATATCATGGAGAATTTCATTTCTAATAGGCCATGTTAGATAAATATTAATTGTATATCAGGTGTAGGTAAAGGTAGTTAAATCATACTCACTATCCCAAAAGGATCAGTTGCGTGATCAAATGATCTCAAAACAAACCAGGGTTGTTGTGGCAGATCCTCATACTACTAATTCTATTCCTCTAAATTTGGAATATTCTTCCAATGAATCTAATCCTCCACCTCATTTTAATTGAGTGGGTCTAGGATGATTGTCTCTTAAATCCCTAAGTTGTGTATCAAATCCTTAGTAATCACATTGATTATACCAATGGGGTAGAAATTCTATAGAACTCTTTCATTTCCTAGTGATTTATCTATTTGAGTGATAAACCCTACAACCAATACATACCTATAGTCAGAAATTTTCATGGATAGAAAGTTATATAAAATTAAATAATTATTATTGACAATGTTACCTTTATTCATGTATTTTATGAATACAAACTCCCATCAACTATAAACCTAAATTTTATCCCCTTTTAGGAACATATTTGTAAATACCATAACCCTAGTATCCTAGAGCCATTGGATACTTTATTACAATATAACTAGATATAAGTGATCTCATACCAAAGGATTTAATGGTTTAGTAATCATGGAAAACTAGATATAAACTTAAATCTGAAATTACGTTTGAAAACACAAAATACAATACAACATAGTATTTTATTTTAGAACATCATTATTCCCTTTGGAATATCCTTTCATATCAATCATAATATACTTCTTGGAATCCTGAGGAAAGGAAACATAAGAAAGGGGTGAGCTAAAATGCGTAGTAAGAGTATGAATATAATTGAATTTATTATGTAATAAATTAGTAATGAATTATATTGAAGGAATAAATGATGATCAAATAATGACATATAAATAATCATATAAGATTAAAACAGATCCATGGACATCATAACTATTAAAATAATCACATGAAAATCAATAACTAATTTTATAATGATGTAATTAATAATTTTAGATATCATAAACATGTCATTGAGGCCTTATGTAAAGACATATTCATAATGGGTAATCTCTCTGCCAAATACCAATCCTATTTTTTCTCATGAAACCTATCTATGCATCAAGGGGATATATAATTTCACCCCATCAATCACTTAATAATACCAATTCATTAATCATCTAAATAAATAGTATAATGTAATAAAATTTCCTTATAAATCAATAATTATTTGTATTGGAAGAACTAAAATATAGAATATTAATACTTTACCCAGTGAAATTTGAAATAAATTTTATAAATAAATATAGTGTAGGGTATCATTTGATTATATCCTCAATAAATCATCATATTATAAAAATTATTTTGAAATAGATTAAAATTATTTGTAATGATAAACATAAAATCTATTGAGGAAAACTCCCTTTTAATTTATAAATCAATTATTTAAATTCTAAAAATTACACAAATATTAAGAAAAAAACTATTTTAAAGAAAATATTTAAACAAATAAATGAAGCTTTAATTAATTAGGTTTTCATTATAGTGGGAAATTCTATTCTTTTCATGTATGTTAAAACAAATATCCCTTTCACATTTTCAGCAAAATGGTCAAATTTACGTCATTCAAAAAATGAAAAGAATATTCATTTTAAAAAAAATTAAAAAAAGTGAAAAATGGTTAAAAATATATTTAATAAATAATTTCATAATAATAAAAACATCATTTAAAAATTAATGTAAAATATGGACATGGAATAAATGATTCTTTACCGAGTAGAAAAACAAAGTCAGTTTTTTCCTGAAAACATTATTTTGGTATCTTCTGTATTTAAAAAGAGGAAGATGAAAATAAAACTATTAATTTATAGAAAAAAACATTGTTGAAGAGAATATATTTGGTTTAAGTTGTAAATATCAAATAATTCATCCAGTGGGGACTTAAACATAAACAATCCCAAATAATGATGAAATTGGGATAAAATCACTACCTCAAATTTGAATTCCTTCATACAAGTTCTAACCTCCTATAAAATAAATATATATTTATTATACATATATTACCGAACAATAATAGTATATATCATACCATATATTTTTTTCTTATAACCTTCTATCATCCTTTTAGTAAAATTTTTTTATTAAAATAATTGTTCTTGGTTATAACTACTTTATTTTTCAAGTATGTTTTTGTTCGGTGATTTTGGTCCATGTACATTGATCAATATTACATCATTTATTGAATGTAAATTATGATATAAATATAATATAATAATTATATAAATATTTATTATCATCCATAAAAGATATATATAAAAAATTAATTACATCATTAATGGAGATGGTATGTCGTACATATACATGAACACTATTTTCAATTTTCGTTGGATGGAATGAAATAAAGATAAAAAATAATTCACCAGTATATAATAATTATTATATCATATATCTTTATTAAATACATCCTTATTACCACCCATGTAAATTAGAAATTAAAAACAAATCACATGGATGTGGTAGTACACATGTACGCATGAGTAACATTATTGTATTCCAATGGATTGGAAGGCAAGAAGATAGATATGATATTATAATACTAGAGAAATAATTTTTCATAAATATTATATATAAATATTAAACTCATAATAATAACCATCCATGAAATATGGTGAAGGAAAACGAATTGTATCACTATGTAGAGGCGGTAGTCCATACATACACATGAGTGATAATTTTTCTTTACATTTGATGGAAAATTGGGTGAATAATGGTGGTTTCATAATCATAATATCATTTTAGTATATTTATAACACTAAATATATTATTTTTTGATACATACCATATATTTATAGTAGGTAAACTAAGAAGTAAAAAGAATAAAGGGATTGGTTAAGGAAATTAGCTCTACTTTTAAATAACACTTTAGATCTTCTCTTAATATCCATTGGGTTGGTCTTTTGGGAATACCATCACCACTATAACGTGTATAGGAATTTTGGGTAGGGATTTTGGTAGTTTTTTTTGGATAAAAATGACTCAAAAGGTGTGAAGGTAGGAGGTTCCCATTTATAATTCAGGTGAGTGGGACACTTGAAATATTTCAATGTTTTAGAATATTATTAAGTCAATATCTTGTATAAATGGTTCCAAAATGAATAATATTATAATTTAATAAGGTTAAGTATATGATAAAACCAAAAATGGGTTTTAAATAAATTTTTGTCAATTTTAACACTTATCATCTTTGATCAACCCCTGGTAAACTTGTTTTAACCTTAACCGTGCTGAATTTATTTTACAGTTTATACTCTTCATTATGGAAAAAAAGGAAAGAGGCCTCATTTAAAAAAATATATAAATTTTTATTCCTAATATGTAATCCATTTTTTAAAATTCAATTTATATAATTGAAATAATTAATTCAAAAATAAACCCCCAAAACACAATGACAATTTATTTTCTAGAAAAAAAGTTTCCTTAAGTATAAATAGTTTTCCAAATAAAATCCAATATAAAATTAATTATAATAAACCTAATTGGATAATTCATAATATAAATGAATTAATTTTGTTTTTAAAAAAAATTAAAACAAAATTTATCATTGTAAATGTTTTAAAAAGAAGTTTTCATTAAAAATTAAAAAATTTCACAATTTATCAAAAAATAAGCCCTTCTAAAAAATTCTCAAAAATTTACTCTATGATAATTCTTAAAAGTTAATTTAATAAGATAAATTATTTTTTAAAAATAAATTTTCTAAAAGTGGTATAAATTTATTATTTTATTTTCTCACAAAAATAATTAAAAACCATTTTTAGGAACAATATTTTTTAACCATATAATGACTTAAAAAATTGGGTACTTATTTTTCAATATATTTTCTTTATATAATATATTTATAATTTTTTTAAAAATTTATTAATTCATATTAATACCACCAATTCAACACATATGATATAATTTTATACAATGTTTTGGTTTATTTAGAATAGGTGGTGTGTGTATCTCAACCAATCAAAGAAATTAAATTTATTTGAAGAAAAATATATCATAAAATCTTGGGGTATTACATTCAACCCCCATTAAAATTAATTTCAACCTCAAAACTTTTTTACTTCAATACAAAAAAATCAGTATACTTTTACCTCATTATATCCTCAATTTCCCACATAGCTTCCTAAAATTTATGGTTTCACCACAAAAAAATTGACCAAGTGAGTGGTCTTTTTATAAAACTTTCTCTATATGATCCAGAAACTCCATAGAGTTTTCCCCATAAGATACATATTAATGTAGTGATATGACTGTTGGTTTTAGTACATGTTAAGTATCAGGTATATACTTCCACATGAGAGATACATGGAATACATCATGAACTTGATAGATATTTGGTGGAAGCTCCAAGTGATAAGTTACCGTCTAGATACGATTAATATTTTCAAAGTAGAAAATATAACTAGGTATTAGATTTCCTTACTTATAAAATATCATTAACTACTTCCAGGGATGAATTCATAGAAATACCTTCTCACTAACATTAAACTTTAGATCTCACTGATAATTGTCAGCATAACCTTTTTGTTGACTCTAAGCTTCTCTTATGTTATGTTGAATGACTCTAACCTTATATACCATTTACTTAACTAGATCAAGTCCTAATAGATTTCATTATCCAACTTCATTCCAGCACATTAGAGTTTTCAACATATTTCCTGAGAGGTCTTCATAAGGATACTTATGAATACTCAAGTTAAAGATATTTTTGTATTAAAATTTCACCAAAGGAAGGTGTTTATCACATAGAAAGCTCTCAAAATGTCTTCTTGATTCTGAATGGAAATTGTAGACTAACCATCGATATGAGAATGATAGGATGTTCTAAAAATCAACTATATATCCTGACCTTGAGGAAGAATTTTCCAGGACTTTGAGGTCAACCACATATCCTAATAAGATATAATAGAATGTGGTACTCTATAAAAAATTACCACTTAATTTATATTATATAAATTTAAACGAGAGATAAATATTCTCTAATAATAATAATGTATGTTTACTTCATAATGTGATCTAGTACAACCTAAGTAGTATCATTGGAATTTGACATTTTGGGTAGTCTGGCAACAAAATCCATGGTGATGTTTTACCATTTCTATTATGGTATGGGAAATGGTTATAGTGTCCCTTAGACTGGAGTGTCTCTTCCTTAACTTTTTAACATACCAAGAACCTATACACATACTCTTCAATATCCCTTTTTATTTTATCCCACTAGAAAATCTATTTCAAGTCTATGTACACCTTTTTATATCCAAGACGAATAGAGAATTATGAACTATGAGTTTTATCCATTGGGTTCTTATTCAAGTATGGTATTTATGGGAAACATACTCAGTTACTAAACCTAATCATTCCAGTATGATCATGGTTGAACTCAAGAACATTCTCTTCATTCTTCTATAATTCCACATTATCTTCATATACCTTATTATTACTCTCATTGATTAATGGTAAAAAATTCATCTTTTAAATATAATATCTTTCCAAATTACTCATGATTTCAAAATCCATCATCTTTAAATCAAAAAATATTGGATGGATTTCAATCATCATCATGAAAAAACTAGATTGGTCTTTCCAAATCAAAGCATCACCCACCTTGTATTCCATCCCATGATGGTCATGTATTGATCAATCATAATAATTTATCAAATCAAACCACCATCTCTAGAAAATATTCAACTCTTTCTATGTAACCATATAATTAAGTATTTTATGATCGGCATACATATCACACCTTTCACCATACAGATAATGCTTTCATATCTTCAATGTAAAAATTACCACTGCCAACTCTAAATCATGAGGCAGGTAATTTTGATCATGAATTTTTAATTAGTGAGAGGTATATGTTATCACCATGTCATTATATATTAGTATATATCACATTCCCTTCATTGATGCATCATAATAGATCACAAACCATTCTCTGTTGTAGGTTAGTGTAACCATAGTTGTGTTGACCAACTTTCTCTTCAGTTCATTGAAATTATTTTCACACTCATTTTTTCATAATAATTTCACCCCCTTCTGATTAATTTGGTGAGTGGATTAGATAATCATGAGAAATATATCAAAAAAAATAAGTATTATTCATCCATCCCAATAAAACTATTATAATGACTCAGATTTTCCATTTATTATTCTTGGGTATTGTGGGATTATTTTCAAATACTAGACACTGAGACGGTGTGTAATCTCGAGACCCAGTGTCTCCAAAATAAATTTTTGAAATATATTAAATAGAACGTCCATGAATTATTATATAAAAAAAATAAAAAAATTCAAAATAGAGTGTAATGACCCGACCCTAGTTACCCAGAGTCGGTGCATTATTACATAACATTGGCATGATCACAAGGAAATCATGTCTCGAAAGACCAATCAGTTTAGTATTATTGGAAGTAAGATTCATACATAAGTTCAACTTTATAACTTTAAAAGAAATACCACACAAATTTATTCCATTAGAAACATCCAAGACTCCTAGATTATGCATGCAAGTCACTCATAACTAACTTCTTCATATCCTGGAAAAATGAAACATAAGAAAGGGGTGAGCTCAAATGCTTAGTAAGGGTAAGTAATACAGTGGAAGATAACATAAATATTAAGCATGGTAAATAATTGAAACCACATGCCTTTACCAATAATAAAAATGAATAATTTTATTGCAGGAATATGAGTTGAGTAAATAATGCCATAATAAAACATAATCATGGGTATTCTACTAGTCTAATGACCCCATGAACCATCAATATTATTTTCATAATGAGGGAATGTATAATGTCAGACATTTTGAAACATTTTTTCAATGCCTTGGCCAAGGCATATAAAAATGATTAAGGCCACAGCCAAAACCATATATCAAATTGGGAAAGGCCTCAGCCAATTCCATGTCTAGTTGTCTCATGAGACCTACTGATGCATCGAGGAGCTATAGTAGGCTCAACCCGTTACATACTAAGTCCAATACATTCCTCATATGAAAAGGTTGAAATATAACATAAACATTCGTATTAAAACTAGAATATGAAATGTCAATACCTTAACCATAAACCATGAATGGTATAAAAATAGCACATCCACATTCAAACATATCACAAAACCTTCAATACAATATGGAAGTTTTGTATCATAATAGATAAACTTCAAATAAGCTTAAAATCCATCAAAGGATGTTGACATAGATGAAATCAAAATCTTTTTTTTGAGAAATATATCTTTCTATTTTGAAATAATTTACGAGTCACATAATTATAAAGAAAAAAATTATTTTGGAAATATTCTTATAAGCTTGTAATGGAAGCTTTGACGATGTTATAACGGTGGAAAATAGCTGCACCCACCGTATAAGTTAAAAAACATTCTTATCTTAATTTTGTCGAAAAGGTCATAAAGTACCTTGTTTGGAAAAATACGGAAAGATTCCTTTATAAACATCTTATAAAAGTCAAAAAAGGGTATAAAAGACTTTAAAACATAGTCTATAAAATAGTAAGAATGTTTTGAAATATATTTTTAAGAAACATGGATGTGGATGATAAAGAGTTCCCAGTAGATATTTACATAAAAAATAACCTCGGATAATAAAGAGATTGAGAAATTAACCCTTACCTTGTACTTTTCCTTGGTCAAGGGTAGGTTAACCTTCTGTATAATTGTGAAATAATTGTTATTAAATTATACAATAATAATATACATTAATATGATATCATATATTATCTTTTAATATTTCTTTGTTAACAATATCTTAGTATTATCGTCATTTCGGGTGTTAACTGATTCGTTTTCCTTTATATGCTTTGTTATGTAAGTCATGTTTGTTATGGATAGGATGTATATTATTCATATTCAAAATGATATTAAGTCTTTAAACATTATTTTTAATCATATAATGAAAATTAGTTTTGAATGGATACGATGAGGAATGAATCTCATCGCATTCGTGGAGACGGTAACCCGTACTTATGCACGGGCGACAATATCATTATTTTGATATTAAAATAATATATAATTGGATTTTATATCATATATAAAGAATAATTATCATGTTATATTTATTATTTACACCAATTTCACATCATTATTATACTCATACAAATAATAATGTATTGAATAATAATTACACCATGACGTGGAGATGGTAAGCCATACGTACGCATGTATGGTGAAATGTCATTTAAAGGATGGATAGAATAATGAATTTGGTTGTACCATATTTATAATAACATCACAGTATATAGAATATATAGTATTTATTACTTTATAATTGAAACAACAAAGAAAAAGGAAGTGTAATAATAAGGGAACTTGAAAGAGGTGGTGAGATATTTACCTCTTCATCAGGTTCTTCCTTTTTTGGATCAAAAGGGCTCCTTAGGTTAGATTTCTAACTAAAAGGACTCTAGGATTAAGGGAGGAACGTTTATAGGGTATTCAGGCAGGGTTTGTCCGAGACAAATGGATTTTAAGTTGTGAATTAGAGAGAAGGGGGAGTTCACTTTTATAAGAGGGGTGATGGGCACCTTAGGAAAAGTTATAAATATTATTTTATAATAAAATTATTTTCGGTTTCTAATTGCTCCAAAATTAATTATTTATAGGATAATGTGGTTATGGGTCTAAAAACACTCAAACAATATGTTTTAGATAGGTTTGGGTCACTATATTAACCTTATCTTTTAGATTTAACTCTTAGTTAAATAGTTTGACATTTACCATGTCTCTTTGTATTTTTATATTATATGGTTAATAAACATAAAATATACTTCCATGAAAACCCCAATTAGTTCCATAATGAAACAACTATAATTATATAAGTCCTTTTTCCAATCCTTAGATTTTTTGGAATATTATATAAATTAATAATATAATATTTGTTTTAAAAATTCCTTTATGTCAATTTTGACACTATTTAATAATTGATTTTTGTTAAAGTCCTAAAAACGTTATTATTTCTAAATAAATTCATTTAATCAATAATAAAATTTCATATTAACCTATAAAATTCATATATGGTATCAAAACATTCAAATTTTATTTATTGTAACATTTATAATACCATTTATTTGATTCTTTCATTAATAAGGAAAATACTACGTCATTATTGTGTCATAAATAAATTTAATTATTAAATTTAAAAATATTATAAATAGAATACCATTATGTAGGAAATATTTTTTTCTTTATAATTAATATTTATAGATGAATAAATAACATATATAACACTATGTAAAAAATTCGTTTACTAAAAGATATATGCTTATGTCATTTTTGTATTTACTTTAACATAATTAATATAAAGTGTCATTATCACTTACAAGTGGCTCCATGGGGTCCCAAAATTGACCCAAGGATTCCCATGGTCAGACATGTATCATCAAATAGGGTTATGACATGTGTTATTGTAATTTAATATTATTATAATATTATTTGTTTACCCTTATTTACCGGATTTACTCTTTAACCTTGGTAAATAAAATATTTTCCGAAGTAATTATTCAAAATGTCTAAAAATAAAAGTTACCTATTTACACTATTTGGACCAACTGATTCTAAATATGTAATCCATTATTATAAATTCAAACCACAGAAGTGGAAGAAATTAATTTAAAATTAATTCCCGTTTTCAAAACAAAATGCGTGGTTTTAAGAAATAATAACTATCAAAAGATTAACACTTGCTTATGTCTAGTTTAAATGTGAAACTATGTCCAATGACCAACATTGGATTAAATGGTAAAAGTAGAATCTAATTATACTTAAAAACTACTCAATAGTATAATTTATCACTATAAATTATTTTGATTAAAAAGGTTGTTTTTAATTAAAATTTCATATTTTTCACTATTCGTCAAAAAATTGAATGTTTTCAGAAAAATACCACAAATTCACCCTAAGATAATTTCGATATTAAGAATCCAAAAATTAAGTCCATTTTGAATGATGAAATTTATAAAATTTCAAAAAGTGGTTATTACTATTCATAACGACTACTTTGATTGGTTGTGATGTGTTAGAATCTCGAAGTTGTATACAAAGTAAGCTATTGCATTATTCAAAGGGAAGTGTATCGTGGAAGATTGGGGTGTTAGATTCTCCCCTCCTTCAAATAATTTTGTCCTTGAAATTTATAGAATATTACTGTATAAAAATACTCGGGTGGTTCTTCATCATAAGTTCCTCGGGTTCCCATGTTGCATCTTCTATCTTATGGTTTCTCCATAGAACTTTTACTAGAAGATTCGTCTAGCTTATCAGCACTTGTTCCCTTGTATCAAGAATATTGAAAGGCTCTTCGCAATAAGACAGATCGTGTTCCAAATCTAATTCCCCATTGGTGAGTACATGCATTGGGCCAGGCATGTATTTTCTCAACAGTGATACATGGAACACATCATGAACTTTGGAGAGACTTGGCGGCATTGCCAAACGTTAAGCTACAGCCCCAATTCGTTGTATAATTTCGAAAGGTTCGATGTACCTGGGAATTAATTTTCCCTTCTTACCAAAATGTATAACACCCTTCCATGGAGATACCTTCAATAAAACATGATATCCTACCTAAAATTCCAAATCCTTCCTTCAGTTATCAACATAGCCCTTCTGCCTACTTTGAGCTGCTTTGATGTGGTTTTGGATTACCTCCACCTTTTACATAATTTCCTCCACAAGTTCTAAGACTACGAGTTTTCTTTCACCAACATCATCCCAACAAGTTGGTGTGCGACATCTCTTTCCATATAACACTTCATATGGTGTCATCTGAATACTTGAGTGGAAGCTATTGTTATAGGAAAATTCTACCAGAGGTAAATATTGATCCCACATACCTTGAAAGTCAAGTGAGCATGATCTCAACATGTCTTATATGGTTTGAATAGTCTATTATGATTGTCCATCAGTTTGAGGGTGGTAGCCAATGCTTAAATGAAGTTTGGTATCTAGGTATTTCTGAAGACTTTTCCGGACTCTTGATGTAAAATGGGGATCACGATCAGAAACAATCGATATTGGTAAACCATGAAGTCTTAAAACTTCATTAATATATAGTTTTTATAATCGTTCAAGTGGTAAATCTTCTCTTATAGAAATAAAATTTGCTGAATTGGTAAGATGATCAACAATGACCCATATTGCATCGTTCCTTCTAGGAGTCTTTGGTAGTCCCATGACAAAGTCCATCGTAATATTATCCCATTTCCACTCAGGTATGGGAAGAGGTTTCACAACCTCTACAGGCTGTTTCCTTCTAGCTTTCACTTGTTTACAAACCATATATCTTGAAACAAAATCATCAATATCCCTCTTCATGTTGTCCCACCAAAAATGTTCCTTCAAATATCTATACATTTTGGTGCTCCCAGGGTGTATAGAGAAATTGGAGTGATGAGAATCATCCAAAAACTCTCTTTTTAGATCAAGTATATCGAGAACACAAAGTCTCTTCCCAAATTTCAAAATTCCATCTTCATACAAAAAGTCACTCAATCTCTCATCATTCACAGCTTTAATCTTCTTTTGAAACTATTCATCATTGGTTTGAGAACTCTTTATCCTTTCTAGTAAAGATGGTTTGGCAACCATTTGAAAAAGTATTGATGTTTCACCTTCCATGGTTATTCCCATATCCTTATTTACTAGATCCATGTATATAGGATCCTTTTCAAATCCCATATTGTACAAAACTTTATGATCCTTTCTGCTCAAAGCATCTGCCACCTTATTTTCCTTCCCCAGGTGGCAGTGTATCATGCAATCATAATCCTTGAGTAGTTCAAGCCATATCCTTTGCCTCATGTTGAGTTCTTTCTGTGAGAAAATATACTTCAAACTCTTGTGATCGATATGTATGTCACATTTTTCACAATAGAGATAGTGTCTCCAAATATTCAAAGAAAATATTATAGCTGATAACTCAATATCGTGAGTAGAATAGTTTTTCTCATGAAATTTTAGTTGTCGTGATGCATAGGCAATAACCCTATCATTTTGCATAAGGACACAACCAAGTCCTTTATTTGAAGGATCACTATAAATAACAAACCCATCATTACCCAATGGTAGATTCAATATAGGATCATTGATTAATATTCTATTAAATTCTTCAAAAAATTCTTCACACTCTTTTTTCCAAAAAAAATTAACCCTTTTTCATGTGAGCTTTGTTAATGGGTTAGCCAACCGCGAAAAATTATAGAGGAAACGTCGATAATAACCTCCTAAACCAATAAAACTGTGTACCTTTGTTATACTTGTCGGTGCAAGCCATTCTTCAATTGCCTTGGTCTTAGAAATATCAACATAGATTCCATCCTTGGAGAAAATATGGCCAAAAAAAGAAATCTCCTGAAGCCAGAATTCACACTTGCTAAACTTCCCATATAATTCATGTCTTCTAAGAGTCTTTAGGATAATGCGCGAATTATTTTCATGATCTTAGTAGCTTTTGGATTATACCAAGATATAATCAATAAATACCACTAAAAAGTCATCAAGATATTCCTTTAAAACTCTATTCATTAGATCCATGAAGATAAAGGATGCATTAGTCAATCCAAAAGGAATTATTGTAAACCTATAATGCACATACCTGGTTTGAAATGATGTCTTCGGAATGTCTTCATTCTTCACACACAATTGATGATATATGGATCGAAGGTCAATCTTTGAAAAGTATTGAGCTCTAGGAAGTTGGTCAAATAAATCATCAATGCGAGGTAGGGGATACTTGTTCTTTATTGTTATAGCATTGATCTCCCTTTAGTCAATGCACAATCTCATAGATCCATCTTTCTTCTTAACAAAAAGGATAGAGGCTCCCAATGGAGAAACACTAGGGCGAACAAATCCCTTATTACTCAATTACTCTAGTTGTTTCTTTAGTTCTAGGAATTCCACAGTGGCCATTCTCTATGGGGTCTTTGATATGGGCCTTAAATCATGAATTAAATCAATGGAAAACTCAATTTCTCATTCTGGAGGATGTCCAGGTAGATCCTCTGGAAATACATCAATATACTCTTACACAATAGTTACATCCTCTATTTGAACATTCTTTTCCTCACCCATAGTTGTTTCATTAACTTCCTCCCTAATAATTGAATTTAGTTGAGCTACTGGGGGTGGATCTAGATAAGAATTAAGTGGCCAAGATTATCCTCTAAAGATAAGGTGTTCATTATCATTGTCATAAAAAATAGTAAAATCCTTATTCTTAAAATAATTTTTTGCATGATGGTCCGAAATAAAATTAATAATGAGTATTATATCAAATTCAATCATGGGTATGATGACGAGATCAGCATATAAAGAACATTTATATCCCCTAATGGGGACAGATTCACAAAACTTTGTTTCAATGATACTTACCTTAGAATTTTTGACTAGAAACTCTCTTGTTAAATCAAATTGTAAATATCTAATTTTCTTAGAAAACTAGGAAGATATGAAACAATGTGATGAACCAAAATCAAATAAATCATTGGCTAAACTTGAGGATACCATTAAATTACCTACCACCATGTTTTTTGGGGCTTCAAACTCAAAAGTAGTGATCACATAATCTTGGCCTTGATCCCTTAGCCTTTTCTGAGGTATGTTTCCATGACGCATAAGACATTCATTTGAATAATGTCTCATCTCTCTACAATTGTAGCATTGAACATTGGAAGTGCCTTTTGTTCCCTTACAATCAACAGTAAGATGGCCTTTCTTTCCACATTTGTAGCATAATAATTTTCCTTTTAGATAGGCACTAGGGTGCTTCCTTCAACAATTATCACAGGGTAGAAATTCAATTCTTCCCTTCTTCCCCATTTCCTTATTTTCTTTCCCATAGTGTTCAGTAGATATCTTCTTCTCTTCCTTTTCTTTAAAGTCAAAAGACTTAGAGAATTACTTTTCTGTCTTGATAGCACACGAGGAAATATCTTCATATGATGAGAAGGATTGTGATACAAATTCATGATGGAGAAATGGTTTTAACCCATCAAAGAAACGGTCAATATTACTTCTTGGGTTACATATATAATCTGTTGTATGCCTCGCTAACATTGTAAAGTTAGATTCATACTTTGCGACATTCTCATCCTCCTTTTGCCTCAGACTCAAAAATTGTCTTTCCATATCTACTCGATGGTCATGAGGAAAGTATTTTTCTATGAAAATTTAGTTAAACTCCCTCTATTCAATATTTGATACTTCATCATATTCCTTTGTGTTTTGAATCAATGACCACCATTGATCGTCATCTCTAGTGGGGCGGTAAACTTCCATGACAACGTTTTCCCTTTCACTACTCCCTAAGGTGTGGAATATTTTCTCTAAAGAATTTATCCATTTCTTAGCTACTAATGGACTTGTACCCCCATTTAATATTGGTGGTTTTTTCCTCATGAAGTGGTCTAACATTGATCCTCTGCATTGTGGATTAGGCTTCTCCATATGGGTAAGTTTATTATTCATAACCTCTGTGAGTTGTCCCAGTATGGTGATAAGCTGATCAGCACCAGTTGTATCACCAGATCCACTATAATTATCTTGAACAGGAGTGAAATCCTTACATGGAGTGTGTGCATTGATACAGTTTCCATTCCTTCCACTAGGCACCATTTCGAAACAATGGCATACACTATATTAGTTTATGAACCAAAATACATAAATTCAAACTTGTAAAACACTTAACATAAATTGAACAGTTTATTGATATAATCCATAATCATAAAAATGTTTTCTTTTAGGATTTATATACTCATAAAACCTTCATAATAGTTAGTAAATAAAATTAGAATTATCCTAAGCATATCCCCAGGAGTGTCGTAACCAAGAGTACAGCAAGGCCCGTTGTCATGCACCAGTTCCCGTTCGAGTCTAGCTCAAAGCGGTGTTTTCAGGTTTTTCCCCTAGGTACATCTGTTCCAAAGCCACCTCTATCATCTCATATCCAAACAAGGATGTATTTCTTGGAAAACTCACCAAATCTCTACAATACCAAAATTCTAGGAATTTCTTCTATACTAATCCCCAAAGTCTATCTTAGGGTAATGTGCTCTAATCAGAGTTTATCTAAATCTAGTTTCCATGGTTTTTACTAAACTTCCTCTGATACCAACTATAATGTCGCGACCCTAGTTACCCTGAGTCGGTGCATTATTACATAACATTGGCATGATCACTAGGAAATCATGTCTCGAAAGACCGATTAGTTTAGTATTATTGGAAATAATATTCATACATAAGTTCAACTTTACAACTTGAAAAGAAATACAACACAAATTTATTCCATTAGAAACATCAAAGCCTCCTATATTATGCTGGAAAGTCACTTATAACTAACTTCTTCATATCCTGGGAAAATAAAACATAAGAAAGGGGTGAGCTCAAACACTCATAAAGGGTAAGAAATACAGCGGAAGATAACATAAATATTAATCATGGTGAATAATTGAAACCACATTCCTTTACCAATAATAAACATGAATAATTTTATGGTAGGAATATGAGCTGAGTAAATAATGAAATAATAAAACATAATCATGGGTATTCTACTAGTTGAATGACCACATGAACCATAAATATTATTTTCATAATGAGGCAATGTATAATATCAGACATTCTGACACATTTTGACAAGGCCTCGTCCAAGACGTCTAAAAATAATTAAGGCCTCGGCCAAAACCATGTATCAAATTGGAAAAGCACTCAGCCAATTCCACATCTAGTTGTCTCATGAGACCTAACGATGCATCGAGTATCTATAGAAGGCTCCACCCGTCACTTACTAAGTCCAATACATTCATCCTATGAAATGGTTGAAATATAATATAAACATTTGTATTAAAATTATAATACGAAATGTCAATACTTTAACCATAAACAATGAATGGTATAAAAATAGAACATCCACAGTCAAACATATCACAAAACCTTCAATACAATATGGAATTTTTGTATCATAATAAATCAACTTCAAATAAAATTAAAATCCATCAAAGTATGTTGACATAGATGAAATCAAAACCTTTTTAGTGAAATATCTCTTTCTATTTTGAAATCATTTAAGAGTCGCATAATTATAAAGAAAACATTTATTTTTAAAATATTCTTATAAGCTTGTAAATGAATCTTCGGTGATGTTATAATGGTGTAAAATAGCCGCACCCTTCGTATAAGTTAAAAAACATTCTTATCTTAATTTTGTCGAAAAGGTCATAAAGTACCTTGTTTGGAAAACAATGGAAAAATTCCTTTATAAACATCTTATAAAAGTCAAACAAGGGTATAAATGACTTTAACCCATAGTTTATAAAATATTAAGAATGTTTTGAAATATATTTTTAAGAAACATGGATGTAGATGATAAAGAGGTCCCAGTAAATACTTACGTAAAAACAACGTCAAATAATAAAGAGATTGTGAAATTTACCCTTACCTTTTACTTTTCCTTGGTCGAGGGTATGTTAAACTCATGTATAATGGTGAAATAATTTTTATTACATTATACAAGAATCATATACATTAATATGATATCATATATGATCTTTTAATATTTCATTGTTAATAATATCTTAGTATTATGGTCATTTCGGGTGTTAACTGATTCGTTTTCCTTTATATGATTTGTTATGTAAGTAATGTTTGTTATGGATAGGATGTATCTTATTCATTTTATGAATTATATTAAGTATTTAAACATTATTTTTAATCATCTAATTAAAATTAGTCTCGAATGGAAACGATGGGGAATGAATCTCATCGCATTCGTGGAGACAATAATCCGTACAAACGCACAGGCGACAATATAATTATTTTGATATGCAAATAATATATAATTTGATGGTATATTGTATATACAGAATCATTATCATGTTATATTTATTATTTACATCAATTACATATTATTATTATACCCATCCAAATAATAATGTATTGAATAACAATTACACCACGACGTGGAGACGGTAAGTCGTACGTACGCACGTATGTTGAAATGTCATTAAAAGGATGGATAGAATAATGAATTTGGTTGTAAAATATTTATAATAACATAACATTATATATAATATACTATGGTTATTATTTTAGAATGGAAACAACAAATAAAAAGGAAGTGCAAGAAGAAAGGAACTTGAAAGTTGTGGTGAGATATTTACCTCTTCTTCGTGTTCTTCCTTTTGATTTGATCAAAAGGGCTCCTTAGGTTGGCTTTATCACAAAAGTAAGGCCTCTAGGATGAAGGGAGGACAGTTGAGAGGGTATTTGGTTAGGTTTTGGTCGAGCCAAATGTCTTTGAAGGTGTGAATGTGAGAGAAGTGGGAGTTCCCTTTTATAAGAGGGGTGAGGGGCACCTTAGGAAAAGCTAGAAATATTATTTTATAATAAAATAATTTTTTGTTTCTAATGGCTCAAAAATGAATTATTTAAAGGATAAGGTGAGGAAGGGTCTAAAAATACTCAAGAAATTGGTTTTAGACAGGTTTGGGTCACTATATTAACTTTATCCATTAGATTTTACTCTTAGTTGAATAGTTTGACATTTACCATGTCTCTTTGTATTTTTATATTATATGGTTAATAAACATACTATATACTTCTAAAAGAACCCCAAGTGGTTAATTAATAATAGAACTATCATTATATATGTTTTTTGGAAGAACCTTATAATTTTAGGAATATTATATAAATTAATAATATAATATTTGTTTTAAAAATTCCTTTATGTCAATTTTGACACTATTTAATAATTGATTTTTGTGAAAGTCCTAAAAACATTATTAATTCAAAATAAATAAATTTGATCAATACTAACATGTAATATTAACCTAGAAAATTATTTTATGGAATAAAAACTTTCAAATTATATTTATTGTAACATTTATAATATCATTTATTTGATTCTTTCATTAATAAGGAAAATACTGCATCATTATTGTGTCATAAATAAATTTAATTATTAAATGTCAAAAAATTATAAATAAAATACCATTATGTAGGAAATATTTTTATCTTCATAATTAATATTTATAGTTGAAGATATAACATATATAACCCTATGTAAAAATTGTTTTACCAAAAGATATATGCTTATGTCATTTTTGTATTTACTTTAACTTAATTAATATAAAGTGTCATTATCACTTACAAGTGGCTCCATGGGGTCCCAAAATTGACCCAAGGAAGCCCATGGTCGGAAATGTATCAGAAAATAGGGTTAGGACACGTGTTAGGGTAATTTAATATTATTATAATATTATTTTTTTACCATTATTTACCGGATTTACCCTTTAACCATGGTAAATAAAATATTTACCGAAGTAATTATTCAAAATGCCTAAAAATAAAAGTTACCTATTTATAAAATATGGAAATACTGATTATAAATATGGAATCCATTTTTCTAAATTCAAAACACATAAGTGGCATAAATTAATTTAAAATTACTTCCCGTTGTCAAAATAAAAAAGCGTGTTTTTAAGAAATAATAACTATCAAAAGATTAACACTTTCGTATGTCTAGTTTAAATGTGAAATTATGTCCAATGACCAAAATTGTATTAAAAGGTAAAAATATAATCTAGTTATACTTAAAAACCACTCAATAGTATAATTTAGCACTATAAATTATTTTGATTAAAAAAGTTGTTTTTAATTAAAATTTTGTATTTTTCACTATTCATCAAAAATTGAATGTTTTCAGAAAAATACCAAAAATTCACCATAAGCTAATTCCAATATTCTTAATCAAAAAATGAAGTCCATTTTGAATTATAAAATTTATAAAATTTCGAAAAGTGCATATTACTATTCATAACGGCTACTTTGATTGGTCGCGGTATGTTAGAATCTCGAAGTTGCGTACAATGCAAGTTATTGCATTATTGAAAGGGAAGCGTACCATGGATTCTTGGGGTGTTACATTGAGTCATAGATCCAAAATATGAGGGCATTTTTGAGTTCATTTTATGGGTTTTACCCTAGGTGTGACATAACCTTTATCAGCATAGGGAATTTTTGAAAAAATTCATCATGGGAGAAAAATGAATAAAGTAGATTAATTAAATTAATTTATTTTGAAATAAAGAATCAACATAATTATTTTTATTTTTAATCATTATTATGGTATATTTTCTTGTTTATCCTCATAACTCTTCAAATCAAGAATATCTATTTGAGAGGGTGGAGGAACTTCTATTCATGGATGAAAGTAAGATCAAGGATCATCAATCGTCATGCAATGGATTTCATGGATCTCACCAAAGACAATGATACAATTTCTTTCTTCATCAATGATATATCAAAATCAAGGTAGTAATTTTGTTTTATTTATTTTTTCCCCATTTATTATTACTATAGGGAACACAAATCAATCAACCAAGGTATTTATTCAGATATCATGTGTATTGTGGTAATGGGATAGATAGGATTTGGGATTGGGAATTTCGTATTGAATATTTCATATCTATTAATTCCTTATTATAATGAAAATGAATCAAGGTCAACAAAAACATAAGTCGAATTTCATTCCTTATGGTTATTATTTGTGCTCCCCCTTTCCATGTTTCTCAAATCATCATGGGAAAATCCCTTGGACCATGGTTTAACGAAATACCAGTAAATCAATCGTTGAACAACCATTTCTGGGCACAATGGATTGATATTTCATATCTAGGTTTGGATTAACTATGGGATCATTATATAATGATAACAATGATAGATCATACTAGACCAGGAATGCAAAGTTATGGTTCTTGGATGCACGGTGAAGATGGAGGTTCGAGATGATTCCCGAATAAACATGGCCACTAGAAATCATATCTCCAGTGATGACCATCCTCAGTTGACATAGAATTTAAATCCATGGGACTTATTTAAAGAGAATATAAAGGTTTTAAGGGATTATGATTGAATAATATTGGGATTCTATAAAATCTTGATACACACTACATGTGTTTTAGGAACACACATCAAGTTGGACCCTGACAGTAGTGATTATATTTTTTGGATGAAGTTAAGTATCACATAGTGTATGACCTGATCATAAGGCATGAGAATCTTCCCAATAAACTTATCATGTACCTGAGCGGGTAAATAGAAACGGCTAGGATTATACGGTCATAGCCACACTATATTATCCCACACTAACATGGCCAAACTAGGTCTATATGGGAATATTTGTATACTTGAACATGTGAAAAAGTACACAGGCATGGGTATGTCATGTACTTTTACAAGAACATGGGTATGGGACACTTATGTAGTTTCTAGGAACAATATAATTGTGTTATGGGTTGTTTCAAATTTTGGTTTCTGTCATGATCTATGATTAATGTGAGACTTTACATGGCGAAGAATATCTTAATCAACGAAATTGAATCAAATAAAATAGACAAGTGATAGAATGTCGGAACCAAGCATAGGATCATCACATATAATTTATAAATAATTTAATTAATTAAATAATTAACTTACAAGAATTATTTCTTCATTGATAGATCTAAAAATAGAACTATGTTTTATTTTCATTGAATTTTAAGAATTAAGAGAAAATTCCCTCTAATGATGATTCACACGTGTTCTAAAAATATCTAAATTTTGCCGTATGAATCCATGGGTGCTGACATGGAAGAAATTATCACTTGAGTTCCCCACCTTTGATCTCCATGATAATCACTTCCAAATAATTCTATTTTATCTCTATGAACTCGATAGTGGATGGTGAAGTAAGATCACTCTCCATTCTTGGTAGCATTCATGGAGAGGGATCTCTCTAGGGATTGATAGGATTCTCTTTAGCTGTCATTTTTTCACACAAAAAAGTAAATTGGACCTATGTAAAAATAATATAATAAGGTTTAAATACCGACAGGGTTTAGAAATATATATTTTCACAAGTTACCTTTAATATCTTTTTAAACCCCTATTGAATACCATGTCTAAAATAATAATAATACTCTTATATCCTCAACATGCACTTAAAATGGAAATTAAATTAAGTATTATTTAATAAAATAATATTCAATAGATATTATTTATTACCAAAGCTAAAAACTCAGTCCTTTATTCCTCCATAATATTTATCAACCCTTGAATAATGACTATTTATTTAATAAATAAATATCATTTCATTATTCTAAAATAAGTAAATAAATATTATATTCACTAAATAGAAAATAAATATTTATTAACTATTCTACTCACATAATATTCCCTCAAATAACTGGTGATAGAATACGTGAGATCAGGCATACATGAAAAATTATTAAACCACATGAAATAATAATATTTATTCAACTTCTTAAAAAATAAATAATTGTATGTTATTTAACTGAGATTATAAATACACTTATTGTGTGACCCTCTAGGACTCTTTCTCAAGGGCATTAGGTGTTGTATTATAAAGTATAAGTTTAGAATCTAACAACATGATCAGGAACACATAGAGAGATAATTTAATGATGCAATGACATAATACCTCATACAAACACTTATTGTGAAATATAATCCCTTTAATGTGATATCTCTAATCAAGAAGGTTGCTTGCTGGTGCCATCAACCTATGTTATCAATGCCTCTTTCTTTGATATCCTAGAAATATAACTTCCTATAGAACAACATGGCCATGGTTTTTTTAAGATATATCATTTCTATAAATGGGACTGAGATATCAAGTCTCATTAAATAATATAAGGGAAAAATAATTTCTCATATTATTCAATAATTAAATATTACTCATGACTCACCCAACATATCCTACCTCACTATGAACATATTTCATCATGTATTTCATCAATACATCAAATCATCCAACATAAAATATTCATTAATAATAATCTTAAATTCAAAATATCGTCACATGTGTTCATATATAAGAACATCCAATGACCGACACATGTGTGTGTGTGTGGATTTCCTACTGGCGGGTCTCATTCTCATAATATCCAACACTAGATATTACCATGGGCATATTCCATGAGAAGGTTCCTAAAATTCCTATGATTCCCCACCCCCAATATCATGTAATATTTATGTCCTTCAAATAATATTATCCTACTATAGAACATGTATTTAATAATAGTGTCATAACACTTTTGGGTTCTCATCATATCGGGGAACAGTTATTACTTTTTTTTTGTGATAGCTACACTTATGATATTATCACATACTATGTTATGCATAAGTACAATCATGATAGGATAATAATATTATTAAAATTCAAAACTATGAATGGAGGTTGTCATAATGTAAATATAAGTTGGTTCTAAAGAACCAACTCCAACAGACTCACACTTTCACAATAGAAAACTTCTAATAACCATCAGTCTTATACCTCTCACATGATACTTTTGCTTCTGATATGATATCCCTTTAGTGAATAGTCCCACTCTGTTCTCTTCTGTGGGTACTTTTCTTACTGTAAATTCTTCCATTTGATAAAAATACCTCTGTAGGTGATACTTCTTAAGTATATGATTTGTCTGTTTGTGTGATCTTGTATCATTTTCAAGATCCACCAGTGTAGTATTATCATAATATAATGTTATAGGGTCTTTAATACTTGGTACCACATCAAGATCCTGGACAATGTTTCATATCCAAATGGATTACTTGGATGTGTCATAAGACTCTATATACTCAGACTATGCTGTAGAATCAGTGAAAACATGTTGTTTTGAACTCTTCCTCCTCACAACTCCTCTATTGGGATAGAAAAAATATCCTATCTATAACTTCAGATCATTCTGATCTGTTTGAAAACTAGTATCAGTATAAACACTAATGACTAACTCCTCATCTCCTCCATACACCAAGATCATATCCTTAGTTATTATTATATACAAAATGATATCCTTAACAATAGACCAATGTTGTTATCCTGTTTCATCTTGATATATTTCTACCATGATCAATTAATAGGAAACATCAAGTCTTGTATATAACATGGAATACATGATTGATCCTATATTTGAATCATATGAGATCATACCCGTCATTTCATTCTCATGTTGTGTCTAAGGACACATTTTATTACAAATATATAAACCATGTGAAACTGTAACCAATCCAACCTTGAATTGTTTAATGCTAAATCTATTTAGTATCTAGTCCTTAACACTATAACCAATCATATAGGACATACTTCTAAGAATTATGTCCTTAACTTTTGACCCTAAAACCAATCCACTCTTCCTGGAGTCACAAATCCTTATAGTTGTTTCATATATAAATACTCTAGAAGGTTCCAATTAAGGAAAGAAGTTTTGACATCCATCTTATAAATTTCAAAGTCATGGTAATCTGTTAAAGAAAGTATAATTCTGATGGAATTAAACATGTAAATTGTTTAAAAGTTTTAATCGTAGTCAATTCTTTGAGGTTGTTTAAACCCTTTATCTAATAGCCTTACTTTATAGGTATTTACTTTACCTTCCATGTCTACTTTTCTCTTGAATACCCATTTTTACCCTATGGGTGTTCCATCAACTGGAACGTAAACCATAATCCAAACTTGGTTATGATATATGGAATCTATTTTAGAATTCATGGCTTATTTCCATATTGAATATTATGAGATTTCTACTCCCTCTTTTTCGGAGAGATTTTCATCATTATTAACCAATAATGAGTCAATATCTTTAGTGACTATAAAACCACATCTCTATGGTTATCATACCTCTCTTACACTCCAATGAATCACTTGTATTATAGGAACTACTTCTTCTATAGGGACTTATGGAACCTATTTCTGTACTAACACATGTGTATCTTGAGCATCAACTTCATCGAATTCAGTCTTTCTCTCACCATCCTTTTTGAGGATGTGCTCCCTCTCATGAAATATGGATTGTTTGGTGACAATAACTTTCTTTTCTAAGGGGTTTTATAGGTATCATCCCTTTGTTTTTTAGGATACCCTATAAAGATACACATTCTTCTACAAGGTGTTAGTTGGTTTCTAGATAAGGCCTTAAAAATGTCTCACAACCACATACATGTGTATGAAACAAAATCGGGTTCTTTACACTCCATAACTCAAAGGTAATTCTATTTTCCACATTAGTTGGTACTCAATTTAATTTGTATACCATATTTTGTAATTATTATCCCCAAAAGGATAATGGAAGATTTCCATCACGCATCATTGAACATACCATGTATACTAAGGTATGGTTCTTCCTTTCACTAACTCTATTCTACTTTGGTGTGTAAGGTGGAGCGAGTTGAGATATAATCCCAAAATACCATAGAAATTTGATAAAATCACGGTTAAAATATTCACTACCTCTGTCTGATAAATGATTCTTTATCTTATTTCTAGGTTGATTTTCCACTTCATTGTTGAATTAATTTAATTTATCAAAGGACTTAGACTTATACCTCATCAATTAGAAATAATTATATGCACTAAAGTTATCAGTAAAAGTTATGGAGTAAGAATACCCACCTCTAGATTCTAATGGAAATTTACTACACACATCAATGTGTACCAATACTAGAAAATTTGTGTCCCTTTCACCCTATCCACCGAATGGTAGTTTGGTCATTTTTTCTTTTAAAAACGCATGACATCTATCATGTGGTTTCAGATCATAAGATTTTAAATAACCATTTTGATTTAACTTTCTCAAAACCTTCTTGTTTATATGACCGAGATGGTGAGCCCATGGTTGGGTGTTATATGAGTTGTGTGAACATGATTTGTTATAAATTTACAATACCTAGTTTTTATAATTCAATACATAATGACCTTTATTAAAATCTAGCATACCATTACATATGTTTCCTTAATAAAAGAAACAAATTTTATTTACAAACTTGAAGATAATACCATCTACATCTTGTAATGATATTGAAATTTTGTTCTTGTTAAAATTTGGTACAAAATAAAAATATTTTAAAACCAAAATGATTCATTTTTTCAATGAAAGGTGTTAGTCACCAATGGATACACTAGCCAACCTCGCGGCATTGATATCTCATAAATCCAACACTCCTATCGAAATCATTTGGAATCTACTTGGTTCCTACATTTTTATATAGATGTGAGTGGAAGAATCTATATCTAATACCCATTGTGTACATATTGAAATATTACACTAGATAACAAATGCATCATGATCTTCCCCTTTATTATTGGTGCAGTTATTCTTCTAGTGGCCTTTATTTCTATATGAAAAACATACTACCTCCTTTTCTTTACCCTCCCTTTGGATATTCCTATTCTTGGAAGGATGGTTCTTGGGAGCTTTAGACTTATTGTGAGTCTTGGGCCCCTTTTCCTTGTTCTTCATTTCTTATTTACCATAAGTACCGCTGGTTTATTAAGCCCAATGTCTTTATCCATTAGGATAATAAAATAATTATGATAAAAAATACTCTTCTATTTGTTTCTCATATTATTATAAACAATAAATAGAATAAGGTCTTGGAAAGTGATTAAATATGAGATATGTGAATAGATAATTGGGTAATTTATTCCCTAATATATCTAAGTGTTCAATATATCCAAAAATGTTGGCACCATGAGTCCTAGTTATCATAGACTCTCTAAGATTAGTTTTAAACAAAGAATTTTATGTCTTATATCTCTCTTTCCACTATTTCTATTGATAGATATCTTGAAGGTGAGATATGATGTTATATGTATTCATGTACTCAGGTTGATTCAAAGGCTCATTGTTCATGGAAGATTGCATGAGACACTGAACATTTGTAGCATTGTTCAAATGTTTCTCATAGAGAGACAACTTTTCATCACTAGTCTCATTTCTAGGTGATTTTGGAATTGGTTATTCTTGCACAAAAAATTTCCTTTAATGGTGAAGGATAATGTGTAAGGGATTTTTCCAATCTTGTAAATTTGTGTTGATGAGAAGGTTATACTTCTCAATTATGGATTACAGTGATATTTTGAAGTCATTTTTTTATATTTTTAAAAATAAGATGACCATAATTTTAGTACCTTTCTGATAAAACTTAGACAAATAAATAAATATTATATTTGTTAATCTCTTGATATTTTATCAAACCCTAATATCCCTCACCATTGGATTTGGAATATTGTATTTCTTTCACATTCTAGTGGAAAGGATTCATATTCCCCTTCTCTTTACCCCAATATTGGTTGGCCAAGAAACTTGAATAGTTTTAGGTAGGCATTCATAATTCCAACCGCACTAACTCACAGTTCCTTGATATGTTGAGTGAACCCCCAATCCTAAAATCTTTAAATTGGTTTTCCTCAACTTTTTCCTCTTATTTACACCAATTAATGCTTTGGTATTCAACCCTTGATGTGAAATAAGTAAATTCATCCAAAAACATCATGATAGAATTCCCCAATAATTGAAAACACCCTAACTTTGGCTAGTCAAGCACTATGAACTATGGTTTGATTTTAACTAAATTGGTGTATGGCTATACCAGCTTAATATATATTCATGAGGGATTTTATCCTTTTATGCATAATTTGTTAATTATTATCTTTATTAAATTCTTGTTAATGTTAATAGGATTTATTTAAGTGATTAACCATGTCTTATATAATATTTACGCAAAAGACAATTTATTTTAGTTCTATCTTTAATGATTGTAAATTTATTAATTTATGTGATAAAAAACATCCATAATGAAATAACCATGAAAATTAACAAAAATAAAATAACAATCATGAGCATTTACTAATGGTTAGATTATCTAGAGGATTTTAAACTAACCATGCACCTAGAGAAAAAAACCTTGAACTAATTAATTTTCATGTTTCAACATTCATCATGTCCACCTATGTATCTCTCTTAGATTGGTTTCACTTCAACTCCAAACTTGAAACACCTCCACTAACTTGAGATCTCCATCCATTATGTATTCTTTTACTCACCTATAGGTGAGAGGAATGGGTTTACATAAAAGAAACCATGGGTATAAAAACCCTTAAAAAATAAGAGGAGTGATGGAACACAGGGAAATAAATTAATTTAATAAAAAATTAAAACAAACCAATGACCTAAAAACGTCTGTTATATGCTCATGATCACCAACATTCATGAAATTATTACATGTATTAAAAAAATAATTCAATTCTAATATATATATATTTTTAAGATAAATCACACTCAAATCAATTAATTATGTTCTTTAATTAATCAATTATTTTATCTTAATTCTCATCCAAATTTTCTTGAGATTCTTATCTAGAATACTTTTAAACAAATTAAATAATTTTTTTTAAAATTAATTATCTATATAAATTTACCATGGAAGAAACACATTGAATTCCCATACAAATATACCCAACTTGTATTACACTCATATACTATTTACTCTTTCAACATATGGAATACACAACTTATCATGTATTTTCATGTCGTGTTCTATCAACTTAATTATTACACAAATTAAAATATTTTTATGTCACGTGTTATGCTTCAATGTGTATTGAGTAATAACTATAATACGACTCAAACATGATATGCAAGTATGAACATTATGTAGAAATTAATTAATTAAATATATATATATATATATATATATTAAAACCCAACACATGGCGTGTCCTATCAACTTAATGACCACATGAAATCACATATCTATAAGGTTTACAGAGTATAATAAATTAATTTTATTTTTTTGTAATTTGGTATAAGTACACTAAATATAAAAATGAGATACATGGAGTGTTTTTTCTCACCATCTACATAAAGAACATACCTAGGGTCTTGAAGTGAAGACCATGCCTCAAAAAAATTGGATTGCATGGTGTGGACAAGGGCTACATGGTCTCCAGTAAGGTAATTTGTGTAAATTAATACTCGGCCCATCTTTGATTGAAAGTCTACACACTGTATACATGGGCTACATGGTGTGTACTATGGCTAACCATGCACTAGGATGACCTAATCAACATGTGGTGTAAAATTAAATGCACATCATGTATTCAATTAACATGATTTTAATTAATTCTAAATTAATTATTGATTCATTGAACACTACTGCACGGTGTGTAGTTATGGTTACACATCTTGTACTCTTGTGTTTTATGTCAGAATCCTTGGCACCTCTGAATGAGTTTAATTTTATTTATTTCATAACGTTAATTGATTTGATTAGATCTATGAGAAACCAAATAGGAAGAATTAGATCTCAATTTTTTTTAAAATAATGATTAAACATGAATTTAAAACTAAATGAAAATTCCGTAAATCAATCAATTATATTTTACAAAATTATAAATAATTATGTGACCCCTCTAATGCCACCTATAGTTTTTAGGTATAATAGAAGCGTGTGATGGTTCGTTAACAAATTTTCTTTTTTTCATGATCTATTATTAATCTGATATTTTACACAATGATGAACTTTATAATCAATGAAATTGAATAAAATAAAATAGACAATGGATAGAACACTAAAACCATGCCAAGGATCATCACATATTATTTATAATTAATTTAATTAATTAAAAAATTACTTTTCATGAATTCTTTCTTCATTGATAGATCTTAAAACATATCTTTATTGTAGGAATCAAGGTTAGATTTTATCTAATGGTGATCCATACATGTTTCAAAAATCTCCAAACATCATCGTAGGAATCCCTTGGTGTTATCAAAGAATATCATATCACCTGCGTCATCTACCTTTAATCACTATGAAAGTCTCTTAAAAATAATTCTATTTGATCTATATGAACTCAAGAGTTGATGGTGGAGGAAGATATATCTCTATTATTGGGAGTGTTCATAGAGAGGGATCTCTCTATGTCTTGAGAGGATTCTCTCTGGCTATCATTATTGACAACACAAATGAAATTGGCTCTATGAAAAAATATATAATTGGGTTTAAATACTACTAGGGTTTAGAAATAAATATTTTCAAAAGTTACATTTAATATTTATTTAATCCCTTAAGGAACCCCATTTCTAAAATAATAATAATATTATTATTTCCATGACATGCACTTCACTTGTGAATTAAATTACATATTATTTAACAAAATAATATTCAATATATATTATTTCACATCTGACCTAAAAACTAAGTCCACCATTCCTCTACAATATTTATCAGTCTTTGAAAACTGAAAATTTATTTAATAAATTAATATCAATACATTATTCACCAATAAAATAATAATTATTATCTTCTTTGAAATAAAAAATAAATATTTTTTAAATATTATCCTCAAATAAGATTCTATAAAATAAATGGTGATGGAATATAAGAAATCAAGAATACATGAAAATTTATTAGAAAATATGTGGGAATAATATTTATTAAATTTTTTAAATAATAAATAATAATATATTATTTAACTATTATTCTTGATACACTTATTGTGTGAACCTATATGCCTCTTTCTTAGTGGAATTAGGAAAAGCAACCTAAAGTCTAAGGTTAGCATATAGAAACACACCAAGACACCCATAGAGAAATAATTTTATTCCACAATGAAATAATACCTCATATGGATACATACTATTTAATATAATCTCATTAACAAGATATCTCTAATCAAGTCGGTTGCATGTTGTTTTCATAAACCTATTTTCTCGATGTATGTTTATTTGAATTCCTAAAAATTAAACTTTACTATAGAAAATCATGGCCAGAGAATTATATTGGATATATCATTTCCATGAAAGGGCCAAATATATCAAATTCAATTAAAGAATATAATGGAAAAATAATTTCTTGCATTATTCATTAAAGCGGTATAACTCATTAAGCACCCAACATATTCTACCTCAATGTGATCATATGTTGTCATGGTTTTCATAAATAAATCAATGTAAGAAACTTATAATATTCATTAATAATAATATTAAAGTCTAAGGATCAATACATGTGTCCGCAGATAGGAACATCCAATGACACATATGAATGTGGATTTCCTACTGGAGGGGATCATTCTCATAATATCCTATACTGTATATTACCTAGGGGCATACATCCTGAGAAGGTTCCTCAAAGTCCTATGATTCTATACCAATAATAGCATGTATCATTTTTATCCCTCAAATAATATCATTTGGAAATAGAATATATATTTAAGAATAGTGTCATAGCACTTCTAGGTTCTCATCGTAGCGGAGAACTTCTATGACCTTTTAGTGTGTAGAAACTCTTAGGACATTATCACATACTATGTTACGTAGAAGAAAAATCATGATATGATAAGGAGATTATTAATATTAAAAACTATAAATATGGGTTATCTTGAATTATACATAAGTCGGTTCAGGGGAACCAAATCCAACAGTTTTCATGGGTAGGACCTGGTGCTATAGTGATACGCTATGTCCTACCAGTACACACCTTATACTCCTTCAAAGTTGGAATAAATCCACTTTACTCTATATATTGAATTAGTTTCTTTAGTTTTCATTTTTTATATCTATTCTTTGATGGTTTGTATAGAATCAATTCTTATACATAGGATAGTGATCCCTTCAGTATGGAATCTATGATAATGTTTTTATAATCATTTTGTAAGGCCTAGAGTGATATCCTCTATCATTCACTTTCTCTGGGTGGATTGTTGTGACCATAAATATGGGGATACTACTCCTCTACTTAGAGGTTATTCTAGATTGAAATGTTGGTATACCCCATGGTCTTCAATGTGATCCTCATCATTGTATCTTATCTCTTTCTAATTACAGTTTATCCTTCCTATGATGTGACCAGATGATCATGGCCTTTCGGATGGATGTCATCAGTGCTATCTAACTCTTAGATTTTGTTCTTCTAGACGAGTTCTATGTGGAAACTTCATGAAAGAAACCTAGGTTGGCATTGTGGTTGTGACTATAAATTTAGAATATGTGTCTTTTTGAGTATATTTGGATATTATTATTATATTTTTTATAGACATATACCTATGTAGTTATTATTATTATTCTTGTTGTTATATGTTTTTTAGTTTTGGGGTTCCCTACTGGGTATTGTTATACTAACCCCTACATGGGATTCTCCCGCACGTGTCATGTCTTGTGAAAATGACTGAAATTTTAATGGATTCCTATAGGGACCAAGACCATGAGGTTCTTAGTGAGCCTAATATACAAAGGTGTATTCTTTTGGTAATATTTACAACAGTCCACATCTTTACTTTTACTCTTTGTGGTGGGCGTGTATTTGGAACTGTTTACTTTCTATTACTTGTTGTTGTACTATGGTTGTGGGATTTTGATGTATTCGTGTATATTTTATCATTTTTTACATTTTTTCATTTTATGAGTTTGGATATATGTGTGTGTGTACAGAAATATTAGTCTATGGGATCCCATGTTAGAGAAGTGTATACTCGGTGCTTATCATGTGCCCCAGTCCTATTGGAAGTGGGATTGGGGGGACATGGAACAAGAACCATTGGGATGGGTCATGCCATAGTGGTATCAGATTCAGTCAGTTATACCTTAAGAACAAATTCTATGAGATTGGTTTTGAACAATAGTGTTAAGTTTTTTGAGTTGGGTTTCAGGCCAAGGACTCCAGTGTTGTTGTGGAAACTGACGTATCCATACACTAGGACTTTGATCACTTGTCTTTCAAATCAGTATATGAGTACATTGGATTCATGGGAAAAAATGTTATATTAATCTTATAGGAATGTTTTTTGGTTTCCATGGACTTATTGAGTCATCTCCCCAGATATAATCATTGATCGTGGTACATCTTGTTTACTTTCAGGATGTCTCTATGATGTATTGTGTTCAAAATTCAGCATCAGGATCATAAAGATGATCCCCTTAGTGATAGGGAATTGGTACATGGTCCTATTACATAGGAATTACATCTAATTGGTGCACCAACTATTCCACAACCTATATAGAAGCATATGGTACCAGCAATACCAGAAGATGACGTGTGCAAGCTAAGAATGCTTCACAAGATTCAGTGACAGTGAACCCACAGTTTCCTAGGTGATCCTCACCCATAAGAGGATGATGAATAATTGGAGGTGTTGACATGATTTTTCCATCTTTTGAATACACTGACAGATCAGATGGCGGTTCTAGATGTGACCCTTCTTTATGGATATGTAAGACGATGGTGGGGTTCGGTGACCTAGTCGTATGACAAGGTGACTCTAGCATGGTCAGCTCTTGTGTGCCTTTTCATAGAGGAGTTTTCTCTAGCTACATTGAGGGATGCACATATCTAGAAGATTTTACAACATTAGTAGGGTAGTATGATAATAGATTAGTATGCATCGGGGTTCACTAACCTCTCAATATACTCGATGGATACAATTCATGATCAGTTCTTATGGGATTGGACCATCGAGCGAGGACTAAATAGAGTCATCTATTCCATTTTTATACCTTTATTAATTCTTACATATGATGGGTTTTTAGATATTTATTTGGTTTTTGATAGTTTCGTATTTGAGTAGATGCAGATGGTTATAACTGGAAATGGGAACATAAGAGTAGAGACTTCGGCAACAAGGATCCAATGTCAGTCTCAAGGACCTTTATGTGCAATGAATTTTATAATGAGGTCCCATGATAGATGTTCTTTAGTTCATGGATCATAGGATGAGTATAGTTAACCTAGGGGGAGACGGTTCTACTCTTTTGAAGTAAGGGGATGTATTGCATGAGATTTTCTGACCCACCGTATGGATGATGGGAAGATAGTGGATGGGTTTCCAAGGTAGAGGTAGCGGAAGGAGTAGACATGTCTATAGGGAAACAAACATGGAAGAGGAGTTGGTAGAGTATTTAGAGGTGGTAGATGCTTCAACTTTTTACCAATACAATAATCATATGGTCTATGCCATGCTCAAGGATCTTGATAATGGGGGTAAGGTAGCTTCAAGCGGTCGAGGTATATGACCGAGAGGCTTGGGTAATGATATAATTTATGATCTATGTCTTTTATACCTTAGATTCAATATTGATAGACATGGGTTCTATTCATTCCTTTATTACGACATATCTATTTTGAGACTTAGAGATTTTGGTTGAACCCTTATCTAAACCATTACAATTGCAGACTCCTAATGTAGATAAATCAGTGATTGGACACTTAGGCTGATAGTATTATCTGACTCTTGGAGGTGAGAGTTTCTATTGGGATCTCTTTGCAGCATCGATGATTCATTATGATGTCATATTAGGTATGGACTGGCTATCAAGAGTTCATTCTTAGATCGACTATTTCAAGAAAGAGGATGTAGTGTTTCTGTAGTGATGGTACTAGATTTTACATTGTGGGTAAAAGGGAAACTCATTTAGTAAATGATAGAATCATGCATTACAACATGCATATGATTACTCATCACATGGCTTGAATGACCCTTGGTGTACTGAAGGTTATGAGTTTCTAGTTCCCTACAGTGGTGGCAGAATATAGGGATGTCTTTCCTGGTGAATTTACAAGCTTAAATCCCGATATCTACACTATCATATCATATGGATCCCATAGATATTTGTGAGAAGAGGGTGCAGTTGGAGGATTTGTAGAGGAAGGGATTTTTCAGACTCAATTTTTCACCCTGTGCAACACTAGTTTTTTTCACCAATAAAGTGGATAGAAGATTTAGGTTATGTGTGTGCTATTGGTTCTTAAACTAGGTGAACATGAAGAACAAGTATCCACTAATGAGGATTGATGACCTCTTTGATCAGTTGAGATAGGTATGATGGTTTCGAAGATAGACCTCTAATCAGGTTATCACTAATCATGAGTACGAGAGAAGGATATAACTAATATGACATTAAAATTTTTCTATGATCAATATGAGTAATTGGTTATTCCCTTTAGGATAAAAAAATACTCATAAGTGTTCATGGGACTCATGAACTAGATCTTTCAGCCCTTATTAAACAAGTTTTCTAGTCTTCATTGATGGTATCCTTCTGTACTCAGTGTCTAAAGAGGGCCATGAGAGACACTTGAGGATAGTTCTAAATATACTCTGATATCACCATATTAATGGTAATATCTTGAAGTTCTATTTCTATATTCCAGAGGGCCACTTCCTAGGATAATTTATCTCAACAAATGGTGTGGTGGTGGACCTAGTGAAGATTGAGGCACTGCTAGCTTGGGAGCCACCTAAAAGCGTGATGGAGTTATGGAGCTTCCTTGGGTTGTCCAGATATTACTAGAGATTCGTACCTGAATTCCATAGTATATCATCCCCATGATAAATTTTACCTAAAATGGGTATCCTTTTATGTGTATGAATAGGTTCCAGTAGGATTTTCCGAATTTTAGGTAGAGATTGATGAGAACTCCCATCTTGAGATTACTTGAGGAAGGTGTCCAGTATGTAGTGTTTTATGATACATCAGGAAATAGGCTTCATGGTTTTTTGATGTAGAGGTAGGTGGTGACTTTATATGGTTGAGTTTTATTTGATACCACATGATCATAACTACAGGACATAAAATCTTGTGTTAGAAGTGTTAGTATTTTCACTAAAGATGTGCTGACACTACCTGATGGATGAACGGTTTATCATCTATTTTGACCAAAAGTGTCTCAAGTATATTTTCCCTAAGAAGTATCAAAACTTTATATATAATACATGGATATAGTTCCACAATTATTATTAATTTGACATTTTTTATACTCTGGGGAAGTGGAATGTGTTAGAATATGCTCTCAGTATGATATGTTGTTCACAGTTACTGAATGACATGTCAGGAAAGTTTTCCTCATTGTAGTTGTCCTTTGTGAATGGAGACAGATTAAATTAACTCCAGTTGATGGTTGTTACCCCTCTATTATTTTAGGGATTCATGAAGACACATCTTAGGGATTCTGCCTGTGAGACCATGCATACTTTGGTATCCACTGGACATGCTCCAAATAAATTTTTTGAAGGTGGGAGCAATTCATTATTTTCAAAGGAATCATGATGGTAGTACTGAAACTATCAGAGGATGTACTTAGAGAGTTTCATACATATCCTTTTGAGGTATATATAGGTTTTTAAAAGATTTACCAAGACTTATAATGTTAGTTTTGGTAGCCAGGGATGAAGAAGGGAGTTATAGAGTTTTTCTAACGAGGCCTTACCGGTCAGCAAGTGATGCTTGAGCATGAAGTTATGGAAATTATAGCTCAACCACTTAAGGTGGTAGAGAGTATATTTGATGGTATATTCATGGAATTAATAATAGGATTACCACATTTGTCCAGGAGATATGATTCCATTAAGGTGATGTATATAGACTCACCAAGTCGTCCCACTTCCTAGCAATCAGAGAGTAGAGTTTAGTAGAGATCTTTGGACGGCTCTGCATGCAGGAGATATTCTAACTCCATAGAGTCCCCTAAATGATTGTTTCTTATTATTATTACCACTTTAAATATCATTAATGGAAGGTATTTCAGTAGGATTTTTTGACTCTGTTGCGTTTGAGCATGGATGTTCACCCCCAGACTAATGGCCAGACTGAGTGGACCATTTATGTTCTGGAGGACATGTTGTGAGACTTCATGTTATAATTTTTCCATAGTCAGGAGTATCACTAAAAATTGGTGGATTTTATTTATAATAATATCTACCATTACACCATCTATATTTAACCATTCAAGGACTTGTACAAGAGACCCTGCAGGACACCACTTTGCTAGACTAACTGAACATAATCTGCAATCAGGGGCCCAAATTTGGTTTGATCCAAGACTAAGAATGTGAATATCATCTAATAGTGGAAGAATACAACAAATATCCATCAAATATGTTATACAGACAAACGAAGGATTCCTTTGGAGTTCTAGAAGCTATAACATGTGTTCCTACGAGTTTCACCTCAATGTTAATTATTGATATTTGGCCGAGGAGCCAAGATTTCTTTGAGATGTATTGGACCTATATTTATAATGTGTAGAGTTGGTGAGGTGGAATACTTATTAGGTCTACTGTCACAATATTTCTAGGTACATGATATCTTCCCCATGTAATGTCTAAAGAGGTATGTGCATGACCCATCACATGTGTATCGATTGGGATGAGATAGAAATCAAGGATGGAACAACATTTGTTGAGTACCAGTACAGATCAAGGATCAATAGGATATGATCCTTCATGGATCAGATATTCCTTTAGTGTGTCCCTAGTTGCAGCATATGAATATTTAGAAGTTAACCTGGGAGTGGGAGGCTCAGAAACTGGATCAATACCCACATATTTTTTATTTCCACTTTTTTATATTCTTGGGACTTAAACCCCAAGGTGGGGAGAATATAATGACACATATTTTCCATGTATCGTTTTTGAATATTTTTTGAAGTATTTTAGAGACTCGGCACTCATAAAGAGTGTTATTTTGAGTCTGATGTGATCAGAATAAATTTTTGAAATATATTAAATATATAAAATAGCAAGTGTGTACACTTTTCCAAAACAAATGGAATAACTTCTAAATGGATTCCCATATCAGGAATTATATGAATCCATTGATTTAGAATCATGGTTTTTACCACCAGAATGACATAACATTTTTTAGTGTGGGGGTGTTTTTGAAATATTCATCATGGGTGTAAAATGAATAAAATAAATTTATTTATTTTTAAATGAGGTGGTAACCTAATTCTTTTTATTTTTATGAATGATTTTGGGATATTTTCATGGCTATCTGCATTACCTTATAAATAATGGAGTGTTGTTGGAGACTATTGATGAAGTTCCATTGGTAGATGAGAGTCGGATCAATGATCTTCGATCATAATATAGTGGAATTCATAGATCTAGACAACAATAATAATGCGGATTCGTTCTTTATCAGTGATTGATCCAAATTGAGGTAGGACATTTTTTATTTGTATTTAACCTTATTTATGATTACTATGATAAATGTGAATCAATTAACCATCAAATTGATCAATGGGTCATGCGTATTAAAGGTATGGTATAGTTATGATTCAGTATTGGGAATTCCTTTTTGATTATTTTATATCTCTTAATTTTTCATTCTAATGCAAATGAACTGAGGTTGACATGAACATCAGCTGAGGTCCATTCCTCAGGGTTTTTATTTGTGCTTTCCCTTTCACCATTTCTTCATTCGTTATAGGAAAATCTTGTGGTACATGGTTCAACAAAATACTGGTAAAGAAATCATTGAAAACTCTTTAATTGGTACAATGGATTGATATCACAGATCCAGGTTCGGGTCGACGGCGTAACCATTATTTAACAACAGTGATGATATATTCAAATATATTGGGCACACATTTTTTAGTTCTTGGATCCATGGTGGTAGTGGAGGTTTGCGACAATTCTCAAACAAATGATGCCACTATAAATGGTTTCATCAGAGGAGATTGGCCTTGGTTAACCAAGATCTGAAATCCACATGAATGATTTTTGGAAGATATGATGGAGTGAAGAGATGAAACATGAAGAACTATGGGAATATAGAATATCCTGATACACACGACATGTATTTCAAGAACACATGCCATGTGGGACCCTCATAGTGGAAGATAGGATTTATGGATGAAGTTAAGAATCACACAATGTGTGACCTAGTCACACAACATGTGACTCTCCCCAGATAGCTCAGTTTGTTCCTTGAGGGTTTACTAACATGGATAGGATTAAATAGGAATAGACATGAAATGTACTCCCACGCGTACATATCCAGACAATGTGTACATGGGTTGAGTTGTATACATGGACATGGTAAAAAGTATATGGGAAAGATCACACCATGTACATTTATAGGGACATAGGCACGACCCATTTACATGGGCATAACCCGATACCGAATGAACACATCATGTACATATAGAAAATGTTGTTTACTCCTTAAGAGTCGGATTATAGTCTTTTTCCTCTATATCTTGGATGAGTTTTTTGAGGGTGTGTCCCATAAATCCATTACCTGAGGGTTGGTATATAATCTAATCCTAATTCTAGGATTGTGATCCCTTCAACTAGACTTCTTGGATAGAGTTGTTAGAATCCTTCAATGTGGCCTGGAGTGAGATCATCTATCATCTTCTTTCCTTGGGTAGAGTTACTGGTATCATCATGACCAACACTATGTAGGCTCTTGTCCTCAACTTAGTGTATTATTCGAGATTGATTTTTTGTTATACCCTGTGTCCTTGGGTGTGATTCTCTTCTATGTATTGTACCTCTTAAAATATCTACTATATTCTTCCTATGATGAAATCTGACAAGTAAAACCTCTCGAATGGATGACATCGGTGCTATCTAACTCATGGAGTGTGTTCTTCAGGATGAGTTCTATGTGGAAACATCGAGCATGAATCATAGGCTGGAATTATGTTTGGGACTACACGTTGAGAGTGTGTATCTTTGTTGAGTATATCTAGATATTCTTGTTGTATGTGTTGTATAAAAATACCAATGAAGAGGTAAATATTATTCTTTTTTTTATATTATATTTAATTTCGAGGTATCCTACCGGGTATTTTTATACTCACCCATGCATGGGAGTTTCCTATACATGTCATTTATTATGTAGATGAACAACATTTTGACAGATTCCTAGTGGCACGTGGACCATGTGGTGCTTAGTGAGCCAGACATACCAAGGTGTGTTAATGTTGTTATATTGAAAATGGCCCCCATATTTACTTTTACATTGGAATTGTTTTTAGACTGTTTGTGGTGGTTGTGTATTTTTCCTAGTTTACTTTCCATTACTTATTTCCATACTTTGGTTGTGGGATTTAGATATATGAATGCATAGTTTATCAAATTTTTTACAATTCATCATTGTATGGGCTTGGATATCTGTGTGTGTGTAGGTAATTTAGGTTAAGGCCTCCCATGTCAGTGATATGCCTACTCGACACTAGTCACCATCCCCAGGCCTATTGGAGGAGGAATTAGGGAGTCATGGCACGGGCCCCATTGGGAAGGGTCATTACAACTATGGATTTCAATTACCATGGTTGGTTTAGTCCAATTATCAATGACTTCTTTCATTGAAGCATCCATCGATATACCATCACTTGAGATTATTTTACACAATAATGAAATTTTCTTAAGCCAAAATTTACACTTGATAAATTTAGCATTCAAATTATCCTTCCTCAAGTTTTTCAATAAATTTCTAAAATGTTATTTATTCCCTTACTTATTTTTTGAATATATATAAGTATCATCTATAAACACAACTAAAAACTAATCTAGGTAATATATAATGAATATTTTCATTAAATCCATGAATATTGTAGGAGAATTGGTAAGTGAAAATAAAATTATTATAAATTCAAAATGACCATACCTCATACGGAAGGATTTCTTGGGCTTATCCTTATTATTTATCCTTAGTGGATGATATCCAGATCAATGATCAATATTTTAAAAATATATATCTCTTCATGATTTATCAAAAAGATCATTAATAAAGGGTATATGAAACTATTTTTAATAGTAATATTGTTAAGTTTCCTATTATCATTTAAAATATGCATTGACCTATCTTAATTTTTAAAAAAAAGAACTGGTGAACCCCATGTAAAAGAACTATGCCAAATTAATCCCTTATCTAGATTTTCCATGACTTATTTATTTAATTCTTACAAAACAATTGAGTCCATTCTATATGGATTCTCTAAAATAGTCGTACCACTAGGTAATATTTCAATTAAAAATCTACTGGAAATACTAGGAAAGTCCTCAAGAAATACATCATATTATTATTGAAGAATAGTCACATTTTCAATGTTAAGTGTATCCCTATATATTTTAGGTAAATATCCCTCATGAATAGGAAAAAACACAAATTATGGAAGTAATCACCACAAACTTCTATTTAATTGAAGCTGTAGAGTTGATATGTGGTCAACCCACCATTAGGAGTTTTCACTACCCACTTGATATCTAATCATTGTGGTGGTGATGTGATGTCCTTATAAAAATCATCATATATAAAAGAGTTGCTATAACTATAATAAAATAAAATATTTTCAATCCTAGAGTGCATGATAAGTATAAATTTTACCAAATCACAAGGAACTTACACTTAATCATTAGTAATTTTATAGTCTTGGATATCTTCCCTTATCTTATTTTACTATAATTTTTCGTAATTTTTGGGAACTTATTAGAGTATTTCCACATCTAATTATAGTTAAATCATTATAATTTGATGGATTATCCCTTACACTTTCATTCAAAATCATGATGTAATTTTCTCTATACACGAAGAAAACTCATTTTCTTTCTAAGCATATACCCTGGTTTTCCCTTCCATGAGTGTCACATGTTGGAAAACTATCCTTTATCTTATTTCTCTCATCCATTTTTTATTTTCCATAAACTTCTTCACTTGATTTCATTTGAAACCATAAGATATTTAGAATTATTTATATATCTTTATGGCACATGATATTATATCCTCATATGATAAGAATGTTTAAAATACTAGTTCCCTTTGAGGTATTGGCTTAAGACCATTAAATAAATCCTCAATCATACTCTTTAGATTATGTTCATATTTTGTAGAATTTATTTATAACCATTTAAAATTATATTCATAAATAGAAACATTTTCCTCTTCATTTTTATTAGTCTCAAGAATTGTCTCTTCATATCTTCTTCTAGTTCATCAGGAAAATATTTTTCCATGAAAAGTACCTTAAAATATTTATATTCCATACTGATTATTTCATCTTTATACATTCTATTTTGAATCAATGAACACCATTGATTTGAATCCAGAATGTGATGATAAACTTCAATGATAATATCCCATGACAACCTTATCCCATTAGCTACTTCCCAAATATGGAAATATCTTTTCTAAGGAACTTGGTTACAATAGAATTTGTGGTTTTTTTATTGATGGAGGTTTTTGTCACATAAAATGGTGTAACATTGCTACACTATTTTTCAAATCTGTAGGTTTATCCATAAAAAGGTTATTGGTCATAAAATAAGTCATCTAGCCCAATATAGTTATATAATATTTAGTTCTAACTCCATATCCATCTCTAGCTTCATTATCTTTCCCGGGAGGGTAATCCCTACACAAATTACATGCATTCATACGGTTTCCATTCCTTTCGCTATGTTTTATTTATACACAATGGAAGACTATATATTATATCATAAAATTATGAATCATAATGTATAATTTTGAAGCTATTAAAATTCTTATCATAAATTGAACATTTATTCATAACTAATTATAGAATAATAAACATGGTTTCTTTGGAAATAATCTCAAATTATAAAAAAAATTAAATAATTCATGATGGTTTGAAAATAAAATGTAAATTAACCCAATAATATCCCTTAGTAGTGTAAAAATGGGTTTATATTATTGGTACACTCATTGTTCACTAAAATGATGGATGATATATACTCGACCAACTATTTTCAGGGTTATTACCCCTAAAATCATCTTTTTCAAAACCACGTCCACTTGAAGTATCCAGATAGGGATCTATTTCTAAGAAAAACATATAATATTTACCTTACCAAAACTTTAGGATGTTATCATAAATGTAAAATTATCATCAAAGTTATTTATGGGGTTATGTTCCCTAATCTCTATTTTCCATAATTTATTTCCCAAGGATTCTACTAAAATTTCTCCACTACCAACTGAAAATACACCAACCCTAGTAGCTTAGATATGGTCGTTGCATTATTATATTTGTACTAGATATAAGAGACCACATCCCAAAGGACTGAATAGTTTATTAGTCATGGAAAAATAGATACATATTTTAATTTTACATTGCTATTTAAAGTACAAAATACAAAAAAAAAGTATTTTCTTTGAGAAGATCATTTTTACATCAAGTATATATTATAATATCAATCATAATACACTTTATGGAATCCTAGGGAAGGGAATCATAAAAAAGGGGTGAGCTCAAATGCTTAGAAAAGTTATGTATACAGAAAAATCTAACATGGAATAAATAAGGCATGAATAATATGGAAAGAATATATGATGATCAATTAATTTCATATAGATAATAATATTCCCTTGAAAATTATCAATGGATATGATAACTATTAAAATAATCAAATGGACATCAATAAATTTATTCATTGATGATGAGTTGTGGAATTTAAGAGTGGAAAGTAAAACTTTTCAAAATGATGATGTCGAATATTGAATCCTCAAGATTGATATTGAATCAATGGCAGAATTTGATCATGAGTGGGAAAGATCCATAAAATAATATTTTTGGGAAGCAATTAAAAATGAACATCTAAATAAGGTTTATTTGAATCAAAAATTGATAAATCTCAATAAGAAAAACACCTTTTAAAAAGGAAAAGGAATTTATTTTGTTAAAGCATTATTGAAATGGAATTCACCCTAGGTAGATTCTCAAAAATATAAAAATATGAGATTAATTGAATATGGTGGATTTTTTGTGGAAGATGACCCATAAAATTTGAAACATATGTTGGATCTTGGAAAATTTTCTCTTATGGGGCACATGGTTTACAAAAAAGGAGACAATCCTTAGTTAATTATGGAGTTTAAACCCAAGAATTTCCCATTTCTATAATTTTTCCAATTGGAGATCAATTCCGATTGAAAAAGGTTTATTTCATTCAATTTTCAAGAGTAAGGAGGATCTGAATAGAGCTTGGAAATTTGGATGCCGTAGCTTGAAACTGAAGCTTTTGAGACTCTTTGATTGGGATATGAAATTCAATCCTTTCCATCATATGTATTCTACTACTCAAATTTGGTTTAGATTACATGGCTTGCCTTGGTTGTTCCAGCATCCAAGTATTATAAATGATTTATATTAATTTATTGGACCACCTTTAAGGGTTTATTAGAGAACTCTCATGGGAGATATTGGCGTGTATTCTAGAATAATTTTTGAGGTAAATCTTGAAACAAAACAACCAAATGTTATTTATCTGGTAGTTAATGATCATAAAATTTATGTGTAGGTGGAAAGTGAATTCATGCCTCCATATTGTTAGGTTTGAAAAATGGTAGGACATTCCATAGACAACTAAATAGTGATTTAGAATAAAATGAAATCTGGAAATGAAGATAGAGAATGGACTGATGTCCGAAAAAATATGTAGAAAATAACTCATTCTTTACATAAGGAAGAAGTGATAAAGAAAAATGATTCTAAAAAATGGGTTAAGGTGAAATAAAAACACATGGTTACTGGAATCTCCATGGATTCCCTTGTTGAAGAAGAAGGAAATGAATATAGGCCTCCTAGATTTTTAGTTGAATTTTTTGATCCTATCATAATTAATAAAAATATTAATATAAATAGATTTCTCATATATCATAATGATTGCAACTTGGCTAAGGATCTTTCCAAAGATATCACTAGAATGGTTACTGATATATACTCTAATGAATTATATAATTTATCAATAATTATTAGGATAAATAAGATAGAATTTCTAGTTATAGATGATGAAACTGGTCTATTGACAATACTCATTTTTGATATCACATACCTGGTGGTCTTAATGAATATGGGGGAAATACCGAAAATGACTTCTTAGGATACTAATTAGAATGTAGAACAATCAGTATTTTTAGGGGGATTAAAAGGGTTGATGATGAAAATTCTGTTTAGATGAAGGATTAATCAGTATTTTTGGGACACAATATATCACAAAACTTCATTATATCATCATAAAATTGGGCTTGAGATCTTGTAGCTGATGATTATCTAGTGACCCCTTTGAAGAATAAAAATGGTCCTAAGTTTTCAGATAAAAATAATGAAACTAATGGTTCTAGATATACTGGCATTGATCCAAAGTAGGATCTTATAATGTTTGTAAGCCTGAAAATTTTAATGGAGAAAAATAGAGGGGTTACACCCCCACCCCCCTCTTTAGTTGAAAATTAAGTCTATTTTTGAAAATATCATGGTTTGGACAACCCTGACACTTTTTCATATTTAAGGATCTTTATACAAAACCATTATCCTTTTATAAATGGATTGGATGAACCTAAATTGTATGTTTCTAATAGATCTAATTCTTTAAAAAATGGGCCTTTTATTTTGTGGACATGAGTCACTCAGATTTGGAAACTAGAATATTTATGGGTTCTATATCATTCTAAAATTCAGAACCCATATGTTTATGGTTTCAGTGAATAACTCGCTACCTTCCATTTCAAATGGTAAGGGAAGACAATTTTTTTATATTTTCTATGTTTTGAACATATATTAATAAAGAATACTCCCATGGAAGTAAATTGTTTATATATATGAAATTATCAATGATCGGTGGCTGTTAATAGGTGACATAAACTCCATTATGAATTCAGATTAGAATATAAGATCAATGAGAAACATGATTACATAAATGGATTTCAAGGACTATATTGAGGGAAGAAATGTCCCAGAAATTAACCTTGTGGGGGATAAATCCAAATGGTATAGGGAAGTAATCATTAAGAATGAAAGCTATCAAAATAGATAGTTCTATTTCTAATGCAGATGATTTGAATGCTTGAAATTCCATGTTATGTTCCACCATATAAAGGATGAATTCTGATCAATACCCAATCATTATGAATCTCTTCATAAGGGAATTCATTCCACCTTTTCCATCTAGATTCAATAATGTATGGTAACTTCATTTGAACTATATGAAGTTTATGAGAGATGCTAGGAATTCAATTGATTACATAGGTAGTTCAATGGAATGTATTTACAAGTTAAAAGTGATGAAACTAAGTATCAAATAGTGGATTAAAACCACTTTTTATGAATTGTATGTGCAAATTAATTCCTTGGAATCTCATTTATAATTGTTACAAGAATAGAGAACCTATTCATGTTTCTCAAATAACTTGGACAGTGAGATAGATATGAGCAACATGTTGAATAGTATTTTAAATATCAAAGATAAAATCCAAAAGAGAAATTAATAATTATTTGGCTAAATGATGCTGATATAAATAAAAAAATAACTCTCTTTAAAGAGTTGCGAAGGAAATTTTTCCTCTTTCTCTTATTAAATATGGTGGTCTAGTGTTGGAAGCACAGAAGGCTATATCTAGGCATGTGAATTCCTTTTAGATGAATATTTTCAACGGGTTTGCCTGAAATTTTGAGTTAATGTAAGGAATTATTCCTCAAATTGTGAATGATAAGTAAAAATTAATACTGACTAATTCTTCTTTAGATTTTAAAATCAAATATGATGTTTTGGGATTAATCACTGGTAGTGCTCCATGTCCGAAGAGAATTACTAATTTCTGTTTTCAAAGATTTTGGGATATCATCCAACATAATGTTCATAAGCTAGTTAATCACTTTTTTTATAGGGGTTTCTCTCTCATATGGGGTAAATTCTCAATTCTTAATACTTATTCCAAAGATGGAAAATTCAAGTTACATTGTCTATTTCAGGGTGGTGGCCCTGGTGAACATTATTCGCAAAGTGATTAGAAAAATACTAGTTAATAAGATATCAAAAATCATATATAAAGTTGTCACTTAGAGTTATTTTGGATTCATCAATGGAAGGAGAATTCAATATTTCCTTATCACAGCTTTAGACGGTATTAATTTATTAATAAGATCTAGAAGGGGGGAATTTCTTTGAATCTATATATTAAAAAATATTTTGATGTGATGGATTGGGGTTTCAATTTCATTATTCTTATCAGTTTTGGATTTGATGATAAATTTATTCATTGGATTAAAATTAGTTATACCTTAGAAAAAATTTGAATCATGATCAATGGTTCTCCAAAAGGTTATTTCAACTTATCTAGAGAGGTAAGACAAGGTGTCATATATTAAACTATCATTTTTTCTATAGCAGAGGATTATCTTAGTATACTTCTTTTTAATATGGTAAAAAATGGAAATTTTAAGAATATTTGGGATTCTATAAATATTCTTTCTCCTTAACGCCTTTTCTATACTAATGATATCATATTGTTTATGAAATTAGATAAGAAAATCATTAGTAACATAAAAAATTCTCTCCTAAACTATGAGAAAATTTCAAGACAGGTTATCAACTGGGTTAAATCCTTTATTTTGTATAGAAAAAATATATATTCTAGTATAATAGTTGATATTATTATTCACATGGTAATTAAATATTGGATTATATCATTCAATTATCTTGGTGTCCCTCTTTTTTGGGGAAGGCCAAAATCCTATTATCTTACTATCATTATGGGTAATTTTTAAAAGGATGTTAAATTCATAGAAAGAAAAATATATCTCAAGGGATGAAAATGTGTAGCTTGTGAAGCATACTATTATTTTTAAGTTTATCTATTCCTCTATGGTTTATAGATGGCTCACCAGCTTACTTAAGATAATTAAAACTATCATTAAAAAAATTCTAGAGTGATTCAATCCTTGAATGAAAACTTATCACCATTTAGTGGAGGTAATGTTGTAAACAAATTACAATTTGAGGGATTGGTATTAAAAATCTATATTAATTTAATCAATCCCTACAAGATTAATTTATATGTAGATTAATTAGTGAAAAATATTGATCTCTGGATTTTCCCAGAGTTATTTTTTTGAGCAAACTAAAATTGAGAAGCATGAATTATTTTGAATCTTCAATCTAGTTTTCTTTTAAAAGTATTCTTTCCATAATTTCTCTTAATTCTAATTAGATGGTTAATGAAAACTCATGTATGAATTTCAGGCTTATGAACTAGATAGGTATGTTGTTTATATATTTTCTCAATCGGGTGGACCAGGATGTTGATCTCTTTATTTCATTCTATTACCAAATTATAAATCTAGAAAATCTTCCAGATAATGTTGTGAAAACTATGAAGGATTAAAAATTTATCAAAAAATATGAAATTATTACTCGGTAACTCACTATAAAAGGTTTTCTCTATTCAAATATTTTCTATAAAAGCCTTATTTCATAACAATTTTGTATTTGGATCATCAATTTCAATAAAAAATTGTGTGACCCTCTAGATTCACATTAGTTTGGAGGATTTCCTTCAAAATATTTCTAGTGGGATCCGGTATTCAATTAGTTAGAATAAATATATGATATAGATGTATTTTATTCCATCAACACAAAGTGGATTTAAAACATCTATTATTAAGATGTATTATGGATATGACACTCTAGAGAAGGCTTTTTGATAGCTTTGATATTCACGTGCTGAATTTTGACTCTATCTAGAATGGTGTTTCAGCCTGTTTTATGCTCTAGATCTCAAAAAAAATAATGTATATTCTTATAGTTTCTATTGTCGAGATTCTACATGTTGTTTGTTCTAAAAAAAATTAAAGCATGGAAACTAAGCATGAAACATTCTATCTTCGTGAACACAAATCATAGTGGATATACAGGATGCTAAAATTATCCAGAATGGTCACTAAAACAACTCTATATTTTATTTTTCATTTTGAGAACATTAAAATGTTGTAGTTAATTATTGTCCCATGAAACTAACATAGTAAGTTCCATGGAATTTCCCTTTCATTGGATGTATTAAATGTAACATTGATGGTGCTTCAAGAGGGAATATCGTTCTAGTTGTATTCAGTGTTGTCTTTAAAGACCATAATGGGATGATCAAGATTTTCATATTTGGTTCGTGTAGTTTTGCCTCATATCTTCAATAAAAAATATTTGGTGGGATCAAATCGGTTGATATGGAAAGAAAAAAGTGATGGAAATACATATGGTTTGAATGTTATTCTACAACAATTGTTCAAGCTGTGAGAAACAGAAAACATCATTTATCTTGGAAATTGATAGCCTAATGGATCAATTTCTTGGAGACCCTCTCAAGTTTTAATTACATCATCACTCATGATTTTCAGTATGTACATTACCTTGTTGATGGCCTTTCAAACAAAAGGGTCAATTGTGACAACCTCATAGATTCTTTGCTTTTTCATGATTACATGATTCCCATTTCTAATGGAGGCTTTTTCAAAATACCATCTTTCAGACTGTTGTAACTATGTTTAGATTTCAATAAATTTAATTTACTAGTAAAAAACCACGGACATCAATAACTGATTTCATAATTATGGAATGCATAATGTCATATATCTTAAACATATTATTTATCCCTCACGAAAATACATCTATCTAAATGCATAAGGCCATGGAAAAATACCCAAACTATTTTTTATCATGAAAGCTGTACATGATTCAAGGGGATATGTAATTATGGTCCCCACCCATCGCTTAATAATTCTAATTAATCCATTATATGAATAAATAATATAACTTAATAAACATGCCTTAGAAATCAATGATTTATTATATTGGAAGAACCAGTATATGGATCATCAATAATTTCCTCCATAAAATTTATCATAAACCATAAAAAGAAATTTGATTTATAGTATCATTATATTATTTCCTAAAAATATCATAAGATTAAAAAAATGATGTTGACATAAACAAAAATAATTTAAATTGATCGCTATAAATTTTCTTACGGAAAATAACCTTTTACATTGAAATCACTTATTTAAAATCTAAAAAATTCCCCAAATATTATAGAAAATTTATTATATGAAAATATCTTTTTAAACATTCCAAGTAAGATAAAAATAATTTGGTGGTCATATTGGTGTGAAATTTTTTTCATGGCATGTATGTTAAAACAAATATACCATTCACATTTCAATAAAATTATCAAAATTACCTCATTCAAAAAATTGTTAGAATATTATTTTAAATTTTTTTTAATATTTAGAACATGGATAAAAATTATTTTAATAATCATTTTATAATATTAAAAACATTATTTAAAACATTTTAATTAAGGATATGGACATGGAATAAAATATTCTCGACTGAGTGGAAAAATAAAGTCGGTTTTTCTTAAAAAATATTTCAGTATCTTGACATTTTAAAAATAATAAAATGATATGGAATCTTTTAGTTTATATATATAAATATATAGTGAATACGAAAATATTTTTTTTTCAGGATATAAATTTCAAATAATTCCCCCATCATAGACTTAAACATAAATAATCTTGTATAATGATGTGATTATAAAAAGAACCCTTACCTCAAGTTTGAATTCCTTCATACGTATTCAAACATCATGTATAATAAATAAATATTTATCATCAATATATTTTATAACTATAATAATATATATAATACCACATATGATTTACTTACAACCTTTTATTTCCTTTTTATTAATATTTCTTTATTAAAATCACTATTTTGATTGATACCTACTTCATTTTTCATGCATGTTTTGGTTTAGTAATTTTGGTCCATGTACTTAAATCATTGTTCCATCATTTAAATAATTTTATTTATTATATAAATATGATATATATTAATTTTATAAATAATTAATATCATCCATAAATGATAGAGATATAAAAATGAATTATGTCGTTCATGGAAGCTGTAGGTCATACGTACACATGATTGTTGTTTTAGAATTTTGATAGATTGAATGAAAGAAATATAAATAATAATTAACTTTCATATAATCATTATTATATCATATATATCATATATATTTATTAAATCTATCCTTATTTATGTGCATGTAAATTGGAATTGAAAAATGACTCACATTGCTTTGTGGGTTTGGTAGTACACACATATGCCTGAGTGACGTTATCATTTTCCAAATGATTGGAATGTAGGAAGGTAAATATGATATTATAATTATAGAATAATAATTATTTCATAAATATAACATATAAAAATTAAACCCATCATAATAACCATCAATGAAATTTGGTTATGTAAAATGAATTGTATCTCTATGTGGAGGGGCTAGTTCACTTGTACGCACAAGGGATAATTTTTCATCCCATTTGATAGAAAATAGGGTGTTAATGGTGGTTTAATAATAATAATAATATTTAGTTATATTTAGGATACTTAATTTATTATTTAATTTTAAATACTACAATATTTAGAAGAGTTAAAATAAGAATTAAAAAAACAAAGTGATTGGTTAGGGAGATATACTCTTCTTTGAAATAACTATTTGGATCTCCACTTAAGGACCCTAGGGTTGGTCTTTTGTGAAGACCGTAACCTAGAGAATTTTATAAGGATTTGGGGGAGGTTTTTAGCAGGGTTTGGTAAAGATATATGGATCAAAAGGTGTGAATAAGTATGGGGAGGACGTGCCCTTTTATGATTGAGGTGAGTGGTACATTTGTAATTTTTAAAAGTTTTAAAACATTTTTATGTCATTATCTAGAAAAATGGAACAAAAATGACTCATATTCTATTTTTATAGGGTTATTTTGAAAATAAAACCAACCAATGGGATTTTGGAAAGTTTTTAGGTTATTTTAACACATATCGTTTTCAAATAACCTCTTGGTAAACCTATTCTAATATTAATCATGGTGAAATTTTATTTATGTTTTTATTATTTAGTATGACAAAAAATGAAAGTGTCCCCATTAAAAATATGAAAATGATGATTCGAAATATGGAATCCCTTTTATCAAATTTTATCTACATAAGTGGTATAGTTTAATTTAAAAATTAATCCGCAAAATGCGATGAAAAGCAGTATTTTATAAAAAAACCTTATAGTTGGGGTTTGACTTAGTGGTATGCACTCTGTAATACTACATCAAGGTTGGGGGGTTCAAATCCCATTGGGCGCAGGGTACTATAGTAGTGGAAGAACTGTATAAATAGTGGAACTATTGTGACGAGCTATCCTTGGGGCCCGTGCTGTGACTACACCAAGCTCGCCTTCCATAGGCTAGGGACTGTTGACTAGCACCAAATGCGGAAATCCCTATACTGGGAATGCATTTCCTTCACAGAAGTAAACAAAACACAACAGAGTACGCAACTGAAGTAAGCACAAGTAAAACTGTATAAAAAAGTAAGTGCTGAAACGAAAGGGGGCCGTAAATACAATCCCAACAGTGAATATAGTTCAACTGAAAGACTAGAACAATAGTAGAAAAGTAAAGCAGAAAACACTGAGTCGTCCTCTGGGAATCCCACCTGAAGGGTGGGTACAGATGGTCCTCTCTGCACCTCGGGTATGTTTGTCTGCTCCGTGTACATCCCGCATAGTGGTCCACCTTTGGTTACCGTCCAGCTCCACAAGTCTCTACCACGATCAGTGTTGTCCGTCGTCTGCATCCAACACAACGTAGTGCAGGAATAGCCCGTGCATGGGAGAGTATAACAATACTCAGTAGGGACCCCGAGACCCTTGAAGGTCTCCCAGAATCCATGAAGGATAAACCACAAAGGAAAGATACAAACACTAAGTATCAACCAACTCTACTTATGTATATGCTCATACATATACCTAAGTCATAAATCCCAGTTCGGCTCCAACTCTCGAGCCCAATCACAACCCAGTCCACATAGGAAGTAAAGTCAATCACATCAATGATAATGATTGAAAGTCAAGACTCAGCTCATAGAGGTATACATCTTTCGTAAAGTGATATAGATGATCAGATGCAGTCACTAATTCATCTCAGCTGTCGGACCCACGTAGGATACTAGACCAGCTAATCTGTCGGACCCTTGTAGAATACTAGACCAGCTACTCTGTCGGACCCAGGTAGGATACTAGAAGATAAGTCGAACTGTCAGACCCACATAGGATAAAAGTACAGTAATCTTTGTCGTCGAACCCACAGAGGAATCTAGTATGGTAGTCATCGTCGTCGAACCCACGGAGGATTCCATTACGGTAGTCATCGTCGTCGAACCCATGGAGGATTCCAGTATGGTAGTCGTCATCGCAGAACCCACGGAGGATTCTAGTATGGTAGTCGTTGTAGTCGCAGCCAGCTCTAGGGTTTCCACACACGACACGCTTGATTCTGGGAGGGTCCACTCCTCGAGCCAAGGGGTCGATACATAAACTATCACGAAGTCCAAAGTTGATGTATCCCAAAGTTTCATCTTGTTAAAAGGAACCCAACGCGATAGACGGCGCCTCAATCAGACGCCCGGTCTGAGAGTTATTAGCATTTTTTTCTCTGGGGGCCCGGTTGGAAATACACTTGTTCCAAATCCTTCCATTTTCCAATTTTTTCCAAAACTCACTTAGAGTATCAAAAAATGACCAGCACGACACAAGGGTCCCATTTCCGCAGATGGCGCATCGATCGGATGCGCGGTCTTCGAGTTATTCACCTTTAAGTAAAAACGGGCCTGACCCGTTAAGCCCAGTGGGCTGGCGGGTCGGGTCAACCCGATTTTGGTGGGTCCGACCCAGAAGAGGGTCAGACCGGCCTAGTGAAATGCGTGTCCCGGCAGGGCGCGACCTAGCCATGCGTGGCGCGGCCCTGCCCGGCGTGGCGCGGCCCGGCCCGGTAGGGCACGGCCCGGCCGGCCGCGGCTCGGCTGGCTGGCCGAGCGGCTCGGCTCAGAGGGGCTGAGCGGTCCGATGGGGGGGGGGGGGAGCACGACCCCCCCGCTTTCCCGAATCGGCACCACCAAGCATTGTTGCCCTCCCAACCGGCCGACCGAAGCTGGCCGGCCTTCCTGGAGCAAGCGGCCCGCTCGGGCGAGCCGTCGTCCTGCTGCGCGGCACCTTTGGGTGTCGCAACTCCTTCTCCCAGTCAGCCGAAGAGCCGGCTGGTTCACCGCTAAAGCGTCCCACGGAGCACGGGCCACGGTCCTCCGTAACGTGGCACCCCTAGTGGCGATGCGGTCTTCCTTTAGCCCGTCCGGCTTTAGCCAGCCGGTTCATCTTTGCCTGAGCGGCCCACGGTTGTGGTCCGTGGTTCTTCTCCACAAGGCCGGCATACGAACACCGCTTTCTCCGGTCAGTGCCACCCCTTTCCGTCTCTGTCTCCATAAAAATTGAGACGAGGATCAATGGAGGGCTGTCGGGCCGTGTTCGTTGGGCCCGCACCCTCTGCGTTAGGCAGTATCATAAGGCCAAATACAAACCATGGTTTTCAAAAAAGAACAAGAACAATTTTAATCAATTAAAATTGAACATAATCCCTCTACCTCAGTTTCAAGAGCGGAGCACGTCAATGAGTCGCGGAAGGCAAGCATTGCGGAAAACAGTGACGTCCTGCCAACGTTGGAGGAAGATTCATAGTTTTAGTCATAGGCGACACTCCTCATGAGAGTTGTCTTCTCCCTTGACGCGGAGGAAGAAAAAAAAGGTAGGAGTAGTCGATACACGACCTTTGAATCGTGGAGCATTTTTTGTGTTCTTCATCGGAGAATAACACTTTTCTTTTTTGTTTCTCCAGAGCCTTCCCAAGATCCTCTCAAAAATTCCCCCACAAATATTTTCCAACCAAAATAAAAATAAGGCCCTCCCAAAATATAACATTTCCATGTATTCAAATTAATTGAAACTCTTTAACTAATTAATTGAAGTGTCTGTTTAATTAATTAAAATGGGTTGGAAAAAATTAAATGGAGTGAGGGAGGTGGAGGGTCTCCACCATTAAGAGAGAGGAGTTGTCAAAAAAAATTAAATAAAGGTGAGTTAAATGGGGGTTTATGGGAGGTGATGAGTTAGGGGTTCATGTGGGCCCCACCTCACAAATATCCTCTCATGAGAGGTTATGTGGGTGTGGAACCCACCAATAACCTCCCCCTTGTAGGATATAACTACCATATATAAATAAAATTCTGTTCAACAATTTTATTTAATTTATTCCAATTCCCCAAAAATTAACTCTCACCCCGCATATAATGCAACTGCGGTAAAGGTCCTCTTAAGCGAATACCGATGCTACGAGTTCATCGGTGCCCTCAGATTTCAATTCCGAGCACCGGTTCAAAAGATAGAAAAACCCACACGTACGTTTACTGAACATACCCGAACAAAACTTCCGAAATTGATTCTGGGCACACCAGGACTCAGAATCAAGTGTCTTCATAAAGCGCAGACTCACAAAATTCCAAAGTATTTAAGAAAAAAATATCCTTGAAATATCCGGGTCTTTACATTACTCCCACCTCAGGGCTTTACGTCCCAGTAAAGCTACAACACACACTAGGGAAACAAATGGGGGTAATAAGCTCGCATTTGAGTCTCCCTCTCCCAAGTGCTCTCCTAGAGGTTCCCATGCTGCCAGCAAATGCGCACCAGAGGAATCGACCATCCACGTAGGACCCACTCCTATTGATCCTCGATCTCCACCGGGACCTCCGCAAACGTCTCCACGTCATCGATGTCCAGCTCCCCTTGGTTGATGATGTGGGATGGGTCGTGCACGTATCTCCTCAGATGAGATACGTGGAAGATGTCATGCTCCCAGTGCAACTGAGGTGGAAGGGCCAGATGGTAAGCTACCTCACCTACTCTGCTGAGGACCTGGAAAGGTACAATGAATCATGGAGATAACTTGCCACCCCTGCCAAATCTCCATCTCCTACTAGCATAGGACTTCTGTCTGATCTATGCAGTCTTCATCCTCTCTTGGATGATCTACGCCTTCTCTGTCGTAGCCTAAAAAATCTCTGGTCCTACAAGTGCTGAATCCCCAAGGTCATTCCATCACAGAGGTGATCTGCAAGTTCGGTTATACAGTGCCTCGTATGGTTCCATCCCGATGGTGGAGTTGTAACTGTTGTTGTAAAAAAACCCCACCAAGGGTAGGTGATCCTCCTAGATGCAACCAAAGTCAAGGACACATACACCGAGCATGTCCTTGAGATTTTGAATGGTCCTCTCAGTCTGACCATCCGTTTGTGGATGGAAGGCAGTGCCTAAGTGAAGTTGTGTCCCAAAGGCCTCTTGTAACCCCTTCCAAATCCAGGAAGTGAATCGAGCATCCTGATCATAAACATTAGACGATGGCACACCATGAAGTCATACGATCTCTTGAATGTAGAGGCGTCCCAAGCTCTCTACTGAGCCTTTCTCTCTAATTGGTAGGAAGTGGGCCGACATGGTGAGTTGGTCTACGATCACCCAGATAGAGTCATTCCCTATGGATGTACGTGGAATCCCCATCACAAAATCCATGGATATCCCATCCCACTTCCACTCTGGAATCTCTAAATGCTGAACCAAGCCTGCTAGTACTTAGTGTTCTTCCTTCACTTGCTGACAAGTGAGGCATCGTGAAATGAACTCTGCTACAACCTTCTTCATACCCAGACACCAATGCTATCATCTAAGGTCTTGATACATCTTTGCCACTCCTAGATGTACCACTAAAGGGGAAGTGAAAAACTACCTCAACACTTCCTCTTGTAGTGAAACCAGTACCATGGTGTGTCCCCTGAAGACGATGACATTCTCCCCTCCTTCAGAAAATCCATCAGGTGCCTTCCTTGAGGATATCTGAGCATGTCGCATCTCACAGTAAATATCCCCACGCTGTGTCTCCCTGACTCACTGAAGAAGCAGAGGAGTGACTGTGAGAGACTAAAGAAAGGCTTCTCCATCTATATCCACAAAGGATATCTGTAATGTGGCTAGCTGCTCTGTCGCCTCTCCTAGTAGTTGAATGCCCGATCACCTACTTAGAGCATCAACTAAAATGTTCCCCTTTCTAGGAGTGTAGACTTTCTCAAAGTCATAGTCCTGGAGGAACTCGAGCCATTACCGGTGTCTTAGGTCTAGGTCCTTCTACGAGAAGACACACCTGAGACTTTGAGATTAGAGTAAACTGTAAACTGTTTGCTCAATAGACTATGTGTGTGACTAGCTATTTTTAAAGAACTCAACTACACCCTTTTTCACTTACGTTCTATAAGAGCTACTAAGATTTATCCTTTGCCGAAAAGATAAATCCGGTCTCATCCCTTGGATGAACCACGTTCTTTGCCTAATATAGTCAATCCTGACATGAACGGTACTATTTCATGCCATGGGCGACGTCCTGAGGCCTCGACGCTACTACAAAGAGATACAACTGTTACTCTTGCCTCCAAGGGTCGAGTCACACTGTCGGCAGCAGTGTGTGGTCACAGGGTCTCCTCCATTAGGAATCTCGAATGTGAGGGTCAAGTCAACGGTTTTAACCAGAACCTCTCAGTATCAACCATACGAAATGGTAGGGAAGCAAACATCACATGGGAAAGTGTCTTTTATTACTGTAGCTCATAGGACAAAGACACAAAACAACCACAAACAATGAAAACAACAAGGATAGAAGCCTCATAAACAAAGGCCTCTATACCTGGAGCTAGTTCTGCTCCTATCCACCTCCTCCCGGAGCTCGAGGCGAACTGTCCAAGGGTGGTGGTAGTAGTGCTCAGTGACTCTGATCACTATCCACTAAAGGACCTGCTCCATTGCCTCATCTACCACTCAGTTGTTGCTCAAGCTCCTACCGCTGCCTCTGTCTTGGTGGCACCTCCAACACCTGCTGATCAACTGTGTGGGGATTCGGAGAGTCACGAGCTATGTGACCCCATTCCCTGCAGGAAAAACAGACCCTCCTTCATTCTGATCTCCCTCGGCCTCAGGTTCCCCGCACCCCCGATGCCACATCTTGGGGTCATCTAACTGTTGATCTAACTCACTTGTTCCCCAATGTCATCTGCCTACTGCCTACTACTAAAGACTCTGCTATGTGTCGCCCTGCGGTGGGTCTCACTGCTAGTGTCAACTTAGCGAGAAAGCTCTCCACATGAAGGGCTCGCTCCAGCACTCCTGCCTGTGTCGGAATGCTAAGGGAGATCATCGAAGCCCTGATCTTGTGACTATGTCCCTGCTCAAAGGTTCGGGCCCAGAAGAATGGGTCTCGTACCATGTCTGTGGTGTACCACGAGAGGTCAATAAACCTCGCTGAGTATTGAGCTACTGTCATGCTGCCCTGCCGCAGGTGAAGTAACTTCTGAATCTGCACTGCACGAAGGGTTGCTGGAACAAACAACGAGTGGAAGAGACTCTCGAAATCTTTCCAAAGTAGATATGCCTCATCGTGCACCTGGAGCATCAAGCTCCACCATCTACCTACTAATGCGTGTAGAAGACTCGTGGAAAGGATCACCAAAAGGTTGGCTGGTGTCCCTACCAATCTGAAGACCCTAACAATAGCCTCCATCCAATCCTCGGCTGCCTGAGGTTCCGTCTCTCCACGGAACATGGGGGGGCCTCTGTCACTGAAACTCATGCAACGTACTCAGGAGACATGCACTCCCTGCTGCTAGGGCTGGTATTATCGGTGGCTCAGTGGGTAGTGATACCGTTAGTGCCTCTGTTGTGATGGGGCCCTACACCAAGGCCTCGTCGCTCGGTGGGATGCCATCTCGTATGCAACTCGGAACCCTAACTGGCAGCCTTCATGGGGCCATCCTGAAAAGAAACAGGTGTGCCATGGTCAAAAAGTATACTTGGTGAGCTGACTCAAAGTAATCACAAAGAAAACTTTTGAAACACACATGCAATAAGTGTTTTCTTGCACTGAGTTGGAAATAATGGGTCAGGGTCCTGGTGTATGGATATGTTGGCCGCCGCACCAACACTGGACTCCCTGTACTGAAAACCACACTCAATACTCTTAACATTATTTCTTCATAGAAAGGAATGATCAGAGTCCTGAGTTCTGCGGTAGAACCGACTCCTCTGATACCAATTTGTCATGACCCGTCCTCGGGGCCCGTGCCGTGACTACCCCAAGCCCGCCTTTCATAGGCCAGGGGCTAGCGACTAGCACCAAAGGTGTAAATCCCTATACTAGGAAGGCATTGGCTTTCTAGATGTAAACAAAACACAACATATTACGCAACTGAAGTAAGCACAAGTAAAACTATATACAAAAGTAAGTGATGAAAAGAAAGGTGGCCAGAAATACAAGCCCAACAGTGAGTACAAAACAAATGAAAGACTAGGACAATAGAAGTAATGTAAAGCAGCAACCACTGAGTCTTCCTCCTGGAATCCCACCTGAAGGGTGGATACAGATGGTATTCTCTGTACATAGGGTTCGTCTGTCCGCTCTGTGTACGTCCCGCCGAGTGGTCCACCTCCAGGTACCGTCCATCTCCACAAGTCTCTACCACAATCAGTGATGCTCGTCGTCTACATCCAACACAACATAGTGCGTTCATAGTCGTGCAGGGGTGAGTATAAAAATACTTAGTAGGGACCCCGAGACTCCTAAAGGTCTCACAGAATCCACGAAGGATAAAACACAAAGGAAAGATACAAACACTAAGTATCAACCAACTCTACTTAGGTATATGACCATACATATACCTAAGTCATCAATCCCAGTTCGGCTCCAACTCTCGAGCTCAATCACAACCCAGTCCACATAGGAAGTAAAGTCAATCAAATCGATGATAATGATTGAAAGTCAAGACTCAGCTAACATAGGTATACATATTTCGTAAAGTGATATAGATGATCAGATGCAGTCACTGATTCATATAAGCTGTCAGACCCATGTAGGATACTAGACCAGCTAAGCTGTCGGACCCACGTAGGATACTAGACCAGCTACTATGTCAGACCCACGTAGGATACTAGAATAGAAGTCAAACTGTTTGACCCACGTAGGATACAAGTATAGTAATCTTCACCGTCGAACCCATGGAGGATTCCAGTATGGTAGTCATCGTCACCGAACGCACGGAGGATTTCATTACGGTAGTCGTCATCGCTGAACCTACGGAGGATTTCATTACGGTAGTCGTCATCACCAAACCCACAGAGGATTCCAGTATGATAGTCGTTGCAATCGCAGCCAGCTCTAGGGTTTCCGCACACTGCACACTCGATTCCGGGAGGGTCCTCTCTTCAAGCCAAGGGGTCAATACATCAATTGTCACAAAGTCCAGATTTGATGTATCCCAAAGTTCTGTCTCGTCAAAATGAACCCAATGCGATAGAAAAATCTACAATCGGACGCCCGGTCTGAGAGTTATTAGCATTTTTTTCTCTGGAGGCTTGGTTGGAAATACACTCGTTCCAAAACCGGCCATTTTCCAAATTTGTCAAAAACTCACTTAGAGTATCGCAAAAGGACCACCACGACACAAGGGTCCCAATTATTTAGATAGCATGTCGATCGGACGCGTGGTCTTCGAGTTTTCACCTTTAAGTGAAAACGGGCCCGGCCCGTTATGCCCAGTGGGATGGCGGGTCGGGTCAAACCGGTTTTGGCGGGTCCGACCTGGCAGATGGTTGGACCGGCCAGGTGAAATACGTGTCCTGGACTGAGGGGCGCGGCCCGGCCCAGCCCGGCGCGACGCGGTGCGGCGCGGCGCGGCCCGATGCAATGCACCCCGGCCCGGCAGGGCGCAGTCCTGCTAGCCGCGGCTCGGCCGGCTGGCCGAGCGGTTCAAGGGGGGGGGGGGGGGGGGTGCGGCCACCCCGCTTTCCCAAACTAGTGGCGCCGCCCTCCCAACTGGCATGTCGAAGCCGGCCAGCCTTCCCGGCGCAAGCGGCCCGCTCGGGCGGGCCGCGGTCCTGTTGCGCGGCACCTTCGGGTGTCGCATCTCCTTCACCCGGCCTACCGACAAGCCAGCTGGTTCGCCGCTAAAGCGGCATGCAAAGCACGGGCCGCGGTCTTCCGCAGCATGGTGCCCCTTGTGGCATCGTGGTCTTCCTTCGGCACGGCCGACTTTAGTCGTCCGGTTCTTCTTTGGCCGAGCGGCCCGCAATTGCGGGCCGCGGTTCTTCTCCACATGGCTGGCATACGATCGCTGCTTTCTCCATTCGCCGCCACCCCTTTCCATCTCCGTCACCATCAAAATAGAAACGAGGATCAATTGAGGGTCGTCGGTCCATGTTCGTTTGGCCCGCTCCCTCTGCGTTAAGCAGTATCATAAGGCCAAAGACAAACCATGATTTTCAACGAAGAACAAGAACAATTTTAATCAATTAAAATTGTACATAATCCCCCTACGTCGGTTTCAAGAGTGGAGCACGTCAACAAGTCGCGGAAGCCAAGCATCACGGAAAATGGTGATGTCCCGCCAACTCTCAAGGGAGATTCGTAATCGTAGTCTTAAGCAACACTCCTCGCGAGTGGTGTCTTCTCCCTTGACACAGAGGAAGAAGAAAAAGGTATGAGTAGTCGCTTCATGACCTTCAAGTCATGGATCTTTCTTCGTGTTCTTCATTGGAGAAGAACACTTTTCTTTTTTTTCTCTAGAGCCTTCCCAAGATCCTCTAAAAAATTTCCCCACAAATATTTTCCAACCAAAATAAAAATAAGGATCTCCCATAATATAACATTTCCATGTATTCAAATTAATGCAAACTCTTTAATTAATTAATTGAAAAGTTTGTTTAATTAATTGAAATGGGTTGGAAAAAATTAAATGGAGTGAGGGAGGTGGAGAGCCTCCACCATTAAGAGAGAGGAGTTGTCAAAAAAAAATAAAGGTGAGTTGAATGGGGGTTTAAGGGAGGTGATGAGTTAGGGACTAATGTGGGCCCCACCTCACAAATAACCTCTCATGAGAGGTTATGTGGGTGTGGGCCCCACCAATAACCTCCCCCTTGTAGGATATAACTACCATATATAAATAAAATTATGTTCAATAATTTTATTTAATTTATTCCAATTCCCCCAAAATTAACTCTCAACCCGCATATAACGCAACTGCGGTAAAGGTCCCCTTAAGCGAATACCGACGTTGCGAGTTCATCGGTGACCTCGGATTTCAATTCCAAGCATCGGTTAAAAAGATAAAAAAAACCCGCACTTAAGTTTACTGAACATACCTGAACAAAACTTTTGAAATTGATTTCCGGCACACCGGGCCTTGGAATCCAATGCTGTCAGAAACCTCAGACTCGTAAAATTCCAAAGTATTTAAGAAAAAAGCTTCCTTGAAATTTTCGGGTCTTTACAACTATAGCAGTTGTGGGCACTGTAACCGGAATTGTAGCGGTGACATCACAATAGAAACTACTATAGCATCCCAGGTATTATAGTATCACTATTCATTGGAGGGCCATTTGGTCAAAAATATGGGCCTTCAAGGCCATGTAATGGTCTTTCATGCCCACTGGGCTTGTGGTCCATATAATGGGTTTCATGAACAATAGACCTATGAGCCATGTAATAAATAAAATAATGTTTTATTGGTGGTTTATCCCCTTAGGTGGGGTTATACCCTTCCTTTCTAGAATGTGTGTAAGGTGTGTATGTGTGTTAAAATGAAATTGTATAAAAATGTTTTCTTAAGTATACAAAGTTTTTATATCTAAATATGACATAAAATTAATTATAATGAACCTAATTATTTTATTCATAATATAAATGAACTAATTTTACTTTTAAAACAATTTTTAATAAAAATAACATTTTAAATGTCTAAAATGAAAATATAGTTTTCAATAAAAATTTGTACTTTTCAATTATCATCAAAATATCAATATTTTCATAAAATTATCAAAAATTCAATCATATATAATTGTGACATGATGATTTAAAAAAGTAAGTTTATTTTTTAAAATAAATTTTATAAAATTTGTATAAATTAATTATATTATTTTCTCAAAAATATAAAAAAACCATTTTGAGGAAAAATGTATTTTTAAAGAATAAAATGACTTTAAAAAATTTAGTACTCATTTATCATTATATTTTAATTATATAACATATTTACAATTGTTTTAAAAAAATTCATATTTGTACATATAATTTAATTGATAGGATATAACGGTATACTATACTAAGGTTTATTTAGAATTAGGGTTGTGTGAATCGAAAGATGTTGGATAAAACTAAATTTATTTGAAGAGAAGTATACCCTGAAATATTGGGGTGTTAAAATCATCACAATCATGATCCAATGGAGATATTTATGGGTAAGTTATCTCACTGTATTTTTTTATCTTCTATGTCTCATAAATAACCTAGATTATTAACCTTCCCTAAGGGGCTTGAAGAATGGGATTCCATAAAATAAAAAACATCCCTCCATTAGGTAAATGAATCATATCCATGACTTGATTCAATGAAATGGAATGAAAATATACCAAAAATATATCAATGGGATAGTCAAAGTGATGCATGTATGGGACATGAACATTCTTCTATGTCTAAAAGTATATTGGTGGCCTATCTTCCACATTTGAATGCATTTTTTATTCATGTGTTTATTTCCCTCCATTGTCTATTCTATTTGTATTGGAACCCTCCTTGTTGCTGAATCTCATTGACCACCTATTGTGAAGGTTTCCTTATTGTTTTTGTTTTCTTATTCCTCTCTCTTCGACTATGAGATGTTCTCTAAGGTGAAAAAACATGTTTGGGATCCTTGAAATATTTTTTTGATGTTTTTTCTTATCCTAGTTATTTAATTTGAGTGGGTTTATTGTATCATAATTATCATAGACCTAAATATAATCATTTTTAAAATAAAATTATATATCAGAGACTGTAGATTGTCATATATTTTATTCTTTTCTCTCTATATCCTCATCGTCATTATCTAAGACAATTAATGATACTTGTAAAAAACTAGTAAACTCAAGAATCAGTGTAATGTACACAATCTTCATAAAATTCATAAAGTATTTCCATTTAATTGATGATAGTAGTGGTATGAAAAGCCCATGAAATTTTAATTCCACAATAATCTCTAGATCAATACATAAGAAAATTTTGATAGTCATTATTGATGGATTTTTTTACAATATAATATTCTCAAAAATAGTGAAAGAAATCCATTTCAATTCCAAATTTATTGTTATATAATCTACATATAGAATGAAGTACATAAATAAATGTATATAACTCAATTTATTTGTGCTCTACCTCATTGTAGTATAATTAAGGGAGATTACTAAGAAACAACACTAGGGATATTTCCTCCATCAGTAATACACCATCCACTAGAATCCATGTATACTATGTGAGGACCCCTTGGATTTAAAAAAGGTTTTATAACTCCCTCTTATTGAATATAAATTTAAAATATGTAAGAAAAAATTATTGTCTTGTAATAATAGTCTACTATCCTTATCGGTAGAAAGGATGTCATCCCTTATATATCCTCACTTCAATTAATGAAAGAGATCAAGAACCACTACCAATTCTCAGACGCCGCCATACATTACTCATAATATATACCCTTTCATTACTTATTATCATTGAACATCTCATTGATCATATAAAATTTTCCAAGATATAAATGAATCATAACTAAAGATAAAACATTTAGGAAATATGGAAGCACGCCAAACAATGTTATATTACATATTATAATCCATAGTTATATGATATGAAACAATGTAGGAATCTCAAGATTATCATATCATACCATATCACTTCATGTAATACACATTATATCCATATCATAAATTAATATATATTTGTTTCATACAATATGATTCAATATACTAAAGTGTATATTCATCAATTACCACATAAACTAAAATCTCTTAAGGTTGTTTATGAAAAACATCAAAACACATTTTTAACCCATTCAAATTGCATTAGATATAGTTTTTTAAAATCTATTAATCTAGAAAAAAACATTTCCTAAGATTTAATCCTTATTCTAAGGCCTAACTATGTGATTGTACAAGCCTCAGTAGTGTGGGAAAAAATATGAATTATCCAATTTATAGAATAAATAATATAGTGTCCTCTATAAAAACATCATTGAAACTCAAGATACAATGGTTTCTAGGGTGATCGTGATCAAATAGACTCATATCTTCATATAAATATATCCATAGTAGTATTTATTTAATACACTATATTTATACCTATATAATTCCTTTTTCCACAACATCAGGTTACTGCTAGATATAGAACATGTTAATATAATATTGGTCAACTCATACAATCATTATTATCTAACATAGACTAACCAATTAAAATTAATACATTACATGTCATTCATACCAGTATCTGAGAAAAAATATTTTACTCAACTAATTATTGAAATTAATTTTTGTATTATAGTTCAATCACGGACCCAGAAGTATTTTCTTTTGACACTAGTAGACAAATATCCACTTGGTTAAAATTAACTAGTTACAAGATCAACAATATACCGAACAAACCCCTAATTATCTTATACTTATGGATGGTGTAAAAAATTTATCAATGTATAAAGGTTCACATACTATGTATCTTTTCAAGCTTAATAAATAATGATTCGATATTAATTATACACCCCTAAGTACATTAATGATTGTATAACATTAAATGTGATATACATTCATGGTTCACTCTTGTAAATAATACCTGACTTATTGTCTCATGAGTCTTCTCTATATAATATATGAGACTTATACTCACACTTATTTTAACATATTATTATAAACCATAATAATTTTTTATTATCTTCTATTAGGTTCAACCGAAAGACATAATTTAGGTGGATTTTATCTTTCAATAATTAGTATTTAATATATGAATCCATGAATGAATGATAAATAGAAAACACATTTATTATACAACCATGATACATTTTAAAAACACTACATAAAATATCTCATGTGTATAATAACTAGTGACTTAATATAACCCTCATGATTTTTCTATGGTAATGATTTTATTAATGGATCTGGTTCATTTTCATCTATATCCACCCACAAGATCTTTTCATCACTACACACAATGATTTATTGATTGAGGTGATATTTTGGATATATTTGTTTGGTACTTTAGTGATTTAATGGACCATGCCTTCCTAGACTATTAATTTTTCATTTTTGGGTGTTTGTGGTGTTTCATAGGTGGATTGAGGAGGTTCCATGGTGGTTGGTGTAGAAACATAGGTGTTATAGTAAATTCACATAATGAAAGGTTTACATGATATGAATTGGGGTTTCATTTATTATGTATTCGATTGTATTTATGGATGGTATACAGATTATGGGGTAAACCCATGAAACAAATTCACTTCATGTAAGTAATTCACGATGTGTAATTAAATGAAAGACACGGAGAAATGATTTTTAGTGGAAGTTTTAATTTTCAAAAACCTAAGGATTTCACATCTGGAATGGGTTACATGACATGAAAGTGTCATAATTCTTTGTTTTAAATAATTGTTTTACCAATTTTATTTATTATGTCATGGATTCCTTCTCTATCATTTTTGGTGAACCCTAGGAAATTTTGGCGGATCTTCTGACCCCCTCCCATCGCTTTGATCCATTGGTTCGGGTGGTTGTTTTTTGGTGATCCAAAGTGATCTATTCTACTTTAACAATGGTTTTATTTCATTCTTCTCTAGGGTATTTTTTGTGGTGATGTTTTTTTGGTTTGGGTTGTGAGTTGGGATTCCTTTTAATAACCCTTGACGTAGTGTAGGTTGATCCATGGATTTTTAATGTGGTTGTAGTTTATAAGCATTTATTCTTCTCCCTACAATTCACATCAAGTTGGGGAATCTTCTTTGAGGTAGGTAATCCTTAATTTATCACTTTTTTTAATCATTCGGAAGGGTTTTAGTATTTTTTTTCTATGTTATATGGTTTTTTATGGCCTAATCAAGATAAATTAGTCGGTTAATTTAAATTGATGGGGGAAGAGGAAGGATTAATATTCCTTTATTGCTTTGATATTATTGTGATGTTGTGTTTTTATATGATGAATTCCCCATTAAAAGTCATGGTTATTGGGATCCTTTTCATGCTATGTAGTTTTTGTGATATGCAAATCCTGTTTCATATTGTTGTGATGTCACACCAAAATGAAAATTGGGTAACCACTTATATTTATATAATAAAATTATTTCCCCTGGATTTATGTATTGTGTTATAACACCCGAAAAATAAAGTGAAACATGTTAAAATCCCCTTTGTTAAATCTGTAAAATGATATTGGATGTGTTTTGATGTGTAGTCATGTTGTGGGGTGACAATGTGTGGTTACGATGTGGTGTGGGTGATATGTGGTTCATTTGATCATGATTTTAGGGTAGTGAGGTGATGGTAAATTTTCCATACTTTTGAGGAGGGGAGGTGATGTTTTGGTTGTCCATGCTTTTGGGGTGGTGAGGTGATGGTTTGTTTGGGCATGATTTTAGGTTGGTGATGTGATGGTTTTTTTGCCAAGATTTTGGGGAAGCAGGGTTCTGGCTTATTGGTCATTCTTTTAGTGTCGTGAGGTGATGGTTTTTTTGTCATGATTTTGGGGATTTGGGAGGATGGTTTGTTTGTCCATGATTTTGGGGTGATGAGGTGATGGTTTTATGGGTATGATGAGCTTCATCTGTTAATGATTTCATTATTATAGAATATTGGGTAGTGATGGAATAATTATTTAATAATGATTTAAATGGTTTGGATTTTATTTGGTTAATGGGATGAAACCAACTAATGAAAAAATAAATGATGGTTTTTGTTGATAAATGTGTTTTCTACTTAATAATAAAATCAATGGTATGGAAAATAGAATTGGGGGGGTGTTGTGATATGTTTTTGTCATTTTTGTGGTGTTATGTATTTAGAGGTGTCCGAAAAAGTGGGAATGTTGTGAGTTGGAATGTGTTTTTTTGTGAACCCACAAGTTGGTCTTATGTATTGATATATATATATATATATATACTTGTATATTCCTTGTGATTTTTATATGAACCCACTCATGTCAAGAACTATGTACCGACACCCATATTTTTATACAATTGGTGTTTTTTCCATCATCTATATGATGATTATGAATGGATGGATAATCACTATTTTCCAATCTCTCTTCCTAGTGAGTATATATGAATAGGCTATGATGGTTGGAGGGGTGTTAGTTCACTAGGTGATGGCACTAGTTTTTTTCAGTGATATGTGATATGACCATGTTGTGGGGTAGTGGATCGAGTTTTTTTGAGTTAGATGTGATATGGTCTTGTGTTGTAAGAATTATGGTGGGGATCATGCATGATAAGAGGAGTCCACGAGGTTGATTTCCTTAATGTTAATTACACCCTACCACTCTGATTATGGTTTTGATGTGATAGAGCAGGTGTCTGTAGGCAAAATAATATGTGACCGTGTTTTGTGGTGATGGACAGTGTGTATTTAGGCATGATGTTATGTGACTGTGCTTGTGGGTAAGAACTATATTTTATTTGGAACATATGGGAGTGACAGGACATAAAACATTGGAGTGTGAGAGTAGATAATTAGTGGGAAAAGTGTGTGGGTTACCCTTTATTGATATGCTTCTTATTATGTTATTATAAATGGATTGCATTATTTGGTGAGGATTAATTGGTGAGATTGGGATGGATAGATGACATGGTTAGGTGTTTTTAGTTCTTTTATTTACTCATGGGTGCATTAGTATGATTTTTTCACATGTTTATGAGATAATTTTTTTCTATTGAGTATACTTGTATGCTCAACCTATGTATATAAAGTGATTTTCAGGTTTCCAAGAGGATTATGTTAATCACACTAGATAGTAATATATTGGAACTTTTTGTACATTTGATGTGTGATTTCTTTATCTTCGATTTTTGGTATATTCTTTTGGATACATTTACCTATGTCGGTTTTATTTATACATTCATTGTGGGATGGTTTTGGTTTCTTTTTATATTATTTCATGGAGTTTCTTTTGGGTGGTTTTTCTTATCCATGAATCCTATATTATTATAGAGGGTAATGCCTCCCATTTCCTAAGATTTTTATACCCTCAGTGTGAGTCTCCTACTTGGGTCCTACTAAAGGTGGGACTCAGGTGATCATTATCTCTCTCCCTCCATTGTGGTATCATCGGTGGGAGGGTTCATGATAAAGTGGTATCAAGGGATGAAATTTGAGATATAGGATGGGGTTTCGAGTTATGAATAATAAGGATTTCATGGGATGGTATATAAATAGTTTCAATTTAGCTCAGTGCATGAAATAAGACATGGAGACCAGCTACGAAATAGGAATTTAAGTCCCCCCTTATCCGATGCATGGGCTCTAAGCTTCTTGAATGACCAAGTGATGTGGAAACATTTTCATGGTAGACATCTAGTAGAGGTGCATGCATTAGAATAACTTTTCTTCCTATTTGAGTTGGTTTGTTTTAGGAATATAAAAATTTATAAATTGAATTAAAATGAATCTAAATAAAATTTCACTCTACTTGGATTAGAATATTCTTGGTTTCCATTAAGCTATGTATCCTAGGAATCATCTACATGTTTCATATGAAGTTAAGGTTCAACATGCTAATCTGGTTGATCATCGTAGTGTTGACCCAACATAGGAGGACGGGTCAGGGTAGTGGGCATTACATGCTTTTCAGTGGTAGGCTTTGGTGAAGCATGAGGTCAGTGTTTTGCATGTGGAGATAGTGAGCTGGCTGGTGGAGCTCGAGATCACTTTATGTTTGATCCAGGAACCAATGGGATATTGGATCCCTTTGGTAGTTATTTCTATGTGGGGAGTTTAACATCATTAGATGTCTCTATATTAGGGTGAGAAGAAGGTGGTATATGTTTCATCGGTTGACATTCATAAATATTTTAGGGCATATTTCATTTCATCAACCATGAATGAAGTGAAGAGGTAGGATATTGTTTCTCTTTAGCAGGGGAGTATTTCAGTGTGGGAGTTAGGAATCATGTTCAATGATATTCTATGATTTTCCACAAATCATTTTTTAGATGAAGAGTCTCATGTGATATGTCTTCAAGAGGAACTCTATACTTTTATCTAGTATGCAGTTACACCTTTTAAATTAACAACATGTATTGTGGTTTAGAGGAAGGAATAGGTTATTGAGAGGATGCACTTGCAGAGAGGTTTATCGTGATAGAGGAACCAGCAAGGCTCCTCAACAAGCAAAGTTTTCAGTGGAAGGTCTTAGGACCCAGGACATTCAAGGTTTGGATCAGAAAAGAGTCGACCTATGAAGCTTCCCTTTCGGCCTTCTAGGGATAAAGGTGTCCATTGTTTTCTTAGGGATATCATGCCAGTTTTTTTTTCTATATGGGAATCATGGAAATCACCAGAATCAATGCCTATTGGTTCTTTGATATTTTTTTGGTGGAGTAAGATATTTTTTGTTCCATCCTTAGTAGTAGTTTCCTGTGAGATCATTTGAGCAACAGGGTTAGGCATACGCTTCACCAAGGGATAATGGAATGGGTAAAGGCCAACGTCAGTAATTTTCTCATATTTAAGGACCTTAAACCATTCATGGTCCTAGAGGTGGTCATCGTTAGAGTGATAGAGGATCTGGGAATAGTAAGTTACATGCAATGTAGGCAGTGATGCTAGAGGGTCTAGATATAGTTCAAGGTATGATTATTTGATCGTCTATAATTTTTTTTCTTTTCATGATTCAAGATCATTGCGGTGATTTTTTCTCTATATTTGGTCTATGTATTGGTATTAGGCATAGATAGGTTTTAGTTTACATGATGTTATTTATGCTTGTCAAAGGTTAGGATTCCTTGTTTAATGTGTGTTGGGGGTGTAGACTAATGATGGGGCCACATCAGTCTCATAGGGATATTTTATTACTATAAATTTGGTTATATGATATTATATCAGGAATTTATTGGTTGTATTCTATTTTTGATGTTATCAACTACTTCTGGAGGAGATTCATATTCTTGTATGTGGAAAGAAAGTGTCTGGTTTTCATTGGCGAGTAGGGATGTGAGGTGGGCATTCAGTATGTTGAGCTTATTCATTCTTTGATGGTGGGGTTATTAGTATAAACAAGGGTTGGGGGTATTCCCAGGGTTTTGGATGTGTTCCTAGATGTTTTCCCACAAGAGGTTATGACACTGCCTTCTCAATGCATCGTTGGGTTTGGGATAGAGTTACAGCTAGGAAAATCTCTAATTTTGATGTCTCCCTAATGAATGGCACATATAGATTTGTATATGTAGAGGTTGTAGTTGGATGATCTAATGAAGAGGGGATTCATCTGACCCAGTGTGTCATCAAGGGGTTCTCTAATATTTTTCTCTAAAAAGGTGGATGGTATTATGAGGTTCTTTATAGACTACTAGAGGTTGAATCAAGTGACGGTCAAGAACTTTTATCCCCTTATAAGGATAGATGGTCTTTTTAACAAGTCGATATGGGCGATTTGTTTTTCTAATATTGATCTATGGTCTGGATATCAAAATTTGAGTGTGAAGGTTGTTGATATACCAAAGAATTCCTTCAGATTTAGGTATAGGGACTTAACATTTGTAGTATTATCATTCAGTGTTATGAATGCTCCGGTTTTGTTCATGGGAGTTATGAAATTTGTGTTCCATGAGTTCTTGTGCCATTTAATCATTATATTCATTGATTATATCTTGATCTACTCAAAGTTAAATGGGGATCATAATGGTCATATAATAACTATTTTATTGGTCCTTCAACACCACCAACTTTATGTAAAGTTGTCCAAGTGTGAGTTATTGACAAAATAGGTTCATTTACATGGTCATTTAGTGTGTCAACAATGAGTGTTAGTGGATCATTAAAAGTTCAAAGTAGTTTTTCTTGTGCATCACCCAAGAACATGGTATAGGATTTTTATATTCTTGGTATTTCAAGATATTAACAGATGTGTGTGTCTAATTTATCTTTAGTTGGGGCCCTATTGAAATATTTTACCTATAAGTGTCATAATTTTGTGTGGATTGATCAGTTTCGTGTAGTGTTTTGTTACCTAATGGAGATGTTGGTCAGTAATCTGGTGCTTTTTTCCTATAGAGGGTGTGGTGTTTGAGGTGTTTTGTGAAACTTACTATCTAGGATTGGAATGTATGTTGATGTAGCATATGGAATTTATCTCTTATTATCTAGGTAGTTATGTCCCCATGATTTTAAATATTTCACCCATGATTTGGAGCTAGCAGTAGTTGTGTTTTTTCCAAATTTTTGGCATCATTACCTCATTTAAGAGCACTTTATGGTCTTTACATATGATAAGAGATCGAGGTATATATTTTCTTAGCATAATATGAATCTGTGGAAGTGGAGGTGGATGATGCTTCTTCAAGATTATGATTTTTGGGATCTCTTACACCTTAGGAAAGGGGATTTTTGTTGCCAATTATTTGAGAATGAAGTTATGGAAGGATTTTTTTTCCGGATTATAGGGATTTTTTTAATGGAATGGAGGAGTTGGAATACTTACACTTAGATGAAAGTATAGTTGATGGTAGATGTTTATTGTTTCATATTATGGTGCAATATTATTTTATGAAACAAGTGTTGGAGTATTTGTGTAGAGACTCATACTGATAGGTGATGCATGATCGAGTTTCCCATGCTGATTCTATAAAGGTTTGATCGAAGGATGATCGGAACTTGATGTTATTTCTTTTGAGGTTTTATGTTTTAGTATTGATGCATTAGGGAGTCCTATGTGAGTTTCATAGATCACATTTTTTGAAAATCCTAGGAGTATCCAATAAGACCATGGATTGAAAATGCATTTTTGGGGGCTTGGGATGAAACGATATGTGGTAGATCTTAGGGAAAGGTGTTTGGTTTTCCAATATTTAAAGGCCATGCATCATGTTCCCAGTGGCCTATTATAGACTTTGGATGTTCTTGAGTAGAAATGGGATGACATTTCAATAGATTCCATCATATTATTACCCTGAGATAATGGATATTGTGATGTTATCTGCATAATCAGGGATCGGTTGATGAAATTGGCACACTTATTAGTAATCAAGAAGTTATTAATAGTGGATTATTTTGATATGGGGTATGTGGATGTGTTTCTGTGGTTTCAAGGGGTTATAAGAATTATTTTCTTGGATCGGGATGCATGTTTTACCTCATTATTCGGTAGGGTATTATAGATTTTTTTGAGCACTCAGTTATGCCTTGTCACTTATTTCTACCCTTAGATAGAGAGGTAGATAGAGAATACCATTGACATGCTGGAGGACATGTTTTGTGTGTGAATATTCAACTTCAGTGAATTGTGGGTATAACAAATTCCCTTTTTTTGTTTTCATATAATAACATCTATCATGCATCCCTCAGCATGGTCTTATTAGAGTATTTTTATGAGCAGCCCATTACATATCCATTGTACTATACAAGGGTTGGGGAAGTAGTAGTTCTTGGTCCTGATTTGATGTAGAGCATGATGGAGAAGGTTCAACTTGTTTTTGAGAGGATGAAAGTAGCGCAGGACTAGAAGATGTCTTATATCGATCATAGTAGGAGGCCCTTGGAGTTCAAGGTTGGGGACCATGTGTTCTTGATGGATTCTTCTCAATGTGGTATTTGAAGGTTTGGTAGGAGAGTAAGCTTTCTCACATGATTTTTGGACCCTTTTTGGTTCTAGGGTGAGTTGGTGAGGTGTTGTATTGCTTTGTGTTGCCACCGTGGTTAGAGAGTATCTACGATGTCTTCCGCAACTCTAATCTTTATTAGTATATTCATGATAACTCTCATTTCATTGACTAGGGAGAGTTGGATATCGAGGATGAAGATGACACAAAATTTGTGGAGCATCCCATAGAGATATAGGGTCATCAAGAGAAGGTGCTGTAAGGATAGACTATCCCATAATTTCATGTGATGTGGAGGCATGGTGGCCTAGAGGAGATTAATTGGGAGTGAGAGACATATATTTGTGCCCAGTACCCAGATCAATTTTGAGTGTTTCCTTACTCTTTTTTTCTTTTGATGTGATGTTTGGATCTTTCTATACAATGAGTTTTTCTACTTTCTTGATGTATGATATGTGATAAAGTTATGACATATGAAAATGGGAGGATATGATTCCTAATCAAGAGAAATTATACTACGATGTGATTAAACCCATTTAGGTGAGTCAGTATTTCCCAGAGAAAGTAGTATATAGACATGGAGGATAGAATTCCCTAATTTGTGTGCTCAGGGTGGTGTAGTTTTCTAGTTATAGGGGTTATTGGTTTGGGTTGTATGTAGGTTTAGATGGTTTTGTGGTGATTTAGTTGTGTGAAAGGAGGTGGTTTGTCGATATTTAGTGTGATTTGGGGCCATTTGGTTTTTCATGTTTAGCTAGTGGTAGCGTTTAAGGTATAATGATATCCTTAAGTTGTATTTCACAGGGTAGTTTTTCATACCCCTTTCCTTTTAGGATTAGTAGTGGATTCTCAAGGGTTAGAATAATTTGAGAGGTATCTAATGTAAAGTTTTTTTCCTTCATGGAACATTAATTTTATATTTTAAGTTGTTTAAGGTATTTCATTGGTGGCTTGAGAAGGTTTTGTGGTTGTTATATGTGCAACGGATCTATTGTAGGGAATTCCTGTTGTTAAAGGTTTATATGACGTGAATTGGTGTTCCATGGATTTTGTAGCCATCTGGATTCATGTTTTGTATGACTATGACAGGGGAAACTCATGAAATGGATTCACATTGTCAAAATAATTCATGTAATGTAATTAACAGGAAAGTCTGTCAGGGGGAAAAATCCCCTGACCATTTATTAAAAAAAGAAAAATAGAACAAAGGGCCGAGCAGTTCCAAAATCACAAACCCATTCAACCAAAAATTCCACATTCAAATTTCAAGAAGTCCGCCAAAATCCACCTCGAACCACGATCAGATCCACCGCAATCCAAAAAGAGGGTACCTCGAATCCCGAGACAGGACATGTCTCATCCATCCGCCGTCGCCAGAACCTGTCAACCTCACCATTCACATCGTGAATGGGTTACACAATGTGAAAGTTCAAGGATTTTAGGTTTTAAATTATTTTTTAGAGTATTTTATTCATTCGTTCATGGATTCCATCTCTCTCATTTTTTGTGAACCCTATGTAATTTTTAGGGATCATCTATACCTTCTTTCTTTGATTCAATCCTTTGGTTCTGGTCATTGTTTTTTGTCGATCCATAGTGGGTGATTCTCCTTTCCTTATAGGTTTCCTTCATTATTCTCTTGTGGATTCACTATGGTGATGTTTTTGTGATTTTTTCTGTGAGTTGGGATGAATTTTTATAACCCTTTATGTGGTTCAGGTTGATCAATGTGTTCTGCATCAGGTTGTGGTTTACGGAAGTTTCTTCTTCACCCTATGGTGCACAGTGATTTGGAAAAGTTCTTTTGAGGTAGTAAATCCCTCAATTATCGCTTTTGTGCATCTTGTGGGAGGATTTTACTCTTTTCTATCTATGTGAGATGTTTTTTATGGCCTAATAAAGAAAAATTAATTATTTAATTAAAATTTATGTGGATGTGGAATTATTTGAATTCTTTTACTACTTTGATTTTATTGTGATGTTTTGTTTTTATGAGTTGAATGCCTTATGAAAAATCATGGATATTTAGAACCATTTATTGCACTGTATTTTTTTATATGGAAACATTATTACATTTTGTTTTAATATCACCCCAAAATGTAAATTTATAAACCACTTATTTGTGTTTAAAAAATGTTTTCCCCTAGAATTGTGGTTTGTGTGATTACACCCCAAAAATAAATTGAAATGTGATAAAATAAATCTATAAAATGATATTTTATTTGTTTAGATGTGTGGATATATTTTGGGGTGGATATGTATGGTTGTGATTCTATGTGAGGTGATGTGTGGTTCATTTGGTCTTAATTATAGGTTTGTGATGTGATGGTTGTTTGGTCATGCTTTTGGGGTGGTGGGGTGATGGTTTGTCTGGCCATGATTTTGGGGCGGCAAGGTGATGGTCTGTTTGTTCATGGTTTTGGGGAAGTGAGGGTATGTCTATTTTTCTTTGATTTTTGGGTAGCAGGGTGATGGTTTGTTTGACTTTTCTTTTGGGGAAGCAAGTTGACTATTTTTTGCCTTACTTTTCGGGTGGTGAGGTGATGGTTTGTTCGGTCGTGCTTTTGGGGAAGCAAGGAAATGGTTTGATGGGGATGATGAGTAGATTATAATAATGGTTATGTTATGCTATAAGATTGGGTATTGATGGAATAATTATTGAAATGGATGGGGTTTACTTTGTTTAATGGGAAGGAACTTCCTAATGAAAAAATAAATGATGGGTTGTGTAGTTAAATGTTGATGATGCTTAATAGCTAAAAGAATGGGATAGATAATGGAAATGGTTGGTGGTGTGAGATATGACTTGTGGTTTGTGTGTTGTTATACATGTATAGGTGGTTGTGAAAGTGGGGATGTTTTGAGTTAGTATTTTTCTATGAACCCATAGGTTGGGATTCTATGTGGATATATGTATATAGTTGTATATTACTTGTGATTTTTATACCCACCCCACTCACATCAAGCACTATGTTCCAAAAACCATATTTTCGCATGGTGTGAATTTTTCATAGCATCTTAGTGACGAGGATGGATTGTTAGATACTGACTCCTTCTCGTTCTCTCTTTTAGGTGAGTAGATATGCATAGGAGAGATGTGATATGACCATGCTATGCGGAAGTGTCCCAAGTGTTTTTGAGAAAGATGTGATATGTTCATGTTGTGGGGAGTCTTACAGTGGGGTTCATTCATGGTAGGAGGAGGGAATGAGATTGATTTACTTCATGTTAATGATAACCTACTACTCTAGTTATGGTTGTGATGTGATGGACTAGGTTTTTTCTAGAGAGATGATATGTGATCCTGCTATTGGAGAGTTCCCAAGGTGTATGTGGTCATGATGTGATGTGAGCGTTCTTGTGGGGAAGTGGTATATTTTATTCAAAAGATATTTGAGCACAAATCCATATGAGTTTGGAGTTTTTGAGCGGAAAATCCATGGAAAAGTTTTATGGGGTTCCCTTTATTGATATGCTTCTTATTATGTTATTATACATGAATTTTTTTAATTTGGTGAGTATTCCTTGGTGAGATTGGGATGGATAGTTGAAATATTTAGGTGTTGTGGGTCCTTTTGTTGGCTCATGGGTGAATTAGTACGCTTCATTCACATGTGCATGTGAGGCTTTCATTTTCCTACAAAGTATACTTATATGCTCACCCTATGCATATAAACTGATTTTCAAGTTTCTAAGAGGATTATGTGTATCGTTCTAGATAATACTAGATCTGACATTTTTGGATAGTTGATGTTTCATTTATTTATCTTTTCTTTTTGTTGTTTACTTTGGGAGACTTTTACATGTTTCAGTTTATTTTATACATGCATTATGGGATGGTTTTGGTTTCTTTTTATATTATTTCATGGAGTTTCTTGTGGATGATTTATCTTATCTCCCGATCCTATATTATCTAACAAGGTAATTCATTGCATATCATGAGAATTTTATACACTCTATTATAGTCTCTATCCCAAGGCCTAGTTGAGATGTGTCTCATGGTTCATTATCTATTCACCTTCATTATCATATCATTGATGGGAGTTAGTTGTGATAGGTGAGATTGGGGTTCTATGTCCTGATAAATGTGTCCATTATTATCATATTAAAACTTAATTGCTCCCTAAATGTTAGGAATCACCCCAATTTATGAAATGAACTTCTTGATATAAACGATTTCTTTTATTTAATTTGATCGAGAAATGTACACCACCTCTATTATTCATTATTATATAATAGTCTCTTTGGAGCCCTTTCACCCCACTATTGAGGTAAAACACAAAAAAACATATTGAGATCATATATAGTATATATTAGTATGGAACCTCACATAATCTTAACCCCTTACAATGAGATCATACTAATCTCCAAAGACTAAGAACAAATATTTAGTCCTCATTAATTACTTAAGGATGTTATTAAAAAAATATAGACTCTCAACAAGATTAAATTGGTATCTACTTATTATTATTAAATAATAAGTGATATTTAGTTGATTACAAAACATGAAATAAGTTTTAAATATTATAGTCGACACATAAATAATAATATAAATCCTTTCTAAATATTTAGTTAAATCCATAATATTCCAAAGGTTTATACCATGAAACATTGTTAATGGAAAATTCCTAGAGTTCTTCAAGCTAAACCTATTTACTAATTTATCAATATATATGTTTTGACTCAATCCAAGAAACCTCTTTGATTTATCTCTATATATCTTAATACCTAGAATATAGTCTTCTTCACCCATTTATTTTATTATGAAGCAGTTTCCCAAAAACATCATTAAAAAATGTAAAGTCATTATATCATTTTGAATGAATATTATGCCATCTATATACAACACTAGAAATACTACTACACTACCACTAATGTATTTGTGTACACAAGAATAATTTGTGTTCTTAATGAAACTAAACTCATCGATTAGATCATAAAATTAAATGTTTCAACTTTGAGAATTTTTATTTAATTTATAATTTGACCAATATAAATTTCATACCTTAACATACTCATTTGGTACATTAAACCATCCATGTTGTATCATATACATATCCTTGACTAAATTTCTAGTTAGAAAAGTGGTTTTGATATCTATTTTTTGTATCTCATTATCATAATGAGTTGTTACGGAAATGAACATCTGAAATGACATTATCATTGAAACTAAAGATAATTTTTCTTCATAGTTAATACAATGAAATTTTTTGTAACTTTTATCTAATTGATAACCTTTTTGGTTAGGCACTCTACCATCCAATAAATGTTTCTTGTTGAAAACCAAATTTCACTTTATGGGTGTCATCCCTTTAGGTTCATCCACCAAGTTCTAAACTAGTTTAGTGTATATGGATTTTATCTAATTTTTTATGGATTATAACCATTTCTAAGAATTAGAACTCTCAATTTCCTTTATGTTGGTCATAGTTTCATCATTTATGAACGTTACTTTACCTCCATTTTGTATAAGAAATTCATATATCTTAGGATCCTAACAAATCCTACTATACCTTAGAGTTTCTTGTGTAATATGATTTGGTTCTGTTTCCATAACCTCTTATGGAACCAACTCACTTTCCACCTCTATAATAATTCATATTTTTTAAGTATAAACATATTTAAGTTTAAATTTCCTCCAACCAACACCTCATTTAATAATTTTCAAAAAATAATCATTTCATGTCATAAACACTTTGTTATCAATAATATTATAGAAATAATATCCCATAGTCTCTATGGGAAAACCAAAAAACAATCACTTTTCTAATTTGGGGACAAGTTTTTCAATAAACATACATAATATGTATGCTTCACTTCCCCAAATCCTTATGAAAAAAAATTGGATTCTTCCTTGTACATATATCATATAGTTTATTTATGGCTACTTTATATGAAATACGATTAAGTGGGACTGAAACAATTTACATAACATATACCCATAATGATATAGGAAGATCACATAAGCTCATTATTGATCAAACCATATCTAACAAGGTATAATTACGTATCTTTGATACAAAATTTAATTATTTAATTCTAAGAGGTTTGGGTTGTGAAAAAAAATCATAATATCTCAGATTATCAATGGATTCTTGGCTCATGTATTCACAAGACCCCCCCCCCCAATCTGACAAAATAATGTTCATAACTTTGAAAATTTGATGTTATACTTCATATTTTTACAACTTTAACTTTAAAAATGATTAAAATTTGTGTCTAATTGGAAACTTATAACATTATCAACTAAATTCAACAATAAAGGTCAAAAAGTACCTATACCCACCACATTATTGAGCACTATTTGGTCCACATACATCACTATGTATTAGATCTAATAGTTCACTATACTTCTCACCTTTTTTACTAAAATTTATTTTGATCATTTTTTCTAATAAAAATGATTCATGTGTGTCAAATGATTCATAAGAAAATAATTCCAATAATCTAAATCTAAAGATTCTTTGTATGTGTTTCTAATTTATATAAACAAGTAAATAATTCCAAACATAAGTGGTGTTAGAATCAATATTCACCATCTTTATTTAATGTATTAAATATAATTACATGTATCAAAAATATATAAACCATTTACTATATTTATAATTCCATAAAATTTTCCAAACATGTATATATAGAAACTCATTTTTTTTAATAATGAAAGATAGTATTTTCTTATCTAAAATATATTTAGAAATAAAATTTAAATTTATGGGTGGAAAATAAGAATATGTTTCTAATTTTAGAATCAATCCACTAGGTAGTCTTAGATCATATTTTCTAACCTCCAATGCATAAAATCATTCCCCATTTATAATATATAGATCTACTTATACTTTTATCAATTTTATCCAATTTCAAAGTATGTTTATTAATGAAAATGTGTGATGCATACTTAGAATATAATTCCCATTAATCAAAATTATATAAATTAATTTCTATAATATTCACATAAAAATTATCAAAATGATTATTTCTAAGAACTATTCCAAAACATATACTACAATCTAGAATTTTATTATAATCCATAGATATAATAGATATCAAATTGATAATCATGATGGATGTTATAATCTATAACAAAAAAACCTATGGATGAGTATCATCTTTTATAAATTTTCATCAAGTACTTTTAATGAATATACTCCCACTAAAAAGATAAACTCAAAAATCATTACCTTTAGTGGTCCATGATCTATATTTCACTATGTTTTGAGTCCATTTTAGTGTTCCTATAAAATAGTATTTGTTTAGGTATTCCATCATTCCTATATAATCACATAGTATTCTTAGATAGTTGAGTTGAAAATATTTTGACCATACCCATCATATGGGAAAACTCAACTTTACTCCTCTTGTGTCTTATCTCAAAGGGTTTCCCAATTAAGTGTAGCCTAAAGCTCAAAGAAATATTTGGTTACCTAACTCTTAGTGTTATCCATTTTAACCAGGATATACAAAAGCTAATACATTGTAACCCAACTTTATAATGAACCTTCCAGGATGGATGATCAAGGTATTGACATGTGTTTACTTTGGAAGGAATATCACACTTATTATTCAAAGAGTTTATTTGGTCTCACCATTTTGATATTCATATTCATATTACACATGAATATTGTATTTCAGGAAATATTTATTATTTAATTTTTTATTCCTATATGTATGCATACTTCAATAAATTTTATTTTTTAATCACTATTCCTTATACAAAATTAAGATATCAAGTCATATAAATGTGTAAGTCGTTACATAACTCATAGTTTATGTTACTCACTCAAAAATAGAATATGGTTATATCTACATATATCCAAATGAATAACATTCATAAGGTACATGAAACAATTTCATGCAAAGTTTTGTAATTAGGTGAAACTAAAACACCCATGAGAAAGAGTATGGTGTGACAACTAGTCACATCCACTTTTTTAGACACAACATAATACCCTGTGATATTGAGAAATTCTAACACTAATCCCCACTTCCCATGTTTCAATACTCATAAGTGATTTTAAATTCCATCAAAGTTATAACACTAAAAATGTATAAAATATGGTCAACCTCTAAATTGATGCTCATCACTTCATAACAAACCATAGTCAAGGTAGTATAAAACTCAAACTTATATTTTCATAACTTTCTTATAATATAGGGATTGAAAATATTATAACTATAAATATATCATATAAATTAATGAAAATATAATACTCACATCACATAAAAATTTTATATACATTAATATTTAAATATCAATAAAGTAAATAAATGAAAATTTCATTTATTTATTAAACTATAGATATTCATAAAAAAAATTCACATTACATTTAGGTATAAAAATATTCCATTTATAATGCTTAACACTTATCCATTATAAACAATTTGTAAATGGTAATCGTTTTACATAAATTAATAAAAATTTAGTTTTGAATTGTATAATATTTTATGATATATACCCTACAGTATGTTTCAATTGAAGTCACGGCATATGATTGGAACTATCACTGGCAGTCTATTATATCTTATGATATGTGTTGTCATATAGATTTGTCCAATACATGAACCATATCACAATATATGATATTTTTTATATCACTATTATGATATGATTATTTATTTTACAAAAACTACACTACCAATCACAGCCTGTGATAAATATAATCATATATGATAGCTCAACATAACATACATTATAACCTGAAAAAACATTGAATCAAACCTTATAATATCATATATCATATATAAAAAACTAAAAATACAAAAAGTAGTATTTATTTATTTCATATCACATTTTAAGAAATAGAAAATTGTATCGTACAATATATATATTCTTTATAAAAATTTTATGAAATCATGTTGATTCCATAGTGAAGACAGATTTGATACCATTGATGGATTTATTTCAGAATAGTACATGCATAAAAATAGTTGAAGAATACTATTTTATTGTCAGATTTATCAATATTGAATCAATATACTAAATTAATAAAATAAATAAATTTGCATAACTCAAGTTTATTGTGCTTCTTCTTGGTGGATTATGAATTAGGGATATCACTATGCAACAACATTATGGATATTTGCTATATAGGAAATACTATAACTATTAGAATCCATGTAAACTGTGATAGGACCCCAATATCTCTAAAATTTATTCTTATACCCTCTCATGGAATATGAATATAAAATAGAAAATAAGATAGATTTTTCTTATTTTGATAGCCTACTACACTAACAAACTGGATGGAACTCGTCCTTTATATTTCATCGCCTCAATCAATGAAGGATCTCAAATCCACTATCAACTCTTGACTACTATCACATATTACTATAATTTCATACTCATTAAACATTTCAATTATCATATAACATTTACCAAGCTATATATGAATCATGACAATGATTCTTAACTGATGATAGACTACTTCAGAAACATGTCATCGTTCCATCCAACATGATATAACATATATCATAAGTTGTGGTTATATCATATGTTATGATATAGGTATCTAATGCTTTATCATATGATCCCAAGTCACTACCTAAAATATTAATCACATGTATATCATAGGTTATGATATGATCATTAAATGTGATTCAATATAATTTAGTATATATTCATCAATTTCTATTTCATGTAATAACACTACCTTTAGTCTTGATCAATCAAAATTTGACTACACTTTTGGTCTGTAGAATTTACACACTTCAGACTCACCTAAAAAATAAATCAAAGAAAAAGAAAATGAAAAATAATGAAGAAAAATATATTTTAAGAAATTAATTTAAGATTTAATAATAAAATAATAAAAATATTAAAAATTATATATATAAATGAAAGAATGAAAAAACGAGTAAAATAAAAAAATAAGAAAGAAAATAATTATTTACTAAATTATAAATAAATTAAAATTAAAAATAAAATATATCTTTTTGCATTGAGTAGAAAATTAGGCAGCACTTCGATGAGGAAAATAAAGAGAAAAGGTGGATGACGATTTGTTTTATTTGAAAATAGGGTACAAGAACCTTAATTTTTATATTAGAAATTGATATAAAACTATAAAAAGGTTTCATTGCACCATACTACTTTTTGACACAAATTATCAATTGGATTCATGAGTTACAAACCCGAATATATGGATCATCATGAAATTATCACGGTATGGTGAATAAATATAAAATCCTCATAAATGTTTCTGTAATTTTCATAAATTTTACCAAGAGTGAAATAACCCTATTACAAATTGGAATAGCACCTGTAAAACTATTAGATAAATAGATGATTTTATTTCTAAAACCTAGAAATCAGTAAAAACTAAACTTTTATATCATGTTTTATCCTTGAAATTGATTCTTTAAATTCATTATCTTTACTTTTTCACTCGGAGTCATCCATGGTTTGACATAGTGTTTAGTAACCCATTATACTTCTATTTTTTATCTTCCTTCACCCATGAATTTTTCTTATTATTAATTTTACCCTTATTTTTTTGGATGAAAGTTTCATTTATACTTCTTCATCATCATCATGATATTATTATAATAAAAATAATTTATCAAATATTTACAAAAAATTAATAATATCAACATCATTAAATTTATCATTTTCTAACTTCCGTTCTTCTTCATCTTCTTCAGAAATATTATCTATGTTTGAAATTGAGAATTCAACTTCTATAAAGATTCAATTGATTTTTTCATTTTCAAATTTAATTGTAATTTATTCCATAACATTTTCAATTTCCTCTAATGTTTTAAATTCATCAAAGATTATGTTGATTTCTTCACCAAAATCACATTCCTCTTCACCTAATGTGATTTTCTCCTTCACCATCACTTTAAGGAAATTTTAGTTCATTAATTCCATCATTTCATAATGGTTAACTTCTAAATAAATTTATTCATCAAAAACTTGAAATATAAGTTTTTCATTATTCATATGTATGAACTCTTTTTCACCTATTAAAAAGGGTATTTGGGGGGATTAATGAAATTTTCACATTTTCTTTCATGTATAAGATAACAAATTCTGAAGGATGATAAAAAATTTAAGATTTTAGAAACCAAATTCCTAAATAACTTAGGGAAACTTTATTTTTATGTTGATAAGTTATAAATATAGCCTATTCAGCTTGATAAATTCTTGAACACTCTTTATTTATATAAATTCTCCCCAACTCTTAAAGATTCATTTTCCGAGACGACTAATTTTAAAAAAAAATTGTGCATGTTGGAGTGGTTTTCAAGGATTAAATAAGTACAATATTTATTCTCAAATACTTAAATACCTCTATGAATTTAAAAAAATTCCTCTTTCTATAATTGTTTCAACAATAAAAGAAATTTCAATGGTGAGTCATAAATATTAGTATCCTTCTTCTTTTTCTTCTTCTCCTCCTATATATATAATTTTTAAATTTTTTACTTTTTAATTTGATCCTCCAATAAATCATCTTCTTAAAACTTATTTTCATTAGCTTTTAATTTATTTTTATCCTCATAAAACCTCATTTTATCAAGATCCTTTCCACTACATTAGAAAATTTCATTCACTTCATTCTTATGATTTTTTTCATTAGCTCCAAGAATTGTACATTTTGTTCTTTTTAGACATTTTTTTCTAATTTTCCTAATTATACATCCAATTTCATAGTATATACTTGTTAATTTTTAATTATTACTGTGAAATCCATACTTTGTGATTATTGAATATTTATCAATTATTAAATAAATTCATTAGTTGAAATTTTGGATTCATGCTATTTCTGTATACTCTAAAATTAATCATGATTTTTATTTATATTTTCTAGTTTTATAAAACTTTGATGCGGTTATCCTATTACTTGTCTCAAATGTTAAAATACATATCCTAAACTTTTATATCTCAAAATGGTTTATTATAATTGTTTTTGAAAGGTATACCTTATTGTTTTTTATATTTTATTATATAACCAAAATAAATTACCTATTTAATCTTTGAATTCTGTAAATATTGACTTCATAAACAATAAATCTTAACATAAACTCTTTTAAATACTCAATAAATTGTCTTTATTACATTAACCTTCTAATTTAGTTATATATTCAAATCATTTATCTTTTTTTTCAATACCTCTATATTTTCCTCATACATTATTATTTGATCCACATAATGTACTCCCTTGTTATCATATTAATTATTCATGTGACATTGAAAAACGATCTTGCATATTACATAGAGCAAGATAAAAATATCCTATTGTGATTTTATTATAATTATCCTTGAAGTAGATGTATCCCATATCATCCTTATTTCAAGATAAAAAACTACACAATTTTTTGTAAATGGATAAAAACGGATAACCCATTATGTATAAATTTTTCAAGAAGTGATTTGAATGTCTCCAAAGATTTGTATAATGATGCATCTTCATTCTACTAGATTTTTTGAATTATATTTCTCATATTTATCATATTATAGGTATAAAATTATTTTTTAATAAATTTTTTAATGACACCATCACAAATCACAAAATATTATCGAGACAGGTGATCCAACCAATAATTTTCTTTATCCCTTAAATAAAATGGAAATAATCATAACCTCACTAAATCATCGAAAACACCAATAAATTTTAATGTGACACAAATTTCTAAAAATTTAGAAATATACACATTAAGATATTTTATTACAAATCCTCAAAACTAAACATTATTTTATATCATTAGGATAACATTTATATTTATCTCAAATTCATGTTTAATAATATTTGGTTTCACTAAAACATTGTATGTTCCTCTCATTTAGGGTTTACTATAATCCATCAATGATATTCTTTGATATTTATTTTGATCTTATTCATAAAAAGGATTAATATTTTTTCCTTATACATCTATTATCTTTTTTTAAAATATTCTTGCAAAAGTTTTATTGATTTTAAGTTAAGAAAAACTAGTTATTTTTATCCTATTAATAACCTAGTCAATCTTCTGTTTATAATCAAAAAATTTGTATTTATATTTTAAAAAATTTACCTCAAACAATATATATAAATTTTAAAATAATTTATTATCTTTTTTTATGATGATATAAGAATGAAATATATTAATATTTATCATTAAATTATTTTAAAATATTAAATACAAGTGTATTTATAAAATATTAAAACATGTACAATGGAATATGTAAGACAACACATAAATAAACAGTCATTATTTTCATTATAATCATTATATTCAAAGGATAAATACACTCCATAAATTTAAAAATAGTAAAATGGGATAAGAAAAACAAATAAATAACATGTTTAAAATTTAAAAATTCATAAGTTCATGATCTTCTATAAATATAATAACATTAAACAATACTGTAAAAAGAAAAGAACATCAGAAAAATGATTATAATTTTTTAAATGATAAAAGTATTCCTAATGTAAAAATAATTAAATGGTGAATTAAGGTAATATGAGGTATTAATAGAAATTATAAAGATCACATGGGACGGTTTTTAGGGTATATTTTAACACTTAATCAATACAACCGAAACAATATAAACCCATTAAACCCAAGAAATTTCATGCTTGAAATCAAAAAAAAATATTTAAACTAAATTAAGAATAGTTTTATGCCTTTCACTAATTATTTACACTGTCGTTTTCTTCATGAATATTTTTGAGGAATATCACTCAAACGAATCCAAAAAATTCCCTTGTCTATGGTGTATCTACAAGGTTGATTTGAATCAGAAATTTTATAGGTAGGATTATTATAATGAGCCTTGACATTCTAGTACCTCTCAAAAAAATTATCAAAAGAGAGATAGATCTTCTAGGAAGGTTAGATCAATTTGGTCAACTATTGGAAATTTTGAATACTACCTTCTCATGGTATTTTTTTTCTTTTGAAAAGTCTTATAAATTCATTACGAAATTACTCGTATGTTTGTAATGTATGAGTAAATTCCACGTAGCTACAATGTTTGTAATAGCTCAGTTATTTCAAATCTCCCAAAATTTCATTTTATGAAACATTTAATCAATGATAGTGTATGTGGGTATGATTAGATTGCTAACACGTTAACATTAGAATATCAATAAATTTATATGATACATTATGAATAATACTATATGATTCATCACATAAGGATATATATAAGTGGTACATTACAACTAAGGAAATGGTGTGGTATCCATTAACCACTCCTTATTATATCCCCCTCTCTTGTAATATGATATGCCTTATAATCATACATATTTTATTATATGAAATACACATATTGTACACTATGATATAAGGAATTAGGCAATAAGCTTCAATATCCCACTATCACCAAATCCAAAAACAAAATTTTCACTTTACATTATATCATATATAATAATTATCGAAAACATATCAAAAAATCCTTTTGGATATCTCTAATAAAATTTTGGAAGGATATCATCAAATCCACCTTATATCACATCAAACAAGATAACTTGTAAATATATATCCAAAATATTTTTTGGATTAACACTAAAACACTTTTATAGTAGCTACCTATGTTAAACTCTATCCATATTCATTCAACTATAATGTGTGACCCCACATGCCTCTACAACAGTTGAAATAAATAAGGATTACTAAATATATAAATATGATCAAAGATAGGCCTTTAGAAAATAATCACTGATACATACACTATAATGGTGTCTCACATAATCTTCATCAAACACATGAATCTCAATATCTATGTTCACCATTTGAATTATATGCAACCATAAATTTTTATATGACCCCTTTTTCTAAGATAACGTGTAATCACAAGACACATAGTATATCGATATCATATAGGCATGAATACATGTAGGGTGACATAGAATTGTGTGAGGGAGTGAATTAAGTTAAAAAATATAAACAAATAAAATAAAAAATAACATGAGTAACTATTGAAAAAATAAAATACTATATATTGGTTCAAACAAATAAATTTTAATTAATAAATTTTTGGGATATCTAGATTTGATATAGTAAGAATAGTGGTAAAAGTTATTGGTATCTTAATTTTATTAATTAAATGGATATAATATAAAATTTAATTAATAAAATTAATTGATAACATTTATTTCATAAGATAAATGATAAAATAATGTTATATCAATGTAATTATAATTAAACATTGTGAATATAAAAAGAGATGCGAAAATAAAAATAAGAGACATTATTTGTTAAAGGAGTTTGGAAATATCTCAGTGTGGGCCCCTGTGTCTCCTCCCCTTGGGTTGATATTTTTATATATTACTCCATATATTATAAGGGAGATAAATTAAAATATTTCTCTCTTTCCTTTTCAAATTTTTGAAAAGAGACCCGCCATTATTGCTTTAAGAATACTAAGAACTCATCCGTCACTTTGTGGTTGTTATCTCCCTTTTTAGAAGTGGTGGTGAGAAGAGATTATTGAAGAAAATCTATTACAAATACACTCTCTAATATCTCATGATATATAGTAAACTTGATAGGAGATATGTAGAGTAAAAATAGAATATAACCTAAGAGATTTGAAATTGAAAATGGATCTTAAAATAAGGTGTTGATATTGATAAATATGGTCAAATTAATTCAGTGTTGGCATGATCCAAACCATTTATCAAATCAACCATTATTGAAAGATCCTCATAGGTACACTGTTTATATCCTCTAAAAGTATAAAGAACATTCTGGAATTCCTTATTGTCATTAAGCACTATCAGACACTATTTAGGAGTTGTGGGGTGATAGACCCCAATAATGTGCATATTTTAAACAAAATTTAGATCATTTATTGATGTTGTTCAACATAAAAAGTCCTTGATTTTCAAAATTTTATTAATCTATGGATAAATTGGAATGTGAATTTGAATTGGATTTGAAAAAAAGTAAAAAAGAAAGTGTTAGGTGTTTATAATTCATTTAAAAAAATTAATGATTTTTATGAATATTTTTCTAACTCTTTTAATGTGTTTTGTAAAAAATATTTGGATAATCCAAGAAATACTTAAACTGGGAAATCATGCCACTTAACTAGCCCACACAAGGTGGGTCGTCCAGCCACACCAACATAGGAGGGTCCCCAAGGACTAGCATAGGCCTGGGGAACCACTCCCATGCACAAGACCACATGTGGGGAAACTTCATGGGTAAAGCTACCGCATAGGGTGTACAATAGTAAGGGGCCACGAGTGATCAAGGCTTGCGGTAGTAGAGGTGGATCAAAGGGCCTGAGAGGGCTGTGTTTGTTGTAGTCTTCATGTAGTTTTTTCATGTGGTGTCTCGAGATCCCACCCCAGAGTGGGAATGCCTAAAAATATTGCATATGGGGTGATAAAGAAGAAGCCCTTGTCCCTCCATTTTTATATGGGATGGGAGCTCTGCCGTAGTGTCTCCACCAACCACAAAAATCATCTACTCTCCATCACACTCCCACTCCTCTCCACAACGCTTCCTCTCCCAGTCACCCCTTCTTCACAACGGCCACACCGGCTCGCCTCCTCGACTACTCCCACAACACTGCTACCACCCACGCCACCAAACCTCACCCACGGGCCAACACTATTGCACTGGTGAGCCACCATCACAACACGTTACACATTACTCACTACTAATGAAGGCTGAGAACCACCACCATGCAACCCTACCACTCCTGCACCTCATTCGAGCACTCGCCGCTACTCGAACTACCTCCTCATCTTGCCATCACCTCTTCTGAACACCACTGTCACTACCCCTCCACCTTATTATCCTAATAAAGCCTCCACATACCAAGACTTATGTCCCATGAAAGCTGCTTCCCAAGGGGATCTTTCCCACACAGATACTAAACACCCAAAACCATGGGTATTTCCTCCTGATCTTTGGACCTCCTTTATGGAAAAAAAGAGGATGAGACTATGTTCCTCCTTCCTCACTGCCTACATAAAGGAGGCACTACCTCCATCATCAAATCATCCAGAAAACACCCAAGGGAGATCGCCCCAAGGAGGTTGCTGCAAGTTTCACTCTCTTCTCCTTCCATTATTATTCTTCATTTTCTTATTTCATTTTTTAAAATTTAGTTTTCATTTTTTTTTATAATTTGAATTCCTTTAAGTATATAAAAATCCCATTTAGTTCTTTTAATTTTTGTTCCACATATTAATTTTTTCTTTAATTATAATAACATTAATATTTAAAATTTATTATTATTATTATTATTGTTGTTATATAGCTTTATTATTTTAAAATTTATTTTATTAGTTTCTTCTATCCTTTTTAAAAAACAATATTTTGTGAATTATAATAATAATAACAATAATGATACTAATTATTATTATTATTATTATTATTATTATTATTATTATTATTTAACATTATTTATAAATTATATATTTACTTATTTACTTTTTATTTTATTTCTCTCTCCCTCTCATCGCAATTTTATTTTCTTTTATTCTCTGACCCCCATTTTTTTTAATTAATTATTTCTTTCATTTTATTCTATTTCTTCTCTTCTTATTCCATTCACTCCATCATTGTAATATCTTACTCTCAGAAATGAGAGGCTGACCCCGAGGATTGGAAAGGGGGAGTTCAAGGTGTTTATGAATTTTCTATAAAGTTTAATTTTAGTTTTTTAGATAGAATTGAGTAGCATACATGGGTAAGGAGAATGTCCCAGATTTGGTGACTACCCCTAATGACATGCGACTCAACCTATATCTACTATTTTATTTAATAACTTTTCCATATATCGATTGGTTATTTATTTACACATTGGAGTTGATATAATCAATGGATGAAACAGCATCAATAGATATAGGTCCTAGAAGATGGAACCTCCTAGACCAAGGGGTGTCATCAACCTTGATTAAAGGAGGATGTGGAATTGAGGGTTCTTAGGCATTCTAATATTTCCCCAATTTTTAAATGTATAATAATCAATAAAACATGATATTTCATGTTTGTATTATCAAACTGAAATAAAAAATATAAAATAGAATAATGATTGAAACCAAAATTGAACCCAAGGCCAAGTGTTTTATTCATTAACCCTTTCTGTTTAGCTTGTAATTATGTTTAAATTTCTATTTTTTTGTATATCATTTCCTTCAATAATAAAAATCCCAAAAACATTTTAATTTATTTCATTTAAAAATAAACAACAAAAAGAATTATTATAGGTGATTTGGATAAAGTAAGTGAATAAAACTGAGAGCCTCCTCGAGTGAGACAACCCTGGTCATCCACTGTGTTGCACTAGGAAAAATATAATTGCATTTAACCACGCCCCACGATAGGCTTGTGTTAAAACTAGAATCTATGCTGGGGATCTAGTTGGTTATTAATTTAATTTTTATATTTTCACATCTTATATATATTCCATTTATTTTTATAAAAATAAAAAAACAAAAAAAATATTTCATGATGTTTTATATGATAACTTCTTCAATTCATGGAAAAAATACTATCAGGTGGAAGAGTCAGTAACTAAATCCCCCTAATCCATTGAATATGGTGTTTTATTATGGGATAGGTAGATCAGGGGATCAAAAAGACAAATTTTCAATGTGGAGTAATTCAAGGACTTCATATAGGATCTCAAGGAATCCCTCGAGCAACTAGTTGTTGAAGTATTGGCTAGATAACTCACTTAATTCTTGTATCACTTCCCTGAATTCTATCAAGAAGAGTCCAAGACACAAGAATAGTTATCCTCAATTCCTCAAAAAACTTCTGAATAAGTTACATAATAATATTCTAGGTGAAAGTGGAAAAACACAAACTCAAGTATGATATTCAAGATCTTGATGAAAAGGTGCGAGGTCTCTAAGGAAAACTGGATTGGATAAATGCATATTTATAATCAGTATCAGAGCAATGTGTTTCTGAACCTGAACCTGAGTTTGAACTTGAACCAAAAGATACCCAACTTATCATACTTTAGGAGGTAGAATTTCATGTTAAACCATGTGTGGGAGATCAACAATAATTGAATGAATTCTAGAATGAATGTGAGGAACTACTTGATCTCCACACACCATGAAAAGAAGAGGAGATAACACCACTATAGGAAGTCACAACCCATGTGGTGGAATTTGAAGTGAACATAGAGGATCCTGACTACCTGTCTCCGTCTACTGAGAATATACTCTAAGAGTAACTTACCACTAAGGCATTGATTTAATCCGAACCAAGCCATGGAGTTGATCATTTTTCATACTCTATAACTTCTTATTTTATTGAAACAAAATTTTACATCACTCCCTACTATTTTTATCATATATATTCATAAAATATTTGTTATGACTTAGAGGATGATGAAGAACCTGAAAAAAAACATGTTGAAGAACACATACAGCTCCTTGAATTCAATGAAAATGCATTCAAGGATCCCCATCAAGAAGAGATCCAAGTTACTGAGCTTAAGGAAATCAGACAAGAGGTTGATCTTATTGAAGGGGAGAAATTTCTTATTAAAAATTAAAATTTTATTCAAGTAAAAATACATGTTTACACCCCCTTTTATTATTCAATGCATGCATACCCTATGAAGCTAGCACTGGAGAAGAAGGAGGTTTCATAATTAGCAACCAAGAAGGAGGAAGATTAATACTTCATCCTACCCCCCACCATGCAAGTTATACATCGTTACAAAGGGGGAGGGTCTAGTGAACTCTATCATTGGATCATTCCTCCCCCATAACGATGAAGAACAAGCTAGTAAAATCCACGTGGTTTAAGTCAAAGAATCTTTATCCATCATCTCAGTTTAGATAATAGCTGGTACTACCCTTTTGGAGTTAGTAAAAATTTAGGGCCAACTTGGAGGATCATACCAAGATTTATCTTTACATGCTTTCTATAAATGTTGATTTCAATATCAATTTTTTGGAATTAGTTCAATATGAAGCCCACAGCCTTTTATCTATTTTGTCTTTAATGAAATGATCCTTTTTCTTAATTGTGTAACTCGATTTTGTAGATTCTTAATGGTAGAATGCATCCTCAAACAGTGGAAGAGAATGACTAGGATTCATATAAAAGGGAGTTCACTTTTATTTTTTATCTTTTAAACTCCTAATATTTTTTCCCAAAAACATATGTTGATCTTTAAAAGTTCAAATTGCATGACCATTCAATAATTATGCTTTAATTTAATAATCTAAGAGACATGGGTTTCTTAAGAATCCAGTGATTCCATATTTTAGATTTAAATTTTGATATGATTAAATGATTGAAATGGAGAATTAAAATTTTGAAAATAATTATAGATATTAAAATAAGGAATCATTATTTTAAGAAATTAATTGATTTATGTAAATGAAATTTCCTAACCATTTTTCATGCTTTGATTTTATAAAATTCATGTGAATTGATTTTTAATTATTAATCATTCCTTGAGTTATTATTCTAAATCATATGTCTCATTCCTGATAAGATTTCTAAACCAAGTACTTTCTTTTTTATCTTGATCATATTTCATGAGTGATCTTGGGACATTTCACCTACTAGAAATTGAACTTGAACTTGTCAAATCTATGACTGTACAAAAACACATTTAAAATGATTGAGTAATGTTTTGATAAACCACTTATCCATAAAAAACCACCTTTACATAAAACATTGTTTATCCCATAGAGACCACGAATGACCTTGTTAGTGATGATCCATGTTTCAAAACATTTTTATCCATTCCTAACCTACTCTTAATAATTGCCTATTATTTTAAAGTTGATGTTTGGGGGTAAAGGGAATCATGGTAAATTGGATGATTTGAAATGTAAAAAAGATATGTGGGGGTGAAAATTTTGGGAATTGTAAAAGTTTGTGGAATAATTCATTATATTCTATTGTTTTTCCCCTCTTGAATATAAAAAATGATAATGACCAAAAAATGATAAAAATGGGTTGTAATTTAGATAAACCAAAGATCAACATTACTAGACCTCTGATTTATATAATACATGGTTAGGTGGTATATTTGAGGTTTATTCTAAATCATAACTTTCAAAAAAAATGAAAAATATTCTTTGAAAAATAAAAAAATAATAAAAGTAAAAAAAATATTCAAGAGAGGGAACAAATCATTAATTATGCTTAAACTGACCATTATCTTTACATTGATTATTAGGGAAAGTTGAGAGTTGTTAAAATTTGAAGGGGAGAATTTAATTAAAATATTACTTTGAATATTATGATTTAATCTTTAATATTAAAATCTCCTCCTTGAGATTTATTTTCAATCATTAAATCTTATAAACCATAAGCCTCAAAGTTATTAAACCTTAATTGAATTTCCTCATGATTTTATGTGCTTATTTGTCTTTACAAAGTGAATAAAATAGTTCTTTTACAAGCATATGAATAAAGTGAATGTTCTCATCATATGAGCATAACTCAACTTGAATTATATGATGATTTATGAGAGAAAAGAATCAAAAGTTAGGTAAATCATGATTTGGAATGTTTCATAATAAAGAATCGAGGATCTTGATTGAATAAAAGGAGAAGATCTGTCATTTTACAATGGGGAAAATTAAAATATATGGATTGTTGTTTCTTTGAAAAATGAGAAATTGAATTGATATTTTATTCATAATTTAAAATTTTTATTTTACAATGATGATTTTTTGATTTTTTCTCCTTGAAATTTGAATATTGATAACATTGGTTCCCTATTAAACTCCTTATTTATATTTCATGCTTGAGGAAAAGCACGGTTTAAGTATAGATGAATTTGATATAAAAAATTAATGTTTATTTTTAAAAAAAAATATATCATTTATTGATTTTTTTCAATTTGAAAATCCCTTTCTTTTCAATATTTTAGTAATTTATGGATAAATTCAAAGGTGAACATGAAATCTATTTGAAAAAAAGTAAAAAAATGTGTTTTGTGTTTAAAATTAATTTAAAAAAAATTCATAATTTTTTTGATCTTTTATTGAATATTTTTCTAACTCTCTGAATGTGTTTTTTGTAATAATATTAGGATAGCACAATAAATCCTTCAACTGGGCCAGTACACCACTTCTCCATCCCACATGATGTGGGTCGGCCAGTCACACCAGCCCAAGAGGGCTCATAATGATTAGCATAGGAATGGTACATCACTCTTGTTCCCAAGCCCACTAATGGTGAAACCCTGTAAGTAGAGCTACCACACAGGGCATGTGTAGCAATGGGTCGTGATTGATCAAGCCCCATAGTGGAAGATGTGGCCCGAAGGGCCTGCGCGACCTATGTGTTTAACTGCCCGTATGTAGTGTGTGCATGTGGTGTCTTAGGATCCCACCCCAGAGCAGGCATCCCTAGAGCTCCGGTGTCTGAGGTGATAAAGAAGTGTCCCCCATCCCACAGTTTCAATTTTGGATAGGAGCTTCGTTGTAGTGCCACTACCGGCCTTTAAAAGCTTCTGCACTCTGCCACACCCCCTTATATTCCAATGTACTTCCTCTCTCAGTCACCCATTCTTCATCACATCTTTCCCTACTCACCTCCTCAACCACTCCCATGGCCCTACTACCACCCAGGCTGATGTACCTCACCCATAGGCCACCACTGTTGCACCAAGCAGCCACCATCACCACCCGCTACACACACCCCGCCACTGTTGAAGGTTGGGGACCGCCACCACATCACCACACTACTCTTACACCTAGGTCGAACACTTGTTGTTACTTGAACTACCTCCATATCTTGAGACTACCTTTGCTGTCCACCATCGTCACTTCCCCTTCACAAAGAAAATCCCATCGAGGCTACCATATCTCGATCCCCACATCCCAAGCAAGTTTCTTCCTCATGCAGATCTCGCCCACACAGATCCTAAACACACAAAACCACGAGTGCTTTCTCCCAAGCTGTGGACTTCCTTCATGGAAAATGAAGGAGGAGGTTGAGTCCCTCCTCCCTCATTACCTATATAAATGAGGCACTATCTCCATTATCAGATCATCCAGTCAACACCCAAGGGAGACCCCCAAGGTCATCACTGCCAGTTGCACTCTATTCTCTCTCCTATATTCCTATTAATTTTTTATTTTTCTTTTTTTATTTTTGTTTTATATTTAGTTTTCTTTGTTTTTAATTTAAATTCCTTTAAATAAATAAAAATCACATTAATTTCTTTAAATTTTTGTTCCCCCGTTTAATTTGTTCTTTAATTATAATATTAATAATTTAAAAATATTATTACTATTTTTATTACTTTAAAATTATTTATAAATTATATATTTTCTTATTTTATTTTTATTTTATTTCTCTCTCTCTATCTACCCAATTCTATTTTCATTTATTCTTTTATTCTCTCACCCCCAATCCATTTAATTAATTATTTCTTTCATTTTATTTTATTTATTCTATTTTTCTTCCATTCACTCCACCATTATGATCACTTACTCTCAGAAATGATAGCCTAACCATGAGGCTTCTCTTTGGTGGAAGTCAAGGAGTTCATGAATTTTCTCAAAAGGTTAATACTATGTTTGTAGACTAAATTGACCAGTAAGCTTGGGTGAGGCGAATGTTCCTCATATGGTGACTTCCCCCAATGAAATGTAACTCGAACAATATCTATTTTTTATTAAATCAATTTTCCCTCCCTCCATTTGTTATTTCTTCACACGTTGTAGTTAATCTGATCAATGGATAAAACAACATTGATAGAGCTAGGTCCCAGAAGATGGAACCTCCTAGACGAAGGGGTATTATTAACCTCAATTAAAGGAGGTGGTGGAATTTAGGGTTCTTAGGCATTCGAATATTTCCATAATTTCTAAATGAATAATAGTAATTAAAACATGAAATTTCATGTTTTGATTATCAAACTAAAATCAAACATATAAAGAATAATTATGATTAAATCCAAAACACAACCTAATACCAAGATTTTTCTTCCATAACCCATTCTATTTAGCTTGAATGCTAGTTTAAATTTCCATTTTCTCATATTATTCTGTTAAATAATCAAAAACCCAAAAACAATTTCATTACTTTCATTTAAACATAAACAACAAAAACAAGTCAAATATATGATTTAAATAAAGTAATTGAAGAAAAATGATAGCCTCCTAAAGTGATATGACCCTAGACATTGTGTTTCACTATGAAAAATATAATTTCTTTTGACTACACCCCATGACAAGAGTGTATGACTAGGTCCACTAAAAAGAGAATTTTGACTTTACAATTGAATTATAGTGGCTAGCCGGTATGATCCAATCAGGTATTTTGTGAGACTCCTAGTGATCACTTCTTCTACCTAGATGCCATTATTTATCGAATGAGTAGTACTTGCTACCTAGTGGCCTTACTTTAGCCCTGGTACTTCTATTCACATGGCACCGTTTGGCCCGTTCCCTACATTGGGTAGTTGGTGCAGCCTAAAGTTTCCCAAAACAAACATTATCTATTCAAAATTCCTATAAATTATTCATTAGGTCTTTGAAATTATTTCTTTGATATTAACATATCCATTAAAAACATCAAAACACCTTCAACTTCCTTCCAAAATTCATTTTGATTCCTTCAATAAAGTTCATTCAATGACATTTTATTTCATCAAAAAAACCATGACTAGTTATGAAACATAAACATTGAAACACACATAAATGAAATGAGTATATAAACTATTAAGTGTTTGTGTTCATGAAAATACCATGATATTGATAGATTAATAACAATATCCCCCTTCATGATAATCAAAAATACCTAATATAAAAATAAATATCAAGATTAAATCAAAATTTAATCATATAATAATGTATTCAAGATATTTCCAATATGATATCCAATATTCTTATTAAACAAATATGGGACAAATAAACCATTAATAAATCCCCCTTTGTGAAATAATGAAACATTGTTCTCCCCAAAAATATGATATATGAAAAAAAATTCTCCCAATTTGAATGATATATTCAATAATTTATCCCCCTTTAATAATTGAAAATATTCTCCCCCTTTTTTATTATAAAAAAAGAATAAAATGTAAAAGACAATTACATTGAATTATATTCAATATAACATCAAATATAATTTCCCTAATTTAAAATTATATAATAATAATTAAATTTATATTTTAAAGGAATCGTAAAAAGAGATTTAAAAGGAAAAAAACATTTAAATAAAACTCAATATAAAATTTAAAAGAAAAGAGAAAAATAGGAAATCAAAGGATTTTAAAATAATAAATTTGAAAACCATATTCCCTTTTTTAAATAATAATAAAACATAGAAAAAATAGAGAGAGGATAGATCTAGATATAATGTTTAAGAGAAAAATAGAATTTAAAACAAAAAATAACTTATCCTCAATTTGGTGAATGTGGAATTTATATACCTCTAAAGAAAGAAAAACTTAGGACCCCCCTTAATTTATAAAATTAAGTAAGAAAAGAAAAAATTTCCAAGAAGGAGAGAGTGGTGGTTAAATAAATCAATAATTATCATTATTAATGGAAATATTAATAATCACAAGAGTAAAATGAATAGATCAATAATCTCAATGTGTAAGATAAAAATATATACCCATAATTAATACAATTATATTCAAGATTTAAATCAAATAAAAAAATACCATATACTAGAAAAGTTAATACTAAGTACGTATAGCATAAATTATTTAAAAAATAAATCGCAAGCTCTTTTTATATTTGAAAAACCCAAGCCTATATATAATATATAAGGGTAACTGATAAAAAAATAAATATAAGACTACTCCCCCAACATAAGATATTTAGAGAAAATGAAATTTACAAAATAAAAATTAGACTATTTCATGCTCTATGGATTATCGCTTTGGAGATAAATATTACATTTTAATTGAGAATCCATGGTATTATATGTAAAAATACCCTTGAGAAGTATCAAATGCGGGTGAATTTTGGTACCTAAATTTTGGGTCTGTTGATTTTATCTAAAAGTGACTTAGGAACCTGAACATTGTTAGTAAAATATTTAATATTATAACTATGGGAGGAAATTGGACTACTTTTAGGTCTCAAATATTTGAAATTTTTACAATCACACTCATAGATAAGATATCCAAATTTTAGATAAAAATTAAATATATTTTTTGAGGAATATCCCTTTACAAAATTGGTTTTTTTTAAACATATTTGAATTTAAAAATACAATGTCAGAATTACTTTTATAAAACATTGAGAGAGGAAAATCATATCCAGATATTGATCACCATGAGTGAATTGATCAAGAGTATTTTAAATATATTTGATTTGAAATACTAAATTCTCAGTTTTTTATTGTTCTTGTAATTTCAAAACCAATAAATCTATTTATTTAAAAACTTTATCCTTTTTATTAAGAACTTGTTTGTATTTCTTATTGAGTTCTTCATAGAAATTATAATGTTAGTTCAATTGACTGGAAGATAAAGAATAACACGATGAATGAGAAGAGGAGGACAAAGAATAAGAAATAGGAGAACTAACCATACCTCCTCCCTCGAGATGTGTAATAAGGAATTTGGAACTTTATTCACTTGATGAGGTTGAGAAAGTGGTGTTGAGTGTGTCATCACTAGAACTACATGTTGATAACTTAAGAAACTTCTTACCATGTTTTTTCATCTTCTTTTTTAAGTGGGACATTCTAGCTTAACATGTCCCTTATTTTTCATTTGTATTATGTTACTCTTTTTTCATCCTTCTTTGTACGATGGGTGATTTATTTTTCTTCATGTTTTTATTCATTTTCTTGGATAAATATTTAGTTTTAACTTCAATTTTGTATGAATCCTCTGATCAACATATTTAGATATATTAGTATATTTATCTTCTTTATATTCTTTGTCTTATTTACTACATTTTCCCTCTATGGTTATTTCATAGTCAGAAGCGATCTGATAAGTTCTTCGATCAGTATATTTTCTATATCTTTCATTTTTTGTATAGTATCCACCTTGGGTACCAAATATCATTTCATGATCCAAAGAAATTTTTTCACTAATGTTTCTATATATAACTCATCACTAGGAGATATTCAACCGTTTCAAATGTCAGAAAAATGTGCATGAATATTTGTAAAAGATTTATTTTAATGCATAAAAAATATTTTAAATTCTTCTATAAACATATAAAATCTAGGGTATTTAACTTTATTCTTGTATTTATGTGTGAATTCAAATAAATTATAAATTTCATGGGTGGTTTTCCAAGAATAAATATGATTAAATTCATTTTTTTCAAACCTATAGTGAAGATAATTCATATTGTTTCTATTAATATCAAAGGATACAATATCTTGGTGAGTCCATCTATCTTATCATTCTTTATAAGAAATGTATTCATGCATAACTATATTCCATATAGAATAGCATACAGTTATAATAAAAGTAGGTATGAAACATTTTCAAAAAAATTAAGTAATGGATTTAAAAAATGATGCATGTCCAAAAGAGAATACTTCAACAGAACCTTAGAAAAAAGAATACGATTCAGTTTAATATAGTCATAATTCGAAATTGATTAGAATTTAGTTTAAATAGTCATTTGATACCAAGTTTTGGGTGATATGTGATGGTAGGAGGGTTGAATTTTCTTTAAAATTTAAATTAATTAAATATATAATGACACGATTAATCATAGTAGGGACTAAAATATTAAAGATGTATTTGAACAAAGAAATGTTAATTAATAAAATTTATAAATATCGATATTTTATCGACTAAGAATAGTACAATAAAGTTATGGTATCAAAATTAAATAAATTATGTGAATCAAATATAAAAATTTCTTAATAAAATTAATCTATAAAATTGATTTCATAAGCATGATGATAAAATAAATTCATGTCAATGTAATTTTATTAAATAATTAAGAATATAAAAATGATGAAGAAATAAAATAGGTGATAAGATTTGAAAAAAGTGTTCAGTAATATCTCAGTATGATCACTTATGTATCCTCTCCTTGGAGAGAAATGTTTTTATATTACTACCTTTATTTTAATGAATATTATATAATAAATTCTTCCCTTTCCTTTTTATGGCTATGAAAAGAAACTGCCTTCCTTTCTTTAATGGTAATTAGCACACGTACCTCACCTTGCGGTTATGATCACCCTTTATAGAAGTAGTTCTGAGAATAAAAGGATTTTATTTTGTAAAACCCAATAAAAATACATTATCCAATATCTAAATATGTATAGTATGACTGATAGGTGGGATAGAGAGGAAAAGTAGAATAGAGTCTAAGATATTGGGAATTGAAAATGGCTCTTGAAATAAGGCACTGAGATTGGTGGAGATGATCACCTTGATTATTCATTAGCACACTACAAACCATTTTTCAAATCCACTATTATTGAGATACACTCCATGTTCCTATATTTATAGCCACCAAAAGTCCAAGGAACAATCTATAATTATTCTCAGTAATTGAGAATTGTAAAACGTGTTTTATGAGCAATAGGCCAACAAAAAAAGAGAAATATGACATGATGTTATAACACCACTAGCTAGACAGCATAATCCCACTAGATATATTATTATTCTTCTATATATTACTACTTATAACCATATTCCACTGGTTGTCTGGTGAGTAGAATCGGCTGCCCGATGGCCTTCCTGTTGCTCTGGTACTTTTTCCATATAGCACTACCAGGCCAGTTCGTGACATCAGGTAGTTAGTGCAACCTACAGTTTCCCAAAACCAAATTTTCCACTTCAAGATTCCTTAAAATTCTTTAATGGTCCTTCTGAATTCATCTCCGATATCAACAAGTCCATTAGAAAATTCGAAATATATTCAATGTATTTCAAAAATTCATTTTGATTCCATTAAAAAGGTTATCTAATTGTTTTATATTGCATGAAAAAATCATGACTTTGTGTGGAAAATAAACATTGAAACTCAGTTAAATTAAATTATAAGATTAAAAAATAAGTGTTTTTGTTCACGAAACCACCATTATAGAAAGTGGTACGATATTATATTCTTGACTCCCAAAGAAAAGAATGTCCAGGTTGATGAATACATCACATGTTATTCACCCAATGGATGATCACATCACAATCCCATCACCGGATAGATAATTATGTCACATTTCATTCCTAGATATAGTTATAAACTTATTTAGACTACCTAAATTGAGGGTCCAAATTTCATACTCATAGTATGAGAGTAAAAAAACATCTTAATTAATATTCATTCAATTTCATGGTTAGAAAAATACCTAGACACCCCAAATTAGAAATTCCTAATATACTATATAAGAAACGTATCAAGGTATGAAGGTTCTCAAGTTAGATATGTTAAAACCCCCCATGTGTGAAGAAATCCAAATATCAGATGTACACCCCTATTATACCTAAGGCATAGTGTTTAAAATCAATGTGGTATACATGGGGGGGTCTTCCAGTATACAAAACTCCATTTATGACTTATAAGAAAATTGTATGTATCTATAAAAAATTACCCACGCTAACTAATTTGTATATGTTTTGATTGATTTTTTTCACTTACTTTCATGGAATTTATCATATTTTTTATTCAAAATTATATTTAATTGATGATATTTTTATATTTTTTCATTTTGGAGTAAATAATAAATTTGAATATTCATTTGAAATATTTTTTTGGGTTAATTTAATGATTAATTGATTATTATTTTAATTTTATTTTATTATTTTTTATGAATAATTTTTTTTAATCAATTTGGTGTGTTTCAATATTATTTTGAGAATATTTTTTAATGAAATCTAGATTTGGAAGTTAATTATTTTAATTCCCTAGATTAATTTTATTTAATTTTTTAGAATATTTTGAATATGGAATTTTAATTGGAATAAGTTTGATGAGAATTTTTTAAATCAAAATTTGTTTTAAAAGGGTTTTAAATGTATTTTAGGGTCATATGTGAGTTTTGAATGTTAGAGTGGGACCATGTATAAGATTTTTATTCTACCTAGATTCAAATATCTAAATGCCCAGTAGATCCACCTAACCAATTTTATTTCAGATCCACATATTGGTTTTTACTTTATTTAAGAAAAACCATATATCATAATTTTACACCATAATCCACATATCAATTTTGAGAGACTAGACACATATTTGATTTCTATCCAGAAGTACTAGTAGTTCATGTATCCATTTTCTAAAAAGGAAGAACCACATATTCATTTTTTCAATTCATGGTCATGTGTCAAAATTATAAATCATGTATCCGAATTGAAAAAATGATGTATCCATTTTTGAAGCCGACCATTAATTTAATGGAAAATTAAGACCTAATATTGGGTTGAGTTGATCCAAGTCAAACAATGGAGAAAATTTCAAGCACAAATCAAATTGATAATAAATATAGATCTGGGGTCTTGACCTGGGAGTGAAATCGAATCTAAATAAAAATTATTATGTGTTTAAAGTTGAAGAAAACCCAAGAGATGTATCCAAATCAGATGAACCAAATTAGAGATGAAGAATCAGATTTGGGTGAGATTGATAATAGAAATATTTTTTTGGCATGGATGCTTCTTAAGGAAGATGGAATTGTATATCAGGAAGGTATCTGGGGATCGATTTCATTTGTTGATGAATATTTGGATCTATTTTATGGTGGAATTGAAACTTAATGAGCTGGAACTAGAGCATAGTTATGGATCTGGTTCTACTAAGAAATTTGTCCTGAGCTTAATGGTGCATAACTAAATCAATGGAGATGAACCCAGGGGAACTAGATCTATTTTTTATGGTTATTTACTAAGGAATCTACTTTGAAAGAGGGTTGTATTTAATAAATCTGACTAAATCCTTTTTTAGTATTGGAATATAAATGGAGCTCGGGTGAGGTGAGACCACACAACAATTTAAGATAAAATATTTTCTTTATTAAGAAATATAGGGTCAAGATTCATAGAGATATGAGCCTGTACAAGAAAATTTTAACTGAAATGATGTATAAAACCCTGATCTGAGAAGTCAAGGATGGAATTCAGAATTACCTTGCATGACAAATATGTACCAAAGGATCTTAAGCTAGTATATGGGCCTTGTTGTGTTTGATGATGAGCGAAGTGGAAGGGTTAAGATGTGGTTCTTTGAGAAAAGATTAAATTAGGGATGAAGAACTATGTTTGGTCTAGGAAAATTCATGGTTATATAAATATTGAGAGGTTCATGTCTTGTTAATTTTGGAAAAAGAATTTTATTATAATTTCTAACGAGAAATTTTCATGGTAAAAAGTCATAAATTTATGGGAAATTAATGCTCATGTTCATCTATCTAATTTTTTTAAAATATCTATTATAGTCACAGTTAAGGTGAAAAAATTATAGAGAGTATACATTCCCTTTTCAAGTTATATGAAGGAGGTGGTGAAAGGGTTTTGACTCTATAGAAAATAACATAAAGTGGATTTCTTGGGGAGATAGGAATTCATTCATTTTTTAGGAGATTATATATGACAATATACATTTAAAGATACTGAGCATAGCATTGGGAGAATAATTTTCTAGATAGTTCAAGGAGGATAACTGTTTCTTCATTTGAAGGAGATGAATATTGAAGACTTCTCTCATAACTCGACCATATACAGATAAGTCATTTTGTGGGAAAAAATTGAACTTTCAAAAGGTGATTTATTTCCAAACATAAATCTATTGAACCTCTTTCTATATATTCTCCTCATATTTAAATTACATTTAAATTAAACTGAATCTTGATAAATATATTTTATATCATTCAACTTATCTCTTCCTTCCATTTTTTAATGGTTACTACTCTCATGAGAGAGTTTCATTAACAAGTGTGTCATGTTTAAGTTTATCAGATAATATTTTTCATTAGAAACTAATTGTTTATTTTTCTCACTATTCAATCATGGAATTTGAGCATATTGATTGGTGATTGTATCTATGCACTTAGTGATCATTGGGTGAATCCATTATCTCTTTATAACAACCAAGAAATCACACTCCTAGATCTGGTGCTAAAACATAATCTTTACCTCTTTGAATTTGATACTGATCAACACAACCCTTTTTTTAACACTTTTAAACATATAACATCAAAATGAAATATTGGAACACTTACATACCCAAGAAAATTTTACTTTTATAGTTTTGGACAATTAGAATAAACCCTTATATAATAATAAGTTCATAAAAATTTATAATATCTCATATTTAGTTCTTCACATATAATAACCTTCTTGGGAATAACATACTTAAAACCTTTCTTCACAACCCAAGGAATATAAAAACATGATAAGGGTGATCAAAAATTCTTAGTAAGGGTAAACATAAGCATTAACATTTAAATATCATCAATGGGCATAAGATGAACATAAGGGTATAATTACATAATCAAAGTGTGTGAGTATAACATATGAGAATTTATACCCATAAAACCTTGATCATTAAACATGTGACATGGAATAAAAATTTAATAAAGTAAAGAACCATAGGAATAAATAATAATAATACAAGTGATTAAAATCATGATCAAAGGAAACATTAATAACTCATATAAATCATAAAGAAACTTGTTGGTATCTTGCTACAATATCTTCAAAGAAACCTTACAAAAATACTTACATATGGGAAAACCTTTCCTATTTAATACCCATAATCTATTATTAGTAACCTATTACCTAGATAACGTTTTTGACTCTTAGGAGTTATTTATATCTAGTAAACACTGTCATCATTACCTAATTCGTTGGAGAGTTATATCAGGATCACCCATCATCCCGCGATATATCAGGCTCACTCGTCATTATAAACAATTTCAAAAACTATAAAATCATCATAAAACAAAAATAATTTAATTCTAAACAAAAAAAATAGCCATTTTATTTCATATCATAATTTACTTATAGAAAATAAATAAGTCGCTTGACAATATATTTTAAAAATCATAATCCATCCATAGAAAGAATAAGGATGGTATCATTATAACATATCCCTAGTGGATCAAAAGTAACATTGAGGTTTGTAGTTGATGATAAATAGAAACACCATAAAAATATCATTGAATAAATTCTTGAGGAAAATACCATTTCCACTTTGAAAATAACTTATCAAAACTAAAATCATTCTAGAATACTAGGGAAAACATTTAGAAATTATATTCACACATTTCGTAAAATTACCATATTTAGAAAATGAAAATAATATTATTTTTAAATCTTTTGTAAATAGACAAAAATATGAAAATGAATTTTAAAAAACATTTACTAATACTCAAAAACATTTTTGATAAAAAAATGGAAAACATTGATATGAAAAAAAAAATGTTTTCTCACCGAGAAAGGATAAATAAGATTATATTTTCTTTAAAACATTTTCTAAACAATTTTAAGAACTAATAAGAAATAAATGGTTATTAAACATAAAAATTCCAAAAATAACCATAGGAGAATAAAAATGAAATGGTTTTATCAAATAAGTATCATATAATTTTCTCAAAGTAAATTAATTCACAAATAACTCAATTAAAATGGTATTGAAATATAAACACTTTACCACATTGGTAACTTTTGAATCCTAAAACCCATTAAAATAAATTTAAATGAACATTTAACTATTGTGAGCATAATTATATTCATTATATAATATTTTAAATGATTATTATATACACTTTATAAAATAATATAGGTGAATAATGTAAACATATGTCTCAAAGAAATATAATTTGAGAGGAATAACCCTTACAATTATCATATCATTGAATTTAGAATTAATCATTTGAGAGAATTATGTGTAAAAAAATGTAGATAAAAAAAATAATTTTAAATAAAAAATAATTAAAAATATATATATTTCACTCATAATCTGATCATAATATAATCAATGAAGAAGTGATATAACCTAATGAAAAAAAATTGATTTTTTAATCCCTTACCACCTCATGTATTTCAATTCAATTCCATTTGGAATAAATAATTTGAATTAAAACATAAAATAACATTAAATATGACTTATTAATGATATAACATGTAAAAGGGGAAACATTTACACCTTAAAAAATAAATTAGGTAAATAATTTTAAAATATTCCTAAATGGAAGGAAATTCTGATGAAATCCCTTACCCCAAGTCCATACATTACATATATGTCCTTTAAATCCTATAAAATAAATGTATATAATTTATTTAATTTTTTAAGGAAATTTTATATGATTATTAAATTATAATTAAACCATTATTTTAATTTATATCATTTAAATATTTAATTACTTAGTCCTTTAACTTCATGTTGTGTGTTTTGAGGATGTTCGGTTCAAAGTTGAAAAACAACTTTGGTATGTTCACTATGATCAAAGAGGTAATTATTACATCATCTCAAGAAAAATAATTAAAACATAATTATCATTTCTATACATTAATAATTCTTTCAAAAATAACCATTAATTATGGTTATAAAAAATGAACTATATTGCAATCATGGACACAGTAGGTCATATATATGCATGAGAAACGTTTCTATTTTTCAATGATCATGATGGAAAGAAATATAAGTAATATTTTATCTATAAAGAGTTATTATTATATCATAAATATCATGTTATCCCTATAAATACTTTATATATATCATCCATGTGATGTGGTGATGAAAAATGAATCACATCACTTTGTGGATGTGATAATCCGCATTTATGCATGAACAACGTTATCATTTTTCAATGGATAGAAATCAAAGAAAATAGATGATATTTGATCTTTAAAAAATTATAATTATGTCATTAATATTATAAATATATATATATATATATTAATTTCATCATTATAACTATCCATGAGATGTGGTGATGGAAAAATAATTTCATTGGTTTGTGAGGTAGTAGTTTATTGTGCACACCAACGACGGTTTCATTTCAGATTTGATGAAAGAGGAGATGGATATAGTTTATTCCATAAAATAAAAAAATTATTATATATAACATTATATTATTATTATTATTATTATTATTGTTTCATAATTTTGGAATAATATTTGAAGGAGGTTGAAGAAGAAACAAAATTAAAACATTCGGTTAAAAGTTATACCTCTTCATCGGACAACCTCCTTTTCATTACACATTAAGATTTCAAAAGTTGGTATTTTTCCAAAATTATATCATCTATAATGTGGGAAGGTATTTTATAAATGGATTTTAGTAGGTTTTTGATTAAACAAAATTATTTTAAAATATGAAGAATAGAGGAGAGTATATTCCCCATTATAAGAGAGGGGGGGATAATTTCTGAAATTGCTTAAAGTATTAAATTATTATAAATTAATTATCATAGAAAAATGTATCTAAATTAATATAATTAAAATATAGGATGATAATTTGTCATAATATTCTCATAAGATAAAATTTTTACAAGGTTAGGTGTTTTTTTCACCCTTATCATTTTGTTTTAACACCCATTAACCCTTTGGTATATTACCATGTTATAAAGTTTTTTTTAATTAAAGGAGTCCTAAAAGTTACGATAAAAGGAAAATTTTCCCATAAATGGACCATATTTTATATTTTTAACATAATACTATTAAATTGTAAAATTTTAATATTTTTATGAACTTCAAATATTTTAATAAACTATTTTTTATTAGAAAATATTATTAAGGTTATTTTTGGGACTATTAAGTTAATTTTACATTCAAATCAAAATTAAAACAAGTTAATTCAAATTTAATCCATTAAAACTTTAACAATAAGTTATATTTTTCTATAAAATTTATTTGACACTAAAACTCACTCAAAAAATATTTCTTTTAGGGTTTTTATAATTATTTACTTGATTCTTCTACTGCTTGTACAATAAATGTGTCGGCATTGTGTAAGAATTTAAGGTACTTATTTAGTAAATAAAAATTAAAAATAAATTAACATGATAAAAAAGACATTTATATTTTAAATTTACATTTATAAATGAACATAAGTTGTTTTTATCAATTTTATAAATTATTATAGATTTGCATTGTAAGAGAGTAATATTTTTTGACTTTATATTCACTTAAAATAATATAAATGTTATAATGAAAAGAAATTGGATAGAAATTTCCATATTTTTTAATATTTTATATTAATGTTTTAATAAAAATTATTCGAAAAAATTTATACATGTTTTTGGAATGTTTTATTCCATGTCACGTTATTTATAACATTAATTACTTTATTTACCTTTACCGTTGTAACAAAAAATCTACAATAGCTACTATTCAAATAGACCAAAAATAAATGGGACCTATTTAACAAATTTGGATCATCTAACTCAAAATATTTAATTCATTTTTAAATATTCAATTTATATAAGTGGTATAAATTAATTTAAAATCAAACCCACAAAACACAACAAAAAGTTGTTTTTAGACAAATGCAATTGTAATCCAAAAAATAAACTTATACCACAATTAGGTATAAGAATAATTCAAATATAATTAATTATATTATATATAATTAAATAATTTTTATATTAATTTGAGATCAAATTTAAATAAAAATGGGCCTTTAGATGTAATGATTTAAAAAAATATATTTTTTAAAAAGTACAATTTCTAAAATTTATATAAACTAATTATAATATCTACTCACAAAAAAATAATAATGATCCATTTTTGAAGAAAACATATTTTGAAGAATAAATGGAATTTACTAAAAATTGAGGGTTTATTTCATAAGAATTAATTAAAAATTTTAATTTACAAGGGCCTATATATATATATAATAATTTATCTAATCCTATTCATAACCACCAACTCAACAACAAAATTATAATAGTCATATTTAAATAATAATATATCATGGTTCGTTTAAGTTTGGTGTTCTGTATCTTGTATGCTATCAAACATAGTATTGTTTTCTTAAATTTCAGTGTGTTAAATTATCCCCCATTTAACAAATTTCATCCCCATGACTTTAACTTGATCTTGGTAATTTTAAAATACCTTTGTTGAAAACACACATTGTAAAAAGTCTTAATAAAACATCCTTTTGAAAAGTGGAAAAGGGAAATGGGAAGGTCATCTGGAATAAAACATACCAGGTTTCAAAATATGAGAAACTTTATGGGATGTCAATATATAGACATGGAGGAATAAATAATGTTCAAATAATGATGGATATTAACACAGAACATTTCTCACAATAAATTGAATGATTGTGAGAATGTTAATGACCAAATAATCATAAATCAATGTGGTGTGAAAAATTCCATTGATTTCTCAGAAATTTAGGTAATAGGATAACATTTTTGTTTTCAATATATTTTTCCTAGATTTGAGTAATTCATTTTCCATGTATACTAAGAACATTATAAAATATACTTTATTTTATATAAATCCATAAATTCAATTTCATCCTTTAGTTGTGTGTTTTGAAAATATTCCACCTTTATCCAATATTTTACTCCAAATTATGAGTATTAAATATTAATTTTTTATGCCTAAATAACTAAAATAAACATCTAATAGACCACATAATTCCAAAAAAGGATAAAAACTATTCTTCTTTATTTATACATTAACCAAAACCAAAGTGGTTATCTCAATTTAGGATAATACTCAAAGTGAATAAACCTTCATTTAAATAAATACAACATTAATCTCCAATGCCTCAATAATAACAACCAAAGTTCAATATATATCATTTGGTAATTAAAAAAACATAAAATTCTTCAAAAAAAATTTAACCATATTTTAAACACAAAAATCAGAAGGATTTTATCACATATTATTCCAAGAATAATTTAACATTTATCTAAAATAAAAATCAGTCACTTATTAAGTTATATACCAAAAAATTTATACGACCTAATCATATAATATCAAAAATAATATAATCATTTCCATAAATATCCTAAATCACTAAAAATCTATATTAAAATCATATATGATTCTAAAAATATAATTGAACCTATATTCATTAGATAAAAATATCATCTTGTCAAAAATTATTTCTATTTACCTTAATCATATAATTTTCCCAAAATAGTGAACTTATTAAAAAATAATATTAATTAAATTAACACAAAATCACTTTCCAAACCCATGGTTATATATAGAATAAATCATATATTCCCAACATGTAATAACCATTTTATCCTTATTGTCCTTATTTACATTAACATAATAGATCATTTTAAACCTAAATATTATCAAGACCATTCAAATTATGTATATAGAATATAAAATAATTATCCCTCAAATAAAATTTTCACCAAAACAAATAGAAAACACAAGGTTTTTATTGCCATAAATTTCTCCAAAAATACTCTTAATCATCTTAAATTCCATTAGCCTAAAACCTCAAAGGTGGTGTATATTCAATTTAACTTATGATCAACCTAATACTTATAAACCCATAATAGTATCCATAACTCTTCAGATAACCTCACATAAACTATCCTAATCTCCAAATTTTACTTAGACCCTTTCTAATACCAACTATAACAACCCTAGATCCACACTCCTAGATTTAGTGCCAAAACATAATCTTTACATTTTTGGATTCAATACCGATAAAAATAAAAAAAATTTAACCCTTCAAAACATATAACATCAAACTGAATTAATGGATCACTTACATTGTAAGAACCCGGATCTTCATTTCAGGTATGTCTTCCTTTTTCTGGAGTTTTTGAGAAAAATAGAGTTTTTGGAAATTTTTGATGTACACACCGTATACTTTCTGAGTGCACACCGTGTACTCTTTTCCCACTCTAAGTCATGTTCTGGCCGTGTTCAGGCCACACACATGGTGTGTAGGGGTGATGTGGAGGTTGTTTTTAGCGAAGTACGAAAATACCTAGTACACGCCATCTACTCTAAAAGTACATGTCGTGTACTTTCTTTTTTTTCATTAAATGGACCAGGGTCGCACCTGATCGCCATAAACGTCTTCTTCTAGGTCATGTTCATCCGAGAGCGTTGGGAATCTACGGATCTTCGATGAGCCTCTGTTCCTCCGTCCATTCTCTTATTCGAGCACTATCGACTGTGTTGGAATCGCAGCGGTGAGTTCTCCCTTCTTCTTGAGCCTTGTTTTCCAATTCCTCCTCCTTATCAAGATATTGTGGGTTGAGAATTTTGGGAGTTTTCTTAGATCTACGAAGTTCAGGGTAGAATCAATCGTTGTGGTTCAAGTATATCGATCTCCTAGGATCGAGGTAGGTGGTTTGTGCCTTGCCGTTCAAAGTCTTTGAGTTCTATGTGCAAATTCCACCAATACCCATGAACGGGGTATTGTGTGTTTACCTTTTTGCCCTTTTTATTTTCTTGCCTTGATTGTATGCTTGTGTAGAGGTAATTTAATCATGTTAGAGGATATTTTTTTGTGCTTGGATGTTTTTCCATGCTTCGTTCTGGTTACGACCTTTGGTTTTCGTTTGCCTTTGGCTGTTACACCTTTTTCCATGCCTTGTGTCTATAGGATGGAGTGTTTTGTAATAACATGCTTGTTGACCTGTAGATTGTTAGCCAAGTAGCTCTATAGGTGTAATTTGGTTAGCCATGTAGCTCTATAGGTGTACTTTGGCCTTATAGCATTATTATGCACTGACCGACACGGGACTGAGAGAACCTGGTGCTATAGACTATAAGGGATAGACCGAGTGAGCTTCCCAATGAGTCTTAGACATTATAGACTATAGGAGGGTAGACTGAGAGAGCTTTCTCAAAGATTCATGGACATTAGACTAGAGGGGATGGACCAAGTGACCTCCCAGAGAGTCTTGGATTTTAATAGACTACAGGAGGGTAGACCGAGTGTGCTTCCTCCGAGAGTCTTACCTTGTTTTATTTCTCTTTAAGAACCTTCCCAGGCTAGAGGAGTAATTGAACGAGTGAGCTTCCTCAGAGAGTATGTGGTATACATGAGGCTATAGGAGTAATTGACCGAGATAACTTCCTCAAAGAGTCTCTAGACCATGGGGCTAAAGGGGTTAGACCGCATGATCTTCCTCAGATAGTCCCTGACTACCCTATACTATAAGGGGAATTGACCGAGTGTGCTTCCCTAGAGAGTCTCATAAATTCGTATGACCAAACCAGAGGGGTTAGGCTGAGTGCACTACCCAGAGGGTTGTGGTACTTCCTGGATAGGATCATAGGGGATGGCTATGAGTACTTTCCAGAGGGCTTCCTGCTTATTAGTTGTTCGCTTCACTGTTTTCATTGGTTGTGGATTGGTTACGGTTGTGTATCATCCTACTTTACTGCTTATTGTTACTACCTACTGCTTTGTTGTTGTTGTTTACTGCTTATTGTAATTTTACCTACCATATACTCACTGACTGTTAGGCACAGATCTTCAGGTGAATGCCTACTGGGATTTAGTCTCACAACCTGTTTGGGTCATGCTTTTGGGCCCAAACAGACTATATTGTTGCAGGTATATACAATGGCAAGCACCCTCTAACTTCGGGTACTTGATTGGATGGACCAGGAGAGCAAGGGACCAAGATTTGGCTTGCGATGCTGAGGATCTGTTTACTTTTCTTTTGTACTTGTTTTGGTACTGTGGTATTTTTCAGCATTGTGACTTGTTTGGCTATTTTTCTAGATATGTATCTTGCATCATTCCATATATATATACATATGTGCTCCAGTTTGTTGATTTAGTCTTCCACTATTTATTATTGTTGGTTATTTACTGCTTCTTCTATTGCATGTTTATTATTTCCATTGTGTACTCTGCCAATGAGGGCATAGTTTCCCCACTATCACACCCATGGCCCTCGCTGCTAGTCGGCAGCCTCTGGTGTTTGGGGAAATGCACTTGAGGCCTTGTGGTGAACCGAGTACGGGGAGCCTCTGGGTGGCTTCCAGAACCGGGACGTTATAAAGTGGTATCAGAGGAATTATTTTCTCTTGATTTACTGTTTGGAGCCTTTATCCAGGGATAGGACGGATTGGGTTCTTGGTAATGAGCTATTCTCAGGAGTAGCTAACCCGTGTATAGGGAAAATCCGTACTACCTCGTTACAGAAATTTTCTTTTTTTGAGATTTTACGGTTGATATGATTTCACCTAGAGTGATTCACATGCTTCGTGTTGTTATTTCTATGATATTACGGTTCTATTCTGTCGCAACCCGATGAGATGAGGGTATGCCATCTCATGCATCATATAGGCACTTATTAGAAATCACATGTCATGCATTCTTACCATGCCATCTATGGTGAATTAGCGATTTCATGTTGTTGTGATAAACTCTGTGTAGATTATGTATGATGTTCTGATAGTTGCTTGATAGAATCCCTACTATTGCGATAGAGAAATTGGTTTTATTGTACTTTTCTTAAATGAAAGAAAATTTTGATTCTTGAGGTGTTATGGGCCCTCTTGAATTGGAAGTTGGTGGATCATCATCCTGTTTTCTCTTGTCTATGACTGTAGGAGATTCCAATCTTTGATTCACGGGGAGTATGGGCCCTCACGGATCGGAATTTGGCACCTCCTTGCTTTGTTTTCTATGTTTTCTGGGCTTCTGTGTAGTTTCTGAGCTACTACCTGGAAAAACCAAGAATACACGGCGTGTAATTATGGATACACACTATGTAGTTATAGGCCGTGTCACTGACCGTGTGAGCAGAAACACGGTGTCATGAAAATAACTTCAAGAACACACCATGTTGGAAAATTACATGTCCTATAGTTTAGAGCTGTGTACCTGGCCGCGTCACTGACAACACGGGCCGAGGAAGCTCGAGTAGGACACGTCGTGTAGTTTAGAGCCGTTTACCCAGCCGTGTCACTAACAACACGGGTCGGGGAAGCTCGAGTAGAACACTCCATGTTGGTAAAGAAGACACGCCATGTAGTTTTGTCCCAGGTACCCGGCCGTGTCACGAACAACATGGGTCGGTGTTATCTTCTCCTATACATGCCGTGTTTGTTCGGAACACACCGTGTGAGGGTAGCCGTGTAGAAGATCGTGTAACAAACAACACGGGCCACTGAGACCTACTCAAGTACACTTCGTGTCCCTAGGGAACACACCGTGTAGTCTGGGGTTAGTTTGGACCGTGTGGGTTAGCCGTGTAAGAAGACTCGGGCAGGGGTTTAGAGTTCAAGTATACGCCGTGTGTGGGGACAAAACACCATGTAGTTTGGGGTGTTTCACGACCTTTTGGGCAAGGGTACACACACATGATAATGGCTAAAGGAGACATGCCGTGTAGTTTTTATACATGCCATGTAGTTGTGTTTTGTAAAACATGATAGTTTCTTTCCCCTGTTTCCGTTTTGTACTCCTGTGTTTTCAGTATTTTTCATTCCTACTCTAAGGTGTGCTTTTTATCTTTTAGAGTCATGCCTCTGAGGAATCTTCCGGTTGTACGTAAATTACCATATGGTGATCAGACACCGGATATGGCCGATTAGGGACCTCCTGTTGATCCTCCTGCAGATCCTCCTACTGTGCCAGCCTTGGAACCAGTAGTTGTACCTATCATAGGCACTAGTGCGCAGTTCAGGGAGGATTTCCTAAGGATGATGCAGACATTTCAGGTAGCGCCGCCTCCTACCCCATCGATGGCTAAGTTGACGTGGGTTTTCCAGCAGCAGCATCCTCCTACTTTCTCAGGGGATGGAGGACCCCAGGCTACAGAGTCATGGTTCGAGGCCACCGTAACTATCTTCGAGCATCTGGAGATACCCTCAGAGAAGAGGGTAAAGCTGGCCACCTATATGCTTCGGTACACCACCAAGAGGTGGTGGGAAGTGATCTCTCAATCAGGACTCCAGCAGGGTATGTCATGGGATGAGTTTTGACGTACTTTCTATGACTACTTCTATCCGGAGACCCTAAGGACCGATCAAACCTGGGAGTTTATGAGCCTACAGCAGGGTACTCTTTCTGTCATGGAGTACTCGTCCCATTTTACTGAGCTGCAGCGTTTCACACCGATCCCAGCAGGTGATGAGTTGTTCCTGGCTAGGAAGTTTGAGGACGGTCTCAGGAAGAATATCCGTTCCCATGTGAATATCTTCCAGTTGACTTCTATATCCTCCATCGTCAACTAGGCACTGATTACTGAGTACAATCTGAGGGATTCTGGAGCAGTGAGCCAGGGCGATTTGGCATCCAGAGCTGGTGTTCCTCCTAGGATAGTAGGAATCGTTGCAGAGAGTCTTCTCGAGGAGATCGGGGTTCGCGAGGTGCATCTTCTGGCAGCCAGGTTGTATGCTACCAGTGTAGTAGGAGTGGGTATACTAGGTCTCAGTTCTAGAGGGATCCGATGGAGTGCCGGTCTTACGACAAGATGGTCCATCTTCAGCGCTTTTGTCAGATCTTCTCACCTTCAGCTAGTGGTAGGGGTTCCCCTACGACCCCACGTTCTGGAGATGCTTCACCAGTTTCCCACCAGTCTGGGAACTAGAGTTCATCCAGCCGTTTGGGCCGAGGTAGAGGTCATGGCCATGGTGGTTAGTCACTAGGTCATCAGTGAAAAAAGAGTGGATCAGTGCAGAGCGGTCAGCCAGGGGCGCAGGGCCGAGGTGCAGGCCAGTCTTTCACCATGGAGCAGACCTATCAGGAGCAGGATCCTGGCCCTTCTACAGTTTGAGGTACGATCATAGTAGCCTCAGTTTTATCTTCAGCTCTTTTTGATACTGGTGCTTCCCATAGCTTTATCTCTGTTGTGGTTGTGGAGAGCCTTGGGCTCTGTATATTTTCTTCTGCCAACTTGTTGACTCTTGACACGCCATTGGGAACGAGGAAATCTAGCGTACATTAGTGCAGAGAGTGCCCTCTTGAAGTTTCGGGGTGTCACTTCTTATGGGACCTCTATGTCCTAGAGATGTCGGGCTATGATGTCATTCTCGGGATGAACTGGTTGGTTCCTTTCCAGGCAGTCATCGATTTCTATCGCCGTAGGGTGAGTTTTGTATCACCAGAGGGCGGATATTTCCTTTATTGAGATGAGTGGGATGTCCAGGAGGGTAGAGCCAGACCAGAGCATCATGGGCTTGGGGAAGTTACAGCCTAGATTTCCAGTCTTTATCTGGATGACTAGGGGACTTCACAGTTAGACTTTCCCCCAATGGTGGATCGTTTTAGGGATGTCTTTCCAGAGGACTTTTCAGGTTTTCCTCCAGAGCGTTTGGTAGACTTCTCGATTGAGCTCGTACTAGGAGTGGCACCGGTCTCCATTCCTCCTTATAGTATGTCTACACCTGAATTGCAGGATCTCAAGAAGTAGTTGGAGGAGTTACAGGCAAAGGGTTTCATCTGCCCCAGCACTTCTCCTTGGGGTTCACCTGTCCTATTTGTGAAAAAGGTAGACGACACCCTTTGTCTTTGTGTGGATTATCAGAAGCTGAACCAGTTGACGGTCAAGAACCTATATCCCTTGCCGAGGATTGAAAAACTCTTTGATCATCTTTGAGGAGCCTAGGTGTTCTAAAATATCGATTTGAGATCCTGTTATCATCAGTTGCGCGTTAGACCATCATATATACCTCTTACAGCCTTCAGGAGTAGGTATGGTCTATACGAGTATACATTCATGTCGTTCAGTCTCACGAACGTGCCAGTAGTTTTCATGGCCCTGATTAACTGAGTATTACATCCTTATTTGGACTCCTTCATCATGGTCTCCATGGACAATATTTTTGTGCACTCTTGTACTCAAAACGACCAGACTACCCATCTTGAGATCGTTCTGAGTACACTGAGAGAGCATCGGCTTTATACTAAACTCTCAAAGTGCCACTTTTGGATGGATCATATTCACTTCATGTGTCATGTTATCTTAGAGACAGGAGTTTCAGTGGACCCAGAGAAGGTGAGAGCTGTAGTTTCCTAGGAGTACCCAATGAAAGTCTTTGAGGTGCGGAGTTTTTTGGGGCTTGCTGGATACTACAGATGCTTCATTCAGGACTTTTCACGCCTAGAAGCACTGTTGAAAGGTCTGGCCAAGAAGGGGGCGAAGTTTTTATGGTCAGATTCTTATGAGTCAACCTTTCAGGAGTTGAAGGGGAGGTTGATGTCAGGACTGATACTAGTCTTTCCGGAGTCGGGAAAGAGCTAAACTATTTATTGTGATGCTTCAGGTATCGGGCTAGGAGTTGTGCTTATGCAGGGAGATGGAATCGTTGTGTATGGGTCTTGGCAGTTGAGGCCACATGAGAGGAATTACCCTACACACGATCTAGATTTGGGAGCTGTTGTTCATGCCTTACGTTGTTGGAGACACTACCTTCTGGGAGAGCACTTTGTAGTTTTCACCGACCACAAGAGTCTCAAGTATATCTTCACTCAGCGTGATCTGAATCTGAGACAGCACAGGTGGGTTGAGTATTTTCAGTCTTTCGACTTCGAGCTCGTCTATACGCTGGGAAAGGGCAACATAGTGGCAGATGCGTTGAGCAGTAGAACTCAGATTCAGGCTATTCAGGAGGCCATCAGTGAGTGGCAGCTTATGGGTCTGTTCTCTAAGATGCACTTGGAAGTGCACGATAGGCAGGGACAGACTGTCCTATCTTCTTTAGATGTTACATCTAGACTTCTTGATCTAGTACATATGAGGAAGCTATCAAATTCGAAGGCCTTAGTCTTGTTGGAGAGTGTGTCAGGAGGGGACCCTCTTCCTGGATGGACAGTGGGCGAGGATGAGATCTTGCGTTTCCAGGGATGCGTATGGGTGCCATCAGACATACGTGAGGAGTTGATGCGGGATTTTCATTCCTCAATTTGGGTAGTTCATCCTAACTTCACCAAGATGTATCATGATCTACACCGTTAGTACTGGTGGTCAGGTATGAAGAAGGATGTTTCTGGTTTTGTCATTAGATGTTCTACTTGTCAACAGGTGAAAGTAGAGCATCAGCGACCAGCAGGGATTTTGTAGAAGTTACCCATTCCCGAGTGGAAGTGGAACGATGTCGCGATGGACTTCATGACCGGGTTACCAAGGTCACCACAGGGGAGTGATGTTGTTTGGGTTTTCTTCGATAGGATTACGAAGGTTTCTCACTTCTTGCCGATCAAGGAGACCTTCAGTGTTGATGATCTGAGATGGTTGTCAATCTGGAAGATTATATGTCTACATGGAGTTATACACTCCATTGTTTCAGACAGGGATGTGCGCTTTACTTCTCAGTTCTGGTAGGGAATTTAGAAGGCTTTAGGTACATAGGTACTTTTGAGTACAGCATACCATCCCCAGACTGATGGCCAGTCTGAGTGCAGAATCCAGGTGCTTAAGGATATGCTCCGAGCTTGCATTCTAGACTTTCGCAATTCCTGGGAGAAGCATATACTTCTTGTGGAGTTTTCCTACAACAATAGTTTTCAGGCGACCATTCATATGGCACCATACGATGCTCTTTACAGTAGGCCATACCGATCACCCTTATGCTGGCTGGAGGCAGGAGAGACAGCTTTGCTGGGACTTCATCTTGTTCAGGAGACCTCTGAGCAGATATAGTTGATTCGGAAGAGGATGGATACAACACAGTCTTGACAGAAGTCTTATGCTGATCAGAGAAGACGACCTTTTGAGTTTGAGGTCGGGGATCAGGTTTTCCTGTGTGTCACACCGAGGTTGGGACACAAGAGGATTCAGAGACAAGGTAAGCTTTCACCGTAGTACGTCGGTCCATTTGAGGTTTTGGAGAGTGTTGGGATGATTGCCTATCGGTTGCAGCTACCTCAGAGGTATCGGTCCATGCATGACGTCTTCCACATCTCTCAGCTCCGACTTTACTTTTCAGACCCGTATCATGTCTTTCAGCCTGAGGAGTTTGAGCTCGAAGCGGATGTGTCATTTGAGGAGCATCCTATACGGATTGTCGATCATAGTATGAAGGTTCTCCGTGGGAAGTCTGTTCCTCCAGTATGGGAGCTTTGGCAGCATGGGCGAGTACAAAACGAGACCTGGGAGAGGGAGGCTGATGTACGATCGCAGTGGTCGGAGCTATTCAGGGTTTCTTCTTCTACGCCTCGCTAGGGAAATTCGGGGACGAATTTCTTTAAGTGGGGAAGTTTGTAAGGACCTGGATCTTTGTTTCAGGTATGTCTTTCCTTTTTCTGGAGTTTTTGAGAAAAATGGAGTTTCTAGAAATTTTTGAAGTACAGGCCATGTACTTTCTGAGTACACACCATGTACTCTTTTCCCGCTTGAATCCGTGTTCTGGCCATGTCTGGGCCACACACATAGTGTGTAGGGGTGATGTGGAAGACATTTTTGGCGGAGTATGGAAAGACCTAGTACATATCATGTACTCTAAAAGTACACACCTTGTACTTTCTTTTTTTCATTAAACGGACTAGGGTTATGCCTGATCTACATAAACATCTTCTTCTAGGTCTTGTTTGTCCGATAGCACCGAGAATCCGTGGATCTTCGACGAGCCACTGTTCCTCCATCCGTTCTCCGATTTGAGCACTGTCGATTGTGTTGGAATCACATAGGTGAGTTCTCCCTTCTGCTTGAGAATTGTTTTCCAATTCTTCCTCGTTCTCAAGATATAGTGGGTTTAGTGTTCTGGGCGTTTTCCCGGATCTATGACATTCGGGGGAGAATCAATCATCTTAGTTCAAGTATATCGATCTTTGAGGATCGAGGTAGGTGTTTTGTACCTTACCATTCAATGTCTTTGAGTTCTATGTTCAAATTTTACCAATACCCGTGAACAGGGTATTGTGTCTTTACCTTTTTTCCCCTTTTGTTTTCTTGCCTTCTTTGTATTCTTGTGTAGAGGTAGGTTAATCATGTTAGAGGATATTTTGTTGTTCTTGTATGTTTTTCCATGCTTTGTTCTGTTTATGACCTTTGGGTTTCATTTTCCTTTGGTTGTTACACATTTTTCCATGCCTTGTGTTTATAAGATAGAGTGTTTTTGTATAACATGCTTGTTTCCCTATAGACCGTTAGCCAAGTATCTCTATAGGTGTACTTTGGTTAGCCAAGTAGCTCTATAGGTTTACTTTGTCCTTATAGCATTATTATGCACTGACCGGCACGGGACTGAGATAACCTGGTGCTATAGACTATAAGGGATAGGCCGAGTGAGCTTCCCAATGAGTCTTAGACATTATAGACTACAGGAGGGTAGACCGAGAGAGCTTCTTTAGAGAGTCTTGGACATTAGACTACATGGGATGGATCGAGTGTGCTCCCAGAGGGTCTTGGATTTTTATAGACTACAGGAGGGTAGACCGAGTGCACTTCCTTAGAGAGTCTTACCTTTTTTTATTTCTCTTTAAGAACCTTCCCAGGCTAGAGTAGGAATTGACCGAGTGAGATTCCTCAGAGAGTCTGTGGTATACCTGAGGCTATAGGAGGAATTGACCAAGATAGCTTCCTCATAGAGTCTCCAGACCTTGGGTCTAAGAGGGTTAGACTGTGTGATCTTCCTCAGAGAGTCCCTGACTACCCTAGACTATAAGGGTAATTGACCGAGTTTTCTTCCCCAGAGAGTCTCATAAATTCTTATGACCAAACCATAGGGGTTAGGCTGAGTGCACTACCCAGAGGGTTTTGGTACTTCTTGGATAGGACCAGAGAGGATGGTTGTGAGTACTTTCCATAGGGTTTACCACTTTTTAGCTGTTCTCTTCACTACTATCATTAGTTGTGGATTGGTTACTGTTTTGTATCATCCTGCTTTACTACTTACTATTTATTGCCTACTGCTTTGTTGTTGTTGTTTACTACTTATTGTACTCTTACCTAACATATACTCCCAGACTATTAGGCACAGATCTTCGGGTGAATTACTACTTCTATTTAGTCTCACACCCTATTTGGGTCATGCTTTTGGGCCCAAACAGACTATGTTGTTGCAGGTATAGATAAGGACAAGCGCCCTCCGACTTCTGGTACTTGATTTCTTGGAGAATGAGAGCAAGGGAGCAAGATTTGGCTTGCGATTCTGAGGAGCTATTTACTTTTCTTTTGTACTTTTTTTGGTACTGTGGTGTTTTTTTAGAATTGTGACTTGTTTGGATATTTTCCAAGATATGTATCTTGCATCATTCCATATATATATACTTATGTACTCCGGTTTGTTAATTTAGTCTTCTGCTATTTATTATTGTTGGTTATTTGTTGCTTCTGTTATTGCATGTTTATTACTTACTCTGTGTACTCTGCCAATGAGGGCATAGTTTCCCCACTATCACACCCAAGGCCCTCGTTGCTAGTCGGCAGCCTCTGGCGTTTGGGGAAATGTGCTTGAGGCCTTGTGGAGAACCGGGTACGGGGTGCCTCTGGGTGGCTTCCAGAACCGGGACGTTACATACATACCAAATTAATTTTTTAGTTTATCATTTTAGATAATTAATACAAACTCTTACATAAAAACTTAGATACATAAACAAAAGGTTCATAAAAAACTAAAACATCTCCCACTATATTCTTCGTAGTTGGTAACCTTATTAGGAATAACATACTTAGAATCTTTCTTCACAACTTGGGGAAAAGGAAAAAATTATAAGGTTGACCTCAAATACTCAGTAAGGGTAAGTATAAGTAGTAACAATTGAATGTAATAAATGAGAATAAGGGTATTATGACATAATCAAAGAGCATGATCATAACATAAGAGAATTCATACCCATTAAAACCTAGATCATTAAACATGTTTCATGGAATAAATATTTAACAAAGTCAAGAGTCATAGGAATCAATAATCACGAGCCATATTATGTCAAACATATAAAAAACAGAAAGAAAATGTGTTCATATCTTATAATATTATCTTCATAGAACCCTTATAAGAACCCATAGATATGGGATAGCCTTACCTTCTTTAATTCCTATAATCTCTTTGGAGTAATCTATTAACTGGTTAAATCAATCGCCTCTTAATATTTACTTATATTTAGTCAACTTTTTCATCATTACCCAATGGATTTTTGAGCTATATCGGGATCACCCATTATCAAAAGATATATCAGGATCACATATCATTATAAATAATGTACAAGAACTATAAAATAATCATAACAAGTAAAATATTTAATTTCAACAAAACAATAACCATCATTCTTTCATAGCATTATTTAACCATGGAAAAGAAACAGACCCTATAAAAATATCTTTGAAACAATAAAAATCCATCCAGATTAATAATAAGGATGATATCATTACAATAAATCTCTACTGGAGCATAAGTAACATGAAGGGTTGTTGTCATTGAAGAAAATAAATTCTGTAAAAATAACATTGTTGGTTGGAGTAGGATGCCCAGGAGGGGGTGAATTGAGTTCCGGTAAAAATTTATTTAAAAAAAATTATTTAAAAGATTCCCCCAATTAAGAATAAAACTATCCAGTTAATGAAGGTAGTAAAATTATAATAGCCTAACTATTCAAATAGTTTCTTAGAATATTGATTAAAACCTAGTTATAATAATATGAGATATTGATACAACTTTTGAAACTACCCAATTAAGACAAAATAGTTATAACAATTATCCAAGACTAAAAATCAATGTTAAAAATCAGTTTTCTTAAATGTGAGTTTAAAAATAGAAAGACTAAATTTAAAGACACAGCGGATAAAACAAGTGGGTAAATCTCAATACAATACCAAATACACTCCACTCGGTGATCACCTGCCACCAAGAAATATATATATATATATATATATATATATATATATATATTTGATCCACATCATGGATTAAGGTTAATAATAGTACACAAGACTTTCCCAGTCACAAGACCTAAACCACTATTCTACATGGGAAAAGTAATAGTCGGATCACACAGGACCACTTCCACAGTTACATGTGGGTAAAACAAGATGTAAAAAGATATTTGAGTGAGGATATCTTGTATCCTCGAGTTTAGTGTAGGAAATAGTGTGTGTTTTTAATACTGATACACACACTGGTCAAAGATTAATAAAATAGTACACAATAGGGAAAATATAATGAGATAGAGTTTAGAAGAATATATGTGTCATAAAATGCAGCTCTGGACTCTTTGGATGCAGTAAATACAGTGTTCCAATCCTCTTCTGAAAATAGAGTGTCATGCATCGAGTGTTCTGGTTTTCAGTGTAGTGATATGTTCTTGTTATCCTTTGAGTTACTACAGGGATTCTTTCAAGATGGTTCATAGAATTTTCTTCTTTGTTTACATCTAGTAGAAATTGAAAGTTATTTATTTGGTGTATTCTTACATGTATGGGTGATCCTCTCCATTTCATTCATTCCACTACTCAATTCTTCTCGAGTGCCACACTTTATTTTATTTCAGGTGCTTCTATTAGAGCCAACAAGGTGCATGATATACACACCTCGTACCTAATATTTTCTACTTAAAGGACTGAAAAAGAACATTAATTATATTAGTGTCATGAAATGACTCAAATATGACAGTTATAAACAAATTTTAAATTTAATTAGAAAAGACAGAAAAATGGTTAAGTATGGAATGATGTCACAGTAGTGGTGAGACAGTCACGGTGCCATAGTTATTATGACACAGTCAGGGTGCCAAAGTCATGGTGAGATAGAAATGGTGCCATAGTCATTATGAGAGAGTCACGGTGCCATATTTTTAGTGAGATCTGGAACTGGTAGCAAAGTTACCGTGTCTGGTACTTTGAAAATTCTAGAACCGGTAGCACATTGATGATATCAAGGAAATAGTGCTACAGGTAATGGTGTCTATTCCTTTGTAAAAATTCTAAATGGTGTCTTGTTATGGTGTCTTGGAAAAAATATCATGGAAATAGTGTCAGGTCATTGCGAAAATTTAGAATTGGTATCGAGCTAACATTGTCCTAGACTTTGTGAAAAGTTGTAAGTTTTCTTAAGAATAAATCTTCATAGAATTGATTAAGATGAAACATAATCACACTAAAACATAATAGAACAATATTAAACATATTTCATAATATTAACATATAATTTGTGATATTTTGAACATGATCTTGTGAAATTTTAAAAAATTGAGTTATAAGAGTGTAAAATATGATTTGTGAGCATTAAAACATGAGGAATCCTACAATATACCCCTTTTTTAGGATAAAAAATCATGGAATTTACAAGCCAGAAATTTATAAATTAATAAAAATATTACTTATCATATTATTATACTAAATAATATATGGAATAAATAGCATTAAGGGTAGTACTTTTACCTTATGTCTCCACCTTATTATTTATCCCCCATAAAATAAAATTCTTGATATTTTCTCCACTTTAAATGAATTCTTATTATTTTTTCCCCTTTGGTGATTATTAAAAATTAAAGATAGAGAAAGAGAAAGAAACAAAGACTAAAAGAAAACAACAATTGAATAAAAAATATCAGGCCACGTTCTATTGAATAAAAGGATAAATTCCATTAAAATCAAGAAATAAAACACAAAATATCTCTTTCAAAATTAGAATTCACTTCTCTGTAGAGTTACCATACATAGATTTTTCTTTTTGAGAGACATCAGATAGAGAAGAAAGAGGTGCAGAAGTGGAAGTGGTATAAGCAGTGGCTAGGGAAGGTAGTGGTACTCCTTCAATGATAGAAGGTGAAAGTGTTGGTCTAGTGGAAGATTGAGGAAAAAGTTTATTAGTAATGACAGGACTAATCTAACTCAAAGCTTGAGGAACATACATGTTCACTGCTATAAAAGAGGTAGTGGGGGAAGGATATGTAGTTGAAGGTTGACCATGCCTCAATGGAGCAGGTGTAGGAGCCACAATTGCAACAATATGAACATGGAAATAAGGTTTCAAGAGGTTGATAAAGTTTGTGATGATATCTCCACCATACTACATGGCCTTCTCCAAGTCATTCTTATTTTCTAGAAACTTCTCCAGAGTGGGTGTGAATTTATTGATCTTCTACACTTGATTCTTGAAGGCTTGAGTGACTAGTGGTATCTTCGAATTCTCAACAAGATACTTGAGGTGATTATTCAACTCATATTAGAATAAATTATCTTTAAGTTGTATCCCACTTTCTTAGAGATTTCTTCTTGAACATCAGTGTAAATGTTTGAATGGACCCTCACCAAATCAAGCACATGGCCACTATTCTTGATGATAGAATAGAGACTTTCCTTATCAACACCACTCAATACTGAATGAATCTCTTCTCAGAAAAATGATCTGATCAAGTCACTATCCACAAGATAAGATGGCTATCTAGAGGAAAATGGAGCTGAAACAGCATATGTGAGGGTATTAATCTGATTTATAATAGTTTTTCAACAACCTCTATATTCATAATCCATCTTATTAAGTCTAAATACAAGATAACACATCTCATTGGCTATTTTGGTGTTGTTCTTGACCACCTTTTAATTCACAATAATCATGTTTTGTTGAATCAGAGATAGGGCCTTCTATGGAATTTTATTAGCATAATATTCACTAACATGATCAACAAAAGATTGAACATATTGTAGGGATTTCTGAATATCTTCAACTATATATTTTAGATATTTTACCTCATCACTCGATTGTCTATTCTCAAAAATAACTTCCTGAATTTCATGAAGCATCTTAGGTTGGATATACCATATAATCTTCTCTAACAGTAGTGCAGCATCCCTTTCACTGAGATTTTCCATAGGTGCAAGTTGATATTATATCATCTTCCAAAATCCAGACAAAAAGTTTTCTACAAAAACTTTCAGATCACTATGTCTTACAGGATCATAATGTTCTTGAACAGGTTCCGAAGAATGAACTAAAATAGGTTCAGATACCTTAGCATGGGATACTTCTTTTTCATATATGGGTTTCAACTGAAACATAGTTGAAAGATTTATCTCTTTTACTGAGGCCTCGTGGGTATCATCCACATCAAAATAACAAGTAAACCTATTCTAGGTATCTAAAAAACATGGAGCAATAGGATTGGGAAGTTCAACACTTTCTACGATGGGGTGATGCTCTCCCTCAACTAGTGCATCTCTTCTAGGACTGCGAGACTTAATCTCTTGACCTATTCCCATATTTTTAGCTCTATCAGGATCAGCCACATCTCTATTCATCTAAAAGGAATATTCCATCCTTTCCTTAGTATATAATATCACTTCATCTTCAACATGGTCTTCAAACTGTTCCATAGTAGCAGTAAGCTCTTCCACAACAGCAGGATCTTACACTACAATAAAACTTCCTCTTGTAGCATCTTCATCTTTTCCACTTGAATCAACGTCACCTTTTTAGATAGGTGATAGCTTAGGAGATACTCCCACAAAAACTTCACTAACATCATCATCTGTTTCTTGATCTTAATAGTTTACAATCTCATCAGCTTCTAAACCAGGATCAGCTACATTTTTGGGTCTTGATGGATTTCCAATGGGATTAAAATCCCCATACAACCTATCATTGTCCTCAACCCATGATCTCTTCAATCTTCAGAGATACAAAAATCATATAACTCAAACACTTCTTCAATCTATCCAACCACACATTTTTTTAGAAGAAGAGAAGAAATAAACCTTGAATAGAAAAAAGAGGTGGACTTTGATGTAGTTTTGATCATATCACACATGTGAAGTATAATAAACTTACATAAGTTGATTGTATATATATTCTTCAGAAGATGAATCAAAAATAAATATTTATACTTAAGAGTGTAAAAATCCCCTTTCCTTGGAAAAATGAGATATTTAACGAACTGGAACAACAACCTTGACTCACCATCAAGCTCAACAGCAATATGCCTTCATTTCTTCCTATTTCTAGTCAAACATCCCAGAGCCTCTTCTATGAAAAAAACATAACTAGGTGGAGTTGGAAATCTCTATTATTCCTCAAATATACCTTAATAATTTACACCTAAGTTGGTAGCCCATAACCTCAGTGAAAAAGTGCATCTTTGACCATTTACTCATCTCTTAACCACAAAATCTTCCTTGGAGTTAAAGGTAAACTGAAAATACTGATAAAACTTAAAAACAAGCTTCAGATAAATGGGTATCTTATCTTTAGTAAACCAATCCAACCAAACCTGTTCTTTTAGAACTCTTAGAATAAGATACATACTAGACAGGATCCACTTCGCACAGATTTCATTTTTGGGAACAACTTTGTGATCTTCAAGACCAGGGTTCAGCGAATTCTTAGGAATTACCAAAGGAGACTTCTTCTATTTCTTCCGAGACAAGTGCTTCTCAGGAGTCAATGAGGATGGAAGCTTCATCCTAGGCATTCATTCTGGGCTCAAGAAATATTATAAGGAGGAAAAATGGTTTGAGAGAGAAATAGGGTTTCAGTTTCGAGAGAAGTCAACTTGAGAGAAGTTAAGCGACAAGTATTTATCATTTAGGGAGTTCAAACATTGGAAAAAGAAAAATGCGGTAAAAAACATAACAAGTGATAAATAAATATTTAAAAAGAAATTATTAATAATAAATTGATACTAGTACAAGTATTCATAGTTTCATTATTACATCGTAACTCAAAAGGGTGTGACCGTAACGAATGAGACAACAAACATAAGATAGAAAGATGTGATATAGTAGGAAGTGACAGTGATCTTGAGATAGTAATGTGAGATAGTAATCCTTAGATAGTAAACAGAGATAGTAATCCTGATATGGTAAACTTTTCACTCAAGGTTAATCATTCCTAATTTATGTATGATGTAATTCATCCTTTCATAATTTAATGGCTTAGTGAAAATTTCATCAAGTTGATGTTCTATGACAATGAATTCTAAAGTAATATCATTGATGATGATCTCTAAAAAAGTGAAGTCTTACTTGAATATGTTTTGTTCTAGAATGAGAAGCAGGATTATTTGATATGTTAATAGCACTTGTGTTATCAAAATTTGTAGGGAATTTACTGAATTAATATCTATAGTCTAGAAAAGTGTGTTTCATCCAAAAAATCTGAGCACAAAAACCACCAGTAGCTATGTATTGAACTTCAATAGTAGATAATTAAACATAGTTTTGCATCTTAATACACCATGAAACTAGTGAATTGACCAAAAAGTGAAGTTCTCTAGAGGTGATTTTTCTATCTAACTTACAACCATCAAAACCAGCATTATAATATCTAAATAAGTCAAATGATTGTCCTTTAAGATAGAATAGTCCTAAGTTAGTAGTATGTTTAAGGTATTTGAATATCCTTTTAATAGAAATAATATGTTACTCTTTAGGATTTTCTGAAAAACAATCACACATGCATACACTAAAAATAATATCAGCCCTACTTGCTGTTAAGTAGACTAAACTTCCAATCATTCCCCAATAAGTGGTTTGATCAAAAAAATTACCATTCTCATAAAGATCCAACTTACAGGTGGTACTCATTAGAGTGTCACTACTTTTATTTTTATCTAAACCAAAATGTTTTATAAGATATTTATTATATTTACTTTCATTTAAAATAATACCTTCCTTATATTGAATGATTTTAAATCCAATAAAGAATTTCATTTCACCCATAAAACTCATTTCAAATTCATTATGCATCATCTTTGAAAAATCAATACATAAAGAGTATTTTGAAGATCCAAAAATAATATCATCAACATAGATTTAAAAAACTAAAAGATAATTATAAATTATTTTCATAAAGAGAGTAGGATCATCTATACCTTTTGTAAAACCTTTAGAAATAAGAAAACTACTTATTCTATCATACCATTCTCTTGTAACTTTATTTAAACCACATAAATATTTTGTTAATTTCAAAATATTATTTGGAAAATAAGGGTTTATAAAACTATGGGGTTTTTCAAAAAAAATCCTCAACTATATACCCATTTAGGAATAAATTCCTGACATCCATTTGATAAAGTTTTAAATTTATATGTGTTGCACATGCAAGAAAGATTTTAATAGATTCAAGTCTAGAAACTGTTGAAAAAAATTCCTCATAGTCAATCCCTTCTTCTTGAGTATAACCTTGAGCAACCAATCTAGATTTTTTTTCTTACTATGGTACCGGATTCATCTACTTTATTCATAAACACTCATTTAGTGCCTATGGTCAAGATGTATTTAAGTATATCTACAAGTTTCCAGACTTTATTTCTTTCAAAATGATTTATTTATTCTTGCATATCCATCTTCCAAAATTCATAATTGATTGCCTCATTGATGTTCTTAGGATCAATTTGTGACAAAAAGACTTTATGTTCAACTTGATTTATTAGAGAAGCTCTAGTCTGTGTTCCTTTGTCTAAATCTCTAACAACAACGTCTAATGGATGTTTATTAAGGGTTCTAAAAGATCTAAAAAAAAGAAGGAATAGTAATTTTTGGTTCTTCAATGGGTTTGGGTTCATCGTGGCTTGAATCTGGAGAATTTCTAAAACTTAATGTTTTAACAAATTCCTTCATAGGATGGTCAGAAGACTTAGAATTGATGTCTAGATTTGACATATCATCCTCAATATTTTCTAGAGAGGTTTTTGACTCATGCGGATCTGTCTTATCAAAATTGACATGTATGGATTATTCCACACATTTGGTTCTCTTATTAAAGACTATATAGGATTTAATAGAAATTTAAAAACCTAGGAAAATTCCATCATCACTCTTGGAGGAAATGTTTTTTAGATTATCCTTAGTGTTAAGAATATAAACTTTTTAACAAAAAACTTTGAAGTAGTTAAACTTGGGTTTTTAATTGTTCCACAAATCATAGAAAGTTATTTTAAGGATAGGAATAATCAAGTATCTATTGATTATATATCATGTTGTATTGAAAGATTCTACCCAAAAGTATATATGTAGATCATATTTATTGAGAATTGTTCTATATATTTCTTATAATGTTCTATTTATTCTTTCTAAAACACCATTTTGTTGAGGTGTCCTAGGGGAAGAGAAGTTATGAATGTAGTCATTTTATGATCAAAAGGATTCAAACTCTTGGTTTTCAAACTCATATCCATGATCACTTCTTAAGGATTTAATTCTAATACCACTAAAATTTTTTAAGGTCTTAGCATACTTGGTAAAATGAAATCAAGATTCACTTTTATGAGCCAAGAAGAAGGTCCAAATATATCTAGAGTAGTCATCTACTATAACATAGACGTAGTTCTTCCCTTTTAGACTTAAAACTCTATAAGGTCCAAATCGATCCATGTGAAACAACTTGAGAGTATGAGAATTTGAAACTTCTTTCTTTGGTTTGAAAGGGATTTTTTGTTGTTTACTCTTTTAATAAGGATTGTAGACTTTGTCATTTTAAAACTAAAGTTTAGGTAGATCTTTGACTAATAATAATCTAGTCATATTTCTAAGTTATTGTATATTGAAATTTCCTAGTCTTCTATGACAAATCCAAGACTCTATGAAAGGCACTAAAATAAGAAACATTTTGAGAAACTAATAAATCTATGTTAATATCATAAACATTTTCATTTCTAGAAGCAGAAAATACTAACTCATTTTTAGAATTGAAAACATTAAAAGAATCATTTTAAAAAATAATATTAAAACCATCATCATTAAATTGTGAAATACTAAGTATATTATATTTTAATCCATCAACAAAAATTACTTTAGAAATTAAAACTAGGTTAGAGTTACCAATCTCACCAAAGCTAATGATTTTCCCTTTTTAATTGTCCCCAAACATAAAATTCCCACCTTCAAACTTTATTAGGTTCCTGAATCATGAATAATATCCTATCATGTGTCATGAAATACCATTTTCCAAGTACCATAGAATTTTATTGGAGATCTTTAAATAAATTTCCTTATAAGTGTTTGTCATAAAACACATATTGGCTTTGTCATACTTTTCATCATGTGAAGACTCTGAGTCACTTGAGCTATCCTGAGAAGCATTCTATGTTTCCATTATTTCCTTTTTGTACTGTCTATATTTTTACTCATATCTATTCCAATATTTTATCTTAGAAAATTCAGCCTTTAAATGTCCCTTTCTCTTATATTCGTAATAGATTGTTTAACTAGAAATATAACCTTTCTTCCAATCATTTTTCTAGTTTACCTTTTTGTCATATTTACCTTTGTAGTTAGGATTCCTGAATAATTTCTTCCTTATATAAAACATAATAAACCTTTTTTATAATTGATCCATTTCCTCATAACTATCTTCATGTCAATCATCATTACTTGTACTGTTAGAATGAGTTTGTATCCTATCCTTTTAATTATTTTTGGAAGTAGTGGTTTCGAAATCTACTGACTTTCTATTTGGTTCATCCTCTTATTATTTTTTTACCTTTAACTCTTCCTCATACATCATCAATTTACTTGTCAGATCATTTACGGGAAACATGATGATGTCATAGGATTCTCTAATTGATACAGAAATCCCTCTCCATCTATCTGAAAATCATATGAGTATTCTCATGTTTTTCTCCTTGGCTATAACATCCCTTCCCAAAGATATCATAGTATTCACAATTTAATTAAACATGGGATACATTTCATAAATAGGCTCATCATTCTTTATTTTAACGTTATAATATTTAATAGTATAGGTGTTAAGTCTCATTTCCTTATCACTATAGGTTTCTTCACGTGAAACAGATAAAGTTTCCCAAATTTCATGGGCTATTTTACATGCAGAAATTCTATTAAAATCTTCATCTCCTAAAGAAACGTATAGGGAATTCATGGATTTGTAATTATTTTTATAATAATCCTTAGTTGGGTCATCCCAAGAATTCATATCAGTAGGAGTAATCTTATATTCAACTATAATTGAATACCAAATCTCAAAACCCATACTTTATAGGTGTATTTTCATTTTCATTTTTCATTATGCATAATTTGTTCCATTAAAGAATAGAGGTCTATTGGTAGTAGCACCTTCCTATCTATTATCCATAATAAATAAATAAATTTGGGGTTTTAAAGATCTATAAATTTATAACTGATAGAAATTTAGATATCTTTGAAACTCAACTAAATCTTAGTTTAACATATTTGAAAAATCTTTGAAACTTTTGAAAATAGCAGTTCGAAAACATCCTTTGATACCAAATGTTGGTTGGAGTAGTATAATCAAGAGGGGTTGAATTTATATCCTATAATAATTTCTCTTAAAAATGTTTTTTTAAAAGATTCCCCCAATTAAGAATAAAATTTTCCAGTTAACCAAGGTAGTAAAATTATAATAGCATGATTGTTCAAAAAGTTTCTAAAAATATTGATTAATTTTAAATTATAACAACATGATATATTGATACAACTTTTGAAACTACTCTAGTAAGAAAATTTTTTTATAACTACTATAAAAGACTAACTATCATTGTAAAATTTAGTTTTCTTAAATATGAGTTAAAACAGAAAAAGACTAAATTGAAAGACACAGTGGATAAAACTAGTGGTTCAATCACAAGCTGAGAACTAATCCACTCCACTTTGTGATCACCTTCCACTAAGAAATATATATACAAGAATCTTTTATCCACTCCTTGGATCGAGGTTAACTATAGTACACAAGACTTTCTAGTTCACAAGACCTCTACCACTATTCTATGTGGGAAAACTAACATCCAAGTTACACAAGATCTATTCCACCGTTAAACATGGGTGAAAAATGGTGTAAAAATATATTTGAGTGAGGATATATTGTATCCTCTAGTTTAGTATAGGAGACAGTGTGTATTTTTAATACAGATACCCACACTTCTCAAAGAGTAATAAAACAATACACAATAGAGAAAAATTGTAATGATATAGAGTTTAGAAGGCTCTGTGTGTCATGAAATGAAACTCTGGACTCTTTGGATGTGGTATATACAGTGTTCCAATCCTCTCTGAAAACAAAGTGTCGTGTGTCAAGTGTTCTGGTTTTCAGTGCAGTGAGATATTCTTCTTCTCCTTTGAGTTCCTTCAAGGATTCTTTAAAGATGGTTCAAAGTAGGTTCTTCTTTATTTACAGCCAGAAGGAATTTAAAGTTCTACCTTTAGTGTATTCTTGCATGTATGGGTGCTCTTATCTTTTTCATGAATTCTACTACTCTATTCTACTCAAATGTTGTGCTTTATTTTACTTTGGGAGCTTATGTTACAGCTAACAAGGTGCATGATCTCCATACCTCATACCTCATAATGTTTACTGACAGGACTGCAAAAGAAAATTAATTATATCAGTGTCATGAAATGACTCAAATTTAACTGTTAGAAATAACTTTTAAATTTAATTAGAAAATATAAAAAATGGTTTAAGTATGGAACAATGTCATTGTTATTGTGATATTGTCATGGTTCCATAGTTATGGTGAAATAGTCATGGTTCTATAGTCACGGTGAGGCAGTCATGGTGCCATATTCAGGGTGAGACAGTCACAGTGCCACAGCTATGGTTAGATCTGGAACCAGTAGAAAATTTACAGTGTCTGGTCCTTTTCAAATTTTGGAACTAGTAGCACAGTTACGATATGAGGGAAATAGTTTCTCAGGTAATAGTGTATAGTCCTTTTGACAAAATTCTAAATGGTTTCTTGTTACGGTGTCTTGGAAACGGTATCTTGGAAATGGTGCCAGGTCCTTTGCGATCATTTAGAACCGGTATCAAGATTACGATTTCAAAGACTTTGAGAAAATTTTAAGTTGTCTTAAGAAGAAATCTACATTGAATGGATTAATATGAAACATAATCATACTAAAACATAATAGAACAATATTAATCATAGTTCATAAGTTTAAAATATAATTTGTGAGATTTTTAACATGATCTTTTGATAGTTTAAAAACATGAGTTATAAGAGTGTAAAACATGATTTGTGAGCATTAAAACTTGAGGAGTCCAACAATAATTAAAAAATATTTTTGAGGAAAATACCATTTACACATTGAAAATATATTTAAAAAAATAAAAAATCTCAGAATAGTAGTAAAGCATTTTATTTTAAAATAAACATATAAAAATGTAGAGTAAGGTTCAATGTATTGATTGGTCAAGGCAGCGAGAAATTTTTTTCAGGTCATAATCATTAAAAATGATCTATTCACACCTTTTATAAAAGTAAATTATTTAGAAAATGATTAGGAGATTATTTTTAAACATTTTTAAAAAGTCAAAAATGGGTAAAAATTACTTTAAACAATCATTTAATAACAGAAAAAAACCATTTTGTAAACATTTTTAGAAAACATGGATATGGAAGAAAAATGTTTCTCGACCGAAAGAAGAGAAATTTGATCAAATTTTCTTAAAAACATTTTTAAAAACAAAGAGACAAAAATTGCACATAATAATTAAAAGTAAAAAAATAACTATAATATAAGAAAAATTAAATGATTTTAGCAAATAAATATCATGTAATTTCCTCAAGGTAAATTCAGGCATAAAAAATCCCGATTAAAATGGGATTGAAACATTAATCGCTTACCATTTTGGTAACTTCTGAATCATAAACCACACGAAAGAATAACTTAAAATTAAACTTTTAATATCATAAAACTAAGGATATTAATGATATAACATGTTTAATGGGTATGATATACACCTCATAAAAGAATATAAGTTCATAATGTAAACATATGTCCCAAAGAAAGAGAATTTGAATAGAATAACCCGTACAATATCATATCATTGAATTGAGAATTAATAAATTGATAAATTATGTGTAACAAATATATATCCAAAAATAACAAGTGGAAATAAAAAATAGATAAAAAAAGGTCATTTCACACATAATTTTGACATAATATAATCAATGATGAAGTTATATGACCTAATGAAAGAAAATTGAGTTTTGAAACCCTTACCCCTTAGTAACTTCAAAGTCAAATCCCTTTGGATGAAATAATTTGAACTAAAGCATATAAAAATATGAAGGCAGAATTATTAATGATATAACATGTAAAAAAGGGAAACATATACACCATATAAAATAAATTATGTGAAAATATTAAAATATGCCTCAATGAATGTAAATTGAGATGAAACCCCTTACATTGAGTCCAGAATTTCTGTGTATGTCCTTTAACTCAAATATAATAAACTTATATCAAATATTTATGTGTTTAAGAAAATTTTGAAGGTTTTATAAATTTTCATCAAACTATTTCCTTAATTTATCTCAATGAAAAATTTAATTTCTTAATCGGTTAAGTCTATATTGTGTGTCTTGAGGAAGTTTAATTCATAGTTGAAAAAAATTGGTATATTGATTATGGTCAAAGTGGTCATTTTTCCATCATATCTATAGTAAAAGTAGTGAAATAATTATCATTTTAAAATATTAATTATTCTTTTAAACCCAACTATTAAATAAGGTTCTGAAAAATGAACTATGTTACAATCATGGAGACGGTAGGTTGTGGGTATGCATGAGTAACATTTCCATTTTTCAATGATCATGATAGAAAGAAGTTAAGTATAATTTTTTTGATAAAAAACTATAATTATATAATAAATATCATATTTTCTCTTTATATACTTTATATATATTATCCATGTGATGTGGTGATGAAAAAAATCACCTTGCTTCATGGAGGTAGTAATCCACACATATGCACAAACAACAGTATCATTTTTCAATTGATTGAAAGGTAAAAAATGATATATTATATTTAAATAATGATAATTATGTATTGAATATCATATATATATACATTAAATCCATCATTGAAACCATCCATCATAGGTGGTGATGGGAACTGAATTTTGTTCGTTCACGGGGAGGCAGTCTGCCTTACACACGAATGAAGTTTCACATCACATTTGATGGAAGAGGAGAGGGATATAGTTTATTCCATTAATATAAAAAAATATAAGTATATTTAATATACTTGTATTATTATTTTATCACGGTTCAATATGTTTTGAAGGAGTTATAAGAAGAAACAAAACTAAAACATTTTTTCAAAAGCTATACATATTCTTCAGACAACCTCCTTTTCTTTACATCTTAATCCTTCTAAAGTTGGTTTTCATAAAAAATAAGGATCTCTAGAACATGTTAAGATATTTAAAGAATGTATTTGGGTAGGTATTTTTGAACCAAAATTATTTTTAAGTTTTAATAAAATAGGAGAGGAGGTTCTCTTTTATAAGAGAGGGGAGGGAAAATCTTAGAATTTTATAAAGTATTAAATTAATATAAACTAATTACCCTAGAAAATGGATAATTTTTTTTATAATTATAATATACGATGATAATGAGTAGAAATTTTTTCATCCGATAAAAATTCTACAATTTTATATGATTTTTTTAACCTTAACTTTTGGTATTACCCCCCCCCCCCCCACTTGTTAACCATTTTTTCAATTATCATGGTATTAATGTTTTTTTACACTAAAGGAGTGATGAAAAGTAACTATAAAAGAATAAATTTCTCATAAATGGATTGTGGTTAATATTTTCACCCATATCTCATTCACTTGGACAAAGATATTATTTTTTTGAATTTTAAATCAATTAATAAAATATTGTTTATTATAAAATATTATTAATTTCATTTTTGAAACTATTCATTTAATTTGACTTTCAAAATAAAAGGATAGAAAATAAATTTTAATAGAATATATTAATAATACTTTAATATGTTATTTTTATCTATAAAATTTTTGGGACACTGAAACTCACTGAAAAAATATTAATTTTAGATTATTCAAAATTATTTACTTGATTTTTCTACTGCTTGCACAATCACTATATCAGTTTTGTGTAAGAATTTAAAGTAATTATTTAATAAATTAAAAATAAAAAAATATCATGATAAAAAAATCATTTATCATTCAAATGACCATTTATAACAGAACATATGTTGTTTTTATCCCTTTAAAAAATATTATATATATTAAAAGAAAGATAGTTACTTTTTTTACTTTATATTTACTTAAAATAATATAAATGTTATAATCAAAGGAAAGTGGATAGAAATTTAAAATTTTAAAATCCTTTATATTCAAGGTCAAAACATACTTATCCATTAAAATAAATACAAGCTTTAGGGATATTTTTAGGCCTTGTCGCTTTATTTTTAACCTTAATTACTTGATTTACCATTACTGTGTAACCAAAAATATACTATAGTTACTATTCATAAATACCTAAAATAAAAGGGAACTATTTAAAAAATTAACCTTATAATTAAAAATAATTAATACATTTTTCAAGATTCAATTTCTATAAGTGGAATAAAGTAATGTAAAATTAAACTCACAAAATGTGGTGAAAATACGTTTTAAGATAAATGTGTTTTTAAGCCTAAAAATGAACTTATATGAAAATCAGGTTTAATGATGATTCAAATGTAATTAATTATATTATATATAACTAAATAAAAGTTAAATTACTTTGATATCAAATTAAAATCATAATGTGACTTTTTAATTAAATGAAATGATAATTTTATAAAAAAATGATATTTTCACTACTCGCTGAAAAATCAATAATTTTAGAAAAAAACCTAAAATTTTACCCTAATATTATTTTGATATTATGATTTAAAAAATGATACCCTTTATTAAATAAAATTATGAAAAGTTATAGAAATTAATTATAATATTCACTCACAAAAATAAATAAACAACCATTTTTTGAGAAAATGTGTTTTTGAAGAATAAAATGGTTTGTTCTTATTTCGTAAAAATTAATCACTACATTAGTATTAAGTTGGAACATTCTATATATTTATATATATATATAATTTATAATTCATTTAATATTATTCATGACCTCTAATCCAACATCTAGATTATAACAGTCCTATTTAAATAATAATATTTTGTGATTCTCATAAGCTTAGTGTTTCATATCTTGTACACTATCAAACATAGTCTTTTTTTAATCTCATAGTGTTACAATATTACTGAAATGATAATCACAGTTAGTATTTTAATTTTTATTCTCAATGTTTTAACAAGATTCATGTTTTTTATTATAATTCATGCATTGAGAGGGTCATTAGTGTGAATATTTTTTAATCTATAAAGAAAAAATGAACCATGACATAAACTAGTTTTAGTCCCTACTTTATATTAAATTAACTCCTTTATCCTATAGAACAACATTTGATCCACTATTTAAATTTATTTATGTTTAAAATTTAGAATATATTCATTTTAGTCTTATAATACCCTTTTTAAACATTGAAAATATATTAAATCATGACAGGAAAACTCTTTAAAGGAAACTTCACTAGAGACAACTCATTGTTCTTCTATACTGTAGAATTTAGGGGTTAGAAAATTGAAGTTGGGTTTAAAAGTGACATAAAAATGATCCCTTCAATTTGATTCATTACCAGTGAGGTTCTTAAGTATTTTTTTAATTATAATCTACTTTATAAAAATGAAAAAAAAATTAAAAAATGAAATAATCAAAGTTGAGTTTATATGTCAAAAAATAAGCTCAGAATCCAAAAGTTAAAATATTATTTCATTTGAGATCAAGAATGTAAAGACCTTAACTCCACTAGCCCAGAATCATTAGTTAATTTATTACACTAGCATAATATACAAGTAATTTCATCCCATATGAATAAATATTTTTGTCATATTTGTAAACTAGATAGATACTTGAGTCTCACATTACATTTTAAAACATAAAATACAACATAATATTTTATTTGAGAACATCATTGTTTTATTTAGGATATCCCTGCATATCAATCATAAAACACTTATTGTAATCCTAGTAAAAATAAACATAAGAAAGGGGTGAGCTCAGGTGCTCAGTAAGGGTATTTGTATGGTGGAATCTATCATGAATAAATAATTCATAATCAACATGGAAAGAAAAATATCTGAAAACATGTTCCATTTAATCAATAAATTGATCATGAGGAATAATATGGTAGGAATAAATGATGATGAAATAATTTCATATAAATATTCACTTGATATTGAAACTTATCTATGGATATCATAATAATCAAATGATATCACGGACATTAATAACTAATCTCATAGTGATGGAATGTATATTTCCAGACATCAAAAACATATCGTAAAGGCCTCGCGCTAATTGATAATAAATAAATGGGGAAGGAATCATCCAAATACCCATTCAAGTTTGTCTCATGATACCTAATGATGCATTAAGGGTATATAGTAGGCCCCACCCATGACTTACTAAGTAAAATAAATTTCTCATATGAAAGAAGTGAAACATAATCAACGTAAACATTCTCATTTTAAAACTAGCATATGAAATGTTAATAAATTCCCCATTAAATTAACATAATCATAAACTATACATACTAATATGGGGAATGGTATAAAATTATTACATCCCTAGTAAATCATAATATCCACTAACGAATTTTTACATAGATGAATATACTTTAAAAATATCACTAGAAAATTTATTGAGGCAAATACCCTTTTCGGTTTTAAATAACTTATTAAAAATATAAAAATTTACCAAATATTAAAGGAAAAATTCTTTTTTGAAAGAAATATTGAAACTTTTAAAGTAATATTTAATGTAATTAGTGTACATTATGGAAGAAAATCACATTCATTCCATTTAAGTTAAAAAAATTCCTTTCACACTTTTATAAAAAGTAAAAAATTAACTCCTTCAGAAACATAAAAAAATAGTTTTAACAAGTGTCATACAACATGGGAATAAATTTTTTTTTAAAATATTTTTATAATATTAAAAACATTCATTAAAACATTTTAAGGAAAATATGGATATAGAAGAAAAAGATTCCAATTCGAGTAGAAAAAAAATCAGTTTTCCTAAAAAACATGGTTTCGGTATCTTGAGTACTTAAAGAGTAGAATATTATGGAAAATATGAAATTTAGATAAATAAATATTTTATAATAAAAATATATTGGTTTTAATAGAAAATGATAATTTAATTCCCGTAGTAGATACTTTAACATAAACAAACTTGAATAATGATGTGATTGTGAAATAAATCCTTACCTCAGGTCTGACTCCCTTCATATGTGTCTGGACCTTATGTATAATAAAAATATATTTATTATAAAAATATATTATAATTATACTCATATATATCATACCTTATATTATTTACTTATAAAATTTTATCATCCTTTTATTAACAATTACTTGTTAAAATCATTATTCTGGGTAATAACTACTTCATTTTTCATGTAAGTTTTGGTTTGGTGGTTTCAATCCTTGTAATATAATCATGGTTACATAATATACATAATATTAATAATGATTTAAATATAATATATATTCATTATATATATATTTAAATTCATCCATACAAGTTTGAGAGAGAAAAATGATTTACACTATTCATTGAGACGGTAGGTCATACGTACGAATGAGTGTTGTTTCCATTTTTCGACAGATGGAACAAAAAAAGGTAAATTTTAATTAAACTTTAAATAATAATTTTTATATCATATATATCATAAATATTCATTAATTATATCATTATTACCATCTATTTCAAACTAAATTGAAAATTGTATCACATTACTTCGTGGAGTCGGTAGTCCCAATGTACGCACAAGTGACGTTATCATTTCCCAGTGGAATAGAAGGTAAGAAGTTAGGTATGATATTATAATTAAATAATAATAATTATGTCATAAAAACCATTTATATAATTTAAATACATCATTATATCCATATGTTAGAGTCAGTGATGGAAAATTAATTACAACAATTTACAAGGCAGCAGTCTGTCATACACACGATCGACAGTTTCATTTCCCATTTCATAGAAGAGGGATTTTATATATGTTATTACATTAACATAATAAAATCTAATTATATTTAATATAATATTATTATTATTATTTAAATATAGTTAGAAAATATTTTAAAGGGGTGGAGGAATAAATAAAATGAAAATGCATGGTTAAGAACTATAGCTCTTTGGAGAACCTCACATGGTTTATACCTAAACCATTACTAGGATAGTTTTATGATAAAAAAGGGATAATATGTCATTTAAAGGTATTTAAGTAAGGTATTTGGTTATTTATTTGTCAAACCAAATTGATATTGAGGTTTTTAGTGGAGGGGAGGTGGGTTTCCTTTTATGAGTAGGGGAGGGGATCTCCTTGGAAATTTCCTAAAAGAATGAAAAATGATAGTCATTACCTAGAAACATTCTTCCAAATGTCCATATATTCCAATTTTGGATAGTATAATTTCAAAATATTTCCATCCAATATGATTTTGAAAATTTTAATTGGAAGACATACCCTTATCTTTTAGTGTAACACCCCTAGTAAACTTGTTTTAACCTTAACCGGGGTAATTAATTTTTGCTATTTTTTACTATTAAATATAAAAAAATTAAATTAATTTTATTAAATAGTATTAATTATTTTTATTATAAGTATGGAATCCATTTTACAAATTTAATTCATATAATTTTGGAAATTTAATTTCAAATCAAACCCATAAATGTGACAAAAAGTTGTTTTCCAAAGAAAAAGTTTCCTTAAGTATAAATAGATTTTTATAAAAAAATTAAATCATAAAATTGATTCCAATGATCTAAATTATATTAATAATATTATAATTTTACTAATTTTAATTTTAAAATAATTTTTAAACAAAATGGGTCTTTGTAAATGCATTAAATGAAAAGGTATTTTTAAAAAAATCAGTATTTTCAATTTTCATCAAAAAGAATAAATATTTTTAGAAAATTATATCAAATTAACTCTAAGATAATTTTCAAATTATGATTTAAAAAACTAATTTTAGTTTTCTAGATAATATTTATATAATTTTAAAATTTTAGTTTTAAAATAAGTTCATAAAATGCAACGGTACCGTTTTATAGAAAAATACAGTTTTTAAGAATAAAATAGGATTTATTCATATCTCATGATTAGACAAAATATTAGATGAATAATAAAACATTTTATTGAATATATAGTATATAAATTTCATTACCATCATTCACTAATATATATTAATTTAATTTATTAAGATAAAAACACATTGCGTGCATAAAAATAATTTTCTTGAAAAACATTTCTTTTACTTTAAAATTATTTTTATTTTTATTTCTAATCAATTAATAAAAATTGAATTTTTTTTATAGATTTTTAAACCATATAATTTTAATAATTTAGTTATTCATATTCATACACACCATTTTAATTTCTAGGTTATAACTATATACAATATTACATTTAATTTAGACTCGGGGTTGCCTATATCACAAGTTAACGAAGATATTAAATTTATTTAAAAAGAAATATACCATGAAATATTGGGGTGATAAATACTTACCTCCTTAAAAATATTTCACCATTTATATTTTTAGAATGATATATCATGAAAAAATTTGGGTATTCCTTCATCATAATTTCTTTAGGTTCCCATGTTGCCTCTTATATCTTATGATTTCTGAAAAGTACCTTTTCCAACCAAGTTATTTGATTCCTTAACACTTTTTATATAGTGTCCATAATCTATAGAGGATCTTAACTATAAGATATATCATGTTCCAATTTTATTTATTCAAATGTGAGAACATGTTTTCGGTCTGGCATGTATTTCTATAACAATGATATATAGAACACATCATGTACTTTAAAGAGTTATTGAAAATTCCAAATGGTAAGACACAACTAAAATTTTTCTAGGATTTAAAATGGTATGATGTACTGGGCTCCCAATTTCCCATTATTAACGAGCCTTATAACCCCTTACTTGGATATAATTTCAATAAAATGGTATCTATCACTTGAAATTCCAAATATTTACTCTGGTTATTAGCATAGAACTTTTTATAGATTTGAGCTAATTTAATATGGGTTTGAATAGTCTTTTTCCTTTTTCATTGTCTCATACACATGTTCTGGGCTAATAATCTTCCTTTCACCAACTTCATCCTCATAATTTTGATTATGGAATCTATTTCCTTTTAATGCTTTATACGGCACCATTATAATACTTTTATGGAAGTTATTATTATAGGTGAACTCTACCAAAGGGAAATACTGATCTCACATACCTTGGAAGTCAAGATATCAAGACCTAAACATATATTTTAATATTAAAATAGTCCTTTTTGTATGTCCATCAGTTTTAGGGTGATAAGTAGTTCTCAAATGAAACTCTGCATCAATAGACATCTGAAGAATTTTCCAAAATCTTTGTGTAAATCATGGATCACGGTCATATATAATTGAAATCCTTGTGCCATGAATCCTTATAATTTCATTAATATATAGATGTTTAATGTTTTTAAATGGAAAATATTCTCTTTTAGTAAAGAAATATGGGGAATTGGTGAATCAATCAACAATAACCCATATTGCATCATTATTTATAAGATTATTTAGTAATCTATTGATAAATCTTATAGTAATGTCATGTAATTTCAACATAAGAATAGTATTAGGTTTTATGAATCCTCTAGTATGTTGTTTCGTAGCCTTCACCTATTTACAAACCAAACATATTTACATAAACTGAACAATTTCCTAGTTCATATTATCCAACCAAAAATATTCCTTAAAATCAATATGCATATTGGTGCTACCAAGGTTTATATAGAAATTGGAGCTATTAGAATAATCAAAAAAGTCCCTCTTTAGGTCAGGTATAGATGGAACACATAACCTCTTTCTAAATTTCATAACACCATCTTTACAAATTAAGTCTTCCATTTTTCCATCATTTATAGCTTTAATTTTCTTTTGAAAAATCTAATCATCAGGTTAAAAACTTTTAATATTTTCCAATAGAGATGGTTTGTAAATAATTTCAAAATAGAGTGATGTATCCCATTCCTTAATAATTCCCATATCCATCTTTACTAGATTTGTGAACAAAGGTTCCATTTTGATCCTCATTTTGCTCATAACTCCTTGATTTTTCCTACTCAATGTATCTGTTACATTATTTTCCTTCATTGGGTAGTATTTATTTGACAAATCATAATATTTGAGTATCTTAATCTATCACCTTTCCCTAATATTGATTTATTTATTTGAAAATATGTATTTCATACTCTTATAATCCTTTTATATATCACATCTTTTTTCCATATAGACAGTTTATCCATATCTTCAAAGAAAATATTATGTTTTTCAACTCGAGATCATGGGTTGTATAACTTTTTCATGAATATTTAACTGTATTGATGCATATAAATTTAATTTATCATTCTACATAAGTAAACTACCAATTTCATTCTTTGATTCATCACTATATATCAAAAATACATCATTTCATGATGATAGAGAAAAAATAGAAGTATTCATTGATCTCCTCATCAATTAACCAAAAAATTATTCATAATCCTTTATCCATATGAACTTAACTCATTTTTGAGTAATCTTGGTTAAAAAGTTATCTAATCATGAAAAAATTTAGACAAATCATCAATAGTAACCTGTCAAACCAATGAAACTGCATAACATGGTTATTTTTGTTGGTGTAGTCCATTCTTGGATTGCCTTTATATTCATAGGATAAACTAAGATTCCCTCCTTAAATAAAATATGTCCAAGAAAAGAAATATTCTAAATATAAAATTCACACTTTATAAATTTCTCATATGAAAATTTTATTATAAGGGTCACATGAATTATCACAAGTTATTATCATGGTATTTATACCTCATTGAATACACCAATATATAATCAATAAATACCAAAAAAAATTATCAATATATTCCTTAAATATTATGTTCATTATATGCATAAAAACATATAGTGCATTAATAAAACCAAATGGCCTTATTGGAAACATTTAATGTCCATGGCTTGATTAAAATTTTGTTATTAGGATATATTCCTCCACTATTTGATTCTTTAATTCCATCGATTCCATATTTTACATTCTATTGGGAGTCTTTGATATAGGTCTTTTGTAACACCCCTTGTTTTTATGGACCATTTTGTTTAATAAATTAAATTTTTCATTTATATCTTTCAATGCACTGAGTCAAACATTCATTTCACACTAAACCGACGTACCGTATGTTACACGTAACACCGAGTTAGCGTAAGATACACGCAACACTTAGTATAGATTATATACAATGTATAAAAGAAATTTGTTCATATTATTTTATACGTAACACCAAAGGAATATTCCACTATACGCAACACTGACTTGTATTGCGTTACATGAAAGAGTGACCTTCCTTGATAGCTTACGTTGTACGCAATACCGAGTTTCACTAAACAATGATATATTATTAAAATATTATTATTTAAGGGGATATAAACTATCCATTATGATTATTGTTAACCACATTTTTAATTTTTTATAACATTAACATTCATATTATGTATTTTATAGACATGATATAAGAACAAATTTAATTTTTCAGATAAAAGAAGTATTTTTCAAAAATGCAGTTTTTCCACCTTTTGATGGTGTACACATTTTAAATCTAGTTTTCAACCCTTTTATATATTTTATTTTAAAAAATAAACTTACTATTTCTAAGAGGGACATAAAAATTTACATTGGTTTAATTTTTGGTATTTTTCTAATAAAATTTATATTTTAATGAATAGTGAAAAATACTGCATTTTAATTCAAAACAGCCTTTTTATCTGATTTATTTATGTAGTTATATTATGTTTTTAATTGGTTTAACATTGTAATTGGATTATTTTTTTATAATTTAATCTATTTTTGGTCATTATAAGTAATTTAACATTTAAATTGGATATAAACACCTGTCAGTCTTTTGTTAGTTTTTACTTCTTAAAAACGTGCTTTCTAGTTTTGACAACAGGAATTAATTTTAAATTAATTTCTCCCAATTATAGGTTTTTAATTTAAAAAAATTTATTGGATATTTGGAATCATAAGGTCTTTCTTTTTTAAATAGGTACCTTATATTTTTGGATATTATGAATAGTAACTTCAGTATTTATTTTTATTTATCATGGTTAAAGGGTAAATCATGTAAATATGGGTACACAATAATATTATAACAATATAAAACTACCATAACATGTGTCTTAATCCTATTGTATGAGATATGGTCAACCAGGAGCATCCTTGGGTCTATTTTAGGACCCCATGGAGCCACATGGGTTTGATAATGACCTTTTATAATAATTAATTAAAATGAAGGGAAATAAAACATAAACATGTATCTTTTTATTAAAACAATTTTATTTTGGTTTATAAAAATGATATATACTACTATAAATATTAATTATAAACTTAAAAATATTTCCTACATCATTATATTTTAATTATAATTTTTAGACATTAAATAAATAAATTTATCTATGACACAATGATGATCCAGTGATTACCTTATTAATAAAATATTCAAATAAATGATATTATAAATATTAAAATAAATTTAATTTTAACATTTTGATTCCATTAAATAATTTTTTTGATTAAATTGAAATTTTGGGTATGTGTTAGTGTCTTTTTAAAGGAATCATGTTTTTATGAATTTAACGAAAATCATTTACTAAATAGTGTCAAAATTGACATAAATGAGTTTTTAAAAAAAATACTATTTTATTAAATGATTTAATAGTAATAAAAATCTAAGATTAGGAAAACTGACTTATAAAATGTTAAAAATGTCATTAATTATCCACTTTTTGTTCTATTTTCATTTTATAGTAACTATAGTAACTATATATTATGAAAATACAAGAATACATGGTAAGAGTTGATGTTTTTAACTAAGGGTTAAAGAAAAAAAGATAAGGTTAATTTTGTGACCAAAACATGTCTAAAACCTATTATATGAGAGGATTTATACCCATAATCATCTTATATTAAAAATAAATTATTTTTGGACCATTATAAACCTAAAATAAATTTATAATAAATTAATATGTAAAGACTTTCCTAAGGCTCCCCTCACCTCTCCTATAAAAGTGCACTTCTCCTTCTCTTTTATTCAAACATACAAAGCCCTTTGGCTCAGCCAAAACCTACCCAAATATCCTCCCAAATTCCCTCAATTCATTATAGAGGTCAAAATTTTTCCATAAATTCATCCTAGGAAAACCTTTTGTGAAAACCAAAAGGAGATACTCGAAAAAGAGGTAATTGTTTTATCACCTCCTTCAAAAAGAATTCTTCTTCTACTTCCTCTTCTTATGTTGTTCCCATAATAAAGTAATAAATACATTATATTACACATGAATATATGTTATTATAATTATGTTATAAACTTATACCTACTTTTATCAATCCAACTAAAAACAATATCACCATACGTGCATACTACGGCTTACCGTCTCCACGCCGTGGTGGAATTTGTTATTAAACAATACTTAATTTAGATGGGTATAATGATGAGAATAATGGATTTAAATAATGAATATATATAGCATCCCACCTTTTTATCACATAAACTTTCATTACATTTTACAAAACCGAGGATCTTTAAGGTTTAGTGTCTTGGAAACCAGGAAATTAAAACAATAAACAAAAAAAACATTCTTCTTAAACACTTGAAAGGATTCTCCTTATGTTCATCCTAGGTTCATTACTGCATCTCATAACCTGGGGACATACATCAAAGGAAAGGGTGAGCAGAAGGCCCAGTAAGGGAAACAAGAGAAACATTTTACATATGAACTTGAGATACATCAATAAAGTCATGAAAAGAACTTTAAGGCATGAAAATGAAATCATGAGGCATATCATAATAAAAACAACATTTTTCATAACTTGAAGATGTGGCTACATCATTTAACATAGACAATCATGAACATATCACCAAGGTCCATCCCCAAGGTGTCATTTGAAAATTACCAAGGTTATTCACCAAGGTATCGTGAAAATTGTAATCTCTAGTGGTTACATCATTACCCAATGCATTGGAGCGCTATCAGGGCGCGCCCTTAAATTTGCCTTTATTATCATGTGAGACACATATATCATCATCAAAAATTTCATAAATAACCCACATAGCATAAAATAAATGGGTTTTATTTCATAATCACAACGTTTTAAAAACTGCTATAAATACGTGATCTTTACGTCACTTTAAACCCACGGAAAGGGAATGAGGGTTTCATGTATGTAAATCCCAGAATTTAAAATAGAACATTTTGATATATATGTGAATACCCCTTTAGAAATAAGAGCTTTGAGTATTCACTTTATAAAATAAAATAATTTTTAGAAAAGAGAGAGACACACTTTAAGACGAAAATTCTGCAGGATAACGACTATGTTACAAGGTTTTAGAAAACATTGAGAAGAGAGGGGACATGGGTCAAACATTCATAAATGACCCATAAAACAGTAGAGGAAAAAAAATAAGGGATTTAAGAACATGGTACTGAAATTTGAAAATATACCATATGAAATGAAGAACATGAAAGGAAGAAAAAAAACAAGATTTCTCTTGTGAAAATTTGGCAGCCTAACGGCGTCACTTAAACTTCAACAAAATTGAATTGACAAGGTCAAATAGGGTCTCTCATAATATGAACATAAGAGTCCAGTATGATAGATATAGAGATCATACCCCAACATAATAGAAAGGAACTTGAAAGAATTGACATGAAAGTAGAACTTCAAAACGAGAAGGGTGAAGAACCACTTAAAAATTCGGTAGCCTAACGGCGCCACTTAAAACTTCAAAATACTGAATTGAAAAGATCAAATGGGGTCTCTCATCATATGATCATAAAAGATCAGTATGATAAATATAGAGATCATACCCCCAACATAATTAAAATGAACTTGAAAGACTTGACATGAAAGTAGAACTTAGAAAAAGAGAAAGGTGAATGAATCCCTTGAAAATTCGGCAGCCTAACGGCGCCACTTAAACATTCTTAAAACGAAATGATGAGAGTAAGAGGGGGTATCTCATCATATGAACATAAAAATGGCAGTAATAGGAGTATAAAAGAACATCCTCCAACATAAGAACATGGAGCATAAAAGGATTGACATAAAAGAGATCACTTGAAAAGAAGGAGAGGGTTCGGATCCCTTACCTTAAAATGTAACTCTTGAACCTCAAAGGTTGGGACCTTGAGGGCTTGGGGACACCTTGGGAGGACTCCTTGGGAGGTAATGAGACCAGAACTTCGTTGGGGAGGAGTGGTAAGTCGAATTGATGAGAGGAGGTCTTGGTATTTATAGGGAAAGTGAGGGGACAAGGCATTAATGGCCAAGGGACACCTCACTAGTGGTTTTGGAAAACCCATGGGCTTGCCCATGGTATTTGCCCATGGTATTGGCCACTTGGGACACCTCACACCTTATCTTACTATTCATAATTTGACCATATTTAATATATACTTAATACATTATTTAATGATGTCATTAAACACCCGTAACTTAAAAACTATACTTTCACTATTCACCGAAAATTCAACTTTCTCAGAATAATCCCAAAATTTCACCTTAACCAAATATCAATGCTCTGATTTCAAAAATGAAATCCATTTTATAAAAATAATTTTCTAAATATTTTTAATTTAATTTTTAAATAAAAACACTATTCATCGAAAATTCATTTTTTCCAGAAAAAACCCCAAAAATTACCATAACATAATATCGATGCTCTGAGTTCAAAAATGAAATCCGTTTTATAAAAATAATTATCTAAATATTTTTAATTAAATTTTTAATTAAAAAACACTATTCACCCGAAAAAACTAATACTTGAATAATAATTTATGAAACCATTATCTAACCATTTTATTGAATCACATTACTTAATCAAGGTGCCTAGTTTATATTAATACTTTCTTTAAGTGAGATTACTAATCCATTTGGACACATTACTAATCCTAATCATAAAATCACTATTCATAATTTACTATTCATCAAAAATTAAGTTGATCTTATTAGACTCTAAATTTCGTACTGAACATAATTGTAGAAGACCATTTTGCGAAAATCATTACACATTTTTAATTATTTAAGGTTTACACAACCATTTTTTAAATATCCTTTTTCTAAAATTCATCAAAAATATGCATACAATTTTTATCCAGTCATTTGAAAATTCATAAACTTCATCATAAAAAGAAATCCAAATTTTTATTTAAAACAAGGATTACACAAGGTAGTTACGGTCTCGTTACATAGCCCCTTATAATACCAGCATAGGACCTAAGAGTAAGGTGTGCTAGGGTGATAGAATCTTGGGGCGGCTCGGTCAACATTGCCCGAGTAGTAATTTCTATCAGTTTGAACTTCTCGCGAAGGCGATTCCGTTCTAGCTTCACATGATGAAGTTCGGCTTGGGTTTGGTCCAGAGCAAAGGCCAATGGTGCTACCTCCTTCCCAATCTCTGTTTGATGGGCTTCAATCGGTCCAAGACTACTAGGTGAGGCCATCGAATCTTCTTTCTATAATAATTAACCAAGATTACTTGTATTTAGAGACAATAATCGAAACATTTAGTTTCTAGTGGTCATATTGAACAATGGTCATATAACAGTCAAAACCCAAAGGTCTCATTTTAATTATAATCATGTTTATCAAATAAAACATTTTTGTTGAGTATAAAAATAAAATAAAATAAAATTACACACAAAATTAGGAAACAATCTTTATTCAAAATTTTGGGTTGTTACAATCTTCCCCCCTTAAGAAATTGCGTCTTCGCAATTTTTTAAAATTAGGTTTTGAAATTTCATTGAAAGTTCCACATCGGAAAAGGAGTCAGTAAAACTATTACTTTAAAAGAATGAAAGGGAAGTACGAAGGTCACCCGAGTTAGCCCACACTAGGATTCCATGTAGGAAAACATGGACATGGAGGAGAAAACAAAGGGTCATGTTCTGAGGGAGAGTGATAGAAAACATGATTAGGAGAACGTTGACCACGATAAAATCCCAAACTTATGTTGTGTGTAAACGGGATTTGATTACCTCGTAGGAAACGTAAACCAACAACATTTTTGTTTTACGTTTCTTTTAATAATTTTGAGGAATTCATTTACTACATAGAACAAAAACATAAGAAAATATACCTACCTTCAAGTATAGTTTCACCTTTTAATAAGTTTCTACCAAATCTAATCTTTTCTCCCAAACGATGAGCATTCAAAACTACTTGGTCTCATCAAAACACAAGAATCATCTTATAGAGAATCATATAATTTACAAAGATTAACTATCTATTTCTTCTATCTTTAAACATTATCCCAAAAACAGAAAGGTTAGGGTAAAACAACTCTTCAAAAAGAAAGAATCCCATAAGAATGGAAACTACTTTTAAATCATCAAAGTTCCATGGTACTACCCAAAGTTCATCATAGACCATTGCATAAATAACGGTCCTTAAAATTCCTCAAAACAAAACAAACTAAGATTGAAACCCAAATACAATAAGGATTTGATAACATAGTCTTCCAAAACAACTTCATTGTTCATCTCCAGACAACATCAACCACTCCTAACATCTTATAAAAAAAAGCAGCTAACCTAAATATATTTTACCCAAGATAGGTTAGTCATTACCATAATTAACCTAAATTACTATAAGTTCACCTTAAATTCATCGATTCTTCAAAATATAAGTCAACCTTACTCCTCAATGAAAATACTGTAGTAATCTATTTACCTCGATCAAATATGGTTCCCAAAATAATGAACGTCTTCCAAAATAATAATCATATTTTAATCCCCTAATCATCTCTGTAGTATTAACACGACAATTGTCGCATTTCCTATCACATTGGTTTTTGGGACATGTTCTTCCATTTCCCGCCATTAACTAAGAAAAGAAACTATAATTAGTGGCTTATTTACTTAGCTAATAATCATGAAAATGAAACTTTAAGCATAAAAGGATAAACATGTAGAATAAAAGTATATCCTAACTTGTGATCCCCTAGGTTCCAATCTAGGTTATCCATGATCATATATTCTTATGTGAATCTTTATTATGTTTTATCCTTGTTCCTTTAATAATGGTTCATACAAAGCTTATGAATTTACCAAAGCATATCCCCCGGGAGTGTCGTAACCAAGAGTGCAGCAAGGCCCGTTGTCGTGTACCAGTTCCCGTTCGAGTCTAGCTCAAAGCGGTGTTTTCGGGTTTTACCCCTATGTACATATGTGCCAGAGCCACCTCTACCTGCTCGTATCCAGACAGGGATGTATTTGCTTGGAAACCCCTTACTCAATACTCACCAAAATACCAGGAAGATTTCCTATATTTAAACTTTTCCATAGGGTTCTTCCTAGAGTTTTCATATCCTAATTTCCACAAATAACTAAACCATCCTTTGATACCAACTATAGCATCCCACCTTTTTATCACATAAACTTTCATTACATTTTACAAAACCGAGGATCTTTAAGGTTTAGTGTCTTGGAAACCAGGAAATTAAAACAATAAACAAAAAAAAACATTCTTCTTAAACACTTGAAAGGCTTCTCCTTATGTTCATCCTAGGTTCATTACTGCATCTCATAACCTGGGGACATACATCAAAGGAAAGGGTGAGCAGAAGGCCCAGTAAGGGAAACAAGAGAAACATTTTACATATGAACTTGAGATACATCAATAAAGTCATGAAAAGAACTTTAAGGCATGAAAATGAAATCATGAGGCATATCATAATAAAAACAACATTTTTCATAACTTGAAGATGTGGCTACATCATTTAACATAGACAATCATGAACATATCACCAAGGTCCATCCCCAAGGTGTCATTTGAAAATTACCAAGGTTATTCACCAAGGTATCGTGAAAATTGTAATCTCTAGTGGTTACATCATTACCCAATGCATTGGAGCGCTATCAGGGCGCGCCCTTAAATTTGCCTTTATTATCATGTGAGCCACATATATCATCATCAAAAATTTCATAAATAACCCACATAGCATAAAATAAATGGGTTTTATTTCATAATCACAACGTTTTAAAAACTGCTTTAAATACGTGATCTTTATGTCGCTTTAAACCCACGGAAAGGGAAAGAGGGTTTCATGTATGTAAATCCCAGAATTTAAAATAGAACATTTTGATATATATGTGAATAACCCTTTATAAATAAGAGCTTTGAGTATTCACTTTATAACATAAAATAATTTTTAGAAAAGAGAGAGAGACACTTTAAGACGAAAATTCTGCAGCATAACGACTATGTTACAAGGTTTTAGAAAACAGTGAGAAGAGAGGGGACATGGGTCAAACATTCATAAATGACCCATAAAACAGTAGAGGAAAAAAAATATAAGGGATTTAAGAACATGGTACTGAAATTTGAAAATATACCATATGAAATGAAGAACATGAAAGGAAGAAAAAAAACAAGATTTCTCTTGTGAAAATTTGGCAGCCTAACGGCGTCACTAAAACTTCAACAAAATTGAATTGACAAGGTCAAATAGGGTCTCTCATAATATGAAAATAAGAGTCCAGTATGATAGATATAGAGATCATACCCCAACATAATATAAAGGAACTTGAAAGAATTGACATGAAAGTAGAACTTCAAAACGAGAAGGGTGAAGAACCACTTAAAAATTCGGCAGCCTAACGGCGCCACTTAAAACTTCAAAATACTGAATTGAAAAGATCAAATGGGGTCTCTCATCATATGATCATAAAATATCAGTATGATAAATATAGAGATCATACCCCCAAAATAATTAAAATGAACTTGAAAGACTTGACATGAAAGTAGAACTTTGAAAAAGAGAAAGGTGAATGAATCCCTTGAAAATTCGGTAGCCTAACGGCGCCACTTAAACATTCTTAAAACGAAATGATGAGAGTAAGAGGGGGTATCTCATCATATGAACATAAAAATGGCAGTAAGAGGAGTATAAAAGAACATCCTCCAACATAAGAACATGGAGCATAAAAGGATTGACATAAAAGAGATCACTTGAAAAGAAGGAGAGGGTTCGGATCCCTTACCTTAAAATGTAACTCTTGAACCTCAAAGGTTGGGACCTTGAGGGCTTGGGGACACCTTGGGAGGACTCCTTGGGAGGTAATGAGACCAGAACTTCGTTGGGGAGGAGTGGTAAGTCGAATTGATGAGAGGAGGTCTTGGTATTTATAGGGAAAGTGAGGGGACAAGGCATTAATGGCCAAGGGACACCTCACTAGTGGTTTTGGCAAAACCATGGGCTTGCCCATGGTATTGGCCACTTGGGACACCTCACACCTTATCTTACTATTCATAATTCGACCATATTGAATATATACTTAATACATCATTTAATGATGTCATTAAACACCCGTAACTTAAAAACTATACTTTCACTATTCACCGAAAATTCAACTTTCTCAGAATAATCCCAAAATTTCACCTTAACCAAATATCAATGCTCTGATTTCAAAAATGAAATCCATTTTATAAAAATAATTTTCTAAATATTTTTAATTTAATTTTTAAATAAAAACACTATTCATCGAAAATTCATTTTTTCCAGAAAAAACCCCAAAAATTACCATAACATAATATCGATGCTCTGAGTTCAAAAATGAAATCCGTTTTATAAAAATAATTATCTAAATATTTTTAATTAAATTTTTAATTAAAAAATACTATTCACCCGAAAAAACTAATACTTGAATAATAATTTATGAAACCATTATCTAACCATTTTATTGAATCACATTACTTAATCAAGGTGCCTAGTTTATATTAATACTTTCTTTAAGTGAGATAACTAATCCATTTGGACACATTACTAATCCTAATCATAAAACCACTATTCATAATTTACTATTCATCAAAAATTAAGTTGATCTTATTAGACTCTAAATTTCGTACTGAACATAATTGTAGAAGACCATTTTGCGAAAATCATTACACATTTTTAATTATTTAAGGTTTACACAACCATTTTTAAAATATCCTTTTTCTAAAATTCATCAAAAATATGCATACAATTTTTATCCAGTCATTTGAAAATTCATAAACTTCATCATAAAAAGAAATCCAAATTTTTATTTAAAACAAGGATTACACAAGGTAGTTACGGTCTCGTTACATAGCCCCTTATAATACCAGCATAGGACCTAATAGTAAGGTGTGCTAGGGTGATAGAATCTTGGGGCGGCTCGGTCAACATTGCCCGAGTAGTAATTTCTATCAGTTTGAACTTCTCGCGAAGGTGATTCCGTTCTAGCTTCACATGATGAAGTTCGGCTTGGGTTTGGTCCAGAGCAAAGGCCAATGGTGCTACCTCCTTCCCAATCTCTGTTAGATGGGCTTTGATCGGTCCAAGACTACTAGGTGAGGCCATCGAATCTTCTTTCTATAATAATTAACCAAGATTACTTGTATTTAGAGACAATAATCGAAACATTTAGTTTCTAGTGGTCATATTGAACAATGGTCATATAACAGTCAAAACCCAAAGGTCTCATTTTAATTATAATCATGTTTATCAAATAAAACATTTTTGTTGAGTATAAAAATAAAATAAAATAAAATTACACACAAAATTAGGAAACAATCTTTATTCAAAATTTTGGGTTGTTACAATATAACATTATTATTATTATTTATAATTAATATAACATCCAATTCCATATCATTTAACCCTTAAGTGAATGATATCATTGCTTGTGAGTACGTACGGCCTACTGCCTCCACGATGCGATGAGATTCATTATCTATGTTAACTATTCAAGAATGATTATAAATTATATATAATAAAAAAAATTAAATATATTACATAATAATAATACTATATATATATATATATCATTTACTTTCTTTCATTCAATTTAATAAGGAAATGGAAACATCGTTCATGCGTACATACAACCTACTATCTACATGAATGGTGTATTCCATTTCATTTGTCTATAAATTATATATATTTATATACTGAATATTTATGATATATAAATCATGTTTTACATTCCATAAGTAAGTAAATAATGATATTAGTAATAATATCATGAATAACAAGTCAAAACATTTACTATAAATAAAACGATTATTACACAAAATATTGCTTTATCATGGAATTCATAAATGAATGGGTAATATAAAGTCATGAGTGAATAATATATGATATCGTATATATTATTATGGTTTTTTTTAAATTAATAATATGTTTAAACCCACTATAAAATAGTTTCAGACATATATGAAATAAATTGGACCTAAGGTAATGGATAATTTTTCAATCTCATTATTATCCAAGATTGTTTATTTATAAGTATATACTGGGGTATATTTATCACCCACATACAAGTTTCCTAAATATTTATTTTAAAATATTCTTTATTTACTTATAAAATTTATAAATTCAATTTTACCCATTGCAAAAAAAATTATTAAGTGGTATGAAAGGAATCTTTTATCATTTTCAGTACGATGTACTTTTGGACTTTTCCAGCAAGAGTACGAGAAGAATGATTTTTAACTTATACATCATGAACAATTTTTATGTCTTCATAATTCCTTAGTTCCATGAAACTTCATCTTTTAATTTTCAAGTTTATTTTTAAATATATTCTTTTCTTTTAAAATTGTGTGTTATTTTGTGAAAATAAAACGTTTTTTGAAGAAGAAAGGATATTTTCCTCAAGAATTAAGTTTAAGTGTTTTATCAAAACTATTTTCCATCTAAGATGATGATATTTAAATAGGGTTATGTTTCTATAACTATTATTAATATTATTTTATTGTTTTAATGATGGAATGATATTTTATATGGATTATGTTATGATGGATTGATGTTTAAGTAACCTAGTTTATTTCTTGGGTTATGCTATGATGAATGATTTAGGTTTTTGTGGCACATGTAATAATGATTTCATAATGATATGGGTGGGACCTATATATCTCTCCAATTCATTGGGTAAAATATTTATATCTCATGATATAGACATGATTGGAATGGTAAGTAAATCTGGTTCAGTAATACAGAGCTGGAATGACAAGTAAATCTTGTTCATTAATACATGGCTGGAATGACAAGTAAAATCAGTTCAGTAATAGACTTTGTTCACTATAATGGTCTTGGAATTAATTCCTTGGATACTTTGGAAATCATATTTTGTGATTTTTTATTTTCCACAATTCCATGTTTTATTCCAATTCTATTTTATCAAGTTTAATGTTCCTTTATGATCTATGTCTTATGTACTGCCAAGATTTATTTCATGACTCATGATTTTGATATTTAAACTTTATGTTCATGTTTTTACATTCTTATGTTTATGGTTTTTTTATTATCAACATGTTTACCCTTACTAATAATTTGATCTCACCCTTTTTATGTTTTCTTTTCCCCAAGATATAAAGAAAAGTTTTAGGTAGGAAAAAAAAGGGGAAGATCTTTATGGGATAGGTTGAAGATCTTTCACCAAGTTAGAAGATTATGTTAAAATTTTCAAAATGAAATAAACTAATATGGTATTTAGGTGTCTGTTTGTGTCATATATTAAGTATTCTACAAAACTAATGTAATTTCGGTGTACGTAAATCTTGGGTAGTTAGATCTTTCATCGATGGTTAAATAAATAGAAAACTCAACTTCACACTCTGGCGAATGTCCAAGTAATTCATAAGGAAATAAATATATTTATTATTGTAAAATAGGTACATAATTAATTTTAATATTACCTTTCTATCCATATATTGTTTCTACTCTTCTTCCCAAAGGATCTTATTTAGAAGAGCTACTAGGAATGGATATATACATATCACAAATGATGAATTATCCCCTCTAAAAATAAGAAATTCTACATCTTCATCATGAATAATTATTTTCTTATATTTGCAATAAATTTTTACATCATATTTTGATATCCATTTCATAAAAATTATTATTATTAAAATCAACTGTATGTATAATAATGATTTCATAAAATAGGTCACATTTATGTGTCATAATTTTAATTAACTGACACATTCTTATTACGGTGGTACTACCACTAAGAGTCTGGACTGATAAATCCCTTCTTAAGGTGATAAGGAAATATTTAATTTTCTTGGTAAAAATAGAAGATATAAAAGTGTGTTGAAATTATTAATGTAACTACCACCACATTCTTAATAAATTCAACCTCAACTGTTGTGATTTTATAATATTAGCCTTTATCCCTTGGATGTTTTGGGGGGACATTCCCTTGATGCTTGGGAAAATAATTTTTATAATGCCTCATCTCTTTATATTTAAAGCATTGAAAATTGGTTGATTTTTTCTTACCCTTAAAATTATGATATTGGTGTAATTTCACTCAAAACATGAAGAAACCTCTCATTCCCAACAAGCATGTTCCATGATTTTTCTTTCTATATTTATTACAAGTTATAAATTCCACCCTTAAATTCTTCCAATTTTTAATATTTCATTTTTGATAGTGTTAAACTACCCTTTTATTATTGTTATTCCATTTTAAGGAATAATTATTGGAGTTTCATTCTCTATCTTAATAAAACGTGATATTTTTTCCTTGTATGATGAGAAGGTTTGGGGGACTTGTACCCTTTGAAGGAATAGATTAATCCTGTCAAGTAAAACATTCAATATTTCTCATTTGATTGGGTATATAGTCAGTAACATGCCTTTATAACCATGTAAATATGGATTCATACTTAACAACATTTTCTTATTCCTTTTTTGTCAAAGTAAAAAACCACCTCTCTATATCTGCTCATAATTCATGATTGAAATATTTTTCCAAGAAAATTTCCATAAAATACTTTCATTCCATGTAATATATTTTCTCCTCATCCTTTGTGTTTAGAATCAATGACCACCATTGATCCTCATACCCTTGGAGTTGATAATATTACATGAAAACATTCTACATTTTATTTCTTAAAAAAATGATAAATATATTCTCTAAGGATCTTATTCATTGATCAGTTAAAAATAGATTTTTTGTCGTATTAAAAGATAGAGGGTTCTGATGCGTGAATCATTCTAACATTGTTACACTACATTTTATATCAGTATGCTTCTCCATATGGGGATTTTTATTGGTCCTAACCTGAGACATATTCCCCGATATAGTTATAATTTATTTATCTCGATTTGTAGCTCCATCTCCAACTTCAATATCATTCCAAAGAGGTTAATCCCTATATGGATTACACGCATTTATACGGTTTCCATATGATTCAATAAGAACCATTTATAAATAATGGCATACATTATATTAGATCATATCTTTAGGAATTATAATTTATAATTTCAGAACTATTGAAACACTTAACATAAATTGAAAAAATTATGCATGGAAAATATCATAATCATAAATTTGGTTTCTTTGGGAATATTATAAAATCATAAAAATATTTTCAAATACTTCATAATGATTTATAAATAAAATTTTAATTAAACCAATAATATTCCCTAGGAGTTTCAAACTGGGTATTTAGTAAGGGAACACTCACTACGCACTATAATGATTTCTATGATATACTCAAACCAACTCTTTTTTGGGTTATTACCCATAGATTCATCTATTCCAAAACCAAGCCCACTTTTAGTATATTGATGGGGATGAATTTATAGTAAAACCACATAATATCTACCTTAACATAACTTTAGTATGTTATCATATGCATAGAATTATCCTCATATTCAGTCATAGAGATGCATTATCTAATCTATTTTTTCTAAATCTAGTTCATAAGGATTCTACTAAAATTTCTATAAAACCAATTATAAAGACCCTAACTCGAGTAGGGAATAATTTGTGGTTACTTTATTACATTGGAATAAGTTACAAGTGATCTCATCCAAAAGGACCAAATAGTTTAGTATTCTTGGTAAATTAGATACATACTTTAGTTTAACATTGCATTTAAAAACATAAAATACAACATTGTATTTTATTTTAGAGCACCATAATTCCCTTTAGAATATCCCTGTATATAAATAATAAAACACTTATTAGCATCCCAGGGAAAAGAAGCATTAGAATGGGGTTATCTAAGCTTCCTAGTGAGGTTATTCATATAGCCAATGTTATCCTGAATAAATACGGCATAATCAATATGACAAGGTAAATATTTGAAAACAAATTTTATTTAATCAATAACTTGATCATGAATAATAATATGTAAAAATAAATGATGGTAAAATAATTCTATATAAATAATAACATAATCATGAAAATTATCCATAGATATCATAACTAAACAAATAAGCACATGTATATCAATAATTTATCACATAATGATGTAATGAATAATGTCAAAAAACATAAACATACAATCAAAACTACATGTTAAGACATATTATATAAATGGATAATTACCTATCCAAATACTCAATATAGTTTGTCTCATGAGACCTATAGATGCATATAGGGACTATATAGGTCCCCACCCATCACTTAATAAGACTAATTTATTCCTCATATTAATGGGGTGAAACATAATAATTATAAACATTAATGTTGAAAACCTAGAATAAAAACTATTAATAATTTCCCAAATCAATAAAAATAAGCATAAACCATATAGAGTAATATATTTAATTGTATAAAAATAGAATATCCCCAATAAATCAAAATATCCACCAAACAATGCTAACATAAATTAATATACTTTAAAAAGCTCAAAAGAATATTTAGTATAGAAAATACACTTTTCATTTTGAAAGAAGTTATTAAAAATATAAAAATTTAAAATATATAAAGGAAAAAATTTTATTTACAAGGAACATTTGAAACATGTAATTTAATATTTAAATCAATGAGTTTTCATAATGTTTGAAAATTTCATTCATGTCGTATAAGTTAAAAAAACATTACATTCAAACTTTTATAACAAGTAAAAAAGTACTGCATTCAGAAACCGAATGAAAGATTAATTTTAACCCATTTTGTAAATAATTGGTATATATGTATTTAATAAATCATATTATGACAGTAAAAATATTCTTTAAAACATTTTATTTAAATTATTAATAAGGAAAAAAATATTCTAGATCGAGTAAAAAAAGTTTATTTTCTTAAAAAATATGGTTTCGGTATCTTGAGTAATTAATGAGTAGAAAATAAAGGAAAACATTTAATTTATATAAATTTCTATATTATAAGAAAAAATTTATTTTAAGAGATAATGATCAAAAAAATCCATCATCAGATAATTTAACATAAATAGTCATGAAAAATGATGAGATTGTGAAATAAACTCTTACCTTAGGTCTGACTTCATTTATATGTGTCTGAAACTCATGAATAATAAATATATATTTATTATAATTCTATTATATAAAAATAATTATATATTTAATACCTTATATTATTTAAATATAATATTTTATCACCCATTTATTAAAAATTCTTTGTTAAAATAATTGTTTCGGGTAATAATAAGTTCATTTTTCGTGTATATTTGGGTTTAGTAGTTTTGATCCTTGTACTTTGATCATGATTAAAAATACTATATAAAATTAATAATGATTTAAATATCATATATAATCATTAGATATATATTTATAGTCACATATAAAATTTAGAGATAGAAAATTGAATGACATCATTCATGAAGAGGATAGGTTCTACATACACATGAAGATTGCTTCCACTATTTCAAAGGGTGGAATGAAACAATGGTAAATAATAATTCAACTTTAAAAAATAATTTTTATATATTATATATCATATATATAACTTAAATATATCCTTATTATCATCCACATCAAACTAAAATGAAAAATGTATTGCATTGCTTCATAGAGGTGGTAGTCTACACGTATGTGTGAGGAACGTTATCATTTTTCAATGGATTGGAAAGAAAAAAGGAAGATGTGATATTATAATTATATAATTATAACCATTTTATTAATATAGTATATATATATATATATATATTAAAACCATAATTATATCCATCCATGATAAGCGATAATGGAAAATGAATAACATCAGTTTGTAAGGTGGTAGTCCACCATACACATGATTGGCGGGTTCTTTTCCCATTTGATGGAATATGGGATGGATATTAGTTATTACATAAACATAATAAAATATTAGTATATTTAATATATTATTTTATAATTTCATAATAATTGGATGATATTTGAAGGGATAGAGGAATAAATAAATAAAAAGTGCATGGTTAAGAATTATACCTCTTCTTTAGAGAACAACTTTAGTTTTATACCAAAATCCTTCCTAGGATGGTTTTCTAATAATACTAGTGACTATAGGTCATGGTTTGGGATGTAATGAAGGTATGTTTTCAAGTATTTTATGATAAAAGTTCTCTTTAAATGTGAAGAGGATAGGATATAGGGTGTCCTTTTATAAGTGGGGGAGGTGTCCTCCTTAGAAATTTTCTAAAAGAATACAAAAATGATAAAGTTATCCATAAGAAAAATACTTCTAAATAGCCATATATTTTATAGTGGTATGGTAATATGTTTAAATATTTCCCAAAATTATTATTTTAATAAACTTAATTGGATAATTATCTCTTATATTTTGGTTTACCCCCCCAGTAAACTCTTTTTAACCTGAACCGGGGTAATTAATTTTTATTGGTTTTACAATCCATTATTGAAAAAATATGTTGAAATTATTAAATAAAATTAATTATTACTATTATTAAAAATATTAAATCCATTTTACATAATTAAATTATCATAATTGGAATAATTTAATTTAAAATTAAACCCGTAAACAAGACAAAAAACAGCTTTTAAAAGAAAAAGTTTATGTAAGTACAAAATATATTTATATCAAATTTTAACATAAAATTTATTATGTTTTTCTAAATTGGATTAATAATAATATAATTTAAATAAATTTTACTTTTATTAATATTTTAAAACAAAATGGAACTTTGTAAATTCTTTAAACAAAAAAGCTGTTTTCAAATAAAATTAGTATTTTTCACTATTCATAAAAAATATTATATTTTCAAAGAATTAAAAAAATTCACTCTAATAAAATTTTAAAATTATTATTTAAAAACTTAATTTCATATTTTCAGATAAATTCTCTATAATTATGAAAAATAAGTGTAAAAAATGCGATGGAATTGATCTTTAGAAAAACACAGTTTTTTAGAATGAAACTGGATTTATTCATATATCATTCCTAGAATAAATATCATATGAATGATAAAACATTTTATTGAAAATATAATATATAAATTTCATTAAAATCATTCACCGAGGGTGATTAATTTAACTTATTAAGATAAAAATACATTACGCACATAAAATAAATTTTTCAGAAGTACATTTCTTTTACATTCAAATGATTTATAATTTCATTTACAATAGATTTATAACCAATGAATTTATTTTATGCATATTTAACCCATATAATTTTCATAATTTAGTTTTTCTTATTCATATCCACCAATTTAACGACTAGGTTATCACAATATACTATATTACGGTTCATTTAGACTTGGGGTTTTCCGTATCACAAGATTTTGAAGAGATTAAAATTATTTAAAATGAAATATATCATAAAATATTGGGGTCTAACAGAGAAAAAATGAAAAAAATAATAATAAAGAATTTGAATATAAAATTTCAAATATAATTGAAAATTATACACTAAAATCACTAAAAACATATTCAATAAAAGTAGAAAACTTGAAAAAAAATTGATAGGATTTCTAAATAAAGAAAATTAAAGGAGTTAGCTTCTCTGAACTTTTAAAATCAAAAAAAACATTGCCTAGGATACCCTAAAGTAGCACCAATATTTGATCTTATATCAGGAATTATTCACTGCTTTCCTAAATTCCATGGGATCCTAGGTAAATACCCATATAATAACTTATAAGAATTTCATATGGTGTGCATCACTAGGAAACACCAAATAGTTAGTGAGGAATAAATTAAAATGAGAACATTTCCTTTTTTCATAGATGTGGTAGATAAGGAGTGGATTTACTACTCTTAATCTACTTCCATAGAGAGTTATAATCAACTTATAAATATTTTTTTAGGAGAAAAAATCTCAACCTCGACGACCGCCTCACCTAGAAATTATATTAGTGGTATTAGCCTGTTTCAAGGGGGTCTCTACTTGAATATTGGTAGAGGTTTAAGAAATTATTCAATAGATTTATCCATCACTAGATTTTTTTATAAACTCTTATTCCAATATTTTTATGATGGATAAGTTTTTATAGATATAGTCCTAATAGATGCTACTATTGGAGGTGATTTAGTGGAGAAAACTCATATTTATGCTATATATATCATATCAAATATGTCCCCAAACTCACAAAAGTTTGGTACTAGGTGATTAATTCATGAAAAACATTCTATGGAAGTTTCTACTTCCAATTTAGAATTTGTCCTGATTGAAAGTTAGCTGAGTGATCTAACCGACATGATTTTAGAGATGTTACCTAACTCTATCACTACACAAATTCAACCTAAACCAATTTTTCCAATCTAGATGAAATGAGGAATTTTTTCTAATCAATATAATTTTAATTATAAATGTATATAATTTCATGAAACTTTTTGAATCCTATAATGGTATATTCCTTGGAAATCCTTTTCAGAACAACGAAACTAATATGTTTACCAATAAGAACATCCAATCTAATACTTTTTAACATAACCAAAAGTTCAATCAAGTATGGAATAATCAATATAAAAATAGGTTTTAGAAACCTGAATAAACAAGTTGGTATTTATAACCCCAAAATTACAATCAATGACCTAGGTACAATCTAGATCAATTTGATAATCAAGAAGGAAGTAATTTTAAAATTTTTCATAATCAAGATAACAAAAAATAGAAAGTTAATCAAATAAAGGATTCACACTGTGAATAAATTATTAATAAACAACATGAAATTTCTCAAAAATAAAAAATTTTGTTATTGAATATGATAACATATATGGATCAAATGTAAAATAAAATTAGTGGTCTGAAAAATCAAATTAGTGTCTTTCCATTACAAGGTGAAGTATACCCAAGAGGAAAATGTAATGTTAGTTCCATTATTCTAAGAAATGGAATTGAAATTAAAAATCCAAAAGGTAAATTCAATGAATAATAACCTAAAAGGGATATTTTAACTTTTTATGAAAATGGGAAACTATATGCTGGTGTTACAAAACCACATGTTGAACTTTTTCTTGAACCTATTGAATTTGTTCATGAACCTACTGTCCAAAAGCCTATAAAATAAGAAAAAAAATTTAAAGGATAAGCTTCAAATAACTTATAGGTATTTTAAAATTTTGACGAGATCTTAAAAAGGTAATAGAAAATTTGATGATAACCAAAAAATTTATAAGGAACCACTACCTTATACTCTAGGTTTTCTTTGTAACAATTTTTTTTTGAAATATGAATAGATAATGAAGCCCTTGAAACTATTAGGAAATTCCATCTTAACTTTACTTTGTTGGATGTTTTGAAACAAATCCCTATATATGATAAATTTCTTACAGAAATGTGTACTCGCAAAATAAAGTTCAAGGGAGGTGAGAAATTAAACTTGGGGAGGAATATTTTCTCCATGATCCAAAATTCTCTCCCTGATAAATGCTAGGATCTAGGTGTATTTTTTATTCATTTTTTATTGGAAAAAAACAATTGTAGGATGTAATGTAAAGTTTAGGGTCATCCATAAATGTTATTCCTTATTATGTATTTTCATATATAAAGGTTATATCACTCAAGAAGTCTAGAATTTTTATAAAGTCAACTAATATAAATTTAGTTGTGCCAACTAGATTAATTGAGAGTGTTTTGGTAAGGGTAAAAGATTTAGTTTTTCCTAATAATTATTATGAATTTTATATGGATTATAGATTTATTATCACACATTCACCCTTAATTCTAGTAAGACCATTTTTTAAAACTAATAATGCAATAATTAAAGTTTAGATATCATATTTTTCATTATATTTTGTCATCCATATAGTTAATTTTCATATCTTTGAATCAATAAAATAGCCTTCAGAATACCATTATACCCAAGAAGTTACTATGATTGACTGATTTTCAATAGATATGTTTTATAATATTATCCAAGATACTCAAACTTTTAAATTATTTAGAAAATTAATTCATTATTAATAATGAGTTAGATAAAACTAAAAATATTTAAACATGTGGTAATGGTTTTGAAACCAAATATTTTTTTAAATAAATTGCATGTTGTTTTGAAATTAATGAATTTGTAAATGGTGGAACTTCTAGTGATTTTTATAAAAAAATTGAGATAGATGAGGATTTTTTGAGATTTTTGGAACATCTAATTTTTCTATAAATTCTAATTCACTTTGTGAAATTGAACTAGAAATGGAAGAAACTAGTTTAAATTCTTCTCAACTTTCCAGAATTATGGGAAATTATTATTTATCTTATAATACTTCATGTGATTATGCTATTTTTAAATTTAAATACTCTAAAAATGTAATTGAAGATCCACTGCATTTTTTCACTTAAATCTAGAATTTCTTCTAATGTTGACACATGTTCATTTTTTTGAGAATAATCTCACATCTCCTTTAAAGTATTTTAAAACTATTATTATAGAGAATGTTGGAGAGTCTAAAATTGAATTCAAAGAACCCATAGAACCTATTTTTTAAGAGTATATCCCATATACACTCGAACTTAAAGTATTTCCAGAAATTTTAAAACATTTCTACTTGGTACATGAAAAGAAATTACCTATTATAATCACTAATGAACTTCCCAATGATCAAGAGAACCAACTATTACATTCCTTAAAATGAATCAGAAGGCTATAGAATGATATTTAGATTATATATTGGGGATTATTCTTTCACTGTGTAGGCATAAAAAACTTCTAGAGGTCAATTTCAAACTTACTAAATAGTTCAAGAGAGGATTGAATCACACCCTTCTAGTGGTTGTTAAAAAGAAAGTGATTACATTATTAGTTGGTTGTATAATTTACCCCATTTTTTAGCTGATGTTTAAGTCCAATCAAGATTGTTCCTAAAAATTATTAGTTCATAATTGTTAAGAATAAATTTGGAGAATTAGTGCCTACTAGGTTACCCAATAAGTATAGGGTATGCATTAAGTAAATGAGGCTGAATATAGTAACTATAGAAGAAAACAGTCCCTTTCCTTTTCTTGATCAAATCCTTGAAATGTTAGTCAGTCAATCACATTATTTCTTAATGGATGGTTTTTTATGTTCCCATATTAATGTAGCTCCAAATAAAAAGGATAAAACTACTTTTAAAAGTATTTTTGGTACTTTTTCTTATAGTTAAAGGAATGTTGGAATATCCAATGCACCTTCCACTAACCAAAAATGCATGCTTATAATTATTATGAATTTATTGGGGAATGTAAGGATGTTTTATGGATGATTTTCTCGTTTATGTTCCACATATTAAGAGTAATCTATTATTTTTGATGGATTTTTATTAGAGTTTCCATAAAAAATAACCTTATTTTAACTTTGAGATATGTCATTTTATGATCAAGATTAAAATTATTATTGGTCATAAAGTATCTAATAATTAGATTTTAATTAATTACATGGTGTGAGAATTAATTACACCACATTTATTAATTTCACCACATGTATATTAATTACATTGTGTGTAAATTAATTACACAATTTGTGATTTAATTAATTACTATGAATTTATTAACCACCAGACCACTATGTCATGTTGGGTTACATGTCATGTTATCAAGTTATCTGTTGGGTAACCTTGGAACCATGTTCCACCTCCATATGGTTCTCTGGGCATTCTTCATTTTTTTATACACCGGTTCTGGGTTATATGAATGAGAAATGAAGAGATCAAGAAGTGATCTTGATGATTATATTGAAGAAATAATTTGTGTGAAATAAAAAAACTATCTTTAAATTCATATAATGATCAATAATAATTCAATTATTTTAAATTTAATATGACTCATATAATAACAATTTAAGGTAACAGATGTAGTTGAAGCACTTATCAAGTTCAAACCCAACTCGCCAATTTTCATGTTCAATTGATATTTATAAAGACCCGGAATTTCCATGTAATTTTTTTTTAAATATATAGAAATTTTACGAGTCCACAAAAATTGATGGCGCGTGATTCTGAAACCCGGACTTCCAGGAATGAATTTCTGAACTTTTCTTTGGGTACGTTCAATAATAGTGCATGTGGGTTTTTATAAATATTGAACCAGTGCTCAAAATTTAAATCTGATGGCACAGTTGAACTCGTAGTGTCGGTATTTACTTAAGAAGAATTTCACCTTGACAGTAGTGGGTTGAGAGTGAAAGATAGATTTTTGGATTTTTCGTGAATAAAAAATAAAGTTGTGTATCTTTTTTTTTAAACATCCATGTGGATGTTATAAGTGGGGACCACCACACCTTAACCTCCCATGAGAGGTTATTATGGTGGGGACCACCTGAGACCTCAAAACCTCCCATTTTGAATTTAGGGGCGGGGACCACTCGACCCCTATTAATGGGGGGAGAGGAAACCTCTAAACCCCCTATTTAATGTAGAGGAGCCTCTTGAGCTTCCTCCACATTAATGATGGAAACACACCTCATTAATTGTGCCAACTTAGTTAATTAATTTTGGCCAATTTGAATTCTTAACCCAACAGACTAAATACTAGATAAACTATTATTTGGGGGGCTACCTATTCATTTGTTGGAAAAGGGTTGGAAAAGGAGGATTAGGAGCTCCAAGGGTAAAACTCTCCAACTAAGAACATGTTCTTCAACGAAGAATGCTCCATCGACAAAGAACACTGACTCCCTTTGACCTTCTTCCTCAGGACTTCCTCCGGCGTAGGATGTCTTCGCCTATGACAAACCGATGCCCAAACCAATGATTGAGGAAAACAACGACGACACTGATGTCCATATTTTACCAATGATTCATCTTCTTCCGCGTGACTCCGTCAACAAATAACCTAAGGTAGGGGTTTCATGTTGTATGATTAACACTTAACAAGTACACCCCTTTTATTTCTTTTGTGGGTTGGGAAGAATCATTGCGGGAGGGTTTGATGTGCTTCGTTCTTGTGAACCACTTTATACCTCTCTAATGTAGAGAGTGCGGGCCAAACTAACATGGATCTTCCTCTCTGTAACCCTTGTGTTGATTTGTGGTGTTCTTCAAAATGGAAGAAGGTGATGAAGGCGAAGAAGGCAACAGCGCCGCCCCCGTGGCCTCCACGACCCACATCGCCCCCGCAGCGCTCTGGGCTTCCGGCCGAACCGGCCCTGCTCCACCGCCGGCCGAACTGGCCCTGAGTCGCACCATGTCGCGGCCACCCCGGCCTCACGGCCAAACCAACCCCCGGCAACCCCGGCCTCCCAGCTGATTCGCCCTATTCGCACCATCCGCCGGTCGAGCCACCCCGAGTCGCACCCCCGCGGCCCTCCGAGCCGAACCAACCCCATGCCCCGGGCCGATCTGCCCTCGCGGCGCCCTCCGGGCTGAGCCTCCCTCATAGCGCCCTCCGGGCTATGTCGCCCACACGGCACCCTCAAGGCCAAACCGCCCTCACGCCGACTCGCGGTCGGTCCACACCCTCACGGTCGGTCCGCATCCTCACGGCTCTATGCGGCCCCTTGCGGCCTGCTGGGCTGGGCCCGGTGGGCCGGGCTGAACCCGACAGGCCGGCCCGCCCTACAGGTCAGGCCAATTCGACCCAAACCGGGTTGTCCTAGGCCGGGTCATGCCGGGTCGGTCCGACCAGGTCGGACTGGACCTGGGCCCACTAAAACCTATTTTACTTCCTTTTTCCATAACTTTGGCACCAATCATTCATTTGATGAACCATCAGCAGTGCTAGGAATCTTGGAGCGTGATGGTCCCTTTGAGTATACCCCAGTGGAGTTTGGGTTATAGTTAAGATACATTCAGGTTGGATCATGCATGAATCCAACCGGGCCCTCGGGACTAAAAGGCTAATAACTCACAGATCGGGCATCCGATTGACGTGTCACCTATTACGTTGAGACCCCTATGACATGGCGGACCTTTGAGATACTTATTCATGGGACTTCGTGACAATTGGAGTATCGACCAGTAGCTCGTGGAGCGGATCCTCCTAGAGACGAGCGAGCTTAGTGCAGAGACCTAGTAGATGGTTGTGACCTGACGACTATTAACTATTTGACTCGGAGTGACTCTAATTGCCCAGTGGGGAGCGCCTTGGTGTCATGGAAGACCTATAGTGGGGAGCACATTGGTGTCACGTAAGACCCACGGTACTCGACAGTAGGAGTAACTCAGCAGGCTACGAGGGGGAGCGTGCTTGGTGACACAGCAGACCCATGGTGGGGAGCGCCTTGGTGACGCAGCAGACCCACGGTACTCGATAGGAGTAGTACCTCACCAATCCAAGGTTAGTGGGAAGCACACTTGGTGTCGCGGTAGGACCGCTATACTTGAAAGAGGAGGAGTTCTCCAGCAGCCCAGGTTTCGACAATGTGACTGGGGATGTTACTTGATACTACCCCTAGAATAAAATCTTGGTTTGAGCTGGGTCAGTTTTTCTGTGTTTTCCTTATGATTGGGATAGATTACTTGATAACCTAGGTATATTTATGGGCATATAACTACGTTGGGTTATCTATTGATTTCATATTTTTTAGTTTATCCTTGGTAGATTTTTGTGAGACCTTGAGGGTCTTGGGTTCCCTACGGAGTATCGTCATACTCACCCCTGCACCAACTATGTCCACACCTTGTTTTGTTGGATGCAGACGACGGACAGCGCTGACTGAGGCTGAGCATACCAGGACTGGACGGTACCTGGAGGTAGACCATACGGCAAGTCTGTACACAGAGGAGATGGATGGACATGGAGTGCTGAGGAGGATATCTGTACCTACCCTTCAGGTAGGAACCTCGAATGACGATCCAGTAGCTATCTTTCTTTTTCCTAAGTTGTATTGCATTCTAGTTGTACTTGTACTTTCCAGTTGGGATTGTATTCTGTCTCCTTTTTACTTTCAGCACTCTTTTGTTATACAGTTTACTTGGTGTTTCGTCTAGCTGAGTGCTTGCTTGTGTGTGTGTTTACAGGTTATAAAATAAATACCTTCCCAGTTTTAGGGAATTAAGTCTTTGGTGCTAGTCACCAACCCCTGGTCTATGGAAGGCGGGCTTGGGGTAGTCACGGCATGGGCCCCGGGGGACGAGTCGTGACAAATTTGTATCAGAGGAGTCGGTTCTACTGTAGAACTTAGGACTCTGATATATATTTTTAATGGCAATAGTGTTAAGTGTAGTGAGTGTGGTTTTCAGTTTATGGAGTCCAGTGTTGGTGCGGCGGCTGACGTATCCATACACCAGGACCCTGACTTCTGATATCCGACTCAGTGCATGAAAACACTGAATACATGTGTGTTTTGTTTGTGATTTCTTAAGTCAGCTCACCAGGTCATCTCTCTGGATATAAACTTTTTGACCGTGGTGTGCTTCTTTCTTTACAGGACTCCTCCATGAAGATGGCCAGTTAGAGTTCCGAGAGTTGTACGCACTGATAGCCCACCGAGTGATGAGGCCTCGGTTGTAACACCCCGAGATTTTATTAAAAATATTCTTTTTAATTTTATTGATGTCTTGTGTTGTACGCTACAAGAAAGGAGTCTTTCATAACACGTAATCCTAACTTGGTTTCATTACACACAATCGCGACCTTCCTCGATAGCTTATGTTGTACGCAATACCGAGTTTCACTAAACAACGATATGCTATTAAAATATTATTAAAACTAGCCGTTATGAATAGTAATAACAACTTTTTCAAATTTTGAAAATTTCAACTTTCAAAATGTACTTCATTTTTGGATTCAGAATATCGAAATTAGCCTAGGGTGAAATTTTGGTATTTTTCTAAAAACTTTCAATTTTTGATGAATAGTGAAAACACTGGGTTACTATTTAAAAACCGACTTTTTATTTAAATAATTATTTATTTTATTTAAATTTATTTTAGGTCAAAATTGACACATAATACCTATATAAGTTCAATGTAATTCATTGGATTCATTTTATAATAATTTTAGATATATAAAAAGTTTATTGAACTTTTGACCGTCTTTTACCCACCTCCTAGGAGAATTTTAAAATTTACATAAAACTTAATTTTACCGCTTTTGTGAATGGAATTTCAAAAATCCGGGAGACACGGTTGATGTCAGTATGTAAAATGTGGTTCAATGAGATGAAAATAATTTTTGGTAAATAGTAACTTTTTACTTTTATTTACCACGGTTAAAATTAAATTGGGTAATCAAGGGTAAAATGATATTATTATTACCCTAACACATGTCCTAATTCTATTGGATAAGTGTAATTCTACCAAAAATAACCTTAGGAATAAAATATGACCATTTAGGCCCACTTGGATTAGATTAGGACATTTATTATTAATTTATTTAAAGAAGGGTTAAAATAGTTGAAATCAAAGTTTAATAAGTAAATAATTTTTAATATAGGGTTATACATAATATAAATTCGACTATAAATATTCATTAGAAAGATAAAAATATTTCCTACATAATGGTATTTTATTTTTAATTTTTATACTTTAAATAATTTAATATATTTATGACACAATGATGATAAAGTATTTATATTACTAATGAAATATTGACATAATTGATGTTATAAATACCCAAATAAATGTAATATGAGACTTTTTATGAATTAAAATAATTTTCTATGTTAATATGACATGTTAGTATTAATTTAATTAACTTTTTTAGAACTAATCTTTCAGTTATGATTTTCAAAAAAATCAATTACCAAATAGTGTCAAAATTGACATAAAATAGTTTTTAAAACAAATATTATATTATTAATTGTTATTTTATTCCTAAAAATCTAAGTTTCGGCCAAAGGACTTAGATAAGGTTATATATATTAATAATAAACAACTTGGGGTTCTTTTGGCTTGTTATAGTAAGTTTATTAACCTTATAGTGTAAGAAAGCAAGAAGACACGGTAAAAGAAAAATTATTTAACTTAAAGTTAAATCTAAATGATAAGGTTAAAATAGTAACCTAAACTTGTCTAAATTATATTGGATGAGATTAGTTTGACCCATCCCCACCTTATCTTCTAAATAACTCAATTTGTAGCTATTAAAAATCGAATATGACTTTATAATAAAATAATATTTTTAGTTATTCCAAAGGTGCCCCTCTCCTCCCTTATAAAAGGGCACCTCCTCCCTCTCTTCCTCACACCACTTTGAGACTTCAAGCTCGGACAAACCCTGCAAAATTCTCTTCTACACTTCCCTAGAGACATCCTAGAGGTCCTGGTATTCTTCAAATACCAATTTGGGTGCCCTAATAGGAGGTCTCAAAGAGGCGCTTCAAAGAAGAGGTAATGTTCGTTACTGATTCTTTCAACTTTATTTATTTTTCCACTTCTTATTATTTAGTTTTTTTATTATGAAGTAATAACATAAGTATCACTCATATAATGATATGTTATTATAAGTATTAAACAACCCTGTTTCACCATCTATCCATCCTACGGAAAATGAAATCATCGTGTGTGCGTACGTACAGAATACCGTCTCCACGCCGCGGTGTAATCTATTTTCCACCACCACCTTACTTGGATGGGTATAATGGTGTAAATAATAACTATATATGATTATTGTAATTTGATATTGATTCATAAATAGTATACATACACTCCAATACAATTCCACGATCATGGGAATGATATCATCGCTCGTGCGTACGTACGGACTACCGTCTCCACGACGTGATGAGATTCATTCTCCATGTTAACCATTCATGAATGATTATAAATATATATAATAAGTAATAATGAAATATATGACATAATAAAGATACTTTATTTATGTGTATATATATGTAAGTCATCTACTTAATTTCATTCAATTCAATAAGGAAACGAAAACAGCGTTCATGTGTACGTACGGCCTACCGTCTGCATGAACGGTGTATTTAATTTCATTTAATCGATCTATCATATATATATGTATATACATAAATATTTATTATATTTAAATCATGTTTTACATTATGGAATTTTGTAAATCAGGATATAAGTAATAATATCAAGAACAAAAAGTCCAAACATGTATGATAAAAAAAACAATTTAACCCAAAACGCTGCTTTAACATGGAACTTACAAAAGAACGGGTAATATAAAGTCATAAGTGAACCATATATGATATCATAACAATGAATATGATTCTGTAATAAGTCAATGACATTATTTAAATCATTATACAGGAGGTTCGGAAACGTACGAAGCATATCAGACCTAAGGTAAGGGATAATTTTGCGAATCTCATTTTTATCTGAGATTGCTTATTCGTAAGTATTTACTGGGGTTATTATCCATGTCCATGTTTTATAAAAGTGTTTTCATGTATTTTTAAATTCCTTTTTACCCATTTTTACTTTAACTACATGGTATGTAAGTAATCCTTCTTTTGTTTACATTACGAGGTACTTTTTTGGATTTTATGGAAAAAGTACGAGACGAATGTTTTTTTAACTTATACGACATGAAAGGATTTTTACGGTTTTATAAAGCTTTATTTTCATGAAGCTTCCTCCAAAATATTTCATCACTATTTTCAACAAAATCTCTTTCTTTTAAAATTTCATGATGTTTTGTGAAAAGAAAATTATTTTCAAGAAGAAAGGATATTTTCCTCAAGAATTTATTTCAAGTGCTTTATCAAAGCCATTTTTCATCTAAGATGAAATTATTTCATATGTGTATGTTTCAAGTATAAAGTCTCTATGATTTACATGGTTTCACTTTTCTTATTATGAAATCATATCCATTTCTTTTATATGGATTATGTGATGATGGGATGATGTTTATGAAACCCATTTTATTCGTTGGGTTATTATGAATGATGTATGTTTATTTTGTGGCACAAGTAAGAATGATTTCATTATGAGGTGGGTGGGGCCTATATATCCCTCCAATGCATTGGGTAAAGATATACATCTCATGAGATAGACATGGCTGGAACGGTAAGTTAATCCGGTTCAGTGTTACAGGACTGAAACGAGGAGTGAACTCGATTCAGAAAGGGACTTTGTCCACTAAGATGGTCTTGGCAGCAATGCCTTGGATACTATGGAAATCATAACATGTTCTGAATGGTTTCAACAATTACATGTTTTATTCCCATTATATTTCATCATGGTTGATGTTCTATTATGATTTATGCCTTATGTACTTCCACGATTTATGTCTTTTCTCAAGATTTTGATGTTTAAATTTCATGTTCAAGTTTTTGCTTCCTAATGTTTATGGATTGTTTTATGTTATCTATGTTTTCCCTTACTGAGAATTTGATCTCACACTTTTTAGGTTTTATTTTCCCCAGGAAATAAAGAAAGGTTTTAGGTAAGGAAACAAAAAGGGGAAGATTGTTATGGGAGTTGTTGAAGATATTTCAACATGATTAGAAGTTTATATTCTGAGTTTCCAAAGACACCAAACTATTACGGTCCTTGTGTGTCTTTTTTTGTTATGTATTAAGTATTTTGAAAAAGTAATGTAATTTCTATGTACGTCAAGCTTTGGGTCATTACAGTTAGTATCATAGGAAAGGTTTAGTCAACCTTTGGAAACTAGGATGCGAAAACGTTAGTGATATCCCTAGAGATATTTCTTAGGTATGTCTAGGGATGTCCCTAAGGATAAGTATACATATAGGATATAGTCCTAGAACTACGGTAACGTTCTTAGAATTTAACCTAAGATGTTAGATATTGAAGGTACTCCCCCTTTATTATGTTGTTTTCCCTAGAATTATTTTTGCCTCTCACACTATTCTTTTTGGGTTTTAGACAATGGCTGGAACCTGAAGGAACCGTGTTGATCAATGTAATGGAAAATTCAATGATTGTCCTCCTGGACAAACAAATGTTAAAGGAGATGGAGTGCAAAATCTTATTGCTATACTTACACAAGCTATGAATCATTATGGACTTCCAAATGATCAGAGAAGGGAATAATATTCTATTGAGTCCTTCATGAGACAACGTCCACCTTCTTTCAGTGGGTCTTCTGATCCACTTGTTGCAGAACAATGGATCAGTACCATTGAAAATATATTTTCAGATCTTCAATGTTCTGAACATGATAAAGTCATCTTATCAGTATATCATTTGGAAGGTGAAGCTGATCAATGGTGGAATCTTATCAAGAATACGAGGCCAAGAGATGAAATTGAGTCCATGGAATGGGACGAGTTCAAGAACTTATTTTTCAATAAGTACTTCCCGCGTATTCATCGAACAAAGATGGAGAAGGAGTTTCTTTAACTAAAGCAAAGGGATGATGAATCTGTTGGTATACACGAAGTGAATTTTACAAGTCTTGTAAGGTATGCATCTGGCTTTATCATCCAACCTGAAAGTAAAATTGATCGATTATTCAGTGGATTAAAACCAAATCTTCGAAGGGCATTAGCTATAAGAGACTTAAGTAGCTATAAAGAAATTTTGTGTTGTGCTATCAAGGTAGAAATGGAAGTTGGTGTTACATATCCATCTCATGGTTTTGACAAGAAATGAAAGATGGAGTTCAAGGAGAAATCTCAGAATAATAGTGAAAAGAAGATGAATGTTTCCCTATGATCAAAGTGTGGAAAGAAGCATGGTGGAGATTGTCTTAAAGGGACTAGAAAATGTTTTAAGTGTGGAAAATAAGGTCATCGAGTAGCTGAGTGTCGAAGTAATGGAAAAAGGTTTTCTAATGGTGTGAATAAAGAAAAGACTGCAGAGAATGCACCACCAACACTTCAATGCTTCAAGTGCAATGAAATGGGGCATTATGCTAATCAATGCCTTAATCCAAGGGTTAATGATGATCGACATGAGCAACCACTTAAGGAAAAGTACAAAGGGAAGTCACATGTGATCACTATTGGTGATGTTGAATATGAAAATGATGTGGTGGAATGATTAATTTTTTATGTAATGGGATTCAAAAATAATGTTGTATATAGTATCATGGAATATTGGAATATTTATGTATTGGTATATTGTGGTTTTCAATAATTTTATGGTACCCGTAACCATGGAAAGTGATTGAGATATTTTTGGAAAGAAGATGATATGTGCATAATGAAGGGATAAGGAGAAAATGAAATGTTTGACAGTATTCATGGGCTCATGACTGATATAAGGTAATAGTTATATTATGGTTTGAGTATATAGAATTTTGGGGTTTTGGTATGTGGAAAGAGTTAACTTTTGACAACACTCATGTTTTCACTAAGATTCAATGGGTATTCATTTTTCAATAGAATACATGATTAAGGCCTTCGAATTTTTGTAATGTGACCAACAAGACATATCTTATGATATATGGGGATCAACGATGGTATTAACATGCTTGTTATATGAAGTCTCTGGTAATCGTTTTCACTATATTATGAGAGTGGACTGCAGTATTATGGATAAGCCTAAATATTGGAATGGATTATGTTGGACATAAGTTAGTATTGTTTAAGGATAGAAGTTGTTTCGATATTATTGATGGGATGTTATAGTAATGTAGTTTTAGAAAAAGTACAACCTGCAGGATGGGCGACAGCCCATCACGTCGGACAAGGCTGTGGGAATCGAACCCACAACTGAAATGTGACTGGCCTTTATCGCCTACCACTGGCCTACAGTAAGCCCCTGGTTAGTAGAAACTAGTTTTATTTTATTAAGATGGATGATATATGAAGTATAAGTTCATTTTTGGAACCATATACGATTAATCTAACCATAAGATGGACTTATAACTTTTGATAACCTTCTGTTTGAAACATATGGAATGACCCATCATTCTATCACATGATCTGCTTACACATCACGAATAACAAATTCAACTTCATTTCTTTAAGGGATGAAGTGGAAATTTTTAAAATCACAAACAACAGTGAAATTGTACCAAAATCATGTAAGTATTTCTTTTAATTCATCAACTTTAGGGAAATGATCTTGAAAACCAAAAATGTTGTCCTAGTTCCCTTATATCCGATGAATCAGATGGTACCTTGGACCATCACAAATCTATGGCTTTGTGATTTTTGGCTTTTTCATAGCCATGTTCTCTACCACTCTCCATCAGAACATGATGGTTAGGTTTCTCTTCCATATCTATATTTTAACCTATGTTATTCTATGTGGAAACCCGGTGATTAGTTAATTTGGGTAACCGCTATGTTTCATACTTTAGTTTTTAAAGATTGGTTTTGGTATTCCTTTTTACGATGTGGGTTTCTATTAAATAAACTTTCGAGTAGTAAACCATTTATAACCCCGACGAATTTCGAGGGCGAAATTCATTTTAAGGGGGGTAGAATGTAACACCTCAAGATTTTATGAAAAATATTATTTTTAATTTTATTGATGTCTTGTGTTGTACGCTACAACAAAAGAGTCTTTCACAACATGCAACCCTAACTTGTCTGCATTACACACAAAGCTACCTTCCTCAATTGCGTATGTTGTATGCAATATTGAGTTTCACTAAACAACGATATGCTATTAAAATATTATTAAAACTAGCCGTTATGAATAGTAATAACCAATTTTTTAAATTTTTTAAATTTCATCTTTCAAAATGGACTTCATTTTTGGATTCGGAATATCGAAATTAGCCTAGGGTGAAAATTTGGTATTTTTCTGAAAACTTTCAATTTTTGATGAATAGTGAAAACACTAGGTTACTAATTAAAAACCGACTTTTTATTTAAATAATTATTTAATTTATTTAAATTTATTTTAGGTCAAAATTGACACATAATACCTATATAAGTTTAATGTAATTCATCGGAGTTATTTTATAATAATTTTAGATATATAAAAAGTTTATTAAACTTTTGACCGTCTTTTACCCACCTCCTAGGAGAATTTGCAAATTTACATAAAACTTAATTTTACCTCTTTTGTTAATGGAATTTCAAAAATCCTAGAGACACGGTTGATTTCAGTAAGTAAAATTTGGTTCAATGAGATGAAAATAATTTTTGGTGAATAGTAACTTTTTACTTTTATTTTCCACGGTTAAAAGTAAATAGGGTAATTAAGGGTAAAAATGATATTATTATTACCCTAACACATGTCATAATTATATTGGATAAATGTAATTAGACCCAAAACAACCTTAGGAATAAAATATGACCATTTAGGCCCACTTGGATTAGATTAGGACATTTATTATTAATTTATTTATTGAAGGGTTAAAATAGTTAAAATCAAATTTTAATAAGTAAATAATTTTTAATATAGGTTTATACATAAGATAAACTCGACTATAAATATTCATTAGAAATATAAAAGGATTTGCTACATAATGGTATTTTATTTGTAATTTTTAGACTTTAAATAATTTAATTTATTTATGACACAATGATGATGTAGTAATTATATTATTAATGAAATATTGACATAATTGATGTTATAAATACCCAAATAAATGTAATTTGAGACTTTTTATGAATTAGAATAATTTTCTATGTTAATATGACATGTTAGTATTGATTTAATTAACTTTTTTCGAACTAATATTTCTGTTATGATTTTCAAAAAAATCAATTACCAAATAGTGTCAAAATTGACATAAAATAGTTTTTAAAACAAATATTATATAATTAATTGTTATTTTATTCCTAAAAATATAATGTTAGGCCAAATGACATAGATAAGGTTATTTATATTAATAATAAACAACTTGGGGTTCGTTTGTCTTGTTATAGTAAGTTTATTAACCTTATAGTGTAAGAAAACAAGAAGACACGGTAAAAGAAAAATTATTTAACTTAAAGTTAAACCTAAATGATAAGGTTAAAATAGAAACCTAAACTTGTCTAAATTCTATTGGATGAGATTATTTAGACCCATCCCCACCTTAGATTAGAAATAACTGAATTTGGAGCTATTAAAAACCGAATATGTCTTTATAATAAAATAATATTTTTAGTTATTCCAAAGGTGCCCCTCTCCTCCCTTATAAAAGGGAACCTCCTCCCTCTCTTACTCACACCACATTGAGCCTTCAAGCTTGGCCAACCCCTGAAAAATTCTCTTCTTCACTTCCCTAGAAACATCCAATAGGTCCTGGTCTTCTTCAAAGACCAATTTTGGTGCCCTAAGAGGAGGTCTCAAAGAGGCGCTTCAAAGAAGAGGTAATGTCTGTTACCGATTCTTTCAACTTTATTTCTTATTACACTTCTTCTTATTTAGTTGTTTCCTTATGAAGTAATAACATCAGTATCACTCATATAAGTATATTTTATTATAAGTATGAAACAACCCTATTTCACCATCTATACATCCTACGGAAAACGAAATCACCGCGCGTGCGTACGTACGGAATACTGTCTCCACGCTGTGGTGTAACCTATTTTCCACCACCACCTTACTTTGATGGGTATAATGGTGTAAATAATAACTATATATGATTACTGTAAATTGATATTGATTCTTAAATAGTATACATATACTCGAATACAATTCCATTATCATGGGAATGATATCATCGCTCGTGCGTACGTACGGACTACCGTCTCCACGACGCGATGAGATTCATTCTCCATGTTAACCATTAATGAATGATTATAAAGTATATATAATAAGTAATCATGAAATATATGAAATAATAATGATACTGGATTTATGTGTATATATATGTATGTCATCTACTTAATTTCATTCAATTCAATAAGGAAACGAAAATAGCGTTCATGCGTATGTACGGCCTAGCGTCTCCATGAATGGTGTATTTCATTTAATTTAATCGATCTATCATATATATATTTATATAATTAAATATATATTATATGTAAATCATTTTTTACATTCTGGAATTGAGTAAATCATGATATAAGTAATAATATCATGAACAACAAGTCCAAACACGTACGATAAATAAAACGATTTAACCCAAAACGCTGCTTTAACATGGAACTTACTAAAGAACAAGTAATATAAAGTCATAAGTGAACCATATATGATATCATAACAATGAATATGATTCTGTAATAAGTCAATGACATTATTTAAATCATTATACAGGAGGTTTGGAGACGTATGAAGCATATCGGACCTAAGGTAAGGGATAATTTTTCAAATCTCATTTTTATCTGAGATTGCTTATTCGTAAGTATTTACTAGGGTTATTATCCATGTCCATGTTTTATAAAGGTATTTTCATATATGTTTAAATTAATTTTTACCCATTTTGACTTTTACTACATGGTATGTAAGGAATCCTTCTTTTGTTTACGTTACGAGGTACTTTTTGGATTTTCCGGCAAAAGTACGAGACGAATGTTTTTTTAACTTATACAACATGAAAGGATTTTTAAGGTTTTATAAAGCCTTATTTTCATGAATCTTACTCCAAAATATTTCATGACTATTTTCAACAAAATCTCTTTCTTTTAAAATTGCATGATGTTTTGTGAAAAGAAAATGATTTTCAAGAAGAAATGATATTTTCCTCAAGAATTCATTTCAAGTGCTTTATCAAAACCATTTTTCATATAAGATGAAATTATTTCATATGTGTATGTTTCAAGTATAAAGTCTCTATTATTTACATGGTTTCACTTTTCTTATTATGAAATGATATCCATTTATTTTATATAGATTATGTGATGATGGGATGAAGTTTATGAAACCCATTTTATTCGTTGGGTTATTATGAATGATGTATGTTTATTTTGTGGCACAAGTAAAAATGATTTCATTATGAGATGGGTGGGACCTATATCTCCCTCCAATGCATTGGGTAAAGATATATATCTCATGAGATAGACATTTCTGTAACGATAAGTTAATTTGGTTCAGTGTGACAGGACTGAAACGAGGAGTGAACTCGATTCAGAAAAAGACTTTGTCCACTAAGATGGTCTTGGCAGCAATGTCTTGGCTACTATGGAAATCATAATATGTTCTGAATGGTTTCCACAATTACATGTTTTATTCCCATTATATTTTATCATGGTTGATGTTCTATTAAGATATATTCCTTACTTACTTCCACGATTTATGTCTTTGCTGAAGATTTTGATGTTTAAATTTCATGTTCAAGTTTTTTCTTCCAAATGTTTATGGATTGTTTTATGTTATCTATGTTTTCCCTTATTGAGCATTTGAGCTCACCCTTTTTATGTTTTATTTGCCCTAGGAAATAAATAAAGGTTTTTGGTAAGGAAAAAAAATGGGAAGATGGTTATGGGATTTGAGGAAGATATTTCAACATGATTAGAAGTTTATATTCCGAGTTTCCAAAGACACTAAACTACTACGGTCCTTGTGTGTTTGTTTTTGTTATTTATTAAGTATTCCGCAAAAGTAATGTAATGTCCATGTACATCAAGATTTGGGTCATTACATCGGTGTAGGGCCCTCTTCTAGTAGAGGCACCAGTGGTACCATTACCCATTGGGCCACCGATACCACCAACCCTAGCAGCAGTTAGTGCATGCTGCTTCAGCGCGTTGCACAAGTTCCAGTGCCTGAGGCCTCTCAGGTTCAGAGGAGAGTTGGACCCATATGTGGCTGAGGATTGGATGGAGGCCGTGGTGAGAGTTTCCCGACAGGTAGGAAACCATCATACATCCTGGTGATTCTTGCTTCCATCCATCTACAGGAAGCAGCAAGGAGATGGTGGAGCTTCATGCTCCAAGTTCACTACAAGGTAACACTTCTCTGGGCAGACTTCGAGAGCCTGTTTCAGGCAGAGTTTGTTCTAGTGACTCTTCGCATAGTGCGCATTCAGAAGCTACTTCATCTGCAGCAAGGAAGCATGATTGTAGCTCAGTACTCATCAAGGTTGATATACCTCTCATGCTACTCCACCGATATAGTGCGAGACTCATTCTTCAGGGCCCAGACCTTTGAGAAGGTACTCAGGTAGGAGATCAGGGCTTCGATGATCTCACTTAGCATCCCGACACAGGCGGGGTTGTTAAAGAGACCGCTCTTGGTGGAGAGTTTACTTGCTGAGTAGTTACCAGCAGCAAGATCCACTATCAGTCATCACGTAGTGGAGTCTTCTACAGCTGGTAATAGACAGATGTCATAGAGGTCCAAGAGGACCAGACATGCCAGTAGTGGGTAGTGTTTCACATGCGACGGGCAGGGTCACATCATTCGTGACTGTCCGACCCATCATACGGATGATCAGCAGACGGTCAAAGGACCGCCCATGCAGAGAAAGATATTCGATCAAGGTGGTCTGTAGGGCGCAGGCAGACATGGCAGAGGAGCTGGTCGTGCAGCTGGCGGTGGGTGACATTTTGAGATGTTACCACCACCAACACTAAGAGGTCCACCCCGATGACAAGGAGCAGGTGAAAAGGGCAGAACTCAGCTCCAGGAAATTGAGGCCTATGATCACGACACTCCAGAGATGATACGAGGTACCATCTGTGTCTATTCCCCCATAGTTTTAGTACATATATACACTGGTTCTAGTCATTATTTTATTTCCCCTACCCTCGTTCGGATCTTGGAGATTCTGATGGAGTCGTTGGCTTGATTCTTACGGCTAGAGAATCATATAGGAGCGGATTCGACGATTACGCACTAGTGTTAGCAGTGCGAGCTTACTCGAGGAGGCGATAGCTTCGGCTGAGATCTCCTAGTAGCGGAGTTAAGGCCTTACGATGTAATCTTGGGCATGGACTGGTTATCTACAATCCATACACAGATTGACTGTATTAGGTGCAAAGTGCAGTGTGTCCGCATGGATGGGACCAAGTTTACCTTCACTGGCGAGAAGGGATCCTTTGCAGTGCAGGATGGACTTACCCAGAGGAGAGTGCAGCCAATCACTCATCAATTGGCTTGCCTTAACCTCAAAGCAGTTGATGTAGAGATTCTGAGCTATCCTGTAGTGGTGGACCAGTACACGGATGTTTTCCCCGATGATGTCCCAGGTCTACCTCCTCACATAGTGGTAGACTTTTACATTGAATTTTACCATGGGATGGCACCGATATCTACACTAGCATATCAGATGGATCCCACGGAGCTTCATGAGCTGATGGTATAGTTGGAGGACTTTCAGGGGAAGGGATTCATCTGGCCTAGTGTTTTACCTTGGGCAGCCCCAATTCTGTTCGCCAGGAAGGTGGATGGGAGCTTGAGGCTTTGTGTTGACTTTCGGCGCCTGAATCAGGTGACCGTAAAGAACAAGTACCCACTCCCAAGGATTAACAACCTATTTGATCATCTTAAGGGTGCTCATCGATTCTCAAAGATAGACCTCAGATCAGGCTATCACCAGCTTAGAGTGCGAGATGAGGATGTGCAAAAGATGGATTTCAGGTGTTAGTACAGACATTACGAGTTCTTGATTATGCCATTCGGTGTAACAAATGATCTAGAAGTGTTCATGGGACTCATGAACATGATATTTCAGTCAAACCTTGATCACTTCGTAGTAGACTTCATCGACGACATTTTGATCTACTCGACTACTAAGGAGGAGCATGCCTATCATTTGTGGGTAGTACTGGAGACACTTCGAGAGCACCAGCTTTATGGTAAGCTCTCAAAGTTCCAGTTCTGGATCCGAAAGGTTCTCTTTCTGGTTCATGTCATATCAGAGGTAGGATTTGATGTGGATCCAGTGAAGATTGTGGCGGTACTTTCTTGGGGGACACCCAGGAGTGTGACGGAGGTATGTAATTTCCTGGGTTTGGCTGGTTACTACCGAGTATTTGTGTCAGACTTCCCTAGAGTTGCAGCACCACTATCATCATTGAAGAAGAAGGGGAAACCCATCATGTGGTCGAAGATATGTCAGCAGAGCATTCAGGAGGTGAGGTAGAGGCTGACTAGTTCCCCCATCTTGAGGCTTCTAGAGGAGGGTGTAGGGTATGTAGTTTACTGCGACACATCAGGGACCAGTCTCGGATGTGTCTTGATGTAGAAGCGAGTAGTGATCGCATATGGATCTTGATAAATGAGATATCATGAGCCTAACTACGCTACCCATGACCTGAAGTTTACAGCAGTGGTCTTTGCCTTGAAGATGTGGTGACACTATCTGATGGGTGAGCATTTTACCGTGTACTCTGATCACAAGAGTCTCAGGTATATCTTCTTTCAGAAGGACCTAAACCTGAGACAGCGACATTGGATTGAGTTCCTCCAGCACTATGTCTTAGAGATAGTCTATACTTCTGGGAAGGGAACGTTGTTGTAGATGCACACAGTAGGAGGAATGGTATACATATTCTAGGTTAGGCGATGGAGCAGTTGGCTGCTTTGCAGATATCCTTTGTGGATAGAGACGGAATAGCCTTTCTACAGTCTCTTACAGTCACTCCCCCACTTCTTCAGCAAGTCAGGGAGGCACAGTGTGGGGATGCTGATTGCGAGGCATGACGTGCTCAGATATCCATAGGAGAGGCACCTAATGGATTTTCTGAAGGTGGGGAGCATGTCATTCTCTTCAGGGGATGTACCATGATACCAGTGTCACTTTAGGAGGAATTGTTGAGGGAGTTCCACACATCCCCTCCAGCAGTACATCCAAGAGTGGCGAAGTTATACCAGGATCTCTAACAACAGCACTGGTGGTTGGGAATGAAGAAAGTAGTTGCAGAGTTTGTTTCTCGATGCCTCACTTTTCAGCAAGTGAAGGTGTAGCATCAGGTACCAGTAGGATTGGATCAACCTTTAATGGTCCCAGAGTGGAAGTGGGATGGGATATCCATGGAATTTTTTATATTACTTCCACATACATCCACAAGTCATGACTCGATTTGGGTGATTGTCAACCGACTCACCAAGTCAGCCAACTTCCTACCGATCAAAGAATAGGGTTTATTAGTGAACTTGGGACACCTCTATGTTCAAGAGATTGTGAGGTTACATATAGTACCCTCGACGATCGTTTCCGATTGTGATGCAAGTTTTAATTCCCAGCTATGGAAGGGGTTGCAGGAGGCTTTCAAGATGCAGCTTCGTTTGAGCACCGCCTTCCATCCTCATACGGATGGCCAGACAGAGTGGACCTTTCAGACCCTTGAGGAAATGTTGTGTTCTTGTGTCCTCGACTTCAATCACAGCTGGGAGGATCACTTGCCTTTTGTGGAGTTTTCATACAACAACAAATATCACTCCACTATAGGTATTGCACCTTTTGAGGTGTTGTACGGGCGACCTTGCAGATCTCCTTTGTGCTAGACAGACACAGGGGAGTCAGCACTCGTGGAACCAAAGATGGTATGGGCTACCATAGAGAATGTGCAGATCATCTAGGAGCTGATGAAGACTGCACAGAGCAGGCAGAAGTCGTTTACCGATAGGAGACAAAGACCTCTAGAGTTTGAGGATGGCGACCACGTCTTTCTATGGGTCTCACCTCGACGAGGTTTTTAGAGATTTGGTCGAGGGCGGAAAGTTATCTCTGAGGTTCATTGAACCCCTTCAGGTCCTCAGCAGAGTTGGTGAGGTGGCTTACAACTTAGCTCTTCCACCTCAGTTTCACCGGGTGCATGACATCTACCAAGTATCCCAGCTGAGAAGATACGTGCACGAACCTTCTCATATCATCGACCATGGAGAGCTGGAAGTCGATGACGGGATGAATTTTATGGAGGTTCCAGTAGAGATTGAGGATCTACAAAAGAAGTTCCTTCGTGGACGGTCGATACCTCTAGTGTGTGTTCGCTGGCAGCACGGGAACCTCTAGGAGAGCACATGGGAGTGGCAGGCTCAGATGCATGTTCAGTACCCCCACTTGTTTACCAAGTTTTGAGTAGTGGATTATGGGGACCTAGAGCCCTAAGGTGGGGAGAATGTAAAGACCCGTAATTTCCATGTAAATTTTTTAAAAATATATGGGAATTTTCTGAGTCCGTGAAAATTGACGGCGCATCATTCTGAGGCCCAGAGTGCTCGGAATGAATTTCTGAACTTTTCTTTGGGTATGTTCAGTAAAGGTAGGAGTGGGTTTTTATAAATTTTGAACCAGTGCTTGAAATTGAAATCTGAGGGCACCTTTGAACTCGCAGCACTGGTATTCACTTAATGAGACTTTCACTTCGATAGTAGTGGGTCGAGAGTGAAAGATAGATTTTCGGCTTTTTCGTGAATAAAAAATAAAGTTTTGTAGCTTTATTTTTATTTTGTTTGTTAAAACCTCCATGTGGAGGTTATAAGTGGGGACCACTAGACCTTAACCTCCCATGAAAGGTTATGGTGGTGGGGACCACCACATCTTAACCTCCCATGAGAGGTTATTGTGGTGGGGACCACCCGAGACCTCAAAACCTCCCATTTTGAATTTAGGGTCAGGGACCACCCGACCCCTATTAATGGGGGAGAGGAATCTCAACCCCCTCTTTAATGTGGAGGAGCCTCTTTAGATTCCTTCACATTAATGATGCCAACACACCTCCATAATTGTGCCAACTTATTTAATTAATTTTGGCCAATTTGAATTTTTAACCCAACAAACTAAATAATAGATAAACTATTATTTGGGGGGAGCTACCTATTCATTTTTTGGCAAAGGGTTGGTAAAGGAGGATTAAGAGATCTTGGGAGAAAACTCTCCAATGAAGAACATGTTCTTCCGCAAATAACGCTCCACCGACGAAGAACGTTGACTCCCTTCGACCTTCTTCCTCAGGAATTCCTCCGATGTAGGATGTCTTCGCCTACAAAAAACTGACGCACAAACCAACGATCGAGGAAAATGCTGATGACACTGAATTTCGTCTATTCCCAACGATTCGTCTTCTTCCATGCGACTTCGTCGATGAATAACCCGAGGTAGGGGTTTAATGATGTATGATTAACACTTTACAAGTACACCCCTTATATTTCTTCTGCGGGTTGGGAAGAATCTTTGTGGGAGGGTTTGATGTGATTCGTTCATGTGAACCACTTGCTACCGCTCTAATGTAAAGAGTGCAGGACAAACTAACAAGGCTCATCCCCTTCGTAACCCTTATATTGATTTGTGGTGTTCTTCAAAATGGAGGAAGGCGGAAAAGGTGACGAAGGCAATGGCACCGTCACCCGTGGCCTCCGCGACCCGCGCCGCCCCTGCGGTGCTCCGAAATTCCGATGGAACTGGACCTACGCCACCGTCGGCCGAACCGGCCCAGAGCCGCGCCGCGCCCCGGCCACCCCGGCCGCCCGGCCAAACTGGGCCCCCAGCCACCCCGGCCGAGCCGCCTTGGCCTCGCCATCCGCCGACTGAGCCACCCTGGCCGCTCTGGCCCCCCGGACGAATGGGCCCCGGCCGCACCACCCCAGCCTTCGGGCCGAGCTGCCCCGAGTCGCACCCCCGTGGTCCTCCGAGCCAAACCATCCCCTCTCCCTAGGCCGAGCCTCCCTCATGGCACCCTCCGGGTTGAGCTGCCCTCACGGCGCCCTTCAGGCTGAGCCGCCCACGCGGCGCCCTCCTGGCCGAACCACCCTCACGCCGACCCGCAGCTGGTCCATGCCCTTGTGGACAGTCCATGCCCTCACAGCTCTCTATGGCCCCTCAAGGCCGACTGGGTCGGACCGGACCCGGGCCCACTACGACCTATTTTACTTCCTTTGGCCATAACCTTGGCATCGGTCGTCCGTTTGAAGAACTGTCAGCTGCGCTGGGAATCTTGGAGCGTGACGGTACTTTGTATTATACCCCACTAGAGTTTGGGGTATAGTTGAGATACGGTGAAGTTGGATCGTGCATGAATCCAACTGGGCCCCCAGGACTAAAAGGCTAACAACTCATAGACCGGGTGTCCGATTGACATGTCGTCTGTAACGTTGAGACCCCGATGACGTGGAAGACCTTTGAGATACTTCTTCATGGGACTTCATCACAATTGGAGTATTGACCAGTAGCTCATGGAGCAGATCCTTCCGGAGATGAGTGAGCTTAGTGCGGAGACCAAGTAGCTGGATGAGACCTGAAGACTGTTGATCATTTGACTCAGAGTGACTCTACTCGCCCAGTGGGAAGCGGCTTGGTGTCGTAGAAGACCTGCAGTGGGGAGCGCCTTGGTGTCATGGAACACCCACAGTACTCGACAGGAGGATTACCTCAGCAGGCTAAGAGGGGGAGCACGCTCGGTGACACGGCAGACCCACGGTGGGGAGCGCCTTGGTGACGCAGAAGACCCACGGTACTCGACAGGAGGAGTACCTCAGTAGTCCACGGTTATTGGGAAGCGTGTTTGGTGTCATGGAAGGCCTACTATACTCGACAGAGAAGGAGTTCTCTAGCAGCCAAGGTTTCGAAAATGTGACTGGGGATGTTACTTGATACTACCCCTAGAATAAAATCCTGGTTTGAGCTGGGTCGGTTTTTCTGTGTTTTTCTCATGATTGAGATGGATTACTTGATAACTTAGGTATATTTATGGTCATATACCTAAGTAGGGTTATCTATTGATTTCATACATTGTGGTTTATCCTTGGTGGATTTTTGTGAGAACTTGAGGGTCTCTAGGTCCCTCCTGAGTATCATTATACTCACCCCTACACGGGCTATGCCCGCACCTTGTTGTGTTGGATGCAGACGACGGACAGTGCTGACTGAGGCTGAGAGTACCAGGAATGGATGATACCTGGAGGTGGACTATACGGCGAGTCGGTACACAGAGGAGACGGACAGATGTGGAGTACTAAGGAGGCGATCTGTACCAACCCTCCAGGTAGGAACCTTAGAGGACAATCCAGAAGCTATCTTTATTTTTCTTCAGTTGTATTTTATTCTAGTTGTACTTGTACTTTCTAGTTGGGCTTGTATTCTTTCCCCTTTTTACTTTCAGCACCCTTTTGTTATATAGTTTTCTTGGTGTTTCATCCAACTTTTTTCTTGCTTGTGTGTGTGTTTATAGGTTATAAAGGCAATGTCTTCCCAGTTTTAGGGAATTACGCCTTTAGTGCTAGTCACCAGCCTCTGGCCTATGGAAGGCGGGCTTGGGGTAGTCACGGCACGGGCCCCAAGGGATGGGTCATGACAATATTCCATGATGTAAAATGCATGGGATCCATGGCCTTTAAAAATTTTCTGACAAAACCTGACAAACACACTGAAACCAAGAGGATCTTTCATGTTAAATTTATAATTAATTTATATAGATAGTAAGAAATAATATCCATGTCTTGATATATTTCTTTTTTAAAGATGTTGGTTTTCTGAAAGCCTTTAGGTATACCAAAATTTCACTTATATAATCCAAGTGTATAATCCCTCTTGTGGGGATCCACATTCACTCCTTTAATCTCTGAACTACATCGATGGATTGTCGGGTGCTAGTGCGATAGATCAACCAGCCAGTGGTATTTTACTTGATCACTATGACGATTACCTTAAGCTTGAAGAAACATACTTTCTCTATCATTATTTAGAAAATTTAGGAGGTAGGAGAATCTATTAGGCTTGAGAGTAGAAACCCTTGGGTGTTCTTTAGTCTTAAGAGAGTGTTCTAGTTTTCTTTATGCAAAGTGATTCACTAATTCAATCAATCCATAAAAAATAGATATAATAGTATATTTATAGTGTTATGGGTTATGGTTAAATATTATTTAATTTAACATAATACCTTAATAATATATTAAACGCTTAATTATATCCAATCCATGTAATGATACATTTATTATTATTTTCTCATGGCTTGCGCTCACTGTTGCAATGTTAAATATTATTTTACCATCTTGAAAATTAATATTTCTCATTATACCTTGAATTACTCCACTCATACTCCTCGTAATTTATAGAATATATGAATAAATATTTCATTAAATGTTTATTCATTCAATAAATTAATAATTAAATATTGTATATCCTCATAATTAGATAATTACATTACAAATAATTATTTTTTAAATAAATGTGATCAATAAAATTTGAATAGTATTATTCCTTGGACTTGAGAATAATATTTATTGAAATAATTAAATTACAATATAATTTAATTGGGATAAAAATAAACATGTAGTGTGTGACCCTCTAATCTTCTTCCCCATTGGGATTAGACAAGCTTGCCTAAATTTTAATATTACTATCTAACAATAGGTCAAGGCACCCAAGAGGAAGAAGTTAATGTCACAACATCGACAACCACATATGAGCACACACTATTAAATATAGTAACTTTATCTCAATATCTCATAAAGATATTTTCATACTAGTTTCATCAACCTTAATTACTGATATATCATTCTTTGATTATCCATAATGAACTCATCTACAAAACCATGTCCATGTAATTTATTTTTACACTTCCCTTCCAATTAAAGGGCTGAGATATTAACTTTTATAAATGGAAGGGACGAATCCTTCCTTCGATTATTCATTAATAACATTCCAATCGTGATGTACCTAATGTATCCTACTTAAAATTAACATATTACATCATGGGATTTGTTAATAAATATAAATATGTGAATCAATATATGTATTAATAATAATATTAATGTCTAAGGACCATTATACACACTCACAGATATGAATATAGGATAACACGCAAACATATAGAATTTATATTGGTGGGTCTATCCTCATAATATCTCATCATTAAGATTACTAAGTTTGAAATTCTTAAGATAAATCCCCATCCTTTTATAGTCACTCGTACATGAAAGTAAAAAAACTTTGTGCCCCAGCATGATGTGACATCCCGACCAGAGTGTCACTCACCGGTTCCCCGAATCGGTCAGTTATATGACCTCAAGCACACCTCCTCATATGCGAGAGGCTTCTAACTAGAAGAGAGGGTCTAATATTGATCATGGGGAGACTATAACCTATTTTATTAGTGTTATAAACAAGATGAAAATAAGAAACAATAAATAAATAACATATAACCATAAAAAAATTCAATATATCATGTCAAAGCAGGAAATATAATATCCAACTAAAGTAGAAAACATTTCATCATAAGTATGTGTCAAGTGTCTAAAATTAAACTCAAAGAAAGACACTGATGAATCCCATGTGGGTCCTGAACCATGTCTAGTTCCCTCATCCATGGTCCATCCCTAAATCATCCATCTAACACTGGGCATATTCCCTTAATCTATCTTGCAGCCAAAAAATCTATTCAGGTACTGATCAGGTAGCTTTATTATGGTATGAGTACAACATAGTAGGTCACCAACAACAGTATCAAATACAAAACTAGTCAATAACATTTTATACAGTTGTATAAATAAATAAGTACAATGAATAAATAAAAAGTTATCGCATTATCAAATATTCTATATTTAACCATATAAACCTCCAGGTTCCTAAGGACACCCACACCTCAATACCATCTTCGACCCATGTCAGAGTCCACTTTATCCCCAAGGGATATCACATTTTAATTTCCATGTTGCCATTTATAATATCAAAAGTGAATTACCATGTTACTATTCATCATTTCTCAATTGAATGATTATGTTACTATTCGTAATACGTTTCTGAATTTCCTAGTTACCATTCACCATTTAATGACACATAATTGAATGAGAATGTTAAAATTCATAATACTTGGATGAATTTACATGTTACCATTCACCATTTAATAACACATACTTGAATGAGCATGTTACCATTCATAATTCTTAGATGAATGTTCATGTTACCATTCACCATTTAATAACACATAATTGAATGATCATGTTACCATTCATAATTCTTGAATGAATTTCCATTTCACCATTCACTATTTAATAATACATAATTTACAACATCACAATTTTATATATATTTCAACAAACCTTTACTTATTTTACCTATTAATTAATCATACTCAAAATTTCAATATATCATAATTATTTGACCAATTAATTATTCAACTCTCAACATCAATATCACATAATTAATTCCATAATTAATTATATTTATTCATAATATCAATATTCCAACATATTTTAAATAATTCCACAATTAATCATCAATTTCACAATTAAATATCTCATAATTAATTCTATAAATAATTATCTGCAAATCCCACAATTACACAATTCCTTAATCAATTAATTCACAAGACTAATTAATTCTTTTTTAAAATTCAATTGCTAAATAAATCTAGAAATTCAATAAATTTTCATACATGTAATCAAAATCATGACTATGGTATTTGAATATTAGACCAGCTACCTCCATTCCTTGATGAATGATCTCCCAACAAAAAACCCCAAAATTTAGTGGAGTTGCGGCATAGAATAAGATCTTGATCCATAACCCTAAACCAAGATTAAAAAATTCAATATCTCTTAGATTTAGTTCTAGATCAACAAGCCTAGATCTAGATTCATCAAATCTGGATCTAGATCTAGAAAAATAGAGTATAAATTCCCACTAGAATAAGGAGATAAGAAATATGGGGGAAAGGTAAATAAATAGGATAGGATCAACTTATCATAAGGGGTAAATATCTTTGATCTGAGCTTTTAATCGCAAAGAACAGAGTTCAAGAAGTCTTGGAATTCATTGGGAGAACTCTAAAATTGTGAAATATGACCTAGGGTTGAACAGTTGTTTATTTTGGATTAAAATGGGGGTTCAAGAATTTTGAAAATTAATTTTAACAGGACTTTAATTCTCACACATGGTTTTTTGGGAAGGGGCGCACAGTTTTCCCTAACCATGCGCCTAAATCATGTGCCTCGTTTATCGGGGTGAATGGTTACTCTTGAAGGGGAAAATGGTTTGAAAAATCATACACCAACCTTGAAATTACCCTATTTCTAGGGTTTCATGCTTAGCTGGGTTGGGTACATGGTTTTCCCTAACCATGCACCAATCATACATGTCCCTTTTTATTTCATTTCGCTGAAAATCCACCCAAACACACCCTAAGGTGAAACCAAAATGAAAATTACTCAATACTAAACAAAAGAGTTACTATAAAATAGCATGATAAAACTCCAGAAAAGGTTGGGATCTTAAACATATCTCAACATTTTGATCTTAGGACAAATATTTAAGAGATATTGGCATAATAGCTCAAGGTTCTCATCATTATAAGGAACTGTTATGACCTTTTTTGATGTGAAAGATACCTTAAGAAATTATTAGATTAAATTAATGTTGAATAATTATCAATATGTGATAATATATATTTAATATTTACTTCTTAAAATATATATAGTAATCTAAAACAAATACCAATTAGTTCTAGGACACCAACTCTAACATTATTCCCATTAAATGTATTCATGATCCTAATGATTTAGTTTTCAATTGTATTCCTACCATAAAACTAATATATTACAAACTATATTGATATGTAACTCTTTACACTACTCATGGATTTTTTTATAAACCCAAATCAAAATACCTCTATATTCATACATATCCAAATGCATCTTATGCATAAGGTACACAAACCTCTTTCATCTAAATGCTTAGAATCATTTGAAACCAATGATCCCCAAAATTTTTATATTTTAGTAGTAGATATACAATACCCTCTTATCTCTATAAGGAATAAACCTCTAGGATATTGAGCAATTTGACCCAAAGTCCCTCAACCCAATGATACATTACTCAAAAAAGGCATCAATTACATCATAATTCTAACACAAACTATTTATAAACTATAATTAACTTATTAATTCAAGCTCATAATCTAGTAAAATCCATAGTTAAGGAAGAATAAAACTAAATCAATTATCATAAATAGTGTGTAACTCCTTATATGATTGTATGACAATCAATAGAAGTATTTTAAGATTTTAAACTAAAGCATGAATTCATTAATAATATAAAAAATATATTCCTGAATAATAAAATAGGTAATGAACTAAATAAATAAATAATTCATATATTTAAACATGAGCTAAACTATTTATAAACAACTCATAAATTATAAAATTATAAATTCTTAATTATTTAGTCATATATTATAGAAATTCCATAATTAAATAAATAAAAATATTTCATATTTACTTCTAAAATGAACTTCTTCATATTAACCGTTATATAGAATTTTATTTTAAATATATTATATTAGAAATAAAAAATTCTATATTCCAATCCAATTATGTAAACGATTTATATAATCTAAATATCACATATTTAATATTATTTAAACCTTAATCATATCTATTATCAAAATTACTTTTGATATGGTTTAAATAATTTCTAAAATAAAGCCTTTTTAATTTGAACAATTAAAATTAATAATTATAATCAATTCATAAAATTAAATATAAACTATTCTATATTTTTCCTTTTTTGTAATTCATTAACACTTTATAAATTACTCACATAATTTCTAAATAAATTATTTATATCCAAATTACAAGTCCTGATATATAATTTCAAAATGCGCTTTAACATTAACATTTAATATTATAGATATCTATTTGATAAAATGATCATAAACACTTTATAATTAATTTTAAAAAAAATTATAATTAATTAAATTTTAAACCCTTTATAAATTAATTAAATATCCCAAAATACCTTTTCCCATTATTTTTAAACAATTTATAAACTAAATAATTCAATTCATAATTGAAAATTTATTAAAAATTAAATTTTTTATGCATATAGTGTTGTATGATATCCATATATCATAATTTTAGACTTTTCACATTATCAAACATATTATATAATTTATAATATGTGGTTGCGATACCTTATTTAGTGTTTTAATAGTACTATTTTAGGACATACATTGATATCTATAAGGTGATATGATGGTCTATTTTCATCAAATGAAATAGTGTTTCTGCATCCTTTGACTTCCCATATCATATGCTACACAATATTTCAAAAAATCAAAGAAACGTGTTACGTCACTGCATATGATATCTTATAATATATATCATATTTATATTGTGACCTATGATATCTTACGTCATAAGGCCACCACCACTCAATTTTTCAATCATTTTTACTGATATTTATTATTCTATCCATGAGATGTGAAAATTTATTCATTTTCTACATGATGTCAAGAATCAAATGGTCATAGAATTGATCTAATACCACTAATTAGTTTCCATTGATTAATTACCAATCAATAAATGAATCATATGTAATAATAAACCCTTAAAACCAAGATCTACCATGCTTGAAGCCGAAACCATTATTATACTATATGAAGAACACTTGTGAACCTTCAACTAATGATCAATAATTTCATTGTCTTAATAAATATCATTTAGTAAGATCACTAAAAGAAAGTTATTGGACTCCTTTCTCCATGGTGTATCCATGGTTTTATTTGAATCACCCATCATATGGGTGGTATTTTCTTAAATACCAATGGAGTACCAGTGCCTCTTGATGAAAATGGTGAAGGAGAGGGAGCTTCTAGGAAGGGAAGATATACTCAAAAAAGTATTATGTAAGCTTTCATACTGTAATCTCATGGTTAATTCTTCATTTTAAAAATGTATGAGTAAATATTATGAGATTTCCATTTTTATAACCCATCTGTTATGAAAACTCTTCCAAATTTTCAACTTACAAAAAAAATAAACAATGATAGGTTATTTGGGTAATATTGGAGCATCAACACCTTAACATTAAACTTTAAAACAAATCAAAGGATACCATGTGTATTTTACTATAAAATTCATTAATGATATAGCCAAGTCATACATTACAACTAGTTATGGTAGTGGAAAGGTATATCTATATTACTCTTTATGAAAACCTATATCCTTATCTTGTAATATTCCTTATTATAATTCATGAAATACTAGAAAAAATTAATATATCATACGATATATTTTGAGGCTTTAATACAGGTCTCCTTTAATCTCCCACCTACATTAAATCCTTAAAGTGGTTTTTCCTTTCACCTTATAATATATCATATACAATAACTTATGAAATAATACCCAAAACTCCTTTTGGATATCTCTGGAACAATTTTGTAAAAATATAATCAACTTCACATTATATCATGTAATATGAAATACCTTGGGAATATCCTTCAAAATATCCTTTTGGATTCTCACTTTTAGAGAATATATCTAAGTTAAACTCAATACCCAATTATTCAAACAACAATTGTAAACACACATAATTTTATAGAATTTAAAAACATATAAGAATTATTTAATCTATAAATGTAATCAAAGAGTGTCCTCTTGAAAAGAAACAGTACTACTCAAGTTGTTAAGGTATATGGAATGATATTTAGTAAGAACATGTATCTCTATACATGTTTTCACCAACTACACCATATGCTATCATGAATTTTCATATGATCCCTTTATCCAATACATCGTGTAAGCATAGGGAATAAGTATGTCAATCATGTATAGATATTCATACTTTATTGAATCTCTAAGTAATGATAGACCAAGTCAATAATTACAACACATTTAATTTACTCAATATATGATCATCTCACATTACCCTTACCCAATAGATAAACACACCATATGTCTTACCTAAGTATAGTTGTAAAATTCTATAGTCTATCTTAATCGAGGGCCTAGATTTAAAACTCTTCATAAAAGAGGAAAAATCACATCTTAGTTAATATCCTAAAAAATACACGACCATAAACATGGATGACCACCCCATAATTGTCTAAGCCTTAAGTATTTCATAATAAAGGTATAAAAGTAAGAATATTTTTAGGTTGTGTATATCATCGACCTTGAGTATCAGTAAATCCAAATATGAAACATGTTCCCCTAGTATAACAAATACAATGTGTTTGACACGCCATGTGGTATACTTGGGGGTCCATACAACACAAAAACATCATTTTGTGTCTCAGTAGCAAATTATGTATCTCTATATGAAATCCTAGTCATACTGACCTTTCTGTTTTACACAATGTATAATAGTCCCTAATGCACACTGGTTAGTGATAATTCAAATTCATACTTTAAAGGGTTAATTCACATAATATATATAGATAATGTGATAAGTGGATACTACCTTTTTTATTAAAATTAAATATTTTATATCTTTAAACTACTTTAATAACATTCACACCCCCATACATAATCATTCATCCAATAAAAACCTATATGATTGAATGTTATATCAACCATATGTTTACTACACTTTATGGTTTTTTAATACTCATTAAATCCTCTACATCACCATGTGACTATATAATAAAACTCTCCTACAAAATACATTAGCGATAAAAATCTATAAAGGAATATAGTATGAATAATGGTGAGACTGGTGAATTAGATTCCTAATTTTCAACTCTTTAAACACAGTATTTATAACAATGATTCTATTTATTTCATGTTCATACTTGATTTATTACTTAAGAATACACTTAATTCAACCCGAATGATCAATAAGTCTAGTGTATTGGGGAATTAGGTACATTAAATAATAAAATACAATTGGTAATACAACATCTTTATTGAAAACTTCTTTAAGATGCTTGAAATAATCCTTCGAACGTAAAATTGCATGGGATAACCTAGGATAATACATAAGAAAGGGCTGAGATATAAATCCAAGTAAGGGAATAAATATGGAATAAATTATTCATGTTAGACAATAGGCATATCAATGATTAATAAAAGGAACATGAATAATAAGGCATGATATAGCATGATAATCATAACATGGGAAGTGTGGAAACGACTTAATACACTAAATCATAAACATTGGTCAAGTCTAAACCCACCAAGACATCTTGGTAGACAAAGTTTCATAAATTAATCAGGTTCACTCTTTGTCCCAACATGATGTATCATGAAACTATACATTACCCAATGCATTGGATCGCTATCTGGGCGCACCCATCATATTCATTTCATTCCCATGATCAAGTGAGCCACATAAATCATAAAAAATAGATTCATTAATCATCTTAATTTATTCCATGATCAATGAATGTGTAATAAATAAATTTAAGTCCCTAATAGATAAGTATATTTTCATAAATTTTAATACCTTTTATAGAAAAATGGGTATGGTATTCACTACACAATTGTTTTTGCATGGAAAATTGCAGTGAAATTTCAGCAACATAACAGTGTTACATAAAATTTCATAAAAGGGATTGATGAGAGTGTAAGATGTATCTCATAATTTGGAAATAAATTTTAAAGTAATGGGATATGTAATAAAATATCACATCATATGTAAATGAAGATAAAATACATAAGTTAAAGAAGATACTTGAATAAACAGGAGAAAGGAAAATGTCACTTACGAAACTTGAGCATGGTAACAGGTGTACATAAAGAATCATGGGAAGATTAATGAGAGTGAAAAGGGGGATCTCATAATTTATACATTAAATTAAAATTAAAGTGAATATGGAAGAATATATCCCAACAAAATCAAATGGAATTTAATATACATAACATAAAATGAGTTCTTGAATGGAAATGAGAAGAGATAAATCCCTTACGGAATTTCGGAAGAGTAATGGCATAGATGAAGGTCAAAATGAGAGAGAATAAAATACCCCTAATTAAAATAAAATATATTAGAAAGTAGGGGAAGTCTATAAATAAATTAAATCATAAAAAATTCCAATTAATAAGACAAATTCCAAAGGAGGTGATTGAATTGAAAGAAGGAGAGGAATGTGACGATCCCTTACTTGAGTATGTGACTCCAAAAGATCGGGAGGGGATTATTCAGAGATTTGGGTTCCTTGGTAGAAATATAGAGAGTTTAGGGAAGCTTATGTACATGCTCCAAGTAGTTTGAGTGAAGATAAATGGGATCTTGGGTGGGTTTATATAGTAAAAGGGGGTATTTCTTTATTATTTAGGTTTTGGACTCCATATAATAAAATATCCAAAACCAAAAAACATACCATAGTTTTTTCCCATGATTTCATCAAAATGGGAGTTGTTTTTATTATTTTATAAGTTCAAGGTTCTAATGTAAAAAAATAAAGACCTTTATTTTGTAGAGGTGAGTCACACTCTTAAAGAAATTATTTTAAAACCTTAAATTATATTATAGGTTTTGGAGGGTTCATAATGGATTTAAAAAAAATAAATAAAATAAAATAAAAATAAAATTATTTTAAATTGAAAATTTTTATTTGGTGATGGATCCCAATTATAGATATTATTACATCACTTTTGGGTCATTATGATGGCATAAAACAAAAATTATATTTATACAATATTTAATTTTTAGCCAAAAAATCATCTATCTCAGAAAATTATGAAAAATTAAACATTGGATAAATAGAAACTATTATTCCAAAAATAATAATAATTTTTTCTAAATAATTTTCTAAATATGTGAATTTTCAATTATAAAATAATAACTAACATTTATTGAAAGTGATGGGTTTTTTTATAATAACAGTTTTTGAACCCTTAAAAATTACATTTTGACTTCATAAAAATTATATGATAATTTATATTTAATAAAAATAATTAATAATAATATTTTATTAAAATAATATTTATTTCAAAAATACATTAATTCATCAAAATGGATTCCTTAATTTAATTTGAATATAAACCAAAAAAATTATTGAATCAAAATAAAAATCATTTATAAAGTAACAACACTAGGATTAAAATATATTTATTATTCTATAAAAAATAATGTACATACTCATATTTCTAGGGTCTTGATACATTTCCCTTTAATACACCAAAAAAATTCCCTAAGGTTAAGGTGTGTAATGGTGGGACTTTCATATAGTGGTTCAAGGAACATGGTTTGGTTCGTGATCTCAATGAGCTTGAAATTCTCCAATAAACAGTTTGGTTGATGCTTAAGTTGTTGGATATCATATTTTTCTTGGTCAATATAAAATCATAAAAATGTTATCTCCCTTAGAGGCTCTACTAAATGGGATTCATATGGTATTATCCTACTAATTGAGTTCATCACTTCCTTTGTTTATGTCAATTGAATTTATTAAAACTCTATATTTATACTAATCATGTGATCACTGTTCAACAACAATATTATAAATGGTAATGAAAATTAATGGTATTTTAAATCCAATAAGATATAATAATAAATATAAGTTCTTTTGTTTTCAATAACCATATTTCTTGATGAGACATTTAAATAAATTAAAAGGGGGGATTTTATTTATAACATTTTGGGTTGTTACAATCTTCCCCCCTTAAGAAATTTCACCTTTGAAATTTTCATTTCCTTCATTAAAACAGATGGGGGTAACTCTGCTTCATCACCTCCTCTAATTCCCACATTGCTTAACTTTTAGTTTCTCTATAGCACTTTGTTAAGGTGCGTTGTCTTATTTCGTAAAACTTTTTATCTATGATATAAGATTATCACGAGATGCTTCTCATAGGAAAGGTAGTTATACAATGGTACCACCTATGGATTGAGTACATGTGAGGGGTTAGATATGCACTTCCTTAAGAGGGTACATGGAATACATCATGTACTTGAGATAGGTTCGCTGGGAGTGTTAGTCGATAGGTCATTGCTCTAATGTGACCAAGGACCTCAAAATGGTTGATGTATCTTATACTAATATTTCCCTTCATCCCCAATTTCATCACTTTATTCCATGGAGATATGTTGAGGAATACCACGTCTCCAACATCAAACTCTAGGTATCATCTACGATTGTCTGTATATCTCTTTTGTCAACTCTGGGTAGCCTGGATGTGTTGCTAAATTATATTAACCTTTTCCACCATTTTTTATACCATTTCAAGACCTAAAAGTTTTTTTTTCCTAACTTTATCCCAAAATGAAGGTTTTCTAAGCCTCTTCTAATAAGGGGATTCAGATGGATCCATTTGGATGCGTGAGTGGAAACTGTTATTGTAAGAGAACTTGACCAAAGGAAGTTTTTGGTACCGTCCTCCTTTGAAGTAAATAGAACATGATGTCAATGTGTCTTCTAGTGTCTGAATAGTCCACTCAGATTGGCCACCAGTTTGAGGATGATAGGTCATACTAAATTTTATCTTAGTGTTTAGAGAATTTTGGACACTTTTCCAAAACGTGGAGGTGAATATCAGATCTCTTTAAGATATAATAGATAGTGTTACCACATATATCCTTACCACTTATTTGATTTATATCAATGAAATTTAATCTAGTGAGAATTCCTCATGAATTGTGATAAAGTGAGATGTCTTCGTAAGATGATCCACAACAGACCATATAGCATTGTTTCCCCTGGATGTCTTCAAAAATCCATTGATAAAGTCCATGGTGATTTCTTCCCATTTCCATATTGATATGGGTAATGGTTGAATCATCCCATTATACTTATAGCTTTTAGTCTTCACTTACTGGAATACCAGGCACTTTGATGCATATTCAGCAATCTCCTTCTTCATATTTTCCCACCAATAGTTCTTATGAAGATTTGGATATATCTTTTTGATTCTAGGATTAATGGAGAAAGAAAAACTATGTGAAAAAATCAACATATTCTTATTTAACTCAATATTTTATGGAACACATAGTCTTAACCCAAATCTAAAAATCCCTTCATCAATATTAAACTCCGAGGATTTCCCTTTTCTTATAGTTTCCACTTTCTTCTAAATTCCCACATCAGCCATTTGTGAAACTTTTAACCTCTCTAGAATGGATGGTTGATCAATAATTTTTTAAAGTATTGATGATTTTCTTTATTTTATGATTCCCATGTCTATCCTTTCTAAATATAAGAATATAATATCCCTATCAATTCTCATTAATGATAAAATTGTAGGGTCCTTTCTACTCAGAGCATATTCCACCTTATTTACTTTACCTATATAGTAGTAGATTGAGAATTTGTATTCCTTGATTAGCTATAACCATATTCATTTGTGCATATTCATCTCTTTATGTTTGAATATATACTTGATGATTTTTTTATGTATATATATTTCACACTTCTCCACAAAGAGATAATGCCACCGAATTTTAACACAAAGATCGTGGTTTCCAACTCTACATCATGTGTGGGATAGTTTTTCTCATTAATTTTCAACTTCCATGAGGCGTAGGGTATCACTTTATCATTTTTCATCAGTACACAAACTAATCTATTCTTTTCAACATCGATATATACCACAAAGAGTTCCCCACTTATTGGTAGTGTGAGGACTGGTGTAGTGATAAGACTCACTTTGAGCCCCTTAAAGATTTCCTCACATTCTTGCATCCCAAAAAACTTAACTCCCTATAAATTTATATTGTTAATATGGTTTTATAATCATAATAAATTTCTCACAAATTGGCAATAATACCCAGTTAACCCAAGGAAACTACAGATATCTGTCACAGATGTTGCTCACAATAAACCTTCAATTTCTTTCATCTTTAAAGGGTCTAAAGATATCCCATTTATTGGGATGATATTCCCCAATAATGATACTTACTTCAACCATAACTCATATTTTCTGTACTTGTAATAAATATTATCTTTTTTCAAGGTCTTTAGCATAGTTCTCAGATGCTCCTCGTGCTCCTCCTTTTTTAGAGTATATTAGAATATCATATACAAATACTACCAAAATTTTTTTGAGGTAATATTTAAAGACTCTATTAATCAAGTCCATAAAGATTTATATATAATTAGTTAGACCAAAAGGAATAACTATTAACTCATAGTGCTATTTCCTTGTATGAAAAGTAGTCTTGGGTATATCTTCCTTCTTCACCCTAACTTGTAAATATCTCGACTGAAAATCCACCTTGGAGAAGTATAGTTCTCTTAATAACTGATAAAAAAATTCATCAATATATGGTAGACGATACTTTTTCTTTATCATGATATAGTTTATATCATGATAATCAATAAAAAGATGCATTTACCCATCCTTATTCTTGAAGAATAGGACTGGTGTACCCCATGGTGAATCACTTGGGCGTATGAACCATTTATCTAGATTCCCCTATATTTGATTCTTCAAATCCTCAAGTTCCACAACTACAATTCTATATGGAGTCTTGGAAATTGGAAAATCCTAAGGTATAAGATCGATTGAAAATTCTATCTCTCGACTAGGAGGAAGACCATGAAATTACTTAGGAAACACGCCTTCTTATTACCTCACAATAGGCATATCTTTGAGGATGGTTCTTTCCTTAGACTCAGTAATTTGAGCTATATATTCTTGCTTTTATGGATATAATATCCATGATTGAGATGATTTTTCTGAAGAAGATTCATCCTCCTCCTTGCACTTATACATAATCAGGGGTCGATTCATAATATGGAGAGTAGTTTTCTTCTTTTAGAAGTTTATATTGGCTCTATATAGGGAGAGCCAATAACTGCCCAAAATTGCATCAAAATTCACTAAAGGGAGTATGGAAAGGTTTGATGGGACGGTTAGACCACAAAATTTGATAGGGGAAGAGTTATATACATGGGATGGAAAAATTTCCCCATTTATTATTTTCACTGACAGCTCTACTTCCATGCTTTGTGGTGGTTTTTGAATAGTTCTACTAAAATTTAGTGATATGAAGGCATGCGTAGAACTAGAATAAAAAATTTCATTCCCTATTCTAGAATGAATAACTACCTTACCTATATACACTTCATTATTGGGATCCACCTCATTGGTTTTGGTGGAAAAAGCATGCCATTTCTGCCTTAGAGGTTGTTTATTGTCTCTAAAAACCTTTAGATTAGTGAATTTATTTTAAAATTTCCCTAGTTCCTTGAAGTTGAAGAAATTAACAATGTTTTGAGGGTTTACTGAAGCTTTATTTTCCTCTATTCCATTAGTGGTTTTCTCCTATCAGAAATTTTTAGCTGGGTTCCCTTACTTCCTACACCTAAATAATTTATTTGTTCCCCTTAGACAATTTTTGGGGTGCTTCTTTTCACACCTTTGACAAGTAGGATGTTATAACTTCTTGGAACCTTTATATTTCCCCATTAGACTGCCATAAATAAATGCCACTTTCCACTTCTTGTCCCTATTATACCATTGTGATTCTTTGATCTCCATTTTGACTTTGAGGGAACAACAAACAATTTTCTCATAACTATCAAAGTAACGGATCACCAAGTATTTTCAATGACAAGGTTTTAGACCACCAAAGAAGGTTTCAACCTTAAATTTAGGGGTAACAACAAATACAGAGGAATATCATGCAAGTCTTGTGAAGTTTTACTTATATGCCCTTATATATTCATCATCTTTTTTTCTTTAAGTCAAGGAAATCCATTTCCATTTTATGATGAAGAGTGTGAGGAAAATATTTATCGAAAAAAAAAATCCAGAATTCTTTCCACTCCATTAATTCGATCTCTTCCCCAAGATTCATATTCTTGATTAATTTCAACCACTGATCAACTTATCCCTCTATACGATAAAAATCCATTAGAACCTTCTCTTTCTCAAAACATTGAAGGATGGATAAGATGTTCTCAATGTAGTTGATCCATTGAAAGTAGGAGGCTTTTGTCACATAAAGCTCTCAATAAAAGATTTTTCTCTCTCAGGTGGGTTTAGAAACTCCTCTTAGTCCAGTTTTTTATTCATAACCTGAGTCATATTAGAGAGTGTCATCATCAAGTTCACAATTCCTGCACCCATCAAGTTGGGCATCTCGTTGGTACAGTCATCACATTTCTCATTGCATTGATTTTTTATCGAATTCCTCCTATTTCTAGATATTTTATAGAATAAAGGGAAAATTAGGGATGAGTATTTTTAAACTATTAAACACATAAATGGTAATCCAATGACATTAAAGGTATAACTTATAAATTACATTTATTTCCTTAACTTATGAATTTCTATTCTTCAATCTATGTTTTCCATGATCTATTTTCTAATAATGGAAATTATATAAAGTTATTCATTCCAAATATTTTAATTTTATTTGAAATATCCAGGCTTACCCCTTTAAGGTATGATGTTCTTTTGACTTCATGTACTTGGTATCTAACTTTTCCCTTAAAAGTTATTTCTTGAAATAAAAATTTAATTTCGACAGATGATATATTTCCTAAAATATATTATTATGGGAATTTTTTTATTCCCTTAATAATGGTCTGTAATGAGCTTATGAATTTACCAAAGCATATCCCCCAGGAGTGTCAAACCAGGTGCGCATTAAGGCATATTTTCATGTACTATGTTACTTTGATTCAGGCCTTGAACACCTTGTTAGAGTTGTTACTCCTAGGTACATCTGTGTGAGAAGCACATTCACTTGTAGTATCATGATAGGTATTTATTTTCTTAATAAACCAATTACTCTATACTAACCAAAATTTAGGGATGTTTTTTTATACTTAGTCTTATCCTTAAGGCTTCCTCTAGAGTTTTCTAATCCTAATACAAAAAATAACTAAACTTTTCCTCTAATACCAACTATGATAACTATGCTCTTTATTTCACATTTATACTTGATTTGTTAAATAAGACTACACTTAATAAAACCTAGATGATCGATAAGTCTAGTGTATTTGGGAATTAGTTACATTACATAACAACATAAAATAGTTAATACAAAATCTTTATTGGAAACACATTTAACATACTAACAATATTCCATTAAACTTAAAACTATATGGGATAACCTAGGAAATACATAAGAAAGAGCTGAGATATAAATCCAATTAAAGGAATAATTATGGAAGAAGTGATACATGTTATAAAACAAGAATATCAATGAATAATAAAATGAATATGAATAATAAGGTGTGATATAGCATCATAATCATAACTTGGGAAGTGTGGAAACAACTTAAAACACTGAATCATAAACCTAGTTCAAGGCTAAACCTGCCAAAACAACATGGTGGAAAAAGTCTCAAAAATGAATAAGGTTCGATCTATGTCCCAATGTGATGTATCATGATATTGTACATTACCCTATGCATTGGAACACTATCTAGGTGCACCCATAAAATTCATTTCACTATCATGATCAAGTGTGTCACATAGATCATAAAACATAGATTCATTCATCATTATACTTTATTCCATGATCAATTAATGTGGAATAAATACATGTAATTCCCCAATAAATAAGTATATGTGCAGAAAGGTGAATACCTTTGATATAAAAATGGGTATTATATTCACTAAATAATTTTTTTGGCATGGAAAATTACAATAAAATTTTGTTATTATAACAGCATTACTCAAAATTTCATAAAAGGGGTTGATGAGAGAGAATTAGGTATATCATAATTTGGAAATCAATTAGACAGTAAGGGGTATATGTAATAAAATATCCCTAAAAGTTCCCAGACATGATGATTGTATCATTGATATGGGGAGGATTGAATTAGTGATACTTTTTCTTTAATGTTTCCTTGAAACAACATTCGCCTCCTGTTAAAGATTCAATTCCATTCTGAAAACAATTCAACCACACATCCTAAGTAACACAATTATTTACAATTTTTTCTATTAAATATTAATATATATCTTCTTTTATGGCTTGTAAATGTTCCAATACCATGCAATCCACTATAAAACAATCCTTGGATTATAACAAGTAGATTATACCCTTAAACTCGTGTAGCACTATGTAAACAATTCCAATAGTATGTGTTCACCTGATTAGCACAGATAGGGTAATACAATGTTTTTGTAACAAATCATGTTACTTATGATTCTTTTCAATTCCACCAATGTGTTAAATTGAAAAACAGTTCTTCAATTTCTTACCCATAAGAAGGTAAGAACTTCCTGGACTTTTTTATGGAAAAAACAAGTATGATTTTCTGATCCAGTTCTCCCATTATGATTCCTCCAATTACGATTCTCCTTGATATGATTCTTCTCAGTATGATACTTCTTCATAATATTCTCCCCAGTAAGAAAAATATAAATTTGACAGAAAATTATAGAGATGAATCGACACCACTTCTATTCTAATTCTTCCCCAGTCTGTAAATCCCAGTTGGGAAATTATGATTTTATTATTCTATCCTGATATGATAATTAGACTAATAAAATTGACAAGCCAAATACTATAATAAGATAATTTTGAAAAACACTGAGTACGATGATCAGTAGAATACAATGTAGTGATCTTGTCTCTTCTCTTTCACTTCAATCTGTTAAAACATTTTCAACACAAGTGAATACAAAAGACTTCTTCTTATCTCTAAAACTCAGAGATTATCTCTCCTAAATAATACATCGATCATAAGAAAAGTACAATATACTTTTCTCCTTTTATAGGTGACCCTTGTTTGGCTTTGTAGTTAATCCCAAAAAAATTCCCCTTAATCAAATTCACCCTAATATCAATTTCCCCTAAAATCTTGGGTGAATTTTGAATTCATCAACTCTTCAAAAAGATTCTCGATTGTTCTATTATATTTAATTCCTTTTTAGTCTTTCATTTAAATTTATAATAGGATTTTAATACATCGGTCTAATTTTATAATTTTGATTTATTCAAAACAAAGTTGTATACCAATTTTTAAGAAACTGTATGAAGAAATTAATACTAATATGATTGTTGAATATGATTATTCATTTGAATTCCAAGATCCCCCTTGAAAATTAATTTCTAAATCTCTTCTTTCAAACCTATTTTACTTCTTCACTTCTTCTTTTGGCCCAGTTGTAAATATAAAACAATTTTTTACTGATACAATGGCTCTTGATCCAATTGAAATACACATCATCTCCTCCATTTCTTTCTCTTTACTCACTTGAAAATTCACTTCAAACATAAAAACAAAGTTATTCAATTCTTGACCCACTTGATAAAGACATTTGAAAACAAATCAGAGTTCTTTTATCTTTTCATTCAATAATTCAATCAACCATCCATCTCAACTTTGGTACTATTGTCCAGAGTACGATATTTTTGGGTACTATCATTCTAAATATGATCATTTCTAGGTACGATCATTTCTTTGTATGAATAGTTTTTTTATAAATACTATGGATGATCAGATGCTACATTTCCTGAGTACGGTCATTCTAATCAGAATCCTCAACACCTTCTTTCTTTCCTTCTCGGCCCAAATCTGGTTTCCATGAGTATTATCTCTTGAGTATGATTCCCAGCAACCTTTTCTGCTCAAAAAACAGTCATCTTGAGTTATTTTCACTCCCCCTTCCTTTAACTAAGCTTTCATCATAAGTTCTTCAATTAAATTATGATTTATGAAATACGAATCAACAAAGAATCTTCATATTTAACTTATCATAGTCATATAGACTCTGATTCATCCTTAAAATAGTCACTTCTTTTATATTAGATCTAAAGTGAATATGATGACCATTTACTTCTAGAAAGATGTTTTATCTTTCATTATGGACATAAGCTGAGTCTGGTCAAAACTGTTTCTTCCAAACATATTATTCTCATTATGATGGATATAGTGACTCTGGTTTTTTAGAAAAACTAAGTCCAGTTCTTTTGAAAACATGTCTCAATATGATTCTAACCAAATACAATGTGAGGTGATTTCCCTTTCATCTTAAACTTCCATGAAAAACAAATCCTTCTTTTAAAAAAAATACAACACTTGATAATAACCACTTTCAACTTCAACTTTGCCCTAACAATATCCCCCTTTAGATTTTTTTGTAAACCAAGTATCATAAATAACTCAACTTTGTATCCTCAAGCAATGGATTTCTTATCAATAATTCCAAGCCTACATGAGCTATCTCATTGTAGGAAACAAGAATCATTGACAGAAAAACCATGTTTTCCAAAAGTAATGATTAAGATAGCCTTTTTCTTTCTCCTTCCTCATCTCTTCTTCATCCTCTATGGAATAAAAAAACAATTTCTTTTCCTAAAACCACTCTAACAAATAGTAAAAAAATTTCATTTATAATACAATGCTGAATTCCACAGCTTAACCACAACTCCTTTTTACATTCAAAATGATTGATTTATGAAAACAATTGTCCCTATTGAAAAAACAATCCAAAGTTAAGATGAGAGAGGTGATATAAAAACATAAATCATCCTTCAAGAAAAAGTGGTTGGACACCCATGTTCAACCTCAATTTAGAAAATTATTCCTTCAGTAAATGTTTTGTGAATATTTCGGCAACTTGTTCCAATGTTGGAATATATTCCAGCTTCAATTCATTCGTCTCTATATGATCTTGGATGAAATGATATTTGATATCGATATGTTTTGAACAATAATGTTGAACAGGATTCCTGGTGATATAGATTGTGTGTTGATTATCACAACCCAAGAGCAAGGGTAACTTCACTCCAACCAAAAATTCTTCCAATTAAATTTTCATCCATATAAGTTGAGTAATGGATAGAGTGGTAGAAACATACTCAATGTCAGCTATTCTCAGAGTTAATAAATTTGGTTTCTTTGAATTCCAACTAACACAATTTTTTCCCAAAAAGAATACTCCACCATATGTGTATCTTCTATTATCAATATGTCTTTCTCAATCGGCATCTAAATACCCAAACAATTCAATATTATCTGAGCTTCCATACCTAATTCTTAATTCTATTGTGCCTTTGATGTATTTAATAATTATTTTCCAAGTAATTTAATGTGATTCTTTTGGAGAACGATAAAATATTTCACATAAGGTAACAACATAAACAATGTCGAGTCTTGAGGCAGTCAAATAATAAAACTTCCAATCAACTTTTGAAACTCTTTCTAATCACCTTATTTTCCATATCAATCTTTTTTCAACCTTGTTCCCACTGAAATTGATGTGGAAACAAGTTTTGAGTTTACCATGCTAAACCTATTAAGAAGTTACTTAGCATAATTTTATTGACAATGAAAAATGAATTCTTTCCTTTGATGTATTTATAACCCAATAAAGTATTTCATTTCCCCTAGTACATACATTTCAAATACCTTTTTCATTTCTTCATCAAACCTATAAAAACATATTTCATCATTACCAACAAAGATTATGTCATCAATATAAACAATAATAATGAGGGAATACTCTTGACTTTCTTAATGTAGATATTTTTATCCACTCTTACTTTTTTTAAATTACTCTTCCTTAATCATATATCCAATTTGGAATACCATTCCCTTGGAACTTGTTTTAGGCCATACAAAACCTTTTTCAATCGGCACACATAACTTTCATCTTTCCCTACAAAAAATCCACAAGGTAGTTTAATGTAAACTTCCTCTTCAATATCTCTATTTAAGAATGTTGATTTAACATCCCTTTGAAAATATTGTAGCCTTATTTTGAAGAAATAGCAAGAAAGATTCTAAGTTTTTCAATTCTTTCCACTGGAGTAAATTTTACATCAAATTCAATACCTCTAATTTGTGAATACCATTTTTTCACCAATATTGCATTGTTTCTTATCACTTTTCCTTATGCATTTAGCTTGTTTTGAAAACCCCACTTTGTTCCAATGATGTTTTTGTTTTCTAGATTGGGAACGAGTTCCCATGTATCATTCTTTTCAATTTGATCCAACTCTTAATTTATGTCCCGAACCCATTCAAGAAGCTCAAATTCTTCTTTCACATCTTTCAGCTCCACTTTTGAATAAAAAGAAGTATGTTTAATAGCAATTGTTTTTCTTCTTGTCTGAACCTTATGATGTTGATCACAAATTATATTCTAATCTTCCAATTTCTTCCTCGGCCTAGGATGATATTTTCAAATATATTCCTCATCACTTAAAATAGCTGAGTCTGATTCTTCTTCTTGATTATGAATAAATTTGTTTATATCCTTATCAGAATTTTTTTCTTCAACTTTCTCAACTTCCTTTTCTAAATGAATATGTTTTTCTTTCTCACAGCTATTTATTACTTCTACATCAACAGAATCAAAATTTATTTTTGTCTCTTTGTCTAAGCATCTATATCCTTGTAACACCCCAAGCTTCCATGATACACTTCTCTTTGAATAATACAATAGCGTGTGTTGTACGCAACACTGAGTTCAAATGCACCACGACTCACCAAACTAGTCGTTCAAAAGCGGTTATCAATAGTATTAACTAAATTTTAAATTTTATATTATCCTTATAATTTTAGAATCCATATTATGAGTTTCTAGGACATAATTTAAGAACAAATTCATTTTTTTAGATAAAAGAAGTATTTTTCAAAAAATGCAATTTTACCGCCATTTAATGGCGAAGCCTTTTTAAATCCAATATTTGAAACTTTTATATATTCAATTTGACAAAATTAACTTCTTCTTTAGAATCGGTACATAATAATTTAGTTTCAATAAAGTTTTGGAGTTTTTCGGATAACTTTCATAGTTGGGTGAATAGTGAAAAATACTATATTTTAACTGAAAACAACTTTTTTAATCAAAATAATTTATATTTTTAAATTATACATTTTTCTGGTTTGGAAGTATAAATAGATTAAATTTTTATCATTTAATCCAATGATGGTTATTGTAAGTAATTTCACTTTGAAATTGACATAAACAAGTGTCAAACTTTTGATAGTTATTATTTCTTAAAAATACGCCTTTTGGTTTTGACAGCAGAAATTAATTTAATGAATGAAAATTTTATGTTTTTAATTTGGTAAAATAGACTTCATTTTTGGATTTGGAATATCGAAATTATCTTAGTGTGAAATTTTGGTACTTTTCTGATAACTTTCATATTTTGATGAATAGTGAAAATTACTAAATTTTAATTAAAAACAACTTTTTTAATCAAAATAATTAATAGTGATAAATTATGAATTTGAGTGGTTTTAAAGTATATTTAGAATATATTTTTACCATTTAATACAATTTTGGTCATTGTACATAATTTCACAATTAAACCGGACATAAACAAGTGTCAATCTTTTGATAGTTATTATATCTTAAAAACACGTTTTTTGTTTTGACAGCGGGAATTAATTTTAAATTAATTTGTGCCACTTTTTTGTTTTGAATTTTGAAAAATGGATTCCATATTTGGAATCAGGATTTCCAAATTGTGTAAATATGTAACTTTTATTTTTACACATTTTGAATAATTACTTCGGTAAATATTTTATTTACCATAGTTAAAGGGTAAATCCGATAAATAAAGGTAAAAAAATAATATTATAATAATAATAAATCACCCTAAAACGTGTCCTAACCTTATTTTTGGATACATGTCTGACCATGAGTATCTTTGGGTCGATTTTGGGACCCCATGGAGCCACTTGTAGGTGATAGGGACACTTTATTTTAATTAAGTTAAAATAAATACAAAAATGACATAAGCATATATCTTTTAGAAAAAAAAATTTAAATCGGGTTATATATGTTGGATTTTCTACTATAAATATTCATTATAAATATAAAAATATTTCCTACATAATGGTATTTTATTTATAATTTTTAGACATTTAATAATTAATATTATTTATGACACAATAATGATGCAGTATTTTCCTTATTAATGAAAGAATCAAATAATTGGTATTATAAATGTTAAAATTAATATAATTTGAAAGTTTTGATGACATCCATGAATTTTATTGATTAAAATGACATTATAGGATTTATTAAATGAATTTTTTTTGAATTAATAATGTTGTTAAGACTTTAAAAAAATCAATTATTGAATAGTGTCAAAATTCACATAAAAGAGTTTTTAAAACAAAAATTATATTATTAATTGATATTAAATTCATAAAAATCTAGAGATTGGACAAGACACTTATATCATGATATGTGTATAATTAATGGACCACTTGGGGGTCTCTTGGATGTATATAGTAAGTTTATTAACTATATAATATAAAAATACAATGTGACATGGTAAATGTTAAACTAATTAACTAAGAGTTAAAACTAAAAGATAAGGTTAATATATTATCCCAAACCTGTCTAAAATCTATTGGTTGAGTGGTTTTATACCTATCCCCACCTTAACCTTTAAATAATCCACTTTTTAACCATTAGAAACCGAATATGAATTTATTATAAAATAATATTTCTAGCTTTTCCAAAGGTACCTCTCACCCCTCTTATAAAAGGGATCTCCCCCTTCTCACTAATTCACACATTCAAAGACTTTTGGCTCGGCCTAACTCTACCCAATTACTCTCTCAACTTCACTCAATTCAATCTAGAGACCTTAGTTTGATCAGAAAGCCAACCTAAGGAGCCCTTTTGATCAAATCAAAAGGAAGAACCCGAAGAAGAGGTAATGTTTTCACCACCCTCTTTCAAGTTCCTTTCTTCTTCAACTTCTTATTTATTTGTTATTCTCATTCTAAAATAATAACTCCAGTATCTTATATATACTTTGATGTTATTATAAATATGGTACAACCATATTCAGTATTCTATCCATCCTTTGAATGACATGTTACTATACGTGCGTACGTGCGGCTTACTGTCTCCACATCGTGGTATAATTGTTATTCAATAAATTATTATTTGGATGGGTTTAATAATGATGTGTAATTAATGTAAATAATAAATATAACATGATAATGATTCTGTATATGTGATATAATATCCAATTATATATTATTTTAATATCAAAATAATGACATTGTCGCTCGTGCGTACGTATGGACTACCGTTTCCACGAACACGATGAGATTCATTCTCCATCGTATCCATTCAAGTATAATTATGATTTGATGATTAAAAATAACGTTTAAGGACTCGGTATCATTATGGAAATGAATAAGATACAACCTATCCATAAAAAACACAACTTATGTAATAAAACATATACGAGTAAGTTAGCACCCGAAACAACGATAATACTAAGATATTATTAACAAAGCAATGTTAAAAGATCATATATGATATCATATTAATTTATATGATTCTTGTATAATTTAATAACAATTATTTCACCATTATACAGGATGTTAACCTACCCCAACCAAGGAAAATTACATGTTAAGGGTTATTTCACAATCTCTTCATTATACGAGGTTGTTTATACGTAATTATCTACTGGGACCTCTTTACATCCACATCCATGTTTCTTAAAAATGTGTTTCAAAACATTCTTACTATTTTATAGAATATGGTTTAAAGTCATTTATGCCCTTTTTTACTTTTTATAAGAATTTTATAAAGGAATCTTTCCGTTGTTTTCCAAACAAGGTACTTTTTGACCTTTTCAACAAATTTAAGGTAAGAATGTTCTTTTTAACATATATGGAGTATGTGGCTATTTTCCACCATTATAAAGTCTTTGAATCTTCCCTTACAAGCTTATAAGGATATTTTCAAAGTAAATGTTTTATTTTATAATTATGTGACTTTTAAATGATTTCAAAAAAATAGATATTTCTCTCAAATAGTTTTGATTTCATCTATGTCAACATCCTTTGATGGATTTTAAGATTATTTGAAGTTGATTTATTATGATACAAAACTTCCATATTGTATTGAGGGTTTCGTGATATGTTTGACTGTGGATGTGTTATTTTTATACCATTCATGGTTTATGGTGAATGTATTGACATTTCGTATGCTAGTTTTAATACGAATGTTTATGTTATGTTGAAACCTGTTCATATGAGGAATGCATCGGACTTAATAAGTGACAGGTGGAGCCCGTTATAGCTCCTCGATGCATCGGTAGGTCTCATGAAACAAACTAGTGTCTTGGCATGAGGCCTTGACAAAATCTTATTTGTATTCATGGCATGAGGCCATGGCTACGTGGTTATGATAGTCTGGCATTATTCATTCCATCATTATGAAAGTGGTTATTGATATTGCATGTGATTATTCGACTTGTAGAATATCCATGTGAATAAGTAAATTGAATTATTTCATTTTATCTTTTCCATATTATGCTTAATTTCATGTTTAAAAGGCTTTTGTTTTATCTATACATTGCCTTAAATGTTTATTCTTATTTATGAATGTTTCTGCTATATTGTTATCCTTACTGGGAATTTGAGCTCACCCCTTTCTATGTTTTATTTTTCCCAGGATGTGAAGAAGTATTTTATGAATGACCTGTAGGGATAGTATGAGGGGATAAGAGTGTGGACTATGGAGACTATATTGTTGTAGTTTTCATTTTATGATGTAATGTAAACTTTATAAATGTATCTAGTTATTTCAAGGCTAATAAAATAATCGGTCTTTCGAGACTTGATATTTATTGTGATCATGCCAATGTTATGTACTAATGCACCGACTATGGGCAACTGGGGTCGGGGAATTACAGTTGGTATCAGAGGAAGTTTAGTACAAACCTTGGAAGCTAGATTTAGATAAACTCTGATTAGAGCACATAGACCTAAGATAGACATTGAGGATTAGTATAGAAGAACTTCCTAGAATTTTGGTATTGTAGAGATTTTGTGAGTTTTCCGAGCAATACATCCCTATCTGGATACGAGCAGGTAGAGGCGGCTCTGGCACAGATGTACCTAGGGGTAAAACCCGAAAACACTACTTTGAGCTAGACTTGAATGGGAATTGGTGCATGACAACGGGCCTTGATGCACTCTTGGTTACGACACTCCCGGGGGATATGCTTAGGATAATTCACTATTTATTTACAAACCATTATGAAGGGTTTTTGAGTATATACTTCCTCAAAGAAAACATTTTTATGATTATGGATTATATCCATAAATAGTTAAATTTATATTAAGTGTTTTACAAGTATGGAATTATGTATTTTGATTCAAAAACTGATCTAGTTTATGACATTGTTTAAAAATGGCGCCCAATAGAAGGAATGAGAACTCCAACAATACGCATGATCCAAATAGTAATAAAGATCATATATTTCATGGTCTTAATCCAGAATTTAGAAGGAAAATAGTCTCCCACCTGTTATCATCATATAAAGAAATAGTAGCATGTGTTGATAAGATAAGTAAATAATTCTGGAGTCCTATGGCTTTGAAGGGAATCCAGAGAAGGAAAGGATGGTAGAGAGAAGGACAGATAAAAGGAAGAAGGTAAAGAAGGATTTTACCATATGTGATAACTGTGGAAATAATCACCTTGGAAAATGCTTGAAGGGAATGGGAGTATGTTATAAGTGTGGAGAATAAGGAAACCAAGTACGTGACTGCAAGGGTAAGAAAAAGGTTTCAAATGTACAATGCTTCATCTGCAAGGAGTTTGGACACTATGCGAACCAATGTCCCAATCATCGGACTATGACGCAAATGATGCTATTGGGTAATAATCAAGTTATGATACTACCACAGATGAATAGGAATGACTAGTGTTCTTATGTTGTTATTTTGGAATTATTTCATTGAAGTGTTGTATCAATGATGTATTGGAAATAAATAAGGATTGTATTGAAGTACTATTTCATTGTGGATTTGAGATTTTATGGTACTCAGAAAAGTGACTCTACAGCAAGTTAAACTTTTTTGAAACTACATGGTTGAAGGAAAGATAAACCTTAATATGGTATTAATATTGAGGTACTGATTTTGGAATAAGATATGGTTTATTTGGTAAATTATATTGGATATTCTTGACTACCTTGAAACTGATTAAAGATTTGTATATTCCATCATTGTTGGAGTTTACAACATTTTTGGATGGATGAAGTATATCCATTATTCTATAAGGAATGAGGGAGCATGAATGTAATCAATAAGGTTTTATGGTAATTCAGGATGTTTCAGTGTTTTAAAAGAATACATGATGAAGGTATTCACATGCTATTATGGGGTAAAAAGGATCTTTATTGTGTTTACCTTCCTTATAAATTTTTCACTGTGAGTTTGGATATAAGTATTTTGGATAATTCTAGTTTGAGATTATTTTTGGATTTCCATAAAAGGACAACCTGGAGGTCGGGCGGCAACCCGTCGCGTCCGGCAAGGCCGCGAGACTTGAACCCGCAACTGAAGGGAGACAAGGGTGTATCACCTACCACTGGCCCACATGATGTCCTGGATTGAATAACATAGTCTTTTTTTTAAAAAAAATTGGTAGATGAATTATAAATTCATTTTTTTAACCCTATACGAATAGAATAAATAGAATATTATTTTTATGTTCTATTATCTTTTATAGTGAAAGATGAGTTTGTGCTAGAAATTAGTTAGAGGATGGGACTCTACTTTTCAAGTATATATTTTTCTTCTTCTCTTATTAAATGAAGAAATTAATTCTTATACTTTAGTAAAGGGATCTTAAAACAAAAAAAAATTGTTATCATAATACCATATGTTTGGTTGAACCGATGGTATTTTAAATCATCATAGATTGATGAATTTAAGGCCCTCAATTTTACACTTGATTCTGATTGATGACCTCAATAACTACCTATAAATATTTATGTTTTTCCTCTAATTATATGTCTCTAATTTCCACAAATGTTCTCCTAATCGAGATCATGATTTTGTGGTAACCCTTTAATTTCTCTTTCCACTCAATAAGACTAAATTTTATTAACCCAATTTCTGATGTGGGTTTTCCCACAAAGATATTTTTGATTTTCAACCTTTTATTTTCGAAAAATAATTTCAAATTTTGAGGACACAATTTATTGAAGGAGGGGATAATGTAACACCTCAAGCTTCCATAGTACGCTTCTCTTTGAATAATACAATAGCGTGTGTTGTACACAACACTGAGTTCAAATGCACCACGACTCATCAAACTAGCTGTTCAAAAGCGGTAATGAATAGTATTAACTGAATTTTAAATTTTATATTATCCTTATAATTTTACAATCCATATTATGAGTTTCTAAGACATAATTTAAGAACAAATTCATTTTTTCAGATAAAATAATTATTTTTCAAAAAATGCAATTTTACCGCCATTTAATGGCGAAGCCTTTTTAAATCCAATATTTGAAACTTTTATATATTCAATTTGACAAAATGAACTTCTTATTTATAATAAGGACATAATAATTTAGTTTCAATAAAGTTTTGGTGTTTTTCGGATAACTTTCATATTTGGGTGAATAGTGAAAATACTATATTTTAACTAAAAACAACTTTTTTAATCAAAATAATTTACATTGTTAAATTATAAATTTTACTGGTTTGGAATTATAAATTGATTAAATTTTTACCATTTAATCCAATTAAGGTTATTTTAAATAATTTCACTTTGAAATTGACATAAACAAGTGTCAAACTTTTGATAGTTATTATTTCTTAAAAATACGCCTTTTGGTTTTGACAACGGAAATTAATTTAATAAATGAAAATTTTATGTTTTGAATTTGGTAAAATAGACTTCATTTTTGGATTTGATATATCTAAATTAGCTTAGGGTGAAATTTTGGTACTTTTCTGATAACTTTCATATTTTGATGAATAGTGAAAATTAATAAATTTTAATTAAAAACTACTTTTTTAATCAAAATATTTAATAGTGATAAAATTATGAATTTGAGTGGTTTTAAAGTATATTTAGAATATATTTTTACAATTTAATACAATTTTGGTCATTGGACATAATTTCACAATTAAACTGGACATAAACAAGTGTCAATCTTTTGATAGTTATTATATCTTAAAAACACGCTTTTTGTTTTGACAGTAGGAATTAATTTTAAATTAATTTCTTCCACTTATGTGTTTTGAATTTGGAAAAATGGATTCCATATTTGGAATCAGGATGTCCAAATTGTGTAAATAGGTAACTTTTATTTTTACACATTTTGAATAATTACTTCGGTAAATATTTTATTTACCATGGTTAAAGGGTAAATCTGGTAAATAAAGGTAAAAAAATAATATTATAATAATAATAAAATACCCTAAAACGTGTCCTAACCTTATTGGTGGAAAAATTTCCAACCATGATCATCTTTGGGTCGATTTTGGAACCCCATGGAGCCACTTGTAGGTGATAGGGACACTTTATTTTAATTAAGTTAAAATAAATACAAAAATGACATAAGCATATATCTTTTAGAAAAAAAAATTAAATAGGTTTATATATGTTGGATTTTCTACTATAAATATTCATTATAAAGAAAAACATATTTTCTACATAATGGTATTTTATTTATAATTTTTAGACATTTAATAATTAATATTATTTATGACACAATAATGATGCAGTATTTTCCTTATTAATGAAAGAATCAAATAATTGGTATTATAAATGTTAAAATTAATATAATTTGAAAGTTTTGATGACATACATTAATTTTATTGATTAATATGACATTATAGGATTGCTTAAATGAATTTTTTTCTAATTAAAAATGTTGTTAAGACTTTAACAAAAAATCAATTATTGAATAGTGTCAAAATTCACATAAAAGAGTTTTTAAAAAAAATATTATATTATTAATTGATATTAAATTCCTAAAAATCTAAGGATCGGCCAAGAGACTTAAATCAGGATAGGTGTATTATTAGTGGACCACTTGGGTGTCTCTTGGATGTATATAGTAAGTTTATTAACTATATAATATAAAAATACATGGTGACATGGTAAATGTTAAACTAATTAACTAAGAGTTAAAACTAAAAGATAAGGTTAATATAGTGACTCAAACATGTCTAAAACCTATTGGTTGAGTCGTTTCTACCTATCTCCACCTTAACCTTTAAATAATCCACTTTTTAGCCATTAGAAACCGAATATGAATTTATTATAATATAATATTTCTAGCTTTTCCAAAGGTGCCCCTCACCCCTCTTATAAAAGGACAGTCCCCCTTCTCACTAATTCACACATTCAAAGCCTTTTGGCTCATCCAAACCCTGCCCAATTACTCTCTCAACTTCCCTCACTTCAACCTAGAGGCCTTAGTTTGATCAGAAATCCAACCTAAGGAGCCCTTTGGTCAAATCAAAAGGAAGAACCCGAAGAAAAGGTAATGTTTTCACCACCCTCTTTCAAGTTCCTTTCTTCTTCAAATTATTCTTTCTTTGTTATTCCCATTCTAAAATAATAACTCCAGTATCTTATATATACTGTGATGTTATTATAAACATGGTACAACCATATTCATTATTCTATCCATCCTTTGAATGACATGTCACCATACGTGCGTACGTACAGCTTACTGTCTCCACATCGTGGTGTAATTTTTAATCAATAAATTATTATTTGGATTGGTATAATAATGATGTTTAATTCATGTAAATAATAAATATAACATGATAATTATTCTTTATATGTGATATAATATCTAATTATATATTATTTTAATATCAAAATAATGATATTTTCGCTCGTGCGTACGTATGGACTACCGTCTCCACGAACGCGATGAGATTCATTCTCCATCGTATCCATTCAAGTATAATTATGATTTGATGATTAAAAATAATTTTTAAGGACTTGATATCATTCTATAAATGAATAAGATACAACCTATCCATAACAAACACGGCTTATGTAACAAAACATATACGAGTAAGTTAACACCCGAAACGAAGATAATACTAAGATATTATTAACAAAGAAATGTTAAAAGATCATATATGATATCATATTAATGTATATGATTCTTGTATAATTTAATAACAATTATTTCACCATTATACAGGAGGTTAACTTACCCCAACCAATTAAAATTACAAGGTAAGGGTTATTTCACAATCTCTTCATTATCCGAGGTTGTTTATACGTAATTATCTACTGGGACCTCTTTATCATCCACATCCATGTTTCTTAAAAATGTATTTCAAAACATTCTTACTATTTTACGGAATATGGGTTAAAGTCATTTATACCCTTGTTTGAATTTTTATAAGAATTTTATAAAGGAATCTTTCCGTCTTTTTCCAAACAAGTTACTTTTTTACCTTTTCGACAAATTTAAGGTAATAATGTTCTTTTTAATATATATGGCGGATGTGACTATTTTCCGCCATTATAAAGTCGTCGAAGCTTCCCTTACAAGATTATAATTATATTTTCAAAGTAAATGTTTTATTTTATAATTGTGTGACTTTTAAATTATTTCAAAAAAATAGATATTTCTCTCAAATAGTTTTGATTTCATCTATGTCAACATCCTTTGATGGATTTTAAGCTTATTTGAAGTTGATTTATTATGATACAAAACTTCCATATTGTATTGAGGGTTTTGTGATATGTTTGACTGTGGATATGTTATTTTTATACCATTCACGGTTTATGGTGAATGTATTGACATTTCTTATGCTAGTTTTAATACGAATGTTTATGTTATGTTGAAACTTGTTCATATGAGGAATGCATTGGACTTAATAAGTGACAGGTGGAGCCCGCTATAGATCCTCGATGCATCAGTAGGTATCATGAGACAAACTTGTGTCTTGGCATGAGGCCTTGACAAAATCTTATTTGTAGTCTTGGCACGAGGCCTTGGCTACGTGGTTATGATAGTCTGGCATTATACATTACATCCTTATGACAGTGGTTATTAATATTGCATGTGATTATTCAACTAGTAGAATATCTATGTGAATAAGTAAATGGAATTATTTCATTTTATCTTTTCCATATTATGCTGAAGTTCAAGTTTAAAAGGCTTTTGTTTTAGTTATACATTGCCTTAAATGTTTATTCTTATTTATGAATGTTTCCGCTATATTGTTATCCTTACTGGTCATTTGAGCTCCCCTCTTTCTATGTTTTATTTTTCCCAGGATGTGAAGAAGTATTTTATGAATGACCTACAGGGATAGTATGAGGGGATAAGAGTGTGGACTATGGAGACTATATTATTGTAGTTTTCATTTTATGATGTAATGTAAACTTTATAAATGTTTCTAGTTTTTTCAAGGCTACTAAACTAATCAGTCTTTTGAGACTTGATTTTTCTTGTGATCATGCCAAAGTTATGTACTAATGCACTGACTTTGGGCAACTGGGGTCGGGGCATTACAATCCTCTTCCTTTCAGATAATAGCCAAGAAATATTCCATTTTACCTTTATAATAAAACATCCCATAGTTTCCACCTTTTTTATTTATGATACATGGAATCCTAAAAACTATTTAGTGTTTCAAACATTTATTTTTTCCATAAAACAATTCATATGGAGTCTTATCTGATTGAAGAATGTAGAAACAATAGTTCTTGATATAAATCGTAGTACTCATGGCTTGCCTCCAAAATTAATGAGAAAGATCATGTTCTGATAACATAGTTATTCCCATTTTCACCAAACTTCTATTCTTTATTTTAGAAACCCCATTTTGGTGAGGAGTGTATGGGGAAATATACTCATTCCATATTCCATTCTTCTCAAGATAACTTTTTAATTTTTCACTTCTATATTCACCACCATTGTATGTTCTCAAATTCTTCCCTAAATACTCACATTCTTTCATGTCCTTTATTTTGAAACTCTTAAACATTTTAAAATCATCATATTTATGTTTCATATACAAAACACAAGTAATGAGAGTAAAATAATAAATTAATGGGATGAATTACTTATCTCTATTTGTTGATTGTTTGCCCATTGGCCCACAAATGTTGGAATGAATCAGGTCCATGGGTTGTTGTGAATAAATCTCAACTTTATTATGCGCAACATTTGAAATCTTTACTTTCTGAAAAATAGTTTAACACCAATCTATTCTTCATGGAAAATCTGGAATGTCACAGACACTATCTATTTTTCATAACTTGATCATGTTTCTTTGACACATTTTTTTCATCCTTTTATGCCACAATTGATTCTATTCTACCATACTCATGTAATAAGATTTTTTTATTTTACCAACACAAAACAAGTTCCCTTTTGTACATTAGACTCTTGTAAAAATTTTACCATCTTCTTCAATTTTCACAAAAAAAATCGTATTTTATAAAGATAATTTTGTTACCCTCATCACACAATTGTGAAACACTCAGAAATTGTGTTTCATCCCATCAACATATAAATCATTCTTGGATTTCATCTTTTCTTTCCCAATGTTTGCTGATCCAACAACTTTAATTTTCAAGGATTCATTACTGAAAAATTTCACTATGACTTCTTTAAAATCATTCACATTATTCAATAATTTCAAATCTCCTGTCATATGAGAAAAACACCCACTATCTATAATCCAAGGTCATTCTCCTTTTGTAGCTTTCAATGCGGTTTCAACAACAAGAGATTTCACTTATTCCTTTTCTTTCTTCATCTTCATATTTGGAGGATTGTTAAGAATATTTTGTTTACATCCTTTTATAAGGTTTCCAAGTTGCTCACATCTTTCACAAATAGTTTCCAAAGGTTGGAACCTATTTTCAATTTTAACTCCACCTCTCTCAGGTTTCTTCAAAATAACTTTCTCAAACTTCTTCTTTTGATGGAATTGACTCTCTCTCAACCATTTCCTTTTATAACCTATGGAATAATATTAATATTGTTGGTTAAACCAACACATATTTTCTATATGTTGAAATCCACCACAATAATAGAAATATCCTTAGAATGAGTATTTTCCTTTGAAACTTCCATTCTGTCTGGAATTATTAATATGTTTATCATCCACCTTCTTCTCTTTCTTTTCTGAGCCACCACCCTTTCTATTATCAATTAGAGTTTTCCTTTTATTTTCTGATTTATTGAAAGTAGAAGTATTTAAAACTTTTCCAAACTCATATTGTTTCAAAAACATTTTCGAACTCAAGGTTCTTTGATACTTCTTAATTCCCAAATTTTTTCTTCTTGGACACATACATAATTTTCCCAACATTCTTCATTTTAGAAACCATTCCATATTTCTCCTCACCCTTTAAAGGTAACTTTTTTTGAACCCCTTCTGGTTTCTTATTTCGATAACTTTCACCAACTTGAGTAATAGATTTTTGGAAACTTGTATTTCTCAATTTAGCTTTAGACAGTTTTTCTTGGAAAAGTTATAACTCTTCTTCTTTTTCCATCAACTTCACCACCAAATGCTCATTATGATTATTTTATTCTTCAATAGATTTCTTCAAGTCATCAATATCTTTTCTCAGCCTTAATTTATCATCAAAAAAACATTATTGATTACTTGTTTCAGAGAATTCATATTCCAACTTCTTTTTTTCTTTTCAAGCCTTCTGATCTTTCTTAGAAATTCTTTCAAATGTTCTTTAAAATGATGTCCAAGCTTAGTTTCTTCTTATAAAGAACTACTGATTCTGAATTCTTCATCATTAACTATTTAAATAAAATTATTTTCAATACCATAATCAATTTATTTTTCAGATTCAGTATCATTTCATTCTTCTTCTTTATCTTTAGATAAGAAACTTATTCTTTTGAATTTGAAGAATTTTCTTTCTTTCCCTATGGAATTCAATTTTCATTTGTCGTTGTGTTTCTTACGCAATCTTCTTAGCTTTATTTATTCTTCATTACTATCCTCTTATTTCTTTTTTTGAGTAAAATTATCCGAAAAGTGACCAACACCTCCACATTCTAAACATTTCAAGGGAGGTTTCCATTTGTATTATCCGTAAAGTGACCAACACCTCCACATACTTTTTTCACCATCTTCTAGAAAGGTGTAATTTTAAATAGCACAATACATGAACTCAACTAGTTCATGTCCCACATTCAAACCAAACAGTCCATCCAAGACCAATGGGAAAATCCAAAATGATAAACCTATTAAATCATTACACATTATTCACACATTATAAAACTTCTCTCCCTTTTTAAAACTATCAACTTTCAATAAAGAGTTTTGAAACATTACAGTCGATACGAAAATAAAACAAAAAGCATTTCAAAATTTAAAATATCTTTTGTTAAATTAAATGGATTCATTTTTAAAAAAATCCATAAAAATCCACTTTTCTTCTAAAAACATATTCTTTCAAATGCATAAGGAAATCAACCACTTTTTAGAGAATCTTTCAAAAAGGAGGAAACCAAATATAAAAGAACCTATTAAATTAAATTTTTAAACCAAACACTTTTTGGAAGAAAACCCATTTTCACCCAAAACAAACATTTAATGTTTTCCATCATAACCAGTACATAGCATAAAAACTACATCACGTTCACTCAAATAACATCAAACATAACTAAAATACTCATTAATTCCCGTACAAAAAATGAGAATTCAACTTTGGAATAATTTTTGAATTAAAAGATGAAAACAATAAATATGAAATGGGGTATAAAACAACCTATAGGTTTAGTGGGGTCTCTATAACCATTCACACAAGCTCTATATGGTTGGATAAACCATAGGGGATGGTCGTGTAACTCAATATCTTTGTCCACCATCACCCCAATCTCAAATGAACACCCAAATCACTTGAAACTCATTATAAATTAAACCATCATTTCAACATGAAACACATCAAACTGATCAAAAGTAAAATCAAAATTCAAAACTCAAGCACATACTACTCGTAAAAACTCAAGGATCCAAATGAAAAAGAGATAATTTGAATATTTCTTAAACCAACCTCTCATGTTAGAACCACACTATCACCTATCTACCATGACACGCCCCAAATAGTAATATGGATTCTAAAAAACCTAGGCTCCCACTACAAAACCTGGGATCTGGTATTATTTCTTCAAAAACTAACTCGGTTTGTACCTCTATTGGACAACTGAGCCATTCCACAGTAAGGCTCAAAGGGAACTCCTAATACCAATGCAATAGAAACAAGTGTCTAGGCATCAAGATCATACTTTGAGAATGATTTTACCTTTAGATCAGAGTTAACACACAATGGAATTTCTCCCAAAAATATAGTATGACCAATCTGCAAGTTGTATGTTCATGCTAACAGCATATATAAAAAATAAAATAAGAAAGAATAAATAAAAAGATGCAAGATAAATCCCTCTACTCATCCCAAACTCCCAATACAAAAATAGTAGCCACCTGTATCCCTAGTTTATACATTTATAACACAACAAAAAAATGACTTATTGTGACGGGCCTAGGGCATGTCGCACATGGCCCGTCGAATGAGACTATTTGGGACAGGAATTTTGATCGTTCATAAATAGTCCATAAAAAAGGTATTTGCGACGGTCCTTCGCAAATACCTTTTGTGCACTGACACGTGCAAGGTGCGCCAAAGGTATTTATGACAGACCATCACAAATACTCTTCTCAAGTTTCTATTATTTGCAACAGGAGTGGATCCCTATCGCAAATAATTTGTTGTGGTAATAGTATTTCTGATGGGTCCCATCACAAATACTATCTTTTACCGTCGCCTCAATTAATAATCGATGAACTATTTGTGACGGGTCCCATTGCAAATAATAAGTCGGCAGGAAATTATTTGCGACTGATCCCATTGCAAATAACTTTTTAACCGTCAGCACAAATTAATAGGGGATTATAATTTATGACAGGACCTATCGCAATAGTATTTTTTTTATGGGAATCTTATTGCAAATACCTCCGTCGCAAATGATCTAACCTATATATAACATAATTTGATTTTTTTCCATTTCACAATTCTCTCAAGTCCTCTCTCGTTCTCTGCTCTCATATTTCTCTCTTCGGTTTTTTCAAACTTTTAAATTTTACAGAAGACCAATTTTCAGGATTTGCATCCAACGAAAGATTCAATTTTAAGGAATTAATTTGTTGCTTTTATTTTATATTTAATTTATTTTAATTTATATCAGAAATAATTATTATTAATTAGTGGTAATTAAATTAAATTAGAATTATATAGTTTTTTTGTATTATTCATTTATACAAATATGTTGTTTCATTTAGATTTAATGTTTTTATTTAAAATTAAATAGTATTAATTTGTAATAATTTTGTTCAAATATCATTTATTAATAATAATTAATTATAATTAGTATTAATTAGTAGTAATTAGTATTAATTAGTAATAATTAGTATTAATTAGTATAAATTAGTATAAATTAGTATTATTTATTAATAATTAGTAATAAATAGTTATAAATAGTAATAAATTGTAATAATTAGCGGTAATTAGTGGTAATTAATAATAATTACTATAAATAGTAAAAAATAGTTTATATAGTAATAATTAGGAATAAATAGCGATAATTGTTTATAATTGGTAATAATTAGTAATGATTAGTTATAATTAGTAATAATTAGTAATAATTGGTAATAATTAGTTATAATTAGTAATATATAGTAATAAATAGTAATAATTAGTAATAGTTAGTAATAATGAGTAATAATTAGTAATAATTGGTAATAATTAGTAATAATTAGTAATAATTAGTAATAATTAGTAATAATTAGTAATAATTAGTAAAAATTAGTAAAAATTAGTAATAATTAGTAATAATTAGTAATAATTAGTAACAATTAGTAATAATAAGTAACAAATAGTAATAAATAGTAATAAATAGTAATAATTGGTAATAATTGGTAATAATTACTAACAAATAGTAATAATTGGTAATAATTGGTAATAAATAGTAATAAATAGTAATAAATTGTAATAATTAGTAATAATTATTAATAATTAGTAATAATAAAAAATAATTAGTAATAATTGGAAATAATTTGTAATAATTAGTAATAAGTAGTAATAAGTAGTAATAATTAGTAATAACTAGTAATAAATAGTAATAATTTGTAATAATATGTAATGAATAGAAATATTTAGTGATAATTAGTAATAATTTATAATAAATAGTAACAAATAGTAATAATTAGTAATAATTAGTAACAAATAGTAATAAATAGTAATAAATATCAATAAATATAAATAAATATCAATAATTAGAAATAATTAGCAATAATTAGCAATAATTAGTAATACTTAGCAAAAATAAGTAAAATTAACGGTAATTAGTAAAAAAATAACAGTAATTAGTACTAATTAGCAGTAATTAATATTAAATAGTGGTATTTAATATTAATTAGTGGTAATTAGTATTAATTAGCAGTAATTAGTATTAATTAGCAGTAATCAGTATTAATTGGCAGTAATTAGTAAAAATTAGTGATAAATCAATATAATTATTAAAAATTAGTAATAATTAATAAAAAATGTAATAAATAAATAAAAATTAGTAATAATAAGTGCTAATTAGTAATAATTAGTAATAATTAGTGGTAATTGGTCATAATTAGCTATAATTAGTAATAATTTGCAGTGATTAGTAAAAACTACCGGTAATTATTAAAAAATACCATAAATTATTAAAAATTAACAGAAATTAGTAAAAAAATAGAATTTATTAGTATTAATTAGTGGTAATTAGTAAAAATTAGCGATAAATCAATATAATTTGTAAAAATTGGTGGTAATTAGTAAAAATTGTTATAAACTAATAAAAATTAGTAATAATAACTGGTATTTAGAAATAATTAGTTATAATTAGCAGTAATTAGTAATAATTAGAAATAATTAGTTATAATTCGTGATAATTAGTAAAAAATTGTTATAAAATATTCTAAATTAGTAATAATTAGTATTAATTGGTATTAATTAGTATTAATTGGTATTAATTAGTATTAATTAGTTGTCATTAGTATTAGTTAGTAGTCATTAGTATTAATTATTATTAATTGTTATAAAATAACAAAAATTAATAATGATTAGTGGTATTTAGTAATAATTAGTGGTAACTTTTAATAATTAGTTGTAATTGGTATAAATTATTAGAAATTAGTGTAAATTAGTATTAATTTTAAAAAATTTACTATAAATAACTATGAAATAATAGAAATTATTATAAATTACTAGAAAAGTGAAAATAAAATAGGTTGCCAATGTTTAGTCCATGAGCAATAACAAATTTTTACATACATGTTTGACACAAATTAGTCATTTCTCATGGCCTGAATATTGGAAATTCTATGATTTACACCTTTTAGTAATTTATAATATATTTTATTACTTTATATAAATTTATAGTAACTTTTATTAATTTATAATAAAATTTGTTAACATTAGTGGTAATTAGTAAGAAAACAGCGAAAAACATATAAAATTTATAATATTTACAATTCAAATCTAATTTTTCAATTTTCTACTCTTTCTTGGATCATCTTTTTATTATATCAAATTAATCATAAAAATTATTTAGTAATAAATATTAATAAATAGTAAAAATGGTAACAAATAGTGATAATTAGTAATGGTCGATTTATGTCAACCACAAATTTGTACATACATAGTTGATAAAAATTAGTAATGACCAATTTACACAAACTATCTCAAAATATGTCATTAGGTTTCCATATTCAGGATCGATATGATGTGACATGTTAATGGAAGTAGTAGTAGGAGGAGGAGATACATTGATTACATGACATAATTGACATAAATTGGTGTAATGATAAATTTGGACATGGTTATTGTAGATTAGTTTCATCATCAGGTGGTTGTAAAATCTTTGATTTATACCTTTTAGTAAATCATATAATTTCTGATCTTTGGGTGTTTAGAAATGACCAACCTATGCTAACCATGTCCAAATTTTTCATTAGGTCACCAGAACCGGGACAAACATGATGTGTCATGTTGATAATAGCAGCAACAGCAAGAGGAGGAGATACATCGATGATAGGACATGGTTGACATAAATTTGTGCAATGAGAACTTTGTACATGGTTGGAAAATATTGGTTTCATCGCCTGAATATTGAAAAATCTATTATATAAATTTTTTAGTAATTCATAGAATTTCCAATCTTTGGGTGACTAGAAATGAAAAATTTGTGCCATCCTTGTCCAAATATTTCATTTGGTAGCCAAAACTGGGGTAGGCCAGATGAGACACATTGATGGAAACAATAGTAAGAATAGGAGGAGGAGATTAATATTAACACAGTTAAATTCTAGTTATAATCATATATAATATATATCTATATATAACAGTTGTTTTCAACTATTTCTTAATAGTCATTTCATATTTCAGATGAACACTAATCAGTTTCCTGAGTTAGAATAGCCTGATCTACCTAGTGATGAGCATGACGTTGCATCATCTAACCTTCAGACTATTGGTAGTTTAGCTATGACTCGAAGGGGTCATGGTCTTACAAGATTGATGATTCTTAAACCTATCCTCGAGCAACGTCCACTTATTGACTTCGAACCATGCACATAGAGGTATGTTCAGTTGTGTATTATAGTTAGTTTTCATTAATATTAATTAATTTATGTATATAAAAAGTGTTTAATTATTTGTAATTTTTCTTCATAGCTTTTCAGAAATAGAAGTTGGACAGGGAGTAGGAAAAGCTATGTGAGCAACAGTATGAGGAGATGCGTCGATGGTAGAGGCAACAACATAAGCAGAGAATGGAGTACCTACGATGTTTGACTCATGGTTTAGGGATCAAGTTCCCTCCACTAGCTCTTCTATATGATCCTTTCCCTCAGTGATTTATATATTTTTTCTAATAAACATTTAAATGTAAAAAAAATTAAATTTTTATTAATTAATATATTTATATTTCTATATAGGTCAGTTTTTATATTGTTGTGAATTTTGTTTCTTTTTTTATTATTTTATTATTATTATTTTATTATTATTATTATTATTTTATTTTTTATTTTTTATTTTTATTATTTTATTATTTATTTATTATTTTCATTATTTTAGTATTTATTTATTATTTTCATTATTTTAGTATTTATTTATTATTTTATTTTATTTCTATTTTTTAGCATTATTGTGAATATTAAGTTTTTTCTTTTATTATTATTATTATTATAATTTTATCAAGTTTTATTAATATTAATTTTTTATTTTTAGTTTTTTTAGTTTTTTTCGATGGGCCTATCGTAATAGTTTTTTTAAAAACCCTGCTAAACTATTTGTGATAGTAAGAGCTCCCATTATAAATAGGATTTTTTTCAATAGTTCATTGAAACAAAATATTATTTGCGATGCCGTTTTCTAAAATAGGTTATTTACTATGGGACCCCATCTAAAATGCTTCAATTTCCATTAGTGTAATGTATATTCACTAATTATCATAACTAAAAGAAGTAGAGGCCTACTTGGATAATTCAATACATTAAACTAAATAAACCTGAATAAAGAACTCATTTAAAGGTAATAAATGGATTTACATTCTATGAAAATAAATGAAATGTTTTTCCAAATATCCTATGAATAAAGTAATAGGCACAGCTAGCCAATTCGATAAATAAAGATAAGATAATAGTAAACAATTGACATACCTCCATGGGACTCTACAAGTCACCATAAAATCTTGATATAATTAATACCCTGAGAGTGATCAAGAGATGAAACCAGAACCTCAGACTGAGATATAATATAGGTAGGCACAAGGATCTCAATAGGAAAACCAAGTAAAACTATACCCCATGCATATACTTTAAATTAAGGATCTATTTCATGATATTTTTAATGAAATTATATAAAATAATCTTTTAACTATTAATAGTTGGAAATAAAACAACATATTTTAACATGATAGCATAAAATAATTTTATAGGGAAACATTCTTTTATAAAATTTAATAAATAAAATAAGAAAAAAAATAAGTAATCCATAACCAAGAAACATGGGAATCCCTAGGGTTTCTAAGGTTGGGGTTACTCTCAATATCCTCATACTCTTAGTGATTGAACAATTCACAACCATTCTCGTGCATGATCCACTAGAAAGGAAGAAGGTAACATCCTAGTGGTAACCAATCAAGGTTATCATATATTTTAGTTAGTGTTATAGTATAGCCTAAAATCTAGGGAAGTTTGAACTTTTCCAAGTATACTTATATTATTAATCCCAACTAAGCTATTGGGGTTCCTAAGTATTGTTCACATTTCAAAAAAAAATCAAGATAACAAAGGCAGAGATGCCACTTTAAGCCATTTTTATATCAAAACCAAGGGAACCATTTAATAACAACCCTAACATACATAGTTTACCATCCAAAACTATTACAGTATGGATTTGAAAAATCAAAAAACTTTTTAAAATCATATAAATCCATATAAAATATTCTAACCAATCATTTGTAATTTATTTTAGAAATCCACCCCAAAAACTCATTTGAAAACCCCTTTCTGAATAAAATTCAAATTCTTATGGTTTCCATATCATTATTCCCATATAAAATTAAATATATATATATATATATTACATGAATTTAAATACACTCATTTGAACTTGTATATGTGTGTGTATATATGTATGCCTATGTATATGTGTATAACCATAGACCACATAAAAAAGGAATTTGCAAAAAAACACACTTTTATAAAAAAAATCAAATCATTTTATCAATACTTGTCATTTCAAGTAATTAATTAAAATTACAAGTAAAACTAGAGAGTTATTTGATAATCTACTTTAAATACCAAAATCCTTCTTAAATCTCATAAATCAAATACAAAATCCATTCATGCATTCTATCAAATAACATGTTTGTGTATTTAGGTAAAACCCACTTAAATAATTCAAATCCACTTTATTAATATCATTTGGGAATTTTATGAAACACCAAAGGTCTATAATTTTAAAAAAGTAGAGTCTTCATATACTCTTAATTTGATAAATTATATGGATTGAAATGAAAATCAGGTGAAACTTGATTTTATTTTTTAATAATCCTTAAAAATATTTAGTATCATCATTTAATATAAAAAGGAATTTAGAAACATAAGAAATCATTATTCCAGAATTTAAATACCAAATAAATGGCTATACCTACCTAGAATCAATTTAATATAGATAAAAGATTCCAATACCAGCTAAATGAGGCCAAAATAAGGTATCAAAGATACTAACAATGAATAAAACACAAAAAATATGTCAATCCATAACCCTAGGATTCAAAAGAACTAGAATAGAGGGATGAGATAAGAGAAAATAGGAGAAATGAAATAAGATACCCTACCTTAGAGTTTCAGCCTTGAATCATCAAGAAATTTAGTTAAATTATATGTAATATGAGAGATCTGGGGGAGGGTAGAGGTGAAAATAGGGGTTCTTGAGTAGGAGGTGTCACACAAGTAGGTAGGTGTGTGTCATGAGGGAGAGTAAAATAAAATGAAAATAAGGTTTAAGGGTTTTAAAAATATCATAAGGGTAAAATAGGGAAACCACAAATTTAAAATAAAATTTCTAGGTTTAACATGCCTTTAACCATGGCATGGTGATCTCTATGGCCTTCCCAAAATTACCAAATGGAAGAGGATATATTGTGGTACCCCCTACAGACTCTCCATTTTTGATAGGTGCACCCCTGAGGCCCCTTATAATCTCATTATCCATCAACAAAGGGAGGGAATCCCCATGGAACTTTAAAAATGACCACCTAGGTTCTGCCACAGTGTCAACTTGGGAGTTTTTTTAGGTTATAGGTAGAGATGATAGATGGTTTATAGGGGTGAATGGACCAGATTAGAATTCTAAATTTATGGATTAGTTTTAAAAAGTTATTATCAAAGTTATAGTTAAATTTATTTATATGAGTTATTAAGTAATGTAAATTATAAAATAAAATAAAGATATTTTTTAATAGTTTGGTTTAAATTGGACCTACTCTACTCTTATACCTATATAATATTTTTTATATACATTATAAACTACTTCATTTTTTTAGGGGTAAGCATAACCCAATTACAATTACTTTTTATTGTTGAATTATAACCAAGACACCTATATTTTTTTCGAGAGTATTAACCCCTTAAACCCAACAATAAATAGTGGTTGTTATAGCTTAATGGTCCTATATTTATAATCTAGGAGTCAAAACCAAAAGGGATATAATTATTTTATTGGGAAAAGAATAGACTAAAAAATACAGTACAATTGATAAAGATAGAAATAATTACACAAAATTTAAACAAAACTATGAAGATGGAGTTTTATAACACTATTGAAGCATGGTAATTGGTCGTTGATATGTGGTTCAGAATATCTCAAAAAGATTGTTTTTGTTGTTGATGATGTTTTTTCCCTTGATAGATCATCCAGAAGATGTAACAATGATCTCACGGGGCTTTATAGACTTGTACAACACTATAAATTTCACATCAAAGGAATTCACTATAGAAATGTATATCAGTGTCTCATAATTTATTTTATTCCTTTTAATGATTATAGAATCCCTTTAAATAGTATCTCATCTAGAAGATTTATTCACCAAAATACACTATTATGATTATTTTATATTCTAAAATACCCCCAAAAGTTTGTTTTAAGGATTTTGAAATTATTCTAATAATTCTATTAATCATTTGATGTAGTTTCAAGATTATTTTATGAGTTTTGAGAAGCCCTAGAGGTATCATAAGTTTGGTTGAAGCTAACTGAAAAATGATACATTTTGGAGTTCATGAAAAGAATGGCTAATACTTGAGTGTAATGTTTTTCCTAATTTAATCATAAATATTCCATCAAATGTAAGACTTCATGTGTCAAATTTAATACTTTGAGACAATCATAACGATTTGAGTTCCATAGCATGACTATTTCAATCATAAGTCTTTTTAGACTGGTTGAATTCATTATAATACTTTGAATTCATTCCATCATAACATGTGGCCAGTCAGTATATCATGTGGTGGGTTGACTTACCATGTTATTACAACATGTGGTCACTTGGTATAAGTTATGGTAACTTATGAATATGTTGTGTTTACTTGGGTATAATGTGTGGTCACTAGACTATAATGATTATTTGATTGAGTATAATGTGTGGTCACTTGAGTTAATTGTGTGGTATGTTCATAAAATCATCATACGATTAGTTCAAAAAAAATTGTGGTGGGTTCAAAAATCATAACATTTTATAAAAAAAATTATAAGGAAGTTTAATATTTAAAAATAATAATTATAAATAAGAAACCCAAAAAAACTCTCCCTTTTTGAAAACTACAAAACTAAAATGAGATTTTATAAAATTCTCCCCCTTTTCAAATTTTTTCAAAAATAAAATATTAATATAAATAAAACAAAATTGAAAAAAATTAAAAACTACAATTTAAACAATCATAAAACTCTCCCTTAATAAATTACTATTAAGATTCATGTAAAAAACAATTTAAAATATAATTTTTAAACTAAAATTCTATGATTCCAAGATCAATATTTATATTCTCAAAGCATACAAAATGCAATGGTTTGGTAAAAATATATAACAATTTATTTTCAATTAGAACATAATAAATAATAATATCACCTTTATTAACATAATTTATAATACAATTAAATCTCATGTAAATATACTTTGTTATAGAATACTGTAAAGTGTTTTTTGAAATTAAAATCATAGAAAAATTGGCACTATAAATTAGGATCTTTTCATAATTAAAACCATAGTCATACAAAGTTTTTTTAATCCATAATGATTGAGAAAAATATGAGGGAGTAGAGTTATATTCATTTTTAGAAATAGATAGAGAAAAAATATTTTGTTTTCTAGAACTCCTAGAAACTATGATTTTACTAAAAAAATGATTCATATCTAAGATACTTATACTATCAAGTTTTCATATTCCAAAATAATAATCAAAATAACCAAAAAAACAAAAAAAAATCTAAAATAAAATAATCCATAATGAATCATTCCTTTAACACATCTAATAATTCACTTATCATCTTTTAATTGAGATTCCATAGGATTATATTGAAATATTACACATAATAAACACTAAACAAAATATTAATTCTCTAAGATGTAAAATATAATAAACTACAAATCTGGTCTCTGAATATTTTAGAATCTACAGATTTTCTAGATTTATCTAAATATAATTTAAAATTAGTAATCACAGGGGTTTTATAATTTTAAGTATAATTTAAACTAAAACATTTAACTAAATATTTAGCATATTTATATTTATAAAAAAATATAAAATTATTTATTAGATTAATTTTAATACCTAAAAATAATTTAAGTTCACCCATTAAACTTATATCAAATTCACTGTCCATCAAATTAGAATATTTTTTTCAAATTATTTCACTTAAAGATCTAAAAAAACATCATCAACGTAAATTTTAACAATTAAAATTTCATTAAAATCCTATTAATAAAAAAAGTAGGATCTACTTTACTTTTATTAAAATAATTTTTTAAAACATGGTGGTTCAGAAATATAAACTTATTCAGAAAAAAACCATTTAAAAATTCAATTTTAATATTCATTTAAAATAATTTAAAGCCTTAAGAAGCTTTAAAACCCAATATTATTAAAAAAGATTCAATTCATGAAATAGGTGGAAAATTGTCAACAAAATCTATAATTTCTTCTTTAAAATAACCTTAATCTACAATTCCATCTTTATTCTTCACAGTTTTACCATATTCATCGATTTTATTTCTAAAAATCCATTTAGTTCCAATAACATGCCTATATATAGTGGGTTTAAAAAAAGACCACATATTATGTATATCAAATTTATTATGTTCATATTATATAATAATAATCCATTTATAACCATTCTAATCATTAGAAACATCATGAGGAAAACAGTTAGAAACAAAACTGGAATTTGCATAAAATTTCAGAACATAACTTCTATTTTTAACACGATAACAAATATTACCAACAAAATTATCAATTGGGTTGAATTTATAAACTTTAAAAGACTTAATATAATTATAATTACTAATATTCACTTCAATAATTACATCATTTTGAGGTTTTTCTTCACCAAAATTAAAATTATTATGAAAATATTCCAAAATAGAATCATTTTTTGAAAAATATTTAAAAAAATTAACATAAATAAATACTTATGAAACCATAGTTATTTTATTATAAACTTAAAAATATTTAATTTTATTAGAATATCCCAGAATAAAATCATTCTTCACTTTTCAAATTGAATTTATCCAATTTATCCTTAGCATTTAAAATATAAACTTTATACCCAAGAACTTAAAAATAACCAATAGTAGGTTTTTTATTTTTAAATAATTCATAAGTGTTTTTCTGTAAAAAAAAGTTCCAATTAATACTCTATTTAAAATATAACAATCCATATTAATATATTTATCCCAAAAATACTTAGGTAAACTATATTCATGTAGCATAATTCTATCTATTTCAATAATAGTTCTATTTTCCCATTCTACAACACTATTTTTTTATGGTGTTATAAGAGTAGATAAATTATGAAAATAAATATTTTCTTCGCAAAATTTTACAAATTAAAAAATATAAAATTCTATTCTATTATCACTTTAAATATAAATTATTAAAAACCTTTTTTATTTTGAACAATCTTACAAAAAGAATTAAATCTAGATAAAGTTTCACTTTCATGAAACAAAAAATAAGTCCAAGTAAATATACTAAAATCATCAATAATCATAGAAACTTATTTCTTACACCATAAACTAAAAACATGAATAGTACCAAGAAAATATAAATGAATAAGTTCTAATACTATAGAAAATCTAATTTCATTAAGATATTTAAATCTAATCTTATGTTATTTACCTTTAAAACAATAATTACAATAAAAATACATTAAAAAAACTAAATCTGGTGGTTTTTTCACATTCCATTTATTTAAATTTTTCTTCACACTCAAAATTTTACATTTATAATCCTTTCATTCAATAATATATCATTTGTTTCTATAGTATTAAGACACTTTTCATTCTATTTATTTAATTCAGAAATATCAATAGAATAACTTTTTACCTTCTAATTAGCATAAAATAATACATTCCCATTTTTGAAAACTAAACATTTATTATCTTCAAATTTAACACTGATTACATCCTTGCATTATTTTTAAATACTATTATTTTATGTGTTAAACCTTCAACATATAATACTTTGGAAATTAAAATAATGCTAGATATGCCTACTTCACAAAATCCCTTAACCATTCCTTTTGAGTTATCACTGAATGTCACAAGGACTATATCATAGTGATTATATGATAAAAACTTTTATGGATATCCAATAATATGTCTGGCATATCCATTTTCCATATACCATGTATATTTTACACTCTTAAGGCATGTTTCTTAAAAATATTAGTTAAGTATAAAAATGTTTTTGGTACTCCTGATTTCTTGAGTCCGATCAGGTTGGTATAAGAATACATAGGTACCCAAATAGGTTTTAAGTAAGTATTTATGTGTAATATAGAAAATAAACTATTTTAAATAAAAAATTTAGTATAACCAAGATATTCGAAAAACTTTAACAAAAATACATTAGCATAATTACCTGGTATAAAATATTTAAAGAATGAAACATTTTATATACTTCCATTATAACTTTTAACAAATTAATTAATATATATATTAGGTGTTTTTCTATTATATCCAATTATACCTTTATAATTATTTGGTTTCATAATTAATATCATTTTATCATACTCCTCTTTTCCTTAAACAAAATTAGATAAATTTTCTTTTTAAACTAACAATTTATTTATTCAAATTTCCATTCTCTTTTTTAGAAATATCTAAATCGCTAAAAAATCATTTTAAGAAGAAGTATTATTTTTAAACACTTCATTTTCATGATTCAATTTATTATTATTTTTTATTAATCTTCTTATATTCTCCTTTTAATTTTTTATACAACCCATCAATACCTAAAAAATCCTTTTCAATTATTCATTTTTATAAATAAATTCTTCCAAATTGAGTTTTTAATATTCAAAATAATAAGAACTAAAATCAGATAATTACTAACCTAATTGGTACTTTGATCCATGAGGAAAAGGTTAACAATTTCTTTTTCACTTCCAGTTTTATCACTTGAATCAGATTCTTCTGTATAACTCCATCCAGCAATCAATGTTATTTTCTCCTTTTGTTATATTTATTATCCTTTCTCAAATTATTTAAAATCATAAAATTTAACTTAAGGTTTCCCTTGTTTCTAAAATCATAACATGTGATACTGGAAACAACGTTATAATTGTTTCTACCTTTCTTATTTTGACCATCCTTGTAATTATCCTTCTTAAATAATTTCATGAATCCTCATATTCTTTTCATAATTTTATATCCAACTTTAGTGAAATTTACTATTTTTTCTTGATTTCATGTGATTCAGAATCATAATAATTAGTGTAAAAATTTATATTTGATTTAAATGGAACACATTTCTTCCTTTAAGCATCCTCTTTAGTGATGTTCTTCAACTCTAGTTTGTATTGAAGTAATGAACTGATGAGTTCATCCGACATGTATTCCTTAACATTTTTTTTCATCGATTTCTACTTTCTTTGGATGTCAGTCCTTGGGGAGATCTCTTCATAGTTGTTTAACATAGATAGTGTTGTCTTGGTTTTCTCTATGGGAATTCATTATATCCATGATTATCATGAATTGTTGTAAATTTGGTTAACACTTTCATCATCACTAATCTTGAAGTCTTGTTACTCAGTATGAAGAATTACAAGTTTGGTTCTAATCATCTTATCTAATCCAAGGTGAGTAACTTAAAAAATATTCCAAATACTTTTATTACAGAAGAATACATGTCAAAAAAAACTTTTGTTAATAGAATAATATAAAATATATTATTATTATAAAATTAAAAACATATTTAGAAGAATTATTTCATATAAGAGTATTTGGGTTATCTTTTGGTAGTTTGTATGGTTTTATTATGATATAAAACATTCTATACTTGATTTCTTGAGGTATTCCTCCTTTATGAATTTCCAAATACCATAATCATTTCCATCAAAGTGAGGTGTCTTATGAGGAATCCATTAAAAATTCACATTCATTCCTTTCATATTACAATGATCTTTTTCCTTAAACTTCTAGGTCTAGAATAATTAAGTTAGAATAATAAAATATAAATAGGAGACTCTATGTCTAAGAGTAACTATTTCTTGACACTATGTGTTTGATATCAATAGAAAAAACAAAAGAGCTAAACTATCTTTAATAAGGTCCAACCTTGGATACCAATTTTTGGGATATAGATGGTGATGATAGATGGTTTAGATGGGGTAAATATACCAAATTAAAATGTTAAAGATATGGATAAATTTTTAAAATTAATTATCATGATTAAATTTAAATTTATTTATTATAGTTATTATGTAATGGAAATGAAAAATAACAAAATTTATTTTTCTAGTAGTTCGGTGTAAAGTGGACCTAGTCTACTCTTACACCTCTCTACTCTTTGAGAGATGTGTTATGGGATACCTTATTTCTTAGAGGAAATCATAAGTGAATTTATACCTAATTTTTTTAGGTTATTGTTTTTCCTCTGAGGTGGCACGTTTACAGGTTTTAGAAAAATGAAAAGAATGGCCTGACAGGTGATGAGCATTCATTCGTTATTATAGAGACTTTCTCGTTTCCATATTTATTTTGACCTGATCCACATCATTATCCTTTAGGGTGGAATTGGATTAACCTCATGGGGAATATTCAGTTTATCCCTTCCGCATTATGAAGGGGGTGTCATAGTCAAATGGTCCCAACAGGCGATTGCATGGGGTTAAGTTTTTGTGAAATCAGTCCTCTTAGGATATTAATTCCTCAGATGGTCTCCAGTGGGTTTATTAGTGGAGCTAGAAATGCCCAATGGCCCTTGTATCCATGATTCATGGACCTTATTTACAAATGTAGGTGCTTATTTGATGAAAAGTTGTCTAATGACACTTAACGACTCCATTGGTTAAGAGTATGGGAGGTCAGGCTAATCACACCCTTTTGGGAGGAATTGTTACCTACTCTGGGACTCTCTTATAGACTTAAGTCATGTTCATATGTTTGTGAATCCTTGGTTCATTCCTGAAGAGTGTATCCATGGGATACCCCTGGGTTTTAGGATCATCATAGATATACGTAAATTTTATTCTATGGAGGCAATGCTGACTTAAGCAATTCAATAAGGCTATCTATAGTTTTTCGTCATCCAGGAGGGATGGAAGGTGATTTGATGTTGGGATCGGGCCCATAATATGGGCTTCCTACATATCTTAGGGAGAGGAATCAGAGCCTGCGTAGTTCGGTTAGCTTGGGGCTTGGACCTGGGAGGAGTCCCAGTTGTTGGGGGCATAATTGGTGTTGACCTGTTTGGAAGGGCACCCCTTTTGAGCTTTAGAAATCAAGCAGAAATCCTATGTATCCTAGTTTGAACAGGAATCAGAGTTCTTATAGTTCATTATGGTTTGGAGATTATGTGTGGAAGCTTCCCATTTAAAAGGACATGATTGGATGAACCCTTTTGGAAGGGCACCCCTTTTGAGCTCAGGCCTTCAAGAAAGCATCCTACGAATCCTAGTTTGAATAATAATAAGAGTTCTTGTAGTTTAAGAAATGTTGGTTGTGTGGATGTTGTAATAATCACAAGTCTCTAAGACCATGTGAGTCATAATCAGTGCGAGAAACAAGAGGATGTGATAGATTAAACCAACCACACACCTTCACTCCTGTTGATGGGAGAGGGTGGGCCTACAGCAGAAGAAGCAGAGGTGACTTTGGGCGAGGGCATTGAGCGATGAACCTTTCAATGTGGGATGACATTTGAGGTCATTCGGATCAGATCTTAAAATATTAGGGACTTACCTCAGTGGGACTTCCCTAGAATGTGCTCTGGGAAAGTGGAGGAATGTCACCTATCATCAAAAGGAGGAGTGAACATGATTCCTTCGACTGTTCATTGTTCCTTGTTGAATGGAAAAGAATGTGATCACCCTTAATCCCTAGAGCTGGGAGGTTCACATCAGCATCCAAAGGTTTTCCTCTAGGTTACCATGGTAATTTAGACTTAAAGACATTTTAGGAATCCGAACCATTGAGGGGAGAGCCTTTTTGACTCCACATACTATGGGTATGTAGACTCAAAGAGGCGCGCTGATGCACTTGATGAGATGATCATACAGATCTGGTGGCTTTGGATGAGGCTTTGGCCTGATGCCGAGGGACTGGTTCATGGAGGATCTATGGAGGACTAGATGGTAATGGAGGGGAAATATTGGAGCTGGAGGGAAGGACACCCGAAGATGCCTTATTCTTCGTATTGTTTTCTCATGTGGGATGGGGGGAGCTCTACATACCATAGAGGTATGCGTGTATAGGGTTTGTCTACTTAAGCAGTATGTGGGATTTGGCATGGATCACCATGTACCAAAGTGGTATGCAGTCCTGGATGCAGTCTTCCACATCGCTTCAGGTTCCATCTGTGTACTAATGCAGTATGTGGAATGAGGTTCGATTTGCATAGCGATGCACTATAAGGAGTGTCATATTAAGGGAGGGTCTTGGAACCTATCATTCGTGGGGAGTTCATCCTTGAGGAATTTTTGGTTCACGATGACACCCATTAGGTTATTGGTTTACTCATTATTATTAAGTTCCATCTTTTTATGGTCTGTGACTGGTTATACCTACGGAAATGTGGTTCGCGGTTTAAACATTGTTGGTGATTTGAGACCGAAGCTGGAATTCTCTCTGAATTATTTCTTCCAATTTCTAGGGTTTCCTCGGTGATTTCTTCACCCATCTTGTTCAACCCATCCCCATCTCTTTCCTCTTGCACTCCTTTTATAGAACACTGTTGAAATCATAGTTGTGGGCATCCGACACCATTTTCGGAAGCCCATAAAGATATATCTTACCCCACAAAAGACTTGGTCAACTGGGGTTTGTGAATGATGTGGTTCGAAGGGCACTGTAGACTACTCCTCATCTACAAACTACTCAGTTCGTGGGGATGTTATGCAAGGCGTACCTCCATCTAATTTTATTTAGTGAAAACATTTCACAACAGCTTCAGTTCTTGGGTGGAAATTCACTACGAATATCTTAGTTCGTTGGTTAATTCCTCATGGGATAGTGCATCATAGGCCATCTGTATACTGGTGATTCATGGTTTATGCCTTCCGTGAACCTTTCCAGGTAATTGGTACGCAGCCAGGATAGATTCCTTTATGCAATTTTATTTCTTCAAATTTAATCTCAAATTTTCAATCCAACATGTATTTATTTACTTCTCCCAACATTCGAGAGTATTTTCCTTCCCTTTGTTGAATTTTCGGGACCCTACAAACGCCCCCCATCGGAATGGGGTCCAATCAAAATGAAGAGGAGGCTATTTTGATTTAGAAGCAGTCCTGACTTAAATGGTAAGATAATGTTCTAATTTTTTATTGAGCCAAGGGACTCAGATAACATAGTTTGACTATTTTTGGGGTCACATGGATAACCTCACAAAGTTTTTTTCATTTTCTGTTATCACCCTAATTTTTTCCTAAACTTGATTTGTTATGGGCTTAGCGGTTATAACTTAAATTTTTCTTAGGATGCCCTTTGAAGTTTTTCGACCTAACAAGATTTATGTATCTTTTGAGTATTCGATAGCTCAATATTTTTGCCTAAACCATACATATTATAGGTTTAATGAGCTGGTAATCAACTTTTATCCATGGGTTCCCTTTTTGGTTTTTCACTCTTGCAAGTATTGTGTCTTTTTTTATTGGTGCTTATAGTCTTTCCAATCATAATTATTATAGATGTTTTAGGTCTAATAGATTTGGCCAAAATTGATGGGACAGGGGCCCCAATTTGGGATTCATCATCCGGAAATGTCCTAATAACTCTCATACATGAATGTGGGATTTTTATTGACCTTGAATTAAAGCTTTTTTGACCTATATGGGTCATGGGATCCATTTTAGGCATATTGATGTAGGAAAGGAGTCTCCTGAGGATGAATTTTCCTTTGGTTGACAGTCGTTTTGTAGGTGACATATGCAGAGCCACTGGGGCATGATGTTCCTAGTCAAAAAAATATGTCTGCAAGACATTGGCTTTCCATATCTGATGGTCTAGGAAATTTATAACACTTTGGATTTATTTTGAGTTTGGGGACCACATTTGGTGGAATATCTGTGGGATGATGTCTGAAAGTATTAGGGGAATTTGTATCATCTTTGAATGGGAAACCACTCCCACATGAATTTTAGTTGTGTAAGGGAGAGCAAGTGAATCATCAGTTAAATTAGAAATGCTTTTCTTGTCTGGGAATTTTAAAAGGGGAAGTTATAGAAGACGTTATCCAGGGGTTTCCAAATATGTGGAGTTAGATGGGACATAAATTTCAAATGATCATACAGAAACTGGAAAGGACTATCCTGGGGATGAATTTGCCTTTGATTGATAGTTTTTTGTAGGAAACATATGCAGATCCACTAGGGCATTATGTGCATAGTCAAACAAAGGTATCCATAGGACACAGGCCTTCCATCTTTGATGTCCATGGAAAATTATGGATATTGGAACCTTTTTTAAAATGGAATGTGGCCTCTGAAAAGGTGTGTGCCTAATTTTTAAAGGTGGAATTTCTTTGGCTGAACTTTACCAGGGAACCCGAAAATAAGTGGGGAATTTTTTTCATACGCGGATCAACTTCACGCATATGGATGGGTTATATTTATTTTATAGAAGCCTCATGAGAGACCATAGTTGAATCGGGATAGGATGTTCTAATATATCAAGGAAGTGGGTAGGATAGAGAATTCAAACCATGAATCTAAGGGTTCTTGAATCATGAGGGATGTCACAAGGCTTGGAAGCCATCAAGCGTACTGAGGTAGGAGAGGACTCTCCTAAAGACAAATTTGCCTTTGGTTGATGGTAGTTTTGTATAAGACATATGTAGAGCCACCATGGCATGATGTGCATAGTCAAACAAAGGTTTCCACAAGAAACTGTCCTTCCATATCCGATGTCCATGGAAGATTATCGAGATTCAAGATTACTCAAAGCACGAATTTTGATGTATGTAAGGAGTATATCTGGATACATTAGAAACTTTCATGATATGATTTACTCATGGGATCAGGTAATCCTCTAAGTAGATCTGACTCAAATGCAGGGTCAGGAATTTGTCCCATCTTTGGAGTACCCTATAGTTTAACATCATATGACCAGGACTTGGGGTTCCTTATGGGGAAGGGAACTGTAAAATGCCTTTTAGGGTCGTGCTACTAGGTTCAAAACTTCTAGACTAATTCACCATGATTTCATGGTAGATCCCCACTGAGGTCCCTAAGCTCACGTGAACTATGCTCGGTGTGATAAACAAGGGATTACAAGGATTTGGGATCACGAATTAAGAATATCATAATCAATGGTAGGGAGAATTTTATTCTTAAACCAATGTTATGGAGTTTAAAATCATGCAGAACAAACAAATTCCATGAAATTTATCATCATGTGGGGTGGATGTAGGGTAATACTGATGTGAAAGAAGGGAAATATGACCAATCCTAAGAAAAACTATATATAGGACTTGTCTGGGGATTCTCCACTTTGATTTAACTTGTTCTCAGAGAAAGGGGACATTTCAATATCTTTTGTGGTTGGGTCCAGATCATACAGTTTGGGTCCACCACACATCCTCTCAATAAGAAACCAAGTTATGCTAGATTCCCAATGAATATTAATTGTGGAGGTTTTTCCCTCATGGGGGAAGGGAAGTCATTTCATTTTAGGAGTCCAATACAAGACAAGAATCTAATCATTCCTATTGACCGGTGTAGTTTAATGTCGTGCAGCCAGGAAACTTCTAACCCTGTAGTTTAGCATCATGTGGTATGGATTTTATGTTGTACGATTTAGATTCATGATGTGAGTACATTATGTTGTGCAGTTTAGAGTCATGTAACAAGGACATTTTGTTGTGCGGTTTAGAATCATGAAGCAAGGACATTATGATTTTTATTTTAGAGTCATGCAGTGAGGACATTATGTTGTGCAGTTTAGATTCATACAGGGAGTACATTATGATGTGTAGTTTAGAGTCATGCAGTGAGTACATTATGATGTGCAGTTTAGAGTCATGCAGCGAGGAAACTATGTCACAAATACAATAAATAGCTTTGAGTTAATTGTGGTTGGAATATTCTAGCATTCCTTATACATGAGTAATGATAGAAGGTGTAAACCATAGTCCCAAGGGGTCCCTTAGATCAGAAGTAATGACATGGGGCTTGGAAGATATTGGGTGTATTGAGGTATGAGAGGACTCTACTGAGGATGAATTTTACTTTGATTGATGGTCGTCTTGTAGGAATCATATGTAGAGCCCCCGGGGAATGACGTGCATAGTCAAAGAATCTCTACGTATCCCACTGATGAATGGGAATCAAGTCATACATGGTTCTTTAGGTACCATGTAGTTTTCCGTCATGTGATTATGATGATTTAGGCTATGTGTTTTAACATCTTGTAGCTAGGACGCTATGTTTTTCAGTTTAGAGTCTTGCAGTGAGAACATTAGCATCACAGTTTAATGTCATATTACGGGGACTAATACCATATAGTTTAATGTCATGTGTTCAGGATGATAACTCATAGTTTAGGTTCATAGAGTTTGGACCAAATATTTTGTTGTTATGCAAAGTACTTATTCGGAAACCTTGCATTGGTGGGAGGTGTGATGAGTTTTCCATCCATTGATATCAAGGTGTATGCTCCGTTGGAATAGACCCTATGTATGAAATATGGTCCCTTCCACTTAGACTCAAGCATTAGTGGTTTCTTTCTGAGTATCATCGGGGTTATGAGGACCAACACCATATCTCCATCAAGGAAAGACTGAAGGTGAACCTTTTTGTTGAAGGCTCGTGCGATTCGATTTTTTTAGAAATCCAAATGGTGCAAAGTGTGCAGCCTTTTCTCATCCAGCTACTCCAACTCATAAAACTACTTCTGGTATTTCTCATCCATGGAAAATTGATCAAAAATGTCCACATAGAGTTATGGCACTTGAATTTCAATGGAAAAAAACCACCTCTTCCCCATATACTAGTGAGTACGGGGTTGCCTGGGAGGCAGTGCAGGTCATGGTCTGGTAATCCCATAAATCATGAAGGATCTTGTCTAGCCATGATTTCTTATCCTTATCTACCATATTCTAGAGTATTTTGGATAGAGTCTTTTTGAAAGCCTCAATATTCCCATTGGCTGCTGCATGGTAGCGGGATGAACGGTTGTCTTTGATTCCATACTCCTTGTATAACTTTTCCAACTCAATGGAGTAGAAGTTGGTTCCATTATCCGTCAGTATTGTATGAGGGACACAAAATATATTAATGATGTTGTCCTTCACAAAGCTAACAATTCTTTTTACCCTGACCTCTTTAAGGGGTATGGCTTCGGCCCATTTGGAGAAGAAGTTGGTTTCTATGAGAATGAACTTGAATTGTCTGGTTGTGGCCGAGGGATATAGTCCCAAAACATACATCCCCTATATGAAAATGGTCTGGATTACTTAGCTGTGTGAAGTAGATCTAGGGGTTGGTGAATAAAATTGGCATGAACTTGGAAGGAATGGAACTTCTTGGTGAATGTGGCACAATCATGTATCATAGTGGGCAAATAGTATCCAAACTTTCGAATTTGATGGGAGAGCTTGGATGTCGATTGGTGTTCTCCACAAGATCTAGCGTGCAGTTATTTCATGATGGCAGCAGTCTATTCTCTATCGATGAACCTATGAAGGACTCCATCAAGGCCTCATTTTTAGAGAACCTTTTCTTGGTTTGTTCCATTGTACAAGACAAAGTTGACTACCCACCTCCAGAATTGTTTCCATCCAGCCCTATTTGTAGGGAGTTCCCCCTTCTAGTGGTAATTTGAAATGGGGGTCATCCAGCTGGTGGTGTGACCATAAGGCTCAGAAACAGGACTAATATCATTGATTTCCTCTATATTTCTCTGAATAAATTGCAATACCATCTAATGGTGGGAAATGATGATGATTGTTTCATCCCGATCTGGATCATCTAGGGTTTTAGCTGCATTTTCCAATGCATCGGCTTGAGCATTTTGTGACCGGGGGACATAGGTTAGTGTCAAATCTGAACAGAATTCTACCATCAGTTCTCAAACATGGTTCATCAAGGGGTCCAATACTTCTTTCTTAATGGCATAATCCCCATTGACCTTCTTGATGACTATCTCTGAGTCACCTTTTATCTTAAGTTGTTTGGCTCATGCATGAAGTGCCAGCTCCAGGCCTGCAATGAGGGCCTGGTATTCTGCTTCATTATTTGTGCACCCCTCTAAAATCATGAAGGAGTAAGGAAAGAAAACCTTTTTTGGGGATATGAGTATAACACCCAGCACTAATTTTTTTATCTTGGTATCCTCCATAATTTTCCTTGTTGGGCTCCTGGAAGCACTATCGAAGTACATTTCCCATGCCTGGAGACTCTCTTGGGCAAAGAATACTTCTGCATCAAGGAATTCAATATCCAATGGGGTCGTTTCTTCTAAAGGGTTCTCCACTAGGAATTCTATTAATTCCTAGACCTTGATGTATTTCATGGGCAAATAATATATGTCAAACTATTGAAGGATGATTTCCCATCATTATAGGCGTCCAGCTAGCACGGGATGGATAAGGATATACTTAAGAGGGTTGCAGCGGGAGACCAGACAGACCTCATGGTGTTGCAGGTAATGCCTGAATTTATGAACTACAAATATTAGGGCTAGGCAGTTCTTTTTAATTCTAGAATATCAAGTCTCATCATCGACCATTTTTTAGATGTGGTAATAGAGATTGTTCTCACTATCGACGTCATTCTTCTACGTGAGGAAAGCGCCTAATGATCATCCCAAGGTGGTTACATAAAAAAATGAGTGGTGTAAGATCCTGAAATTTTCTAGAGTCATCTCAGGTGCATTTTTAGGTAATTTTTGAAGCTTTTAAATACCTTTAACTTGGAGTAGTGTCTTGGGGTGCGTTTGGGTGAAATTTTAAGGAAAACTAAAGGATAGTGGGTTGTTCATAGTTTGTGCACGGTTTGAAAAACCATGTGACCAAATCATGCCAATCATGTGAAAATGAACAGATGATTCCACACGGTTTGTGTACAGTTTTACAAACCGTGCAACCAAATCATGCCAACCATCTAAAACCGGGTAGTGGAGTATGCACAGTTGGTGCACGGTTTTATCAACTGTGTGCCTCTTCCCAGGAAACTGTGTGCATAGTTTTTAATATCCAAAAATCTCTTTTAAAACCACTGAACCCCCCCCCCAGGACTCCCATATTTCGACCTTGGATCAGAATTGAAAAATTCTAGGTGTTCCAGAATCCTTCTGAAGGGATTCCAAGGCAATCTAAACACCTTTCTTCAATATTGAAATCTCGTATTGAAGATACACTCTCCTCCCGGTAAGTGGATTTCATCCCGTTGATTCTCTCATTATTTCCTCTATCATTCCATGATATTTTCATGGAGGATCTCCACCGTTTCCTTGGATATTAACCTTTGAGTTGAGATCTAGATCAAGGATTGTGGATCTAGATCTAGTTTTTAATGATCATAATGACTTTGATCTTAATTTTGGTTTTAGGGATTTAGATTTGGAGCTTGTTCGACAACGTTGTGCTGCTCAGATTTTGGGGATTTCCGTTTGGCTAATTTCCATCAATAAACCTAGGTAGGTGGTCTAAATAGAACTATCATAGTCAAAATTTATGATATGTGTATAAGTTATGAAATTTCTAGATTCCCTTAATAATTTAATTCCTAAATAGGAGTAATTAAGAATATGGTTTTGACATGTGATTTTCCTTGGTGGTTAATTGATGATTGATCATAGAAAAAATGAAGGGGGTTTCCCAAATTGATCTTTTAGAGATTTTATATTGTATTTGAGATATTAAATTGAATGTGGAAAGATATGTAATTGGGGGAAATTAATTATGGAATGATATTTGGCTTTGAAAGATAATTTATTGTGAGAATTAATTATGTTCCATGATGTTGACAAAAGATAATTAATTGGGAGAATTAATTATGTGTCATGATGTGATTAAATATAATTAATTATGAGAATTAATTATGACTTTATGGTTTTTAAATGGATAATTAATTGTGAATAATTAATTACGTAATGAAAATGGTTTTGATTGATTAATTAATTAATTAATTAATTAATGGGTTATGTGCTTAGTCAACTATTGAATTAAATAATGGCCTTTGAAATGTTTAACTAATCATTGGATTAGTAAATTAATAATGTGTAAAATTCTTGAGAATTAAATAATTATTAAATGGATGAGATTTTGTGGTGTTAGGCATGGTGTCCTAGACCAATTAGAAGTTGGGATTTGGACATGGCATTCCTCCCCCAATAGTTATCCAAGCTTGAGATTTTGGAGTGCTAGGCTAGGAGACCTACACTAAAAGAGATTTGTGGTGCTAGGCATGATGTCCTACACTGAATGATAAGTGATGATAATGAATGATGATTCAAATGAGATTTGGGGTGCTAGGAATGATGACCTACACCAAATGATTAATGTTAATGAATGATGATTCAAATGGGAAACATGAATTAAACTTGGCCTAATGTGATGATTAATGATTAAATGAAAATTTGATAACTATTTGAATTATGCATTGAATTTATTGCTTCATAAATCTTCTTGCACTATCTTTTGACTGGACTCATTTTAGATATCGTTGGTGGTGGCCTACTGAGTTGTACTCACACCCTATTCGGGTCATCTGATCGGCACTCGGGAAGACTTTGTTATTATAGGACTGGATAAGGGCAAGGCCCTATGATAGGTTTCAATTTGAGATTGGAGCATGGGAGAGGGAACCTGACATGGTTCAGGACCCGTTTGGAGTCATTGTGTCTTTAATTTCAGTTTCATTGTAGACACTTGAGACTCGCATTGTCATAGCATGTTTTACCTTTCAGTTGAGTGTTGTCTTCTCTGGTTTTTATTATCATGTGTCATGGTATTGTTCTGGTTATTTATACGTTTTAACACTTGGTTATTTTTATTTTCTTCCGCTGGTTTTTTATTATGATAACAGAGGGTATAGTCTCCCCAATACTGACTTATCAGACCCTCGCTGCTAGCCGGAACCCTCTGACATATGAGGAGGTGCACTTGAGGGCATGTGGCCAACTAGCTCAGGGAAACGTTTAGTGTCTCCTGAGTCGGGACGTCACAAGTGGTCTCCCATCAACTGGAGCCATCATCACCAGTGGGATTAGGAGATATCTTTTGAGATTTTCACACACTTATTTAAAACCATTATCCCACTCATATGTTACCCCTTTCTTCATTAACCTAGTGAAAGGTAAACATTTACCTACAAGTTTGTCTATAAATCGTCAGATGTAGTCCAGGTGCCCCTAGAGAACTCTCAACTCGGTGATATTATGAGGTGGAGACATTCCAAGGATGTATTTTTACATCTTAGGTTTAAATTTGAGGTTGATATGGAATATGAAGAAGCCGAGGAATTTCCCATAGTTAACACTGAAAGCACACTTTAGGGGATTCATCTTTAAACTGCATTGTTGTAGTTTGTTGAAGACAATTTCAAGATCTGTCAGTTGGTTTGAGAGTTGTTGTGATTTAACCACCAGATTTTTGATGTAGAACTCGATAAATATTCTTAAGAAGGGCTTGAAAATTCGATGCATGAAACACTTATATGTAGTTCCAAAAATTTTCAGACCAAAGGGCATCACCTTATAATATAACACTCCCTAGGGGGGCCTAGAAGTAGAAACTTCTTCACCTCCTCGGGCCATTTGGATCTAGTTGATCCATAATAACCATCTATGAAAGAGAGGGCCTCATATATAGCGGTCTCATCGATCTACAATTCTGTGATCAGGATAGGGAAATCATCTTTTGGGCAGTTCCGATTGAGGTCCCTGAAGTCGATGCAGACTCTAATCTATCCATTATTCTTTTTGATAGGGACTATTTTTTTCAACCAGATTGGATATTGGAATTCCTAAATAAAGTTAGATTTTATTATTCTGTCAACTTTACCCGATATTTGTGCAGCATGTGTTGGGTGGGTCCTTCTGGCTACCTGCTTATAGCCACGATGGTCTTTCGGCAGAACTAGATAATGAGTGGAAACCTCAGGATCGAGGCCTTGAATTTATGTGTAGTTCCAAGAAAAAACATCTCAGTTCTTCTTTAAGAAATAGGTATATGCCTCTTTCTCCTTGAAAGGCATATCCACACTAATCAGAGTGGGTTGCGAGTTGTTTTTGGTGCCCAGGTTTATCTCTCTAAGTTCATTGATTATGGTGGAGACACCTTCTTCGAATGAGGTAGGGTAATCTTTGAGGAATTATTATTTTTCATAATCATCCTCTTCATCATCTTCTTCCTCTTCCGATGGAGATAAGATTCTCAAGATAAACTCTCCAGTGTTGAGAGAGAAATCATCGTTTTCCTTGGTGAGTAAGGTAGTAACTATCTGGGGTTCTGAGGATTGGTCGTAAGCATCATTTTTTGGGCTTTCCCTGACATCATAGGAGTGGGTGCGCTCTCCACCATCTTTGGACTTGGTGGACATAACGTAAATCATGCAGATGACTGATTCTATATCTGAGCTTGAACTTATACATTAAACTTGGTTGATAGGTAATATATACTCTTCCCCAAGCTATTGGAGGTGATCAGCGGGATCTATTTCCAATCCATTTGGGGTGGTGATCCAATCAATTTCATCGGCCAAAGACTACTTCTCTTCCAGTTCATAGATCCCTGCATCTATGTAATACGACTCACATGATTTGAATGGGTATTTATCGGCATGCAATGTCCCATTTTTTCCATTAGAACAATATTTAAAGCATTGATGGTATGATGGGGGGAATCACCGCGTGCTGATTTAGACAAGGCCTTCCCAAAAAGACATTGAAGGCTATAATTTTCTTCACTTCTAGAAACTCAGAGTCAGAAATGAGGTCTCCAATACAAGTTTTAATCTTGATTCTTCCCAATAGATTATGGTCTCTTTTTTCATATCCCAGCAAAGTTGTGGTGCTGGGTGTTAGACTATCCTCGCCATAGCCTAACCGATGATGTGTTTGAAGTGGGAGGAGGCTGACTCTAGAGCCTTTGTAGATGAAAATTCATTGAACATCAATGTCGTTTATTTTTTCATACACATAAAATGGTTTGATGTGCCTTGGATGATGGCATATTCATCCTTGTCTGTGAAAAAGATGACGTCATGGAATTCTTCGGGATTCGTTTCCATCTAATAGATTTTGGCTACTACAACTTTGGCCTCCAATTCCTAGGGACTTATTAAGGCTTTAATGAGTACCTACCTAAGGTCTGTGTATAGACTCAAAGCATCCAAGATCAATATATTTGTTGGTACTGATATAACATCTCGTATTTTTATAACATAACTTTCATTCCATTACACAGAACTGAGGATCTTTAAGGTTTAGTGTCTTGGAAACAAGGAACATAATACATGAAAAGAACAAAAAAAACACTCTTCTTAAACACTTGAAAGGATTCTCCTTAAGTTCATCCTAGGTTCATTACTGCATCTCATAACCTGGGGACATACATCAAAAGAAAGGGTGAGCAGAAAGCCAAGTAATGGAAACAAAAGAAACATTTTACATGTGAACTTGAGATACTTCAATAAGGACATGAAAAGAACTTTAAGGCATGAGAAAGAAATCATGTGGCATATAATAATAAAAATAACATTTTTCATAACTTTAAGATGTGGCTACATCATTTAACATAGACAATCATGAACATATCACCACGGTCCATCCCCAATGTGTCATTTGAAAATTACCAAGGTTATTCACCAAGATATCGTGAAAATTGTAATCTCTAGTGGATACATCATTACCCAATGCATTGGAGCGCTATCAGGGCGCACCCTTAAATTTGCCTTTATTATCATGTGAGCCACATATATCATCATCAAACATTTCATAAATAACCCATATAGCATAAAATAAATTGGTTTCATTTCATAATCATAACGTTCTAAAAACTTCTTTAAAGACATTATCTTTGTGTCACTTTAAACCCACAGAAAAGGGAAAGCGGGTTTCATGTATGTAAATCCCAGAATTTAAAATAGAACATTTTGATATATATGTGAATAACCCTGTAGAAATAAGAGCTTTGAGTATTCACTTTATAACATAAAATAATTTTGAGAAAAGAGAGAGACATTTTGAGATGAAAATTCTGCAGCATAACGGCTATGTTGCAAGGTTTTAGAAAACATTTGAAAGAGAGGGAACATGGGTCACTCACTCATAAATGATCCATAAAACAGTAGGGGGACAGAATATAAGGGATTTAAGAACATGGTAATGAAATTTTAATGACATACCATATGAAATGAAAAACATGGATTTGAGACAAAAATAAGATTTCTCTTATGAAAATTCGGCAGCCTAACGGCGTCACTTAATCTTCAATAAAAAAATGATTTGACAAGATAAAATAGGGTCTCTCATCATATGATCATAAGAGATCAGTATGATATATATAGAGATCATACCCCAACATAATAAAAAGGAACCTCAAATATTTGACATGGAAATCGAACTTGAAAAATGAGAAGGGTGAAAGAATCACTTAAAAAATTCGGCAGCCTAACGACGTCACTTAAACTTTCATAAAAAGAAATGATGAGAGTAAGAGGGGATCTCTCATCATATAAAAATGAAAAGGGCAGTAATATGAATATAAAAGAACATCCTCTCACATAAGAACATGGATCATAAAAGGAATGACATAAAAGAGATTACATGAAAATAAAGAGAGAGGTCGGATCCCTTACCTTAAAACGTAATTCTTAAAACTCAAAGGTTTGGGCCTTGAGGGCGTGGGGGCACCTTGGGAGGACTCCTTGGGAGGTAATTAGACCATAAATTTGTTGGGGGAGAGTGGGGAGTCGAAATGGATGAGAGGATGGCTTGGTATTTATAGGGAAAGTGAGGGGACAAGGCATTAATGGCCAAGGGACACCTCAAAAGTGCTTTTCTCAAAACCATGTGCTCTCCCTTGGCATTTACCATGGAGTTAGGCCACATGGGGCCCCCAAAACAATAATTAATCACCCTTTTCTGGCCAACCCTTAAAATATCTCATGACATCATCATGACACAGTTATGATGTCATTAAACATACCGAAACCCTAAAACTGTATTTTTACTATTCACTGAAAATTCATTTTTTTGAGAAAAAACCCCAAAATTTACCTTAACATAATATCGATGCTCTGAGTTCAAAAATGAAATCCATTTTATAAAAATATTTTTCTAAAAAATTTTAATTTAATTTTTAATTAAAAAACACTATTCACTCGAAAAAAACTAATACTTGAATAATAATTTATGAAACCGTTATTTAACCATTTTATTGAATCACACTACTTAATAATGGTGCCTAGATTATATTAATACTTTCTTTAAGTGAGATTACTAATCCATTTGGTCACATTACTAATCCTAAGCATAAAATCACTATTCATAATTTACTATTCATCAAAAATTAAGTTGATCTTATTAGACTCTAAATTTTGTACTGAACATAATTGTAGAAGACAATTTTTCAAAAATCATTACACATTTTTAATTATTTATGGTTTACATAAACATTTTTAAAATATTCTTTTTGTAACACCCCGAGCTTCCACGATACGCTTCACATTCAATAATGCAATAGCTTGCATTGTACGCAACTTCGAGTTCTAAAACACCGCGACTAATCAAAGTAGCCGTTATGCATAGTAATAACAACTTTTTAAAATTATAGAAATTTTATATTTCAAAATGGACTTCATTTTTGTATTCGTAATATTGAAATTAGCCTATGTTGAATTTTTGGTATTTTTCTGAGAACTTCTAATTTTTTATGAATAGTGAAAAATACTTAAAAACAACTTTTTTAATCAAAATAATCTATAGTGATAAATTATACTATTTAGTGGTTTTAAAGTATAATTAGAATATATTTTTACCATTTTATCCAATGGTGGTCATTAGAATTAATTTAACATTGAAATTGGACATAAACAATTGTCAATCTTTTGATATAAATTGTTTCTTAAAAACACGCTATTTGTTGTAACAGCGGGAATTAATAATAAAATTAATTAATGCAACTTATATGTTTGGAATTTTGTAAAATAGACATCATTTTTGAATTCGGAATATCAATTATAGCTTAGGGTGAAATTTTGTCTTTGTTCTGAAAAACTTCAATTTTGGATGAATAGTGAAACCACTAAGTGGTAGTTAAATAACCGATTTTTCATTTAAATGAAATATTACCACTTCTGTGATTTGATTTTCAAAAATCCGACATACATGGTTGTCATTAAGAAGTAAAATGTGGTTCAATGAGATTAAAATAAATTTTGGTGAATAGTAACTTTTAAGTTCTTAATCGCGATTAGAGGTAATTAGTGTAGTTTAAGGTAAAAATAATGTTTTAATAATATGAGATGAGAATGACACTTGTACTACTCCTATTGGATGAGTCATGGCCGACCAAGACAACCCATGGGTCAACTTGGGGACCCCATGGAGCCACTTTGGCTGGAAAATGACATTAATATATATTTATTTAATGTTAAAATTAAATTGACACAAACATGAGTTATTTTACTAAAACAGTTTTTAAGTGGGGTTACACAAGTCCAAATTTTGATTATAAATATTCATCAGAAAGATAAAAATATTTCCTACATCATAGTATTTTTTTTTAATTTTTAGACATTAAATAAATTAAATTATTTATGACATCATGATGATGCAGCGATGACCTCATTATTTAATGATTTAAATAAAATGGGAAGATAATGCAAAATCCAAGGCTTACACTTGTCCAAAGCCAATTGGATGAGGCGATTTCGAACCCTTATCACCTTAGCCTCGAATTATATAAGTGTGGGACCTCTAAAATCCGAAACTCATTTTATAATAAAGTGACTTTTCTTTACTTTCCAAGAGTGCCCCTCCTCTCCACTTATAAAAGGCCCCCACCTCTCCCACCTCATTTACACTTTCAAGCCATTTGGCTCAGCAAAAATCTGCCCAAATACTCTCCCAACTTCCCCCTCATACTCCTAGAAGCCTCACTTTGGGCATAACTCTTCCCAAGGAAGCCTTTGGCTCAAATCAAAAAGAGTTACCCGATTTTGAGGTAATGTCTTCTCTAATGTTGTTTTGTTTTATTTTTCTTCTCCAAACCCCTAAACTCTTTTTATTCGTTTCTTTTGTAACAACAACAGTATCCTAAATATACTAGGATGTTGTTATAAGAAGTATTCTAGCTACACTTACACACATCTACATCTAATGGTTAAAGAACATACGGTTTCTGTGGATGGCGAATTTCTGCCTCACGAAACGATGATTGTTCAACACTCATATAACACCTTCAAAGGTGGCCATTAAGATGTAACTATTTTTATATATGATATATAATATGTTTATGTTTTACTTATGCTTATGTATTTCTCATTTATGGCATACTTTATGATTTCTATTATGGGTAAAACGCGATAATTTCATTTTAGGAAGTGCGGACTACCGCCCCCTCAAAGTGATGTGAATCGTTAATGCCATATGTGGGATGTATAAAGGATGGAGTAAATGATATTATATATGATATTATACTGGAACTATATTATACCTTTATATAATTATGATTTCATTACATTAAATACGAAATAGAAATGAAAGTAGCGTTCATGCGTATGTACGGCTTACCGTCTCCATGAACGGTGCATTTCATTTCTTACCTCTAAATATTACGTAATATTATGAATGAATGTATATACTGGATATATATGATATATATGATATCTACATCATGAATATAATTCTGGATATAATGGATATTTCACCACATGAACAACTTGTAATTTTAAGAAGGTTATTGTTGACACAAGTACCAAAGATCGACAAAACGACCGTTATTAACTTAAATAATTAAATAGTGTTCATAACATGGTAATAAGGGATATAAAAGGAATAATGAACATGAAAAAGGTTCTTAAGTAAATATAAATTAACTCTAGTTTATTATTCAGGAGGTTAAAGAACGGTCGAGTCAGGACAGGACGCAAGGTAAGGGAATTTCTTAACCCAACTTCCATTCTTTGGGTTAATCTCCTACTTTCAAATTATGTCATGATATTATTATGTCTTATTTTGTATTCTTTATGTGTACCTATAGTGAATAAACATAATATATCTATTTTATTTTAAAAATGATCTTTTTAAGGACTCCATCTCAATCCCCTTTCATTGAGGCATATTTGGTTTTATACACAACTTTGTTTTATACGGTGTATAAACCCCTTTGACTTTTACGTTTATTCAAAAGGAATCTTTTTTATACGAAGCATTTTACTAAACGACAAAAAGGGAATGTTTTTCTTTACGTACTTATGCGGCGACAATGACTTCACCGCCGCCGTGACCATTATTTGAGTTTCGGCTTCCTCTACAAGCCATCATTTTTTTTAATGAAAAATAAATACAAAGTTTTAACTTTCTTTTATTTTGGTATTGAAAATGGTTTTGAAAGTGTTTTTATTATATCAATGTGCTGTATTGATATATTGTGATTGAAATGTGGAAATGTTATGTTTCCTTTATGCATGTTTTATGTGATATGATTATGTTATGGTTTATGATATGTTTAAACCTATTCATATGAGGAATGTATTGGACATAATAAGTGACGGGTGGAGCCCGCTATAGCTCCTCGATGCATCGGTAGGTCTCATGAGACAACTAGACGTGGAATTGGCCAAGGCCCTTTCCCAATTTGATTTATGGTTTTGGTCGAGGCCTTAATCATTTTAGACGTCTTGGCCGAGGCCTTGACAAAGTGTTTCAGAATGTCTGGCATTATACATTCCCTCATTATGAAAGTGGTTATTTATACTTCATGTGATTATTCGTCTAGTAGAATATCCATGAGAGTAAGTAATGGCATTATTTTATTTTACTTTTGCCATATTATGCTGAAGTTCAAGTTCAATAAGGCTTTTGTTTTAGTTATACATTGCCTTAAATGCTTATGTTTTCTTATAAAAGATTCCGCAATATTGTTATCCTTACTGAGCATCTGAGCTCACCCCTTTCAATGTTTTAATATTTTCCAGGATGTGAAGAAGTATTTTATGAATGACCTGCAGGGATAGTCAGAAGAGGATATGAGTGTGTACTATGAAGACTTTGTTATTAGTTTTTCACTTTATGATGTAATGTAAGACTTATGAATGTATCTAGTGTTTCCAAGGCTACTAAACTAATCGGTCTTTCGAGACTTAATCTTTTGTGATCATGCCAATGTTACGAAGTAATGCACCGACTCTGGGTAGCTGGGGTCGGGGCGTTACAGTTGGTATCAAAGGAAGTTTAGTACTAACCTTGGAAGCTATATTTAGACAAACTCTGATTAGAGCACGTAGACCTAAGATGAACTTTGAGGATTGGTATAGAAGAACTTCCTAAAAATTTTGGTATTGTAGAGATTTTGTGAGTTTTCCGAGCAATACATCCCTATCTGGATACGAACAGGTACAGGCGGCTCTGGCACAGATGTACCTAGGGGTAAAACCCAAAAACACCGCTTTGAGCTAGACTCGAACGGGAACTGGTGCACGACAACGGGCCTTGCTGCACTCTTGGTTACGACACTCCCGGGGGATTTGCTTAGGATAATTCTCCTTTTCTTTAAAAACCATTATGTAGGGTTTATGAGTATATACTTCCTCAAAGAAAACATTCTTATGATTATGGATTATATCTATAAACCGTTCAATTTACATTAAGTATTTTAAAAGTTTGAAATTATTCATTGTAATTCATAAACTAACCAAGTTTATGCCATTGTTTAGAAATGGCGCCTAGTGGAAGGAATGGAAACTGTATCAATGCACGAACTCTGTGTAGGGATTGCCCTCCTGCTCAAGATAATTATTGTGGATCTGGAGATACAACTAGTGCTGATCAACTTATTACCATACTAGGACAACTCACGCAGGTTATGAATAATAACCTTACTCATATGGAGCACCCTGATCCGCAACGTGGAGGATCAATGTTATACCGCTTCATGAGGCAACAACCACCAAAATTCAATGGGAGTAAAAATCCTATAGTAGCTGAGCAATGGATAAATTCCTTAGAGAAAATATTCCATGCCTTGGGGAGTAGTGAAAGGGAGAAGGTTGTCATGGCAGTTTACCGCCTCACTGGAGATGTCGATCAGTGGTGGTCGCTGATTCAAAACACAAAGGAAGATGATGACGTATCGAATATGGAATGGAGGAAGTTCAAAGAGATTTTATTAGAAAAATACTTTCCTCGTGACCATCGAGCAGATATGGAAAGGCAATTTCTGAGTCTGAGGCAGAAGGAGGATGATAATGTCGCAAAGTATGAGGCCAACTTTACAAGGTTAGCAAGGCATGCTGCCGATTATATACGTAACCCAATGAGTAAGATTGATCGTTTCTTTGATGGGTTAAAACCATTTCTTCATCGAGCTTTAGTATCACAATTCTTCTCATCATACGAAGATATTGTCTCCTGTGCTATCAAGACGGAAAATGAATTCTCTAAGTCGTATGACAACAAAGTAAAGAAAGAGAAGAAGAGAACGGGGGAACAAGAGACAGATAAAGGGAAAAAGGGAAAGAAGGATTTTCCATTATGTGATAATTGTGGGAAGAATCACCCTGGTACGTGCCTAAAAGGAATGGGAGTTTGTTATAAATGTGGAGAAAAGGGTCACCAGGCTCGTGATTGCAAGGGAAAGAATGAGGCTGTCAAAGTTGAATGCTACAATTGTTGGGAAATGGGGCATTATGCAAATGAATGTCCTAAGCGTCAAGGAAACTTACCTCAGAAAAGGCCAAGGGATCAAGGCCAATCTTATGCTGTGACTACAGTTGAAGCGGAATAATTAATGTATTGGTGCTTTTGGACTCAAGGATTATATTCTGGTTATAAGAATAATGTGATATATATAAGGATTGTACTGCAGTACTTGTTGATTTCAGTAAGGTTTTAATATGATGAAGGTAAATATATTTTTAGTTTGTGACAATAAGAGAAACTTTTCTTTGTTTGGGGAATCTGATGTTACAATTGATTTTGGAATTTAGAGACCTTTTAGAGAAAGTCTGGACGGAGGTATTTTGGATAACTATAATGGTTGGAGTGGATTAAGTTGATCTTTGGATAGTATTGTTTAAGGTTAAAACATTTATGAAGATTATTTTTGGAATATTATAGTACTATATTTTTAGGAAAAGGACAACCTGCAGGGTGGGGAATAACCCGTCGCGTCGGACAAAGCTGTAGGAATCGAACCCACAACCATAGTGCGACAAGCCTTTATTTCCTACCACTAGCCTACAGGAAGTCCCTGGTTATTACAAAATAGTTTTACTAATCTAAATGGTATGTGTTAATATTTGGAACCTTATACAATTAGGATAAAAAGAATATTTTTGAGTTCCGTTACCATTTGGAGTAAAAGATGGGTTTGTGGTAAAATTTATTAGCGAATGAAAGTATACATAAAAAGTATGTATATTCCCTTACGTTCTTATTAAATCTCCTAAATAAATTCCTCAACATTATAAAAGGTAACTTAAAACAAAAATGTTGTCGGTTAACTTTTCCAACTGGGGATTCAATGACCGTTTAACCAATCACAAGTTTGTGATTTTCTTATGGTTAAACTTTCTCCTAATCCTATTTTCTATAACTCTCCATCAGACCTTGATGGTTTGTTTCTCCTCCATATCCATATTTTCATAGAATCCTAGAATGGGCTATATCGGGTGACCTTTGTACTGATCTTGCTTTCTTTTAATGTTATATATTTATTAACCTTATTTCCGATGTGGGTTTTCCTCAAAGGTATTTTCTCTTTTCAACCTTTTATTTTCAAAGAAAAATTTCAAATTGCGGGGATGCAATTTATTGAAGGAGGGGAGAATGTAACACCCCGATCTTCCACGATACGCTTCTCATTCAATAATGCAATAGCTTGCATTGTACGCAACTTCGAGTTCTAAAACACCGCGACTAATCAAAGTAGCTGTTATGCATAGTAATAACCACTTTTTAAAATTATAGAAATTTTATATTTCAAAATGGACTTAATTTTTGTATTCGTAATATTGAAATTAGCCTATGTTGAATTTTTGGTATTTTTCTGAGAACTTCTAATTTTTTATGAATAGTGAAAAATACTTAAAAACAACTTTTTTAATCAAAATAATCTATAGTGATAAATTGTACTATTTAGTGGTTTTAAAGTATAATTAGAATATATTTTTACCATTTTATCCAATGGTGGTCATTATAATTAATTTAACATTGAAATTGGACATAAACAATTGCCAATCTTTTGATATAAATTGTTTCTTAAAAACACTCTATTTGTTGTAACAGCGGGAATTAATAATAAAATTAATTAATGCAACTTATATGTTTGGAATTTTTTAAAATAGACAACATTTTTGAATTCGGAATATCAATTATATCTTAGGGTGAAATTTTGGCTTTGTTCTGAAAAACTTCAATTTTTGATGAATAGTGAAACCACTAAGTGGTAGTTAAATAACCGATTTTTCATTTAAATGAAATATTACCACTTCTGTGATTTGATTTTCAAAAATCCGACATACATGGTTGTCATTAAGAAGAAAAATGTGGTTCAATGAGATTAAAATAATTTTTGGTGAATAGTAACTTTTAAGTTCTTAATCGCGATTAGAGGTAATTAGTGTAGTTTAAGGTAAAAATAATGTTTTAATAATATGAGATGAGCATGACACTTGTCCTACTCCTATTGGATGAGTCATGGCCGACCAAGACAACCCATGGGTCAACTTGGGGACCCCATGGAGCCACTTTGGCTGGAAAATGACATTAATATATATTTATTTAATGTTAAAATTAAATTGACACAAACATGAGTTATTTTACTAAAATAGTTTTCAAGTGGGGTTACACAAGTCCAAATTTTGATTATAAATATTCATTATAAAGATAAAAAGATTTACTACATCATAGTAGTTTTTTTATAATTTTTAGACATTAAATAAATTAAATTATTTATGACATCATGATGATGCAGCGATGACCTCATTATTTAATGATTTAAATAAAATGGGAAGATAATGCAAAATCCAAGCCTTACACTTGTCCAAAGCCAATTGTATGAGGAGATTTATAACCCTTATCACCTTATCCTCGAATTATATAAGTGTGGGACCTCTAAAATCCGAAACTCATTTTATAATAAAGTGACTTTTCTTTACTTTCCAAGAGTGCCCCTCCTCTCCACTTATAAAAGGCCCCCACCTATCCCACCTCATTTACACTTTAAAGCCATTTGGCTCGGCCAACCTCTGCCCAAATACTCTCCCAACTTCCCCCTCTTACTCCTAGAAGCCTCACGTTGGGCAGAACTCTTCCCAAGGAAGCCTTTGGATCAAATCAAAAAGAGTTACCCGATTTTGAGGTAATGTCTTCTCTAATGTTTTTTTGTTTTATTTTTCTTCTCCAACCCCCTAAACTCTTTTTATTCATTTCTTTTGTAACAACACCAGTATCCTCAATATACTAGGATGTTTTTATAAGAAGTATTCTAGCTACACTTACACACACCTACATATAATGGTTAAAGAACATACGGTTTCTGTGGATGGCGAATTTCTGCCTCACGAAACGATGATTGTTCAACACTCATATAACACCTTCAAAGGTGGCCATTAAGATGTAACTATTTTTATATATGATATATAATATGTTTATATTTTACTTATGCTTCTGTATTTCTCATTTATGGCATACTTTATGATTTCCATTATGGGTAAAACGCGATAATTTCATTTTAGGAAGTGCGGACTACCGCCCCCTCAAAGTGATGTGAATCGTTAATGCCATATGTGGGATGTATAAAGGATGGATTAAATGATATTATATATTATATTATACTGGAACTATATTATACCTTTATATAATTATGATTTCATTACATTAAATACGAAATAGAAATGAAAGTAGCGTTCATGCGTACGTACGGCTTACCGTCTCCATGAACGGTGCATTTCATTTCTTACCTCTAAATATTACGTAATATTATGAATGAATGTATATACTGGATATATATGATATATATGATATCTACATCATGAATATAATTCTGGATATAATGGATATTTCACCACATGAACAACTTGTAATTTTAAGAAGGTTATTGTTGACACAAGTACCAAAGATCGACAAAACGACCGTTATTAACTTAAATAATTAAATAATGTTCATAACATGGTAATAAGGGATATAAAAGGAATAATGAACATGAAAAAGGTTCTTAAGTAAATATAAATTAACTCTAGTTTATTATTCAGGAGGTTAAAGAACGGTCGAGTCAGGACAGGACGCAAGGTAAGGGAATTTCTTAACCCAACTTCCATTCTTTGGGTTAATCTCCTACTTTCAAATTATGTCATGATATTATTATGTCTTATTTTTTATTCTTTATGTGTACCTATAGTGAATAAACATAATATATCTATTTTATTTTAAAAATGATCTTTTTAAGGACTCCGTCTCAATCCCCTTTCATTGAGGTATATTTGGTTTTATACACAACTTTCTTTTATACGGTGTATAAACCCCTTTGACTTTTACGTTTATTCAAAAGGAATATTTTTTATACGAAGCATTTTACTAAACGACAAAAAGGGAATGTTTTTCTTTCCGTACTTATGCGGCGACAACGACTTCACCGCCGCCGTGACCATTATTTGAGTTTCGGCTTCCTCTATAAGCCATCATTTTTTTTAATGAAAAATAAATACAAAGTTTTAACTTTCTTTTATTTTGGTATTGAAAATGGTTTTGAAAGTGTTTTTATTATATTAATGTGTTGTATTGATATCTTGTGATTGAAATGTGGAAATTTTATGTTTCCTTTATGCATGTTTTATGTGATACGATTATGTTATGGTTTATGATATGTTTAAACCTATTCATATGAGGAATGTATTGGACATAATAAGTGACAGGTGGAGCCTGCTATAGCTCCTCGATGCATCGGTAGGTCTCATGAGACAACTAGACGTGGAATTGGACGAGGCCCTTTCCCAATTTTATTTATGGTTTTGGCCGAGGCCTTAATCATTTTAGACGTCTTGGACGAGGCCTTGACAAAGTGTTTCAGAATGTCTGGCATTATACATTCCCTCATTATAAAAGTGGTTATTGATACTTCATGTGATTATTCGTCTAGTAGAATATCCATGAGAGTTATTAATGGCATTATTTTATTTTACTTTTGCCATATTATATTGAAGTTCAAGTTCAATAAGGCTTTTGTTTTAGTTATACATTGCCTTAAATGCTTATGTTTTCTTATAAAAGCTTCCGCAATATTGTTATCCTTACTGAGCATCTGAGATCACCCCTTTCAATGTTTTAATATTTTCCAGGATGTGAAGAAGTATTTTATGAATGACCTGTAGGGATAGTCAGAAGAGGATATGAGTGTGGACTATGAAGACTTTGTTATTAGTTTTTCACTTTATGATGTAATGTAAGACTTATGAATGTATCTAGTGTTTCCAAGGCTACTAAACTAATCGGTCTTTCGAGACTTGATCTTTTGTGATCATGCCAATGTTACGAAGTAATGCACCGACTCTGGGTAGCTGGGGTCGGGGCGTTACACTTTTTCTAAAATTCATTGAAAATATGTATACTGTATTTATCCGGACATTAGAAAATTCATAAACTTCATCATAAGAATAAATCCCAATTTTTATTTAAAACAAAGGATTATACAAGGCAGTTACGGTCTCCTTACATAGCCCCTTATCACACCAGCATAGGACCTAAGTGTAAGGTGTGCTAAGGTGAGAGAATCTGAGGGAGGCTCGGCCAACATCGCACGAGTAGTAATTTCTATCAGTTTGAACTTATCGCAAAGGCGATTCCGTTCTAGCTTCACCCGATGAAGTTCAGCTTGGGTTTGGTCCAAAGCAAAGCCCAGTGGTGCTACCTCCTTCCCAAGTTCTGTTAGATGGGCTTAGATCGGTCCAAGACTACTGGTTGAGTCCATCAAATATTCTTTCTATATTAATTAACCAAGATTTCTTTTATTTAGAGAAAATAATCAAAACGTTTAGTTTCCAGCAGTCATATTGACCAATGGTCATATAACAGTCAAAAACCCAACGGTCTCATTTTAATTATACTCATATTATCAAATGAAAAAAAAATTGTTGAGTATAAAAAAAATAAAATAACACACAAAATTAGGAAACAAGATTTATTCAAAATTTCGGGTCATTACAATCTTCCCCCCTTAAGAAATTGCGTCCTCGCCATTTTTAAAATTGAGTTTTGAAATTTCATTGAAAGTCCCACATCGGAAAAGGAGTCAGTAAAACTATTACTTTAAAAGAAAGAAAGGGAAGTACAAAGGTCACCCGAGTTAACCCACACTAGGATTCCAGGTAGGAAAACATGGACATGGAGGAGAAAAAAAAGGGTCATGTTCTGAGAGAGAGTGATAGAAAACATGATTAGGAGAAAGTTAACCATAAGAATATCCCAAACTTATGATGTGTGTAAACGGTCTTTGATTACCTAGTAGGAAACGTAAACCAACAAAATTTTTGTTTTACGTTCCTTTTCATAATTTTGAGGAATTCATTTACTAAATAGAACAAAAACATAAGAAAATATACCTACCTTTATGTAGAGTTTCATCCTTTAAAAAATTTCTACCAAAACTAATCTTTTCTCCAAACGATGAGCATTCAAAACTACTTGGTCTCATCAAAACACAAGAATCATCTTCTAGAGAATCACATAATCCACAAAAGATTAACTATCTATTTCATCTATCTTTAAACATTATCCCAAAAATAGAAAGGGTAAGGTAAAACAACTCTTCAAAAAGAAAGAATCCCATAGGAATGGAAACTACTTTTAAATCTTCAAAGTTCCATGGTACTACCCAAAGTTCATCATAGACCATTCCATAAATAACGGTCCTTAAAATTCCTCAAAATAAACCAAACTAAGATTGAAACCCAAATATAAGAGGGATTTGATAACATAGTCTTCTAAAATAAACTTTATTATTCATCTCCAAACAACATCAACCACTCCTAACATCTTATAACAAAAGTATCTAACCTAAACATATTTTAACCAAGATAGGTTAATCATTCCCATAAGTAACCTAAATTACTATAAGTCCACCTTAAATTCATCGATTCTTCAAAATATAAGTCAACCTTACTTCTCAATGAAAATAACGTAGTAATCTATTTACCTCGATCATATAGGGTCCCCAAAATAGTGAACGTATTCCAAAATAATAATCATCTTTTAATCCCCTAATCACCTCTTTCATATTAATATGGAAATCTTCACATTTCTTATCACATTGGTTGTTGGGACATGTTCTTCCATTTCCCGCCATTATCTACGAAAACAAAGTACAATCAGGGGCTTTAATACTTAGCCAATAATCATGAAAAGGAACTTAACGCATATAAGGATAACTTGTAGAAGAAAATTATACCCTAAATTGTGATCCCCTAGATTTAAAACTAGGTTATCCATGATCATATATCCTTATGTGAATCTTTATTTTATTTTATCTTTGTTCCTTTAATAATGGTTCATACTAAGCTTATGAATTTACCAAAGCATATCCCCCAGGAGTGTCGTAACCAAGAGTGCAGCAAGGCCCGTTGTCGTGTACCAGTTCCCATTCGAGTCTAGCTCAAAGCGGTGTTTTCGGGTTTTACCCCTATGTACATCTGTGCCAGAGCCACCTCTACCTACTCGTATCCAGACAAGGATGTATTTTCTTGGAAACCCATTACTCAATACTCACCAAAATACCAGGAAGATTTCCTATATATAAATTATTCTATAGGCTTCTTCCTAAAGTTTTCATATCCTAATTTCCACAAATAGCTAAACCATCCTTTGATACCAACTATAACATCCCGTATTTTTATAACATAACTTTCATTCCATTACACGGAACTGAGGATCTTTAAGGTTTAGTGTCTTGGAAACAAGGAACATAATACATGAAAACAATAAAAAAAACTCTTCTTAAACACTTGAAAGGATTCTCCTTAAGTTCATCCTAGGTTCATTACTGCATCTCATAACCTGGGGACATACATCAAAAGAAAGGGTGAGCAGAAGGCCAAGTAAGGGAAACAAGAGAAACATTTTACATGTGAACTTGAGATACTTCAATAAGGACATGAAAAGAACTTTAAGGCATGAGAAAGAAATCATGTGGCATATAATAATAAAAATAACATTTTTCATAACTTTAAGATGTTTCTACATCATTTAACATAGACAATCATGAACATATCACCAAGGTCCATCCCCAAGGTGTCATTTGAAAATTACCAAGGTTATTCACCAAGATATCGTGAAAATTGTAATCTCTAGTGGTTGCATCATTACCCAATGCATTGGAGCGCGATCAGGGCGCACCCTTAAATTTGCCTTTATTATCATGTGATCCACATATATCATCATCAAAAATTTCATAAATAACCCATATAGCATAAAATAAATGGGTTTCATTTCATAATCATAACGTTTTAAAAACTTCTTTAAAGACATGATCTTTGTGTCACTTTAAACCCACGGAAAAGGGAAAGCGGGTTTCATGTATTTAAATCCCAGAATTTAAAATAGAACATTTTGATATATATGTGAATACCCCTTTAGAAATAAGAGCTTTGAGTATTCACTTTATAACATAAAATAATTTTGAGAAAAGAGAGAGACATTTTGAGATAAAAATTCTGCAGCATAACGGCTATGTTGTAAGGTTTTAGAAAACATTTAAAAGAGAGGAAACATGGGTCACTCACTCATAAATGATCCATAAAACAGTAGGGGTACAGAATATAAGGTATTTAAGAACATGGTAATGAAATTTTGAAGATATACCATATGAAATGAAAAACATGGATTTGAGACAAAAATAAGATTTCTCTTATGAAAATTCGGCAACCTAACGGCATCACTTAATCTTCAATAAAAAAATTATTTGACAAGATCAAATAGGGTCTCTCATCATATGATCATAAGAGATCAGTATGATAGATATAGATATCATAACCCAACATAATAAAAAGGAACTTGAATGATTTGACATGAAAATCGAACTTGAAAAATGAGAAGGGTGAAAGAATCACTTAAAAAATTCAGCAGTCTAACGGCGTCACTTAAACTTTCATAAAACGAAATGATGAGAGTAAGAGGGGATCTCTCATCATATAAACATGAAAAGTGAAGTAAGAGGAATATAAAAGAACATCCTCTCACATAAGAACATGGATCATAAAAGGAATGACATAAAAGAGATTACATGAAAAGAAAGAGAGAGGTCAGATCCCTTACCTTAAAACGTAATTCTTAAAACTCAAAGGTTTGGGCCTTGAGGGCTTGGGGAACCTTGGGAGGAATCCTTGGGAGGTAATGAGACCATAAATTCGTTAGGGGAGAGTGGGGAGTCGAAATGTATGAGAGTATGTCTTGGTATTTATAGGGAAAGTGAGGGGACAAGGCATTAATGGCCAAGGGGCACCTCAAAAGTGATTTTCTCAAAACCATGTGCTCTCCCTTGGCATTTACCATGGAGTTAGGCCACATGGGGCCCCCAAAACAATAATTCATCACCCTTGGCCGGCCAACCCTTAAAATATCTCATGAAATCATCATGATACAGTTATGATGTCATCAAACATACCGAAACCCTAAAACTGTATTTTTACTATTCACTGAAAATTCATTTTTTTCAGAAAAAACCCCAAAATTTACCTTAACATAATATCGATGCTCTGAGTTCAAAAATGAAATCCATTTTATAAAAATAATTTTCTAAATATTTTTAATTTAATTTTTAATTAAAAACACTATTCACCCGAAAAAAACTAATACTTGAATAATAATTTATGAAACCGTTATTTAACCATTTTATTGAATCACACTACTTAATCAAGGTGCCTAGATTATATTAATACTTTCTTTAAGTGAGATTACTAATCCATTTGGTCACATTACTAATCCTAAGCATAAAATCACTATTCATAATTTACTATTCATCAAAAATTAATTTGATCTTATTAGACTCTAAATTTTGTATTGAACATAATTGTAGAAGGCAATTTTTCGAAAATCATTACACATTTTTAATTATTTAAGGTTTACATAAACATTTTTAAAATATCCTTTTTCTAAAATTCATTAAAAATATGCATACTGTATTTATCCGGACATTAGAAAATTCATAAACTTCATCATAAGAAGAAATCCCAATTTTTATTTAAAACAAAGGATTACACAAGGCAGTTACAGTCTCCTTACATAGCCCCTTATCACACCAGCATAGGACCTAAGTGTAAGGTGTGCTAAGGTGAGAGAATCTGAGGGAGGCTCGACCAACATCACACGAGTAGTAATTTCTATCAGTTTGAACTTCTCGCAAAGACGATTTCATTCTAGCTTCACCCGATGAAGTTCATCTTGGGTTTGGTCTAGAGCAAAGCCCGGTGGTGCTACCTCCTTCCCAAGTTCTGTTAGATGGTCTTCGATCGGTCCAAGACTACTGGGTGAGGCCATCGAATCTTCTTTCTATATTAATTAACCAAGATTTCTTGTATTTAGAGAAAATAATCAAAACGTTTAGTTTCCAGCGGTCATATTGACCAATGGTCATATAACAGTCAAAAACCCAACGGTCTCATTTTAATTATACTCATATTATCAAATGAAAAAAAAATGTGTTGAGTATAAAAAAAATAAAATAACACACAAAATTAGGAAACAAGATTTATTCAAAATTTCGGGTCATTACAACTGAGGTTAGCTGTTTTAGAATATCATATTTCTTCTCTAAAGGTTGTCACTTCCTAACTTGGGGATGCTCTTTAATGGGTTCTTTAGGGTCTTAATCTTTGGACGTAGATGGTTTGGTCTCTGTGATAGGAGTTTATGGCGTTGATGCGCTTTCTGAGTTTGGCTGAATTGGTCCGCCTATATTCCTTGGGTGGTTGGATATATGTTCTTCCTTCAATGGATACTCCAAGATGATGGGATCATATTTATTCCAATGGGGGTGGAGAAACACTCTGGTTCCTATTGTGTCTATTGGAGGGTTCTTTTATGGATTTCTGTAATGTTAACAGTTTGAGCTAAGGCATGTCCAAGAATTTGAATCCTATCATGATCATGCCTTCCAGGAAACCCTCAACCTCTGTGACCTCTTCCTCTGGATCTCTAGTTAAACATGGGGAATTTGGGTTTGAGTCCATAGTCTCCATTAAAAAAGGGGCCCATCAAGTGAATGACATTAATGGATCTGAAGATCAGTACTTGATCTCAAAATTATTTTGTCTGACTTTCTTCTTCTAATGGTGTCATTTGGTGGGGTCGTGTCCATTGTCCCATTTGGCAGGGCGATGCCTATTGTCCCAAGTACTCTGGAATGAATTCTGAAAGTTTCAATACTGGATTCTTATTTTGTGCCATCTCATCTTCTTTCTCCTGCTTTCTACCCTTCTTTCCCTTATAGGACTACGAGGCTGAGGATTATGGTCATGTCACATTAGGAGATATTGGGGGCATGGTTGGTTGCTTCAACTGCGCTTGGAGGATTCCATGAGAACAATTGACTATTTTTAGATTCATACAAATTTCAAATTTTTTCTCCTTTTTCTAGTGACTATTTTCCATCCCTTTTCCTCTATTGGGTCTAAGGTAGAGATATATGACACTTGTGTTGGTGGAGGATCCAACTTGACTCGTCAAGAATCCACCATATTTTTTAGGAGATCCTTGAAGATTAAGCACTCTTGGATAGTGTGCACCAGTATCTAGTGATTGGGAAAATAATTTGGACGTTCATCAAGACCAACTTCATCGGCTCACTTTGGATCTGGTAGCCAGAGGAAGTTGTAATTCATAGAGGCTATGAATTAGTCGTGGACATGGTCATCTCTGGATGAGTAGAATTTATTTATTCATTCCTTGAACTAATTTCTTTTAGCACCCCTTTTCTCATCCTACCAAGGTGGGGGTGACTATTGGCATCCAGGGGGTCCTGCACGGTTTGGTGGAGGTCTCGTAACTGGAGTTACTGCCGGGGGTGGCTTAAGCATGACATAAGCTACTTCGGCTTTTCCTGTTCTTTTTCCTAGGGATAATGGGGCCACCCAAGACTTGATATTGGTCCAATATAAGGAGTCTTCTATTATTTGGTAAATAGAAGAGAAATCTGGGAACCCACTTGTATACTTCAATGGGATGAGCGGTGTTCACAATTCATCTCAGAGGTTATCGATGCACATAGTGATCATTTCATCATGTGGGAGTGGCTGGTTCAGGTAGTAAGTCAGGCCTTTCCATATAGAAATGAAGTTTGAAACTCTTTCATTATCTCATTTCTTGTGTTTCATGAGATCATTGATCGTTGTTTTAGGAAATTTCAAACTGATTTGGAAGAGAAACTGTCGTCGGAGGTCCTCCCAGACTGTGATTGATTTAGCTTGCAAGCTAGTATACCATATGAAGGCTGAACCCTATAGGGTTTGCATGAAGAACCTTATTTTCACTGCTTCTTGCTACTTTGAGGTTCCCATCATGGTATCATAGTAGGAGGCATAGTGCATTAGGTAATATTCTGGGTCTCTCGAACCATTGAACACTAGGAATACGGGGTTTCTGAAGTTTGGTGGTGGTGGAATTTTGTTCAACCAATCATGTAAGGATTTGTGCTTTGGTTATATCTAAGAACGCCTCCTTTCCATGGCTTCTAGTCAAGCAGTACATTTCTCTAAAATTTTAAAGAGCCCTTGATTCATATCATGTTGGACTTGAGGTTGGGCAGGTTTAGTACGGGGAAAAGCTGGACATGTCGGTATTGTTGGAATTTGGGGTGGATACCCAGTTGGGGGTATCCTTTTTGGGTTCGCCTGAATATACTCTGGCTTCTTTCCTAGTGGAGGGAAGTCTTTAGGTCCTTTTGGGGGTTGATGGTACCAGTTTTGGATTAGACGGGCATCTGATCTTAACTTCATTTATCGGGATGAATGCATGTGGTAGAGGAACCTCTTCTAGTAATGCTTGTTGATGTTCTATTTGGGTAACACATCTGGAAAGATAGCTACCTTGATGCAGCTCAACATTGATTCACCTGAGTTCTTTTATTAATTCCTCCTGCTTGGTGAATATTTCCTCGAGAGTGAGGAACACATTTTCAGAGGGAGAAAGTGGTGGGTCATGGATGAACTATGATTTATTCTTCTCCTTATTAGGGATTCATGAGGGAGGTAATGATGGATTAACTAATGGGGTGCCCAAATTTAGTACAGCTCTCTAGTTTCAGGTATGCACACTGTCAAGCTTGGTGTGGGATACCTTTGGGAGGGAACCATCTTCTCTTGCATCCTCTACCTTTGTATCATTTCCTGTAAGATCTGTGGGGTTTACGTTTACCATGTTCACTAATTCATACTGTATTGGGGGTGGTGTACCTGGTGTCGAATGGTAGGAAATCTTTCTACGTCCTTTGTTGGAATTTATCCTTCGATTCTGAGGTATTCTTAGGGTTTCTTGGTGAAAATTTACCAGAACAGAGCCCTGATCTGACCTTGTAATGTGCCTTCATCTTAGAGGGTATGAACCACATGATAGGGTGGAACAAATGACCTCTCTGCTCATCATTCTTCCCAGATAGGAGAAGACAGAATTCCGCTATGCAAAACTGGAGGTAAAAATGCCCCCAACCCTGTGGGATATGGTTGCTCCCATTCTTCCATTGATGCACTATAGCCTATATTTTTTTGTCTTATGGGGGTATTTTGAGTTAAAAATTCCCCTAACCCTGTGAGCTGGGGCTGTTCGCATATTGTAGTAGTAGTCGCCGCTATTTCCACCTATTTGATTTCATGCTCTTCTGCATGGGTGTGAGATGAGTATGGAGTTGGATCTGCATTGGATTTATTATATTTCTAATACATGAGCACTACTTTCTAGTTTTCTTCCCTTAGGCAGGAATCATACTGGATATTCTTGATTTCCTAGCTCATAAGTTTTTCAATGGCTTGATCTTTTTGGGTCTGATGCTTTTGAGACTTACACCGGGCCAGTTTTTGTTGATATTCCATCTTTCCTGAGCAAGGATTTCATTTGATTGATACCTTTGGGTAATAACATTGCAAGATTTCATTTCTAATGAGGTCTATTGTACGGGATGTGGGGTAAATTGTAGAGCTCCATGTTATCCACATCCCTGAATATGAACTCCAAACGGGGCTTCTCCAATGAGGCAAAGAAAATTGTGCAGTGCGTGGAGGCAAGAAAGTTCAAGGTTTTTCTCTCACCATTCTAATCATGGAAACCGTTTAGATGGTAGGGCTTCTAGGTCAATTATATGGAGAAGATATCCTAATACATTGACGTGGTCTACATACCCTTTATAGGGAGAGAACTTTTCTTTTAGATAGTGAAGAGTTTTCCAGATATTGAGGTGAATATTATGCATACATTCCTAAGATAACTCCCTCAGTATGTCGAAGTGAGAAGTGTTCATGGGCCAATGCATCACTGGTATATTTTCCTTAGCTAGCTTTCTTCTCATGAGTAACATATCCCATTGTTGTTATTTTAGGGACTCATCTACTTGATATTCCTAACTTGACTACTTCTTAAAAAATTTGTTCCAAGAAGCTAGGCTACTGGGAGCCTCATTGATATGTGAACAGTGCGGGGTGGCTCAAAAGAAGAGTGTGGCCCGGAACCATCCTCTAGTTGAGAAATGATATCACTCGTCATAGACAGAGTGTATGATAAGTCTGACTCCATCTTTATAAGTGCCTCAGCATATAAGGTATTTCTCACATTTTTTTCAGTAAGGGTAGGGCCTTCTTACCAGTATGAATTTTGATTGTGGGGAGGAATTTTTCAATTGGTTCTATAATGGTGAGGTATATCATTGCAACTTGATTCCCGACTGCAAGGAATGTCCCTACGGTGTATACCCTGGGAAGGACCTTCAGGGTGGGCTACAGTGAGGGGAAGACCTTCTTTCTGCTTGATGTCACTAAGGGGAGTACCTTTTTACTACTTTATGTCACTGAGGGGAGTACCTTCTCGATGATTTCTATGATGGAGAGGACTACTATCACATCTTGATATCTGGTTGTAGAGAGAATTTATGTAGTGTACATCCTGGGGAGGGCCTTCAGGATGTATTTCAATGAGGTTAGGACCTTCTCATTTCTTGATGTTACTATGGGGAGGTCCTTTATAGCAAATACTATTGCATGGAGGGCCTTCTCAATGACTATAATCATGGTGAGGACTACCATCATGACTCGACGTCTGACTATAGGGAGATGCATATCTGCAGCATATACCCTGGGGAGGACCATCAGGGTGGATGATAGAAATGGGAGGACCTTCTTGTTGTCTTATATTTAGGTCAAGGGGAGGGCTACCATGACACTCATCATGGGATAGGCTCTCATGATCGATCATTACTAGCCCACGAATTAAGCCCTTGTGGGTGCTCTAGGGAGGACCATCAGAGCTGTTGGTAGAAACATTATGGGGAGGGACTTCACAACTATTACTGCCACTTCCATAATTTGGTAATGTACTGATAGGGTCTTGAACCTTTATTAATATATGTTAGAGGGTGTCAAGAACTCTAGCTTCCCGTAGAGAAGGATCATGTATGTGTTCTTCATTTTCTGGTTTCCTTTAGCGTATTTCATTTTTGGGTGCTCTCTTGAAGGTAACTAGGGCCATATACTATTGGTAATGACCTTCATATATAGGTACTTATCTTGTTGGTTCTTGTTATGTCGTCCGGGTATGCCGACGAACATCTTGAGTTTTGGTAAGGATATATTCTTACCCTAGAGCGGCCACCATATTGGACCAACATCCCCCAGTTGGAACGGGTATTTGTTACTGATCCAGTTGTCCATATATCATGGAATATCACCTTTGACCCTCCTGGACTAGAGAAGGGATGAATAACCACTCTGTAGTGACTAACCCATTTTTCGATCAAGTCATTCCATTCAAGGAAGTCGGATCATGGGTATGGTTCCTCTCCTTTTCCACCGATGCAATGATATCTTCGAATGTTTGGAGGATGTGGTCTGGAATTGATGTTTGATCTTCCATCATTTCCAAGATGTGTTGTGATACATCTTTTTTTGGAATGGGTATGAAGGTCCATTCTGATTAGAGAAAGAGTTTGTGCCAACTACATTCGTCCATAGATTGCTGGTATATACTGGAAGTACTCCTATTTTGAGACATAGTAATGAGTATACTTTTGGTTGTCTTCTCTGGTTTCCATCGTATTTGACTGGTGGGATTCATATTCAAGAGAAATAATTTTCATCTTCTCACTTGCCACTGTATTTTTCTCACGGGCTTTGTATGCATATTTTGGAATTTGACTCTACTCATATTTTCCTGTCTCCCTATTTTAATGGCGGGATTGATATGCATCATTAGGTATTTGTTCCTACCTGTAGCTGGTTTCTTCCCTATTTAGATTACAAGATTCTTGTACATCTGCAGATATCTACATCTTCCTATAATTTTTCACTCTGTCTACATGGCAGGACCAGTGAGCACTACCAGAAATGTGAACATTCTCGTATTGTGCCACCATATTTCCATGGTGGGCTTGAGTGGAGGGGGTAGTGTTGTATGTATTCCCATTGAATGTCACCGCATTTTTATGGTGGAGTTCCTCCTCAAGATTCAGGTTGATATCCTATTCCTAATTGTATGTTTTCCACCCTCGGAGGGTGTCCTGAGGGGTCCATGTCCTTTGGACATCAGTAGGTTCCCTCAACGTAAGATCCTCTTTAGGATGAGGATACTTGGTCGCCCAGTGTTGGCGGTGATGCTCTCTGGTAGGGGACCGTGAGTAGGACCCCTGTGAATCTAGGATTAAGTCTTCAGCATTGACTTCATCTTACACCATAATATTAGAGAGTTACTTGTTGTCACGGTCTAGGGACAAGCTTTTGAAATGGTTCGAGACGACCACCGGGGCCTCCTATTGGGGTGTCATCCACAACTGAGGAGGTTGGTGGTGATATTTTTCAGACTACAGGGCTTGTCTTGCGACCTCCACTGTGGGGAGAGTTCCATTTAGGTGGTACTCTTTAATTAGCGTGTTGGAAACCCAGCATTGAAGAAACTGGGTAGGTGAGGGGGTCCTGCTCTTCATCGGGGCCCCGGCCACCAACAGGATCACTGAGGCGCATGTCTTCACTAGTTTTCAGGATTCTATTTGGATTTAAGGTTGTTTTGTGGAAACCTACAATATATATATATATATATATATTACATATACAGACAACAAAACCCTGTCAAAATAGTATCTCTTAAACATATGAATATTGTACGATTTGGATTGGACCCCTTCCCCTTTTTTGTGAGGTGAAGGGGCTGGAGTGGGGTAAAACCACCACCTTGGTTAAGGATTCATATCGGGTTTACCATTTTTGTTTCGCCATTGAGGTTTCACATTTATAGGTTTGGGAAAAATGAAAAGAATGATCCAATGGGTGATGGTAATTCATCTGTTATTATTGAGACTTTCCCATCACCATCTTTGTTTTGACCCGATCCATGTTATTATCCTTTATAGGTAATTAGATTGACTTCATAGGGACTGGGTAGTTTATCTCTTATGCATTATGAAGGAGGTTACATAGTCAAATGATCCTAGTGGGAGATTTAATGGGGTTAATTTTTGGTGTAGTTAATCCTATTAGGATATGAATTCCTTGGATGGTCTTCAGCGGGTTTATTTGTGGAGCTAGAAATGCCCAATGGCCCTGGTATCCATGATTCATGGACCTTCTTTTCAAAGGCAGGCACTCGTTGTATGAAGATTTGGGAAATGACACTTAAGGACTCCATTGGTCGAGAGGATGGGAGGTCGGGCTCATCGCACCCTTTTGGGGAGAATTATTGCCTACTCCAGGACTCTCTTATAGATTTAAGTCTTGTTCATATGTTCATGAATCCATGGTTCATTTTCAAAGAGTGTATCAATGGGATACCCCTGGGTTGTAGGATCATCATGGATATAGAAAAAATTTATGCTATAGAGGCAATGCTGACTTAACCCATGCAATAAGGAACTCTAGATTTTATCATCATCTGGGAGGGAAAGAAGGTGATTTGATGTTGGGATTGGTCCCATAATATGGGATTCCTGCATATCCTTGGGAAAGGAATCAAATCCCACATAGTTCAGTTAGCTTGGTTCCTAACGCAGGGAGGAGGTCCATTTCACTACAAGAAATTTAAGCTATATCCATGGACCTATAGCCACAGTTTTATAGGTCCATGGCTATAGATTGTTTATGGCCACAATTGAATTATACAAGCATGGATAAAATGTTCCCTCTCTTTTTTTTCAAAACTCATCGGGCTTCTCCTCCCTCCTCCTCGATACTCTTTGCGCGTGATATTCTTTTTTTCAAAACTCTTTGGGCTTCTCCTCCCTCCCCCTTGATACTCTATGCACGTGAACCTCTGAACCCTCAACCTTCACAACAGCACCCTCCTCCCTGATACCCTCTGACCTTCACAGTGGCGCCCCCTCCTTGATACCCTCTGTGCGCGACCCTCCTTCCCTAATGGTGCCCATCACAACCTCTTATCTCCCCGATCCTCCTCCACTGACGGTGCCCCTCATGATAGTGCCCCTTGAGACAGTGATTATCGCGATGGTTCCCTTCACTTCCACCGAAAGAGGCAACCCCACCGTGAGATCTCATCTCGGGTCGTCCTCCCCTAACGCTGCCCCCAAATGCGGGACACCTCAACCCCCCCCCCCCCCCCCCCCCCCCTCGATGCTGCTCCTAGGTGGCCTACCCACCTCCTCCCCTCCCAGTGATACTACTCCTCCTTGTTATGAAAAATTATATGTTCATTATTTTTTTATCATTTATTCATAGCTATGTTGTATCAAATATATATGATTTTTTGACATTTCATGAAATTCCACCTTTAATATCTCTTGCACGACCAGTTAATCTTGGAAAGAGGTAGGTATTCTTGTGTATTTACTTTAATTAGAATGTCATTTTGTGCTTGGTGTTTTCTAAAACTTATTTTATCGAATTAAATCAACATTTAATAGATATAGTGGGTTTAAAAAGTTTTATAAATGTTTTTCTCTCTTAGAATAAAGGTTTTATAATGGTTTTATAAATTTTGATTAATTGGTTTAAATGAAAATCATTTGTGGGAATGCCTACATGGCTTGTTTTAAAATAATTTATACAAAAAAAGGTATTTGAACCCATTTGGGTATTCATATGATTTTCAAGGATTTTTTGAAATAGAATTAGTTTAATAGATTTTAAAATTAATTGAATGAAAAGGTATTTGGTTTCACAAATGATTTTAAGTGTGGTTTCACATATAATAGTTATAAATAAGGTGATAAATTTAGTTTTTAGATGGTTTAAATGACTTTTCATTCCTAGTTGGTTTCTGAAAAGGTATATTTTCACTTTATATAAGATATTTTTATAATGAGTATCAGACCATAAATTATTCCCCTTATTTTGATTACGCCTGATTTGAATGTTGGTCCTAGAGGAGGGATGTTGTATTCTATTTTTGATATGGATGCAGTGAAAGGGGTTATTTCTTGTGAGGGAGTTGGAGTTGGAGGTGAGATGAGATTTATTTAAAATAATTTTTTATCGATTCTTGAGATTCTTTTGATTTTCCACCTCTACTAGATTTTTTTTCATGGGAAATTAGGTAAACAATCGAAGTTATAGCGGCATGTGATGATATCTTAGTGTATGTTAGCTGGATAGTTCCCTAGGAGATTAGCACCCTTCCATGGGTCTATTTTATACGTGGAGATACCTGAAAGGGGAAGCTGAATGGGATGATTTGATTTCACATAGGGTCCCAATGAGTAATATTATGAACTAGGTCTAGTATCACCCATTATAGAGCCTAAGGAGTTTCCCATGATGTCTACATAGGGTCCCAATGAGTAATATTATGAACTAGGTCTAGTATCACCCATTATAGAGCCTAAGGAGTTTCCCATGATGTCTATAATTCATTGAATATTGATTAAAGGATCTCATCCCATGACTTATTTGTATCCCCACTATTACTTCAGTTATTTTTTATTATCAATTTCCCAGTTATATCTTGGTGCATGTTATGTTTCTATATTCCATTTCAGTCATGGTTTTGGTTTATATTCAAACTGAATTAAAAATAGTTTTGAAAGTATATTATTAAATAAAATAATAATGTTTCATTTAAAGGTGTGGTTTCGAGATATGGATTTGGAAAAAAATAGAAAAAGGATTATTTCCCTTTTAATGGATTTGAAAATCCCTTTTTCTTTAGTTTAAAAGCATTTCCTTTTAAAATGAAAATAGAAGTTGTTTTATAAAAGAAGTTATGGCATGTTACAGTTTTTCTTTACACCCTCTTGTGAAAAACCTATTCACTAATTATGTTTTAAACTATCATTAATAAAATTTATTTTCAAATGAATTAATCAAACTCCTTAGTGAAATTCTACTAGGCACAGTTTGGTTCACATCGTTCATACCCCAATGGGTTTATGAAAATTTCATATTTACTTTCAAGAGCCCAGTTTATGTTCTTTTACCTCGAATAATGTTTTAGTTGGTCTGATGATAGATGTTATAGGATGGTATAGGGGATTTTGGGTCATAAGGAGGTATTTAGTAGTGATCCAGGTTTGGTCATATTTTTGGGTGTTTATATATAATCCTTGTTGGCCCAGATATTTATTTTAGTTTATTATATACTTGGTATTATTATTATTACTTTATTATGTGATGATGTGATTTATGAACTTTTATTATTTCTAAAATATTATACTATGTTTGATTGTTTCATTTATATTGAAACTATTTATTTTGTGCATGATTGACTGATATATAGATGAGTCATGTTGGATTTATGGGTGGATTCCTTGATGTGGTTATTCATATTCAGAGGGTGAAACAATTACCAATGGTTATACTTTGATAACCTGACACTTATCACCATCCAATAATAATCAGAGACATTATTTGGGCCTTGTGGAGATCTGGGTTGGGTGACATGTCAGGTCAATCTGGGCCAATTCATTACAAAATGGTATTATAGGATCCTCTTATTATTTGGAGTGCATATTATTATAAAGAAGATATAATCATCCTCGAGACTCAATAGGTAGGTTATGATTAGTTTATTGATCACCACTTTTCATAACAAAACATGAGTTTCCATGGGTAGTTTTTATTTCAATCATTGATTTGGATTTTAGTTTTATTTATTTTGATAGTGATGATTATATCCCATTGAGTTATATCAGATACTTTGGGGATTTATTTAAGATTTGGGATGAAATTAGGAAGGAACCAAAGTATAATCATCATCTCACATGGTCTGAAAAAAATATATAGAGCCTATGCATGTGGTCTTAGAAATTTTTCAGATGCTATTATATTATTGATGTACATTTAGATAAACCATGTGACCAATTCATGCACAACTTTGCATCAATTTTGGATTTATTTTTTAAACCTATTTTGATTTCTAATGAATCCTATAGAAATTTTTTAGTGATTTTTTTGGTGTTATTGTAATGGATTTTTTATGTTGTGCCACATTATGGTTTTCTTATGTTTTCTGATTCAATTTTTTTTACAGAAGTACATTTATTGAACTTTTTTTATTCCAAAACTGGTTTTGGGGGCTTATTTGTAATGTATTTTGAATATAATGTATAATTTTTTCAAGAGTAGTAAGGTTTAAAAAGAAAATTTGAAATGATTTAAAATTAAAATACATTTCATTGAGTGTTTTAATTTAAAAACTTTTATTTGATTAATTTAAAAATGGGACTCATGGATGTTTTGGATTAAAAAAATGGTTTTATTATTTTTTTTGACATTCACGCGATGCTTTAAAAGTGTTTGATAACATTATATAATTTGGGAAATGATTTAAAAAAAATGGGATTTCATGAAATTTTTTGGTCTTATGATGAAATTGATGAGGTGTTTTGAAAATAGAGGAGAAATTTATGAATTTTGAGTGAGATTTTATTTTAAATAATTTCATGATTATGAAATCTGGTTTTAAATTTTTTTTAAAACTATATACTTGGGAATTTGTAATTTTACCCTATGAAATGGTTTTTTTAATTTTTAAGGAAGTTAGATTCTCTTCAATGTTCTTTTCTTTTTGAAATGAGTTGTCTTACTTCTTTTTAAAATGTGGGGATTTTTAAGAAAGATATTTTTACTGGCGTTGTGTTGGGGAGGGGGAGGGGGCGTAGTGAGGAGGGGCAGTGGAGGGTGCAATGGGCTGGCGGAGGGGTGTGTTAGGGATAATTGAGGGTGAAAGGGGGAGGGGTGGGGCAGGGGGTGCTGGTGAAGGGGGGTGGTGTTGGGGAAGGGGGTAGGGGTGTGTGCAGGGGAGGGGGGTTGGGGGTGTGCAGAGGGGGTGGTGCTGGGGAAGGGGGTAGGGGGTGTGCAGGGGTAGGGGGTGAAAGGTGGTGTGCAGGGGGAGGGGGAAGAGGGTGCAAGGGGGTGTTCTGTGGGGAGGGGTAGGGGGGGAGGGGTGTAGGTGGGGTTCAAGGGGTGGGAGGGGTGGGGGACGAGAGAGGGAGTGTCTAGGTGGGAGTAAGGTTATATAGGGTTGAAAACTTTTTATGAACTCAATATATCTTAATACAACACTTTATAATAGTGGGAAAAAATGGAATAAACGGATCCATTTGATCAAACTAACATCATTTTATCTATCTAATTATTATAGAAGAACAATAACCATGTGTCTGTGATCCCAGTTCAATTATCATGATGTTGTTACCATGCATTATAAGCCATGCCATTTAAACTATTCATCGAGCTATTAGTGGGATTTAACAGCCACAATATTTCAACCATGACCTCACCTTCCATGCAACACCATTGTGCAGAACACATAGGAACCACATGCACACACAATGAATTCCCACAATGGATGATATAATTTACCACACCTACCACTTGGCTTACTGACTATGATGGATACCTAACACAATTGATCATTACTTTTCATTATTCAAGGAAAACATTAGTGTCGTTAATTGTATTACATAAGAAAATGATGTTGAATTGCTTCAATGTTCTATCTCACACCTGATTTCTATTATTGTATAAGAATCACTAAAATGCATTCCCCATTAGCATCACATTTCACCATATCTCACCTATAAAAATGAGTTCCTCCATTATGTTATGTGTGGTAAGCTACTCAAGATAAGACACTCAAAGGCCAAAATCTGAGTCTCAAATAAATAGATTCATAAGTTGTATGTATTATAGAAATTTAAATGATGTTTACATAGTTTCACATGATGTGTGACCATGCCTGGAAACTTGGGAATGTCCTCATCTAGAATTGGCATGGTAATACTTGTAAAATTACATGGAATTTACATGTGGAACACGAAGTATATTATCTTCCCAGGGGTATGCTTGTGTACTCCAATCAATGCTTGTGTATTATCGCATATTCTTGTGCACTCTATTTACACAGATTATCTAGCCATGTACAAACACATGACATATCCCCTTTTTTAAAATTAATGTTTATCCATATGGTGTAATTAGTAAACATGTACCTCGTCTTAAATTGATTCTTACATTTGGTGATATTTTTTTCCATGAATTCAAATTTAAATTTTTTGTAACTTATGTTGCTTACTCATTTTTAATACAGTTTTATTGAAATAGGATATACCACAAATCTATGTTTTCAATATATTAAGTATAATAAATATTCCTGAAGGGTTTCGATCCTGCATACAAGGTGACAGGGTATGCTAACACTCGATTTTGGAGAAATACATTGTCATGAAAGATTGGAGCAATGGTATATTTTCAAGGAGTGGGTAATTTTATTTTGTTTCAGTTAATATTTTCATTTACTTGTATTAAATATGAGTTGTGCTTTATTTTTTAGATTGCATGACTCTTATTGAGAAGTGGGTGATTTATTTAATTTCAGTAGTGGATAGTTTTTTAGACCATTAGAACATTTTTTAGCAGTCGTGTTTTTTTATTGAGCAGTGGGTAATTTTTTAGAGCATTGTATTATCACCATGTAAATGCACGTGTGAGAGCCACTATAAGAGGGTATGTTCGAGTGGGGCTATCTGCAGGGGGGTTGTCCGGGGGGCTCTGCCTGGGGGGAGGGGGGATGTCTGTAGGGGGTGTCTGTAGAGGGGAGGTCTGTCTAGGGGGGAGTGGAGGGGGGATTTCCATGGGGGAAGGGGTGCTACCGGGGGGTCATGTTCAGGGGGGTATGTCCAGGGGGTCTGAAGGGGAGATGGTCTGTCTAGGGTATGTTCAGGGGGAGTGGAGGGGGGATTTGCATGGGGGAAAGCGTGCTGCAGGGGGTCCTATTTAGGGGGTCCTGTCCAGGGGGAGGTTGTCCACTGGTGTTGGTGTACTCAATATTAGTATTGAATATTCCTTCCCTGTACTTAACAATAGTACCACACTCATTAGAGGTACCTTTATAGGCTGATTGAATGATGGTAGAATTTCTTCCCCTAGCAGTATGAGGCTTTCCAATGGATTTTCACTCAGCCTTCTGTGTATTAGTGATCTGGATAAGTGTGTTGATAGTAGGATCTAAAATATCATCTAAAGATTATGGATCAACTATTCCCTCAATTATCCTCTCCTTATCCTTCCAAGATTGAACATATAAATAAGATTCCCCATCCTTCTTCCCATATTCACCTACATTAACCACTATTAAAGCAGTCTTCCCAGCCTTCCTAGATTCAACTAAGCTATTAGTATCACTACTAGCAGTACCACCATCCAACTCCATACTTTAATCATCCTCACTCCTTGTATCATACTTATTAAATCCATGAACATCACTTTTAAAAAAGTAATTGTATCTAGAGATAACCTTGGATTTTCCCTTAATAGAGTGGTTATTTTTAACTTCCTCTGATATTAAAATAAAGGTAGACTTCACATATTTATCCCACTTTTCATCCCTAATATAGGGAGTTTGAATAGGTTAATAAACATTCATAATTCCAAGGGAATTCTTCCCCTTACTGATATCATAACTCATAAAAAGTTTCTCTTGTAAGTCAACAAGGTCATCTCTTACACCCGATTAGAACTAAGACCAGGTTGAGAGGGTGACTCTTAGTGATGTTTATTATTGATGACCGAAAGTCATTTCTGGGATGGGAGATTTGGTTTTTATATTCATATAACCCCATGTATTTGGAAATCCAACCATAAAGGAAGTGGAATGGGAAACACACATAGAATAAAGTCTTTTGTTGTCTGATAGAGGTAATGAATTGTATATCTTCTCATGCATTGGGAATACTAGGTTTTTCCCCTAACTTATATCTAGAATATCTTCCATGATAAGGTCACTTGGCCACAACCTCATGTGTGCATACCAAATCAATATCGTCCACCTACAAATCATAATAGTAATACATACAGCTAACCTGACCATGGGATCTTTGAGCTTTATGTTTTATCCCCACAACTACTATCTGTTCTCCTCCAGTATTTTATAAAATGAGTTCTACATGACTTGTTAAATATCCTTCGGATAATGAAATAGCTTCCCTATATGTATGTCCATTGATTCATTCTAAAAATACCCAAAACATTCTGTGAAATGGATGTCCATCATCCGTATTTTTTTGTCACTCTCCCCTAGGACAAGCATTGTGACACCCATGTGATCATTGGAATCTCCTCCTTGTCATTGTAGGCTTCCTTATCCAGTTGGAGATCATTATACATCTCTCCCTAGATATATATTCTCATGAAGTGTTATATGTCCCATATACCATTGCTGACCTCCTAATGATATAGGATAAATTTGTTGGTCCTTGGTGTCCAATTTCTCAGCAACTCTGGAATGATGTCCTGATTACTGTAGACGTGGAATTTTTATCCCCATGTTGGATCATAGATCCCAACACACTATACATCCAACTAAAATTCATGACAGGACAAAATTACCCAGTATACCCTGGCCCCTCTCTTCTAAAAGTTTCTATAATGAAGTAGGTTCTAGTAATATGTCAGCAATCCTTGAATTTAAAAGTTGAAATATATTAGTTTAGAAATGAGGGGGTTTAGGGTTGGGGGGTTGTACAGGGAGTAGGGGTGCATGGGGGTCTATCCAGGAAGGGGGGTCCAGGAGGGAGAGGGTGTCCAGGGGGGACTGTCTAGGGGGAATGGGGGGCTTTCTAGGGGGTGTCTAGGAGGGATGGGGGTTGTCCAGGGGGTTCTGTTAGGGGGGGTTTGTCCAGTAAGGAGGGGGTGTCCAGTAGGGAGGGGTGCCCAGGAGTGGGGGGGACTGTCCAGGGGTTGGGGGACTGTCCAGGGGGTGTCCAGGAGGGATGGGGGGTTGTCCAGAGGGGGAGGGGTAGGGGGTTCTGTCAGGGAGGGGGTCTATCCAGGGGTGGGGTCTATACGAGGGTGTGTGCATGGGGGGTCTGTCCGGGGAGGGTGGGGGTGGGTGGGTGGGGTCTGTCCAGGAAAGAGGGGGTGTGGAGGGGGGTCTTATTGAATATTTCCTTTGGAAATCAGTAATTTACAATTTCATTTCTGATTATTTAGTGTTATCTAATGAGGAATAGAGTTATGGGAATATGACGTGGATTTTTATTCTTTTTAGGTACTTCAATGAGAATATCCAGCTCGAGTGAAAAATATAATAGGATGGTTGGCTCATTAAAAAGAATAAAACTGCATCATATCATTATAGGGGAGTACTTAATTTGGTTTTTACTTGTTTAGAACAATTCATTCATGTTTCCACTTATTGGAACTCTTTGTAAATTCTTGATTTTATGATGTTATGCTTGTTTAGTGCTTGTGCTTAAACTATTGAATACTTTTCATGTTGATGTTATTTAACTGAATCAGTTTATGATGGTTATTGAAAATATTCTTACTTATGGTAAAACATGATGAGTGTTGGGGGTGTTTTCCAGGGGGAGGGGGCTGTCTAGGAGGGGGCTTTCCAGGAGGGGGGGTTGTCCATGAGGGGGTGATGCCCATGGGGGTCTGTAGGGGGGTTTTCCATGAGGGGGTGTTGTTGTCCAAGGGAGGGGTGTCTAAGAGGGATGGGGGCTATCCAGGGGGAGGGGGTTGTCCTGGAGGGGGGATATCCATGAGGGGGTTGTCCAGGAGGGGTGTTCAGGAGGGAGGGGGATGTCCAGAAGGAGGGGGTGTTGTCCAGGGGGTGTCCGGGAGGGATGGGGGATGTCCAGGGGGTCTGCAGGGGGTTGTCCAATGGGGGGGGTGTTTTCCTAGGGGGAGGGGGATGTCCAAGAGGGAGAGGATATCCAGGAGGTAGGCTATCTGTGGGGGTTTCCAGGAGGGGTTTGTTGTCCATGGGGTGTCCAAGAGGGATGGGGGATATCTAGGGGTGCAATGGGGGTCTGTAAGGGGAGGGGGGCTATTCAGGGGGTGTCTAGGAGGGAGGGGGCTGTCCAGGGGGTGAAAGGGGGTCTGTAGGGGGATATGGGGGGTTGTCCAAGGTGTTTACAGTAGGGAGAGGTCTATCCAAGGGTGCAAGGGGAGTCTGCAGGTGTGTAGGGGGTGCAAGGGGGTCTGTAGGGGAGGGGGATGTACAGGAGGGAGGGGGTTATTCAGGGGGTGTCCAGGAGGGAGGGGGATATCCAGGGGGTGTCCAGGAGGGGGAGTGTTGTCCAGGGGGTGCAGTGTGATCTTCAGGGGGGTGTCTAGGAGGGGGTTGTCCAAGGGTGTTGTTCAAGAGGGAGGGGGTTTTCCAGGTATGTTGTCCGGGGGCAGTCCAGTAGTGGGGGGTGTTGTCCAGGGGAGTGTCCAAGAGGGATGGGAGGATATCCAGGGGTTAAAGGGGGTCTATAGGGGGAGGGGTATGGGGTTCTTTCTAGGGGTATGGGGGTCTGTCCAGGGAGGTGGGGGGTATGTCCAGGGGGGTTCTATCCAAGGGAGTTTTTTTGTATGAAATGGGAAGGTATATAGCCACAGTTTTAAACTGTGGCTACATACCTATAACCATGGTTTGAAACCGTTGCTAAAGCCCTGTAGCCACGGTTTCCAACCATGTCTATAGCCCATGTGTGGGTAAATATTTATCCATGGTTTCAGATTATGGCTATAGGTTTTTCCCTATAGCCACGCCAATACCATCAATGGTTCATTAAACTGTGGCTATAACCAATAGCCACAGTTTTTGAGCTTATATCAACGGTTCAAAACTGTGACTATAGCCTAAATTTCTAATAGTGTTTGTTGGGGGGATAATTGGGGCTGACCCATTTGGAAGGCCACCCCTTTTGAGATTGGGTCTTCAAGAAGGAATCATATGTATCCGGGTTTGAATAGGAATCAGAGTACTCGTAGTTCATTACAGGTTGGGGATTACACATAGAATCTACCCATTTGAGGGGACATGATTGAGTGAAACCTTTTAGAAGGGAACCCCTTTTGAGATCAGGCCTTCAAGAAGGTGTCCTACGTATCCTGGTTTGACCAGGAATCAGAGGTCTCAAAGTATAATATGGGTTTGTTTTTTGTATTTTTTAATCATCATAAGTATCTAAGCCCATGTGTGTCATACTCGGTGTGAGAAACAAGAGGATTTGAGAGATTCAACCAACCACACACCTTCTCTCCTGATGATGGGAGAGGGCAAGCCTATGGTTGAAGAAGTCTAGGAGATGGTGGGAGAGGGAACAGAGCAATGAACCTTTCAATTTGGGATGAAATTGGAGGTCATGTGGCTCAGATCTCAGAAGATTAGGGACTTACCTCAGTGGGAGTGCCCCAGAATGTGCTCTAGGAAAGGAGAGGAATTTTGCCTCTCATCAAAAATAAGAGCGAACATGATTCCTTTGACTGATCATTGTTCCTCATTGAATATAAAAGAAATTGATCACCCATAATCCCTATAATTAGGAGGTTCAAGTCAGAATACTAAGGTTTGAATTTAGTTTAACATGGGAATGTAGACTTACATAAATCCTGGGAGTCCAAACTATTGTGGAGAGAGCCTTTATGACTCTGCTTGCAATGGGTGTGTAGACTCAAAGGGAAATTCTAATGCACCTAATGAACTGATCATATGGGTTCGGTGGCTTTGGAGGAGGCTTTGACCTGATTCCATGGGACTGGTTCGCGAAGGAGCTATGGAGGACTATACGGTAATAGAGGGGCAAGATTGGAGCCAGAGGGAAGTACACCCAAATATTCCCCATTATGTGTACTGTTTTCTCATGCGAGATGGGGGAGATCTGCATACCGTAGTGGTATGTGGGTAGAGGGGTTTTCTATGTACCGAATTAGTACATGGTCTTAGGCATGGACCACCGTATACCAAAGTGGTACGCGGTCCTGGATGCGGTCTACCACGCTGCTTCGGATTCCATCTGCGTACTGATGCAATATGCAGCATGAGGTTCGATCCACATAGAAATGTACTATGTGGAGCACCGTATTGAAGGATGGTCCTAAAATATATCGTTCATAGGGAGTTCATTTGTGAGGAATTTTTGGTCCACGATGACAGTAATTAGGTTTGAGGGTTACTCGTTATTATTAAGTTCCTTATTTTTATGGTTTGTGGTTGGTTATACCTGTGGAAACGTGGTTCATGGTTTTAACTTCATCAATGATTCAAAATCGAAGTCGGTGTCCCCTCTAAATTCTTTCTTCCAATCTCTAGGGCCTACTCTGTGCTTTCTTCATTCATCTTATTCAACCTATCCTCATCTCTTTCCTCTTGCACTCCTTTTATAGAACACTAGGGAAATCATATCTATGGGTGTGTGGCACCATTTTTGGAAGTCCATGAAGATATATCTCAACCCATGGAAGACTTGCTCAACCAGGGTTTGTAGAGGATGTGGTTCTAAGGGAACTATTAACTACTCCTCATCGACAAACTACTCGGTTCCTGGGGATGTTATGTAGGGCATGCCTCCATCAAATTTTATCCAGTGAAAGTAGTTCATGGTGGATTCTATTCGTGGGTATAAATTCGCCACAAATAGATTAATTCATTGGCCAATGCCTCACATTCTAGCATGTCATAGGCCATACGAATACCGGTGGTCTGTGGTTTATTCCTTCCATGAACCTTTCCTAGTAATTGGTACATTGTCAGGCTATATTCCTTTGAGATATTTGATTTCTTCAAATTTCTTCTCAAATTTTTAACCCAACATGTATTTCTTTTCTTCTCCCAACTTTCAGGAGTATTTTCCTTCCCTTTTTTTAATTTTTGGGACCCTATAGTGATGTATAAAAAGTAAAATGATTTTTGTGTGGGGGTCATAACCCTTACAACCTGAAATTAGATATCAGGAGTCACAACCTAAATGACCCTGAATTTAAAATTTGGCAGTCATAACCCAAATATATGGAATGATTTTTTTTGGTAAAATCAAAACTAAATATTAGATTAAAAGTTAGATAGATTGACATAATTAGGGCATAATCAATCAAAACCTACTATATAAATTAATATAAGACTAATGAAACATATTAAATGGTCTTTGAGTAGTGTATCGTAATGTATTTTCAAAGAAGTAGTAGTATCCATAGACATTTTGGCTCCTTGAGAGATTTTCCAGTAGATGTAACAATGATCATGAAAAAATTCACTAATTTTCATAGTACTTAAAAGTTTCCATCGAAGGAATTCACCATAGTAATTTATATTGGTGTCTTTTAATCGGTTTTATTCCTTTGAATGAGTATAAAATTACTTTAAATAGGATTTGAGATAAAATATGTTTTCACTGAAATACTTTGTTGTGATTATTTTATATTCTCAACACCTCAAACATATTTTTAAAGGAGTTTGGAATTATTCTAATAATTCCAAAAAAATATTTGATTTGTTTCTGTGATGCTTTTAAGAGTTTGGAGAATCTGTGGAGATAGAAAAACCTTTTTCAAATCTAACTATATAATCTGAATTTTGGAGTTCATGAAAAAAATTATTTAGTCCTCAGTGTAAGGAGTTTCCTACTATGATCGTAAATATTCTATCAAATGAAATATTTCAAGAATAAAACATAAGACATTGATACAATTGTAAGTATTATAGTTATATAATATAACTCAATAGATTTTAATTCTTTTACAAATATGTAACTTCATTGTAAGACTTTGAATTTATTATATCATAATGTGTGGTTGGATGGTATATCATGAAATCGATTGAATTACCATGCCATCAAAATGTGAATTCACTTAGTGTATGGTGAGGTAACTTGGGCCTAAGTTGTGGTCACTTTCTTATAATGTGTGCTCACTTGAATATATGGTGTGTTCAATTGAGTATAAGGTGAGGTGACTTGAGTATAAGGGGTGGTCACTTGAGTTATTCATATAATAGGTTGAAAAAATTATCATGTGTTAGGTTCAAAAATCATTAGGAGGTAGGATCAAAATCATCATGGAAAAAATTATAAAAAATAATGACCTTTTGAGTAAGTGTAATATTCAAAAATACAAAATATAAATAAAAAACACCCAACACATTTTTCCATAATTTTCTCCTAGACTCTCCAAAAGATCAAAAAAAGACCCAAAATACCCACAACATCAAAAACAGATCAAATTTAAATTAAGTTAAAATAAATAGTGACTTTTCATTGTGATATATGTTTAATTATTTCCACAATTTCTTATACCAGATAATCCATGGGGACCCTACTTTGGAAGAAACTACCTAGTTGAATGATTGAGGTCTTGACATGTGTATTCTTTGGAAAGAATCTAAAACATAGTATTAATTTAAAGAGGATTTAAACTACCCATATTATCACATGTATTCCCTTTAAATGAATTCCTACTTTTTAATATTTATTTTGGAATATTATACCTTCCACAAAATCATTGTTCAAAACCATGTTGTTGTGAAACTCTTTACACAACTCATAGATTTTGTTACTAACCCAAGAAAAATCTAATTATATTCATACATATTCAAATTCATCTAATAAATAAGGTAATGTTCCCCCATGTTTTTTAAACTATATTTTTATGTTTGGATTTTGAATTCATTAACAATGGAATACAATCATTAGGATGTAATAATGATGCTTCAAATTGTGTATCGAGATCGATATTATGAGAGGTTGGATAATACTAAGAAATTTGTTGTTTCTTATTCTATGAATCTCTTATAAATTTCAAAAAAAATCATTAGATCATGCATAGTAATAGTATCTATTACCTATGCTGTGAAAGATGTCAATTAACACCATTCATTGACATGAAAATATATATGTATCAGGGGTTCTGCATCTATATTTATGATAGGCTCTCCATCATCCTACAGTATATTTTAAAGACACCTAGTTGGGTGCTCTATAATTTATCACTATCTAGGGATGTGGTATGTATTGTGCAGCTTGGATTGGTCCCATAGGAGGATATTCCTATGTATCCCCACAAAGGTAATTAGAACCCATGCAGTTTGATCCACTTAACAGGGCATGTCATACCTTTTTAGGTCATGAGACAAGGACCAATGTGGTGCATTTTAAGTTCATTTGTCCATGAACAAATGAAGTGTATTTTAACTCCATGCATCTAATACTAAATGATGTGCCTTTTATGGTTATTCAGATCAAACCACAACATCTTATATTGTATGTTTATACAAAAAAGACTAATCCCAAGTAGTTTAAGTCTTACAGAATGGACTAATATATGAATGAGACCTAAAAATTGTTTATGTGGTATTATTTATGAGAAGCCTCAAAGGAGTAAGGATATATTTAGGGATTACACTAGGATGGAGGCCTATAGTATTTTTTGATGATTTATTGGGCACAGGGATGGGATTATCAATGAAGATGTGGTCATGGATTACACAAAATAGAAGGCTTATATATGTTATCATATCGGTTTTTAACTAGATAAGGAAGAATTATTAGACCCATAGGTGATATAAACCAATGATAGAGAGTCTATATTTATGGAAAATTGTAAACCTTTTCTTTTATCAAGCTCATTGATTGGATATAATTAGTCTAACCGAATGTTTGAATATTATGGTGATTGGTATAGAGAATCCAAGTTTTGTGTGTTGTGAAAAGGGATATTCCAATGGTTTCCTAAGGGTATGGGTCCACATTATCATGGAAATACATGATTTCTTGTAAACTAAGGACCCCGTCAGTTAGGGATAAAAATAATTGATGAATCTTCTACAATGTACATAATTCCTATTATAAAAGTAATACATGATCTAATTAAAACACACATGTGTGTATACTAACCCAGTATGTAAGCCAGGTGGTTTTGGGGGATACCTTTATGGAATAGTATTTTTAGGGATTTGACCTAGGTGGAAGGAATCTAATAATTTTATTTGGTTAATTGACTTATCCCAAGTGGGTGACATGGGGGAATAGGGACCATTAAGGAGTCCCACATGTCCATAAAATTGACCTTTCATGAAGTGGATAACTATTGATGAAATAATTCATGGTGATATACCATTGGAAATAGATTAATATGTGATTTTTAAAGAATGTATTTTATATAATATTGAGGTTTTATGAGAGTTGGTGGGTCCACTGAAGTTATGGGTGTTTAAGATAGGCCATATTATAATATTTAAATTGTGGATTTTCTTATATGAATGAAATTCATGAGGATCCTATACAAAGTAATTTTACACATTCAGTTCCATAAAGATTCTATTTGGAGGAGGCATCACTATAATGAATTTATATGACTTCCTTCCCCATCTTCTAGGCTTGTAGTAGGGACATACTAGAGGTAAATTATTTGAAACCTTACATAAAGGAGGAGTTCTTAAATTATGTTATATTTCTCAAAATTCAGGATATGGAAAATTATACATCCCCTAAAATGTGTGTCAGGGTGTTATTTATAGGAAAATTACATAACCACTCATTTCATGACTTATGGAGCCATTACTTTATAGTATAAAAGTTCACATCTATATGGGTATTTCACCTGGATGTCAAAAATGATTCTCGAGTGTAATAAATTCATGTGGTTGTAAGGGATAAAAGACTCAACACTATAAATGGTGGTGGACTATAAGGGTTGTACATGGATATAAGGAATTAATTTCTTAAAACTATAAATAAATTTGTACCTTAGAAAATTCCTGGAGCAATAAAGGTTCTCGGACACACTACCAAAAATGACTCACCCATCACATAGGAGCCCCATTGCCATAGAGGAGTTCATAGTTCCTCTATAAATGGTGATATATTCACATGATTTTTACATTTTACATATAGTTTCTTCACTTACCATAATATTCTATATTCTAAAATGAATCCCAACTTAAAACAACCATGAATTTTGACCTAAAAGTCCATTTTTACTCCATGTTTTTTATAATTGAATATTTTGAAATAAACTATGTCATATCTATATTGTCTAACTAGTGTTTTAAAAGGGCAAAAATTTCCATAAGAACCACGAAAATGTGTTTTAAGATTAAAAAATCATTTCATTAGTAATGTAATAAATACATGGTCTAATCCTGGTAGGAGGTTCTCACCACCATGTCACTAGATTAGGAAATATTTTTGAGAAATATTCATCCCTGGATGAGTGAGAAATCATTTGACACATGGAGATCCCGTTTTCTTCTTCTTCATGCATGTAAATAGTAATCTAAAAAACACAACTTTTATTAAATGACTGATGACCTCATCATGGATTCCAGGTTGATGTTTTTAGCACCACATTTCTAGCGATAAAAAATTCCCCCCACCCCTAAAAATTGGATGTATTTGAAAAAAAAAATATATGATTTTAAGGTAAAATTGATCACTTCTCTCCATTATTTTAAAAATAGGTAGGTTCTTGGGGATGGCTCTATAGTAATATTTCAATGATGTATTTCAAAACCTAAGGATACTTGCTTCGAAGAGGAGGATCTCAACTCAAGGTTATTGTATCATTACAGACACCCATAAACTATCCAATAATGAAATATATAATTAGATTATAATAGGAATGATATATCATTCATTTGAATTATTTGAAAAAAAATGTGATCTCTTCCACTCTAAACATTTATTGGCTTCTAATGACTTGTGATAATAGAAAAATAGTAACAATTTTGTAATTAAATATACCTAAAAAATAAATATATGTGGGTATGATAACTTGTAATCTAAAAATACTCAATTAGAATGATGAATAGTGGGTCAATAATTCATTTTTAATGCACATGTTCCCAAATAAATATAGTAAATATAGATATTTAGTGTATATATACCATCACTACAAGAATAGGTGAACCTATTAGAAAAAAGACAGTGAATTTTGATTCCTTTTTTGAATTTTGATCTTGTATTCATATAGGTAAGTTAGATAGACAACACATTTACCTTTACTATAATCCAAGGTTATTCTATTCATATACGAGGGCATGAATGACTCAACATAATCAAAATCATGAAGGTTGTTTTCATGGAAGAATCAATGAAGTATCCTGAAATAATATCTTCATCCATCCTAAATAGGTCATCTAAAATAATATTTATGTGAAAAAAATTCATATGATCTAAATATTTCCTAGATCAATAGACCGAATGAGTCTGTATTGACATTTTTCAAGGAAAAATATAGGCCCCTACAAGATTTATGTATTTTCATTTTAGCCTTAAAGTTTTCTTAATCCATGATATGGTAAGTATTAGAGGGAATGAAAATGTATTTTACTTAGTAAATCCTTTTTTGAGACTTTAACCTGACAATATTTGTGCCATTTTTAATTTCAAACACTCAAAAATTTTCCTAGGATATGCAAGGTACAAGTCTAGAGAGTAGACAATAAACTTTTTTCTAGGATTCCACCTATGGGATTTAATCCATTTGAGTATCATGTCTCATTACTTTCAAGTTTTATGTTCTTTCAATTCTAACCAATGAGGGATATTTTTTAAGGTCAAATAACATTAACTAAAATCATATGATTTTTAAGTTCATACAACTTTGACCAAAATTTTTGGTAGAATGTAAAGAAAAAATGTGAGGTAAACCCAATGGGAATGAGTTGTGAACCGCATAGTAGTATAGATAGACTCAAGGTGTAGTACACATAGTTTAATGTCATAGTTATTTGAAAAATGAGTGAGTGTGATAACCTAAGTGGATGTTTCAAGATATAAGATTATTATAATACCTTTGAACATGGGAAGAAAATAATGTAAATCATAATTTTAGTTTTTTGAATTGGGTGATAATGAAATAAAAAAGGCCTTCTTAGGATAATAATTAACCATAATCAAATAAAATATTCCACTATAACACTATTTAGGGATCATGGATTTTCTTATCAGGATTAAAACATGCCTATGGTGGGTTAAGGGTGGAATAGCTACATGGAATTTGTATTATTACTAAGAATATGGGTTTTTTTGAATCATGTGTTCCATTATCAATAGTTTTCAAAGGGTTGTAGTGATTGAAATACCAAAAGTACAAAGTATGGTATATGTGAAGAGGATATTAAAAGGTAATTCGAAAAATCTAGTTTAAGATTATCCAAAATTAAGCCAATATGGAATGAAAAGGGAAGGGAAAGTGGATGAGAATTTATGACTAGGTCTAAGAAAGTTGGTTTGAACATCCTTAAATATCCTATAATAATAAGAATCGAGTCACATGTAGGTTTTGAAATAAAACCTAACATAAAGTCAAATATAACATGAACCAATGTATGAGGAAACCATAAGGTGAGAGGGGTATTTGGTTAGAATATAATATATATATATAGTCTCAAGATATGTTATTTGGACATCACTACATATTCTAAAAATTTAGGAATCAATACACAAATAGTAATAACATATGATATGGAAAATTCTCATCCTAGCATAGGATTAATGAAGAAAAAATCAACATGATTGAGTGAAGTTTACAGTGCTAGAATGGTATGGGAAATGGGATGGAAATAGAATGTGTAGCTGGGTCCAAGATAAGTGATTTGAACATCAGTATATATAATAAAATAAAATTAATCAATATACTTTTGGTTCTTTAAAACTCCACATGAAAGGAGAAAAGGATTACATGAAATTTATAAGGGTAAAATAAACCTAGATAAGATTTTTTAGAAAAAATTATAGGGACACCAAGCCACATAGGAGGGCTATGGTATGAATAGAAAAACTCTTTATGCATACCATCGCTCCACATGGAATCCCACAAACAAAATTGTTTTTGAGATGTGGTGGTGTTTATTGGTTCCCATGAATGACATTAGATCATTTGCGAGGCCATATGGTGATTCCCATTACACTAAAATGAAAATCCCCTAAAAACTATAAATAATTTGTGGGTATGGATTTTTTCTTCCATCCCCCATAAATGAAGAAGTTGTTTGTGGGTGTCGATGGTTTTTTCCATTCCTTGTGAACAAAATCCTTGCTTCCCACCATGGAAAATCGTCTATCTCAGTATTTGATTTCTCTACTCCTATATAAAATAACCAAAGGGGATCCGGGAAAATGAGAGAAAAATGGATGAAATAGGTAAGAAAGTGTGATATCTATTGATTTTGAGAAGGTAAACCTACCGCATAACATTAAGGTAGAAAAAAAAATCACCCAGGCATCCGTAGACCCAAAACCCTTCATGGATACCATTCCTAGAAGAACAATTGGATGGCCTCTTTGCAGCCCATTACCTCATGTAGTAAAAATCTACATAGAGGCATCCCTTCCCTTTGTAGGAAGAAGCTACATGGGAGGAACTTAGGCCCGTGTATAAAATTTCTATGTGGATGGATCTTGGGCCCATGTAGAAAATCACTACATGGATGAAACTTTGACCCACGCAGAAAAGTGCTATATAGGTGATACCCACATCCACATAAAGAATCATTACGTAGAGGGAACCCCATACTACATAGTAACATGCTATGATGAATGGGGCCTCCTAGGTTATTCCTTCTTTCCATTCTCATTTCTTGCCTCTAACATAGAATTTGGCCCCACTTTGGCCACACCATGAACCATTCCAGTGGTATTAGGGGCCTCTTCTAAATCCACTTGATGTGTATGATCAAATCATTGGATACATCAGCGTGTCCTATCGAGCATACATATCCTTGGTAAGTAGGTTCCTATTGGTATCCTTCTTAATAAGGGGGCCCTTGGAATGCTCTCGAGCATACATTCTCGTGGTAAAGAGGGTCCCAACCTTGGATGTACTCACATGGACCTTCCCATTCTATGTGGTGAGGGAGAGGATTGAAATTTATTTTCCATTTGAGGGTTAATGGCGTATTGTTTTATCTAGAACCAAGAGATGAAAAACACTTCTGTAGTAATCTCCTAGCCTTTGTTATAGGAGGTTTCACTCTTTCTCCTCTTCACTTGTCAGTTCATAGCTACCAGTCGATGTGACTCTCTTAGTTCACAAAACAAGTAAGGATATGTGCACCCCTACACCCTTTCACTCTCCCTTTAGGATGAGGATATGAAAATAATAGAGGATATGGGTATCAGATCCCTCTCTCTTTCCATCTTCCTTTGGGTCCAGACCTCATCCACCAGTGGACAAGTGATACGGTTTGGTTTCTAGATCTACCACTTCCTCTTGTTTCTCACACCGAGCGTGACTCATATGGGATTACGAGTTACAAGTGATCATGAAATCCACAAGATCCCTAGCATATAAGCCTTCTATTTTGTATAAGTCCCAATTATACTCATTCAAATATGAATCTTTCTTAGTCTAAGCCCCAACTAAACCTCCAAATAGCCATGAGTTGAGACTTTCCTCATAGTTCCAAAAACATGGGGATTCTATTCGATATAAGATTGAACCATGTTATATGCACCTCATAGGGCCATATTACCTTTGAAAAAACCCTTCAAAGGGACATATTCTCAATGAAACAATCACTTAGGCCTCCTCCATAGGTGTAAGCCCAAACCCATTTCAAACTATGTGGGATTTAATTCCTGACTAACTAGGATACATAGGAATGCTCCCTATGGTCCAAACCCAACACCAAAATTTACCCAAATATTCTATATGCTACATCACTGGTAGGTTCATATCCAACCCTGAGGGTCATATTCATTCTGGATCCCTTTCTATCACAATCCTTATCGAGACATATTTTCGATAAGATAGTGTCCCCACCTGGGAGGCCACATCTCTTCCAATCACTTCATGCCACTTTGGCATAATTCCCACACCAGACTTTGACTAGGAACCTTCCACTTGGGAATCCTTGTCGAATGATGTTAAATTACATCATTTGGTCCTTATTACATGAACTTAAAGGTACTATGTGTCTCGTTAAGTGGCACAAAACTATGTGGTTTCTTATTCCTTTAATAATGATGCATAGGAATCCCATATGATGGGTTAAATCCCAGCATAAAAACAACTTTCATTTCCATGGATGAGGAAAAACTCCAGAGTTCCCCACTGCGTGGCTTAAAACCAACATAAAAATAATTAATGTCATAAGGATATCTAGTCCACAAGTATCATTAATGGAGAAATTTGGATACATACAGATCCCTAAATTTATGAAGAAAATTGGATACATAAAGATTATTCCAAATTCTTGTATGATAATAATTGATTGTTAATTCAAGGGAGACCCACATCATACATGGTATTGAACAAAGGATTTGTGAAATGTTTTAAATAAAATATATAAGAGAGTCCTAAAATATGAAATAATTTCCCCCAAAAAGGGTGTGATGAGTCCAACCTCCCATCCTTTCTAATAATGTGAGTTCTTAAGTGTCTCTATCCAAGTTCTTCAACAAACACCTACCTTTAGAAACCAAGCACATGAGTCATCAAAAATACAAGAACCATTGGGTATTTCAAGTTAAACAGACAACTTAGTGGAAGCTGTTCGAAGAAAATGGTTATCCTAAAGTGAATGATTGTGCAATATTCAAACCCCCCCCCCCCACAATCTTTTATACCAAAAAATATCCATGATTATTTTTTCAAAAATAAAATGGTGAACTTGACGTGAATCCTTAACAAATATGGTAGTTACACCCATGTTTTAGGCCCCTTTTTCACCTAAAATGAAAAAGGGATAAAAAAAACTTATTATTAATGGGTTCATTTATAGATATTCTACTTTGATTAGGTTTTATTTATTATTTTTGTTACATATTTTGAAGGAACTTTTCACCAAAACTCTCTTTATTCCAAATGGTGTCTCATCAGTTCACGTATATGTGCGCATTAGCCACTGCATAATATGGGTCCTCAACCAAAAAGATGACTCCATCACCTTCCCAACGTCTTCAATGCTCAGTTTCAAATATATTAGTCTAGGTTTACCACAAAAATGGTACTATCCCAACCCTAGAGGTAGATTGATAGGACCTCCAGCTTATGAAGCCCCACCAAACATCTACTCAACTATGGTTGGTGGTCCAAACTAAGTGGCATAGATAGCCATCTCAAATAAATTCAAGATCCTATCCTCAGAACGTGATAATGGGTTCCTCTCTTATTTTAGGGAGTCTGATCAAGAGGTTACTAGTTATGTTATCCCAATGACATGAGGGTCATACCCACAAAATTCTTCTAGAAATCATCACCACCAATTCCTCATGGATCGAAATCCTCAACATGGAGAATTTGCCACCTTGTGGGCCCCATAAAAAGTCCTTTGGACCCAGACCCCTAGGGAAGCCTATAAAGGGTGATGGTTGAACAAAATAGAACAATCAGTCACTCTTTTTCCTACTAAAGAAGTTTTTGAATCACATATGGTAGTAGAAAATGACTAGATACAAATCCCTGCTCGTGTATATCAAGCTCGTAAGCTCAATAAAGTGGTAAACTACAAGAAGATACAAATACATTGTCACACATATCAATTGTTTCAGTCAAATATGATGGAAAACAATGAGTATATACAAATCCTTGCTCGAAAATACTAAGACATTTGGTCAAATACATCAGAAAACCATGAGCAGATGCAAATCTCTACTCACACACATCAAGTATGTCAACCAAATATGGTGGAAAACAACAAGATGGTTCAATTCCATGCCCGTATATATGAATCCTATTAGTCAAATACAGAAAAAAAAAATCACAAGTAGATGAGAATATATGCTCACACATATGAAGCTCGTCAGTCATATATGGAGGTAAATAATGAGAAGATGTAATTCCCTTCTCACACATATGAATCCCATCGGCCAAATATAGTGGAAAACAATTAGAAGATGAAAATATCTACTTTCACATATCAATACCTCCAGTCAAATATGGAATAAAATGGATGACCTAGTCAACATACCTCACCTATGAACCAGGGGAAGACTCATATTCTTTCTCGAACACCAAAATGGTATACATACTCGTTCTCACTAATTATGTTTCTCTACACGTCCTAAAAATGCCAAAAGGCTAGATATAAATTCTTGACCACATCCTGCAAACTTTCCATGACCCCTCCTTCTCATGAAGGGTGACTCACCCACAAAATGGCAGGATCACTCAGGAGTATAAATAAGTTCTTTTTTTAGTCTAGGAGGTTTGTTGACAAAATTACTTGATAAATGGATAACCAGATTAGGAACAAATCCCCATTATAATTGGAAATTACCAGCCCATGTTGGGGGCCTCTCCAAGGTAGACATATATCCTTAATGAAATTCCATAAACTCATCGATATACACTAAAATCAACACAGGAATCATCTAAAACCACTCCCATGTATGAGAACCACCATTCACAATGCACTATTCCAGCTTCCTATGGGTGATCATCGAAAAAGAAATCCCACCTAGGGTGGTTCAAAATATCATAGAAAACTTATAACCCTATTCTGATAAATTATATATTTATTGAGGCCATAAAACATTTATTAATGGTGTCCCATGATTCAATCAATTCACTAACAAATTAAGGAAGTGTAAGTATCAATCATGAAGGTTCTCCCCGCATCACAGCTACCATCCATTCTAAAGGTCCTCCCTAGAATGATTACCATGAAACATTTCCTTGTGGGTACAATCTGATCGATCATGAGAGTTCATCTCCTGATGAGCACCATAGAAACCCTCTTTATGGATAGAATAAAAATCAAAAGGAAGTTCCTCCCCTTACCAGATCAAATATGAGAATTCTATCATTTTCTGATTCACTTGGGAAGATGGGTCCAATTATGCCTAGCACCCTATCCATGATAGGTGACATTCATTATCAATCGAAAGATGGTTTGAGGAAACGAACATCCTCCAAAACACCTTTGGAATGTTTCTATTCCAACTATACCTCTACTAGCCCCACTATTTGTGACAAAAATAACAAGAAGTTCCCATGTCAGGCTGACAAAGTAGAGAAATATATGGTAGAAGAACAAGAAAATATGAGAAGAAAACTTAAAAGGGATGATATACCCATAATGTTTGTCCCTAATCCACTTCTCATTTAAATTTTCCATAGATATTGTTATAAGAGTGTGTACACAACATCCTCTTTAATATCTAGAAAACTCTCTTCCACCTGAAGGTTAAGTTCATTCCTTACATCAGATATGAAGACCATGTTAAAGTATTGGGAGAGATTCATTATCAAATCAACTCGGAATCCCTTCCATCAGCATGGAAGTTATGATTAAATAATCAGTAGAAGGATAATTAATTGGAATAAATCAATTCATTACATGAATTATGTCGTCTAATTGTCGATGCATCACCCAATGTTCATATCTGAGGATGGGGTGAACATAGAGATTTTTATTTCACCTCATGCCCATTTAGAAAAATACACTAGAGGTGACATCTTGTAATTTTATTACTCTATGTTGGATACCAAAAAATAACACTAATCATGAAAAATGGGGCACTCAGTAAGAATCGGCAATGAATGAGTCTCACAAGAGTTAGAATCGAAAAGATCAGACCATCAAGAACCTCATGAATCAAGAAACTTATAATATTAAATAGGATTCTTACTTAAGGGAATCCAATCAACATGCACAATTGATATCCTCAGAAGCAATAGATTCATGTATAGAACATACATTTCACCCGGATCATGATTGAATTAGGATGTACAAGATTGAAAGAGAAATAGTATTTGCAGCAATCACCATGATATGGGATCATCCTCAGCCTATAGGGATGGGTCATTTTTACCAAAAAATACCCCTTAAAAGTTAAAAAATTTAACCTGAGTCATGATAATAGTGGAACGAGAGAAAACCCAACCCACATAGATGGGGTAATTTTTACATCAACCTAATCTTCAATATAAATCATAATTTTCCCAATTGGGGGGGAACTATGAAATGAGGTCTCCTAGTTTGACCCATCTCATGACCCATTTACCTCATAAATGACACATACAACATGGTTTTGTGGTATTTACCTCTAGGAAAATCTTTACCAAAAGTCTCAAAGTGCATCATAGAAAGGGAGGAATAGGTCAAGAAAGGGGCACCAATGACCCTCCTGTCATTCGATGGTCAATACAAAACCAATAATTTATTATGAATTAGTGAAAATCATGGGTTTCAATCCTACCAATGACACTGATAAAAAAACTAACACGGATAATCATGGAGAGGGAAGATCTACTCAAAATAAGATCCACACTAAGGTAAATGATGGAGGTGTTCTTACTTAGAACCAAAGGGTAGATCTGTATCTAAATATTCCATCAACCATTATATCACTGACATATTAGTGAACCTCCACCAAAGAAAAGGGTAAATGAAAGGTTACATAAACCCTCCTCCTAAAGAGTTTGAATCCCTCACACTCGAAGAATGATATTCTCGGCAGGAGGAAGAGGTGAATGATTTGAGAAGATTCATTGTCAAGATATTGTAAGGAATAAATCCTATCGAATATGTTCCATAGACATATCTTGAACCCATACTTCCAATTGGTGTACCCCAAAAATGAGGGTTCACCCCGGTAACTGAAGTAGATCCATGACATCCACTCAACCCTATGCTCAGGCCATAAGTATGATTAGACCCGATCATGGATGGATATAAAGAATTCCCTTCACTATGGAAATAAACAAAATTGATTAAAAAAACCCTCAAAAGATATCCCATGTTGGATGTAATCCAAAGATATTGGTAGAACCAATGCATCAGGACCTACCTATTATTGCCTATGTTCAAGATCCAATTCAACCAAATGTTCATCAAGGTCTTATCAACACCATTGAATCATTTTCAGATCAATTATAAGCTATGGAGGAGATTTGGGCACTAATACAGCTAGGACATAAGCCTTTACCTGAATGGGTGTCGGATATCCTACCCCCACAAAATTTTAGGAGTCCTATGTTTCCAATATTCAATGTCCCATGAGACCTAGAATAGCATCTTCCACACTTTGTGTCCCATTGTGATCCCATTATGGGAACCCCTACAAAAAAATAAGTCGTGAAATTTATATGATTTATGAAAACCATTTAGGGTTCATTATTTTTATGGTACACTAGTTTCCTTGCTCAGTCAATCAAGGGATGGGATGACCTCCACCTGAAGTTTCTCTTCTAATTCATCTCAATGCTATAAAAGACAACAATACATGACCTATCCAACTATAAACAATGGTAGAATGAGAGGGTCTTGTATTTCATTTATATATAGAAAGGACCAACCTACTATTTGAGCCTATAGCTTCCAAAATAAGATTTTATTTCTATCTGTATATAAAATCTTTGCGATGAGTTGTGAACACCGCTCATCCTGATAATATACACTAGTAGGTTTTGGGATCTCACTACAATATCTCAAATAATGTAAGGTTATATATAGTGAAATAAAATCAATTATTGAATTAATCCATTATTTATAGGTATAATAATTGGAAATGCAGAGGCTTCATCCATCACACTCAAGCCAGCCTCTGCGCTAACTCCATCTCCAAAGCCTGCACCATATTATGTGACACCGCCCATGCATCAACAGTAACCCCTACATCACTAAGAAGTGTAGTGGGGACCCATTAAAAACCAATTTGAGGATATAAGGAATAAATTTTACTCATTATGATATAAGAAAGTCTACAATTACTTCATAGAATCCTCGGGCAATTATCAACTCCACCAGTGATAGCCCAAGAGGCCCGACCAGATGGGTCCTGATGATTGGATAAATTATTTCCTATTTTATTAAACATTGGGGAACATTATTCAATAATTATTCATATTCAAATAAATCATGTAATAAATCTTATACTCTGGGTAGGTGAATATAGGGAAACCACTAGCATAGGTAGCATATGTTTATACTACTTACCCTAAGGAAAGAGGTGGATGGAAATAGGTTTATAGTAAAGGCACACAGAATTTTGGTGATTGGATGACTCAAAAGAAAATAAATTTAACTCATTCCATCCTCCAAGCATATTTTATTTAACCAAATATGACCTTGGTCACTTCCACTATGACACAACCAATTCCATTGTCACCACAGTCCACCAAAATCCAATATTTCAAGAAATGATTAGGTCGGAAGGGAGGAAAGTAAAAATAGGAAGATTAACTTGTGATAAATCTAAAATTGGATTTGAATCTCTTGAACTTTATAACTCTGGTATCAAATCAATGGGTGTTTCCCTACCAAACTATACCACCATAAATGATCAACCAGATGAAATACTCATTGGATGGGGAGTTAATCTTAGGTTCTATAATTTCACTAATTTAATGGATATATTATCCAATAAGGATTATTTTTATAAGGTTTAGTTCCTCATACCTGATTGGGGAAATGGAGGAAGATGTCGCAGGAGCCGAGGGTACAGGGGAATACGTAGTTGTGGTAGAAGCCATAATTCTCGCCACATCCCTACCCAAACTATCAATGTTAGGGAAACTCATTGAAGGGACCTCAAATGAGTCCAAAATGAGAATGGAGACCCCCCTACACATTGAAAAAATCAACATGACCCGATCATCCTAGAGCTTCAATCAGAAGATTAATAGGTACCTCGTCACCCTCGATGGGTAGGTAGGCCGGTTCGGTCAAAGCCACCAAGAACAGGGGCACCATGAAGTACTATTTTGAGGTTCGATTCATATACATCTAGTGATCTAGTACCTAAAGATTATATGAAATAGAATCCCCATACTAGGAAGAGTGGACCTTTAGGATATTATTATGACATCTTTAAGCAATTATCCTTGATTCCAACCAATTTTTCAATCTTGGATACCTTAATTTTATCAAAAGACCTCAAGGATACACCCATAGAGTCTTTATTAGTCCCTCAAGAGTTTGAATCCTAGGTTTCCAATGCTGAGGTATATCATATAGAGATCAATATTTCATAATTTCATGTGGTTATCTCCTTTATGGATCAAGATAAAGATGTCATTATATAGGGACACATAAGACCCGTGTATGTGTCTGGAAGGATAAATGGTATTCATGTCCAACAGGATTCCATTGATAATGGCTCAGGAGTTAACCTCATTCTAGTATGGATGCTTTTTTTACTGTGATAAAACAAGGATAAACTAGATCTTTCTACTCTAACACTATAGGGCTATGACAAAAGCGAGAAAAAGTCACTATGCCAAATCAATCTCATGGCTCAGTTTAGAGACATCGTATCTGACTCCGGATTCTGGTTGTTTGATAGGATACGGCCTTCAATGATATGATAGGAAGTCCTTGGTTGTATCAACATACAAAAATCCCCTCATCATACCATCAATGCATCAAATACTAAATTAATATAAAAATCGTGATGTTACGTGCTGATAAATCCTCCATTCGAATCTTATAATTCACATTATATCGATGCATAATTCTATCGGAGGGAGGGGAAACAACCCATGGTTGATGGTGTCACTTGGTTCATGGATTAGAAGGGTCTATAAATGATCCCAATTGACCCCTTAAAATATCTCATCAAAGAGTAAGTATTACCCATCAATCAGGTTGTGAATATGGGCCCAAACTCAAGCTCGTAATTGATGACCTTCGGGATATCAGTCATGAAAACCAAGACCCACAGTGATGGGAAGGCCAATAATTCTCCAGAAAATGGTAAAAGATCATATTAAAATCCCTTCATCCCATATTTTTAGTTTCAACAGATCACCACTTTGTTGACTGAGTTAGAATAATCCTTCATGTCACCAAGAGAAAGTGAATAGAATCATTCTTAGTCCCTCATCTCTCCTTTAGAACTTCAAATATATCATGCATTGTAAATTGGGTTATATAAATCCACTTCACCTTTTGGATGTCAAAAAATTGACTCCTATTATAACACAGAATAATTTTATACATAAGCTACTTCACCTAAGGGTGAAGAAGAAAAGGAGTAAGAACAGGGAGAAAAGGAACAAGAAAAAGAGGGCCTTAGGGATACCCTTCCATCATTTGAGGTGGTTGTATCTACCACCATTGATGAAATTGGAGAGATAAATCTGGGTATATAAGAGGAACCGCATCCTAATTTGATCAGTGTGGCCATGTATTCTAAATAACAATAGTCATATACCTACTTTCTAAAGTATTATTAGGATGTGATCACCTAGAACTACCTATAAATTCCAATCATCAATCCTGAGGTGGCCACTCACCACCTCGGCTTTCCAGAAAACCATTGGGAATATAAGAAGTTTTCCATAAGGACACATACAACTCATGCCACAAAAAATAATGATGAATTTGACAAGATTATAAAACCAATTTCATTTGGGAGGTCTACTATCCAAAATGGATGGCTAATATATTCCCTGTCAAGAAAAATAATGGTAAAATAAATGTCTACATCGATTTTAAAGATCTTAAGAAGCACTGTATGAAATATGATTTCCCTATCCTAATCATAGAGTTACTAATTGTTGTGATGGATGGATATCAAGATCTCCCCTTAATTGATTACTATCCATGGTATAATAAAATCTAAATGGCCTAAAAAGAATAAGTGACCACTACCTTCAAGTCCCCTTGGGGATTACTTTAATACCAGGTAATTCCATTTGGCTTGAAGAATATCAAAAAAACATATCAATGTTCCATTCATCACATATTTAAACCCTTCATGGAGAAGTTTTTCAAATTCTACATTGATGGTATAGTGGTTAAATATTAGTAAAAGTCCTACCACCTCATTGATCTTGAAATCATATTTGACAAACTATGATAGAATAGCCTAAAAATGAACCCCTTAAAATGTGATTTCAGCGTAACATCATGGAAATTTCTCCAATTATTCATACGCCATCACAGCATAAAAGTAGAACCTAAAAAGATAAATTCTATCCTTATCATGTCACCTCCTCAAAACCTCAAAAGATTTTATATGACTTAAAAGACACTTGACCCACATTCAGTGATTTATATCCAACCTTGTAGAAATATTTTTCACTTCACCAAGTTCATTAAGAAGGGTATTACATATTAGTGGACTGATGAATATCTTGAAGAATTTGATAGTATCAAGATATATCTTCTGATCATGCCATTGTTAATACCGCCTGCTAATGTAAGGACACCCATTTTGTATGTAACATCCCTAGAGAAAACACTAGGTGCATTCCTCACATAAAATAATGACACCTGGATAAAAAAACCTTTATTACCTTAGCTAAACCATTCTTGATTCTAATAATTGTTATTTAGATATTGAGAAAATCTACCTATCACTAACCTTTATTGTCCATAAATTGAGGCATTACCTATAGAAACATGAGTTCCACTTGTTCTCTTGAATAAAACCACTCAAATAAATTATCAATTGTTCGATGTTTATTGGGAATCTATCATTGTGAGCGGTGATCCTACAGCATTTTGATATTCAGTTCATGATGTAATGGTCCATGCATTTTCAGATTTCTTTATTGAGAATCTCTTAGAAGAAATGACATCAATGGATACTGATCTTCCTGATAAAGAGATCTTCTCTCTTCAAGAGGTCCCCTATATATGGGAAATGTATTTTGATGGTGCATCTAGAATCCCAACCAGGAAGATGATGGAAGTCCCAACACTCAAAAAATTCATGTTGGGATTCATGCTTATTTTCCCATAAAAGGTTGTCCTACCCAACTCCTTCCTACTATTAAAAGGGTGCATGAATAATGAATTAGAATATCAGTCTCTCGTTGTAGGCCTAGAGATGGGACTATAGATACAAGTAAATTACTTGAAGATAAATGGTGATTCATAATTGGTCATCAAGAAGGTCAGTGATGATTATGCCATCAAAAAGGAAGAGTTAATATCCATATAGACTATATATAAGGACTAATGGAGGAATTAACCTTGGATCCAACATTGAATAATGTCCCATGATCGTAAAATTACCAAAAATACTCTCTACCAAAAACAGTCGTAGATCCAGTAGATCCAGACCGGGATGAAACATTCATTAGCATTGAACATTGCCAAATAGTCTCGCCTTTTGTTTGTGCCAGCATGGAATAGATCAATAAAGTTATTCCTATCCACAAACCATATGGTACTACCACTGGGTGGATGATACTCATCATAGAATACCTTTAAAATGGAGTACTTCTATTGTACAGAGCTGGGAAAGAGAAAATCTAATGATGAGAAATTAACTTTGTTCTATATGATGGCACAAATCATAAAAAGGTCCTCTATAAGAAAGGACTTGATGGGTTCCTTCTCAAGTGCATTAATGTATAAGAGGCCACCGCTATCATGAAATAATTTCATAATATAGCCTACATCACCCACTAGTTAGGGTTCAATATTTCCCATAAAATATGGAGGCTCGGGTACTATTGGCCCACCATGATTCAGTATTGAACAAAATTTACCAAAAATTTGCATTATTTCCAGGTTACTTCCAATTTCATTCATCTTACCCATGAGATTTTTCATACTTCCAAATACTCTTGGACATTTTTCATATTGGGAATAGACATCGTACGACCATATCCTCCTTCCAACTCCAAGCAGTTCAAGTACATTCTCATAGAAACCGACGTATTATCCAAGTTAACTGAACCTTTACCCCTCAAAGAAGTTGAGGAAATAAATATATTAAGCTTAGTGAAATCCAACATCATTAGAATATTTGGCATTCCTCATACAATATTGATGTAAAACGACACCAATTTTAGTTATACTGAGTTAAATAATCTATATAAAGGGTACAATATCAAATCCAATCATTCCTCTTCCTATCATGAAGAGATTAATGAATAGATAGAGGCCTTCAACAAGACCTTATTAAACATACTCCAAAATATGGTGGATAAGGATAAAAATTATTTAATGGATAAGCTCTTAAATGCCTTTTGGGATTTTCTAACTACAACCCACATCGCCACACAAGAGACCCCATACTCATTAGTATACATGATAGAGGTAGTCCTGCCTATCGAAGTACAATTTCCCTCACTCCATGTTTCCATTTGTGACTAGTTATCCATAGATGATAACTCCCAGAAACAGATGGATGAATTTTAGTGATTTCATGAGAAGATATTTCATACCTTGCATCATTTGGAATCCCACCAAAACTGAATTGTGTGAGCCTTTAACAAAAAGTTCACATCTAATCATTCCTTGAGAGAGAAATGGTGTTATTCCTTAGGTTAACAATGATACATGGAAAGAAACCTCCAAATGTAGAACCAATGTTGGAGGGACCTTATTCCATACACAATTTTTACTCTAATGGAGCTTATTATTTAATCTCGATGGACGGATAGCTTACCACATCCCCCACCAACATGAGGTTCCTAAATCAATATTTTATGTAATCACACATCCCATTTATTTATTGTATGACATTAAAATAAATGGTTCCCTTCATCTCAACTGCACAACATTAAAATTCATAGTTTTTCTTTGTCACGTGACATTTTAAATCATGACACCATCATCCTAATCGCATAATGTTAAACTACATGGAAAAATTTCTTATTGCATGATGTTAAATAAAATGTTAAATGTACATGGAACATAAAGATAAACTATATTCATGTCATTTGTATCAAACATGGGATGTCTCATGCTACAAATGTGAGGTTTCAATATCCTCACTAGAGAGGAAAATTCCTCTGGCATTGGTTTTCTACCATGTCCTGTTTCATTACTATATGTGGATTGATTCTCATTTTAACGGGATACTTAATGAAACCTAGACCCTATTTCCTGGGCCCAACCTTGAAATATGTAAAATTACCCCATCCCTACATACAAGAAAAGTCGATGTAGGGAACTCCAACATGGGTCCTTTCATTTATAGATATATTCTAAGTAAAACTCACCTCTCTATGTATGGGTGAGACCTGCACTGGGAGTCTTTAATGAACTATGTGGGGCTTGATTCCTATCCACATAGGATATGTAGCTACACCTAGATAATTTAATCTAGACTATCCAAATCCTACAAAAAGAAACATCTCATTTCCTACATATGAGTCAGATCTATATAGGTAACTCCCCACTCCATGGCCAATATTAGTCTGAATGCTTCTTATGTACTCAAACACATTCCTTCCACTTATCATAATTAGTGTCTTGGTAAATTTTGGATCTTCGCAATATTTCACTAGCCATCGGTAATAAGATGTCAGTGACCTAAGGAAACCTTTTTTTGACTAAGTATAATATGTCCCAGTTGGCTTTTCATAAATTTACCAAAAAAAATCATATCAACCAAAGTAAAGTTCATACCTAAGAGAGGCCTATTTTATCTTTGTAATCCCTAATGGAATTAATGTCCCATATCAAATATCCTGATCTAATAACCTCTATAATTATGGTTTATATTTTCCCTCTTCACTTTCAAGGCATGTCAAAACATGTTGGCCCGATGATCCTTTTATCACTCACAGTTTCCATGATGTATGGTCCTAGTTGTATAACCCAAAACTGAAAGACACCACTTCATCCTAGTTACATGACATTAAACTATATGAAAAAATCCCAATTGAAAAATTATAAATATAATTCTTACCCCATATCATAAATATGAGATGCCTCACAATAGTCATATGATGCCTCAAGGTCCTCTCTAGAGAGGACGTCCCATTTTCTTGCAATGGCCTTCTACCATGAAGAGCTCCAAGAACTAAATGTAGTTTTATTATCAACCTTATGGGTTACTTAGTGATTCCTGAAACTCTAATCCTACATCCAGATGCAATATAAAATTGTCCCCCTCCATGTGTATGAGTCATACCTTCACAATGATATTTTTTTAGAACTACATGTGTCTTGATTACTATCCACATGGGATATATAGTGAAACCACAATGATTTATCTTATCCCATTCACAACCTACAAACACAAACTCCCCATTCTCGAAACATGAGTCAAATCTATGTATGGAACTCCACACTCCATGGCCAATATTGATCTAAATTCTTATTATGTACTTGAACACATTCCTTCTACTTATCATAATTTGTGTCCTAGGCAATTTCAGATCTCCAAAATCTTTCTTTGTCCATTGGTAATTGGATTTTAGTGTCCTGGGGAAATATTTGTGTTAACTATGCATAATATTCCCCTGTTGTCTTTGCATAAATCACCCAAAAAGACCTATCAACCAAAGTAAAATTCACCCACATGAGAGACCTCTTCTATCTCTATAATCCCCATTGGAATTCATGTATTATATCCTTTCTACTAATCTAAGAACCCCAAGAACTATGGTTTATGTTTTCCCTCTTCATGTCTGAGGTACGTCAGAACATTTTGGCCAATGAGCCTTTTATCACTCATATTTTCCATGACATATGGTCCTGGTGATATGACATAAAACTAAAATCACCCATATTATCTTATTCACATGATGTTAAACTATACGAAAATGTCTTCATCACATGATGTTAAAATGTATTCTTACCACGTGTGCCAAGCATAGGATTCCCTAAGAAACCAGCTCAGGAAGACTCATATCACAAACATGAGATTCCTCTTGTATGGTGACTCCTCAGTTTCCCAAATATCATTTATAGAGATTCAAGCCTTATTTTAATTTTGAGTCGCCTATGTCCTTACCGCATGATGTTAAACTTCATGGATTATTTCCTCATCGCATGATAATAAAATGCATGATTTACAAAAACTATGTTTGTCTTGATTATTATTATCATAGGATACATAGTGATGATCGAACCTCTAAATCTAGGTCCAGATGCAACAAAAAAATGTTCCCTTTTTCCTATGTATGGTTCAAACCTACACAGGGATGCTTCACATTAGAACTATGCATGGATTGATTATCTCTTTCATGATATATGTAGTGATGCTGATATCATATATCTTAGTCAATCCACAGTAAAAAAAAATCCCTCACTCCCCTAGGTATGATCCAGATCTGCATTGGAGGGTCCATTATGGGTTCTTACCCCATTTGTGATCCCATATTCAAAGAATAAAAATATTCCCCCTCTACACACAAGAATTAGATTAGTGTGAGGAATCTTCCCTAGAACTATGTATAGCTTGATTATTTCTTTGATGAGATACATAGTGATGCCTAGACCTTATGTCTTGGGCTCAGCCGTGAGAAAGAAATATTTCTTTTAACGTATGTTTCATACCAACCCAAGGAAAATAGTTTTTCCCATTCTTGGTTAATTTTGATATGAAATCATCCTTCCATATTCAATAACTTTCCTTAAAAACCCAAAATCTATGTGTATGGAATTTTGAATCTCTATAACCATTCTCTAACCATCAATAATGGAATTTCAGTGTCTTGAGGACATCTTTGTTTGACTATACATGATAAAACGCATTTGGATTTGCATAAATCACCCAGAAAACCATCCTTTCAACCAAATACAAAATTTCCCTCACGTGATACCTCTTTTATATCTATAATCTCTATTGAATTTTTATTTCCATGTCACTCCTTAGATTCAAAATCCCCTAGATTGCAGATTACAACCTTCCCCCTTCATGCATGAAGATGGTGAAACATTCTTGGTCAAACCACCATGTAATGGCCAAATACTATCCATAGGTCAAAGATAAATGACCGTAAATTTTATCCCCTGATGTCCTTTTCATAATTTATTAAACTAAATGGTCTATTTCATAGTCGTGCGATATTAAAATACATGATTCTTCAACCCTATTTTACACAATCCAAATTCATATAGGAGTTGTTTTCTCATTAATGAACAGTGTCATTTCATATTCCCTTATTATTATTAGACATCTTCCCTCAATAAATCAACCTTTTAGATCATGATAAACCCAAATCCTCACAAACCCCCAGTCATTGTAAATGGAGGGTCAGTTTCCTAAGGACATATTTTTTTGAAAATACATTGATACGCCACATTTGGATTTTCATATATCACCAAAAAAAGTCATGTCAACCAAAGGTATATTTTCCACAAGAGAGACCTCTTCTATCTCCATAATCCCCGAAAAAAATGTGCTATAAATTCCCTTTAAAACATGATCTATGATTACTCCTCACGCACTTGTCCCATATCTTTATTTAGATCTGTAAATTAAAAAATCTTGCCTCAAAAATCACCATTCATATGTCTGAAGAATATTGGGATATTCTCAGCCCATAATCCCTATTGGGTTTGTCACCATATAATTCTTGGTCAAATCTATTTGACCTAAAACACTAGTTGTATTTTTCCAGCTTTCAATATGTTAAACTACCCACAAAAAGATACACAACACTCGCTAGGTTGAAAACCCGCCAAGGGAACCCTGGTCTAGTCCCATCTCACTAAACCTATTCTTTGCATGGTTTAGACAATAAAATTGAGAAATAAAAAAAAACACAAAACTTGTTAGGATGAAAACTTTCAACGAGCAGTCTAAGAAAAATTAAATTCATGATTGTTAAGTCTATGCCATAGTGGACTTAGAAAAAGATTATGGTGATAACAAAAAAGTCACAAATTTTTTAGATTTTTCTATGTAACCCTAGAAACAATCAAACTTTTCTCAATGGTTCCCTTGGATTAGGAAAACAATAGATCATTACATGATATTACATTCAAAAAATACAACTCTAGTATTACAGCAATAGTAATTATGCTTTTATCCATCCATGAATAATGATCTTGAGGAGTCATTTCAACATGATTGTATTTGGTTATGATTGAGATCCAGTGATAAAACCATTTATTTTTTCTATAAGCTAAGATATAGGATTATTAATGGAAAGATAACAAGTTTTCATTTATCTATTGAATGGGAAAAAGGATGATCATCCACATCTAGGAGTGTCTCCTTGATAATATGGGGTAAATGAGAAAAAATGAATAAAATAATCTAATGAAACTTTAATTGTTTTATTGAGAAGATAATATAATTCCTTGTAACACCCCAATCTTCCATGGTACGTTTCCCTTTGAATAATGCAATAACTTTCATTTTACGCAACTTCGAGATTCTAACACATCGCGACCAATCAAAGTAGCCATTATGAATAGTAATACCCACTTTTTGAAATTTTATCAATTTTATCTTTCAAAATGGACTTCATTTTTGGGATCATAATATCGAAATTATCTTAGTATGAATTTTTGGTATTTTTCTGAAAACTTTCAATTTTTTATGAATAGTGAAAAACACTGAGTTATAGTTTAAAACTGAATTTTTAGTTAAATAATTATTTATTTAAATTTATTTTAGGAAAAAATAGATACATAATACCTATATAAATTAAATTTAATTCATTGGAGTTAGTTTATAATAATTTTAGATATATAAAAATTTTAATGAACTTTTTACCGTCTTTTACCCACCTCCTAGGAGCATTTGCAAATTTAGATAAAACTACATTTTATCGCTTCTTTAAGTTGAATTTAAAAAATTTGAGAGACACGATTGATATCAGTAAGTAAAATGTGGTTCAATAAGATGAAAATAATTTTCGGTGAATAGTACCTTTTTACTTTTATTTACCACGGTTAAAAGTAAATAGGGTAATTAAGGGTAAAAATGATGTTATTATTACCCTAACACATGTCCTAATTCTATTGGATAAGTATAATTAGACCAAAAATAACCTTAGAAATAAAATATGAACCTCTTTGGTCCACTAGGATTAGATTAGGACATTTATTATTATTTAATTCAAAGAAGAGTTAAAAGTGTTAAATTCAAAGTTTAATAAATATACCATTTTTAATATAGGGTTACACATAATATAAATTAGACTATAAATATCCATTAGAAATATAAAAAAATTTCCTACATAATGGTATTTTATTTGTAATTTTATACATTAAATAATTTAATTTATTTATGACACAATGATGATGCGGTAATTACCTGATTAATGAAATATTAAAATAATTGATATTATAAATACTCAAATAAATATAATTTGAGATTTTTTATGAATTAAACTAATTTTATAAGTTAATATTACATGTTAGTGTTGGTTATATGAATTTTTTTTGAATTAATAATGTTGTTATGAATTTAGAAAAAACAAAATACCAAATAGTATCAAAATTGACATAAAAGAGTTTTTAAAAAAAATATTATATTATTAATTGATATTCTATTCCTAAAAATCTAATGTTCATCAAAAGGTCTTAAATTATATTATATATGTCATTAATGAACCACTTTATGTTCTCTTGGATGTTTATAGTAAGTCTATTAACCATATAATATAAAAATACAAAGAGACATGGTAAATGTCAAACTATTTAACTAAGAGTTAAATCTAAAAGATAAAGTTAATGTAGTGACCCAAACCTGTATAAAACCTATTGGTTAAGTGGTTTTAGACCCATACTCACCTTATCCTTTAAATAATACATTTTTTATCCATTATAAACCGAAAATTATTTTATTATAAAATAATATTTCTAGCTTTTCCTAAGGTGCCCCTCACCCCTCTTATAAAAGGTCACTCCACCTTACCTCAAATTCCCACCATAAAAGCCTTTTGGCACATCCAAACCCTGCCCAAATACCCTCTCATATTTCTTCCCTTTATTCTAGAGGCCTTACTTTATTCATAAAACCAACCTAAGGATCCCTTTTTATCAAATCAAAAGGAAGAACCCGAAGAAGAGGTAAATATTTCATCACCTCTTTCAAGTTCCTTTCTTCTTCCACTTCCTCTTTCTTTGTTGTTTCCATTATAAAATAATAACTCCAGTATATTTTATATATTGTGATGTTATTATAGATATGGTACAACAAAATTCATTATTCTATCAATCCTTTGTATGATATGTCACCATACGTGCGTACGTACGGATTACCGTCTCCACGTCGTGGTGTAATTGTTATTCAATACATTATTATTTGGATGGGTATAATAATGATGTGTAATTGATTTAAATAATAAATATAACATGATAATTATTATTTATATATGATATAACATCCAATTATATATTATTTTAATATCAAAATAATGATAATGTCGCCCGTGCGTACGTACGGATTATCGTCTCCACGAACGTGATGAGATTCATTCCCCATCGTATCCATTCAAGACTAATTTTCATTAGATGATTAAAAATAATGTTTAAAGACTTAATATCATTCTGAATATTCATAATATACATCCTATCCATAATAAACAATACTTACGTAACAAAGCATATAATGGAAAACGAATCAGTTAACACCCAAAACGAGGATAATACTAAGATAATATTAACAAAGCAATGTTAAAAGATCATATATGATATCATATTAATGTATATGATTATTTTATAATTTAATAACAATTATTTCACCATTATATAGGATTTTAACCTACCCTCTACTAAGGAAAAGTACAAGGTAAGGGTTAATTTCACAATCACTTTATTATTTGAGGTTGTTTTTATGTAAGTATCTACTGGGACCTCTTTATCATCCACATCCATGTTTCTTAAAAATGTATTTCAAAACATTATTAATAATTTATATACTATGTTTTAAAGTCATTTATACCCTTTTTTTAATTTTTATAAGATGTTTATAAAGGAATCTTTCCGTCGTTTTCCAAACATGGTCCTTTATAACCTTTTCGACAAAATTAAGGTAAGAATGTATTTTTTAACTTATACGGTGGGTGTGGCTATTTTCTACCATTATAACATCATCAAAGCTTCCATTACAGGCTTATAAGAATATTTCAAAAATAAATTTTTTCTTTTATAATTATGTGAATTTTAAATGATTTCAAAATAGAAAGAGATATTTCTCTAAAAAAAGTTTTGATTTCATCTACGTCAATATCTTTTGATGGATTTTAAGTTTATTTGAAGTTGATTTATTATTATACAAAACTTCCATATTGTATTTAAGGTTTTGTGATATGTTTGACTATGGATGTGTTATTTTTATACCATTCATGGTTTATGGATAAAGTATTGACATTTCATATGCTAGTTTTAATACGAATGTTTATGTCATGTTTAAAACATTTCATTTGAGGAATGCATTGGACTTAGTAAGTGATGGGTGGAGCCCACTATAGCTACTTGATGCATGGTAGGTATCATGAGAAAAACTAGTGTCTTGTCACAAGGCCTTGACAAAATCTTATTTGTAGTCTTGGAACAAGGCCTTGACTATGTGGTTATGAAGTTTGGCATTATGCATTCCATCATTATGAAAGTGGCTATTGATATTGCATGTGATTATTCGACTAGTAGAATATTCATGTAAGTAAGTAAATGGAATTATTTTGATTTATATTTTCCATATTATGATGAATTTTATGTTGAAAAGGCTTTTGTTTTAGTTTTATACATTTCCTTAAATGTTTATGCTTATTTATGAAAGTTTCTGATATATTGTTATCCTTACTGAGCATCTGAGCTCACCCCTTTCTATGTTTTATTTTTCCTAGGATGCGAAGAAGTATATTATGACTGACCTACAGGGATAGTCTATGGGATCTTAGTGTTGTCTATGGAAACAATTTTGTTGTATTTTTCTATTTTTTGATGTAATGAAAACCTTATGAATGTATCTAGTACTTCCAAGGATACTAAAATAATCGGTATTTCAAGACTTTATCTTTTGTGATCATGCCAATATTATGTAATAATGCACCGACTCTGGGTAACTGGGGTTGGGGCGTTACAGTTGGTATCAGAGGAAGTTTAGTACAAACCTTGGAAACTATATTTAGATAAACTCTAATTAGAGCACATATCCCTAAGATAGACTTTGATGATTAGTATAGAAGAAATTCCTAGAATTTTGGTATTGTATAGATTTTGTGATTTTTCAAAGCAATACATCCTTCTCTGGATATGAGCAGGTAGAGGCGGCTCTAGAACAGATGTACCTAGGGGTAAAACCTGAAAACACCGCTTTGAGCTAGACTCGAATGGGAACTGGTTCACAACAACGGGTCTTGTTGTGCTCTTGGTTATGACACTCCCGGGGGATATGCTTAGGATAATTCTCATTTTTTTACAAACCATTATAAAGGTTTTATGAGTATATACTTCCTCAAAGAAAACATTTTTTTGATTATGGATTATATCCATAAACTGTTCAATTTATGTTAAGTGTTTTACAAGTTTGGATTTATGTATTGTGATTCATAAACTAATCTATTTTATGACATTGTTTAGAAATGGAACCTAGTGTCTTTCAGACCATGATTTAATTTGATATAATCCTTGGGATGGATTGGTTTTTAGACCATGATGCGAAAATTTATTGTAAGAAGAAATAGGTTACAATTTTTGATGATGATAAGGAGTACCTTATCTTTAGAGAAGAAACGTCACCACCTAATTCTTATCAAGATCCACCCACATTATCTCAACAAAATTAAATTATTGGGGAGGAAGAGAATGAAATAACTGTGGGTGAGGAAAAGAATGTTCAAATAGAGGATGTACTTATTGTGCAATAATATGTTGATGTGTTTCCATAGGATTTACCTGGACATCCTCCAGAACGAGAAATTGAGTTTTCCATTGATTTAATTCCTGGTTCAAGGCCCATATCGAAGACCCCTTATAGAATGGCCACTGTGGAATTAGTGGAACTAAAGAAGCAACTAGAGGAATTGAGTAATAAGGGATTTATACTCCCTAGTGTTTCTCCATGGGGAGCCCCAGTCCTTTTTGTTAAGAAGAAATATGGATCTATGAAGTTGTGCATTGACTACAGGGAGATCAATGCTATAACAATAAAGAACAAGTATCCCCTACCACACATTGATGGTTTATTTGACTAACTTCATGGAGCTCAATATTTTTTAAAGATTGACGTTCGATCTAGATACCATCAGTTGTGCATGAAGAAGGAAAACATTCCGAAGACAACATTTCGAACCAGGTACAGGCATTACGAGTTTACAGTCATTCCTTTTGGATTGACTAATGCACCCTCTGTCTTCATGGATCTAATGAATAGAGTTTTCAAGGAATGTCTTGATGAATTTTTAGTGGTATTTATTGATGATATCTTGGTATACTCTAAAATATACTAAGATCATGAAAATAACTTGTGCATTATCCTGAAGACTCTTAGAAGACATTAATTATATGGAAATTTTAGCAAGTGTGAATTCTAGCTTCAGGAGATTTCTTTTCTTGGACATATTGTCTCTATGGATGGAATCTTTGTTGATACTTATAAGACCAAGTAAATCCAAGAATGTGAAGCACCAATGATTATAACCAAGGTATGTAGTTTTATTGGTTTAGTAGGTTATTATCAACGTTTCGTCCAGAATTTTTCCCGGTTGGATAACCCATTAATGAAGCTCACACATAAAGGGGTTAAATTTGTTTGAACAAAATAGTGTGAATAATGTTTTGAATAATTGAAGAGAATATTAGTCAATTCTCCTATATTGAATCTACCATCAGGGAATGATAGGTTTGTTATTTATAGTGATGCTTCAAAAAAAAGACTTGGTTGTGTCCTTATTCAGAATGATAGGGTTATTTCATATGCATCACGATAGCTAAAAATTCATGAGAAAAACTATCTTACTCATGATATTGAGTTAGAAGCTGTAATATTTGCTTTGAATATTTGGAGAAACTTTCTCTATGGTGAAAAATGTGAGATATATACCGATCACAAGAGTTTTAAGTATATTTTCTCACATAAAGAACTCAACATGAGACAAAGGAGATGGATTGAACTACTCAAGGATTATGATTGCACTATACACTACCACTTGGGGAAGGAAAATAAGGTGGCAGATGCTTTGAGTATAAAGGATCATGGAGTTTTGAATAAGATAAGAGTTGAAAAGGATCCTATATACATGGATCAAGTAAAGATGGATATGGGAATCCCCATGGAAGGTGAAACATCAATACTTTTTCAAATGGTTGTCAAACCATCTTTACTAGAAAGGATAAAAAGTTCTTAGGCCGATGATTAAGAGTTTCAAAATAATATTAAAGTTGTGAATTATGGGAGATTGAATGACTTTGTGTATGAAGATGGAATTTTGAAATTTGGGAAGAGACTTTGTGTTCCTGATATACCTGATCTAAAAAGGGAATTGTTGGATGATGCTCATAGTTCCAATTTCTCTATACACCCTAGTAGCACTAATATGTATAGAGATTTGAAGGAACATTTTTGGTGGGACAACAAGAAGAGGAAGATTGCTGATTTTGTGTCAAGATGTATGGTTTGTCAACAAGTGAAAGATGGAAGGCAACATCCTGGGGGAGTCATGCAAACTCTTCCCATACTAGAGTGGAAATGGGATAATATTATGATAGACTTTGTCATGGGACTACCAAATACTACTAGAAGGAATGATGCAATATGGGTCATTGTTGATCGTCTTACCAAGTCAGCACATTTTCTTGCTATAAGAGAATATTTACCACTTGAACGTCTAGCAAAACTATATATTAATGAAGTTGTGAGACTTCATGGAGTACCACTATCGAATGTTTCTGATCATGGTCCCTGTTTTACATCAAGATTCTAGAAAATTCTTCAGAAAGTCCTGGATGCTGAACTTTGTTTGAGCACTGCCTACCACCCTTAAACTGATGGACAATCAGAACAGACTATTCAAACCTTACAAGACATGTTAAGATCATGTTCACTTGACTTCCAAGGTATGTGGGATCAATATTTACCTCTGGTAGAATTTTCCTATGACAATAGCTTCCATTCAAGTATTCATATGGCACCATATGAAGAATTATACAGAAAGAGATGTCACACACCAACCTGTTGGGATGATGTTCATGAAAGAAAACTCATACTCCTAGAACTTGTGGAGGAAATGATGGAAAAGTTGAAGGTAATCCAAAACCACATCAAAGAAGCTCAAAGTAGGCAGAAGAGCTATGCTGATAACCGAAGGAAGGATTTGTAATTTTAGGTAGGAGATCATGTTTTCTTGAAGGTATCTCCATGGAAGGGTGTTATATATTTCGATATGAAGGGAAAATTAAGTCCCAGGTACATCGGACCTTTCGAAATTCTAGAATGAATTGGGGCTGTAGTTTACCATTTGGCAATACCGCCAAGTCTCTACAATGTTCACGATGTGTTCCACATATCACTGTTGAGAAAATACATGTCTGACCCAACGCATATACTCACCTATGAGGAATTAGAACTAGAACCCAATCTATCTTATTGCGAAGAGCATGCCAAGATTGTTGATACAAGAGAACAAGTGTTGAGAAACCGAACGACTCACCTAGTAAAAGTTCAATGGAGAAACCACAAGATGGAAGAGGCAACATGGGAACCCGAGGAACTTATGATGAAGAACCACCCAAGTCTTTTTACTCTATAATACTATAGAAATTTCAAGGACGAAATTATTTGGAGGGGAGAATGTAACACCCCAATCTTCCATGGTACGTTCCCTTTGAATAATGAAATATCTTGCATTTTACGCAAATTCGAGATTCTAACACACCGCAACCAATCAAAGTAGCCATTATGAATATTAATATACAATTTTTGAAATTTTATCAATTTTATCTTTCAGAATGGACTTCATTTTTGGGTTCATAATATCGAAATTATCTTAGGATGAATTTTTTGTATTTTTCTGAAAACTTTCAATTTTTGATGAATAGTGAAAACACTAAGTTATAGTTTAAAAATGAATTTTTATTTAAATAATTATTTATTTAAATTTAATTTAGGTCAAAATAGATAATGGTTTGTGGTGAAATGAGCCTCTTCAGGATACCCTAATATGGGATGATGTGATGTCAAATATCATTTTCAATATTATCAAAAATGGAATTTATTATCTTTATCATGTTCATATAAGTGGAATCCAAAGTTTTTTTAGCAAGATACATTTTATCCTTATCAGGAAAATAAAATGTGAGAAGTACGTAAATGACTGGTAAACCACATAGCATGATATGTGAACTGTGAAGAACTTAGTCGACAAGGAATTAGTTTTATGAAGCATTAAATTCTCCATGTAGATGATTGAATCACTATGTGGAAATCATCAAACTACCATGCATAATATGCAGTTTTCAGACATACCATTTGTGGAAGATGATTTTAGAGTTTCTGGTAAATTCCTTTGCAAAAGATAATTCTATGTGGGGAGTAGAAAGTGATTGAAAGTTTGTAAAGGGATCAGTTCTTTGAGAGATTTGGTAAATAAAAAATGAGACAGTTCCCCCCTTTTATAGGGGTGGTACCCTCTATGGTTCCACATGCACACTGAAAACTGATTTAAAACAAGACTAATTTATTCATCAGAATTACCTTCTCCTCATCCTGATTGGAGCTCAGTATAATGGGGGAAATTTTTGGGTCCTAAAACTCATCATTAAAGGAGAAAAGGATTCCCTGAATTTCATATGGGTAAAATAAACATGAATAATATTTTTAAGAAAAAATTATAAATGTGTTGAGCCAAAAAGGAGGGATATGGTTCGCATAGAAAAACTTGTTATGTATACCACCACTCTGTATGGAGTCTTGAAAATGAAATAATTTTCAGGATGTGGTGGTGTTTACCAGTTCCAGAAAATGAAACCATATCATTTTCAAGGTTGGAAGGTGGTTCTCATCCCCCAAAAATGACCATTCACCTCAAATGAAGAAGTTATTTTTGGGTGTGGGAAATCTTTTCTGCTCCCCATGAATGATATCCCTATGTCCCACCATAGACAACTAGCCATCCCAATAGTGAGTCTCTCTACTTATCTATAAAATCACAAAGGGGTAGCTGAGGAAAAGAGAAAAAATGATGTAAAAAAGGGAATAAAGTGTGATAAACATCAATTTTGAGTAGGTAAACCTACCTCATAACATTATGGTAGAAAAGGGATTCTCACCTTGGCATTCTTAGACCTAGAAACTTTCACTAATACCATTCCACAAAGCATAAGTGGATGGAATATTTTTTATCCATAACCCTATATAGTAAAAAGCTACTCAGAGGGATCCCTACCCCACATAGGAAGACACTACATAGGAGGAACTCAAACCCATGTAGCAAATCACTACGCAGACGAATCTTAGGCCCATATAGCAAAGTGATATGTGAAAAATCTTAGATCCACATAGAAAATCATTACATGAGAAATACCCATACCCATGTATCGAAGTTCTATGTAGAGGGAACCCAATCCCATATAGGAACACACTATGTAGAATAGGGCCTCCTAGGGTATTCCTTATTTCTATTCTAATGGATTTACTTCGATATAGAATTCAGCCCCACTTTGGCCTCTCTGTGAACCATTCTAGTGGTATCAGGACATGGCCTCTTCCAAATCCACCAAATGTGTGTGCTAAAATCATTAGATACATCATAATCTCCTCTCGAGCATAGATACCCATGGTAATCAAGGCCCTATTAGTAACCTCTTTAATAAGGGGGGTCCTCGAAATGCTCTTGAGCATACATTCCCATGGTAACGAGGGTCCCGACCTTAGAGATACTCACATGGACCTCCCCATTATAGGTTTAAAGGGAGAGAGGATCATGATTACTCTTCCCTTTGAGGTTTAATGTTGTATCCTCCTATATGTAACTAATATAAGGGAATACCTTATAGAGTAATACCCTAGACTTTTTTGTAGGAGGTTGTACTCTTTCTTCTCTTAACTTGTCGAATCATAGCCAAGAGTCAATGTGACTATCCTGGTTACCAAAACAAGTGAAGATATGTGCACCCCCAGAACCTTTATCTCTCCCTTAGGAAGAGGATATGAAAATAATATAGGAGATGGGTATTATAGACCTCTCGCTTTCCATCTTACTTTGGGAATAGGCCTTATCCACCAGTAGAAAAGTGAGATTGTGTGTTTTCCAGATCTACCACTTCATCTTGTTTTTCACACTGAACATGACGCATGCATGCTTAGGGGTTGGAAGTGATCATGAAATATGCATGATACCTAGAATACAGACATCATATTTGGTATAATCCCCAAACAACCCTCCAGGTCACCATTAGTCGAGAATTTCAAATGGGAATCCTTCCAAGTATAATCCCAAACCAACCCTCCAGGTCACCATCAGTCGAGACTTTCCTCACTGTTCCAGAAACATGGGCCTACTATTTTATATAATCCCCAAGTATGTTATCACCACCTCAAAGTACCATATTCCCTATGAGAAAAACCTTAAAAGGTATATATTCCTGATAAATAAATCACTTATTCCTCCTTTATAGGTTTAATAACTAATACATTCTAAACTATGTGGTATTTGGTTTCCAACAAACTGGGATACGTAGGAAGCCTCCTTGAGGTCTAAATCCAACACCCAAACTCACTCTAATGTTCTTTGGGATACATCCCTAGTAGGGTCCTATCCAACTTAGAGGTTCATATTCCGTCCAAATCTATTTCCATCACCATACTTATCGGTCCATATTCTTGTTAATATCATACACCCAACTAGGAGGCCAAATCTCTTATAGGAACATCAAGCCGCTTCATCATAATTCCCACACCAGACTTTGACTAGGAACCTTCTACCTAGGAATCCTTGCCACATTATGTTAAAATGAATGGTTTGGTAATTATAACAAGACTTTAAATGGTATGATGTATCTCATTAAGTGGCGCCAAACTAAATGGATTTTTATTCCTTTAATAAGGATACATAGGAATCCCATCTTATTGGTCCAATACTGATATCAAAACAACTCCTTTTTTCTTGGATGATGATAAACTATTGAGTTCCCCACTGCATGGATTAAAACCATCATTACAATAATAAATAGAATAATGTTATTTGGTCCATAGGTACCATTGATGGAGAACCTTGGATACATACAGATCCCTCCATTTATGAAGAACCTTAGATACATTCAGATTATTCCAAATTAATGCCTATAAATAATTGGTTTTTAATTCAATATTAATCCATGTCATACATGGGAATGAATAAAGGATTCATGGAATGTCTTAAATCAAATATATAAGAAAGTCCCTTAATAGGAAATAATTTCTCCCCAAAATGGTGTGATGAGACCAACCTCTCATCCTATCAACCAATGTGAGTTCTTAAGTGTCATTAGATAAGTTCCCCAATAAACTCTTGCCTTTGGAAAACTGGCTCATGAGTTATCACATATATAAGAACTATTGGGTGTTTTGGGCTCTGCGAACAACTTGTTGGAATCCATTTGAAGGAAATGGTTAGCCCTAAGGGAATGATTGTGTAATATTCAACCCCCCCCCCCCCCACACACACACACACACAATCAATCATAATGAAAAATAACCATGGTTATTTGATCAGAAATATACGCACATTGTTCTTGGAAGGTCTCAGTGCATATTTGAATCATATATGAAGAAAAAATGACTTAAAGGGGGGAATATTAGTGAGAATACAAATGAATTATAGAATCATTGTAAGTTTATGAGTCTTAATACCAAGATGAAATTGGGATTATAATGAAGGTAAACATTTTGGTTGGGTTTGAGAAAGGTATTCAAAATGTCACTATGTATCTAATGATAATAGTAATTAGGCCCCATGTTGTTCTTGAAAGAGGTCTCTATAACGATCAAATTTATGTTTATGGTAATAGAAAGGGATATAGACCCATCCTAGTGTATGGATTTTATATAAAAAACAATGTTAATTATAAGAACCCATAAACTAGGATATATAGTGGGATTGAATATGATAGGATTTTTTTTCTAGACCTAAATTGAGGCCTTCAAGAATCAATACGTGTCTTGTAAGAATAAGAATTAATCCACACATAGTTACAAAAAAAATATATTTGTATGGGTTTAAATCATACATAGTGTAAAATAGTGATGAAATGGAAAGGTTCCTTGGTGAGATAACTGAGGAAACCTATCATGAATGAGGTATCAACACTAAAAAAATTGAAATGGTTTTATCCTAATATAGGGAAATAGGGAGACCCAACATAAATGAGTAGGTGACCATAAAATATGATTAAGGTTAATTGTATCTATAACTAAACCTAAAATAAAAAGAATTGGTGTCACTATAATCCTATGAGGATAGGAATCAATCCATATATAGTTCGAAAATAGGAATTTTCTTTCTCGATAATAATCAGGACTAGAAGTAAGAATTATGGATATACCTACGATTTGGGGTATGGATTTCATTATATAGTTCCTTAGTGTATTTTTGATTTAGATAACCTAATTTAAATTAGTTAATACCCACATGGTGAGTATTATAGTTTATATTATTAATGGTTAGACTTAAATTAATAAATTTATGCATCACTATATATATTGTGAAAAATAGGAATCAATCCCCCACATAGTTCTAGGAAATGAGGGGAATTTTTATCCAATATTTGAATTTTGAATGGGTGAAATAGTATATTAGTAATCTTAAATGGATTAGAATATCATGTAAGAAGATTAGGTCATACAAAATAGACCACTCTGAGCAATTTAAAGGTCATGAAGGGTGGACTATATATCGTGCAGTTTAACATCATGTGATGAGGACTCTATGCTATAGAGTTTAAAGTTATATAGTAAGGGAATTGGATAAAAGGTATTTGTAAATATCTGGCCCATTTATAGGTAAGAGATATGAAATGGTTTCTTCATATTTTTGATTCATTAGAGGAATCTAAAAATGAATAGATGAAGTCTCATAAACCAAGATGAAGTGGGAGTTTGATAAATAAGAAATTTATAGTTGGGTTTAAGATAGGTGATCTATAAATTACTATATATCATAAAATAATATGAATAAAAACACACATATTCCTTAAAATAATAAATAAATTATAATTATAGCATAGTGTTACTAAAAGAAAAAATGATATGAATTAGTAAGAGTCGGAATGATAAGATAGAAATTGAATTTGAGGATGATGTTACTATGTATATTTTGATAATATGAATCAAATTATGTGTAGCTATTAATTGTGTGGGGGTTTAAGTTCTATAATAGGTTTATGGATGTTGAGACCATAACTAGGAACCCTTTATTAGATCAGGCTCTGAATAAAATAATTAGGTTGTATAAATATAACAATCCAAGTAGTTTATTTGTCATGAGGGGTAAATAAGATGTCATTAAGATTAATGTTTTGTGACAAGAATTTAGGTTCCAATCATTTTAGGGTTATACAATGATAACCTCTTATGGTCAGTGTAATTTCATGAAAAATGGAGTTTCATGTAGGATTATGGAAGGTATTTATTGAGAAACTATTCATTGGTGGAAGGAGTGATATTATCTCTATCCATTGTAATCATGGAGTAATCTCTATTGGAGAAGACCATATATATGATGTAAGATCGTTAACATTTTTTCTCTAGATTTGGGGGCTTTCTCCCATGTATTATAGTCATCCTCAAGTATAATATCAATTATCCATATAGAAAAATGAGAGGAGTCAAAATTTCTGATGGGTTTAGATAGATCATAGTATAATCATAAAAGTATATGAAACCCATTATATTGTATGATTTATCATCAATAGAGTCAACATATAAAATGAAGAAAATAAATAAATGGGTGTACCTTGATCATAGTAAGCTCCATCTTTTTCAAACATAATGGAGTATGATTTATTGGGATCATTGATATAAAATCAAATGAATCTAAAATCCTTGATCTAATTCAATCAAGGATTAAATTTATTTTCTCATCATATGAGTGGAAAAATATCATCTTGGTTATTCTCTAACTAATTACATGATTAGTAACATATCCAACCACCACCTAATTATCTAAGCCTTAAGGCTTGCATAATAAGGGTATCAAATTATGGAAGTTCGCATAATAGGTATCCCTCTAACCTCATGTAATGGGACTTCATAATAAGAATACACCCCTAAATATATTAATAACCATATGACATACCATGTGATATAATTTATTATTTCAGTCCAAATAATAAGTCTCTATTTATTATCTCATGAGTCCTCTAATCATGCTGATCTTAACATTTCATCACAGCCCATAATACTCTTTGATGATCATCCATTAGGGAAAATTAAAACTCATAAATTGAGGGGGATATTATCATAACACTATTAATATAACATAAATTACGACACACATGAATGAATGATAGATTTATACCTCCTTTATTATAAAATTTTGATAAATTTTACAATAATTACATCTAATATCTCATGTAATTTATACTAAGAAATTTAGCATGAACATCATGCTTTTACTACGGTAAGGGTTTCATCAATGGATATGCTATATTCTATTTTGAAAATAACCAAAAAAATTACAGCACCACTTACAATGATCTCTTGGATGAGATAATACTTGTGAAGGATGTGTTTGGTCCTTTTTTGAGTCAAGGGTTCCTTGGACAGAGAAATAACTCTATTATTGTCACATTAAAACTCATTTTCTCCATCAATACTCGGAATCATCCCAAGTGTAGTGATTAAATTCTTGATCCAAACATTTTACTTCATGGAATCATATGTAGTGATGTATTATGCCTATGTTTTTTATTCTGTTATGATGGGTTCTTTGGAACTATTCTAACTAATGGCTTCAATATTTAGTCAAAAAATGAAATCAAATTGAGATCTCATGTCATATTTATTATATTAGAATCTATAATTAGTGTAACCCCTTACATATATCCTTAGTTATTCTCAAGTACATAAGGATGTTCTTAATAGTAATTCAATTAATCTCACTAGGATTATATTATTTTATACTTTTAATTCTAAAATAATAAAAAACATTGGCTATAGTACACAACATTTCATACATGATAACTCACTTTAGTATTTTACCAATTTATGTGTTTTAACTAAGTATAATTAATCTCTTAGATCTATCTTGATAGATATTTATACCCAGTATATAGGCCACTTCACCCATGACTTTCATCAAGGAGATTTTAATGAACCACATATTTATAAAGTGTAAAGTTAGAAAATCATTTCTAATAAAAAGTATTCTATCCACATAGAATATTAGAAATACCACTAGACTCTTAAAAATCTATTTGTATAAATAAGAATCATCTATATTATTAATTAACAAAAACTCTATGATTTCATCATAAAACCTAATATTCCAACTCCAATAATATTTCTTTAATCCATAAATTCAAAATTACAACTTTTATACCTTAGAAGACTAATTTAGACCTTCAAACCCGCTAGGTTATATCATATAAATATCATTAACTAAATTAAGATTATAGAGAGTTGTTTTGACATACATTTCATATATCTCATAAAAATAATGAGTTGATATGGAAATAAATATCTAAATAGACTTTATCATCACAAATATTGAAACGATCTCTTGATAGTCAATGCCATAAAAAAAATTGTAATTTTTCCCCCATGAGTTCTTTATAGGTAGACAGTTGACCATCCATGTCAATTTCTTTAGATAAAACTCACTTTCACCCTATAAGTCATACCCCTTCATTTGAAACCACAAAGTTCCAAACATGGTTAGTGTACATGGTGTCCATTTCCGATTCCCTGTATTTTAGCAATCTCTCATAATCCAAACTTATAGTGGCACCTCGATAGGTAGTAGTTTAATCACCTATGAACATTACTTCATTATCATTTTCCATAATAAATTCATATATATCAAGATCCTTATGAATCCTACCACAACTTTGAGGTTCTTATGTAACTTGAGTCGGTTAATCTACCATATTTCTATGTGGAACCAGCTTAACTTCCATCTCAAGGATGATTTCTATTTTTTGGTCTTCAACTTAACCAATTTTAACTTTCCTTCCATTGAATCCTCAAATTATGTGTTTACATTCAATAAAAACACCATGTTAGGCCAAAAACACTTTTTTTCAGTACAATTATAGAAATAGTATCCCATTTTTTTCTTAGGATAATAAATAAAAAGGCATTTATATAACTTAGGAATAATATTTTCAAAATTAAATAATTATATTAGTACTTATCATTATTATTATTATTATTATTTTGAAATTCATGGTGGGCATGGTTTTTTGTGCTGGTGGAAGTGACCATTTCAGTTAGAGATTAATATAGGAGTACAAGCATCAAATAGGGGCCTTCTAAATTCTTATTTTTATCAAATTTGGAGTCATGTTAGATGTACAGTTACTTTAGTGTTTGTATATATGGAATCTTCTTTTATTTTATGTCTCAATAATATTTTACATATAATTCAGTTATATATATATATATATTGCTACTTTATTTGGTGATTTCATGCATCAATGATATGTGTTTGTTGTAGGTTGATATAGTCTAACACCTCTCATTTTTTTATGATATGTATACTCAATACTAGTCATAAATCCCTATCCCATTAGAGGTGGAATTAGGATGCACACTCATCATACTGATAGACCAAGAGAGGCCCAATGGGTCGGGTAATGTCATAGTAATGTTGGGACCAAGTTTTCTGGAGAAGGTTTTTAGAAGTAAGAAAAGTTTTTTTTCAAAGAGTGTTGTCTTTTGTTGTCAAAGAGAATAAATAAATTCACTTTTTGAAATTCTTGGGGAATATTAATATTCTTTGATAATTTGTATTTCAAAAATATCATAAGTAGTTTAGAGAACTTATGATGAAATCTTTATGATGGAATGGGGGAGTACAGGTGGTTTAAATCATATTCAGGTTTGATTGGAAAGAAAGATATTGCTGGAAGATAGGGAAGTTGCAATACTTTCCTTTGAAAATATGATGATGATAATGGTGATTGATCAAAGGATATATATAACAAGAGATGGGTTTTTTGATATGACCGTAAATCAGTTTGAGTGGTATTGTTGAAGCAGATTTTAAGGTGGCACCATTTTCTAGTGTTTTCCAAATTTTTGGGTCCAAAAATTGGAGAATTGAAAGAAGTTTTTTTGGAAAATGAAGTTGGGAGAAAGTGTTAATGAGGTTTGGAAAGTTTCACAAAATTAATATTTCAAGATCATCACATCAAAATATGACAAAGTAATAAAGTTCACACAAGTTAAGGTAGTGGCACACAAGTAGGAAGTGACACGCAAGTAGTAAGTTGTGCATAAGTAGGAAGTTAAGAACAAGGTGAAATGTCCATAAATAGGTGGATACCATCCTCATTTTAAATGATCAATGCTTAAGACAATATATAATATTTGGATCATGAAAGTAGTAGGAAGTGGCATGCAAGAAGTAAGTTGTGCGCAAGCAAGAAGTTGCACACAGGGTGAAATGCCTATAAATAGGTCGCTACCCTCCTCGTTTGGAAGGCTCAACACTTAAGAGAAAATTTAAGTTATGGATCGTGCAAGTAGTAGGGAGTGGCACACAAGAAGAAGCGGCATGAAAGTTTTTAGTTGTGTGTAAGTAGGGAGTTGCGTCCAAGCAGTGTGTTTCGTGTAAAACAGAAGTAGTGTGCAAGTAGGGTGGTGTGAAAGAAGGGAGTAGTGTGCGCACAAGCTGTGAGTTGCGCAAAAGAGTGGAACTCAAGTAGTGAGTGGTTCATATGCATGGATGCGTGAAAGAAGTGAGGTGTGCAAGCTAGGAGGCATGCAAGCATGGAGTGGAATGCAAGTTGTTTGCACCAGTAGATTCTTACCAGCTTCTGGGTAGGAAAGAGAATATTTTATTTCAAATATCAAATTTGAGGAATTGGATCAAGAAGCATTATAACATTGTATTGCATCATTTTGTTTTAGAAAAAGCACATGCGCTATTGGATTATATATATAGTTATAAATGACTGTAAGGTCACATCCTACTCATTGTATTCCATATCAAAGGATTGTTTTATAGTGAATTGTGTGGTATTGGATTATTTCCAAACCATACCAACAACGTAGATAATATTGTTGAGTAGTGAACCTTGTAAAGTTTTGTATTATTGTGGATGTGTGTTTGATTTTTGTTCAGCAGGGAAAGAAATATTTAACAGGAGGTGGAGGTTGTTTTAAAATTAAGTAAACATAAAAGAAAAAGATATCACTGATTCTCCCACTCCCCCTCTTAGTGATACTTGAATCCTGGCTGAACAAATTCAAGTAGTGTCAGAGTAGTCGAGTCATGGGGATGGAGGTTAGATATAGTGTTCATGTGTGGATTGGTTTAGTAATTAAGGTCAGTGATATAAAGGGTTCATGAGTTTAGTTATCAAACCAAGGAGATAGGTATATTTATAGTGGTTGAGTTATCCTTTTATCGGTACTTTGATAACCTATTAGTCAACCCATATCCCTAATATATCATTTAAAGGAAAAATAAAGTTAGTATATCCATAATATAATAGTTAGTTACGATCTTTCATTCCCTTATGATGTAATCTCATCCAGAAATTCTCCAATAATTGTAGATCCATCCTATCATATGAAGGTTGTTATGCATTGATATCAATATTATGTATGAAGGTATTTTGAAGACATGTTTGTGGTTTTATTTGGACCTCTCACCACCAATTATTGAATGATGAGGAATTTTTATGAGACCTAGTTGAGAGATATACTTTCCCAATGATCTGAGGAATTTTATCTCCATTCGTGATTGGTATGAAATTTCATATAAAGTGGATTATAGTTATTACTAAATTTGATGATAATTCCCATGGGAAGGATATGTGGTGTAAATTTCATTGAATAAGGATAAGATGATCCTCTGGAGTAAGAGGATTTATTTGAGTGAGGATCATGTTTTCATCTAGTCCATCCTTTACACATGTAACCAATTAAACTCAAAATTTCTAAATTGCATCTCCATATCAAATCAAAGGTTGCACAAATCATATTCAGTCATCTTTGATAATTCAAAAGGATATTAAAACCTTATTCAAACTTTATCATCCAATTTCAACTTCTAAACATGATGAAATATTCTATATTCTATAAATTAGTGTATCTAACACTTTTACTTCATCAGTATGTGTATTTGTTTATGAGGAACATCACAAAAAAACATATGTAAAAAATTATTATTGAAAAATAAAAAAAACATCACTAAATATTCAAAAATCTACCATTTGGATTTTTTAGAAATAATACTCATATATTTCACCATTATTAACAATAAAACTAAATAGAAATAGATTATAGGGTAAAACACCAACTAATACAAAAAATGATTAATGAAATAATAATCTCTAATTATACATGAGATATCTTGGTGTAGAAAACAAGAGTGATTAAATCAATAATCAATATTATCTATAAAACAACTCATCTAAATTCTTCCCCATCTGCATACTTACATAATTGACTAAGAAGTAAAATATTCTCTAGATTTATTCCTACATAACTCAATGCACAAATTAAAATAACTCATAAATGAAGAGAAAAAAAATTAGGACCCTTCATAAAAAATATTCTTACAATGATAAGAAAGAAAAAATAGAGGAGGGAACTCAAAACTAGCATACCTCATATTTGAAATTGGTGATTCAATCACATTTTCAGCCTTAAATTATCAAATAGATCATCTATAACGGGCCTTGTCAATATATTTATAACTTTTTTATTATAAGGAATAAATTATATCTTCAAAGTACCATCATATACTATATCCTTTAGGAAATGATATTTTATATCAATATTTTTTGACCTAGAATGATAAAATAGACTCTTTAGAAGATTTATAGAACTATTATTTTCGTATTTGATAGATAGTGGGTAATATTTTTAAATATTCATACCCTCTATATGTGTCTCTATCCATTTCATTTGAGTACATTATTGTGACAGAGCCACATATTCTACCTTAGTAGAACTTAGAGTGACTGAAGTTTTCTTCTTTGAATTCCAATCCACATATTTACTCATAGAAAAAATACTCCATGAAAAGTATGATTTATATAATCAAAATTTCATGCCCAATTAGTATTTCAAATCCCTTTCATATTTTTATCTCCATTATTTTTTAAAGCAGTCCAAATTTGGAAGTATGAGAAATATATCTGAGATTTATTTTAGATTCAAGTAAATTATATTTATTTGGATTGGATTATAACCTGGAACACATTTTGATATAGAATATTATATCTAACCTTAAATTATTTAAATATAAAATGATTTAAATGATTTTTCTATATTCCTTTTCATTTACTATTTTTCCTTCATTATCCATTTTTAACTTTGTTCCCACTTGTATAGGAGTGGATACTCATCTTTATTACTCCATTCCAAACCTCTTTAAAATAACTTTCTCAGGAATTTCTTGTGAAATATTAATATAACTAGCATTTTGGATGAATTTTAATCCCAATAATAAATTAATTTAACCAAAAAATGACATCTAAAATTTATTCTTCATTTGAGTAGACAAATATTTACACACTTAATCTACATTAATAGAAAAAAATTATATCATCAGCATACACAATAATAATGAGCCATGTGGTTTTGGTTTTATTTATTTAATGATTGTTATCCACATATTCCTTTATGAACCCCATGTTTCTCAAATACACACTATCTTGAAATACTAATCCATCAGATATTTATTTAATCTATAAAGATCCTTATTTATTTTTAATACTCTATTTTAATCATAATCAAACTAATATCCCTCAGGATACTTCATGTAAAAATCCTCATTAAGTTTTTAATTTAAAAATACTCACTTTACATCCATCTAAAAAAAATTGAAATTTATTTGATCAAAAAAATCATGAAAAATTATGATTGCATCCATTATTTACATTGAATAAAATGTCTTATCAAAATCAATGCCCTATACTTGTGAATATCCCTTAAAAACAAGCATGAATTTATTTCTTTCAACACTTCCACCCTCATTAAGTTTGTTCCTAAATACCCATTTTGTTCCAAGAATATTTTTTATCAACTGTACTTGGAACAATTTCTCATGTATCATTATTCTCTATTGAATCCATCTCTTCATACATAGAATAAATACACTTTTGTGTTTAAAATATTCATAAATAATTTTGGGTTTAATCTTAGAAAGAAAGTTGGTGTGACAGGTTTCCATAATTCTTTTTCATGTCCAAACACCCAGATTAGGATCACCAGTTATGGTATTATTATTCACAAGTTTCCTTTGTCTTGAACCTTTACTTTTGAACTTATATCATCTTTATTCATCGGTAGTTTATACGGAATTTGCATCATCTTCCTAAGGTGGTTCAGTTTTTTCTTAAACATCTATTGATTCAGTATTAATAACATAATCCTCATTATCTATCACTGCAAATTTATGGACATCTTATTCGTTTTAAAATAAAATAACATCCTCATAGTCAATAATTTTCTTGGAGTTTTTATTCTAACGTCGTCAGGAACTTCAATTTGGTATGTAGCCAAGGAATATTCCTTTATTAGACTTCTCATAAAATTTATTTCCAATTATTTATTTCCTCTTGATTAAACATGAACCCCTAAATACTTTAAGTGTTTTTATACATTTTTTCTTCTTGAACCACGTTTCATAGGGAGACATGTCAAATTTGTACCTCAAAAATCATCTATTTTGGATAATTCCAATAGTTTTTATTTATTGTAACTAGAAGAACCTTGATGTTACATTCTCAGAAAACATAGCCCTAGACATGACAATAAGGCCGGTATTATTCCTTTCTTCCACCCCATTTTGTTAAGGGGTGTGTGGGGTACTAAATATATTTCTGATACCATATTTTTTTTTAATGTATTTTGATAATTATTTTTTGGCATATTCAAGATTGTATTTTGATCATAAAATTTTCATTGATAAACTATTTTTTACCCATCATCATAAATCTTTTAAATATATTACATGTTTGAGAGTTGTGGTACATAAACAAAATACATGTAATTCTAATAAAATCATTAATCAAGGTGAAGAAAAACATGAATTCATGTAGTGACTTCTTTATCATTGGTCCACACAAATCAGTGTGTACCAGCTGCAATGGTACCTTTATTGGAATATCAACTCCTTTTTGAGTTTTTTCAGTATCTTACCATTTTTAAAAGACTTTAAAACTATAGTAGTATCTTATTTGAGTATAGATAAGTTTATCAAAACTTATTATTTTATCAACTTTCACATTTTCCTTTAGCCAAGATAGCCTATTCATTTATGTCATAAAATATTTTCAAATTAAAAAATGATATAACAATTTGATTTTTCTTCTCCAACCTGAGGTAAATTCCATTGAGTTATAACTCCCATTGAGATAAAAAAATCTATATTTTAGTCTTTTTAAAATTCATCCATTTTTATTGAAAATCAATTAACTTCCATCATCACAAAGTTGTGAAACACTCGTCCAGTTATGATTTAAGCCAAAAACATATAAGTCATTGTTAAGACTGATCTGGTTCTTCTGATTTCTTAGAGTTCCAACACCTTTAACTTTAAAGTAGATATCATTACCAAAAACTAATATCTCCACCATCATATTTATCCACATTATTGAAGTTATTTATATCCACAATCATGTGCTAAGAGCATCCACTATCCATAATCCATGGATTGTTATTTTTTCTTGATTTAAGATTAACTTCAATAATATGATCTTGATGACTTTGATTCTAAACCTTCCCTATTTTTTATGATAATTATATTATATAAGTTTAAATGAAAGATATTGATTTTAATTATTTCTATCCTAACCACATCTTTCACATGATTCTTTTAGGAATTTAATATATTTTTAATCCTAATATTATGTTAAGGATGTTGATACCTAAAATTTTTCTTGGATTATTTTTGTTTAAGTCACCCCTTGATATAGGATCATATATTAGATGGGGGATATAAATGATATCGATAGTTTTATAAATTATTACCATGCTCACCATAGCACCAACAAAAACCGTAAAACCCTCTTCATTAGTATAAATTCTATTATTGTATAATATTCAATAATTTCTCATTTTTAGGCCTATACTATGTTTTTTATTCTAAACCTTCTTGTTTAATTATTTTTTGTATATCTGATAAAAGTATAAATATTTTATTCAAGTTTTTCTCTTTCATGATATGAACTAATTTTGACTTTTCTTCTAGTTTTATGAAAAAAACACATATTTTGTTTCCCTTATATCTTGAGAAATCAATATTTCCTTACATAAAGGGTTTTTATCTAATATTTTAATTTCATGTTCACAACTTGAATATCACAATTGATATAATTTTTATACTGAAAAATTCACCTTTGAATTAAAAATCCTTTTTATAGCTACATTTTTCTTTCTCTTCCTAATATTTAATCTCCAAAAAATTATACTTTAATATATCAACCTATTGATCCCAAATTATAATAATATAGGTCTTATTGTTAATAATATTCTTATGTTCTACATTCTCAAGATTCAATTCTTTATTTTCTTTAGAAAAAGTATATTTCTCAATCTAAACTAGTTTGATTATTTCAGAATTTTTCTTGAGATGAGTGTTCTTGTTTCTCAATATTCCAATTTGTTTTAGACACATATTAATTTCCATTCTCATAGTATATTATTTGGTTTAATTTAATTATTTAGTAGAATATTCATTGTTAGTGTGTGAACCATCATCTGATGAATTATTTACCTCCATTTTAGGATCCATGAGAACTTTATGATAAATTTCCAAATGTGTCTCCTCGTCATCATTACATTCATCACTATAGAAATCCGTAATTCAATAGATAAGAATATCCTTCTAAAACATTTTGGTGTGATTTAATTATCATATCCCTCTCTCATGTGATTATGATATTCCTTTTTAATATGAAACATTTAAAATTTCTTCATCTTTAATTTTATGTCTAAACTTTTTAGGGTAGTTGGCAAAGAAGTGACTAACTTTACCACAACTGAATCATTTTAATGGCTTATTCCCTTTATACTTACCCAATATTCCTCTAGTGAATTTTCTTAAATTATAATAATTATATCATCATAAGATTCTATATTTTATTCTTCATATGAATAGACTCATTTATCATTGATCCGTAATTCTTTGAGAACTTTGAAAAAAATTTATTTCTACTTATTTTTTTCTATTAAGTGTAGCTCCTCTTCTCATTTATTAATTGAGTAGAATCATATAAAAATCATCTATATTTCTTTTAATAATGAGACTTTACCATCAATATTTTTAAATAAATTCCTCATGATATTCTTGACCATAATAGAATTATCAAGTTTCTCTATGAACCCTCTAAAAGAGCTTATAATAATATTAAATCTTTTGAAAAAATCATCAATAGATTTTTATTCTTATAATCTAACATCTTTAAACCGTTGTGTACTAAGGTGTAGTTTTTCTTCCTCCACCATTTTTTATCTTCATAGATTCTATGAAATTTTTAACAGATTCCATTGGTAGTATTTTATCTCATAACCATTGTTATTTTTTATTGTATAATGAATATAGAGGATAATTTTAGAATTTTTTCTTAGTATTCATATTATTATTTAGAGACAATGAAACAATATTATTCAGAATAGTGAATCCTAGAAAATTAGTATAAATAAAACCACATCCCAATGATAATAGATAAGGAATCATCACATCCTTCCATAGATGAAATAATTTATGATCAAAGGTTTGAACTCCTTTCTAATTGATCAAGTTATGTTATTCTATGGTTGATCAGAAAAAGATAGTTAAGGGTGATCCTATGCTCTGATACAAATTAAGGAGGAACAAATTGGTATGGAAGGCACTAATAGGAGGTACGAATCAGTTATTTATATTTTATTCATTTCCAAAAACTTGAATGACCATATTCTTATTTCTAGTTATCTGACCAATCAAAAAAATAAAATAATAAATGGACTGAAACATGTTTGTTAACGAGGTTTTTATCCTAAAGTATGACTATATATCTAGTTTATGGTAGTTTTTATCCCACATATGCATAATTATTATTTTATTATCAATAATATCTATATGTAAGAGTATGATCAACAACCTACTATATATTACTAGAACCCACTAGATAATTACAACACTTTATGAATGGAAATAATATAAAATCATTGAAGATAGATTGAATCTAAAGTTCATGATATATTCTTTGATCGAATAGTCTATATCTCCATATTCTTATCATGAAAACTCTTATCATTACCTATTCATAATACATAGAAAATTATTTCTCACACTAATACAATTTTTCCTTATACACCTCTTTATTCTTCATTACAACTTTTAATATATTAACAAAATTCTTGAATATTATCTCCACATTTCTCAATATTCAATTATCCATTTCTTTGTTATTTTTATATACTTGGAAATCCTTTCATTATTTTCCTAACAATATTTGAATCTCCTTATCTTCAAAAAACTCTATAAAATCCATATAATAAAATGTAATCCATGTATTAATGAATTCTCATAAAATATTAGTTTATAATCATGGATTCCTTTTTTGTTTCAAGGCTCCCCATGAATCTCCTGCTTCTAGAAATCATTACGGCATTGAATACAACATGGTTGAGTCTCTCCATTTCTCAAAGGTATTTTCTAATCTTAATAAATCCTTACTAAGGCGTGGTTAAAATTCTATCATTTTTCTATAGATAAAGTGAATCGTATTAAGTACTCATATATCATTCATCCATGCATAGATCTCCTTTAAGATAACCTTTATATAGCATACCCTTACTCAGTTTAATCTTACCCATACATAGTTCATTTTTAGCTAACACAGATCTAGTTTACCCTCAAAAAGATCTTTAGACAGTAGTGATGACCCTTATATATATCAAGGATACCTTTATGTAACTTTCTACACTTTAGTGTTACCTATACATGGGTTGGAAATAACCTTTATAAAATTCACTAGATTTCTGAGTTGCCCTGATGTGGAGTCTAGATTACTCTTATGTATCCTCCTAGATTTAAGAAATACCATTATGCATGAAGAATATATCTATAGTTACCTTTTCATGCATAGAGAAATTTATGGAATACCTATACATAGGTAACCAATATAACTTATAATTTCTAGATTTATTATATAAATTAAATTAAAGGCTACAAAAACCATCTTCAGCCATTTTCACCAACTCAAAAGGATCTTTGAGCCTTGTTTAAACTTTCTCGTCCAGTGTATACTTATACACATACCATTAGCTTCCATATTATATAATATGGTTTATAAAGAACTTCCACTTCATTAGTATATGTTTTATCATGAGTAATAACACAAACAATCATCACATGTAAACAATTATTGATGAAAAATATAATATCATCACTAAGGATTCAATAAGTGGGGTATCTTCATATGTGGTGAGTGAATTCCACTCTTGAGAAGTTGTAATTAGATACACCTTATACTTTAAGTTTGACTTGATGTATTGAGTGCATGGATGATAATTAACTGTTATTAATGTAGAGGAATGCATGGATACTTATGAAGGGTGACCCATGGTTATCCCTCGATAGGATAACAACTAATACATTAGTTTCAATTATTTGGATGGATTTCTAGTGTTTTTTAGTATAATTATGAACTCCCCTTCACTATTTATTGCATTTTTGGATCAAAATTTTCCTTTTGTTGGTTCATGGAGGATCTTAATAGGTTTTTGAGAAATTTCCTTAGTCGTACCTTGAGAATATCAATTGTGTGGTAAACTCCCATAGTGTGATATCAAGAATCATGGGGTGACATTGGACTTAATTAATTTTAATTCATAATGCTTTATGAGATCATAGTGGCATCATATTGGAATGGTGGTTGATTCCTATAGTAGAGGTTTCTATGTCTGGGTGATGGAGGAGGAACTTGAGCATCTAACTTCAGAGCAATTTATGCTTTCATGGAGAGGGATATTTTACTCACCCTTTATTGATGATGGTATCACCACACTCTTCCCTTATGTGATAGAGTCCCATGATAGTGAGGTTTATTTAGTTCTATTGTGTGACTAGATGTTCTTGGGTGATATACCCGGAAAGTATCACTAAATGTGGGGAGAAAATCATCCACTTCCCCATGTGGATAGTTTTTTTACCTTGTTTTTTATGTTAGATGTAGCGATGTAAATCTTAATTGAAAACTTCCTTGGTGGAGCATGTCCTTTAGTGTGGTATGTCTAATAGATATTTGTTGATACCTCATTGCATGGAAACACTTGCTATGTGATGGTTTATAAAGTTTCCTCAAAAGGTTGTGGTTTTTTATTTCTCTTGATTAATGGGAGTTATCTTGGGAGATAGAGTTAAAAATTTATGCTCATCTAAATGGTTAGGACCGTCCACTTCATATTGTGTCAGATTAGGCCACCCTATGGGTAATGATCTGAAGTTAATTAGTTTGAGGGTGTTAGTGTTATTCCTGATGTGATCATTGGTATATTTTTTAAATGATAAATAAAAAAACCAGGTTATCATTGGTAGTGGGTGAGAACCTATAAGAGATCGATATTATGGTAGAGAATTCTCAGGGATGTTTTTGAGAATATTCATAAATAAGGTCTATATTTCCTTTGTTCCATAGGCTAATGAAATTGGTTCATATTCCTTATTGAATGGAGGTTATAGAGAAGTAGATGTGGGTCAAAAATAATATACTACCTTGCAAATTTTTTGGTTTTAATGTGAATTTTTGTGTAGAAATCCATGGTAGAGTGAAGCATCAATGGGTTTTGTAAATTTAATAACCTTCCAGAATGCTCTTTAAAATTGGGGGTTGAATTTATTTTACTACTGATAACCTTGACGATGATCTATTTTTATATGGATGTTGATGGTTCATAGATTCACTTCATATTATGTGGTGGGTCAGTTTTCAGAGATAAGAGAGGGTGTCTCCTTCTTGGGAAGTTATGTATCGAATTTGTTTAGAGTTTGGAACTATGAAGAAAAATTAAGTGTGTGTGAAGGTGGGTTGTTTTCTATATGAGTTTGTTTTTGAGATTCCTTATTGAGGATCCCTATCTATTTTTTTCAAGGAAGAAATAGTTTAAATTTAGGTTGTATGTACTGACCTATATTTTTTAATCTAAACCTTTAAAATATTTTAAATAGTATTTTTGAGATGGGTTACTGAGCTATTGTGAAGCTTTGAGAATTGTGGAGCCTTGATAATAATATATTAAAGATAATATATTGTTTTTTAGTTTATACATTCTTGTAGGTGAATTGTTGAAATTTCTTATTGAATGAGGATTTAGATGTAAGAATCATGTTGTGGTTGGATCTGAAATATGGGTTATACACTAGGTGAAGTGTTATTTTTGTTGAGACTCGATGTCTTGGGATTACCTGTGATGGTTGTACAATTAAATTAAATTCATAAATTTATAATTAATTAATTTTGGTATATTCTAATCTAATTTTACATATAAAACCCCTATTATAATTTATCCCTAGGGTTAGTTTATATTTTCATTAACATAAACCTATATTGAGAGAGAGGGGAGGGATACTGAATCTTCATGGAATTGATACTGGATCAAGGGAACAATACCATATCCATGACGTCATTGATGATTGGATCATGTAGTAATAATGAACGGAACAATGAAATCAATGAAAAATTAAGGCGACAATCATTATTCCATTAGGAAGAGCTTTTTTATTTATAAATTACTCTATTATTTGTGGATTTATATGAGATTTATTCTTTTGAACCTCCAATTTAAATATTTCAACATTTTTACTTTTTCTCCTAATCCTCATGCCATGAAATCCTAATACTATACACTTTATACCTAACTTTCTTCCCTATGTGTGAATTCATGATATTGGATTGATAATAAGGATTCATGCCCCATTCTACTTTTAATTCCCATATTTTATGTTCCTTTGACATGATTCAGAACTAGGTGGCTGAATATCCAACCACTGATCTCTTTTCCCCCCTCACCATTCTTCATTCATGCAAAATGAAGGATTTATTGGTTGGGGGAGTGGATAGTTATGATGGTGCAAGGCATTATAAGATCGGGTGGTGGAAATTATGGGGTGATGTGGTGATGAATTGGGAATGAGATTAGGCTACGGTGTTTAAGGAGTATATTCTTGATGGGGTATGCTTATGAGCGTGAGGTTGGGGAATCTCCATGAAGTTTTCAACACGGATCCAAAGTGAGGCAACCATGTGAGGGTGAAATGATGAAAATATCATCCATCTATAACAATGATGGGTAGTGTCTATGGGAGAAAACAATGGCTGGTGGTTATAGTGAGGAAGGATATACAATGTAATTGGTTGGACAGAGTGGTGGTCACCCTCAGTAGTGACTGGTGTTATAGGATTTGGTGGACACTCGATCTATCACAGTGGTAAAAAAGTGGAATAGGGGTGACTAGGGATCTTACCCAACCATATAATCCACTAGAATCAGGTAGTTATCCTCTCTTTATGTGGTGTAAATAGGTGAATCTAACTAGTGGGTATAACCAATCAATATTCATGTGAGTCTAGGCCCCCCATTGTTTTATTTCCACATAGAACTGGCCATTCGGGTAGGCCCAATTCAGAGGGTCGTAGAGAAAACCTAGTCACATTGTCCTTGAGCTCCTACCTAGGTGTGCATTCTTGGGCATGAATTCAGGTGGGAACTAGAGTCTGATTCAGTTTCTACCAACCTGACCTAGGGAGACGGGCACATGTGGACACCTCGTAGCATTTCCAAGGTCCACCACAAGTCCAGTTTCCACCTATGTAGATCATTTTTATGAAAATTTTATCATTTTTTGGTTTTAGGGGAAAAAATCCTAACCTAGCTATTTTTTCATGTATATTGAAATGGCATGTTCAATTTTATTTTACAATTATATTTTAAAATAATAATTTAAGGTTTTAGTATTGAGATCTCTGAGAAAATGATAGAGATTTGGAAAGGAAATCGAAGCATTCGCAAAGGCATGTACTCCCTCATATCTTTTGTGCTACTCAACAAGGTTTGGGTCCCTTGTATTATTGATAAATATTGGTAATCCCCATCATAAATGGGTTTTGATTCCACTATCAATGTAATTAACCATACCTCATATATTTTGTGACACTCGATGAGGCACATGTCCTATAACTATGGATTTAGGTACTCCCTCATCTGTTTTGTGATACATTATAACATGGGGTTACTTTACTATAGTTTCTATGAGGTAACATAGGTTTTAATGCCTATGTGTTTATAATAATATGTTTCATCACTCCCTTAATTGATATCTATCATGGGAAAATTCACAGGTTCCCCTACAGGATTCTAGAATGGAGATATAGTATCAATAAATGGTAAGGAGTTATAGTCCCTAAACTGACATACATACTTCGGTGAGGAGTCCCCCCCCCAATATATTTTATTAGTGTTGTGGAATAAAGATTATTTATATTAGATTATTTGAGACTCATGAATCATCAGGAACCCCTTAGTTTCCTTTGAGATGGGATGTATAACTGGGATATCTACTTCAAACATTTTAGACTTTTTAGTTTTATGAGAATCCCTAGTTTACAGTGAGATGCAACCTTTGAGGATAAAAGACATAATGATCAAGAATTATTTGAATCCTTGAAAAATATTGTGGGAGAGCATATCTATATCTTTTCTTATCTAAATCCCTTATATCTTTTTGTTCATGAGTTATATATAACTTGTTTTTCCTTTCCTTTATGGTCTTAGGGAATCATACTAAGTGTGGATGTACTCAACCATGCACTTTGTTCCCACCCATGTTGTATCTATGAAGATGATGCATAATTTAGATATGGTCTTAGTGGAAGTGGATATGGTGTTACTTGTTCGGAGATGAATCCTGGTGACACTTGGTGATACATGGTGAATCATAGTGGATTGTGATGGAAACAGTGACTATTATGGATAGAGATCTATCTAGGAGTAGACATTGTAATAATGATATTTATAGGGTATTATTTATATTATATTTATAGGATTACTAGATATAAAATTACTTTTGTATTTACTTATGTGGTGTTTCACTAGTATTTCTTATCTCATGCATGTTTTTTATATAGTTTTTTTTACACACACGCACACGCACACACTACCTTTGTTTCTGGTTATTTTATATATGGGAGATATGAATCTGTTATAGATTGATATAGTCTTATACCTCCCATATTTTTTAATATTACCACTTAGTTCTATTCACTATACCCTATACTATTTGAGGTGATATTGGGGTGGCATACTTGACTTTATATTAACCTGATCTAGGATGTAGTGGGTTGGTTCATGTTAAAAACTTTCAAAAGTTTCATACTTGTGTCTGATTAGAAACAGATAACCATATTAACTAAAGTAATTGGAAAAATAAAAGAAGTACCTAAACCCACCACTTTCTTGAGTATTCATTAGTCTATGAACATCACTATGTATAAGATCCAATATTCTAATATCCTTTAACCATTTACACAAAAAGTTACTTTGGTCATTTTTTCGAATAAACAAGATTCTAAATTATGAAATCATTAATAATTTAATGATTACAATAATTTATCTTTATATATTCTTTGTGTTTGTTTCTCATTTTTTTTCTAAGGAGTAAATCTATAAGGTATGTGGGATTATAATCAATGTTTACCATCTTATTCTAAATGTTATAGGCATGATTATCTTTAAAAATAATATAAAAACCATTTACAATATTCCAAATGAAATAAAAAATTTCATTCATATATATATTGAATAACTCTTATTCTTAAAAATGGATGAAAATCCCTTCTTGTCAAAAAAATATACATAAATCAAATGTATTTTTATTGAAGGAACATAATGAAAGTTCTCTAATTCTAGAACTAATCCACAAGATAGAATTTGATCATAAGTGTTGAATTCCAATGAAACAAATCTTGATTCATTTACAATATATAGATCTACTTCAACCTTTTTCAATTCCCTCCTATATTTGAGTATTTATTTTATCAATATATATTTTTTATTCAAAATAGGTTCTAATACCCATGATTCAAAGTTAGAAAAAATTGATCTCTATAGAATTCACATCCATATGCTCTGAATGCCTCTCTTTAACAACACTTATAACCCTTAGATACCGAACTAGAATAGTTTTATAGGTCATATATATAAAATATCACAAAATTATATACATGATGCATGAAATAATCCAAAAATAAATACATATCTATGGGTGAGTTTCATGTTTTATATCTTTTCATCAAAGACTTTTAATGAAAGTACTCTCACCAAAAATTATGACCCCTTACATTATATCCATTTTGTGGGCTAGGATCCCGATATCACTAAGTAATTTTTTCACTATAGTGTTCATATCACCACTTAGTTATTTAGTTATTCCATATTTATAATCATATCATATATGAATATTTATTGTTTTAGTGGGTAAATATTTACCCAAATCCACCATATAGATAAACTCAACTCTATTCCAATAATATCCCAACTATTAGGATTTCCCAGCTATGTGTAACCTAAATAAAATTACAAGTATAAGTCACCTAACTGTTAAGGTCACATCATTACTTTATTTCTTTACATAAGATAATCCATGGGAACATAGCTATTAAGTCTACCTATATTTAATGATCACAATTTTTACAAGTGAAGGTTTGCAAAGAATCCCACATTTAGTATTTGAGTGGTTTTCTTTTAAAGTATCACAAATTTAATATAAATCAAATTTATATTAAATTAACTACTATTTAATGTCATTCAATTTCTATTATCTCATTTTATATTCCTTTATGTATTCATGCTTCTAACAATTTATTTTTGGAATCTTGATTCCAACTACTATATTAATGGGTAACTCTTTACAAAACCCACAATTTGTGTTACTAAACCAAAAATAGAATCCAAAAAAAATTACACATATCCAAATGCATCCTATACATAAATTACATGAAATTTTCATATAAAGGTATAGATTTATATAAAATTTATAAAATTCACATGAGTAATCCTGGATCCATAGATATCCAACCCCCACCTTTCAAGAATAAGGCATAATCCTTCAGGCCAGTAGGAAGTCCAACCCAAATTCCCTCTAACCAAGGATAATTTACTCAAGAGATAGTCCAATTCATCATAACTCCAACACCTAATATATATATATATATATATATATATATATATATATATATATATATATATTATTCAACAACTAAATTCAATCTAGTAACATTAATTACAAACCAAGGTCAATATAGATGAAAACTAAATTTTATGTTGTCATACCAAGCATGTAATACATGGCTTAAAATTTTATAAGAATAAATTAGTCACATAAATTATATAATATATAATATCCAAAATTCATAAAAAATTTAAAATTTAAAATATTCCAAATGAATAAACAAATAGATAAAAAATATTTTTTTTACAAACATGAGATGTGTGTGTGTGTGTGTGTGAACATTTAATATTTTGTTTAAGCATGAAAATATCCAATTTAAAATTTCTAACACTAATAGTTAATAAAAAATTATAAAATATAATAATTTATGGATAAAATATTAAATTTTCATAATTTTGGCTATATAATATTTTATGATTGATAATTGAGTGTTATCAATCATAAGATATGATTGATACATAATGGTAACCACATAGAGGAGTTTTAATTTAAGTGATAAAGGAAATTAATTTTACATATGGGAATTAACCTTAAGTTTGAGTCATATTTAATGATATACAACATATCTTAATCCATATGTAAAATTAAATCATGAATAGGTACAGAATTACATATCGAGTACCACTTCTTCATCAAAGGGAGTGACCCTTACATGTTTAGTAAAATTACTCTTGTGTAGGACCAGTTTTATTTTATGATATATAAAATATCATAACTATGACTCAATTATCTATTTTCATGAAACCTTTTTTTAGTCATAGCCTATGATATTCCATATATCATAGATTAGGGTAAAAAAATATAACCATGGGTTTTCAGTGTATCATACCATACTATATATTCCAATTATACACTATGACTAAGAAAAATAAAATTATGATGCCCTATATTATACAACCCCATGATACAGTGGATGACAATAATCCATGTCATATCATACAATATAATATGTCATCAAGTATATTATGATATACTTGTTATTTATAAAAAAATAAAAGATAATTTTGATTCAATGATGAAAGTGGATCTAATACCACTGATGGATTTTGATGGATCATCATATGATCATAGAAATGGAAGGAATCCATTATAGTTATTGATGTATCATCAATGGAATGCACATATAAAATGGAGAGCATAAATAAATAGTCATAACTTGAACATAGTGATCTCCATATTTTTCCAACACAATAGAGTATGCTTGATTGGGATCCTCGAGAGACAACCAATATAATTCTCACCTCCACATGTGTGTCACCGATCACTTGGATCCTTATTCATAATAAGAGATCCATGAACACCAAAGGTTTACTTTATCCTTCACTTTAAATATAAATGATGATCTAGGGGAATAGAGATTTGGATATGGCTTATAAGTATCGAGTTACCACCAATAAAGATATTGAATCCCCTATATAGGCTCTCTTTATTAAATTAAGAGAATCAAGAATCAAATTCCAAATCTTGTTAGTTGTTGACATGACCAAAACTAGTGGGTCCTCACATGGGTCAGTGGTAGGCCAAGTGTACCACCCCAATCCTGCCACTAGTAGTCAATGGCTTTGTGACCAACACCTAGAAAAAAATACATATATAGGAGGTCTTGTCCTATATAATATTAAACATATATATATCACCGTCCAATATAAAATATACAAAACTACACAATATATATGTATAAATAAAATGAAAATATGCATGAATAAAACTGCTAAATATACTTGGGGCACACTATACAAAAGCTGGTATAAGAGGTTAATAATACAAGACCCAAAATAATTAAATTTCACTAACCTAAATTTATTGGTAATAATATAATAACCAACTATATTTGATCATTTATAACTGTGAATCCCACCAACTCCACCATTATTCAACTCCACTAGCTCAATGCCCGCTAATATCACCAGTGACCTATATGTCATCTTCATAGTCATTATAAGTGTGGGAACCAAGAATGTGTAGGGGTTAATATAAAAATACCCATTTGTACACCCCAAGAAACATAAATCACAAAACTATTGTAGGTCATCACACTGCCAAGTGCCAAACCATATAGCTTCCCAACTCAATTAAGTGGAAAACACCGGCTAGGGAAGAAGTTACGACCTCACTTTCCAATATGAACTCGACCCTATATCATGGGAATATACTAGGGATAAAACCATATCTAAACTCATTCTATGGAATCATTAATACATAAAAAAATCCCATACAATAAGGTAAAACACCTCCCTATTCATAAACCCTAGCGTAAAACACCTCTATGCCCATCTAAAATAGATACACCACACACATAAAGGGTAAACACCTCCCTACTCCTCCATGACATGGAAGATAAAACCACGTCAATTCATGTGAGGTGACCAAAACCAAAATCACCACATCAAAAATCAAGGATCTAGTTGTGATGATCCCATACTGAAGGGACATACCATCCATGAGATGCTCTTTATACATTGGCATCATCACATTCCCATCACATAGAGAGAGAATCCAAACACACTAGAGAATCATTGATCCTAGAACAATGACTCTAGTCATAGAAGGACCAAATGATCATACTAACAACTAATTATAGAACACTCATTCTAATTAAATAGGGGGTGTACCACACCTCAAGAAAAATACGATGCTCGAGGAGGTCATCGGATCCATGAATGGGTGACCCACACCCCATCCCATGGGGGAGTTCCATGCCCCATCATACTATAGGTAAAACACATCGTTATCCGTGATGGGATTCAAATAGATATTTGTTCAATTGATATATTCTCATAAGGGGGAATATAAAAAACTATAAAGTGGGTCCTAACCCACTCTTCCAATAATAACTAAAGGGTCACACCAAAGTGGAACCTAGAAATCCTCTCACACCGTAGGTCCCCAAAAAATCAAAAATATCCACATGGAATTGATTAAACAACCATAATACCATTGATTTGATGTTGCATATAGGGTACCCACATCTCATCCAAGTACAAAAACTGATCTATGGAGTTACCAACACTGATCATACAAACTAACCTTGATACTTGACCCTTATTACCATCACGTCACTACTCATATATGAAGTGGGGGTCCTATACCTCACTAAATAATATATAATAGTTTAATAAGTAATAACCTCATGGATTACATCATGCATCACTATGGGACAAGGTTTACCAAAGGAAAAAATCTCATCAACCATGTAAGATTCATCCCATTCCTTAATGAGTAATCTTAGAGAAACTATAACCTAGCATAAAGGAACCATACCCACATCTCTATGGGAGTAATAACTCCATCAAAATAAGTGATTACCCACACCTCATCCCATGATATAATCATGAGGTAGTACCTATGTACCATATATATAATGCTCATTCCACATAGTCATTATATTTAGTGGTCTGATGGAAGGGGCATCAAAAATACTTCACAATCTCTACTATCTATCTCTCATAGTCACAACTTGTGGGGAAATTTATAAGAGATAAGATATATACCATATAAAATAAATATTTGACAAAAAGGATAATATGTAAATGTAGTTAACAACTAACTCCTCTATCCTCCAATCTAGACCACATGCACAAACTCTAACTCTAGAGTGCATGGGTAGGAGGAAAATCACCTTGAGTTACACATATTTTTATAAGTCCCCTAAGGCCACCATATAAAATAAATGGATCCACTGAAGACTAGCCAAAAATACCATGTTTATGAATTTCTAATCCTTTAATGAATATCCCACAACTACTGTTAGATTCTCTAAGAATTCTGATCCATAATTACATGAAAGGGTTCCATACCCCTATGTTAAGAAGATACCAAGGGGGTTTACCATCCCCACACCTTCTCTATATCATCATTGAGATCCCTTCATCCTCTCAATAGGGATAAGATCTTCAAAAAACCCTAAATCATCTCACCATTTACCTCTAATATCAATGAGGATCCCATCATTATGATCTATGTGGAAATATACTTGTAATGGAATACTTACTTGTCTAAATGTGGCTCTAGGGTAATAAATTTCACAAAACCCCTCGGAGAGGGAGTTACATAGTGTGTACAATAGTGTAAATGTTGATTACACCCAATACCTAAATCTATATGTGTAACTCTAACCATATATTTGGGTATTTACCAAAAATATGTTGTTTCATAAAGATATGCATAATGTTTATGCCACATGATATTTTGATTCGTGTATATCATGTCATGTAACTTGACAAGGCGTGTACTATCACATGTCATGTTCCCTAAATAGGTTGTCTTGATTTGTACATTAAAAAATCCTTATTTATGTACCTAGAGGTTTTCTATAGTGTTTCCATGTGTTCAGAATACTATGTAGACATTTTCCTCAACCTAAGATCCACTAAAAAACTTCACGGTGAGTTTTATATCACCGCATGCCATGTGATTAGGTTTTCCAAACACAAAATTACTATGAATAGCCTATTTTTCTCATTTCACTATAAATTTCCCTTATATGGGACTTAATTAATCCAATATAAATCCAAATTACATAATCTTTGAGCTTGGATCCACCCTTCAGGTTCACTATGCTCTAATCTGGCTCTGATCGACCTCCTCCAACATGGATCTCCCTCCTTCCACATACTTTCACTCTCTATATTTGGTGTAATAAATGAGGGAAATTTTTTCACTTAATCTCACTCATAATGGGGTGATAATATGATTAGGGTAAAAATTTAGAAAATATATATAAGACCCATAAAGATCAGACATGAGTTCTAGAGCCCAAATAGAGTTTATACCTCACCTGGGTAAACATGCCCATTATGGTCTCCACTAAAAAGTATTAATTTTAATATAAATAATTTTTTATTAAATATCTAAATTTATACTTGTGGGAGTAAATAATATTTATTTAATAAATATTAAATATTATAGAAAAAAATCTGACTCATAATCTCACCATGTTCCACCCCAAGGGTAAATGTCGCATTCCAAGAATAAAGAAACACTCAGTAAATATATTAATGGTCGTTATCTGGGGTAAATTACCATTTTACCCTTTATAAATTCATTTGAATCTAATATATAAAAATGATAAAAGTCTTCCACACATGAAAACTAAGTTCTCTACATCCTCCTGCTTTTAATGATTTTCATCATTGAATAGAAAACAACCACAAAAAAACTCTAAGAATCCCTTAAAAAATACTATCATGTGTAAATATGGTATTTTGTTTCATGATATATTCCAAATTATAAAGTTTTTTAAATATATGTATACCCATAATAAAACCCACTTGGGAACACATCCCTTATCTTCCTCTCATATTAGGGGTACCATATCCACAATTCTTGTTCTTCCACAAACGTCATTCAACATCAACCCATCATAGGGGAAGCTTCTACCACAAAAAAAAACTCACCTTTTATGAATTTCATAAAGACTTTACACCCAAATAATTTTCATCCAACTATTGTATTCCCAAAAATATAGAAAAAAATGGATCCATGAACCATTTGTATCAATTCGATATGGTCCGTCTACCAAGTCATTTCCTCTGGGGGAATCATGGCCCTGGACATTGAAAAGGGTGACCCTAAAAATTTTCATACTGAGACAATATAACCATATAAAACTCCACCATAAAATTCCTCAATAGGAGTTCCATACTTCCCATACTAGTTCCCTCCATCACTCCTCTTCATCAGGATAAAAGGCTCATACATTGATGTTATCCATATTGGGACATGAGGATATCATCAATCCACAAATTATTTTCTTTCTAACAACTTCAAGGTAAAACACCTATGCCACTAGCATAGGTTAGGTTCTCATACAATATACATTTCTTGATTAATCTATATGGTATCAAAGGTTGATATATTCCTAGTACTCAAATGTCCATAACCACAATCCTATAGAGCAATATTCCTCATTGCGTCTCTCAAGATTCCAAAATGGATCTCCCATTGAAAATCTCACCACACCACCCAGATGGACACAATATAAAAAAGTTCATTAATGATCATTTAGATACTCACAACACCTGAAACTCATACTACCTATACTACCTCAACCTTAACAAAAATAAAATCCATTTTCTAAGTACATCATGAATAAATTCACTCATGGATTTTTCTTCTAGCCAATGAAAAATAAGAGCAAGGATAAATAACTATTTTAGATCATTGGAAACTTCTAAAGTTAAACATTCCCAAATCCCATCACTCATATCTCCATGATTAAGTGGGAAATAAACTATAGAAAGGAATATCCCCTTCTCTATAACTATAGGAGTGATCCTATGAAACAACTACAAGACATGAAGATAATCCTTCCAATCAGTGAGAGAATGGGTTGCATCTCCCTGAGGGTTTACCCCTACTTATCACATAGATATCATTTTATATTGATATTTTTCCATGTTTTATCCACTAAAATTTAGAATAATATAAAATTATGGTCATCCACTAGAACTCAAACCACAAGTTTTCATCTATCACCAATGATATCCCCATTAGGATACACTCTAGACCAAGAGATCACAACCTAAAATTTCATGCTGACCAAAAACACACCAATATTTAAACTACAGTGAGGGACCTAAACCCCACAAATTTTATATAACTAATTGAGGGAGATAAATACCTCACTAATAGTGGACCTTGTTCCCTAAAACATGGGTGAGGTACCATACCATAAGGTTAAAATAACCATACTCCACATTTCATTGAATATCTACCCCTAAAAATGGAGGACCCATGCCATATCTCATATGGGAGTACTAACACCATTTTATTATTGGATACCTACTCCTTTTTGGGATTAAGGGAGAACCAATCCCATGCTTGAATGAAATATCCATGAACCTATAAATGGAATTTTTTACTCTCATGCCTATGGGGTGTACCACCTCACATGGATAAATGAAGCACATACAATCTCATATAAAACCAAAACCATGTCTAATAAAGGATTACTTACCCCACTAATGTATGGGGGACCCACACCTCATTAGAACCTAGGGAGTACTAAACCTTGTGAAAAATGGTGTATCCATGCCCCATGGGTGGTATCATATACCCTTGTACCCATGAGAGTACTAAAGTGCACAATCTCATAAAGGGGAACCCACACTCTAGTGTCCATATAGTTCCTAGGGGGATTATAGAACCTATATAAATAACATTCAAGGCCTCTTAAATCCATATCCCTATACTACTGTCATGTTGAGAAAAATACACTAGGATATAATTACTAGGGTATCAAGAGAATATCACCCAGGAATCCCACATATTGAGTATTCATGTTTTTATATTCATCCATATAAGGTCCATCTCACACCTCTGTAGAAATATTTTTGATAATGTAAATCAAAATCATCATTACATGATGACATCTCAAAAAGTAAGATATCATATCATTAGACCAACAATACACTAACCCCCATTTTATGCATGGACCTACTCAAATATACCCTAAAACTAATACCCTAAGTAATCAAGTTATTCTATAGATTATCAAATTCATTTTGTATAAATGTGTCGGTTGTAACACCCTAGCTAGGTTACATGGTCTATCAAATAAACATAATAAATTATATGAAATTTTTCTCTACATGTATTGAACTAAGATCATGATACACTTATCTCTAAACTCCAAACATGAGACTAAATCTCTTTGATTCCAATCTAAAATGGACTTACCCATTGTGTCCCTACCTGGGTTGGCATTAGGATGAGTATGCCATCCTAAGACAGCCTCTAATAATCTAGGGGTTGGTCACCAATAGTAGGAAGGCATAATACACATAAGGGAGACCTTAGCCTATACAACCAAAAGAAGAAAAACATCATTATCCAAAACAAAATATCTATAACCAATCAAGATATATGTTTCGAAATAAAATCAAAATATTCCTGAATACAACTATTAAACATCATAGGGGTATATAATAAAAAAAATCTAATATAAGAGGTGGTAAATACAAGGACTAAAATCCTAGAATTTCACCTAACCTTGAGAGACTTGGTAGAATGGGATCACCATGTCTCATGAAATCCATATGAGTACTACCATCTATGGATCTGACTAACCCCACCAATATCTAGATCTAATAGCTCCCCACCCACTAATATCACTATGAACATGTGAATCATTGGTATAGACACAATGAGTGTGGGAACCATCCCATACAGGGGTGAGTATAAAGAAACCCATTAGGATGCTTTGAAAACATGAAGTTAAATAAGACTATAATTCATTATACCACCGAGGATTAAAAAATATCACCATACAAATTAAACAAAGGGGGAAATTCGATCTAGGGAATAATCTACAACCTCACTTCCCAATATGACCCTGATAATATCTCGTGGGAATATACTAGGGATAACCCCAGTTGTCAAATCATTCCCTAGAATGGTTACTCCATGAATAAATCCCATTCCTTGGGGGGAAAGACCTCCTTAACCATAAACCCTATGGGAAAACACCAACCTACCCATAAACAATTGATACACGACATACATCAGGAATAAACACCTCTCTACTCCTTCGTGATATGAAAAATCAAACCATATCAATCCACACAAGGGGAATATAATCAAAATAAACACATCCATTCCCATGGATATAGTCAATAATATATTACACTAAAAGGTCTCATCATCCATGAGACGCTCCTCATACACTCGCATCATCACATGTCCATCAAAGAGGGTGAGTATCCAGACTCACTAGTGAATCGTTGTTTCCAGAATTAAACATTTAGCTATAAAAGGACCATCTGAAAATACCACTCACCAAGTCTAGAATACTCAATATAACTAAATAGGGGAATAAATGCACCTCAAGAATGATATAATTATCTAGGGGTTTACTAACCCCATGGATGGTTGACCCACACCCTATCCTGTGGGGTAGTTACCAACCCCATCCTACTAAAGGGAAAACACCTCCTGATCCATGATGGGATCAAATAATAGACTCATGTGAAATAGTTATAATCATAGGTTGTATAAACAAATCTTACGGTTGATCCCCACCCACTCATCCCAAGTCCCTTGGAGTGGAACACTGAAGTGGAACCTAAAGAGTTTTGTGAACTATAGGTCCCAAAACACAAAAAACTATCCACATAGAAATAATAACCCCGTCATCAAACCACCAATTTGATATTGCAATTGGGGGAATTGGGCCTTATCAGAGTATACAGATTGGCTGAGGGAGTTATCAACCCAAATTAACTATCATAACTACTTGACCTACATAACCATTACATCATCACCCAAAAACACATTGGGGGTCCCAATCCTTTCTAGAGAATATATACTATTAATGGAAGTATCAAACCCACGGAGGACATTATACATCACTGTGGGATATGGTTGGTCAAAAGGAAACTATCACTATCCATGTAAGATTCATCCTATGTCTCAATGAGGGAGTTCTAAGAAACCTTCACATAGTATGTAGGACCCACACCCCACATCTCTAGGGGAGTGTCATCTCCATAAACATAAGGGATGACATTTACCTCATCACATGATATAAGCCTGAGAGAGTACATAAGTCCCATATCAATACCATTTATGCCACATATTCAGTATATCCAATGGTATATGGAAAATGGGAAACAAGATATACTATGAAATCTCTACTCTCCATATTATGTAGTCATAAACCAAGGGAAAAATGGAAAAGAGAATATTTTTATCATTTGTAATAAAGGATGGCCAAAAAGACCAATATGGAAAGGGAGTTAATGAATAAATTCCACATAATTAAATACAAACCACATGAACCAACTCTAACTCTAGGGTTAATAGGAATGAGGTGAACTACCTTGAGTTCTATATCAAGATATAAGATGATTCAAGATACCCAACTGTGTAGAGGGAACTTCAAAAGACTAGCCTGAACTCCTTCATTCATGACATTATTATCATCCAACATAGAACCCACAACTATGGATGAACTCTTTCAGAATACCAATATTTGAGTACATTTTAGGGTTCTATTCCCCATCATTAAAAATATACTGGGGGGTTTGTCATCTCCTCACATGATCTTCATCGTCACCTAAATCCCACTATCCTCACCATAAGGCTAAGATTTTTAAACATCCCACAATCATCTCACTAATGGACTTTGGAAACAATGAGGACCCCATCATGACATTCTATATAGAAAGATACTCAAAATGGACCACTTACTTGTCCAAATTAGGATCCGAGGATAAAAATCTTGGAAATCCCATCTAAGAGGGAGGAATATGATGTATACCATGGTTTACATGTTGTGTACACCCAACACCTTACTCTGGGTATGTACCTATACCTATTTTTCATTTAATTCCCAAATACATGGAATTACATAAATATATACATGATGTGTAAGCCCTATGAGATCCCAATCATTTTATGTAGCTCAATCTATGTTATTTAACCCAATATGATGTGTATGAGCACATTATGTGTTCCCCACAAGGGGTGTCTATACATGTACATGGACACACCACAAGTTGTGCTCTCAGAGGTATTACATGGTGTGTCCACATGGACAAAAAGACATGTGGACATTTTCCTCAACCTGATACCCACTAAAAACTACACAACATGTTCTCTAGCACTATATTTCATGTGATTAAGTTTTCGAGACAAAAAATTCCTATGAACAACCCATTCCACCTATTTTACCACAAATTTCCCCCTCATTCACCATAATCTATCCAAAAGTATCGAAATTTAAAAATATAAATGAAAAATAATTAAAAAATTATCATAAGGTGTAAATTTAATTAGAAGTCCTGCTTTATGGTGAATCTTTGAGGCTTTAAGGTTGCATACATGCTTTATGCCTGCTACACCCCAATCTAGCTCTGATCATCCTCCTCAAAAATATCTCTGCCTACTCCCATCCACATTCCCCTACCTAGGTTAAATTATGTCAAAATGGGGAAGGGTTTCCATTCCTCTCATTTATAATGGGGATATAATAGGGTTAAGGAGAATAAAAACAAAATAAATAAAATAAAAGGACCCATAAAGACCTGAACCAGGGCCTGGAACCCAAAAAATGTTTATACCATGTCTGGTTTAACTCACTAATTTTAGACTCAATAATGAAGTTTGAATTATAATCTATATATTTGTTTAGAAGATATCAATATTCTCATGTCTGGGAATAAATAATATTTATTTAATAAATATTAAATATACCATAAAATATTTTCAACTCTGAAACTCACCAAATTCTATTCCAAAGGTAAACATCCCATCCTAAGAATAATTTAACACTCGAAAAATATTTTTGAGGATGTTTTCTAGGGTAAATGATCATTTTACTCTTTATAAATTCTTGGGGATCTAAAACTCTAAAATGAGATAAGTCTACCATAAAGGAAAACTCAGTTTCCTAAAACCATGATATATTACAATAACATTTTATCATTTGGTTATGATCTTTAAACACTATAAATGATCATGATAATTTTTTACAACCATAAATTAATCATCTTAATGATTCATAATTAAAGGAAATCAGTAAAGAAGATGTTTTGTAAAGTGTTCATGAAATATCACTCATTGCATCTATATTATACACTACTGTAAAACCAATTGTATGTTATGATATATGAATCAGCATTCCCATATCACTATACATTTATCTAGGGATGTCATAAAATATGACATCCCTATTTTAATTAATTTTCAACACCATCTTATTGAGCACTCATTTGGCCCATTTCTAATGGACTTTAAGGTTGTACAGTGCATGTAGTCTCTACTCATTAAGTTGTTCCATTTCATAGAGTCAAATATGAGACTAATAATATTCATATAGTTGGTTATAAATGGAAATTATAGGTGAAGGAAACTAAAATTAAATGTTAAAGATAGATTTTTTCTACATGCTAGTGAGTATGGGGTTTCCTGCATGGTAGTATGGGTTATAGTGTGATGATCCCTATAAAAAATTATATATGTTCAAGAAATGTTATCTTTTTCCACAGTATTCTAAATGATATTGGATAGAGTCTAATTAAAGGCCTATATTAATCCATTCAGTAATTCATGATAGTAAGATGAGTGGTTGGGCAGAATATTCTACACCTTATATAGATTCATCAGTTTGGAAGTGCATAAATTAATGTTGTTATCATTCAGTATTGTATGAGGGACACCAAATATATGTGGTGATATTAGACTTAAAAAAGTTTATGATGGAATTTTTATAACCTCTTTAAGTGGTACAGATTCAACCAATTTTGAGAAGTTATCCATAGTGAGGATAAAGTTGAATTACCCCATTATGGATGGAGGGTGTAGACCTATGACATCAATCCCCTATAAAATGGATATGAGTATTTAGTAGTTTCTAGAAACTCTAAAGGTTGATGAATAAATTTGGTATGTATCTATGAATGGAAATTGTTTAGGAATTTCATATATTCATTCATCGTTAAAGGCCAAAATTATCTAAGTCTTCTAATCTAGTGGAAAAGATTGATTCCTATCTGATGAATGTTGTAAGCACCGATATGGAATTTCAAAAAAATAAAAATGGTATCTCTACCTTCAATACATATGAGAAGGAAACCATAAAATATTAATTTTTAGAGAATTTTATAAGAATATGGGTCATCATAAATGAAATAATCTACTATCTTTCAATAGATTTGTTCCTTCTTGGATCGATCCTATAGAAGAACTCTATTTTTAAGATACTCTGCTATGGGATACATCAAACTAGTCATATAATTATTTAACGGAGGTTAGGATTATATTTGATCTGGTTTAGTGTTAATCTCATTTATTTCCTCTATATCATTACTAATAAATAGGGAGACCACCCAATGGTGAGCTATAAAAATGAATTTTTCATCCTGATCTAGGTATAGAAAGGTAGTATCTACATTGTCTAGTATATCTTCCTAAGTATCCTATGAATGTGAAATATGGGAAAATTATAGATATAATGTAAATTTATATATTAATCCTTAAAAAATTAATCAAGGTAAAAATTTCTTCTTTATTTATAGCATAGTATCCACTGATTTGATTGATTACTATCTCTGAATTGTCCTTGATGTACAATTTGGAAACTGGTATTTTCAATGACAATTATAAGTTTTTAATGAGGGTCGGGTATTCTTACTTGTTGTTGGTACATACTTCAAAAATTAGGATAGAGTAGGGGATAATATCCTCCATCAAGGAGATGATCATAATCCCCAAATCAGCTCTATTGATCTTCATGTGTAAAGTCCTGTGTTTTTGAACCGGGTTAAAATATGAATGTTTTTTAATTTTTTTTCGATTTAACAATCGTTCATTTTTTTTAAAACCAAGCTCTAGAATTTTATTCTGAGTGTTGGAACACCTAATGGTGTCATTTCTGGAATTGCGTAATTACCTGATAAATTTTAGCGGGTGTCCTGATGAGTCTTGGATGCATCGGATCTGGAAAAATCCACTTTAATGGATCTGCATGGGTAGCGTATGGTTTCAGTCCAACCTGTGCAGTTTATCTTATTTAACAAATTATTATTATTATTATTAATTAAATATGATTATATGAGAGTTTTGGATTAATTAAAATAAATTTTTAATAATAATAATAATGATGATTAATTTATTATTACTATTATTGTGGTTGTTAAATTTATTGAATGTTAAATAATTAATTAAATGGTAGTTGAAGGTATTAACGTGGCTTTTGGGTTTATAAAAGAACCATTTTATTTAAATTAAGAGTTTCAGAATTATTAAAGGACCATTTTTTATTAAATGGAGGAATGTGATAATAATAATAATTTCATTGTTATTATTGCAGAGTCATAAATTATTTTGATACTTTGAGATTTTAATTTCATGTTAAAGGAGTAAATAATTTATGAGAATTAGATGTGGATTTTGAGCTTCTCATAGAAACTTTTAATTAAATGAGGGGTTATGGTTGGATTTTTTATCATATTAATGACATTGTAATAAATTGGGGGTTTTGGTTTTTAAATAAATGAAAGTTTTAATAATAATAAAAATGATGTTATTATTATTTTTGTGGTTACTTAGTTAAATAAATATTAAAAGAATTTAATGATCAATATGGAGTTTTATAATTAATTATGAAACATTTACTACAAGAATAATAAATGAAGGTTAAAAATGAATTCGATAATTAATGTGGATTTAAATGGGGAGGTCGGACATAATTAAAATGGGTGTTTTATTGTTTCTTTTAATACAATTTAATTATGGGGTTTGTCAAAGTTCTATTTTTATTTAATGGGGTGTAATATTTAGGTGAATTTAATGAGGTTGTTGGGTATCTTGATGAAACGCTTAATTAAATAAGCAGTTTCTAATTTAATGAAGGAGTGTAGTTATTTAATAGAGTTTTTGGGTTATATTAAAGGTTTGAGTAATAATAATTATATTTTTATTATTATGGTTTTACGAGTGTCAAAATTATTGATCATTATAGATATTATTATTATAAATAATAATAATAATTAATTGAGGAGTTTTGGTTGGATTTTAAAAAAAAATTAATGTTATAATAATAATAATGATGATGATTTAATAATTATTATTATTATTATTTTAATTAATTAAATTCAAGGAAAAACGAATTTTATTAATTGTGGGAAAGGAATTATTTTTTTTACTTTGAAGTCAAAGAGATTTTAATTTAATTGAGGAGTAAAGGGGAGTTTAATTTTCTCAACGAAACGTTTCCTTTAAGAAGGATTAATTGGGGAGTTTTTTACTTTTTAGATAAGTGTTTAATGTGTATAATAATAATAATAAAATGAGTATTATTAATATATTTTATTATTATTATTATCGCATTAATGGTAGTATTATTATTGGGTTTTAAGAGTTAAATAATAACTATTATTAATGGAAATTAATTTAGGGGTTTGAAAAAAAAAGAAAATAAAGGGAATCGAATTCCCCTCTTCTTCCTCCCTATGCACAAGGTGCAACATGCACGCAGCAGCGCACCCCATGATGCGGCCCCTTCCTCCCTCCTTTGAGCTCCCTCCTCAGCGTGAGCTCCTTCCTGCAGTGCGACCAAGAGGCACACAAACCCCCAAGTGACCCTCCCTGAAGCAGCGTGACACCCGGGTGGAGCTCCTGCAGCGTGCGACCTCCGTGGTGTAGCCCCCTCCGAGCAATACCTAAAGGTGCACCACCCCTCTCCCGGACTCCACTTTGCGCGCGACGATTCCCCTCAGACTCTTCACGAATCGTGTCCGCCTCGTCAAGGTGAGTCAGTCTGTGTATAACTAGTGATCCGCATTGATCTTTCGACTCCTCTCTCTCACCTTGTTTTCTCAGCTAAAACCCAAAGGTTTGGGTTTAATTCGATCGTTGTGTTCATCTATTTTTAGTATATGTGAATGTTGACTCGGGACCCATTGGTCCATAATCCGACATCTTCCGCCAAGGGCGAGGCGTATGGTCTTGAATTGTCTTTCCACCGTTGGTTCGGGTTAGTTTCAAAACCCACAGTTTGGTTTTCCACCGGTTATATTAAGGCCTGTTAAATTTTTTTATGAGTTCCTGGTACCAAGTTAGAGGTGTGTTGTTCATTACAACTTTGATTCTGGTTACCAGTTTAATATATGTAATTTTCATTGATCAATGTAAACAATGCGCACAGATATATATATATATATATAAAGGCGTGCGCACGTGCGATTACGGACCAGTTGTGGACTGGTTGCTGCCAAGTACATTAAAGTACTTCAGATTTAAAATGGTGTCACCCCGAGGTAGGGTCTCAAATCCTTAACACTTTATTTTAAGAATTATAGCTTATTTAAATAAATTTAGAATGTAAGTTTCCTTGATTATGATATGTCGATGCATGACACTTTTGAAGTTATTAAATGATGTTGCCCACGTGAGATAAATGAGGGCTTAAACTTGTGTTGTTTTTAAGCATGTTTTGCTAATTTGGTTAAAGTGATATGACTAAACAGTTAAATGATTTGAATGGGAAGAATGTATAATAGGGTAATTAATTTTAGAATTAATTATCAATTCATGAGTTGGAATAAAATGTGTGGCTTTTAATGATGATTGGGAATATTGAATATTTGACATGTTCAAAAGTATAAATTGGAAATTGGTAATAATTAATGGATGGATTAATTATTACATGTTAAATGTTAAATGGTTAATTAATTTATGATTGGTTTAAGAGATAATATTTAATTAATTAATTTTTGAATTAATTAATTTTCATGCATTAAATTAAGATTATGAATTGATTGTTTGTTACGACTGTTGGCCAAGGGTAATTTTTGATACTTGTTAGATTTACATGCCTTAAGTTGTCTTGGATGGATTTGTTCTATATTATGAGATGATGAGTGAGATGGTTTCTAAATATATGGGCTTGTTCAGCATGTTTTGTGATGATTATGATGTGCATGTAAATTGTTAAAGTCCTAAACGAATCACTGTTTGAGTGGACGGGTTCAGACTTGTTAACAAATTTGGATAATTAAATGTTGAGTTAATTATTTATTTGGCTTGCTAAGAACAATTAATTGATAATTAATTATTTACTATTGAGATGTTGAATGGTTAATTAAGGGTTGAATTTTGACAGGCGATTTATGTTGTCAATTAGTTGTTGAATTAATTAACGGATTGGATTAATTAATTTATGAATTAATTAATGGATGGTTTTGGGGTGTTAGACATGGTGTTCTACACCAATGATAAATATATATATGATTGATAAATGGGTTTTGAGACAAGGACTGAAGCTCCAAATACTCACGGGGTGATAGACATGGTGTTCTACACCAATGATAAATATATATGTATGACTGATAAATGGGTTGTGAGACAAGGACTGAAGCTCCAAATATTCATGGGGTGATAGACATGGCGTTCTACACCCATCTTGCAAGAAAATATTCTTTTATGGGACAGGGACTGATGCTCCAAATACCCATGGGTTGTGAGACAAGGAATGATGCTCCAAATACTCACGTGGGTGCTAGACATGATGTTCTACACCCATTAATTAACATTGGACTGTGGGTCCAATTGTTCATGCATGAAATGAGTTAATGGTTAATGAAGGCCGTTGAGACATGATGTTTTTGTGAATTGTTTATGAGGAAGGTTTCAGACTTATTTATGAATTGGGTGAACCACTTTTAGTGGGCGGGCTCAGACTTAGTATATGAAAGTTTGAATTTAATAACTTATGACGTGTTATCCAAGCCAAAGCACAAGTTTGGAATTAGTCTTTACTTTGATTACATAGATGGTCTTTAGAGACATCTGTGGTGAGTGATTTATACGTGAGATGTTGTGCGTAGGCCAAATCTCAAGACCTTCATAATTCATTAAGATTGGAATAATTAATAACTGATGAATGATTATGTAATGAATATTGAGTTTTTATGACAAATGTATAATGCAAGTTCAGACACCAGCTGAGGACTGAAGCAGGTACTTGGGTATATAGTTACATTTTACTGTTTACTTAATGTATGTATGCTTTCACATGTTATAAGTTATTTATTAAATGTCTAGTTTGGGGTAGACACTGGTGGTTCCGGCCTACTGAGACTTATATCTCACACCCTACTCGGGCCTCCATTGCACTGGGTACCCGAGTAGATTCTATTTGGTTGTAGGACTATGTTGTTTGCATTTACTTAGGATTTAGTAGCACAGGACCGAGCGGAGGCTCGGGATGCTCGAGGAGATCGCTCGTGGGGATTTGAGTCATTATTTATTTATTTATACATTGAAATGTAAAGCATGATATTTTTTTCACTGTTTTCTACTTTTGTATCATTAGCATGTCATGCATGCATCCATTGTATACTTTGGTGTTGGCCATTTGTTTTGTACAAGATTTATAAAATATGTTTTCCACTTCTTATTCATTTATTATACTGTTTCCGCTATTTATTGACTTTGTCTATTTTTGAACAATAAAATGAGGGTATAGTCTCCCCACTGACTATCCTTAGACCCTCGCTGCTAGTCGGCAGCCTCTGGCATACGGGGAGGCGCGCTTGAAGTCATGTGGCGACCGGTCCGGCCTGCAGTTTAGTGGTGAGCCGGGTCAGGATGTTACATCATGTATTTCATATTTATTTATGTTAAACTATGGAAAGAACCATAAATGTGAATCTCCCATGCTTGATTGATTTCTTGGATGGAGAATAATTTTTCAACAGAAATCTCTAATTATAAGGATGATTCCTCTGGAGTAGGGTGTTCCATCAAAAAACATTCTATAACTAGTACCTTAATTAGCTTTTATGGCATAAATTGAATGTAAAAATATTGAAGGATGACCACCCATCATGTCATAAATCCAATTAACATAAAAATACTAAGTATATATCTGAGAGGATCGATGTGGGATACCCAATGTACCTCTTGATGTCATAAATAATGTCTAATATTTTTCACTCTAAATACTGGGAAAAAAAGATAGTTCTTTTTAATATTGGAATACCTAGTCTCAAATTATAACATTGCATTATTGATGTTCCATTTCATTGAGAAAAGAGGGAACCAAGATATCACTCTAGGGTTTCCACAAAGAGGATAATGGGATTTTCTTCTATGGGAAAGCTCAGTAATAGAGGGTGCAGGAGGTAATTCTTGTGATCACTGAAGGATTTCAAAAAATATTCATCCCATTGGTGGGTGAATCCTATATTCATCAACCTTTTGAATGGAAAACACTTATTAATGAGGTTGGATATGAAATTTATAATATATGTGAAGTGCATTGGGATCCATAGAACCGCCAATATGAAATCCATCCATCATAACATAAACATGTATAAAAAGTCCAAAACACCAATAATCATATGATCATACAAACTAATGTGCAATAATTGAGAAGACAAAGCACCCTATCCACCGCACTGGAAAACTCCACACTCAAACACTCAAAACTCATAGAACAAACACATTAGAAGATACAAAATAAGGAATAGAAACAAAATATAACATGGTTAAAACTTTATTCCTACATAATAGTGCATCCAAAAATGGTGATCCCTCTAGAAAGTATTTATAAGGCCTGCATAGTTTCATTATGGGCCACCATCCTCTTTATTCTAAAATGAATCCCAACTGAAAACAGTAATAATTTTTTATTTTTGAGTCTATTTTTTCTTCAAGATCTATCAAATCAAAGATTTTGAAATAGACTATGCCACTGAATATGAAGTTTACTTGTAAAAAATATTTTTAGATAGAAAAAAAAAATCCCAAATGACCCTCAAAAATGTGTTTTAAGGTTTTAAAAACCTTTTCAGAGGTAATTCATGGAATACATGGACTACTCCTGGTATTATTTTTTAATCACCATATCAATGGATTGATAATTTTTTAAAAAAATATTCATCCCTCAGTGAGTGAGAAATCATGTGAAAAATTGATATCCCATTTTCTTATTCTTTATGCACAGTGATACTTTTCTACCCAAACTCGGCATGTATTATCTGAGTGAGGAACACATCACGGTTCCCATGTAAAATTGTCTGGAACACATTCTCAATTCCAATATGTACATTAAATCCATTTATTTAAAGGTTTATAATCATATGTCTGAATGGCCCGAAGGCCTTATTTTTTATTTTATAATGGATAATACCCCTTTTAAGGGTTTAAGGGGAACCCGAACATGACCTGTAGGCCCAAGGCACAAGGCCTGAATGACCTGTAATACATGACCCGAAGGCCCAGAGGCATACCATGCCCAATACATGAATAATAGGCCCAGCCCACTTTAATTGCCCCTCCCCAGATTTTGCATCATTGATCACCTAGCTCCCCACCTTTCATTGCTAATCGGCTAGTATTGCCCCGTACAAAGCTGTACGGTGCCTGGTCCTGATGGCAGCCACCATACCCTCTCATTCTTACAATCCGGTTAGCTCTACTTCTGGTGGCTGCTACTCTTTATTGCTCTGATCCTCTTCTGGGGCATGTTCTATGTGAACCGGGCTACTCCATGGTCTACGTGGCCTGAAGGCCCTGTAGCCCGAAGGCCTTTGATGACCCGAAGGCCCTTTGAGACCCGTAGCCCAAACCGGTGTCCCGAAGGCCCAAATTAGGTGAATAGTTCTAGCTTCTATAGTACCAAACAGTAACTACTACAGTACTGCTACATCCCCCCCAGAAATTTGCCTCTACCTAGTTTTGAACCTGAGTCTCTTTGATGCCAAGAAGGAGCCCTTACCACTAGGGTACAGGCACATTGGAAGTTTTATAATAATATGAAACCAAAAATCCCCATAAGGGTAAGAATATAGTGATAGATAACCAACCCTCGCTTTTCTAGATGAGGCATAAGCCTTCAGGTTAGTGAGAAGTATGGCCCAAAGTCCCTCTACCCAAGGATACTTTACTCAAGTGAGACAAAAATTATATCCTAATTATAAAACCTAATATATATATATATAATATAATTAACTTCTTAATTCAAGATAATAACCCAATATAAGTCAAATCCAAGGTAGAAGAAAACTAAATCAATTATCATACCTAGCATGTAACTCCTTGTATGCATGTATGAAAATATATAGATGGTGTTTAATATTTTATAATAAATTATGAATTAGTTAATAATATAACAACTATATTAATGAATAATAAACAAGGGGATAAAATAAACAAGTGAGAAATTTATATATTCAAAACTGAGATAAACTATTTATGAATAATTAATAAATTAGGAAATTATAAACTTTTTATAATTTATAAATGCATTAAAAACATTATATAATTAAATAAATATAAAAAAATTATATTTTATTATAATATTAACTTCTTCATATTAAAATTTATGTGTAATTTTATTTTAAATATATGATATTTACGCACGCTTGTCGCGAGGCGTGGTCAAAAGAAATTATAATTTTTCCTAGTGCAGCACAGTGGCAGACCAGATTCTTCCCAATTGAGGAGACTTTAAATTTGTTTAGTCACTTATTCTAAATCACCTAAACTATTTATCTTTTTAATTTAATGAATTTAATGAAAAAAATTAAAATATTTTTTGGTTTTTGATTACTTAAAACAATGACATGTAAAATGACAATTTAAACTATCATGAAAATCTAAAAAGAATGAGTTTTTGGAGAAAGTACTTGGTCTTGGGTTCAGCCTTGGATTCATTCATTATTCTCCTTTAATGTGTTTTATTTCAGTTTGATAATCCAAACATGAAATATCTTATTTTAAATACTATTCTTCATTTAGAAATTGGGAAAATAAATGAATTCCTAAGAAATATCAATTCCACCTCCTCCTTTAATCAAGGTTGATGAGACATCTTGGTCTAGCATATTATATCTTCCAAGACCCATCTCAATTGATGTATTTTCATCCATTGATTAGTTCAACTCCAATGTATGAATAACTAACCAATGGAGAGAGGGAAAAGTGATTAAATAAAAGAATAGAGATCGATTTAGTTGCATGTCATTGGGGGCATTCACCACATCGGGGAAATTCACCTCACCCATGCATGCAAACTCAATTATATCTATAAACTTAAAATTAAACTTTAAAGAAAATTCATGAACACCTTGACCTCCCCCTGGGCAAAGACTCAAGGCCAGCCTCTCATTTCTAAGAATAACAGATCATAGTAGTGGAAATGGAAAGAAGAGAAAAATAAATAATAAAATAAAAAGAATGGTGGATTAAATAAATAAAATAATAATGGAAGAATGGGGGGTGAAGAGAGAGAAAAAAAAATTAAAAAAAATAAAGAAATAAAATATACAATTTATAAAGAATTTAAAATAATAATTATTATTATTATTAAGAGAATATTTTTTGAAAAGGAGATAAGAATAAAAATAAGAAAATAAACTTTTAAAAAAATAATAATTTTTTGACTATAATAATAATAATAATTTTTAATTATTATTATTATTAAATCATAAATTAAATGGTGGAATGAAAAATTATAAAAAATGCATGTTCTAATTTATTTAATTAAAATTACAATTTTAAATAAAAATTAAAACTAAAACAAAAATAAATTAAAAGAAAACAAAAAAATGAAAAACAAGAATAAAAAGGGAAGATTTACAGCAGCTGAACTCCTCCTTGGGGGATATCTCCTTCATAGTGTTGTTGATGATGGTATAGGATAGAAGTAAGGATCATTTATATAGGCAAGGGAGGAGTGGATCGACCTTAATGGAATTCAAAGATCCATCAAATCAGGGAGGAAATCTTGGGGAATTTAAATCACCTTGGGACCCATGGTGAATAAAGATTCCATGTGGAATGTAAAGAGATTTAAATCACCAAATGGAAATGGGTTAATCATTCTTCAATATGGAAAAATTCATGCAGGTGTCCTCGATGAGATGGAAACAATGAGCATGTGTCCAATGGGAGAGAAGTGTTGGCTCGTGGATCTTGAGCATTAGTAGAGAATGAGGTTCATTTTGGGTTGTTCCATGAAGCAGGTGGTAGAAATAGAGGTGGTCAAGCTATGGAGAATGGAGAGGAATCGGTGATAGCATGCATGGAGCGGCGCTCAATGGAGGCAGAGAGCGGAGGGTCGAAGTGGCGTTTGTGAGGGGCGGTGCAAGACATAGTGATCCATGGCGGCATAGAGATATGGAAATGGAGACTTGAGTAGCGGTGCTCGATGATGCTTGGTCATGGTGGAGGTGGTTTTCATGGCATCAGGAGGCAGTGAGTGGTGGCGCATGCATGGGGTAGAGACGAGCAATGGGCGTGATTCATGCATGGGGTAGAGACAAGAGGTGAGCGGAAATGTATGAATGGGGTGGCATTGAGCGACAATCGACAATGCATGCATGGGGTGACAGTGATTGGTGAGCAGCAGTGCATGCATGTGGTGTCGGCGAGTAATGAGAGGCAATGCATAGATGGGGTGGCGATGAGAAACAAGTGTAAATGCATGCATGGGGTGGCTGGCCTTCTTGATGACCTATTTTTAACACAAAAATCACTAAAAAAGTTAGAAAAATTCCAAACCATAATCAATATGTCATCAAATTTTCATAAATAAATTCTAAATATAAAACCAACATCTTTTTACTCTTATTAATATAATTTTTATTCCTATCATCATAAATTCCCATATTTAATTAAAACATTTAAATTCAACGGTTTTAACATTGATAATAACCCAATAATGATTAAAATTTGAATAAAAAATTTCATATTATTTTGGTCTATCAAATACCCCCACACTTAAACCATGCTTTTCCTCAAGCATATAATATCAACAAAAAGTTAAAGAGGACACCGGTGTTTATAAATATTAAAATTTCAAATTAATAAAATAAAACGATTATCAATTTTAAATCAAATTATAAAAATTCACCAAAAATATCAATTTAATTTCCCATTTTTCAAAGAAACATTCAATTCATGTATTTTACTTTTAATATTTGAAAAATGATGAAACTTCTCCTTTCATTCATTCAATATCCTCAATTCATTATTATTAAACATTCCAAATCATGATTTACCTCACCTGAATCTTTTCACTCATCTGTCGTGATAAAATTCAAGTAGATTTATGATCATATCATGAGAATATTCCCCTTATCCATAGGCTTTTAAAAGAACTATTTTCTCTACTTTTTAAAGACAAAAGACAAATAAAATCATGAGGTCTTTCAATTAAGTTTCAAATGTCTTCGAGGCTTAAGGTTGGTATGAATTGGTGATTTAAAAATAAATCTTACGGATGAGGTTTAACTCTTAAATCATAAAGCATGATATTCAAAGTGAAAAAGTTTAATTATATTTTCCATTTCAAATATAAACAACTTTTAACTTCCTCAAAACTCAAAGAAAAGATCGTGATTATTTTAAGAATAATGAATGATTTTTTCCCTCTCTTGAATATTTTTTCCTATTTTTATACCCTTTTTTTTCTTTTTAAAAGAACCTTTTCATTTTTTTTTATTTTTAAAAATTTATAATTTATAATAAACCTCAAATACACCACATAACCACGTATGATAGAAATCATATGTTTAGTAATGGTGATTTTTGGTTTTCCCAAATAACAACTCATTTTTAACATTTTTTTTTCTTTTTTACATTTTCATTTTGTTATATTCAAGATGGGAAAAAATTAGATTACAATGAATCATTACACAACATGTTAAAATTTCTATAATAAGCACCCCAACACTTCTTCCTTGTAATGTAAATTATCCCATTTATCATGATTCCCTACACCCCCGTACTTTAATTTTAAAATATCATGCTATTACTAAAAGGAGGGTAGGAATGGATAATAATGGCTTAAAACATGGCTCATTCCTAAAAAGTTTATTCATGGACTCTATAGGCTAAATAATTATTGATGTAAAGGTGATGTTTTAAGGATAAGTGAATTTTCAAAGGATTCCTCGGTCATTTTAAATGTGTCTTAGCATAGTCATAGCTTTAACAAGTTCAAATTCAAGTTCTAGCATATGTCATGTCCCAAGATCACTCAAGAAATATGCTCAAGAATGTAATAGAAAGTACTTGGTCTAGAAATACTCTCGGGAATGGGACATATGATTTGGTACAATCACTCAAGGTAAGATTAATAATAAAAAATCAATTCACATTCATTTCATAAATTTCAAAGCATGAAAAATGGTTGGGAAATTTCATTTACATGAATCAATTAATGTCCTTGAATCATGAGTCCTATTTTTAATATCCATGTTTCACTTTAAAATTTTAATTCTCCATTTTACTCAATCAATTTCAATAATATTGAAATCTAAAACATGGAATCATAGGATTCCTAATAAAATTATTTCCCCTAGACAAGTCAATTAGAACATTAATTCAAGCATGGGGATGCAATTTTAAATTTAAAGCTCGAAACAAGTTTTCAGAAAAAATATATGGAGAGTTTAAAAGATAATCATAAAAAGTAAACTCCCTTTACCATAAATGCTTGGTACTCTTTCTCACCTTCACTGTTGAGGCTACCTTCTACCATTTATGATTATACAAAATATAATTACACAATTAAGCATAAGGATCATGTCATTTAAGATCAAAAAATATATGAGGGATTGGGATTCATGTTGCACTACTTCTAAGAAAATAAATTGAAATATAAATACTTAGAAAGAAATTAAAAGAGATAAGTCTTGTAATTATCCCCTAAGTGGGCCCTATATTTTTACTACCTCTAGAGGGTAGTACCAACTGTTATCTAAAATCAGATAGTGGATAAATCTTATTTTATTTGAACCACCGCATGTGGCTTTTCCCATCTTGTGCTTCATCCTTGCGCTTGAGGAATGATCCATGGATAAATTACATTAAATCCCCCCCTTCACAATGAGGTATATCTTTCATGGTGTGGGTAAGATTAAGTATGAATCTTCCTTCTTATTGGTTACTACTTGTGCAACCTTTTCTTCTTCCAGTGTGGGTTTTTCATGGGTTTCATGAATTTAATAATAAAAGGGGAAGTAAATAGGTATCTTTTCTTGAATAAAATTTCAATTTTTAATAATTAATTTCTCCCCTTTAATAATAGCAGCCAATTTTTTAATTTCATTAGGCTCAGCTACTTGGATCTCCTGATGGGGCTCCACAAATATAAGTTCATTAAAATCTTGGATCTCCATGTGTTCTTACAGAGGTTCAAGTATAGTTTCTTCATTATCCTCTAAGGCATGATAAATATTGTCTAAATATAAAAATTCAAAACAATATGGAGTGATGTATAAATCAGTTTCAATAAATTCATAAAAGATAGATTATGAGAGAAGATCAACTCCCTGTCTTAGTTCAGGTTCAATCAATGCATCTGTGGTAATTTCCTCTTGGAGTATATTCTTGTTGGATGGTGGCAGGTGTCCAGGATCCTCCATCTTTACTTCAAATTCCACCATTTGTGTGGTTTCCTCTTTTAATGATGATGTATATTCTTCTTTGTAGGGTCTAGGAATGTCAATAAATTCCTCACATTCATTCCAAAATTCATCTATTTCTTATTGATCTCCCATATGTAGCTCAGCAGAAAAGTCTTCATCCTTTTCCTTATCATATAATAAAAGTATCTCATCTTCTGGTTTAGTTTCATACTCAAGTTCAAGTTATTCTTAGTATTATTGTAAGTATATAGTTATCCAATCCATCTTTCCTTGGAGATCTTGCACCATTTCATCAAGCTCTTGAATATCATACTTGATTTTGTGTTTTTCCACTTGATCCTATAAATATTCTAGTATAACTTCTTAAAAAGTGTTGGGAGGAACTGAGGAACACACTTCTTGTGTCTTGTACAATTCTTAATATAATTCAAGAAGTAATCTTGGAATTCATTTAACTCCTTCTCAAATCCTACAACTACTACTTGTTCAAGGGTCTTCTTGAGATCCTAGATCATGTCCTTCCTCCTTAAAAATTTGGCTCTCTACTCCCCTAATATTTCTAGACCATAATGAAACACCATCTTCTACAAAACATGGTGCTTTAGCTACTGGTTCTTTCACTTGAGAGTATTTTTTGTTCCATGGATTGAAAAAATTGTCATATGAGAACATCATGGAATAATCTTATTTAGTTTTTATTTTTATAAAAAGAAATAAAAATCTATCTAAAATTTGAAAAAGATAAAGATAATAAAACTTATGATTGGATCTCCAACAACGGTTTCAGTTTTGATGCATGTCTGCCATAGGGCATGGTCAAAAGAAATTATAATTTTTCCTAGTGTAGCACAGTGGCTAACCAGGGTCATCTCACTTGAAGAGTCTTTCAATTTTTTTACTCACTTATTCTAAATCACCTAAACTATTTATTTATTTTTTTTGTTTTATGAATTTCATGAAAACAATGACAATATTTTTGGGTTTTTTATTATTTAAAACAATGACATGTAAAATGATAATTTAAATTATCATGAAAATATACCAGAAAGATGCAGGCCCAGGCCGAATTCCTGGTCCCATGAGAATCTATTAAAGAAAAATCAGTACAAAGTACAAAGAAAATGAAATGAAATGAAAACACCCCCAACAACAGTGCCAGTCAAAATGTGTCAAAATCTCCAACATCTCCATCCTCCGAATCATCTGGATCCGCCGACTCCCACTCAGATGGAGAATATTGATTGAGCATGTTGAGGTATTTCTCCCTAAGACATAACTCTCTTTCAGTCATAGATGTCCTGATCACTGCCTTATTCTGTCCCTTCTTTGAGTTTACTTCTTTCCCTTTTCCATTCTTGGCAGAGGACCTAGTAGACACCATCCTCGGCATGTTGGAGTAGTCTTTTCTTGTCTTCTTCTTTTTTGGATCAGTTCCTGCCCCCATACTCTCAATCCCATTATCAAGGGTTTCCTTCCTTTCTCCTCGAACCATGTCACTATAAGAGGCTTTGAGCACCTCCCTCTCATTTTCTCTCTCTCCATTGGAAACATCTCCCCCCTTCTTAGGAGCTTCTCCCAATCCCTTGAAGCAATCATTCCTTCCTGACTCCACTGTTCCAGCCCTCAAGGAAGTTTGATTTAAGTCGATAGGGGTTAAACACTGATTCTTCAAACCTGGAAATTCCACATCCTCAACCACTGCAACCTTCGTAGGCTTCAGGTGATCTACTTCAAAGTTGGAGGTCTCCTCCTCCATCAGTTTTCCACCCAGCAAGCTTGTCCCATAATCTGCTTGTTGTGGATCAAGCTGATCAACTTCCCCCACTCCTAGACCATCATCAGGTTCTGCCACCCCATCCAGTGCAGCAAATTGGTTCATGGAGCAGAAATCTGATCCATATTTAACACCCCCTAGGTGCCCATGTCCGCTACCCATACTTTGAGGACATGGGACAGAGATAGGTGCCTCACAACATCCATTCTGGGTGTTGGGCAGCCTTCTTGAGTCCAATTCAGTTTCCTGCATCTCAACACCATCACACACATTCACCATTGACCTTGATGCATCCGACATAGAGCTAAGACTCATGTCATTCTTTAGCCGTTCAAATACAGCAGCAACAGAGGGCCCTGACGTCCCTATCAAATCCTCCCTCATAGCTCGCATACCACCCCCATTTTCCTGAATATCACAGACCTTATTGAAAGGGGCATCATCCTATATCAACTCTTCATTGACATGGCCAGGTGATTTCTCATCAGTCATGGCCTGGACAGTTGGATCATTTGTAGCAGCAGGACACTCACGCACTCCCTTCTTGCGACACACATAAAGATCATGCCCCTGTTTGTGGCAGAAGGAGCAGTAATCAATCCAGGACTCATAGTATATGGGTTGTGCATACCTGTATTCCCCCTCAATTACAACCCACACCATCTCAGGAGGGGGCCGGGAGAGTTCCAGTTCAACACACAGCCTCGCAACACTCGGGTTCCTCAAGGTAGTCGTTCGCTGATCAAGGCACAGGAGACGACCAATAGAATTCCCTATTGAACTTAACAACGCTGGGTTTTGGAACGGTAAAGGTAAACCAGGAAGTTGAATCCAAATCGCAGAGGTATAAGGGTCGTGATTCATATGAAATTCAAAATTCCAGCGAAGCAGATGAAAACGAAATCCGCGAATCGACCTACTAGCGTTGGACCAAGACCTAGTTCAATCGATGTCATTTCATCCAATGATTATTTTAACTCCAACATGTGAATAACTAACCAATGTAGAGAGGTAAAATTTATTAAATAAAATAATAGAGATAGATTTATTTTCATTTCATTGGGGGAAGTCACCACATCGGGGACATTCACCTCACTCATGCATGCATACTCAATTCTATCTACAAACATAAAATTAAACTTTAAAAATTTCATGAGCACCTTGACCTCCCCCCTGGCCAAGCCTCGAGGTTAGCCTCTCATTTCCAAGATTAATAGATTAGAATGGTGTAAATTAGAAGAGGATAAAAAAGAAATAATAAAATAAAAAGATTGGTGGATCAGAGAAATAAAATAAAAAAGGAAGAATGGGGGATAAAAGAGAGAAAGAGAGAGAAAAAAAGAAGAAAAAAATTATTTATAAAGAAGTTAAAATAAAAATGATGTTTTTTTTTTATTATTATTATTAAGAGAATATTTTTTGAAAAAAGGAGAGAAGAATAAAAATAAGAAAATAAACTTTTTTCAAAAAATAAGAATGTTTTGATGATAATAATAATAATAATAATTTTAAATTATTATTATTATAAATAAAGAAGAAATCAAATAGTGGAACAAAAATTATAAAAAATTCATGCTCTAATTTATTTAATTAAAATTTCAATATAAAATAAAAATAAAACAAAAACAAAAATAAATAAAAATAAAATAATAAAATGAAAATGAAGAAGAAATGGGGGAGATCTTTGGCAGTCAGAATCCTACATGGTGGAGATCTCATTCTTTTTGGTGTTGACTGATGGTGTGGGATGGAGGTAAGGCTCATTTATATAGGTAAGGGAGGAGTGGATCGACCTTAATGGCTTTCAAAGATCTCTCAAATCAGGGAGGAAATCCTGGGGAATTTAAATCACCCCAAGACCCATGGTCAATAAATATTCCAAGTGGAATGAATGCACATTTAAAATCACCAGATATAAATGGGTTAATCATTATTTAGCATGGAATAATTCATGCATCCATCCTCAATGAGGTGGCAATGATGATCAGGCAAGCAGTGGTGGTCGGTGGATCTCGAGCAGTGGTAGATAATGAGGTTCATCAAGGGTTGTTCCACGTGGAAGGTGGCAGTAATGGAGGTGGCAAAGCTATAGAGAATGGAAGTGCATCGGTGACTGCATGCATGCAGTAGCGCTCAACAGAGGCAGAGACAATAGGGGTGAAGCAGTAGTGGTGAGGGGAAGTGTTATGCATGGTGATCCATGGTGGAATGGAGGTGCAGCAATGGAGGCTCGAGCAGTGACGCTTGACGGTGCATGGTCATGGTAGAGGTGGTTTGCAAAGAAGCAGGAGGTGGAAAGCGGCAAGTAGTGGTTCATTCATGGGATGATGGAAAATGGTGAGCAGCGGTGCATGCATGGGGTGGCGGCGAGTGATGATGCATGCATGGGTTGGAAACGAGCAGTGAGTGGTAGTGCATGCATGGGGTGTTGGTTAGAGGTGAGCAGCGGTGCATGCATGGGGTGGTGGAAAGCGGTGAGTGGTAGTGCATGCATGGGGTGGTGGATGTAGTGAGTGATAGTGCTTGCATGGGGTGGAGGGCCAACCTACTGGCCTATTTTTAACACAAAAATCATTAAAATGGTTAGAAAATTTTCAAACCATAATCAATATGTCATCAAAATTTCATAAATAAATTAAAAATAGAAAACCAACATATTTTTACTTTTCTTAAAATCATTTTTATTCATATCATCATAAATTCCCACATTTTATTAAAATATTGAAATTAAAGGGTTTTAACATTGAAATTTTCCCAAATATGATTGAAATTTGAATAAAATATTGAACATTATTTTGGTCAATCATATATCTAAAATATAAAAATTCTATATTCCATGTATATAATTTGAATAATCAAAATATCACATATTTAATATTATTTTAACCATGATCATATCATCTATCAAAACTCATTTCAAAGTTGTTTAAATAATTTCTAAGACATAGGAATTTAATTTGAACAGATCATCTTAATAATTATAAATAATTCATATAATTAAATATAAATTATTTTATATTTCTCCTTTTTTTGTAATTTATAAACATTATAAATAAATCTTATAATTTTCTTATAAATAATTTATATTCAAATTATAATTCATTCCACATAATCTTAAAAGGTGATTTAATATTAATATTTTATATTATGGATACTTATATAATAAGATGTCTTATAAAAACTTTATAATAAATTTAAAACATGTTATAATTAATTATTTTTTTAGAATTTTATAAAATAATTAAATATCCTAAAATACCATTTTCTGGGATTTATAAATAATCTATAAACCATATAATTCAATTCATAATTTAAAATATATAAAATTTAAATTTTTCAAGCATATCATATTGTATGATATTTGTATATCATAATTTGTGGCTTGTCGTATTATCGATCATGTTTTACGACTAATAAAATATGGCTATGATATCTCCTTCTTCACTTTTACATATATATTATAACATATACCAATATAGCTAAGGAAATATGATGCTCTGTTTTCATTGCATGAAACAGAATTGTTGTATCCTATGACTTCCCATATCATATGATATGATATTTTCAAAAATATAATAAATGTAATTTGTAACCACCTATGATATTATATATCATATGTATTGCCCAAATTGGACTAAATATCCTTATAGGGGTGAATCAAGGTGGGATATATTAAAACTTTTGCCCCTTATGATCTTGTTTTGTTGTCAAACAAAACACTCTTCTCTCTCTTTCTTGTAGTAATGTATGAACAGAATTGAAATCATGAACGAGACACAGTAATTTTATTTGGTTTAAACTCATTGGGCTATGTCCAAGGAGTATACAATGGTGATGTGCCTATGTACCAAATCCACTAAGTCTCAGTACCAAATTACAAGGTTCATGCTATATCACTTTTATGCTCAGGCTCGATGCCTTTATAATGTTTAGGGTCAACTCACAGCTTTCCCAAGGGACAATACTTATGTCTCTTTATCCGGATCACTACCAGTGGAAAGGATCATCATCTTCCTCTTCCTTTTTTCACTACTCTAGAAGGGACCCACACACAGTTTATGGACTTGTAGGACCCTTCATTTTCATTAATGCACGTATCCTCAACTATAGTTTGATGCTCGGTTGAAGTCTCATTTTCACCCATAGATGAAATATAATTTTCCATCTATCATTAGTTTATGAAAATTACTTTTGAAAACTATATTAGTCACACTAAGGACTTTATTTTTTTGTGATCCACCTTGAATCCTACATGAAATTCTTTTCACCACATGTTTCGAGTGCTTCACGGACCACCTCTTCTCCCGCGAACCGCCTTCGCTTCACAGATGGATTTGTCTCCTATTGACCCTTTTTCTTTTGCAAACCACCCCTACTTCATGAATAGTCTCTAGTTCTACAGACTTTTTTTCTTCCATGGACCTCTCCTACTTCTACAAACCATTTTTCTTATACAAACCTCTTCTACTTCCGTGGAGCATCTTACTTTGTGAGCTATAGAGCCCCACAAAACCTCCTTTCATGGAATTGTTTTCATGAAATGATTCACCCTTCATGGAATCCCCCTTTGTGAACCACTAAATACTTTGCCTAATTCTTCCCAAAATGATGATATTTCCTAATGAAATTTTCTGTCATTTTAACATCTAATTAGGTTTCTTTATATAGGAAAATATATTCAAAAATCTAGCTAATCTGAATCACCCAAATTTTTGATGCGGTATAGCCTTCACCGAATACTGTGTTATGTGGTCCGCATAGAATTGTAATTTTTTTGTGGCGTATGATGTATTCTCTAGATAAAAACCCTTTTATATGGACATAATCACCAATTCATTATGAAAATAATAAGCCTCCCACAAACTTTAAGTCTCCCACAAACTACGATCCTCTCACGGACTGTTTTCAATATGCGGTCAACATAGCATCCTTCACAGTCCGCATACCTCTACTATGTGGAAATATTCCTTTAATAATTTTCCGAATCCATTTCACATACCTTCCTTTTGGTCGGTGAACTATTATTTGTGGTCTGTAAACTACGAACTCCTTTATGAAAAACCTTCCTTTGATAAAAAGAAAACTCCCGATTTTAAGTCTCAAAAATTTGAAAAACACTAGGAAACTACGCCACATTAAAAACATGATTCGGAAATCCCCATCCATACTTATTCATGTTCATATGGATTTTTCAACAAACACAATCAACCCAAAAACACTGAGATAATACCATTAAGTATTTCTTCCCCAATAATATCCCCCTTTGGTTTTGTTGAAAACTCTTCACATTTTGATACATAGTTAATGCTTCTTCCATATTCTATCATCGTTTTCTTCTTATTATTAAGATAGATATCAAATATTTACTTAACACATACTCTAATACCACATGATCCATTCTTAGCATGAGAAAAAAGAGTAGCATGAAAATTACATGAATGAATCACTTCTTTCCAAAACCACTCAACTGATTTAATCACTAACCTCATCTTCCATGATATATTTCATTTCATCGATCACTTCTAGAATCATTAGATTTAAAACTCCCCCTATGTCACTGCTCCCCCTATGAGATTCTCCCCATATTTATTAAGATATTTTCTCCCATTTTTAGCTATAATTTCTCCCCCTTTTTCAACAAACTTGAAGGTCACTTCATTGTTGTATGAAATAGATTAAAGAACAAATGTCAATATAATTGGAAAAAATACACCATACCTCAGGGATAGGGGGTCCCACATCCACACATTTTCATGTGCAGGGAGTCGACTAAACTCCAAGAGCCATCTAATGCCGTTAAAACACTTCTTTGGGTAAGGACTTCACCAGAATGTCTAAAACCTATTGTTCCATAGGCCCATACTCCAACTTTATAAGAACTTAATCCACCTACTCCTTGATAAAATGATACTTGATTTCAATTTTATTTGTACTTTAATGATGGACTAGATTTTTTATAAGATGTATAGAACTTGAATTATCACAATGAATTTCGATCGGAGACTTCACTTCAAATCTGATATCATCAAGGTACTATTTCATCCATAATAACTACATGAAAGCTTTAGTAGCCACAATATATTCAGTTTCTATGATGCTCAATGAAATTGAAAATTTCTTACATAAAAGATCAGAATCCCTTTGTGATTGAAAACCTCTATTTATTCTACTAAGATAAAACCACTAACTTTAAACCTTTAGATATGATAGAAATTGTTAGCCCAATTATATTAAATACCCTGAGAGGGGGGTGAATCAGGGTATGACAGATTAAAACTCCTTCCCCTTTAGATCTTGTTTCATTGTAAAAAAAATAATCTTCTCTATCTTTCTCGTAGAAATGTATGAACATAATTGAAATCATGCACGAGATGCAACAATTTATTCTATCTTCTGTAATTGAAAATTGCTTCCATCAAAGATCATAATCCCTTTGTGATTGATAACCTCTATTTATTCTACTAAGATAGAACCACTAAATTTCAACCTTTAGATATGATAGAAATCGTTAGCCTAATTATATTAAATACCCTGAGAGGGGGTTGAATCAGGGTATGACAGATTAAAAATCCTTCCCCTTTAGATCTTGTTTCATTGTAAAAAAATACTCTTCTCTATATTTCTAGTAGAAATGTATGAACATAATTGAAATCATGCACAAGATGCAAAAATTTTACTTGGTTCACCCTCACTGGACTATATCCAAGGAGTATACAATGGAGATGTGCCGATGTACCAAATCCATCAAGTCTCACCATCAAATTAAAAGGCTTGGGATAGATCAATTATATGCCCAATCTCACTACCTTTATAATGTTTAGGTTCAGATCATTGATTTCCCAAGGGACACTCACTATGTCTCTTTATCTGGATTGATGTATATGGAAAGGATCACCATCTTTCACTTCCTTTGGTCACTACCCTAGAAGGGATCCACACACAGTTTATGGACTTTTAGGTCCCTTTAATTTCATAAATTCACGTATCCTCAACTATAGGTAGATGCTTTTTTGAAGTATAATTTTCACCCATAGATGAAATCTACTTTTCTTGATTTTTTCACAAACCGCCTTGAATCATCAATGAAATTCTTTTCACCATGTGTTGTGAGTGCTTCGCGGACCACCTCTTCTCCCATAGACCACCTCTGCTTTGCAAATGGCCTCTTTTCATGCATACCTTTTTTCTTCTATGAACCACCCCAGCTTTGTGAATGGTCTCCACTTCTACAAATTGCCTTTTCTTCCACATATTTGTCCTAATTCTAAGGATCGTCTTTCTTCTATGAACCTCCACTACTTCCATGGACCATCTTCCTTTGTGAGCTACAAAGCCTCGTAAAACCACCTTTCACGAAATTGTTTTCACAAATTGCTTCACCCTTCACAGAATCCTCCCTCACAAACCACTATGGAATTTTCAAAATTCTTCCCGGAGTGGTGATATTTTCTAATGAAATTTTATCTCATTTTAACATCTGATTAGGGGTCTTTATATAGGAAAATAGATCCAAAAATCATGCTAATTAGAATCACCCAAATCTTCAATGTGGTATAGACTTCACCGCATACTATGCTATGCGGTCCAAAAAGTGCCTTAATTATTTTCTGGCATCTAATACCTTCTGTATATGGAAACCCTTTGTGGCGGCCATAATCACCAACTCATTCTGCAAATGAAGAGACACATGTGAACTTCAAGCCTCCTACAAAATGCGAGCCTCTCGCGTACTATTTTCACTATGCGGTCTGTGTAGCGCCCTTCATGGTCTACATAGATTTTCTATGCATAAATATTCCTTTTCTGATTTCCCTTAGTCGTTCTGCGTACCTCCTTTATGGTCTGAGGACTGTGCTTTATAGTTTTCAAACTACGAACTCCTTTATGAAAAACCTTTCTCTTTTAAAAACGAACTCCCGATTTTGAGGCCCAAAAATTTGAAAAATACTGGGAAAATATGCAACCTTAAAACCTGGCTTCAAAAATCACTAACCATACTCATTCATGGAAATCTGGATTTGTCAACAAATAAAATCAACCCAAAAACACCAAGATGAAACCTTGAGGGATTTTTTCCCAATAATATGGGATGAACATATCACATCCTATGACATATTATGTAATAATTCCATCCATAATTTAATTTTTCAGTCATTTTTAATGAAATTCAATATGATATCCATGCGATATACAAATTTCAAAAAATTTAACATGATTTCAAGAATCAAAAAATCATGGAATTTATCTATTACCACTGATGGATTTTTAGGTACAAATTAACTTTTAATCAAAATTATGGAAACAAAAGGAAACCCTTAAATCCAATATCTACCACGCTTGAAACTAAAATAATGTTGAAAATAAATAAAGAAAACTTGCGCACCTTGAACTGATGATCACCACTACCACTATATTCATCAATATGTTTAAGTAAAATCACTCAAAGGAAACCATAATACTCCCTTATTCATGGTTTTTTATGGTTTTATGTGCATCACCCATCATATGGGAGAGATTTTACTAAAGACTCATGGTATGATAGTGCCTCTTGAATAAAAGGGTGAAGGAAAGAGAGTTTATAAGAAGGGAAGATAGATTCATCCAAGTCTTGGGAAACCTCACATACAACCATCTCATAGAAGTTGCCTCATTTTATAATTCATGTAAAACCATCATGAATTTACTCATACATTCATATAATATGAGTAAATTTCATTCATTTATAATGATTATAACCCCTCATTCATTCCAACTCTCCCAAAGTTTCATCTCATTAAACATTTAATCAATCATAGATTATGTGGGTAAGATTAAAGTGTTAACACTTTAACATTTGACTACTAATAAAATTATAGGATGCCTCATAAATTGTAATAAACGATTCATTACATAATTAGATGGCCAATTTGTGCATTCTGAATGGTGATGGAAGTGGTGTGGTATCCCTATACCTCTCCTTATGGTATCCTCTATCCTTTTCATAAAATATACCTTATAATCAGGAATTTCATACTATATGATATGAAAATATCATACAATATGATATGATCTTTTATATCATATCCCCTTTAATATGATCATTGGAATTATAACTAATTTTTATAATAGTAAATAGTTATTGCAATAGTAACATGGCCATTAGAATAATAAAATATACTTTAGGGAAAATGATGATTTAAACTTCTAAATAATTTTTACCATAAAATAAATAATTAAATATTAGTATCAAAATACCATGAGATAATTTCTTAATCAATTTAATATAATATAAGTATAATTGTACATTTACTGTAAAAAGTATTTTGTATTATGTAGTAAAATGATAGTTTTTATACTGGAATTAAATATTATAATAAACTAAATCAATAGACTATTTTGGATAAATGAATTTTATTTGTATAATCATCACATCAAATCTAGGTAACGGTGATGTTTTGTTAATTTTCAAAAATAGTGAAATACATAAGTGAATAGTGAAATATGGTAAAATATAATATTTTTCATTATAAGTTAGAAAAATTATTAATTATATCCTATATAATGTAATCAAACATTATTTAAGCCTCACATTCATAAATTACTATATTCAGTCATAATAATCATTACTATTGACCGTCATGAGTAAAAATAATTATTTAATAATATATTTTATTTTAAAAAAAATTATCTTCACCTATAAATAAACCAATTTATTCTCAGTTAAAAAACCATAATTTTACAAAACTATACCAAATTATCTCCTTTAATCCTCTTTACCATGTTTTAGAATATCTATTTTAACCAAATGTTATTTTTCAAAGCCTTAATGAGTGTTCTAAAGAAGGAATCCCAAAGATAAGGCAATAACACCTTATCCTTATTTTTCCTTTTTCATATTTCTCTTACCCTCATCTATATATATGTCATAAATTAAAAAAACACTAAACTATTATAATAATTATATTAATATATAATTATTAAAACCAAATATTTATTACTTTTCATCTCTTTTAATCATCTTCAAAAAAATAGTATTCATGTTATGCACTTCGCCAAAAACTGGCAAGGGAAGCGCTACCCCTTTATCAGCGCTCAAAAAAAGCACTGATAAAGGTGGCCTTTATCAGCGCTCAAAAAAAGCGCTGATAAAGGGGTCCCCTTTATCAGCGCTTCCTTAAGTAGTGCTGATAAAGGGGGGATTTATCAGCGCTTTTACCGAGGACTGACAAATGTTGAGTTTCAAAAAAATATTTTCTCATGAAAAATAATATTTTGTTATATAAGTATATTTATATTGATATAAATACAATATATATTTTTTAAATATGTTATAGATACGTATAAATAGACTATTACATTTAATATATAATAAATTTAGTGAAAATGGCTTCAAAATATTTTAAAAAAATATTATTAATTAATAATTTTCTAATTATTATCGATTAAAAATCATTTAATAACAATTTGAGGACACAAAAAATAAAAACAATTAATAAAAGATCTAAAATATGCTGAAAATGTAACTCAAACTTCAAACGGCCATAACTTTTGATTCGGGTGTCCGTTTGAGCTCTACAGCATATCAAATTGAAGCCTGCGATGAGTTCTACGTGCTAATGACCAAGGAAAAGCCTTTGTCACATTTTTCGAGCCCAAAAAAGGCCTAGAAGGCCTCCAAAACTGAGATTTTAGTCGGGATACCAATATTTGTTAACATTCAAACAAGTATAACTTCTGATCCGGATGTCCGTTAGGCCTATACCACATATCATATCGAATATTGTTTCATTTTATTCGATTTTACTATTTGTGGCGTTGAAATGGAATTATAGATTATAAGTTATGGTCGTTTTAACATTCTATGGATTTTCAAATACATATATATATATGTATTTATTCATAAATATATATTTTTCTGCGTGTGTGTGGGTGTCTATGTGTGTGTCTGTGTGTTGTATATATGTATATATGTATTTATTTATTTATTTACTTACTTATAAACACAAATAAAAAACATATTTTTTCTTAAATGTATTTAAAACTAATCTTATAAGTACATTCTATGGCTATTCAAATACACATATATATGTGTTTATTCGTAAATATATATGTGTTTGTGTGTGTGTGTCTATGTGTGTATTTGTGTGTTGTTTATATCTATGTATGTATGTATGTATGTATGTATTTATTTATTTATTTATAAATACACATAAAAAACATATTTTTTCATAAATTTATTTAAAACTAATCTTATAAGTATAGATTAATATACAAATAAATATACGTATAATAAATTATAACTATATATATATATAAATATATTAATATATGAATTAATATATATATACTAATATATGAATAAATATATTTATATTAATATGAATATATATCAAAATATGAATAAATATAACTATATATATATATATATCATTAAATAGAGAACAAAATGAAATGGCATAGTGGTAAAGGTGCGGTCACGAAAGTGGGAAGGTCTAGGGTTCAAGTTCGGGTGGAAGCGAAGGGGGTGCGCGCGTATGGGGGATGCGCGGGAAGGGGGTGTGCGTGTATGGGGGATGCGCGGGAAGGGTAGTGCGTGGGAGACCTACTAACGCTGATAAAAGGGGTGTAAGGCGCTGATAAAAGCACTCCCCCTGTATTATTTTTAATTTTTTTATTTATTTTTTTAAATTTTTTTGACCTTTATCAGCGCTTTTAAAAAGCACTCATAAAGGGACCCCCCCCCCCCTATATTAGCGCTGAGCTTTACAGTGCTTTTTTAGCGCTGTTAAAGCCCTTTTTTAGCACTGATATAGGTCGTTTTTGTAGTAGTGATGGTTGGTCCACACCACTTATGTAAACAATGAAGTTTCCATTACTGCCATTTGTAAATGATTTCAAAAAGGTAATTAATGTATAATTATGGAATTCATGATTAATTTAAATCATTTTTAAGTTTCTATAATAATATTATATCATGATACTAAAAATATTAAAATAAACAATTATGGGCATTTAAGCCACCCAAAACAAGAATTTTGAAACATGTATCATGTTTTACAACTATTATGGGATATATTTTAGACTGTGGAAAATTGGTGCTACTTGAATGGTTAAGACTATCTAACTTTAAAATTAGAGATATTTTTGAACCATTTGAAAAAAACCACTGACCATTACCATTATACCAATGTGATAATGGAATTGTAGACTAAACAACCCCAAATGATTGATGTAAGCAAAAAAATTAATTAATTAATGGAATATGATATTAAATGGATTATAATATATAAAATAAAAATTAATATATTTTAAATCATTCAATTAAGATATTAAATTCAAATATTTATAATTTTATAGGAGCATCCAAGTGATTCGGTACTCAAGGTAATGAGACACTTCCACACTCTTTCTATATTTCAGTTTATGATTAATATTTCCCTATCTTTCACTTATGTTTTTCCTATATTCAATATTCATCCCTTCCTAAATTAAATTATATCATATCTCCTTTATTTCTTATATAGATACACATGTATTTATATTTTTATTTCAAATAATTTATTTTAAGTCAAACCTTATCAAAGTATATAAGGGAAAATGTTTCATATCTTATTCTTTTTCATTTATCCCTCCTATAATGATTATTTTCTTATTCTACTATTTTATAATAATTATGTTTTTACATGCAATATTATGGTTCTATTTTTTTTTATAAAACATTATGCCTTTAATTCATTTAAAATAAGGTTTGCTCGTCTCTTTTAATTTTTATAAGGGGTTCTATCTCAATATTCACTTTGGGATTCCTTCCTTTTTCTTAATACACATTCAAAAGTTTCTCATACATTTTATAATCAAAATATAATATCCATTTATTATTTACCTTTTCTGGTAACATTCACACTTAATCTCTAATATTCAATCATAGTTCATACCATACAAAATTTATATGGGGCTTTATATCTCAATAATTTTATTTTGAATCATGTTCCCTATTATTTATCTACCATATTATATGTTTTGTATACACTAGTCTATAAAATACTCATATTATAATATTAATTTATTTCTAATTATTTACACTCCCTTGTTAATATTCCCCCTTTTATTAGACTATATAGCATATGTTACTGAATTCATAAGGAGTTCTCTTCTTAGGCTCTATTATTTACATGTATTGCTTTTTTATTATCTACTTCTCTTATATGTGTATTAGAAGTATAAATTATTCATTTTCCTTGTTTTTGAGGTATTAATTATCTATTTACCTTCCTTATTTGTTTATATTTCATACCTTATATTGTGTATAAGGGGGATATCCCTCTGTTTTACTTACTTTTGGTTATATTCTCTATCACTCGTTATCTATCTCTCTTGGAATTATAATTTTATTACATGGACATATTATTTATCTCATGGATGTATTTTAATGTTTTTCTAATATTTATATGGTTTTTATAACATCAATTTTACCATATACCATTTATTTTATACGATGTGAAAACCCAATATTTCATAATTTAGATCGAAGGGTGTTTACCTATAATGTTATTCCATTTATTTGATTAGGGAAATATTTACAATCTATATACCCATTATTACAATGTAGATAATTATTTATTACTTAGATATGTTGATATAGGAGGTTCCTTAGATAATATTCTGCATTATATTTTTTATTCATTTTCTATTTTCATATGATGAATTTATTTCACTTAGTAAGTGATGAGTAGGGATCAAAATTATATAGCCCCTTGATGCATCAATAGGTCTCATGAGACAAACTGGTTTGGGTATTTAGTGTAAATATTCACATTTATATAATATGTCTTGACATAAGGCCTCGATGGTATGGTCATAATTTTTGTTATTATTCATTCCATCATTATAATATTTATTTTGGTTTTTCATTTGATTAGTTTATTCCCATTTCTATCTCATCCATGGAAATTGTATTCTCATGTTTTCATTTATATAGAATCCTATGGATATTTATCCATTCCAAATTATTTATGTCGTGTTAGATTGTGGTATAAGACACCCCTTACATAGTTTTTGAGATCAACCCTTTATATTGTTTTCTTATTTCACCAGGTTACCACAAAGAAGGGTACATGTGGTTTAAGGATAATAATATAAGGAATCATAAAGATTAATGAGTTTTTTGCATGATATACTTTATATTTTAATGCAATATAATGATCAATTATTTATCTAGTCTCATGAGACTACTAATTTTCAGATCATATGTATTGTTATCTATATATTTTCTTTCAAACATAATAAATGCTTATCGACTTTGGGTAGTTGGAGTTGGTGTTGTTACATTTGGCATCAGATTAAGTTTATTAGAAAACTCTATAACTATATTTATAAGAAAATATATAGAAAAAAACTTTGTGATAAACCCTTAGGAAATTATTGAAATATTCATGCATAGGTAGAATCATTGATATGAATTTGAAATAAATTCATAGGAATCATTTTATATAATTCATAATTCATAGTGTTATTCTTAAACTAATTAGTGTATTTTATTACATAGAAATAAATACTATAAGAAGAAAAAAAATGGTGTTAACAGCTATAATTAGTGTAGGTATTTCCCTAATAAGTATACCAATGAAGTTGGTATTTTAGTGGAGTAAATTATCACTATATTAGGGCAGTTGACTCGGGTTATGGAAAATAACCTTTCATGTATGGATCAAACAGATGTCCCTTAGCATGGTTTAACAATATTAGATCATTTCATGAGACATCAATGTATATCCTTTAATAAAACCACTAATTTCAAGACGTCTCAAGCATGGATTTGGAGATCCAAACCCGTGATTTGAAAATTTATTGATAAAATAAAGAATACACGGAAAAACATGGAAATATGTAACATAGTATAAGTACCCAAGGATAGACATATCCAAATTCCACACAAAATAGCTACATAGAATCAACTCATAGTCCACAATCACAGGTGTTTTAGGTAATCATCCTTGCCTCTAAGACATGGAAATCAAATTTAAAGGCCTATAAAGGCCCACCAATCTGGGTCCCATGTCCCATATTTTATTGTTTCTAACTCTTTTATAGAACACAAATGCCTACCCTAGCTACACTTGGGCTGTATATGGGGACCACTCCATCAATACACCCACCCACTCTATGAATCCTGATTGGCTAACACCAGCACACTCACCATCCATTTTCCATAATACCCCAAAGTCAAAACCTACCTTGATATAGTCACTAATAGTACCTACCGACCGTGTTCCCCAAGGTCATCCTATCATTTCTATCATGGTTAGTATCATAATTACCATTTGTTTTTTCTACATACAACTCAATATCTAACATGTAAAATTTTCCACCCTAGGAGCCTATAGTTCCCACCACTTTCAGGTATTCACCCCACCATTTGACATCGATGAATTAACCACCATAGGTTTCCCAATATGCAATCATATAGTGTGCGACTCTCTAATTATGCATCTCGTTATCGTCAATGGCCATAATTAGAGATGTTGGTTCTGACAAGGCCATCACCAACCTAATTCCCTTCATTACCACTAGGTTCCCATACTCGCAGACGCTTGTTGATATCCCATAATATCTTCAAATCATAAACCCATAGATGCCTCATGTCTAACCTCACTGTCATCACCACACAACAAATGAAATAATTAATGTTGTTCCCTACACCACTACTAAGGACCCATTCCCCCAGAGGCTTCACAGTAATCTCGTAACTTGAAAACTCCCAAATGGTAGAGATCCTCCATGTGATTTGATTAGGATACCAAGGTTTTTCACCCATCAATAATGAAATGTGGATGATAATTTAGTATTTAATATCAATTGTCTATATATTATCATCTCAATTAGTAGTATTTAAACTAATTTAAGTCATCAAGAAATATAAAATAATATTATCCTTATATGAACAATAAAGGTAAAAGAGATTTGGGTTCCCAATGACATCAAATTAGTTTAAATCATCCTCAAAGATGGGGGATTTTGAGAAATCTCCAAGATAATCTCTACTTACACCTATTTACAAATAATCCTTAGGAAGATCAATCCTTTTTCTTGGGTAGTATAGGTCAAATATATCCTTTTACTCAAAAAAATCTTTTTTGATCATCCTCCGATATTTTGATCAATGATGGTATTTTGTTAAAAATATTAAGAATAGATATAAATTATTAAATGGGGTGATTTTGGGACATTATTTCTTGAGAAATATTTTCCTCAAGGGAAATGAGATGATATGGAAAGGAAATTTATGAATTTATGAAAAAAGGAATATGAAACTATTTATTTTTATGGGGATAACTTTATAAGATTATAAATACTTGCTATGAATAATTTATTAAATTTAGAAAGAAATATTGATCACTTCATTGATGAATTAAATATAATCCTTTAAAGTGAATTTTCCTCTCAAAACTTTTCATCATATGAGGTGATGGTGACAAGTTATATCAATACTAAAGAGTTTCAAAATTCTTTTATTATTAAAGGAGACCATGGGAAGAAGAGGAAATATGGGTTCCATATAGAAATAAAATTAGATAATAAAAATAATAAAATGGTATAATTTTAAATATGCAGTAATTATGGGAAGAAACAACCTGGGGATTTCTTGAAGGTCTTAGGAGATTGTTTCAAGTTTAGAGAAAAATTCCATCAAGATCATGAGTTCAAAGGAAAGAGAGATTCTACTAATATTCAGTTCTTTAGTTGGAAGGATATGGCCATTATTTTATTCAATTCCCAAAGCATCAAGGGAATTTAAATTTAAATATTTAGAGGTATAAAGGTCAGGAATATGCAATAAATATAGTGGAATTTAAAATCCCAAATTATGTACTTGTTTATAAACACAAATCTAGCTAAAATTTATTCTACATATATATACCCTTTTATATCCTACAAGTTTTCAAAGAACATTGAATCATCCCCTCATGCATTAAGTAAGATGTTTTCAGTTAAGACAGAGAGTATAAATATTTTTAAAATAAAAAAATAGATTTTTTCTACTATAATGCATGGAATTTATCTAGTTGTAAACCTAATTGTTATATTAATGGTTAATTTTGATGAATTGGACCCAAAAGTGCAATAAAAAATTTCTAGTAAGAAAAAAAGTAATGATATATGATTTAGGAACAAAATATATTGTTTTTAATGGGTGAAATATAAAATAATCTTGGTTGAAATCATAGTGTCATAATTAAACTGAATATTACATAGGTTATGACATCTTAAAATAAATTTTTCATATTCAAAATATTTCTTACACTAATTTTATTAGATATTATCATTACACACACCAACCACATCACATTTAGTAAATTTATGGAAACATGATCATGAAAATGAAGTGGAAAAAGTCACATCTCAAGAAACTCATGAGTCTTACTAATAAAGCATACTTAAAAAAACAAATAGTGGAGACTAATGAAAAACCTAATATATACATATTTTTATGGAAATGATAAGTTATATAGTCTTACCAAATAAAAAAGGTTTAAATCACAATAAAACTCATATATATAGTCATGAATATTTTATTAATAACCTTAATTAGTTTTTTTTTAGAGTAAATTAAAATTGAGTGGATGAAATTTATTTTAGGTGGTGTAATGTCTTAGAATTTCAATAAATGGTTTCATAAATTTTTTCATTTAATTATATATAAAAAAATTAAAATAATTTATTTTCTTTTATTTATAGTGATATAAACCTAAAATATATACATATTTGTCAATTAATTATTTTATATTACTAAATACATGTGTGTCTATAAAATATAAATACTTGTATAATAGAATACCATAAATTTGTATAAGACAATACCTAAAGAAACGATAATTATTTTAATCATAATTAATATATATATATATGAAGGAAAAATACACTTAATAAAATAAAAAATAGTAAAATGAGACAAAAATAAATAAATAAATAACATTAGTAAAATTTGTAAATCTATGGGATCACGATCTTCTAGAAATATCACAATTGTGGTTAATATTGTAAAAACATTAGAAAAACGTTGGGAATTTTGTAAATGGAATAGAGATCCTTAAGAGAAAACTAAGTGAATAATTAATGAAGAAAATATGAGGTATTTATAGTAAGTGTAAGGATTATATAAATGTTGTAATAGTAACCATCTGGTAGAATATTAATTGATCGTTGGAATATTAACATGACCATTAGAATAGTAAAATGGCTATTAGGGTGAATAATGAATTAGACTTAAAAATAATTTTTATCATTGATTAATTAAGTATATATAAGTATAAAAAACACCATGAAATAATTACTCATTCAATTTAATATAATGTAAGTATAAATGTTCATTTTAGTAAAATATATTTTACATTCTGTAATAAAACACTAATTTTTATACTAAATATTATAATAAACTAATTTAAAATTTTATTTCGGTAAAATAGATGTCATTTATAGAATAATTAATTTGAAAAATTAGTTAAGTATAAAGTTTTGGTAATTTTCATAAATAGTGAAAGATGTGGGTGAATAGTGAAATACAATAAAATATGGTATTTTTCATTATACAATAAATATGTGATTAATTACATCCTAGATGATGTAATCAACCCTTTATTTGGCCTCACATGCATAAATTACTATATATAGTCATGAGAATCGATACTATTCATATTTTTTAGAGAGAAAAAAAATTAATCAATATTTTATTCAAAAAACTCTCTCCTCTTCACCTATAAATACACCTGTTTTCTGCAGATTTCTACTCACTTCAAAAAATCTTTTCATTTCTAAAAATCTACTAAATTATCTCCCTAAATCCTCCTTAACACATTTGGGAAGCTATTTTCTAACCAAAATTTTATCTTTCAAATCCTTAAGGGTTGATCTAAAATAGGCATCCCAAAGACAAGGTAGAAACATCTTATCCCTATTTTTAATTTTTCAAACTTCTCTTATCCCCATCTATATCTATGTTATAAGTCTAATAACACTAAATGTGTAGCATAATTATATTACTATATAATTATGAAAACCAAATATTTATAAATTTTTATCTATTTTAATCATTTTCAAAAGAAATATGTATCACACTCTGGTCGGTTCCACTACCTATGTGAATAATTAAGTTTTCATTACCATATTTTGTAAATATATTTTCAAATATGTTTAATATATAATTATAGTATTAATGATCAATTTAAATCAAAAAAGGGGAAGAATATTTCAACCAAGGTGATTCAAGATGAAGATTTATAGTGTGTTGTGTTTTCTTCAATCCATTTATAGGTTTATGGTGGAGTTTGATGCCAAATAGAAATGGATTACTATACAAGGTTAAGTTTTCCAATGTTTACCAAATTTTATGTGTGAAAAAATTTAGAGGAAGTTAAAATTTTATTTTAATTAAAAGGAAGAAATTTTTCTCTATTCTGGGAAATTTTAGGTAAGTTGGATTATTTCAAAACAGTTGGGTTAACCGCTGCACTAAGTTAGGTGGTTAGCATTAGTAGGGTATCCACTCATGGCGGTTGGAGTGGAGCGAACAGGGAATAATAGTGAAGCTACATGTGAATTGAACAAGTGGATGCACCTTGAAAGTCAAATTTCAGAAGAGTTTTATGAAGATTGGAGATTTCCTATATATGGATAACACCACTCATTTAAAAATAACAAATGTTATGAGGAATATTAAAGGTATATCTCTTCATGTAAGTCTTACTTGTGTAAACTATAATTGAGTGAAATGTTTTACATAAGGAGGTTTCATGAAATGGTTATTTCTTGAGATATGTTATTATACTTTCCTAAGTGAAGGTAATTTCATGATAACAGTTGAGATAAGTTTATGGAATGAACCTTATTCTGAGAATAGGTTGGAGCGTAGGAGTTTCATGAGAAATTCTTGGGAAAACTCACCTTAACAAAGGGATTTTCATGAAAAGGACTTAAGTGAGTAAACTTAAGATAACACACTTGATTGAACATACTTGGGTCAAGTATTGTGAAGGTAATTTAATGATAAATAATTTTGTGAAATGAATAATTTTGGTGAAAAAAGACCTGAGAAAAAAAGTCAAAATAGAGTGAAGGCACTTGGGTGAACTCACTTGCATGAAAGGTAGTATTTGAGATAAATTGGGTACTTTTTTAAAGAATCATACTCTATATTTCATGATAAAAATAAAATCACACATTCTTGATGATATAGAATCAAAATTCATGTTTTTAAATTGAGTATATCTCCATTTAAAGTGGTGAGTAAGGAGGTGTTAGCAAAAGTGATCTAAGGGTGGCAGTTTGTTAATCCCTGAATCAAATTTTAATGGAATCTCACTTGGAAAAAAGTGACTATGACCAAAAAATTGTATAAAAAAACTTTTGATTATTGGTGGATTATTGTACACTAGAACAATTTTGTGTTTATAATATTTATATTATCCCTTAATGGTGAACCAATTAAAAAATTGTGTGCCTTATTTTAATTTCTCTATTTTTTTGTATGTTCAACTAATATTGATGGGTTTAATGGGTTATTACCAATGTGGAAAAAATTTATAATGAAAATAAAGAAAATATTGACACCCTGATTAACCCCCTACTCTCTCAAGGTGTCTCTATTTATAATAAGTGGCATCAAAGTGAAGGTTTCAGGTGTTGAATATATCATCTGAAGAGTAGTATAGAGAATAAAGTAAATTATAAAGGGATTAATCTATTTTATGGAAGTAGTTATCAAGTATTAAATATTAATATGATATATTACCTATGATATATTAGTTTATAAGTATTCTTAACTTCTATTCATGGGATATGTGTTAGTGATTTATCAAAACTATCCATGACTGAAGTGGATAAGAAGATGATAAATGTTGATTTAAAGTCTCATAATTCCTAATATAGTGCTCCAATAAATCATAACTATATAAAAGTGATGATTTTTTATAGTGATATGTCTATATGAGATAAACTGGACAATATTTTTTAGGTTGATCATAATGTGAATGAATTTAAGCTTAAAATACTCTAAAATAGGTTTGATGACTTGAAAATTATCCCAAAATAAAATAATGATATTTTCTTCAATCAAAACACTGAGGTTATTGGATCTAATCGGGGAAACATAGAAGAAAAAAATGATATCAATATTATTAAAAATATCTTACAGTGGTTTCTACCTATATACTATCTAAAGGTTTTAACTCTTGGAGAAAGGGGTCTCGATTAACTATCTCAAAATAATTTTCTAATAATCCTGGAGGCATGTGAAATATTAGTTAATCTTTAAGTCAAATAAACCCACATGAGTAAGGATATATCATTAAAATACATTTAAAATATCAATATCACTAAATAAGTATGTGAATTGGAATGCATGGATGGTGAGTTCCTTTCTCTCATTTCTATAAAGTTCAAGAGATGAAATGGTAGGTTTGAAGGCATGCTAAATTTGGTATTATTTCAATGTAGTAAAGTTTTGAATATTAAATTAAGATTCTGAATAAAATTTTATGATGAAAAAAGTAAATCAAAAGTTACAAAAAAATTGTGAAGAATCATCCCTCTTAGAAAAGACTCTAAAATTGTGAGTTTATTTGGAAAGAAATTTTCAAGAAAGATCTTTATGAGAAAAGAATAATATGATAATAAAGACTATATAGAGGAATTTGAAATATAATTAAAATCATATATAGAAGATATCATCATTGAAACTATAAGACAAATAAGTTCTTAAAAGGAATAACTTGAATATGAAAATGATGATGAACTTAAATGAGTGGTTTATCTCAATATGGAACTTGAAGGAGATCTGCAAGAGCTTGATATTATAACAAATAAAAATAATATTACTAATTGATTTATAAAGGAATGTTTTGAATAGATATATTAGGTCAAAGATAAGAATGACCAAATAGAAAAATAATTGGAAAGTCAATCAGTAAATTAGGTGACTTCTGAAGAGGTAGTAAACTTTAAGTTGAATATTTAAAAATATGATAAGTTGATTGATTCCCTTAATAACTATGTAAAAGAGTAAACAAAGAAGGTGTAAGATATTGAATATGAATTGGTTGTTTTAAAAAAATTAATCATAACTGGAATTAGAATATTCAGATAGGAAGTTCCACTTCAATAGGTTCAAGGATTGAAAAATACTAGAAAGGGTCAAGTGAGGCTTAGATGGTATTGAGAAAAATTTAACTGGTAAAAGTCCTAAAACTATAGGTAAAAGTGGAATAGGATACAATTTAAAGATATATAAAGTAGTAATAGGAACATATCATAACAAAGGGAAGTGGAAGGTTGATGGTTCTAGTGTCAAAAATAATACACTAGCTTCATAGAAAAAGATAGATCCAATCAAAGTAAATTATAGAGTTTGAAACAATTCTCAATCCTCAAGGTTTATTCAATAACTGATGGTATTTACAAATGTTGGAAACATGTGGAGTAATGGATGGAAAAATATATTTCCAATTATTAAATTTCAATTATATGGATCTCTAGGTCACACCATGTCCTACTATATATAGGCAAGGATCTATTTCAATGGGTAAAACTTGGAAGTTAGTAATGGAAAATGAGGCTATAAGTTTTATCATATAAAATAAATTATTTTTTTATATTTTGTTAATTTTTATAGTCTTAAATATAAATATATTAATTATAGAAAAATGAGAAGTATTTATGGTTACTATAAGATCCCATGTTTTGAACTGGTTGGAAATTATAAAGTAATTTGAACTTTTTGTTTGGTGGATGGTCCAGAACATAAACCAAGCTTCAGAATGTAATTCCAAGAGATATAAAACTTTATTGTGGTTTTTATAAATTTAATGAAGCCCAAAAGGTGTCTTAGAGGTTTTGGGATCATCCCAAGCATTAAGGGCCTAATAAATGGGTTTTAGAAATAATATCAAAAGGTGAACGGTTGGTAATAACCATGTGTCACAACCATGAAACTTATATTGATAAGACACATAGTTTTTCTAAACCATGAAGGAGGTCCCAAAAAATGTGTAGGATTTATAGCGTATCAAACCATTTCTAAAATTGTGCATTTGATACTGCAAGACCATGCATTGGACCAATAGTAGATTGTAGAGGTAAACAGTATATTTTTCCAAACCATGAACCTAGCCCATCCGGGGTGTATTCTTGAGGTAGTTCCAAAGGCACGGTTGGAACATGGTTTCCTTAACCATGTGCATAAACCATACGGGGTGTGGGTCTTAAATAGAGTGATATGTGTGTTAAGCACATGGTTTTTCAAACCTTGTAGTCTAAACATGTTCCTCATAAAAAGGGTAAATTTTACCATTTTTACCCTCTGACTTTAAAAGGGTTTTTACCCCTTTTCCACCCTCACTTATCCCAAAAACCCTCCACATGTTTCCTCCTCCCTATCCTCTTCCTTGGGTGGTTTCTTCTTCATTATTTATCTGATTAAAGCATATTTATTTTCATTTTAATCCTATAGGTATGTCTAAGACTCCTATACCTCCTTTCCATGATTTATTATCCCTTATAAATGTTATTGTTGTGAATGAAAATATAACTAATTTTTAGGGTATTTGTTGGATTATTCATTTTATCTTATTTTGGCTTGAATAAAGTCTTGATAATAGATGAGTGAATCTTCCTTGGTACAAGTTAAGTGGTATATTTATTTTTTTAAAGTATCACTTGTTTATAAATGTTTTTTTTATGCCACATACTGACTTGATGTTCTTAGAACCCATGATGTGTGGAAGGTTGGTGACCATAACTTAGGCCACCCCTTTAGTTGTGTCCTGTCTTTTTCCTTCATTGTAAATTGTGAAAAAATAAGTAAAATACTACGTGTTGTGTTTATTCTAAATCTTATTAAGGTAAGTGATTAATTTGGGATAAATGATCATTATTTTCCTATTCTACTAAACTGCCCCTTGAGTGCATTGTACTTTCCACTTATTAGTGGGATTACTTAAATAAATTAAATGTAGGGTAAGTTTTATAGACACACACTTTGACCTTGGTCTTTATAAATTATTTGACTAATGAAATGAATCGTGATTGTTTTTAATGAGGATTTTATACTTTCATGGACCTTTTTATCTTGTGTTAGTGATTTGATAAATGGAAACTAATGACTTGATAAATGGTTTGGATAAACCACTTGGTCCTTGATTACTTACTTTATGATTGACAGTTATGAAGTCCTGGCCTAAAATAATCAATTTAATTGAATTGAAATTGATTAATGGAATGAATATTGATGAATTTTTCAATGGCATGGATGATTCTCATGTACTTATTGTTTGTTTATAAATAAAATTGTCTTATAGTATATAGTGAATCATGATAATTATGAATCAGCATGGATGTTTCCTATGACTTATGTCAAATTATTAAATGAAATGTTCTTTTTTATTATATTATGACTTGAGTGATACTTGGTTCTAATATGGAATGACTTGGATAGGATTGTAAGGTAAGTTGTATTGAATGATTTATAAATGGTTAATCAGTGTTGTACATGGTTCTCAACACCGTTTAGTTATAATTATTGGACACTATATTCCCCTTTATTATTTTAATATATTAGACCTTATGTTCCTTATTGTTATTATTATAACTTAGTAGACACGACATTCCTTGTCTTTATTATTATAAGTAGTTGGGTATGGAACCCCTTCTCATTTATTATTGGCATTGTTGGTCATGGAACCCCATATCAATACTTATTGAAATGTTAGGCATGGTGCCCCTTATCATTACTTATAATAGAATGTGTTAGACATGGTGGTCCATTTCATAATAATTATTATTATTATGGTAATTTAATTGGTTGGGTATGGTTCCCCTTATCAATTACTGGGGATTTTTGGGCATGACGCCCACTCTCCCTTGGTTTAGATTTTTTGATTGATTCCCCTTATTTGGTTATGAATCCTGTTATGTTTATCATTTCACATGGAAACCTTGGTTGACTACCATGGGTCCTGAGTCTATTAATAAAAAATTTATAGGTTCATAGATACTTTGGCCAAGTCCTAAGTAGGTGGTATCGGATGGGTATCTCATGAGGAACCAGGTCTAACATGGTCGGTTTATTTTACTACTTCCATTATTATACCTTTACACTACACCATTTTATACTCATGAACTAGATATGTATTATATTTTTCTAGTGGTGGCCTACTAAAGTTTACTCACACCCTATTCAAGACACCATTTGGTACCCAGATATATCTCTTGTTTGTAGGATAGAGCCTTATATTGTGCTTATTTCTGTTACTCTTTATAGATTAGGACTTGACATGGAGTAGGGTTTCAAGAAAATACTGAGACTTTCTATAGGAGTTAGTTATATAATTTTTTTATTCTTTTTCAGTCATGACTAGTTGTATGTATTGCCTATTATATATAGACTTCTTGAATTATGACTCAACATGTTCGTGCGTGGTTGGTTATTTATTTGGCACTGTCCGTATTATTGATTATTTATTAATTAGAAATTATTAAAATCTTCCACTACCTTTAATTTATTTATGCTTCTGTCATAATTAGTACCGATTGATAGGGTATATTATCCTCATAGTACCAACTTTATACCCTCATTTATAGTCAATAGCCTTTGGCATATGTGGAGGCATGCTTGAGACCATGTCGCTAACTAGCTCGAGGAACTGTTTTAGTGGCTCTCGGGGCAGGATGTTACAAAGTGGTATCAGATATTATTTTTTCTTATCTTAATGGTTTTTGAATTTGTATAAAAAAGACTAATAATGTTTCATCACTTGGTAAATAGCTCATGACTATGAATAGTCAACCCACACATGAGGAAAAGATCATGTTTCTAGGGATGGGATTGTTGTTCATATTGTTCTTGTTATAGTTGATTATTTTTTCACCATGAGTGATTGAAGTACTTCTGTTGGTTATGGATTTATAGATTTATGGGATTTACCTCTTGACCCAGTATGTAAATAGATGAGGTGTGTTCATGCATCATTTTCAAGTACATAGGATTCACATTTCATTAGCATGCTTATCTGTATTCCATGATTTAGTGATTATTTCCATTTCTACATGTATTCCTTACTAATGTAAAAGATTTACTTATTAAGGTTATGATATAATGTTGGTTAAATAAAGTGTCTACATCAAACTAAATGGTTTTTTAACATATAGATTGATGATGGAATTCTATCTAACTAGCCTATTATTAAATAAAGAAATAATTTGATTTTGAATTAAATTTTTAAAATGGAAAAGAATTGATTAGTTCTTAATACATTAAAGTTATTTATTATAGATGCCGGTTAAATGGTGTGTCAATTTCAGTTTATAAAGGACTTTACCTTTATAACTTGTGAATTAGAACCCATATAATGGAATCCTATTATGCAGGACTAGACCCTTATAAGTCATTTTTAGCATCATATTCATATGAGATAACTCTAATGAGGGTGTGTTTAAAATTATGAAAGATTTACTATTAATGGGTTGCAATTAAATAGAATTACAATTATTACTTATAGATAATTGACTAAATAAATTGGGAATGACTATACATATAAATGAACCCATATTAGCATGGAATGACACTTATAGGTTGATTTTATTCTTTTATTCCTTACTCTTTAACCCCTTGTAGGTATATTTATGATAAATTGGATGTTTTTTTAAAGTGTTAGCATCCAATAACATAGTCTTTCATATAAATGTATGGTGGAATATTACTTAACTTCTCTCTAATATGTTAAAATCCTCTTTATCTTCTTTTGATCTGTGTTGATATGAGCCTTTAATTAATTAAAATTCATGTTACAACCTAATGAGAGTTTTCCTCTATAGCTTGGAATTGAAATTTTCTTTAACTAAACCTAGCTATGAAGACTTATGGGTGATTAATGGTAAAAAGGAAATTATGAGTTAATTTTCTTAGAATGATATGAGGTTTCAGCTAAATAATTTTCTAAGTATAGTGAGTTATCCCCTATAATCGTTAATTTACTTTTCATTCATATGAGCCACTATTATGTTCATGTAAAATATGAAGTTATAAAATGGATTAATTTTAACCTTTTGGGTTATGATGTTATCAAGAATCCCTTATATAAAATTTATTTGATCTTTCCTTGAGATATGTCTCGAATGGGAACATGGATGTTACCTGTGAGTCTAGTTGTCTTCTTCTTATGTTACATTAAACCTAGAGGCCAGGTGAAATATCCTAGTGACCTTATAGGCATGACCATATCTTGGGAGTCGATGCCTTATATTAAAGTGAGGGGTTATTCCATGGTGGTAACATCCTTGGAGATAAGAAACAAGTATAATTTTTATTCAATGTTCTAGGAATGGTAAGTGGTTTTTGTTTAACCATTTGAGTTGGGTTAGACTCCTTGTTGATGAAATGACACCCCAGGGTAGGCGGGTCATTATCTAGTAAGTTGAACCCCGAGGGGGGTATTACCATATGCAGATACCAGTTGAGTGTTATCTCTTTATCCTTTTTCTTTGGCATTATGAACCTCCTAGAAGTACTCCTCATGAGGATGATCAGATAGGATTGGGTCCTAGTAGTCCAATACAAGGCAGGTAAAGTTTTTACACCTATGTTGACTAGTTTTACCTCTATGGGTTGATGATATTTTACCTTATTTCAGTTTTTCATCTTTAAAGAGAGATTATAGGTTCATTGGATATTGTGTAAAAGAATCCATTAAATGGGAGATAGTTCTCATTTAATATACCATAGGGCTAGGTGGATGGACATAGTGGACCTATTTTGAGATTTTATCAGTAAGGATAGGTGGGAGACTTAGAGTCCCTTAGTTTTGACTCAGATCCTAGTGATTTTGTATTTGGTTTGATTAAGTTAAACCTATAAGAGAGTGTTTCCTAAGTTTACATATTCCTTAAAGGTGGTTATCATGGTTTTATGATTGTTTTTATACTGATGCATAGGAGGTTTTTGGTTTTTACATTATAGTAATAATGATTCCTTTATGTTTTTTAAAATTCACCTAGTGTGTTGGGTATCGAGACTAGATTAATAGGTGGGATTATTCGGGTTCTTGTCCCTATTGATCGGTGGTTGTGTTTTGATGCTTTAATTTCAAAAATGACATTGTGACGTAGGAGGTCATTTGATAAACCATGGCATAAGTAGGTGCCTGATTTTGAAGAAAAGTTACAAGGGATATCCTATTGTGTTAAGACCGATGTTTCGTGTAGCACGATCAACTTGGAATTACTTTTGGTTGTCTCTTGGGAGCATGAGATGGATTTTGAATCAAGTGTTATGATATTTTACACTCATTATATGTGAAAAGTTTAGTTTTCACTGATTGTGTATATCAACTATTAAATAATTAAATGATTATTTATGGATGGGTGTGGTCCAAGGATTAAAAGGTTTCAAATGTGACTCTTGTAGGCATGGAGACCTAGAGATTTGGGGAAATTAAATAAATTTTCTCTTCAATGAGGGTTATCTTGGAAATAAATTGGGTTTTATGAGATGGTTGACCTATGAGTAAAACTTAACATGCATTATTAGGAGATGTGGTGTTATAGGTTGGTTAAGGAAAGTATAGACTAGTTGTTTTTACCATGTAATAGGATATAATTACACACCTATCAATGTAATCTTAGTGTGCTCCTGAATTATAAGGGACCATTCCCAATATATTGGCATCATCCTAAGTAAACTGAGAGAGTTTTGGCTATGCGTTGATCTGTCCAAATATATTTTCTGATTAGATGGAGACACTCCTTGGGAAGAATGATTGAGTAGAAGTTTTTAAAGTAATCCAAATTGTGGGGGAGTACACCATTTTCCATTTGAGGGTGGTGAGCCTCTTTGTAAATTTTGAATCTCAATAAACATCATGATAATTGTTTATGGGAAGCATGACAAGGTGATGGGTGATGTTTTCATTAGCACTCAAGGATAAGAGGGTTATTATATTTTCTGATTTTTATATATGATAATGGACTAAGAATGAGTTTTGGAAATCAGGAACACTTTTATTAGCATAATGACATTAATTCTCCTAAGGTGGGGAGCAGAATGTTGGCTACTAGTGGATGAACCTCCTGTAAGAATGGTCATGTAACCATGAGACTGATTATATGATGGTCATTTTGGTTCTCATATTCCATTGGATAAATAGAAAAATATATGAATGGATTTCTCAGTAAACTCTACGTATAGGTTTTAATACGCACTTGCATGAAGTATGAGTATGGGAATCAGGTTTGGGATTGCTATTATGATTTCAGGGTGTTAGATCAGGTGTCTGTCACTACTTGTGTTATGGGATGGTGGAATAAATGAACAAGGGGTGGTTCATCCAGGATACATCACTAGAAGTCATATGTGGGATTCAATGAGCATACACGAAACAATCTTGTGTGCCTTAGATTAAAGGTATCAGGATCTAGTTTTGGATGTAGAGTTTAAGTTATTTAAAAAAAATGTTCAGTCAAAGGTGGTTTGAATTGATTTATTTTATATGGTTGGATGTATTCAATGAGGAACCATGTTGATTATGCCATTTTGGGATGAGACCAGTTCAATCTAAGAGTTAGATGAGGATTTTCAGGGAAAAACTAGCATGAACAAGATAATTTGGGTTATTAAGAACTTTAGCGTTTGATTTTAAATTGAGAAACATTTCAAGTGTGACACTAAGATGGTAAGAAATTGTTTCATAATTTAATTCTAATAATGGAAGTGTCATGACTCGAAATTGGCCATTAAAAGATAGATCATATGGTGGGGAGAAACATAGGTAGTTTGATGGAAGATACATGGATTGATCGTGTCTCAGTTATAGAAAGGATTGAGTAATAATTATATTGATGTTATGTATTTAAATACAATAATTGGCTAGAGTTTAAATAGTTTAAGTACCATATGTTTAAAGTGAATATTGGTGGTTCATTGGGAATTCAAAAAATTAAATTCAGTCATTTGAGTAGGAATTCATGACCCAATTAGGTCGAGTGATGTTTTTTATCTAACAGTGCTTATTTTTTATGATAATTTCTAATGTGGGGAGTTTGTATGATCTAGTGTTTCAAATTGGTTGTAAATTATAAAAAAATTTAACTTTTCATTTGGTGGATGGGAAAAACTTGAAATGAGATTCAAAATTTAATTTTGAGAGTTATAACACTTAAAAGTGTTATTTTCAAATGTAGAATGAGTCTTGGAAGGTGTCTTAGAGGTTACAGGAGTGTCTCAAGTGTTCAGAACCTGAAATTTAGGTTTTGGAAAAGAAATGAAAAGGTTCATGGTTAGTGCACTGTTAGTACTTACCATGCAGCACAACTATATGTCCTATTTTTATAAGTCGCATGGTTTATATAAACTATGCAGGAGGTCCCATAAAACAAAGCATGATTTAGATGGTGTCACATACTTTTTAAAACCATGAATTTGAGGTCGAACTACCATGAAAGGGACCTATAATAAATTGTAGAGGTAAACCACACATCATGTGCATGGTTTTCCTAACTATTAACCAAACCCATGTAGGGTGTGGGCTTGAGGTATTTCCAAATTCATGGTTCTAATATGGTTTCCTTAACTATGTTCATGAAACATGTATGGTGTATCTCTTAGAAAGAGTGAGCCACATGGTTGGCACATGGTTTTCCTAACCATGCACCTCTTAAAAAGGGGTAAAATTATCATTTTCCCCTCCAACCTTAAAATGATTCTTACCCATTTTTCCACCCTTACTTATCCCAAAAGCCCTCCATACACATCCTCCTACCTATCCTCTTCCTTTGGTGGTTTCTTATTTTTTATTGGTCTGATTCAAGAATTTTTCATCACAATGTAAATCTAGAGGTAATTCTAAGACTCCTCTTACCTCTTTTCTCTGTTTTCTTCTCCCTTAGAAATGTTATTGTTGTGAGAGATAATACACCCTATTTTTTGGGTATTCATTGTATTATTTTTATTCAATAATTTTGGGTTGATTCAAAAATAAATAATGTATGAGTGGATATTCCTTGGTACAAGTTAGATGGTATATTAATTTTCCCTAAAAGTATCACTTGTTTATAAATGATGTAATTGTGCAGCACTTCGGACTCTCCGTCTGTTGCTTCTATATTATGAATAACTTAAATTGAAATTTTTAGACCATATAATTGATGTTCTTAGACCCCATGACATGGTGGGAGGTTGGTGACCTCATATTGGGCCACCCCTTTGGGTGTGTCTGTCCTTTTTCCTTCATTGTCAATTGTGGATAATTAAGAGAGAGAAAATTGAGTGTGTTTGGACTAACTCTTATAAAGGGAAGTTATTAATTTAAACTAAATTATTGTTGTTTTCCTATTATACCAAACCGGCCCTTGGTTGTTTTGGACTTTCCACCTATTAGTGGGATTCCTTAAATGAATTAAATGGAGAGTGAGTGTTATAGACACACACTTGGCCCTTGGTCTTTATAAATGATTTGACTATCGAAATGAATCATGATGATTTTTAATGTGGCATGTATACTTTCATGGCCCTTTTTATCACTTTTCAGTGATCTGATAAATGAAAAATAATGAATTGATAAATTTTTTAGATAAACCTCTTGGTCCTTGATCACTTAAATTATGTTTGAAATCTATGAAGGAACGACCTAAAATAATAAATTTCAATGAATTGAAATTGAATAAATAAATGGATCATGATGAATTTTGCAATAGAATGGATGTTTCTCATGGCCTTATTATTCGTTCATAAATTAAATGGTCTAATGGTATATAGTGAATAATGATGATTGTAAATCAGAATGTATGTTTCCCATGGCCTACGTTAAATTATTAAATGAAATTTTATTGTTTATTATAGTATGCCTTGAGTGATACTTGGTTTTTGATATATAATTCCATGGATGAGCTCATAAATAATGTTGAATTGAATGAGTTATAAATGGTTAAGTGATGTTGTACATAGTGCTGATCACTATTTATTTGTACTTGTTGGACATGATGTTACTCTTTATTATTTTAATTTTCTAGGTATGATGTTCCTTATTGTTATTGTTAAAACTTTTTGGAGATGAAATTACTTATCTTTATTATTAGAAGTAATTTTTCATGGTTATTCTTCTCATTTATTGTTGACATGGTTGGGTATGGAACCCTATATCATTACTTATTGAAATTTTAGGAATGATACCCCTTACAATTACTTGTAATAAAATGTGTTGGACATGGAGATCCTTTTCATTATTTTTATTATTATCAGTTAAATTGTTGGTAATAGTACCCCTTATCAATTATTGGGGATTTTAGGGCATGACACCTACTCAAACTTGGTTTAAATATTTTTTGACACCCCTTATTTAGTTATAAAACCCATTATGTTTGTTATTGTACATGGACACCTTGGTTATCTACCACGGATCCTGAGTCTATTTATATAAAATGTATAAGAATAGAGAAATTTTGGATTAGTCTGAAGTAGGTGGTATTAGACGGGTATCTCATGGGGAACCTGGTATGATACAGTCTATTTATTTTACTTCTTTCATTATTATACCTTCACATTACGCCATTTTATACTCATATACTATATATGCATTATATTTCATTAGCAGTGTCCTACTAAGTTTTACTCTCACCCTATTTGGTCCATCATTTGTTATATAGATAGATATTTTGGTTGTAGGATGGATTCTTGGATTGTTCTTCCTATTGTCACTCTTTATGGATTGGGAATTAATAAGGAGTTGGGGGTAGATCATGTACTCAAGAAGCCTACTGGGGTTTGGTATTTTATTTATTGTTTCTTTTTTAGTCTAGACTGGTTGTTTGTATTACCTATTTTATGTTGACTACTTGAATTATGACTCAACGTGTTCATGCATGGTTTTCTATTTATTTGGCATTATCCTTATAATCGGTTGTTTATTGATTATTGTTTATTATTATATTCTAATTACTTTTATTTATTTATGATTTCAATATAATTAGTACTGATCGATAGGGTATATTCTCCCCACTATACTACCTTTAGACCCTCACTACTAGTCGGAAGCCTCTAGTGTATAGGGAGGCATGCTTGAGGTTATGTCACTAACGATCACAGGGCACCATTTTAATGGATCTCGGTCTAGGAAATGATAGTTACCACCATGGAAGTCAAAGATAAATGAATTAAAATAAACCAAACAATATTTCTTTTGAAAAATAGATACACCCCATTGGAAGAAGAAGAAGATTTTTATTATACTACTTGTGCTAAATTGAAAGAGGTGAGGAAATCTTATGTATCAACTCAACTAGGTATGTCATGGAAGTAAAAGAACAAAAGTGATTAGAAAAATCTCATTTAAATTTATCTCAAAGATAAAAATAATAGGTGCACTAAGATCCTTGATAGAGGGTTATCATCCCATAAAACTAGAAATGTGAATTTATAGGAAAATGTGGGATGGAAACAATTGATGGACCAATTTTTTTATGAAATTATAGATCCTTGAAAATAAAAGGAAGTTAAAACACTTGATAATTAGGTGATGAGTTGATGAAAATGAAAGTACTTTATGTTGATCATTTGAAAAAACAACATATTGACCATGATTTAACTATGTGACTCAAGGATTGAGGTGATATTTAATTAGAATGGGTGAGTAATCAAAGGTAAGTATGGGAATTTATTGATGATAGTATGGAAGATGAATGGTAATATATACTAGGTAGAAAGTAAATAAAACATGCCTTTTGATAGTGGAAGAGGAGAATAGCATGTAGAGTTAGAGGCCAGGACACATTCATTAATATAACATGGAGAACTTATCCAAAATAAAGGTTGAAGTTGATATCCCAAATCTAAAACATGATCAAGAGAAGACTTGTGATGCTTGTATATGGGGGAATATGGTCTAAAATCTATATCAGAAAAAAAGGAGAATGAATCCAATCTCATTAATCAGGTGCATACCAACATCTATGACCCAATGAATATATCAAGCACATATAGGGAAAGGTATTTCATTATTTTTTTTTTATTACAGTAGAATGACTTTTGTTATGTCAATTTAGATTAAGAGTGAAGTGATGGAATACATGATATATTACAAGAGAAGAGTGGAGAATGAAACTAATTAAACCATAAAGATATTATTATCTAAAAATGAAATGAGTTTGAAAATTACCTTTAAAAACATGGTATCAAACATGATGTTCCATTGGTTATAAATCTTCAACAGAATAAATTTTTTGTATGATGAAATTTGTAGGTGAAAAATAAGGCCAAAACATTACTCACCAGGAGTGGTAACATTCACCACTACTGTAAATTGGCTATGAAAGTTGCGATGTATATCCAAAAATAAGTAGTTATTATCATAGGGGAAAAATATGTTGTATGAAATTTGTAATTTAAGGAAACCCACACTAAAATGATTTTGGGTCTTCATAAGTGTATATTATATTCAAAAAAATTAGGTAATTAGGTAAAGTATGGTGATGTGGAAAATTGAGGAGTATTTCTTGAATACTTAACAAAAATTAAGTCCTAAAAATGCCTCTACGAGAGACTGGATAAAATTGTGGAATGAAATTGTTGCAATGTTATTGAGGGAAAATATGGGAAGGAGTTAAGGATTATGGTTTTTTATGGAATGTATAATTAAGGGGATTAAGTTTAAACATATCCTATGGTTAAAAAATGTTCCCTAGATAATTATTATTCTGAGGCTGAATTAAGAGTCGAGATGATTGCAGAAGATATTTTTTTAATTCCTTGGAGAATAAATAGAACATAAATTGATCCATCAAACATTACCAAAGATAGAACTTCTCCTAAAAAGAAACAAATAATGAGGAATGTGGATTATGTTAATATACTATCAATAGTGGAACCGTCATCATTTTAAGAATTAGTAAAATATTAATCATGTGATAGAACCATGAATGAGGAATTGGATCAAATAAAAAAACTTTGTCATTAATAAAGAAGCTCAAACTTCACAATGTGATCATAAAGTACATATTTATGAATAAATTCAATGATAATGGAAACATGATCCAAAATAAAGAACTTATCGTGTGTAAAGGTTATTCAAAAATTAAAGATGTTGATGTTGATGAACAAATTTCACCATTGGATTGACTTGAGTCAATATGGATCTTCTTAGCGGGGGAAATTCAAAGAGGCTTTAAGATTTATCATATGGATGTTAAAATGGTATACTTTATTGGTGTTATCTAAGAGGATTTTATTGAATATAAAATGTGATTATTTATTATAAATGATGAGTCTAAAGTATACATATTATAGAAGTCCTTGCACAGTCTGAAGAAGGCACCACAAGAAAGGTATAGTCCAATTAATTCATATCTAAGGAAGTTGTGATTCAAAAATTGTGGTGTTAATGATAATATTTTTGTAAAAATATCCAAGGAATATTGATTTATTGTGATGGTTTATGTGGATGAAATCGTTTTTATGGAAGAAATTATAAATATTTAATTCCTTATGTCTGTACAAGCTTTTGAAATCCAAGTGATATTGGAATTGTTGAGTTTTTTTTGTATGTATATTTGAGAATAGAGAATCAAAATATGATTTCAGGAGTTGGAACATCTCAATTTAATATTTTTGGGATGATATTTGAGCTTTATGTTGATTCATATGGGTTTAAAAGGTCCTCAGGAGAGTCTTATGTGGTTGTGGTTGTCTAAGCTATAGCAAACCACCGTCCAATTGGTAGGCACCACTAGATGGATGGTGGTTTCTGGTAGTAGTAGTGGTATTTTTAAAGGGTCAAATTACTATACCCCTAAATTCATTGAGGAATCATCCCTTTCTCTCATTTTTTTTATGTTCATGGCCCCTAGTGGCCCTATCCCCTTTTCCCTTCAACACCCCTTGGATTTGAGTGTGTTTGGAGGTGTTCTTTAGTGATTTTTGGTATTTCTAACCCTTTGTTAATATTTTGTTTCCTCTCCCTTAATTATCGTTTAATTTTATAGAATAATGGATAGTTTTTTGGTTTCTATTCCACCAAAACACAGTATAATTGGATGATATCAATGGGGGATTTCATTCTACTTGCGACGATGGAATCCTAAGATGTCACCTCATGCCACTACTTTTCATCTGGGTCAAGTTATATGGTTTCATAATATTATTTAAGGTTTTTTTCTATAATTTAAATTAAATTAATTTTGGTAATGGTTTTGGCACTTAGGGTTTTCACTCAGGTTGGTGTTGAGGGTCCACTGCATACCACCCACAAGTTATTATCTTTGGTTTCAGTGTGACGTGATAATTTGGTGAGGTTTTGTTAATTATTACATTTTTATTTAAATTGAATTATTAATTTCAAGTGTTTTTAATTAATTATTTTAGTCATATAATGTTATAAAGGAGCCTGAGTGGTTGGTGTTAGTTCGGTTGAGCTGTTACAAGCCTTGTAAGGGCTTGGTAGAGTTGATGTACCTTGGAATTGTTATAGAAAAACTTTAATTTGACGTAGATGGTCACGTATACTAACCCTATGGTTGTTATTATTTTGTTATATAGAATGTGATGTATAGGATCATCATTGTATTTAGTGATATCCTATTTTATTAGAATATTTAAATGGAATTAATTTTTTTATTTTATAGTTATTAATTAATTGAAGGCCTTGAACTAAATGAGTAAGTTCTTAGGACATGTTGGTCCTAGGGTGCTGACTTGATGCCTTAGCCATTGAAGTTCGAGACCTTGAATTTAATCTCTCCCTAGGTAATTTAAACCCTGTGAGGGGTATCCATTAGAAATAAATGAATAATAATGGCTTGGTATCCCATGATTTGGAACCTTGTACACCCGATTAGGAGTGAGAGTTGACTAAGACATACAAGTCTTGAATAGGATATATAAGGAAAATGTGACACCTTAGATCCATTATAATCATTTAACTGAACTAGGGGTGAGTGACCATCCCACCTTAAGATATGACTAGGCCGGGTTGGATATGATTTTAGAAAAAATAGGATGGGTTGGGTGAGTGGACTGACCTAGTGAGAACTTGATGGCTAAGATAGGTTATGGGCCATCACTTTGACTATTTCCTATGTGATTAACCCCATATAGTTGATGAGGCTATGCAACCCTATTGATGATTCCATGGGAAGAAAATTCCTTTGTTCTTTGGTAGTTGACCCGAGGCATTAGTTGATATTGAAGACCCTCGTGAGGGTTTCTATTTGATTTTATGTCCTAGGGGATCCTTGGGGGTTCCCTATTGATAGACCAACACTGATTGGGTGTGTGTGATTGGGTAGTGATGGTGTGGGTGTCACCTTAGAACTCAATTCATCACACAAGCATGAAGGGGCTATGATATGATGATATGATTGGGCATTTAGTGATCCCTTGTTGTCTATTTATTTATATTTATACATGGCGACTTGTGATTTCTCAAGACTCCTAGGAATTTACCGTTGGTCCAAGAATTGATGTAACTACTTGGGATGCCTGGGAATCAAAATATGATATGGATGACACCATGGTATGACCAATATGTTTAGGATTCAGACTCATGGTATATTGGGGTTGGATTCTAAGTATGACTAGAATGTAGTGTATATGGTTGATGTAGTAATGAAATCCTAGATATGGTAATAAAGATCTAGTATCAGATCATATGTGATTGAGTGTGTACAGGAATTCCCAAGATACCAGGGATTAAGGATGAGGAATTCTTAGTGATACCCTAGGGTCCACTACTCATCATATTGGAGGTGTGATCATGGGATCCCCAGAGAGTGGGCAGATATTCCCCTAAGGTGATGATCATTCTAAGAGATTCCCCAGTACTGGATGAAGTGGGTATAGTCAATTAGGATTATAGAACTAAGGATATACAATGGAAGTTGGTCTTGGAAAAGGTTAGGTGCGTACTCCCTTGGAGTAATGGTTATACTATGATTAGTGTGGTCATCATAAAATTCTCAGAGACATTCTGACATCATGAAAAAGTAGTTATTGTTACTGGTTTATGTATTTTTTTATATTTTATTATTTATTTATTGATTATTATTGAGCATGTCACGTGAAAATGTCACAACATATTCTAGTTAGTACGGGACTATGTTTGTGGTTACCTACTAAGTATTTTTCTCACACCCTTCTCAAGATGCCATTACAATTAGGTACCCTAGAAGTTCTCACATTTTTATTGCAGGCACAGGTAGGAATGAGGACTGGGATTGGGTTTAGCATGGTCAAGTGGGATAACTCAGATGAGATATTGATATCGGGATGAGGTATGGCTTAGATATGGATTTGTGACTTTTTTATTTTATTATTTTATTTATTATGTATATGTGATCATCCCAGTGGGTGAACGATCTTGCATTCATGTGTATCCACACTTTATTGTGTTATAGCATGTATTATCTTTATTGATTTTGTTGTACTATTTATTTAATTTATTTACATTACATTATTATTTATATTATTTTTCTTACTTTGATACATGGGGTATAGCCTCCCCCTCCCCCTAAATACCTCCTTATACCCCCACTGATAGTCGGTGGCCTTTAGTGTTAAGTGTGGTGCACCTGTGGTCACAAGGAGGCTCGTTATATATACTATTATGAGTGATTTAGGTTGGGGTATTACAAATTGGTATTAGGGGTTTATTTTAATTTTATTTAATATTTTAGGATATGGTAGATAAGAGACATAGGAATGTGTCAGAACTTGTGATAGAACCCAAACTGGTGCATCAAGAACACCTTTTCTAGTGGAAGTATAGGTTTCCATGGGTATATGATTGATGTTATTATCTTGAATTGTTTTGGTTATTTGTTATTTTCACCTATATTGACACACATGAGGTTTGGGGTTTTTGATTTATGAGTTACTGAATTTTGGATCTTGTCCTTTAGAGGCAAGATGTGTCTCATGTATTATATTAGAAACATGGTATGTACATGATATATATGTCATCTAGTGTAATTTTTTTCACTAAATACTAAGGATCATATATTTAAAGTATCAGTAACTGATCATACGGTGTTTCCCCATATAAATACTTGTTCAAATTCTACTAAACTTAACCAACTTGTATTCATGTGTTTTATTTTGGTGGCAGGTCTTATGGATCCTATAGTGAGATGAACAATGATGATGATGGTGATATGGTACCTTTAATAGGGGTGATTAGAGACCCTAAGGGGTTGATAAAATAAATTAATTCCTTATAGATGAACCCATTTTGGATGATTATTATGCAGGTTTGATTATTTAAAGTTCCAGTAATAACCTATGTGGTGTTTTCCTGTATAGGCTTAAAATTCAATCCACTTAACCAGATCTAGTGACCTTTTTTCTTTAATGTGGATTATCTAGGATGATTCTATGTGGCATTATCATGAGATTATTATTATTGATGGATTAATCTTGTGTATGGATTCTCATTGAGAATCAATTACTTAGTAGGCTATTGGTCTGGAATGATATTTCATAGAGAAGATGATACCCTTGAGAGGGTGTTGGCACGTGAGATTCCATATGGGTTATCGATGATAATATGAGATGTTTTCCATGAGTGGTGACCCTAAATATACCTCATTTACGGTCTAGGTAGGAGGACCTGGATATATTGAGATACAAATCAGTGTTTAGTGAGTCGGATCCATGCGATGATCGAGGGATTCCCTTGAGAGGGGTTAGCCTGGGGTTCATGAGAAAATTAGAGGTAGGAATCACATGTAAGTTCATGAATTTGATATCAATGAACATGGGTTTTTGAAGATTCTTGGTTATGGAATGATAATGGTCGGTTTTGAATAGATGTTCCTAGGGTTCTTCAAGTTTGTTGAGACTAATGTATTATGGGGAATTTTCAGTGTTTTGGGATAATAATCCTAGTTTTATGGCATAAAACTCACTGGGGAGTGGTCTCTATGTTTGGATAAGGCCAAGGATGACATGACTTCATAGAATGTAATTATACAAGTTTAGCTTATGATGATATGAATGTGTGATATGGGTATTGTTAAATTCCATGGGATTCATTCATAAAATCTAGGAATGAATGGTAAATGATGCTCGTGTTTCCACTCAAGTGATATTGGGATGGATACATCCAATCTATGAGTTTGGAGATGAATGGAGTGTGTTCCATGGTAGTTGGGAGTTTCTCCAGTGAAGCAATGATAACAACACTCCTATAGTGGGGAGTGGGATGTCGGTCATGGGAATATGACCCTCATGTGAGAATGGTCATGGGAGTTTGGGATCATTCATTGGATAACAATATTATAATTATAATGTTGGTGAAAAAATGGATTTGAATACATATGGATTACTCAGTGAATTCCAGGTATAAATTAAGATATTGTATTAGGTGGATTGTGATCATGGGAGTTGGGATCATGATGGATTATGATGATTTGAATTTTTTGGATTGGGAATTCATTAGTTCTCATGGGAAGCATGATGTAGGTTAAGTTAACTTATGATCCAATCAAGTGGATCACACCTGGTGTTAGGTATGGATATTGGTGTAGGTACGTGAATGATCATAGGATTCCTTTGGTCTTAAAGGCATCATGGTTAGGTATTTAGGTAACAATCTAAAAGTGGAATCTGAGCACTTTTGAGAATGGTCGGCTAGAGGGAAGCTATCTTGTTTAGGTTCCCCATGTATGGGAAATAAAACCTATTGGTTTTGGTTTATATTTTATAATAATGGGTATTATCAGTGTTTGACCAGAATCTTCATGTGTTTATGGGTGTTTTGAGTTGGTAAATGATACAGTTGTATCATTGGAATGTGGGAATGTAGTTTAAATTTTCAATTATGATGGGTATGGAACTAAAGCATTAGAATTGGCAGTTACAAACTAAAGGTTCTAGTAAGGAAAACAATGGGACGAATGGAGAATTATACAATAACAACTTGTGTGTATCGGTATGGATGATGTCAAACAATCACTATCCCAGTGTTTCAATGATGGTTATGAGTATTGGCTCAGGATTTAGTTTCTTAAACATTTTGAACTTGAAGTTTCACTTCTAAAGTGAATTAATCATTAAAGGTTGGGATGAATTTGTTTGATATATAATTAGTGACTGAATTAGGTTGGTTTTTATAGTTAGAGGACCAATAGTAATTATTGGGGATGAGAAATGTTATGTCAGGGAGTTTGTAATTCCCTATGTACATATAAGCTTTTGAAATTCAAGGAAAGTTTCAATTTTTGAGTTTGGTGCATAGTACTATTTGATAACAATGATTTGAAATGATATCATGAGAGTTGTAATGTATCTATTTTATATTTTGGATTATTTTTTATCTTTGGGTGGATTTCTGGGAGCTTAGGAGGGCCCCAAGATAGGCCTAGGTGGTTGACATGGCTAAATATATATCACACCACTGGCTCACTAGTGGGATTTTTGAAGGGTTAATTGCTATATTTCCCGTAATTTTTTTAGGAGGCATCCCCAATCCTCTCCCTTTGTTTGAAACATGCAACACCTAGAGGCCCTATACCCTTATCCCTTTAACACTTCTTGGATTTGCGTGTACTTTGAGGAGTTCTTCAGCGGTTTTTCGTATGTCTCACACTCTATTAATCTCTGGTTATCTCCCCCTTCATTCTTGTTTGATTTTGAGTTTCCCAACTAGGTTTTTGGTTATGATTCCACATGAGTATGGTATAATTGGATGATATCAATGGGTATTTTATTCTACTTGTGATGAAGGAATCCTGAGATATTGTCCACATGTCACCACTTTTTGTTTGGGTCAAGTTATATGGAACTACCAAATTATTTAAGGTTTTTCCATTAAATTAAATTAAATTAAATTATAAGAATGGTTCTATTTATTATATGTTTGATGGGGGTTGGTGTCTAGGGTATTCTATGAACCATAAGTAGACTTTTGGATTCAATTCTAGTGTGACGTGCCGACGTGGTGAGATTTTGGTGATTATTCCATTTTTGTTTAAATTGAATTATCAATTTAATTTTTTTTATTCAATTATTTTAGTCATGTGATGTGAGATAGGATCCTGGGTGGTTGGTGTGGATTCAGTTGAGTTGGTAAGGACCTTTGCGGGCCTTGTTAGATATTTCAGCTCTTGGAATTGTTATGGAAATGCTTCAATATGAGGTAAGTGGTCTAGTATACTCGCCCTATAGTTGCTTGATTTTGTTATATGGAATGAAATGTGTTGGATCACCACTATAGGTGGTGATATCATGTTAAATTATAATATTTAAATGGAATTAAATGTTTAATTTTATAATGATCAACCAATTATACACCTTCAACTAAATTGGTAACTACCTAGGATACATTGATCCTAGGTCACTGACTTGACACCTTAGACAATGATATTCAAGTCCTTGACTCAAGATTCTCCCTGAGTCATTTGGACCACCATGAGGGGTTTCCTTCATATGAAATTTAATAATCATGGCTTAGTGTCCAAGGCTTTGGAACCTTGTACGCCCAAGTAGGGGTGAGAGTTGATTGAGACATCCATGGACCTGATAGTCCCTGTGAGGACCCTATGACGCCTTAGGCATATTAGGATCATTGAACTGGACTAGGGTAAAGTGACTCTCCCCCCTTTATAATATGAATTAATCTAGGTGGATTAGATTTTAGAAGAATGGTATGGGTTGGTGGAGTGGACTGACCTAGTGATACCTTGATGACTGAGAAGGGCCATGGGAAATTACTTTGATTAATTCTTATGTGGAGAACCTCATATAGCTAGTGAGGTAATGATAACCTATTGATGATTCCATGGTGTTTGATATCCTTAGAGTGTCGGGTGTTGACATGAGACCTTAGTTGAGACTGAGGACCCTTATGAGGGTTCCTATATGATTCTATGACCTAGGGGGCCTCGGGGGTTCCACATTGATAGATCAATCCTATCAATGTGTGTTTTTTGGTGGTGATGGTTTCGAGTGTCACCTTAAAACCGGAACCAGTATGCAAGACTAAAGGTGTTGTGATGTAATTATGGGCATGTGAATTCATCCAAACCTTGTATATTTATTTATGTTTATACATGGTAAATTTTAATTTCCTAGGACACTTAGGAATTGTTCATTGTTCCTAGAACTGATTTTATTTCTCGAGATACTCATGAATCACCTTTTTAGTTGGATGGGACCCTAGGATGCATGTATGTTTGGGATATATTCTCATGGTATATTGGGGGAAGATTTTGATCCTAGATAGAACCTAGTTTACATAGTTAATGTAGTTTTGAATTCCTAGATATGGTATTAAGTATCCAACATTAGATCGTATGTGATTGTGTGTGTATAAGAATTCTTGGGATGATCAAGATTCCCTTATTATACTAAGACCATTGAAAAGTCCCAAGGATCCTAGGATTCAAATGGTGTTTCCATTAAACCATTGAAAATTCTTAGAACCTCTTGGATTTGAATAGTGGTATGAGGTGTTGGGTGGGTATATATACCTGAGCATGGATTTTGGGCATCTTAAGGGAGATTATTGGATTTCCTCAATCGATGCCTAGGATACCCCCTAGGACTGGGTGGACACACCTGTTAGGGTTTGGTTGACAAGGAATAATTTATTGGATGCCCATGTTTTTAAACCTGGGATCTAAGAGGTTATTTTATTTGATTTCCTGGGTTACACAGGAATTAGTCATGCATTGACATGTAGTATTTCATAGGGCCTCCCTCCCCTAGGAATTATATGTCATCCTAACACTGAGAACTCTTAGATACTCCCATGGTATTTTTCTTAAGGGATTAAGGATGAGGGATACTTGGTGTCACCCCAAGGTCCATTACTCATCATGGTGGAGGTACGAGCATGGGATCCAAAGAGAGTGGATAGAGGTTCCCCTAAGGTGATCATCATGGTCAAAGACATCCCAACACTAAACAAATAAGGTATGGTCAATTGAGGTCATAATCCTAAGGATCAATGATGTTGGTTGGGATTGGCCTGGGTTTAGTGTGTATTCCCTAGGGTAGTGGTGATGCTATGATTGGAATGGTAATTGTGATGTTCTCTTAGAAATTATGACTTCAGGAAAAGTAGGTATTTTTGTGGGTTTATGTATTTGTTTATGTTCTATTGTTTATTTGTTGATTATTATTGAGAATGTCACATGCACATATCACTATATATTCTAGTTATTATGGGACCACTTTGGTGGTTACCTAATGATTTTTTTACTCACACCATGATCAAGCCTCCATTGAACTTGGGTACTCGAGAATAACTCATATTGTTATTGTAATAACAGGTAGGGATGAGGCATGAGATCATGTTTACCATGGTCAAGTGGGACAGCTCAGATGAGAGCTAGAGATCAATATGAGGTATGGCTCGATTCTAGAGCAGATCCTTATGTATTTTTTTTATTTTTTTTATTCTATATATGTGATCATCCTAGTGGGTGATCAATTTTATATGACAATGTATCTACACTTCATTACGTTATATCATGTATTGTCTTTATTACTTTTGGTGTAATGTTTATTTATGTTATGTGTAATAATTTTTTATTTATTTGATATTTTTTACTCTGATGTGTGGGGTATATCCTCCCTCCCCAGTACCTATTTAGACCCATTCTTCTAGTTTTAAACCTCTGGAATTCGAGGATTAATTCCTAAGTAATATGGTGTTCCATTTTGATTAAAATTAAGAGTGATCTGAGCCATGGCATTACAAAATCCATAGAAAAAATTTATAATTTAATTAGTTCTAAATTCAATATATTTATGATTGGTGAGATAAATTATTTTTTATGGATATAATTAATACATAAATAGGGATATACCTTTATATATGATGAAAATTATATGATAGAGTTGATGAGTAATATTAATATGAATGATTCCAAACTAATGTAAACTTTGATTATGTTTGGGAGTTATCGTAAAAAGTGTGAGTATGGGAAATATATGAATCCAAAGTTGTAAAGAATAATGATTAAAATATTTTAATATTTTACTGATACACAAATGGATATCATTTTTGAAATATTTTTAGAAATTGATTTACAAATTAGCCCAAAATAAGTGAAATACACAATAACGAAACAAATCATGAGGTGCATCCAAGGTAATCTAAAGTTTTTATTTCTATTTAATGAAGTAAAATATCATGATTTTTCTATATTTTTAGATGATTATGGTCTGGTGATATGGTGAATCATAATTCCATAAGTGGTGTTTCATTCTTCATTAGAAAAAGAATGTATATAATGAATAATTAATAAGTAATAAAGTATCTTTCTAAATATATTAGAAGCAGAATACATATCAGTGACCAAGGAATGCACTCAACTTCTTTGGATAAATTATAAACTGGAAGATATTAGTGAATAGGTGAAGATTCCTATTGTGATCTTTCATGATAATAAGAGGGTTATTGATCTCAAAAAAATCATGCTCAACTCTCTCAAACCAAACATATAGAAATTCAGTATCACTTTTTCAAAGAAAATGTGGATTAAGAATTGATCTAAATCAAACATGTTGGAACAAATAAGAAAGTGCAAAATATCCTGATCAATTCATTGGACTTTAAATCATTTAAGAAACATTGGTTAAAACTTGATTTTTAGCCACCTCCATTAGTTTAAAGAGGTTTGGATGGAGCCCACTTCTCATTCGTTTAACTATTTATAATTTATTTTGAAGTTTTATAGGATTAGGGGGGATACAACCCATGGGGTGTAATGTGCCAAAAATAGATTATCAAGATAAACTATCAATATAAAGATATCTCTGTTTAGAATTATTATCAAATGGGATAAATTTTGGTTAAATATAAAGATAGATAAGTTGTGTTATTATTAAAATTAATAAGGGGAATATTTTTTTTACAACAAGTGGTTATAATGCTCATATTCTCTCATCAAGGGGGTGTTCATGATATAAAATTTAGGGGGGGATATAAAGAAGGGGTGTAATGGGGCATATGAATCTCTCTTGAACTGTTTTTTTCTAAACCAATCATTAATCATATATACGTAGAATGATTGATGATTTATTTCACTATTATCTAAAAAAAAAAGTTTGTTCATAATTGAATTTCACTTTGGATTGACAATAATCCCAAAGAGTGGAAATATTGGAACCAAGGTGATATGAGATGAATATTGATAGTGTTTTGTGTGTGTTTTAAATAAATTTATAGGTTAATGAGGGATTTTGAAGCCTAAGGTAAATGGATTACTGAAAATGGTGAAATTTTATAGTATTTACCAAAAAAATTGGTGTGAAATTTTAGAGGATGTTCAATGTTTATTTTGATGAAAAAGAAGTGATTTTTTATTGGTCTAGTAAATTTCACACATGTTGAATGATTTTATTCTTTTTGGGTTGATTTTAATGCTAATTTAGGTGGTTCATGTTAGTCTGGTAGTTGCTCATGGATGTCGTAGTTTCACAAAAATGGTGAGCTAGTGGAGTTTTATGTGGATTGAATAAGTGGAGATACTAAAAAATTAGGATTTCATAAGAGTTTAATGAAGTATAGGGCTTAACTATAAATACCATATAACCCCTCTCATTTGTAACTAACGGAGATTAGTTTAAAGATTAAGGTCTCTCTCTTTACGTAAGTATTAAATTTGTGAACTGGGCTTGAGTGAAATGACCAAGGGGAGAAAATTGCATGAATTGGTGATTATGTGAGATAGGTTTTGTGAAATTGCATAAGAAAAGGAATTTTTGTGATGGTATTTGAGAAGAATAATTAGTTTGAACCTTGTTTCATGAATAGGGTAGAGTAAAGTAATTGTGCGAGACATTATTGGGAGAACTCACCTTAGCAAAGGGAGTTACATGAAAAGGACTTGAGAAAGTGGAATTAAAAAAACTCACCTTAGAAAACAAAATTGGGTGAAGTATATTGAGTATAGTTTTTTGATAAATACTTGTATTAAAAGATGAACTTGGGTAAAAATATAAACAAGAAAAGATTCATACTAGAGAAAACGTTATTGGGAGAACTCACTTTCCCAAAAGGATGTATTTGGGTGAGGTTGTGGGCTTCATTGAAGCAAGAAAATATTTTTTCATAATTAAATTAAAATTACACATTATTGATGAAATTGAATATGAATTTATGTTTTTAAACTAAGGATAATACCAACTGAATTAGTGAAAAATTAGGAGTTATTGGAAGTGATTTGAGGGAGGCAGTGTGCCAATCTGTGAATCAAATTTTAAAGGTAGTCCCCTGGCATGGAGTGACTGTGACCCAAAAATTGTATCCACCAAACGAGTGAAGAATAGTGGATTCTAGTACATAGGAATTAAACCATGTGTATGCTCATTGGACTAGATTTTTGTGGTGAACCAAGTAGAAACTATTTTTCCTCTTTTTTGTGGTGGATGTGAAACTTATATCGATAGGTTTAACTAGTTAATAAAAATATGGAAAAATACAAAGAATGAAATAAAAATTCATTACCTTAATTTACCCCTCCCCACTAAAGGTGTCTATATTTTTAACAATAATGACAATATATCATGATAAAAAACATTATGGTCATTTAAATCTTCTATAATAAGTATTCTAGGATAGGTTTCATGTTTTGAAAATATTATGCACTATATTTTGGATAGTGGAACTTTAGTACTGAGATAATGGTAAAGACTCACTAACTTTACAATTTTTAATATTTTGGGACCATTTGAAAAATATAATTGTTCGTTACTATTTTACATAAGTGATATTGGATCTATGGACCGAAAAATCCCAAATGACTGGCATAATAAAGATAATATAATAAATGAATGAAAATTATAATAAATGGATTATAATATATAAAATATAAATTAATAAGATTATTAAATAGGGAATTAACATATGTAATTTAACTATTATTGAGGTTAGAGGAGTGTCCAAGAAATTTGGGACTCAAGGTTAGGGGACATCATCAACTCTCTTCAGGTATTTCAGTTTATGTTTAATATTTTCCTCTATTTAACTTATGATTTTCCTATATTATATATTTTTCCCTTATTAAATTAATTTATCACATCAATCCTTTATTTCCTTTACATATATACATAAATTTATATTTATATTTTGAGTAATTTATTTTATGTTAAAACTTTTTTAAATATATAATGGAAACCTTTCCATCTCTTTTTTTTCATTTATCCTTATTATAATGATTATATTATTATTCTATAATTTTTTAAGACTTATTTTTTCAAATAAAATATTATGATTCAATTTTGGTTTTTAGAAAAACCTTATACCTTTAATTAATTCAAAGGATTTTTTACCCATCTCTTTTAATTTTTGTATGGGTCTATTTATCAATCTTCACATTGGGATCCTCTCACTTGGTTTAATACTCATTCAAAAGTTTATATTTTATATTTTAATCTAAATATAATATCAATTTATTATTACCTTTTTAAAAAAAATCATACTAAATCTTTAATATTAATTATTAATTAATACCTTATAAAATTCATAAGGGACTTCCTGTCTCAATATTTAGAATTTGATTCATGTTCCCTTTTCTTTATCTATTATTTTATATGATTTGTATATATTATTCTATAAAAACATAATATTTTAATATTATATTGGTTCTAAGTATTTAAATTCTATTATTAATACTCCCTCTTTTATTGGACCGCATCTCATACATTACTGAATTTTTAAATAGTTGTCTTCCTAATCACATGTATTGATTCTCTATTATATATATTATCTTATATGAATTATATACAAAGTATTAGAAATATACCTTATTGGATTTTATTTTTTTGTGAGGTATTAATTGTATCTTTACCTTCGTTGTTATTTTATAGACCATACCTTATGTTTTTCATAAGGGGATCATCTCACTCTTTTACTTAATTTTGATCATGTTCTTTGTCACTCTCTATCTCTCCCACTCTCGACTTTATCATTTCCTCCCATTTCCATGTTCTTTATCTCATGGACATATTCTATAAATTTTCTGTTATTTTTATGGTTTTTATAACATTGAATTGATTGTATATCCTTACAATATACAAAATGAATAACCTATATTTCATAATTCATATTAAAGTAAGTTTTCTTGAAAAGTGATTTCATTTATTTTAATGAGGAAATACTGAAAATCAATATATTTTTTATTAAAATATGGATAATTATTGATTACTTATTCATGTTGATATAATAGGTTCCCTAAAGAACATTATGTATTATTTTATAAGCTTGTAATTTTTCTATTTAAATACTTACATTATTTTAAATTATATTTTTGGTATTAGTTGCAGATTTGGTACAAATTTGAAGGAATCAAAGATCCTTAACTTTAATATATTAATAATAATAAATTAATTTTAGTGTGTACACATGAATTCATGATAATAATTATTTTCCTTTCAAATGAATCCTCGTATGGGAAATTTTATTCCTCCATTGAGTTTGAAATGGAGTATTTACCCTAGAGGACTGATATAATTTAATTTTTCATTGATTGTTCTCGGGACCGACCCTGATATCGGGTATTTTAATAAAATAATACAAACCATAGAGTTTCATCCAATTTAATTCTCATTTTATCTAATTCTATATTTATCTCTTATAAATTCTATAGATATAGAGAGATATAGATATAGATATAAATATATAAGAGAGAGGGGGGGAGGTAGATCCAGAGAACATTTTAGATGATCTAGATAATTCATGATATCAATGAATAAAATTCTTCTATGAAATTCACCATCTAAATCATTGATGACACCTGACATTCATGTGAACTTCATCAAAAATTGATCCAACATGATATAGGGATTTTTATTTCCATTACTCCACTCTTCATGAATTTAATATTGAATTTATGAATTGAAACCCTCATTTTTGAATTCTTTGAAATAACTAATCAGAATATATATGACCACAGAGAGGGGGTTGAATCACTAATAAATGAATTTTATGTTTTTTTATTTTAAAGAAATATTCTCCTCCTGTTAGATAGAAATCACTATACTAAACAAAAATAAGAACACCCATATGAATACAATGATTTACAAGTTTTACTACTTAATAAGAGTATCTAGTCCTTATTATGATTTGTAAACAATCTGATATCACACATCCACTAAAAAATATTTTTGGTTTATAATAAGTGAGATATATCTATCACTTATGTTTCACTATATTTCTTTTATGTTTTATGTTCTAATCACACATATAATATGACAAAACAAATTTTTTAATAACAAAATAAACCTTCACTAGCAGGATTCAACACATCATCATTGTTCTACTTTAATTTCTCACACTTTCCTTTATACAAGTCATATCTTATTCTTATTCCATTTCTTGCACAGTAATGAGAAAAAATCTCTTCCACTTATTTTTATCTCTCTTTATTCTTCTTCCACACTATGCATAGTCGCTATTTTTCATAATCTACAACAACTATAAAATATATAATCTGTAGAGTTAGTTACCTCTTCACTTTATTATTTATTTAAATATTTATGAAATCATGTAAATACTTTTGAATTAAAATATTTAGAATTATTGAATCTAGTCTTAAAAATAACTTATATAATTAAACACTTCCATATATGTTTTTAACTAAAAATAAATGTGTAGAAATATCATGGCCACTTCATTATCCTTTAAACTTATATTTATTACACAATAAATCCTTGTGTATGTATTAATTCATGCATTTTATAATGATGGGATCATGAAAAATTCAATCTTGGAATTCTTCCTCATAAATTTCATCAAAAATGTATCACCTTACTTCCATAATAACTGTAAAATAAAATTATTTAGTTAAATTGAATATATGAATGCATTCAATATTATGTGTTATCCTTCATTCATGGTGAAATAATTTATGTGATACCTTTTTTCACTTTTCCTTCAAATAAAATAAAATACCTCTTTATGAATGAGAACTTCACGGCCAACTCATCTGATATTTCTTATCTTCTTTTGAAAATGGATATTCACATCACATTTTTCTCTTATTTTTTCCTTAATTTCACTTAAATAGTTTCACAAGATCTCTCCCTTTTATTTTACCTTCTATCTTCATCAAAAAACTCATTTTCGTGAATCATGATAGTAATTATCATGATTTTTAAATTTGAGTAGATAGCCTTGATTTTCATTTCTAGATTTTATTCTCATGTTCTTTGGTCGATCTCCAAGTAACCTCCTGTGTGACACTCAAAATAGTTCCTCATACTATGTGACTCACAGTCACTCTTTCTTTACTAATGGAAGGTATTTTCTCATAGAGGGACTCACATAAGTTCTATGATCCTCATAGAAGCATTAAAACTTATATAAGATTTATGATTATTATCACGGAAGAACATGAACTCATAGAAAGCACATGATTCTTATCATGAAATCACAACACACATAATATTAAATCATGTAATCATAGCCCAAAGAATCATAGTCCTTTATGTGGTTGGTCATAATTACTCATAGAATATCATCACACAGAAGCTTTACTCACAGATGCATAGTCCACAAAAGCTTAGTTCATGAAATCTTAGTTCATAAAATCTTAGTTCATGATATCTTAGTTCTTGGAAGCATAGAATCCTTCATACTAAAAAACTCTTCATAACTTAAGGATTTATTTTTTGATAAAAAATGGCATACCATAACCAATCCAAGTTCTTATTTCACCAGCTTCTTCATCAACCCAACAATAATTTTAAACCTCTTGGTCTTAAAAATTTCCCCCTTTAGATTTTGTTGTCATCCAAGTAACATTAATCATTAAATAATTGAAACTAAAGATATAGATCACTTATCCAATAATTTTAATCCTGCATGATCTATCTCGATGTAATAAATAAGAATCATTGAACAATAATACCATGTTTTCCATAAAGTAGTGATAAAAAAATATTCCAAACTTTTTTCTTCATTTCATCTTCACAAAAGAAACTGAATTTAACCTGTAAGAACTATTTCTTTCACCCACATCAATAAATTTTTAAAATATTTCATAAATTCTGACATCACATTTTACCTATTTTAAAAACTCCTTAAAAATATATTATCTCCCTAAATATGAAAATATAATATCAATGGATAAAGTTATTTTTTCATATTTCTCTCCCTTTTGAAACAATATCAAAAGAAAATATGAGAGAGGAAATGGAAAATCACATACCTTAGACTTGAATAGGGTGAGGTTGAACACCCATTGTCAACTTCAATTTTTCAAATGTTTCCTTTGATAGTGGTTTGGTGAAAATATCTTCTACATATTCCTTCATAGGTTAAAACTCCAACTTTAGTTTATTTTATTCCATAATATCCTTAATGAAGTGATATTTAATATTGATGTGTTTTGATCTTTAATGTTGCACTGGATCCTTTGTGATATTGATATCACTTTGATTATCACATCCCAAGAGAAGGGTAAAATTCACATCAACCAAAAAAACTTTCAACTATGTATTTATCTAAATAAATTATGGTTTACCTTGATTGTAAGTGAAAAAATCATATTCTTTAGTGCTAATAGTTTCTAAAATTTTATTCTTTGTATGTAAATACACACATATTTCTCCCAAAAAGTAGACACCACTAGATATGGATCTCCTTTCATCGACATAGCCTACCTAGTCTACATATATATATCCAAATAGATTCAAATTTCCCTTACTGACATAATTTTATACCATAATCTATAGTTACCTTAATATATCTAAGAATTATTTTTCTAGACAAAAAATATGACATTTTTAATGAACTTTGAAATCTAGAATAGAGAGTAAGAGAATAAACCAAGTATTTTATTGAGGCTATAAAATATAAAAGGATTATAATCAACTTCCTAAATTAATTAGGATCAAAATATTTTCTAAATTAATATTTAAACATGTTAATTTCCAATAATATGGGTGTGGAGATACATTTTTAATCTTCCATGCTAAATTTTTTAAGTAATTCCTTGGCATATTTTTCATATTATAGGAAAATATGATCCCTCTCTTGAGATATTTAGAAACCAATAAAGTGCCTAATTTATACCCGTATATACATTTCAACCAACATCTTCATCTATTTGGTAAAATTTTCATAGTATTTTTCATTATTATCATTAAATATGATCTCGTAAACATAAACAATCACAATGAGAGAAACCTACTAATTTTATCTTTTGTAGAGGTTGTTGTACACTCTTCCCTTATTGAAGTTAATCTTCTTTAAATATAAATCCATATTGGAATACTAAGATCTTAGGTATTCATTAATCGTATATAAAACCTTCTTCATCTAGCACATAGGGCTCTCTTCTTTTCCTAGAAAAAAACCACTTAAGTTCTCATTATAGACTTATTATTATATCTCACTATTTAGAAAAGAAGATATGAAATCCATTTGGAATATCTTATATTTAATTTTTATAGAAATAGTAAAAAATATTTTGATGGTTTTAATTCTTTCAAATGGGGTAAATGTCTCATAAAAAACAATTCCTTCAACCTGTGAGTAGCCCTTATAAACCAGTCTTTCCTTTTCTCTTACAACTTCACTTATTTCATTCAACTTGTTCCAAAAAACCCAATTCATTCCAATAAAAATCTTATTTTCAAGTTTTGGTACCATTTCCTATATCTAATTTTTCTTTATATGATCCAATTCATCATTCATGGCATCAATACACTCTTGATGCTTCAATTATTCTTCAATATCTATTGCTTATACCTTTAAAAACATAGAGGTATGTTAACATGTCCTTGATGTTCTTCTAGTTTTCAAAAATTTCTATTAATCCCAAATGATATTTTAAACATAAACATACTTAATTATCCTTATATGAGATTAACATAGTTTTCCATCATCACTTGAAATGGTTTAATTAAAATCATCATATTGAACAGCTTCTACATTATCACTTTTGTTAGAAAATGTTGTTTATCAAAAAAACTTTATCTTCACTTACTATTATATCTATAACTAACTATGAAACCTTTATATCAGAATTTTCTAGCACTTTCACCTTAGAAAAATTGATAATACTTTTATTCCCCTTATTATATCATCCATATCCTCTTACATTTAGAGATTAGATAAGTAAAATACCATCAAAACCTATTTGGTCATGCTTCCCAAGATGTTCACCTTTGATTTGATAATATAGTGGATTCAAAATAATATTAAATACTTAAAAATTGGGTTTTTATTAAAACAAATATCATATGGATACATGACTAAATTTAGTATGTATAAGAAGTGATTTTAAATGTGGACTATTTCACAGATATCTTATCTCTAAAACAACTAAGAATCATCATGTTCAATCAACATGGTTTGAGCCATCTCAACCAAGATTTTATTATTTCTTTCTAACACACCATTTTTTGTGGTATGTATGGTTCTCTATACTCATGAAAAATTTTATTATTATCAAGATAATCTTCAAACTTACCACTTGTGTATTTATAACCATTATCATTTTGAATCTTTATGAAAGCCTATGATTTATGTTTAAAAACATAATACATGTAATATGAGTGAAATAATAAATAAAATACCTATCTCAAATTATTTATTTCTTTCTCATGTTTTCATATATGTCATAATTAATAGGTTACAAGGGGTGATATGCATGTATCTCAACCTTCTTGTGTGAAGAATTTTAAAATTTCCTTTTCTGGTATATAGAACAATTCCAATCTCGAGTTATTATGAATTAATGGACATAATTAACACTTAATCTATGTTTTAACTTTTTCATGTTTACCTAGAACATATGACCAAGAATTACATTCTATAATTTATTTTCCTCCTTCATACTTAGGTAACAAGAATCTTGTGCATCACCAAACTAGAATATGTTTCCATTGGTTTGTTTTCCTATTATTATAACTTCCCCATATTAAATACTTTTAACAATAAAACAATATCTTCTAAATATGACTTCATTTAATTCATTAAAAAAAAATTAAACACTTAATATATTTTGTTTTGGTCCATCAAAAAAGGCACTTCTTTATTTTAGCTTGTATCTTCCAATAATATCATATCTAATGCATTTGATTATGAGAGAATCGTCATTTCCAAAAGGTAGTGCTCCTTGTTTATAGTATATCACATTATTTAATATCTTCAAATATATAATAATGAATAAATAACACCCACTATCCAAGATACAAGTTCTTTATCTTTTTTTATCCTTGAGAGTTATTTAAACCACAAGATCCTTCTCTTTTTCCTTCTCTTTATTCTCCCATTGCTTTTTAATTTTGACATCAAAACTTTATTAACCCAGTAGAATCATAAAAAAAACTTTTGAAAGATGTCAAGGATGATCACAACTCTCATGTATATTTTTATGAAGTTGTAATATTTAATCAATTTTCAAATTAGGTTTTCAAAATTGTATTTGAGTTTTTATTTTTTAGTGGGTTTAATCCCCCTAAAACTCTACCTCCAATACCTCATGGATATAATTTAGTGTTTAATATTAAACTAAATCATTTTAACAATATGACCAAATCATCTAAAACACCATTAACATACATATAAACCATATTTTCCTCCATAACATGCATATTGTCCAGAAATGTGTATCTATATTCCAGAATATTTATGACCATCAATATTGGATCATAACTATGAAACAAAATTGTGATAGAATCCCAAAATATTATTATTTATAACAAAATTCTTATAATCCTTAATATATTCATTAATTGGATTTTTTTTCTTAAAATTTTGATTTCTTATAAATTCTATAATTTTGGAATCCACTTGTTTTAGCTATATACATGGTCCTCTTAGATTTCTTCTTCTTATGAAACCCTTTCCCAACATCTTTAGCCTTGTTATTAACCTTTTAGGGTGATATTTTCTGATATTTCTAAAATTTACACTATAGATATTTCACCAACTTCTAAAATTTAATTTTATAAGTCAGACATTCCTTATAAAGCTTCAACCAGTTTCTGTTGAACAAGATGAAATTATTTATATTTATCCATTATATTTTAATCAATCTTGATAATTAAATTTTTATCTTTATCAAGTAACTTATTCAAGTATTAAATATCTTTTAATAAACTAGTTTTTTCTTCTTCATGCATTTTTTCTTGATTATTAATAGGTTGACCATTTTTTTAACTTCTTGTTCTATTTCTCCATCTTTTCAATTTTTGAGAGAAATTTTTTCAGTTATTTTTTAGAATAAACATAATATGATTTTCCTCTTCTTATTCAGAGTTTTTTTCAATAATATTTAAACTATCAGTATTTACTTTTTAAATGAGAAACTTCTCAACACATTCATCACTAGAATTCTCAATTCCCACACCTTATTCACTGTAATCGTCTTCCTCTCATTTGGACAAAAAAATTATCTTTTTTTATTTAGAGAAATTCTTATTCATTACTATTGAAAAGAATTTTATTTTTATACCTTCTTATTCAGTGGTCTTCTTTTCCTTCTATATTCTTTATCACTATATTTATCTTCCTTCAAACTTTTTCAATTTGCTAAAAAATGTTTAATAGCTTCATATTTAAAGAACTTCAATGGTAACTTTACTTTATACTTCCTTGTACTAATTTCATATTTCTAGAAAATAAATACAAGGATTCATTGAAATTCATACTCTCTTTATCTTCTAAATAAATGTCACTAACTTCATTCTCAATAACTACTTTCTTTGAATTTTCTTACTTAATGAATTTTAAGTAGATTTCATGATCATCCTTTCCATTCCTTTTGATATCATTCTATTTTAGAATTTTATATGTATGGATAATACTATATAAATCATCCATAGATATTATTTTAGGATCTCTATCTTCTAATGCTGAAACTTTAGTATCAAATATTTTATGAATAATTATCAATATCTTCTCAATAACTGTTTATTCTTTTGATTTTTACCCAACTCTTCTTAAGGTGATTATAATATCATTTTCCCTTTTAAATAACTCTCTAAAATATTCAGCATCTCCCATTTTCAAATATTCATTTTTCAATATCCAAATTTGAAAAAAAAATATTCACTTTAATATTCCCTCCATAAATATTATTTTAAATTATCCTAGATACATTTAGAAGATCTAATTACATTAACCCATATAAATTTTCATTCTGATAGAGAGGAAAGAATATCTTTTATGGATCATCCATCATTCTCTATATTCCTCTTGTATAAATCTATTAAGGTAGAACCCTTATTAGGAGGAGTGAAACCATATATAGAAACTTTCATAACTTCATAGAAAATGGATAATATATAAGGTAGAATTATATCCTCCAATGTATAATAGTTCTTTCCATTGGAGACATAAATACCCTTGATATTAACTAAGTTCTAAAAATATGTGACAGTTTTATTCTTCTTAAACATTCAAACAACCTAGATTAAATAAAGTAACCTCACTCTTATACTAATTGAAAGAACCAGTTAGGATATATGTGACCACTGAGGGAGGGTGAATCAATGGGTAGTGGTTTTTATGTTTTATTATTTTAAAACAACATTTACACTATATTAGAGAGAAATGAATATTTTGAAGAATAAAAAATAGACAATAAAACCCCAAGAGAATAATAATTTATAAGGTTTAATACTTGATAATAGTGTCTAGAACTTTTCATAATCTAAAAACAATTCGATGTGACACATCCATTAGAAAAAAACTTATGGTTTAAAAAAAGTATGGTATATTCATTAGTTGAGTTTCACTATAGTCTTTTGATAGTGAATGTACTCCTCACATGGATAATATGATATAATAAATTTTTCAACAATAGAATAAAATTTAACCAATAGTCGTCAAAAAAAATTCACTATGCTTCTTGAATTATTCTCACTTTCCCTTTTAAAAGTCATATCTTATTATTATTCAATTTCTTGCACAACTACGAGCAAGAACCTCTTTCTTTTCTTTTTGTCTCTCTTTATTCTTATTCCACACCACATACACTCACTATTTTTCATGATATAAAACAAATTTAAAATATATAATGTGTAGCATCTATTACCTCTTACCTTTATTCTTTATTTAAATATTTAAAAAACTATATAAATGCTTTTTAATTAAAATCTCTATAATTCTCATATACGGTCTTTATAATAACAACTTATTTAATTGTTTCTATCTGCATACAAAAATAAATAAATATCATGACCTATTAATTATCATATAAACATTTATTTATTCCAAAATAAATCCTCACATATGTATTAATGCATTCATTATACCGATATGGGATCATGCTGACTTCAATATTGTTACTATTCCTCATAAATACCATTGAAACTGCATCACCTTATTTCCAAGATAACTATAAAATTCACATATCTAGTTAACATTTGTATATGCATGCATGAAATATAATTTTCTATCCTTCATTCATGGAGAAATAATTATCATGATAACTTCTTACACTTTCCCTTCAAACAGAATAACTCTTCTTGAATGTCAACATCATGACCAGCTCGACCAATCTTTCTTCTTCTTACTATGAAAATGGATATGTATAACATATTTTTCTCTTCTTATTTTCATAATTAAAATTTAAAAATTTCATTATATCTCTCTTTTATCTTATACCTTATTTATTCATCAAAAATCTTCTTTTAAATAATCATGATAGTTATTATCATGCTATTTAAACCTTAGTAGATAACCTTACTTTTCATCACCAGGTTTTCTTCTCCTGGTCTTCGATAAATATCAAAGTCACCTTCTATGTGACACTCATAGTAGCTTCTCCTACTATGTGACTCGTGATTTCTCTTTCTTTACTCATATAAGTTCCATTCTCAAGAAAATCAGTTCTCCTCAGGGAAGTTTTTTACTTATCACAGAATAATTAAAACACATGGAATATTTTTTATGTCTCTAATGGAAGAACGTGAACTCTTATAATCATAGTCTACCGAAGTAGAGTCCTTAATTAGGTTGATCATCATTATTCAGGGATGCTCATCACATGGAATATTTACTCATGGAATAATATTCCATGGAAGCTTAGTTTATATAATCTTAGTTCACAGAATCTTAGTTCATGTAAGATTAGTTTACAGAATCATAGAAGCCATCATCCCACAGAACTCTTCATAACTTATTGATTTATTTGTTGAAAAAAATACAAAAATATAAAGAATAAGAGTTATTTTTTCACCAACTTCCTCATAAAACCAATAATAATCTAAAACCTCTTTGTATCACTATTCTTGAACCTCAATTCTTATTCCATGATTTTTTTAAGGTTGAGAATTTTTTCCAAAACTTTGTTTATAGTTTGGATGGAAACTGATGGTGGATCGGTGAAGAATGGGGAGATAATCTAATTCTTATCTCCCAAACTTTAAATCTCACACCTTATTTAGTGTTATATGGATCCATAGTCCATGCTCAATGCATATAATCTCTATGGATGGGGGTGGTATGTGTGACACTTGTAAGTATTATGTTCTCATGTGTTTCCTCATGGGTGTAAGTGCACGACCTTCCTAGGGATGGGGGTGAGATGAACTATGTGTGTAATTATTGTATTATTGTGAACTTATTAATGAATAGATCATGAAAATCCTATTATTCCACAACCATCCCCCTCCCAACACACTATATGTCACACTCTGGGGCCACTGTGTGGCCCTCTTTCACTAGTGTGAGGTATTTTTCACATAATTTTCATAGTGTGGAAGTTTCCGAAAAATAAATAGTCTATGATTAGTATATATATATATATTTATTTATTTATTTAAATATAGAGGTTTTTTTAACCATCATAGGACATTTTGGGGGAGTGATAGGTAGTTTTAGGATTTAGCTCTTTAGAGCTCATGACGAGGTTCATGCATGATGATCGGAGCACTCTCAAGATCATTACTCCCATAGTGGTGTGTTTATATCATGGTATAGATCCCCTGTATCTCATATAGGGTTAATTACTCCCCCACATACATGGTAAAAGGGTCCTCTATCTACAAATTCAATACTCCTCTATCCAAGAGAACAGGTGAGGCATGTCATGCTTGAGACCCTACTGTAGCAACTAAACACCATATCATAAACTATCACACTCTAAAGAGACTTTATTCATGAGTATATTTGGATTTTGTTTTTTAATGTTATAATTTTATAAAAAAACTTTTTTTAATTCAGAATATCAAAATTATCTTAGTATAAATTTTTGAACTTTTTCTAAAAAGGTATGATTTTAATAAAAAAATAAGATTTTCACAAAACATGGAATTTTAATAACTTTATAATTATATAATAATGACCTAGAAGTTTAAAAAACCATTTAATTAATAAAATATGAGTTTAAGTAATAAAAATATGCATTTTAAAATATTTTTTGAACTTATAAATCATATATACATCATTTTTATAAATAATTAAAATGTTATTTTAATAATAAAACTGATTTAGATATTTTATTTGAATCAAGTATTTTCGAGGGATATTCAGTTTTATCTTTACTTAAAATACTCATATATTCTATTTTTTTATAATAAATAAATTTATTTTATTAAAATCATTATCTAAGATAATTTTATCTTATATATAAATTTAATTATTAAAAATATTATTTTTTGAGAAGTTTTTTTTACACGATTAGGTGTGTTTATTTTAAAATTAAAATTTCATAGATTTTGAAATTTTATTTGATAAAATAATATTAAAACTATAAATTAGAAGTAAAAAATAATGTAAAAGGTTAAATCTTAATTTTTTTATGAAAATTGATTACCAAGTCTAAAAATTAATTACCAAGGTAAAATTTTATTATGGAAAAAATTAAATAGTTAAAAAAATACCTAAAACATTCAAAGTTGTATAAAAAAGAGTTTTTGAGGTAAGTTTCAGCCAAAAATTACCATCCCACCCTCTTTTTTATATTTTTTGGTCACCAAACCTTGAATAGTAACTTTACATTATTTAAAGTGTAAGGGTTACTCCCAAAATTATCCTTCTCTTCATTTATATAAGTGTAAAACTCCCATCACTTCAATACTCACTTATTATTTGAATTTATCGATGAAAACCTAAAACAAATTCTCCTATAACCCTCTCCCAACTTAAAAATCTTATTATAACCATTATTTAGCATAAGGGGATTCATTTCCAAGGATATTTCCAAGGAAAATCCAAGTCCCTAATGTGAGTATTATCAACAACTTAACTTTTTTTCTTAATTATCTTCATTAATATTTTTTCTATACATAAAAATAAAATGATATTAGTATCATTTATATAATTTAGTTTTTCTAAATTAATGGTATTACCATTTTTATTCATCTATCTAATTTATTAATAAAAACAAAATCATCATTCATGGGTATGTGTGGCTACCTCTACCACGAGCAACGAAATTCATTTTTCATCACCACCCATAATGGATGGTTACTAGAATGGTTTAATGAGTAAATAATATTTTTATTATATAATTAATGTTTTTATGATAAATTAGATAATATATTAATGATATAATTAATAAACCATCGTCGTTAATTTAATCGTTTAAAATAAGTGTGCTTCGAGGAAAATATTTTATTGAAATTACATAATATTTTCATATCTATTACATATTCTTATAATTACTTTATAATTAGAATATATCACAATATTAAACACTAAATAATATTATTATTCTTATGGTATAATTATATTACAATAAAACCACCTCATAATGATTTGTTAAATCAAGGCATGTTCATGTTTGGGTCGGCTTAACCACCCAATTGAACAATACTATGAATTTATATCATAAATAACTATGGGAACATAATTATTGGTATAATATAATATAAATGTGAAAACTAATCATTTTTTTATTCTATATATATCATATAAACATTTAATTAATCAATTTATAAAACACCCTTTGAACAATAATAATCACTAAAACATGTTTTTTATTGATTTCATAATCAAGTATAAAGAGTAAAAACTCATGAAATGAATTTAAAAAAACATAAATAATTATAAAAAATACATGTACAATAACTTTAATGACCTAGTAATGATTAAATTTGGTATAATAATGAATACATAAACTGCTATTATGAAACTGGTACAAATGATCAAAAATATAAACACCTGATGTGGAAGATATATAGAATTCATATAGAGAATAACTATTAAAAAAGAGTATAAATTAAAATGGATATGATTAAGGTTTTTAATTAATTGATTAAGATATATATGTTTGTGATACATGAGGTCAAAGTATGTTCGTAGAATTCCAGACAAGAGGTGAGGGTTTTCCATCTCAAATTCCTATCATTTGAGACATGTTTTTTATTATACACCTAATTTACATTATGTGGTGTATATATTTCCTATTTGATATTATATATCATGAAATTCATTTATTTATGGTATTTTAAGATTAATTTGAATCTCTCTCTTTCAAGATATTTTGATTGAATTGTTACCCAAGCCATGAGTGGGGTTTTTCCATCCTAATTTTCATTCTTTAGAACTCTTATTATATTCACCAACTATTTATTTTTTTATGGTTCATAAATTTCCTTTACTAATACAAAAAAATTAAAATGACACATTTTAACATTGGTTATTTATAAATGGAATTATAAATAATTTTTCATGTCAGTTATAAAATAATCAACCAGAAAAATGTGAGTTGTATCTTTTTTATAACAGTTATTTAATAAAAAAAATTGAAAAATGGTTTTTCAAATCATTAATTTAATAACCAATGTGACAAAACATTAAAATAATTATGAAATGTCATAAAAATTAATTTTTTGTTCATTTATTATCATGGAAGTAGTCATTTTTATCTCACATAGTGAACCCTAACCCTTCATTATTTGATCTAGAGGCCTTGAATATCTTTAAGCTGGCCTTAACCATTATTTTCCACCCCCATCCATCATAGATTTCTACTTTCAAATTCACTGATCCATCTTTAAATGCTTTTTTTCATCATTCTCCACCCTCTTTGTTATCTTCATTAGAAGGGTTATGGATTGCTATTCCTTCTTATTATAGGTTCCTTTATCATCATTAGAATTTTGAACAATACAAATTTGTTGGTTAATTGGTATATTCATTAAGATTAAACATTCAAAAATAGTATTCATCATTTTCATTGTCATCTTCTCATTCATCGACCTCCTCTACTATGTCTTCTCTCTGATAACTTTTTTTGGATTTTATTTATTATTATATTTTTCCATGATTCCAAGGTATTTTTAATTTGATAAATGTTTTTTTAGGATTATTTTTTTCTTGAATGATATTTGTTTCCACATTTATTTGAAAACTCTTAACAATTTTTAGTTATAGTTTTGATTATTCACACATCTAAGGTATACTTAAAGTGATGAATGAATGTTTGGAGATTAAGGTTTTATTAAATTATTATTTAATGAATTGGTGTTATAAATAATGTTAATTTATAGATTAGAGGGTGTCTAAGGTATGTTTTTTTCTATATTGAGAATGGATTTTTTGAAGGTATAGTGGATTTTGGAGTTTGAATACAAAGTATTGATAACATATATTTAGATGATCATGCCAATTGAATGATAGTATTTTGATAAAAAAAACTTTATAACTTCGATTTAATCATGTTACTAATGCAATAAAGATTGCATGATCATTTTTCTTATAGGGTGATAATTTTATTTTAGTGCATTATTTATTAAACCCCCTTAGTTTAAATAGTTATTAACTCAATTTGAACATTATATTGACTTTAATATGTTAATTGTGTCTATTTAAAATGTCATGAATGCCTATGAATTTCTAAATTGAATCATTTTAATTATTTTTTTATTATATTATATTAAAAATTTATAAATATTTGAATTAATATAATAATATCAAATTAATATGATTGGATTTACATTTAAATTGTATTTATATGGAATCTGTTTTTTGTGAGCCTAATGAGTATGTTTTTGTAGCCCCTATGCACATCAATTTTGGTATAAGTGTAGGCATATCTTTATATTCTTTATCATATTTTTTAATATCATTTTTTATCACTTTATAATATTTGGACTTTTATATTATGATATTTATTTATTTACTTTGAAAATAATAAATATATTTTTTTGAAATTACATTATAAAAATAAAGAATTTTTTTTATTTGTGGTCAACCTTTTAAAATCATTGTTAATGTTTTTGTAACATTATTTTTTTAAAAAAATCCAAAAATATAATCATTAAATATGTTTAAAGTGATACGTTTTTTATCAAATATGTTTTCTTTCTTTTATTTTTGAAATATTTTATATTTATTTATTATTATTATTGATAAAAGTAAATTTGAAATTAAATTTAAAAATATAATAACTTATTTTCAATTATTGATATTTTTTATAGATGATAATGAGTCAAATTTGGATTATTAAACTATAAAAAAGTGGTGAGTATGACGAAGTTGTTGATTATTTTTTGAAATTTTCTAAATAAAATTTTCTAAACACCAACCTATTTTTCTATCCATGCATGAAATGTTTAAATAATGAAATTTTAAAAATATAAGAAATTAATGATCATTTAGTTTTTCAATATTTTAATACAAGTTATATTATTTGGATTTGGAATTGTGAAATTAGATAGAATTCAAGATCTATTAATAATGATGATTTTTAAGATGATAAGTCTAGTCAAATTGAAGAAATGATTCAGGATATTGAAGTAGATATAATTAGGAAAGAACCAATAATATGGCATCTATATAGTGATTATAAAAACCATTATATTTATGTTATATTAAATTTATGGTTTTATCAATAGTGTTATGATTTATTAACTTGAAGGGAAAATGGATAGAGTGACAAGAGTTTTATATAGTTTCTACAATTGTTGAAAGATATAATTTCTAAAGAAAATTATGTTTTAGAATCACATTATAATGTGAAGAAAATATTATAAATTATGGTTTTTAGGTACAAGAAGATACATTACTAGAAAAATGATTGTGTGCTATATAGGAATTAATTTAAAGGTTTTTTATAGTGTCTTAAATGTGGGATATCATAGTATAAGTTGGAAGAAAATTCACAAGCTAATTTAGCTGTTACAAAGACTCTTGGTAAGGAAATTTGGTATCTTCCTATAATTATTCATTTAAAAAAATTATTATAAAATTAAAATGATTCATAAAATTTAAGATTCCATGAAAATGAGTGAATGTATAATAAAAAGTTACATCATCCAGCTAATTGTCTATAGTAGAAGAAAATTTATCAATAGTTTCCTATATTTGGAAATAAAGTTAGAAATATTAGGCTTGGACTATGCATAGATGGAGTCAATCCATATTGAAGCCCCAGTAGTAAACATGGATCATGGTCTTATTTATTAGTAATTTACAACTTATATCTTTAATTTTGTATTAATAGAAATATATATCATGTTTAGTTTAATGATTTCTATACCAAAATAGCTTGGAAATAATATTAATGTTTTATTGTCACTAATAATTGGTGATTTGAAACTTTTATGGGAGGTAGATATCAGAGTATGTGATTATTATAAAATGGAACATTTTCATAAATATAAAATTATTATGTTGACTATAAATTAATTCCTAGCATGTAGAAATTTTTATGGATATAGTGTTAAGGGGGAAAATATTATCCAATTTGTGAATAAAAGACTTCATATTATCAAATAAAATATTTGAGAAAAACCGTATATATGGTTCATATAAGGTTTTTTATATAGAATACTCTTATCTAAGATTAAGAAATGTATTTAATGGATCATAATACTTTTAAATTACTCGAAAACCTTTATACACGTATCAATATTTTGTGAGGGTGAAAAACATTGATGTCACTTTCAAAAATTCACAAAAATCTAGTAGTAGTAGAAATATTTGGAAGAAATGATCAATATTTTTTGAGCTTTTATATTAGAGATATTATGAGTTCAAACATAATATTGATTTCATGTACATGGAGAAGAAAACCTATGACAGTTTGATTGGAACATTGTGAGATATTAAAGGAAACACTAAATATGGTTTGATTACAAGATTAGACTTACTCTTAATGGGAATATGTTTGTAGTTAGCTCCCACTCCTAATATAAGAAGAACATACCTACCTATGGATTTTCATAAATTATCCAAGAGGAAAAAAAACTAGTTTTTATAAGTGTATCCATGATATCAAAGTGTCGCAGGGTTATTCTTAAAATATAAAAAAAATGTGTCACTAAAATATTTGAAGTCGGTAGGCATGAAATCTCATGATTGTCGCATCATGATACAATTTCTCCTAGAAATTTCATTGCATGTAATATTTCCCATCCATGTTATAATGATTATCATTAAGTTGTATTATTTTTTCAATTCAATTTGTAACAAATTGATTGATCTGAATTTGTTGAAAAATTTAGAGAATAATGTAATTTATATACATTGTAAAATAGAAATGTATTTTCTTGAATCTTGTTTTGATATCATGGGGCATTTGATGGTTCATTCGGTGAGAGAAATAAATATTTAAAAGCCTTCATATCTATATTGGTTGTATCCTTTTGAAATTTATATGAAGATATTGAAGGGATGTTTTAAGAATTCATATTGACGTGAATCCTCTATTATTGAGAAGTATATTTCTGATGAGGTTGTAGAGTTTTGAATAAACTACTTATCTGTAGTGGAGTAAATTAGTTTGTATATATCTTTCCATTAATGAGTTAGTTTAGGGGAAAGGGTATCTTTGACTTAAAATTAAAATATTTGATAGGTAAATAGATAAAATGGGTACACTTATACAACTTTAATAACAAAGATGATGCCCAACCATAAATAAAATTGCATATTAATTTATTAAAACAATGTTATCCAAAGAAGAAAGATATGTGGATTTGAAATTAATATAAAAAAAACTTTTTCCCATGGTTTAAAGAGGTTGTTCATTATAGTTCAGATGCATAAAAAGCATTGAAATGGTTAGTAGGTAACCCAAGTTTAAATTTGATAACATGGTTTGGATATGATATTAATGGATATACATTTCATACCAAAGATCAGGATAATAAAAGTGTGGTTCAGAATAGTAGTGTATTAGTGTTTGTATAAGCAATGCATTTTTCAAGTTCCAAATACAAAAACTCAATCTCTACATAAAATTCATGTTATGTAGTAATTAAAGAAATATAGGAGGTTTATTATATTAAATTTTGAGTTCCATTGTTTAACTAAAAATGGGTTATCAATAACAATAGTTTCATACACAAAGAATTTGGTATGACGCTATTTAATATGAATATATTGGAATACATGTCTATTCCTTTTATCATGGAAACACATGAAAAAAAATTCTATATTCTTGATCTATCAAATGTGTAGTGGTATATCATTTTATGAGGAAAAAATAGTATTTTGGTGATGAAAAACATGAAAATTATGTTGATTTATGTGAGATAACTACTTCCATGGAATGATTATAATAGAATATTAATGAACGTGTTGTAGACATGATTTTTTCCATACAGAATGATAATGAGGAAAGAATATGGGAAACAATCATTTAGTAATTTCCTAATATTATAAGTAACATATGTTTATTTCTTGTTTAAATTTTTAAATTTCATAAAATTTTAGATATATTAGTTTTAATTTTTTTAACTTAAATCACATATTTTAAAAAATATGATAAATTGTTTTTTTTTGTTGATGTCATTTTTAAATTATTCAACTTTATATGTAACTATTGGATTTGTTTTAATTTTTTACAAAAGATTTGTTTTATTTTGTATATATCATTTTATGTATCATAAATATTGTTAGTATTATTTTAACATTGTTAAAAATTGGAAAAAAATATAAAGAATATTGTCAATATTTTTTTAATATTATTGTTAACTACACTAATGAATATGATAAAAAGTAGTTTTCTTTATTTTTTTGTATCATTTTAAAATTTTTACTTGAATTTTTAAGTAATAGTTGGATTTATATAATCTTTTAATTAATTTTTATTTTCCTTTTTTCATTTCATCCCTCATTAATGTTCTTAGCATTTTAGTTAAATACTTAAAAATATGAATAAAAATTCATTTATTTTAGTTGAATTTTTGTATGATAAATTTTCATTTTTTATTTAATTTTATATATAGTAGTTAAATTTGTATATTTTTATACTAATTGTTTAATAATTTGATTTGTATGATAATTTCAAGTCAAATAGTTGTGTCACCTTAAGCTTTTAAGGAGGACCATATACATACTTCTACTGAGGATCCTTCTAATCCTTCTTCATAGGATCCATCTACTTATATAGGGACATATGAGGATTTTAGGGATGGTAAATGTGGCATCACACATTTACCAAAACTATCAGTTTCTTGTAGATGGGACCATAGAATATATATTGAATTTGATGATAATGATATTCCTATGGGTCCAAATTCAAAACAATTTAAGACTTTTGTTGCAATGTATTCTTAGGACAAAGTTAGTATTTTGATTTGTGATTAGAAAATAATTAACAAATAAACAATATCTCAATAGATAATTCAAAAATAATTTTTTGTAGTAATATATGTTTTTTCCATTCTTATCAAATGACATATGAAATACCTAACATCAGATAAGTTTGGAAGAAATTTTTAGCCTTGGATTCTAGGATATTGAGGGATTTTAAATCAACCCTCACATCATATTTCATTTTTTGGTAAATATAAGACAAAAAACCATGTGATATATATCTTTTTCTATATGAATATACATGGAAGTGTTTTATTGAAATTAAATGAAAAGAATCATTTTGTTAAGTAAAATTTTATATTTTATATTTTTTTATATTAATGATCATATTAATGATTTTTTTTATTATTAATTTATTAAAACTGGGGATATCTCATCAAGAGATCCAATCTAAAAAGTTATACCATTATACTTTATATCATAGAGATTATACATTGTTGGAAGAAAAAATTATGGTAGGAAAATTTAAAAAAATGAAAATTGAGTCTTCAGGCTCCACAAAGATTGGCCCTCCCCCCCCCCCCCATCTAGACATGAAAAATTAAAGAGGGCCCAAATAGGAAATAAGTGACAATATCTTATGAAAGATTCAAGGGTTATATCTAAGAGGATTATAAGGATTTCTTTAAGTTATTTATGTTATTTAAGTTATTTTAACTCTTTATATATTATTATTCACTAATTAATTTTTCAAATATTATATACAGAAATCTCTTGAGGAGAAAATAACACAGGAGACCTTCATATCTGAGGGTAGGAATGATATTTTAACTAATGCATTGGGAAATCCTAAACACTCGGGTCATGTATGAGGATATGTGACAGGTGTATTAGTAAAAAAAGTTTTTATCCACTCTGTAACTTCTTCAAAGGAGGATATATATATAAAGTAAAAATAGAATATTTAGAAACTAATTTTTAGGAGGTGGGTGAGATAATAGAGGGGTGGATCAGATCTTTGGTATAGTTGATGTTTGTAGATATACAAAGATAGTTTCAGGCTGTAGATCCCACTCCTCCACTTACTCTAGTAGATCTCACTCCTCCACCTCTTAATAGTTATCAAACTCTCGCACCTCTCACTCTATAGCTTTTCATCTATTGTGAGTTATATATTGAGGATCCCTAACATCATATTGCTGAATATGGTGTTATATATTATATTAGGGATAACATTCATCATCAATAGATAGAGATGGATCAGCTTAGGTTCATCATACCAGATATTATATATAGATAAAAAGGGTATCATTTACTATAGTTTAGTTCACAACAGTTGGAAAAATTATTGCCCATTTTTTAGTTTATCCATCTAGACTTGTCTGAAAATTACAACCAGGGTATGTATAAATTATATCATTTATTTCATATTGGTGTTAATTTTTAAAATATATATATATATTTATGTATTTTGTTTACAAGAATAGTTGAAAGGTAAATATTTAAAGTATATACAACAATAATTAAAGGAGGTTATGACTTTAGATGCTATTTCTTATGAAATTGATAGGTTATTATCAAATTCATCTTTATTATTGGGATTTTATGAGCTCCTAGTAGATGCTGTCATTTTTAACATGAAAAGGATTGTGATTATTTTAAAGAGTGATATCATGGATCTTTAAAATAAATATTTTTTGGGAATAAACATGATGTATAACTCTTACATGTAATTTTATTATCATATTTCTTTTATTTATTTTAATTTAATGAAACAGAATACTTATGTTTGTTTTTTATTAGGTATCTTTATACACTTTGTATTTAGTATGATACCAAATAAATATATATATTTTTTAACCCACAATTTATTTCTCCAATAGTGATGAAAATTAAAGATACATAAATAATAGTATATATTTATAAAAGTTTTCAAAATAATGAAATTCATTGTTGGATTATTCTATATCTTAAAGGGTATGAAACATATATTTCTTAAAGTTTTATTTATTTAAACTGAATAACCACTCACATTATCTTTTTGATATTAGTATTCATTAGAAATTATGTGTTTTTTATCCAAGTGATAAGATAGATTACTAGTTATTCTCTATACATGGTGAAGTGTAAGAAAATTTACACAATGTATTGGACACATATGTATGATTATTTGAATACTTATATATTATAATGACTTTTAATTTAATTTTATAAATTCCATCTTCAAAAAGATAATGGAATTACTTTATAGATACAATAATAAATAGGATGAAAAAGGTCAAATATATATGTTTAAAGGTTAATTCTCATTTATAATTACTATATTTTAGATTTAAGTACTTAAAATTTTATTTTTAAATTGAAAAATTATTTTGAAATAGTTTTTTCATCATCAATAGGAAGTAAATGAATTTTTATATTATGTTATAAGATTTATGTTTGAAATAATTTCAACCAATATAGTTACAAAATTACATAATAATATATTTTATTATAGTCTTTCCTTTAATTTATCTTATAATTATATTGATTATACATTTTAAATGCTTCCTTTTTAATTTTCATCTTTTTCATGACCCTCTCCCTTATACTGAAAATGATTTAAATCACTTACAAGGAGAATATGAGGATTATTTCATTATTTTTATTAGATTTTAGTTTATTTATTATATATATTTCAAAGTTTAAATTTCAAATTATAATGTTAAAATTATTTAAATTTTTTATTATGTTTTCTAGTTTTGTTTATGTAGTTGTTTTATGTTTCAAGTTATGTTTTTGTACTACTGGGGTATTATATTTTAATTTAATATAAAAAACTTATTTTTCATGTAGGTTATTGTATAAATTATTTTAAGAAAAATTAAAACTATTTTTCACATCTTCTACATAATAAACGATGTGAAAAACCATTCTCAAGCTGGAGTAATAGACTGATTTCTATGAAAATGTTTTAAAACTAATAAGAAATAAAAAATTTCACATCGGTTAACAATAACCTATGTGAAAAAAATATATTTAAAATGTTTCTTTTAATAACATAGATAGGTAATCGATGTTAAAAACCCAAAAAATGACATAGAAAACTGTATTTTTTACTAGTGCATAGAATAATTTTACTATATTACTCATGGAATTTAAAGGATTATCAAGCCTATAGTATAGTCCCTCCCTCGTATTCTTTTGATTAAAACATTAACAAAACTATTGTAAAACTAAATCTTTTCCATGGTAGAAAAACCATCCTAAGTTTTGGTAAAGTAAATGTGTTTTTGAGTTCCTAGAAAATACACCCCTTTCTAGATACTGGAAAGTGGATGCAGTTGTGGCATAGATGCACCTATGGGTAATCATCCTAAAAATGGTTAGTTTAGAATTGACTCAATTATCACCCTGATGTATGATGAGTGGGGCTAAGAATACACACCTATTTAAACACTCAAGGGGGGTATTTGTTTCGCACGGATTTCGGGGATGACCTCCTGGACGGGAGATTCAAACGTTCCGATCGGTTTCTAGCGGGTTTGTTCGTAGAACCAGAAACATCCAATGATTCCACATCTGTTTGGACCTACTTTCCAAAGGTAGGCGCTCATTAGTTTGTGGACTAATGAGGCTTTAGGAATTTTCATTGGTCAAGAGGATGGGAGGTCGGACTCATCACACCTTTTTAAGGGGAATTATTGTCTACTCCGGGACTCTCTTTATAGATTTAAGTTATGTTCGTGAATCCTTATTACATTACCAAGTATAAAATGAGATTTCCTTTAGTTTTAACAATCAATGATTAAATATGCAAGAAATTTAGAGAATCTTTTATATGTATTCGAGGTTCTTCATCAATAGAGAATCATCTATATCTGTTTAGAGATTCTTGGTCAACGGTATCCTTCAAAACATTTATATAAAAGTCTCTTGGTCATTATGATGACCAGGCTAGTTTTAAAGCCACTCAGTGGGGCACTTGAAGTTTATCGTCATTCAGAAGGACAGGGATTATTTCAAAGTTGGGATCGAACCCATAAATGGGCTACCTACGTATCCTTTGTTTTGGAAAAGGAATCAGAACCCACGTAGTTCGAGTAATGGAGTTTGATGTTTATGATTGATGGCTCAAAGAAGAATGTCATAATTACTTTTACACTCTAATCTCACGTGAGTCATGCTCAGTGTGAGAAACAAGAGGTGTTGGTAAAAATTAGACAATTGTGCCATGAAAGATGCAATCATAAGAAATTGTTTGGGGCTTATGTATGTATGACTGCCCAAATAGATGAAGGTTTAGGATTTACTTTTAGAGAGAAAATCCAGGAACAGGGTCCATAAAGGTATATGTGCTTTATGGAGATTTTAATACTCTAACTTGGGACTTATTCCTGAAAAGGAAACCCAAATTAAGAGAGGATTGATAATTGGGTTTTACTCCTGAGAAGGAACCCCATATCAAACGTAATTTAGGACTGGTTAAGAGAAATTAAGGGACTTGGGGTTTACTCCTGAAGAGGATGCCCATAATTATGACTGGGAATTATTCCTGAAAAGGAGGCCCAAGTTAGGGGACTTGGGGCTTACTCCTGAAAAGGAAGCCCAAGATTATGACTGAGTCTTATTCCTAAAAAGGAGACCCAGGTTAGGAATTAAGGTTTGGGGCTTACTCCTGAGAAGGATGCCCATAATTGAGATTGGGGCTTACTCCTAAGAAGGATTCCCATATTAAAGGACTCGGGGCTTACTCCTAAGAAGGATGCCCATATTTGAGATTGGGGCTTACTCCTAAGAAGGATGCCCATATTAAAGGACTTATAACTTGGGATTATTCCTAAAAAAGGAGACCCAAGTTAAGGATTCTCTCATCTTAAAGGATGAGGTTGAATGAATGAAATCTCCATATTTAGTGACATAAGGATATTTAAATCACTAGGTTTTGAGAGATATTCCACAGAATTCCTTTCAGATAAGGAAGTCAAATCAAGAAATCATGCCATAAATGGCTTTGAAGAGTGTCTTGAAGACTGAATCTTGAAAAGGAAAGGTGAAATGGCTTAACAGGGGTAAAATGGGCAAGATGGGCACCCAGAAAGGTAGGGGCGTGCAAGTCTTGAAAGGCGCGCAAGTCTTGCGTGGGCACGCAAGTATTGGTCGCGCAAGTATACCTGCGCGACATGTGGGGTACTTGTGCGATTTTCAACCAGTATTAGAATACTTGAGCGACTCCTTTTTAAACCCTTTAGAATCCCCTTGAGGTTCTTCCAGAAAAGGGACGCGCAAATTCTATTGAAGGAATAAGGCGACGCGCAAGTATGACTAGTTCCCTTAAGGGCTGGCCATTCAAGCGCGCAAGTGTTGATGAGTTTCAACACTTAGGCCTTTCTCCCTCTCTTTATATCTTCCGTTCTAGGTAAGAAATTACCTTAGAAGTGTTCTGGAAGCTTTGAGAAGATACTTGGGCGTCGGGAGCTTCAATCCGAGTTTCTGGAAAAAGATCCTCCCGAATGGGGGGCCCACAGGGTCTATTTATAGGCAGGAGAAGACCCCGGGCGGTTACCGGGCGTTTACCACTTAGGTCGCGCAATTCACTTGCGCGACCAAGAGCGTCGCGCAAGTGTACTTGTGCGACAGTGATATAACTTGCGCGGTGTAGTTTCGGTTGATCCTTTCTTCCTGCCTTTGTCGATTTTTGATGTTTTCTTCAAAGGATGAATCACTTTGAGCTCAGATATTCCCTTTTCCGATCTTTAGATTCTGTGACGATATGAGCGTCAACAAAAGTCCCCCCTTAGAGTTGGATCCGGAGAGAAATGAGGATTTGACTCTGAGGAAATCGAATCATATCCAAAGGAAAAGGGGGCGTGCAAGTCTTCAGGGAACAGAGGGCGGCGCGCAAGTGCGCATCGCGTATGGATACGGCGCTCAGTCTCGCAGGGTACGGCGCGCAGGGTCCCGGCCGCGTCTATAAATAGAGGGACTCACTTCCGTACAAGCATCCGGATTTTCGGACTTCATACCTTTGAGCTCTCGCCGCGCAGGTTATCTTAGCCGCGCAGGTTTGCTCTGTTTTCCACTGTTTTCCCTGATGTCGCGCTCCTGTAAAGGTATTCGTACTTGCGCGGTTTATACTTGCGCGTCAAAAACTAGCGTGGCACACGAATACTTGTGCGCCATGTTTAGACTTGCACACCTTAATGCCTTAGCCATTTTTTTCAAATTTCTTCACAAATTTATGAAAAATAAACCCATTTAAGAGTTAGTTTATTCATCTTTTTTTGCAGATTCAGTGGTTCCCAAGGGAATTGGAATTGCTGATGAACTAGCTAGCAAGTGGATTGATGACATGATGAACATCATTGGCCATGATTACTATGATATCTGCAACAGCACTCTCCCAGATTTGGCTAAGTACTTGAAGAAATATCATCCTAATTTTCCACGGAGCATCCATCTGCTTCTGTGTGGTCATGGTCATCTGCAAGGAGTCAATGTTCCATATGCAAACAATTATACACCTGAGATGCAGTTGCACTGATACTCCTCTATTTCGGTTATGATGTGCATTAAGAGCAACAACAATGGTGTGAACTATCAAGTTCTTTCTCTATGCCATTTCCTTGCAGATATGAAAATGGAAAACCCATGGGATGAAATGTTTTCCACTAATGGTTGGTGGGGAGAAGAAAAACATGGTATTAGAGCAATATCTGAAAAGAGTACTCTCTCCAAATGGCTCTTTACTTCCAATGCTCCATTCTCAAATCCATGTATCCATCTTTCAAGCCTCTTGGACAAAAACAGAGTCACCGTTTGATCAGCAGAAAATTTTCTCAAACCGCACTCAAGAACATCCTTTTACAATTGTTCCAAGAAGAGCTGGTATCACTGCATCTCTTATTGTATCCAGTTGAATGAATGAATTCCAGGTGGTTGCTGATGAAGCTCGGGATGCCGTAAATCAAATGAAGTGTTATGTTGAAAGCCTCTTGTAATTCTTAAAAAAGAGAAGAGACTCCAGTCTGTGGATGTCCTTCTAACTCTTGTGTATCAATGAAAAACACTTTCATCTTCAATCATTTGTACCTGCATTCTTTCACTACCTGCTTCAAATTTACTTAAGCCAATGGGCCCAGTAAGCATAGTTTGATTTTTACTAGGATTATTACAAATAATCCTACAAACTTTGAACCTTTTAATTGCTCAATATTACCTAAATCATACAAAAATGTATATTTAGTGAGCTGGAACTTGACTTTTATTCAGAGTTCCTTTGTCTTTTGTGGGCATTTTAAAGTCATGCATGTCGGACATAAAGGGGCTAATGTTTAAGGTCGAAATAGCTTTGACCGAAATGTACTAAAATTGATTCAATTCCTTGAAAATTTATCTGAAAACATATTACCATACTCGAGTATGAGGGAAAAAATGTAAACTATGGCTTAAGAATATTTGAATCTGAGGAATGATATGAAAAAGATCTAAAGGCATTAGAAGAAGTAGTTTCCAAGAATGAAGTTACTATTATTTAACAAAACCCGTTAGGGGGTTGAAATATGCAGGGCCACCTAAGGGCATTGGCTGCATGGTTAAATAAATAGCATCTTTCGGCTGACAAGTCTGTTATGTGGACTGTTTATGCAAGGCCACCTATGGGCACGTGCTGCATAGTTAGGCAAAAGAACTCCCAGAAATTTACTTTCCTAGTGCTAAAAGCCAGTGAAAGTTTATGGATATTCAAATTTTCTAAAGTATAGAGTTTGTTGTATGGAAAGAGGTACTTGAATATGGAGAAGATATTTACGAACAAGAATATCGAAGAACTGGATGAATATCACTCCTACGAAGGTCTGAACTAAACGTAGGGAAGAAGAATAAACCATAGACTTTAATACTTTCAGATCATGAAAAAGGATATGGGACAAATATGTTAAGGATGGCTATTTTTTTCGGATCCCTACATACTGTCGTTTAAGACAAATAAGGACAAAAGAGGCATTCTTCCCAAGAATGAAGTTACTATTATTTAACAAAACCCGTTAAGGGGTTGAAATATGTAGGGCCACCTAAGGGCATTGGCTGCATGGTCAAATAAATAGCATCTTTTAGCTGACAAGTCTGTTATGTGGACTGTTTATGCAAGGCCACCTATGGGCACGTGCTGCATAGTCAGGCAAAAGAATTCTCAGAAGTTTGACATTTTTGTGATTAGAAGTCATGAAAAGGGTTATGAAGATCTGAAAATATTTAAGGTTAGGATTATAACACATAAAGATGGGTATTGTCCAATGTATATAGAGATACATAGGTCAATGAAAACCATAATCATGTTGTGGATGGGTCCTGAATTGAAATTTTGAACTTCACTACGTATCTCATAAGAATGAGAATCAAGCCATACGTTGTTCTTGAAATGTAGTTTAACATCGTGCAGGACGAAGGTATGAGTGATCTTAGTTTAGGGTCATAGAATTCGGACCATAATAATGAATACACAGTGTGTGTTTTCATGAGGACTTTTCAGCCAAGGGACTGAAATTGAAATTTGGGGTTAGTCCCAAAAGACTTGAGACCGGATTCGAGGGATACTCGAATGTTCCTACGTATCCCATAGGGATGGGAATCAAGTCCACGTAGTTCTAGAACTACCCTTTGTACAAATTTGGTTCGTACATGTGAAGGGTGAAAGGGGACATTAGTGCAATGATGGTTTAACCTAAGATAAAAAGTTTATGCATTACCATGTATGCACGTAGTCTTTTGAAAATGAAAATCATGATTGGAAAATCAATGTCAATAATAGTTCTCTCTCAAATGAGGAAATCAAAGAATATTGTAGTTTATTGTCGTACCGAACAAAAGTGTTGCATAGTTTAACGTCATATAACAAGGACGAAAGTGAATCAATGTAAAAAAAATATTGATTCTAGGGGCGGTTTCACAAATCAACATCATATGATATAGTGGTGAACCGATGTGAAGAGATTATTTTTGGGATTGAACCTTGGGAGGCTGCCTACATACCCAGCCTGGAGGGAAAGGATCAAAGTCTGTATAGTTCAATTAAAGAATGAATTAATGATCAAGTTGTTCTTGGGGACAATGATCTAATTAAAATGTTGTTGGGACTTACACATGGTTAGGGGCCCAAAGAGAGTGTTATGGTTGAGGTTTGCTCTAAGCTCACGTGAGTCATACTCTGTGTGAGAAACAAGAGGTAATAACAACCTTAACGATGCATAGTTTAATGTCATGTAGGACATATTCAGGGACTATGCAGTTTAAAGTCTTGCAGTTAGGACTATTGGTGCTTCACAGTTTAGTGTCATGTAGCAGGGACAAAATAACAGTTTAATGTCATGTAGGACATATCAAGGACTTTCTGTACAGTTTAGCATCATGTAGTTAGGACGATGGGGACAATACAGTTTAACGTCATATTGGACGAAAGGGGGATTGTGCAGTTTATTGTCATGCAGTAAGGACAAAAGAGTGTACCATTTTAATGTCATGTCGGACGAAAGTGCGAATAGTTTAAGGTCATATGCATGGACCGTGAATGGTGCAGTTTAATGTCATGCTGGACCTTTGAGATTATATAGTTTAACGTCTTTCCGGACGTGAGGGACTTTTATACAGTTTAGCGTCATGTAGTTAGGACGTCATAGTTTAACGTCTTGCTGGACATAAGGGATTTTCAAATAGTTTATGGTCATATACATGGACCAGGGATGATGCAGTTTAAGGTCATGCTGGACGGTTTAGGGAACTTTTTCACAGTTTAATGTCGTGTGGGACGAAGTTGTAGTTTAAAGTCATACTGGACCATTGCTGTATAGTTTAACATCATATAGCAAGGACGAACTGGTGCTGCACAGTTTAGTGTCATGCTGCAGGGACATATTCTTTTCTACAGTTTAATGTCATGTTGGACGAAAAAAAAAGAAACTTTTTAACAGTTTAATGTCATGTAGGACAATTCAAGTAACTGTTACAGTTTAACGTCATGTTGGACAATAGAACATTTATACAGTTTAACGTCATGTTGGACGATAGAACATTGTTGTACAGTTTAAAGTCATATAGCTAGGACTAAGGTGAACCAATATAAGGATATCAGTTCTGGGGACTTTTTACAGTTTATCGTCATGTTGGACGATGAAAGTGCCACACAGTTTAATGTCATGTTGCTAGGACACAATATAGTTTAATGTCATCTCGGACAAAATATAGGAACTTTTGTACAGTTTAACGTCATGTAGATAGGACATAATACAGTTTAGTGTCATGTAGGACATAATATGAACCAATGTGACTGTTTTGGCTCTGGGAACAATATTTTGTGTTTATACAAAATACTTCTTCAGAAATCTGGCATTAGTTGGAGTCGTGATGTGTTCTCCATCCATTGAGATTAGAGAATACGCTCCATTAGAGTAGACCTTATGTATTGAATAAGGTCCTTCCCATTTTGGTTCAAGCTTGGGAGGCTTCTTTCCTGGTATCATTGGTGCTCTGAGAACCAATACCAATTCTCCCTGAATGAATGAACGAAGACGAAATTTTTTGTTAAAAGCTCGTGCTATTCGATTCTGATAGATTTCCAAGTGGTGCAAAGTGCACAATCTTTTCTCATCTAACTGTTCCAATTCACTCAACCGCTTTTGGGATTGCTCATCTGTAGATAACTGATCACAAATGGCTATTCTGAGTGAGGGCAATTGAACTTCAATTGGCAAGACTGCTTCTGTTCCATATACCAATGAATATGGAGTTGACCGCGTTGCATTGCGAGTGGTAGTCCTATAAGCCCATAAAGCATGAAAGAGTTTATCAGGCCATGACCTATTATCTTTATCCACCATCTTTTGCAGTATATTTGAAAGAGTCTTGTTGAAGGCTTCTATCTGGCCATTAGCCGCCACATGATATCGAGATGAATGGTTGGACTTAATGTTGTATTCTTGATACAATTTCTTTACCTCAGAAGAACAGAAGTTGGTGTCGTTGTCCGTCAATATGGTATGAGGGACACCAAATCTAGTAATGATGTTAGACTTGATGAAGCTAACAATGCATTTAGAACTGACTTCTTTGAGAGGTACTACCTCTGCCCATTTGGAAAAGAAATCAGTAGCGGTAAGAATGTACTTAAACTGCTTGGCCGTAGCTGAAGGGTAAGGTCCCACCACATCCATTCCCCATGTGGAAAATGGCCATGAGTATTTAGCTGTATGAAGAAACTCTGGAGGTTTATGAATGAAGTTGGCATATACTTGGAATGAATGACACTTCTTTGTGAAATTAACACAATCTTGTATCATTGAAGGCCAAAAGTATCCAAGCCTTCGAATTTGATCAGACAGTCTATGTCCAGACTGGTGGGCACCACAGACTCCTGCATGCACTTCTTTTATGACAGCCATTGTCTCTTCACCATCAATACATCTGAAGAGAACTCCATCAAAACCATGTTTGTAGAGAATTTTCTCGAGGTGGTTTGGGCTATCATAAAGAGTAAAATTGACCACACGTCGCCGGATTTGTTCTTTCTCGGCTCTATCAGGTGGAAGTGTTCCATTTTGAAGGTATTCCCTGATAGGTGACATCCATCCTGTAGTATGACCATATGGTTCAGGAATGGGACTAATTTCATCAATTTCCTCTGTTCTGACTTGAACATAAGGTGAAATTGCACGACGGTGGGCAATACAGATGGTTGTCTCGTCCCGATTTGGATCTGCTAAAGTTGTGGCTATATTAACCAGTGCATCAGCTTGAGCATTTTTTGATCTTGGGACATAAGAAAATGTCGGTTCTGAAGGGAATTCTGACATTAACTCTCTGACGTAATCATACAAAGGGATTAATTCTTCTTTTCTGATGGCATAATCCCCATTGACTTGTTTGATTACCATGTCTGAATCACCTTTCACCTTTAAGTGATTCACTTGTGCTTGAAGCGCTAACTCCAAGCCTGTAATGAGAGCTTGGTATTCAGCTTCATTATTAGTACCACCTTCCCACAATAGAAAGGAATAAGGTAACAATGCCTTATCTGGAGAAATGAGCACAATTCCTAAACCAACTTTGTTGAATTTAGGATTTTCCATTTTCTTCCCCGTTGGACTTCTAGAAGCACCATCAAAATACATTTCCCATGTTTGAGGACTCTCTTGAATAGAGAAAATTTCCTCATCAGGAAGTTCGATATCTGAATACGTGTCTTCCACTGAAGGGTGTTCAGCCAGGAAATCAGCCAGAGCTTGGCCCTTAATTGCCTTTTGAGACACATACTGAATGTCGAACTGCTGTAGAATAACCGCCCACCTTGCCAGACGTCCTGTAAGCATTGGACGACTAAGGATGAATTTGAGCGGATTATTACGAGATACCAATTGGACCTCGTGATGTTGCAGGTAGTGTCTCAGTTTCTAAACTGCAAAGATTAATGCTAGGCATCACTTTTCAATACTTGAATACCGGGTTTCCGCTTCAAGCATAGTTCTACTGAGATAGTAGAGACTATTTTCATTCCCAGCATCATTCTTTTGAGCGAGAAAGGCACCCAATGATCGCTCTAAAGCTGTCACATAGAGGATAAGAAGTCTACCCTCAACAGGTGGCATGAGTACTGGTGGAATCAAGAGGTATTTCTTGAGAACATCAAATGCTTCTTGACATTCTTCAGTCCACTGGTAAGTGACTCCTTTCTTCAATAATTTGGTAAAGGGTAAACTTTTGCCTGCCAAATTGGCGATGAAACGCCGAATATAGGCTAAGTGTCCTTGAAGTCCTCTTAATTATTTCAAATTCTGAGGAGGTGACATACCAAGGATTGATTTTTTCTTCTCAGGATCGACTTCAATACCACGATGGCGTACAACAAAGCCGAGGAATTTTCCTGAGGTTACCCCAAAAGCACATTTTAAGGGGTTCATCTTCAAATTATGTTGTCGAAGCTTGTGGAATATGACTTATAAATCAGCCAAGAGATTAGAAAGTTGTTTGGATTTAACCACAAAATCATCTACATATCATTCAACAAACTTCCCTAAAAGAGGTTTGAAGATACGATGCATGGCGCGTTGATATGTTGCACCTGCATTCTTTAAACCAAAGGGCATCACCCGGTAACAAAACACACCTTGAGGAGCTCTGAAGGATATATATTACTCATCTTCTGGGGCCATTCGGATCTGATTATATCCGGAATATCCATCCATGAAAGAAAGTACTTCATAGCTAGCCGTCGCATCAATTAAGAGTTCTGTAATTGGAACTGGGAAATCATCTTTAGGACAATACCGATTAAGATCTCTGAAATCGATGCAAACCCTAATTTGTCCGTTCTTCTTCTTTACAGGGACAATATTAGCCAACCACTTGGGATATTGAACTTCTCTGACGAAGTTGGCTTTGATCAGATTATCCACTTCAGCTTCAATTTTGGAAGCATAGGTTGGGTGTGTTCTTCTCGCGGCTTGATTAAAACCTCGATGTTCTTTTGGTAAACCCAAATGATGAGTAGCAACATCAGGATCAAGCCCAGGAATTTCTGTATAATTCCAAGCAAAAATATCTTTATTTTGCTTTAGAAAAGAAATATAGATCTCTTGCTCTTCAAGGGTCATGTCCGCACTAATTAAAGTGGGGCGTGGATCTTTCTCTATACCCAGATTTACTTCTCTGAGTTCATCCACAGTGGTAGAGATACCCTTTTCAAATGATGGAGGAGCATCTCTAAGATCTTCCTCTTTCTCTTCATCATGTGTTATTTCTTCCGTTTCTACTTGCAAAGTAGATGAAAAAACGAAATTCTCATGATCATAAGAGATGTCAAAATTTTCACATTTTGAAGAAGAAGCTTCCATTTCCGACCCTATTGATGATAAAGGGTATTCTTTGGGAAATAAAGAAGATATGATGGATTGAGAATCGACATCATTATTCACCTCTGGTGTTTCTATAACTTCTTCTGGCCTGATTAGTGAAGTATAGACTTGTTGGACTTCAACAGATGAAATGAAAACGTCACCACTTATGCTTTCATCACTGCTTGGTAGGTTACCAATTTATCCCATGTTGTCTGGCTCGATCACCGTAATTGACATTATGGATCTTTCCATAAGAGTATTTTGATTTGGGCCTATTTTGTCAATTTGACTGATAGGTAACACATAATCTGTACTCACATGTAAAAATGGATTTATTGGAATTTTCTCCAAACCATATGGAGCATTAACTTTGGTAATTTCCTTCATTGTAGATTTTTCTCTTCCCTTCATGTGATAAAATTCCGCCTCAATGTATTGAGACTCACATGTCTTGAACGGGGCCTTATCACCATACAATGTTCCAACTTGATCATCGAAATAGTATTTGAGACATTGATGGTATGATGAAGGAATAGATGCATGCTGATGTAGCCAGGGTCTTCCAAGCAAGATATTGAAAGCTGAGTCTTGATCAACAATCATGAAATCCGAATTGGATACAAGATCTCCAAACTGAGTTCTGAGTGTAACTTCTCCCAGTGGTTCTTGTTCATTTTTATCATATCCTTGTAACATCATGGTAGAAGGAGATAAATCAGATTCTGTGAGGCCCAATCGACGAAGTGTACGAATGGGCATGAGGTTGACTCCTGAACCATTGTCAATGAAAGCTCTTCGAACATCTACACCATTGACTTTTCCAGATAAGTACAAAGGTTTTATGTGCCCATGCACAACATCATCTTCATCTTTATCAGTAAAAGATATCACTGCATGGCATTCTGCAGGATTATTCTCTATGTGATAGATTTCAGTTGCAGCAATTTCAGCTTCAAACTCCTGAGGACTTGACAAAGCTTCGATGAGTGCTTCCCGAAGATCTTTTGACAGATTCAAAGCATCCAAAATTGATAACTTGGCTGGTACTTGGGCCAAGTGTTTCAATATATCATACTTTTGATCTAGAGGTCTGCGTTTCCCAATAGGAATATGCGGTTTAGCAGGTACCTTAGAAGCAGATGCTTTGGAAGCTGATGCATCTTGTATTGAAGTTGGAAACATCCTTGGTTTTGGAAGATTAGACTGATTAGATTCATTTACTTGCTGAGATAAAGAAGATGGAACCTTTAATCGGTATTCCAAAATAACTGTTCCAAAACTGAGTTGGTCATTGGCAGAAGAACTTGCTTGTTATTTTTGAGCTCGCTGAAGGGCTCTACCATGAGTTTATGTTGCATATACAGTGCTAGCAGGGGTAAAATTAGAGTAGTGGCTTCGGAAAGATCCACGTCTTCCCCTATATCCTGAACCTCTAGAACCTCCTCGGATTCCCTTATTTGATACAGGGAATTCAGGCTCATCAAGACTGGAATATGGATCTGTTAATTGAATCATATTAACAGAACCAAAGATTAACTCTTCGTCTGATAAAGACTCTGCCTGGTTAGCCTGTTTAGGCTGTGCCGTTTGGTGGGACGGTGCCTGTGGCTCTGAAGTAGATGGCATTAAATCTGCCAGAGTCAAAGACAATTTAGGCTTTGATACATACTCATCTTCTCCTGATTCCTCTTTCTTCTTTGAATTGTGCTACCCTTTTGAGGATTTGTCTTTTGATGGAGGCTTTACTGCAGCTTTTGTAGGAGACACAATTGGATTCTTTAATTGTGTTCGCAAAATGGAATGGGTCCGATTGATTGTCTTTTTGACCATCCAATCATCATATTTTTTCGCAGTTTTGCTTTTGACTTCCTGCCACTTGCCTCCTTCCTCTGGATCTGTAGCGGTAATACACGCTACATGAGCTGAAGAACCCTTCAATTTGACTTTTCCCAAGTCGAACATCTTTTTCAGGAGTTCTTTAAAGACAAAACACTCCTGGATGGGATGCCCCAACATTTGATGAAAGGGAAAATAATTGGGACGGTCTTCATCTCCTTCCTTGTTTGGCTTCTTGGGAACTGGTAATTGAACCAAATTATTTTCCAGAGCTGAAATGAAGTAACCAGGAACTTGCTCACTTCGGAAAGAGTATGTTTTACTCTTCAAATCCTCAAATTGTTTTCGTCGTTGATCTCTTTGATCATTTGGACAAAACAGCCTTTTTTGTTGGCGTTCAGGAGGTGGAGCCCTTCGAGAAGATGAAGGTTTTGAAGTAGAAATAGGTACAGGTGCTTGTTTAAGCATAACTGTAGCAGTTTCCGCTTTACCCATTCTCCTTCCTGGAGCTGATGGAATTATACGAGATTTAACCTTAGCCTGTATAAGGGAATCTTAAATCTGTTGAGCGATTGAAGTAAGGTCTCAAAACCCTCCTGTGTATTTCATAGGGATCAATGGCGTACGTAATTCGTCACGCAAATTTTCCACACAGATTGGCAACAATTCCTCCTAAGGGAGTGCTAAACTCAGGGAATACGTTAATCCTTTCCAATGAGAAATGAAATCAGAGACTCTTTCATTCTCCCTTTTCTTGCAGTTTGTAAGATCGAAAACTGTCGTTTTTGGCAAAGTTGAGCTAAACTGAAGAAGGAATTTTTGACGAAGATCCTCTCATCCGATGATTGACCGGGATTGCAAGCTTGTATACTAGACAAAAGATGGTCCTTGCAAGGTTCGCACGAAGCATCTGAGTTTCACTACTTCTTGCTGCTCTGGAGTTCCCATCATAGGATCACAACAAGACACGTAATGCGTCAAATGTTGTTCAGGGTCGCCTGATCCATTGAAAGTAGGGAAAACAGGGTTTCCAAAACTGGATGGAGGAGAAATTGAATCTACCCATTCAGGGTAAACTTTCTTTTCAGGTTGAACTTGCGCCCGTTTCCCTTCCATAGTTTCTAACCGAGCTGTTAATGACTCAATAGTAGTTATTAACTTTTTAGAAACATCAGGTTGAACTTGGTTTTGGGTAGGTGCAATGAATGGAGCTTGGACAGACGTGGTGGTTGGTGCTGCAACTGATGGTAGTGCTGCCAACCGTTGTTGTGTTTGACCCGTAGGATTAGACCTCTGAGGGTGTACTGATAAAGGAGGATATTCCTGATCCATCTCAGTAGTTACAACAAATTCCTTCGGCTGTCGGACTTCAGCATTCTTAAGAAAAGACTACTCTGAAGTAGTTCTGCATTCAACCTTCTTAATTCTTTCATTTCTTCCTCCTGTTGTGAAAACCTTTTCTCTAATGAGAGCGATTGACCTCCTTCAGAGGAAGGGTGATAAGTAACCTGATTCTTTCCTTTCCCCTTATTGGATCCTTTTCGGAGAGGGGGAAGTGGGTTACTTGAAGGAATACCTAGATTTTGGGTAAGCCTTTGATTACGTGTGCGCACACCTTCTTCATTTAGGTCTGTGTGCGCAACTTCTTGAGCAGGAACCTCTTCGTCTGATCCCTCTGATTGAGCCTCATCTGGTGAATCAGCAGCAACGGCATTGATGACATTAATGGATGCATATTGCATGGAATCCTTTCTATCAGCATTTCTGTGATATTGTCATCTTCCATGTCCATGATGAGACATGTCATTCCGTTGACTTGATCCCTCAGGAATTTCTTGGAGAACCGTCACTTGGAGAGAATCTCCTGATAGCTTGGCTCTTCGTTCCTCTTGAGGCTTATTCCCTAATCGAGAGAATACTGACTTTATCTGAGGGAGGGATTGAAGATTTGAAAAATTCCCCAGTCCAGTGGACTGGGGATGTTCCTGCTGCTTCCGCTCAACTCCTCGAATCCCATTTGTTGACTCTGAGGGTTGGTTTAGAGAAGTCCCCAGTCTGACAAGCTAGGGTGTCTCTTGACATGCTATGTCTGATATCTTCTTAAAATCTCTCTTGATCTTGCGAATATTAGTTCGGAAATTAGCTGGATGCATTAACCGGTATCCACTTTTATCACCTGGTTCAACAGACCGTTGGATGATTTCCGAAACTTCTGTCATTTGATGACATGTTTGCTCCAGACGAGAGGCTTGTGCAATATTCTCGCCTGCTTGATGTAGGAGCAATTCAACAACTTGTTCTCTATATACTTGATTTTGAGAGGAACTAGTTGAATCCTGTTCTTGAGCAAGCTTTTGATTATAAACAAAGTCCATTGACTGTGGCTGGCCATGGGCAATAACATTGCATGAGACCATTTTCGGTGGGCTTTGCTGACTGGAAAGCACTGTGAAATGTAGTGCTCCGTGAACACCCCATCCTCTGATATGAACATCAGATATATCATTGGCAATTAACTGACGCAATTTTCTTAGTGCGCCAAGGCATGAACGTTGAAGGGTTCTCTGTTGCTTTTCAGCCTTCGGATACCGAGAGACTGATAGAGATGCCAAATCAATCTGACGTTGTAGCCCTTCTATTATCTTAAGATGATTTTCATATTCATCATAAGACAATACCTTCTTCTTTAATTGACAAAGAGTTTTCCACATGTTGAGACGAACATCATGGATTCCATCATCCGTCAACATCTTTGGAATGTCGTACTGGGAGTCATCCAAAGGCCAAAACATGACTGGTACTTCACCTTTTGCTAGTTTTTTCCTCATGTTCAGAATTTCCTCTTTATCATTAAATGAATATTCTTCTACCTGTTTTGACCAGAGTTGGTGTTTCCTTGTTGCTTCATCAGATTCAACAAGATTGGTAGAGAGATCATTGATCAAACTAGAAGATGCATGACTTAGGGGTGGTTCGGAGAATGACCTACACCCTGGGCTATCTTCTGATTGAGAAAGTATTTCACTTGTTAGCGATAAAGCATCAGACATGACTGGTTTCGCATTTTCAAGTGCCTCAAGATAAGAGGGCTTTCTCGGCACTACATTATCCACTGGAGTATTTTCCAGGCAATGTGAATCAATACTACGGAGAGGACTTTCGCAGCAAAGTTCATCATCATGGGGAGGACCACCATAATGGGTTACAGCAAAATTAATATTCCCGTTATTGGGAACTGAGGGAGTAGAATCTTGAATTCCGACAGATAAATGTTTGAGGGCTTCAAGAACTCCAGCATCGATCAAGGCCTTATTGCAGATTGGCCTTTGATCTCCTGACTGTGTTGGGAGGATCTTTTTCTTAGATGCCTTCTTACTCACTTTAGAAACCACTTGTTGACAAAAGTGGTTACTCTGATCAGGTGTATGTGCCTGATCAGGAAAGATGGTCAGGTTAGGCTGACGATCTCCACTCAAATCAGGTGTATGTGCCTGACTTGGTTGTCTGTATGATATGGGGGAGTATGCCCCATAACCCTCTTGGACTGGAACAGATGTGTGTGTCTGTTACGGAGTGAATCGTTGATGTGTCACTCCACTGCTAGGGATAGATTTATGTGTTTGTCCCTGAGATGATGCTGAAGCTGTTATGATATCCTGGCAAGCATCCAGAATATGAGCAGGAATTTGCTTCTACTCATTCACCATTGACAAAATATGTTTGGTGACTTCAGCCGCCAGAACGGGGATATACGTCCATTCCGGGCTTGGAGTAGGTGTATGTGCCTGCTCCTGTCCTCCTTTTCCTGTCAGTGAATCCTGAAAGTACTCAAGTGTGGAGGCAGAGAGTTGAGTCTACCTCCTGTTTGTCGTCGGGGCTTTCCGACTGACTTCTCTGTGCACTACCAAGCGAGACTGTTGGTAGGATTGATTAGTATTAGCAGGTGTATGTGCCTACTGATTACACTTCGCCAAACGCGGTTGACGAGATCCATCATATGTAATCAGACGAGCCTGCTGACTAACTGGTGATGTATAAGCAGGTGCATGTTCCTGCCTATGGTACTCCGCCGGAATTGCCTGGCGGGATTGGCGTGATGCTGCCAGACGAGTCTTCTGGACAGCGGAATTAAAACGGACAGGTGATTGTGCCTGCTCGTTATTTTCCACCAAGTTAGGTTGGTGGACTTCTCCGGAGATGGCAGGGATGACAACCTGCCCATTGTTAACCGGATTCCGTCTCTGGCGGTTCATCTTGCCTGCTCGGGTTCGAGGAACCTGAGCTGAATGCCTGGAGTCGGTACCCTCATCATGTTGAGGGCGCACTACCGCACGAGTCTGGCGGCGATTGTTGATGGGATCCCTCGAGAAGGACTCCTGTCTTTTTGAATTAAGGCCCTGCGAGACCTGCTCATTCACTTCCTCAGAGTAAGGGAGTGAATGGGAATTGTGTTCTGGGGATAACGACCCGAAATGGTTGGAGACGGTAGTCAGCACCGCCTGCTTCTTGATCGCTGGCCGCCATTGTCCGGACGACCAGGTATAGTTGTTAACTTGGAGGGCTTGACGAGCGGCATCCAGAGTTGGGATAGTACCGTTTCGACGGTACTCCTTAACCAGTACATTAGAAACCCAGCGTTGAAGACGCTGAGTTGGTGATGTCATCCTCAGAGCGGACGACGTTCCAGCAAGAGTAGCAGCATTGGTTTTCACAGTAGCAGACCTCACAGTAGAGGTGTTCACAGCAGCAGTATTCACAGTGGTGAATTTAAAAAAATCCATTTTGCAGAAGATCTTGAGAAAAGAGTGCCTGTTCCATATAACAGACATAATCAAGATGAATCTAGCCACTGCATCTTTTGGATGATCACATGTCAATGATTGATTTTTTGGCCCAAGGGGCCTAACAAATAAGAAGAACATCACTTTAACTTGGTTAAGGATTCACGTCGGGTTCACCATTTTTTGTTTCGCACGGATTTCGGGGATGACCTCCTGGACGGGAGATTCAAATGTTCCGATCGGTTTCTAGCGGGTTTGTTCATAGAACCGGAAACATTCAATGATTCCACATCCGTTTGGACCTACTTTCCAAAGGTAGGCGCTCATTAGTTTGTGGACTAATGAGGATTTAGGAATTTTCATTGGTCGAGAGGATGGGAGGTCGGACTCATCACACCTTTTTGAGGGGAATTATTGTCTACTCCAGGACTCTCTTTATAGATTTAAGTTATGTTCTTGAATCCTTATTACATTACCAAGTATAAAATGAGCTTTCCTTTAGTTTTAACAATCAATGATTAAATATGAAAGAAATTTAGAGAATCTTTTATATGTATTTGAGGTTCTTCATCAATAGAGAATCATCTATATCTTTTTAGAGATTCTTGGTCAATGGTATCCTTCAAAACATTTATATAAAAGTCTCTTGGTCATTATGATGACCAGGCTGGTTTTAAAGCCACTCAGTGTGGCACTTGAAGTTTATCGTCATTCAGAAGGACAGGGATTATTTCAAAGTTGGTATCGAACCCATAAATGGGATACCTACGTATCCTTTGTTTTGGAAAAGGAATCAGAACCCACATAGTTCGAGTAATGGAGTATGATGTTTATGATTGATGGCTCAAAGAAGAATGTCATAATTACTTTTACACTCTAAGCTCACGTGAGTCATGCTCGGTGTGAGAAACAAGAGGTATTTGTAAAAATTAGACAATTGTTCCATGAAAGATGCAATCATAAGAAATTGTTTGGGGCTTATGTATGTATGACTGCCCAAATAGATGAAGGTTTAGGATTTACTTTTAGAAAGAAAATCCAGGAACAGGGTCCATAAAGGTATATGTGCTTTATGGAGATTTGAATACTCTAACTTGGGACTTATTCCTGAAAAGGAAACCCAAATTAGGAGAGGATTGATAATTGGGTTTTACTCCTGAGAAGGAACCCCATATCAAACGTAATTTAGGACTGGTTAAGAGAAATTAAGGGACTTGGGGTTTACTCCTGAAGAGGATGCCCATAATTATGACTGGGAATTATTCCTGAAAAGGAGGCCCAAGTTAGGGGACTTGGGGCTTACTCTTGAAAAGGAAGCCCAAGATTATGACTGAGTCTTATTCCTAAAAAGGAGACCCAGGTTAGGGATTAAGGTTTGGGGCTTACTCCTGAGAAGGATGCCCATAATTGAGATTGGGGCTTACTCCTAAGAAGGATGCCCATATTAAAGGACTCAGGGCTTACTCCTAAGAAGGATGCCCATATTTGAGATTGGGGCTTACTCCTAAGAAGGATGCCCATATTAAAGGACTTATAACTAGGGATTATTCCTAAAAAAGGAGACCCAAGTTAAGGATTCTCTCATCTTAAAGGATGAGGTTGAATGAATGAACTCTCCATATTTAGTGACATAAGGATATTTAAATCACTAGGTTTTGAGAGATATTCCATAGAATTCCTTTCAGATAAGGAAGTCAAATCAATAAATCATGCCATAAATGGCTTTGAAGAGTGTCTTGAAGACTGAATATTGAAAAGTAAAGGTGAAATGGCTTAAGAGGGGTAAAATGGGCAAGATGGGCACCCAGAAAGGTAGGGGCGCGCAAGTCTTGAAAGGCGCGCAAGTCTTGCGTGGGCGCGCAAGTATTGGTCGCGAAAGTATACCTGCGTGACATGTGGGGTACTTGCGCGATTTTCAACCAGTATTAGAATACTTGAGCGACTCCTTTTTAAACCCTTTAGAATCCCCTTGAGGTTCTTCCAGAAAAGGGACGCGCAAATTCTATTGAAGGAATAAGGCGGCGTGCAAGTATGACCAGTTCCCTTAAGGGCTGGCCATTCAGGCGCGCAAGTGTTGATGAGTTTCAACACTTAGGCCTTCCTCCCTCTCTTTAGATCTTCCATTCTAGGTAATAAATTACCTTAGAAGTGTTCCGGAAGATTTGAGAAGAGACTTGGGCGTCGGGAGCTTCAATCCGAGTTTCTGGAAAAAGATCCTCCCGAATGGGGGGCCCACAGGGTCTATTTATAGGCAGGAGAAGACCCTGGGCGGTTACCGGGCGGTTACCACTTAGGTCGCGCAAGTCACTTGCGCGACCAAGAGCGTCGCGCAAGTGTACTTGCGCGACAGTGATATAACTTGCGCGGTGCAGTTGCTGTTGATCCTTTCTTCATGCCTTTGTCGATTTTTGATGTTTTCTTCAAAGGATGAATCACTTTGAGCTCAGATATTCCCTTTTCCGATCTTTAGATTCTGTGACAATAGGAGCGTCAACAGTATTCTTAGGAATATTCACATGCTCTTAATGAACACTGATGATGGATTTTTCCTACCATTACCTTAGTCTCTTACTAATATATATTATTTAAACGAATTACAATCTTTCATGGATAACCCAACACATTTAAGGTACCCTCAACACTATATTTCTTTGATATGGTTACTTCATGTTCCTTTGAAGATACCCTATGGATTCTAAGTTTATTAAGGTGTGTTATCCTAGACATCTACAATATTTTATTAAATGGAGAAGTATTTGATTTCTGTATTTCTCATCATATGGATAATAATGTATTTATTCAATAAGATTTTCCTTAGGTAATTGTATAAAAAGTAATTTTTACTCTTATGGGGAATGAATTGGACTTAATCAAGTGATGGGTCAGGCTTAGGATTATATATCCCCTTGATGCATTGATAAGTATCATGATACAAAAAACATTGGTTTCTAGTGTTTACCTCTCCCCATAATAGGATAGTGTCTTAGAACAAGGCCTTGACAACATGTTTTTGATATCCGACATTATGCATTCCATAAGTATGAGATCAATGATTATTACTATCTATGTATCCATTTATTATTATATATATAGCATTCCATAAGTTTTAGTTGATTATGGATTCATGTTATTAATTTATTCCTACTATATCACTTATTCTATGTTTATGTTATAAAATATTTTTTTGTATGATGCTCCTTACTGAGCATATGATCTTACCATTATTTTCTTTTCTTACCCCAAAAAAACTAGAGTAGAAATATGTTTAATTTTAAATAATATAATGGAAGGGATAATCATATTCTCATGATGTGTTAAAATTTTATATTATGCTTTCAAATGTTGTATATGTATATATCTAGTCTTCCAAGACTACTAAGCTATTGGATCCGATCGGAACTCTTTGATTATATACCAATAATGTAATATAATTATTGGCTCTGGGTTTTCAGATTCCATGATGTTACAATTGGTATTAGTTCAAGATTAGTGGGAACCTTGGGGACTAGATTTAGAGGAACCTAATGAGACAACACATGAACTATGAAAAACAATCAAGATTTCAAGGTAACACTTTATAAAACTTAATAGGAATTGCATTTTACAATTAAATATCATAATATAATTATGTTTATTCCATTACATAAATATATAAACTAACAGAAGGAATGGGAACCGTATAAATACCCATAGTCAATTGCGGTATATTCCCACTGAGTAAGTTAATGAATCTATAATTAAGGGTAATTAGATCATAATTATATTAGGTTAGTTTACCAAGATTATAAAAAATAACCTCACCTACATAGAGAAACCTACTGATCCACAACATGGAGAAACTATATTGGAACACTTCATGTGACAAAAACCTCAAACATACAATAGAACTATTAATTCATTGGTTAATTAAAAATGGACCAAGTCCCTAGAGAATATCCTTATCTCTTTGAAAAGTAGTGAAAATGAATAATTAATCATGGTGGCTGGTCATTTGAAGGGAGGTACTTCATCTCCTGATTCTTTTCTAGACCTACCTCCAGTGTCTATCCTTAAATGAAATTCTAGGGAGAGATGAAGATCAATCATGATTTGTAGCTAAGGAACATATCCTAAAAATAGAGGATGTACCCATTGTATAAAAATTTATTAATGTTTTTTCAGAGGAATTAACTAGTTATACACCCAAACATGAAGTTGATTTTTCCATTAAACACATTCCTAAAACAAGATCCATATCTAAAACTCAATATATAATGGAACTGGTGGATTTTGTGGAGTTGAAGAAATAGATACAGGAGTTGTGTGATAAGGGATTTATATTCCCTATTGTTTCAATGTTGTCAGCCCTATTTTATTCATTAAAAGGAAGGATGTTTATATGATACTATAAATAGATTATATGGAGATAAATTCCATTAATATAAAGAATAAGTATCCTTTAACACACATTTATGACTTATTTGATCTACTTCAAGGAGCCCAAAACTTTTTGAAGATCAATATTTTCTCCAGTTTCCATCGGTTAAGGGTGAAGAAATATGATATAATGAAGATAAAATTTAAAACTAGGTATATACATTATGAGTTTAAAATAATTCCTTTTGGATTGACTAATTCAACTTATATATTTATGGATATGATTAATAGAGTGTTCAATAAGTATCTTGATAAATTTTTTATGGTATTCATTGATGATATATTAATATACTTTAAGAGATATGAAGAGTGTGAGAGTCATCTACAAATAATTCTAGAGACCCTCAAGAAAAAGGAATTATATGTGAAATATAGTAACTATGAATTTTGTCTCAATGAATTTTCTATTATTGGCCATATTGTCTCCAAGTATGGAATATCTTTTAACCCTTTAAAAAAAGGTAGTCAAGGAATGGACTACAGTGATGAACATAACTAAGATCTAAATTTTCTTGGGTTTAGCATGTTATTATTAGCAGTTTATTCAATATTTTTCCTATTTGTCAAACCCATTAACCAAGTTAACATGTAAAGGGTTTTAATTCACATGTTCAAGGGAATGTGAGTAGATTTTTGAAGAGATGAATAGGATACTGATTAATGCACCAGTATTAAATTTACTATCAGATAATGAAGGATTTGTAATATATAATGATGAATCAAAGAAATTAATTTTTTGTTTCCTTGTGAAAAATGATAGAGTAATTGCATATGCATCAAGTCAATTGAAAATCCCTAAAAATAATTATCTGAATCATTAACTTAAGCTATAAACTATAATATTTTTCTTTTAAAATATGGATACACTGCCACTATGGTGAAATATGAGATATATATATGGACTACAATAGTTTTAAGTACATATTATCCCATAAGAATCCCAACATGAGGTAATTAAGATGGATGGAACTACTCAAAGACTATGAATTCTCGATACACTACAACTATGGGAAGGAAAACAATGTGGATGATGCATTGAGTAGGAGGGACTATTTATTTCGGAACATGATGAGGATTAAAATTATCATATATACAATGATATAGTAAATATGTATATGGTTATTTTTAGGAAAGGGGATCCATCATTCCTTTTTTATGAAATTATTAAACCATACTTACTAGAAAAGGTATAGAATTCATTATAGGATGATGAGAACTTATTAAGGAAGATTCAAAAAGTAAATAATGGGAAATTGAGATACTTTATTAATAGAGGTGGAGTGTTGAAGTTTGGGAAGAGTTTATTTGTTCCATCCATACCATAGTTGAAGAGGTAATTTTTAGATGAAGCACATAGCTCAACTTTCACTATAAACCTTGGTATCAAAAATATGTATAAGGATTTAAGAGAAAATTTATGATGGGATGGTATGAAGTGCGAAATTGTGAAATATGTGTCTGGATGCTTAGCATTCTAGAAGGTAAAGGTTTAAAGACAACATCCTAAGGGAGACATTAAACCTCTTTCTATACCTATATGGAAGTGGGAAAATGTCATAATAAACTTTGTCACTGTAATCCTAAATACTCCAAGGAAGAATGATGTTATAGGGGTCATCATTGATCATATTACTAGGTCTACTCATTTCTTATAAATAAGAGAATATCTACCTATTGATCATCTTTTTGACTATATATCAATTAAATAATAAGGCTCTGTATATCACCTCTATCGATTGTATCTGATCATGACCATATATTTAATTTAAAATTATATAAGAGTCTTCAAAAGGCTCTCAACACTAAGATATATTTAAGCACCGCCTATCATCCCCAGATTGATGGGCAGTTTGAAAGGACAATCCAAACATTAGAAGACATGCTGAGATCATATTATTTTGACTACAAAGGTTTTTTTAATTAGTATCTAACTTTGGTAGAATTTTCATACAATAATATCTCCCATTCGAGAATCTATATGGCCCCATACAAAGCATTATATGGAAATAGGTGTTGTAATCCAACCTTTTGGGAAGTATTTAGAGAAATAAAGCTATTTTTCCTATAAATTTTAGAGGATATTACTATTAAAGTATAGATTATTCAAGATCATATTAAAGCATCCCAGAGAATACAAAATAACTATGCTGATAATTTAAGGAGAGTCTTGGAATTTCAAGTTAGGGATTATGTATTCTTGAAGTTTTCACCAAGTAAGGGACTTGGAATATTTTGAAAAAGGTTAAGTTAAGACCTAGTTATATTGGTCCTTTTTATGCACTAGAAAGAATTGGATTTTTGATTACTGGTTGGATATTCCGCCCAACCTTTCTAAAGTACATGATTTATTCCATGTTTCATTCATAAGGAAGTAAATTCTAGATACAACATATGTGTTCAAATTTAAGGTAATAGAGTTGTATCATCACCAATCTTATAATGAGGAGCTTTTCCAAATTATTGACAATAGTGAGCAAGTATTGCAAAATCAAACAACTCTATTAGTGAAAGTAATTTGGATAAATCACAAAATAGAAGAGGAAACTTGGGATCCTGAAGAATCTATAAGTAAGTAATATCCACATTTGTTCAATATCTAATATATACCACAATTTCAAGGATGAAATTACTTGAGGGGGGAGAGTTTAATACCCGAGACCCAACTGGCAAGTAAAATCCATATCCTAGACTATCATAATCTAAAGATAATTTATTTATGATTATATTTAAAATTTTAATTTATGAATTTTATAATTTTATAAAATTAATTTTTTGAATTTGTACTATCAAAATTAGATTAATATGAATTTATGATATTTTCATAAAATGTCATTTTTTAGTCAAAAAATATGGTTTTCACAAAACTTTTATTTGTATGCCTTTATAATTATTTAATAATGAACTAAAAGTTTAGAAAACTTTTAAGAAATAAAATATGAATTTAAGTGATAATAATATAAAATTTAAAATATTCTTTGAACTTATAAATCCTATGTCCAATATTTTTATAACTAATTTAAATGTTACTTTAGTAAAAAACTATTTTTGATATTTTATTTGAATCAAGTATTTTTAAGGGATATTCGGTTTTGGCTTGACTTGAAATCCTCATACCTTATATTTTATTAAAATAAATATATTTATTTTATTAAAGCTAATATCCAAGATAATTTTATATTATGAATAAATTTATATCCTAAAAATTTCATTTTTCTAAAATATGTTTTTATATGATTAAGTGTGTTTATTTAAAAATTAACATTTTATACATCTATAAATATTATTTTATAAAATGATCGTAAAATTATAAATCATAATTATCAAAATATTTAAGAGGAAAAATCTTAATTTTTGTCATTAAAATTGATTATTAAGGTTAAAAATAAATTACTAAGGTGAAAGTAAATTAAAGAAAAGGTCAAAAGTTAAAATAAAAATCCCTAAAACACTAAAATTTGTCTTAAAAGGGGTTTTTGAGGTGTGTTTCAACCTAAAATCACTATCCCATCATATTTTTTCCATATTTTGGCCATTGATCCTTGAATAGTAACTTTACATTATTGAAAATGTAAGGTACCTCCCAAAACTATGTTTCCCTTCACTTATAAAAGGGAAAAACTCCAACCACTTTAAGACTCACCTATTATTTTACTTTCTCTTTTAAACTCTTCCATTTTTGTTCTACTAGAACCCTGTATGATATTAAAAATCTTTTGGTCACCATTAGTTAGCCTAATTTCTTCATTTCTAAGGGCACTTTAAAGGAAAATTCAAGTCTCCAACATGAGTATTATTAACTACATATATTTTCTTCTTAATTATATTTTTCAAATTTTATATAGCCACACAAATATAATTATATTAGAATAATTTATATACTTTAATACTACTATATTAATGGTATTATCATTATTTATTCATTTATCTTATTTATTAATAAAAAATTAAATCATTGTTCATGTGTGCATGTAGACTACCGCCACCACTAGATGGTTCCTAGACTAGTTTAATGAGAAAATATGTTGATGTCATTAAGGTTTTGGTATGAAAAATTGGATAACATGTTAGTGATCTAATCAATAAACCATCGTCGTTATTTCAATCATTTAAAATAAGTGTTCTAAGAGGAAAATATTTTATTGAATTACATAATATTTTCATATCCATTAATTCTTCTTCTAATTCCTTTATAATTATGATATATTACACTAATAAAAACTAAATAATAGCATTATGCTTATATTATAATGATATTACAATAAAACCACCTCACAATTATTCATTAAATCAGGTTATATTCAAGTTTGGGTCGGTTTAACCATCTGCTTGAACAATATTATAAATTTATATCAAGAATTACTATGAGAACATAATTATTAGTATAATATAATATAAATGCATAAATAATGACTTTTTTATTTTGGATATACTATATAATTTTTTAATTAATCAATTAAGAAAACACCCATTGATTGATAAGAATCACCAAAACATGATTTTTATTAATTTCATCTTCAATGATAAAGAGTAAAACACTCATTAAAGGCATATGAAACATCATAAATAATTATAAAAAATCTGAATAGTAACTTTAATGGCCTGTTGATGATAAACTTTGGAAGAATAATGAATATATACAATTCTATTATGAAACCAGTATAAACGATCAAAACTATAAACACATGATGTGGAATATAGGTAGAATTTTTATAGTGAATGGCTATTTATGAATAGTATAAATGAAAATAGATATGGGTAATGTTATGAATTAATTTATTAATATGTTTATGTTTATAATATAGGAGGTTATAGTATGCTCATGGAATTAACAATAAGAGGTAATGGTTTTCTATCTTAAATTCCTCTCTTTGAGACATGTTTTGTATTATGAACCTAATTTACATAATGTGGTGTATATAATACCTATTTGAGATTATATATCACGAAATGGATTTATTTATGGTATTTTAAGATCAATTTAAATCCCTCTATTTCAATATATTTTGATTGAATTTTTACCCAAGCCATAAGTGGGGTTTTTTATCCCAATTCTCATTCTTTGGGACTCATATTATATTCATCACCTATTTTCTTTTTTTATAGTTCATAAATTACCATATAATACTTTTACCATATTACTCATAGGATTTAAAGGATTTATAAGTCTATATTTTTATCCCTTCCTCGTATTCTTTTTATTCAAGAGTTACCAAAACCATTGTAAAACTCAATCTTTTCCATGGTGTGAAAACCATCCTATATTTTGGTAAAATAAAATTATATGTAGTTTAATAGAAAATAAATCATTTTCTAGATACTAGAAAGTGGATATGGATATAACATGGATTAACCTAGGGTTAATCACCCTGAAAATGGATGGTTGATCATTTAATAATTCATCACCATGATGCATGATGAGTGCTCCTCAAACTACACACCTAGATAGACACTTCTAGGAGATATTCTTGGGAATATATACACACTCTTGATGATCTGTGATGAAGTATTTTTTATTCCATTTACTTGGTATCCTTCCAATACATACTATTGAACCTAATTATAATATTCTATGGATAACTCAATGCATTGAAATTACTCTCTCCAATATATTCATTTGATAAAGTTACTTCATATTCCTTTGATGATACTCCATGGATTTTAAGTTAAATAAGGGGTTTTATCCTAGAAATCCCCTTTATTCTATTAAATGGGGAAGAATCTGATTTCTTTATTTTTTATCATATGGATATCTATGTATTTATTCAGTAAGAGGTTCCTTAGGGAATGGTATGAAAAGTCTTATTGACTATAATAGTGAATGCATTAGACTTAATCAAGTAACGGGTGGGGCCTAGAAATATATATCTCCATGATGAATCAAAAGGTCTCATGAGATAAAATAGGTTGGGTTTGGGCGTATACCTATCCCTATAATAGGATAGTGTACTAGAACATGGACTTGACAGCATGTTTTTGATGTCCATCATTACTCATTCCATCAATATGAGATCAATGGTTATTATTTTCCATGTTTCCATTTATTACCATGGATATAGAATACCCTTAGTTTCAGTTGATTATGGATTTATGTTATTCATTTATTTACTCTATATCACTCATTTTACATTTATGTTATGAAATATAATATTTTATGTCACTCCTTACTAACCATATGATCATAACCTTATTTTTTTCATTTCTCTATGAAAATTAAAGGGGAACTATGTGTAAATTTAAAGAGTATGATGGAAGGGATAATCATGTTCTAATGATGTGTTCGTGTTGTATCTGTAATAGCCCTGAATCTTCACTCCTAAATCTAGTTCTAAAAATATAAACTTTACATTTCTAGCTTTGATTCCATTAAATATGACCCAATTTTTTTCTCATCCAGACCTTACAACATCAAAAGGAAATATTGTATCACTATCATAACCTAGAACCTTTTAGGTTTAGAGTTTTAGATAATTAGGAAAAACATTTAATGGCTTGGATTCATAAACAACTAGATCATAAAGATCAAAATTGTCTCCCTCTATACCTATCTTTTCTTATTTCACAGTATTTCAGCAACATCATCCATGTGGAATTCTTTTAGGTATAATTCATTTAACATATTTCCTCATAACCTGGGGGGAAATAAACATAATAAGGGTGATCTCAAATGCTCAATAATGGTAAATAAGTTATATTTCAATGATCATATAATAATAAAATGAGAAAAATGGCATGATAACATGAGATTGTCATTTGAAATCATTACCTAGAAAATTAAAGATAGTAATCTTAATTGGTGACATAAATCTTGTAAGTTTATAAGATATTAGTGATAAAGGAAGTAAATAACATGATCCATGATAATATAACATAAGCATACAATATTAAATTGTGTCATACACATAATCATAGAAATACATGGTAGGAACACACCACCATCCCCATTGTAATCCCTTTCCTTATTGTGGAATGGTTTTACTCCTCAAACCATCATAGTTGTCAAGGTTCACTCCCAAGACCATCATAGCAGACAGAGTCCCTTACTAAATTAAGTTCATTCTCCATTAAAGTCCTATATATCTAATGAGATATAAAACATTACTTATTAAATTTTAGGGAGATATAGGACCTACTCATCACATAATGAAAAGCATACATATGTTTTCTATAAGAACATAAATAATTCTTCATATCATAACCCCTAAAAATAAATGAGTTTCATAAATATTTCATCATAACATAACTTATAGAAAAGAAATGGTATTCATAAACATCATGCCATAATAAACATAAACCATTCAAATAAAGTATAAGGATGGTATAATTTGATAATATCTCTAGTAAATCATAAGTAATATCAAATAATATTATCTTATATGGAAAATGATTTTGAAAGACCACTTAAAATAACTCTTGAGGAAAATATCCTTTTCATTTTGAAATCATTTTATTTAATTCATGTAATTATAAATGAAAAAAATTATTTGAAATGAACCATGTAATATTATAAAGGAATATTTGAATGATTAAGGCTTTATGATGTTTGGAAAATCTATTCATTTTTTATAACTTAAAAAAACATTCCATCTTTATTTTTGTAGGAAAAGTCCCAAAGAACCTCATTTAGAAAACGAAAAAAAATCTTTTCAAACCATTTTGAAAAAAGGTAAAAAAATGGGTAAAAATGATTTTAAACGATAATAAAAAAACTTTTTTAAAAAACATTTTTAGAAAAAATGGACATGGAATGGAAATATTCCCCAATAAATACTTATATATAAATAATCCTAAATAATGATGGGATTGTGAAATAAAACTCATACCACATTGGTAACATTGAATCGTAATCTACATGGAAGAATAAGATTAAATGAAACTTATAATATAATTAAAATAATTTTATTCATGAAAAGTTTTAGTATATACACCTCATATAATAAGATAGGTTCATAATGTAACATATGTCTCAAAGAAGGAAAATTGAAATGAGAAAACCCTTACCTCAAGTTTTATCTTTCCTCGTTCACGTTCAAACCTCCTTTATAATGAATATGTATTTATTATAAATGTATTCCATAAAAATATTTATATTTATTATACCATTTATTATTTATTTATAACATCTTATAACCCATTTATTAATAATTTTTTATCAGAATCACACTTTTGGGTGATAATTGCTTCGTTTTCCAAGCATGTTTCAGTTTGGAAGTCTCAATCCTTATAATTGGATCATGATCCCATAATTTTAATAATTTTAATCATTTTATTAACATCATATATATTCATTATATAAATATTTACAATAATTCATAAAAATTAGAGATATAAAAATGAATTTCTTCATTCATGGAGATGGTAAACTGTATGTATGCACGAATGCTACATTCACTTTTTGAAGGATGGAACAAAATAAAGTTAAATAATAATTCACCTTTATATATTTATTATTATATCATATATGTTCATAATATCTATCATTATTTATATACAAGTAAAATAAAAATGAAAAATGAATCATGTCGCTTCGTGGAGGTGGTAGTCCACTCGTATACACGAGTGACGTTATCGTTTTCTAATAGTTTGTAAGGTAAGAAGTTAGATATTATATTTTAATTATATAAGTATAATTATTTCATAAATATAATATAAAAATTTTAAACCCATCATAATACTCATATATAAAATATGGTAATGAAAAATAAATTGTATCGATATGTGGAGACGGTAAGACGTACGTACACACATTTGATAATTTCAGTTCTTATTTGTTGGGAAAAAGGGTGTATAATAGTGTTTTCATAATAATAATAACATTTAAAAATATTTATGATACTGAAGTTATTATTTTATAATTAATAACGTATATTTTTAGTAGGTAGAGAATAGTAGAAAAAGAAAGTTATCAGTTAGAGCGATTAAAACTTTTTCGAAAAAACTACTTTAGATCTCCTATAAAGGGCTCTGGGGTTAGTATTTTGAGAAGACCAAAACCTAAATAATGTGGATAAGTAATTTGAGAAGATAACTTTTTAGGGTATGGTTGATCTAGAATACTCCAAGTGGTGTAAATAAGTGAGGGAGGATGGACCTTTTTATAATTGAAGTAAGTGCGACTTTTGGAATTTCTTAAAAGATTAAAGTATAATAAGTCTATTATAGAGAAAAATGATTCCAAATTTCCTATAAATACATATGGGATAAAATTTTAGATAATATATAATCCCATTTTTACTTATTTAGTATTTAATTTTTTTAAAATAATTTAATTAAATATTATATTTATAAAACATCATTATTTTTAATTTTTGACACTATTTATTACTTTGAATTTAAAAAATATAAAGACAAAAATATAACTTAAAAAAATATTTTAATACATCCCTAATATTTCAAATTAATATAAACAATTTATTTATCACCTTAACTATCTCAAATTATATTATTTTTAATATTTTTAATCGCATTTATTTGATTTCCCCATTAAATGAATAATTATTATATCACCATTGTGTAAGAATTTAAAGTAATTATTTATTAAATAAAAATTAAAAATAAATTAACATGATGTATATAAATATTTTATATTTCAAAATAATATTTATAGTCAAAAAATATTCTCGATAACATCATATTTAAAATATTACACTTATTAAAAACAAGAGCATGACGTGTTTGACTTTTCTTTAAATAAAATACTATAAAGGTTATAATATCATCCATGTGGCCCAAAAAATTATTAAATTAGACACTTAGATTATTTTGGTCAATATAAACTTATAAATTAATATTTATGAAAGTTTTTGGTTCATTTAATGGTTCATATCATTTTATTTTTATGTTTTTTTAAATCATTTTATTGATCTTTTCTTCTACTTGCACAAGAACCGCATCAATGTCGCATAATCATTTAAGGTAATTATTTCATATATAAAAAAAATTATTATCATAAAAATAAATTATTTATCCTCAATAATCCTTTATATTCTTTAATTATGTATATTTACTCATATCCTTTTAAGACAGCTTAATTAATTTGTTATTTTGACTTTTCTAGCCTTATGCAAGCATTGCACAATCATCTTGATAATATTCTTGTTATATAACTCCAAAATTAAAAATTATCATTAAAAAACAACATTTATATATGATGTTTAATAAAATGGTCTTCTAAAGTCTTTCTACCTCTTAATTATTAGATATAAGACATCGAATTTGACTCTTCCAGTGTTGTGCAAGCACTATGTCAACACTAAAAATGATTTTCATATTTATCATGAAATAAATTATATTTTGCATGTTATGAATTATTTTTTTATGATATTTATATTATAGTATAATAAATTATTCATTACATAAGTTTAATAAATTTTTATATCATAATTATGACTTGACTATATCACAAAAATATATTGTATTTTATAAAAAAACTATTTTTTTTACTATTCACAAAAAAATTTAAATTTTTCAAAGAATTCTAAAAATTTCACCATAGAATAATTTTTATATGATTATTTCAAAAATTAAGTTCATTTTTAAATTATATTTTCTAAAACTTCCTTAAATTAATTATAATATTCACCTATAAAAGGAAATTAAATCCATTTTTTTGAAGAAAACATATTCCTGAAGAATAAAATGACTTTAATAAATAATTATGATATTATTTTATAATAATTTACCAATACATTTATATTGAGTAGGATCTATATTTATTTTATAAATTATTTATTCTTATTCATACCTTCCAATTTAACTACTAGATTATAATGGTCACGTTTAAATAATAATATTTCATTGTTCATTTAATCTCGGTATTGTGTATCTTGTACACTATCGAATATATTATTTCCTTCTAAAATATAGGGCTATTAAATTCTCCACCACTTTAATAAATTTCACCCTTATAATTTTAATTTATTCTCGGTAACCAGGGTTTGACTTTTCAAAATACCTTTATTGAAATCCCATATCATAAAAAAGGGTTTATAAAACTTCCTCTTAAAAGAGGGAAAGGGAAGTATGAAGGCCATCTAGAATAAAATATAAATAGGTTTATGAATAGGATAACATAAGTGTAAAGTGAAAAAATTTATATATAAGAGAAAACTAACTCCCAAGTACTGATGGAGAGTGATATATTACATATCCATGATAAATTTAACCATCACAAAATCATAAATCGGTGATAGGTTAAAAGGTTGTTGATTACTTGATAGAAAAAGTAAATAGATAATGTTTTTATTTCAAGATCATTTTCCTAGTGTTAAATAATTCCTAAAATCATAATTAAATATACTTACTTGACATATTAATTTCATCTTGTAATTAATTTCCACCACAATCTCATCTTATTCTCTAAAAGATGAGTGCTCAAGATAAAATTTGCATGTATGAAGCACTAAAATCAACTTCTACGTATCAAAAAACCCAAAAAATAATAACTATACATTCATACTATATTTATACATTAACTAAAACCAAAATGGTTAGTACTATATAATATAATTATTCAAAAAGAATAAACCTTTATGTGATGAAAAACATCTTTAATCTCCAAAATTCAATGGTAATACCCAAAGTTCAACTTAGATCATTCAATAAATAATTGTCCTTAAAACTCATCAAAAATATTCTATACTAATATTGAACCCAAAACTCATAAGTATATTATCACATAGTCTTCCAAGATAAATTTAGTATTTATCTCCCAAAATGTACATGCCCTAAACATATAATCTCTAAGATACACTAACTATTTCCATAAATATATTGAATCACCATAAAGCCGCATTATGATCATATATGATTACAAAAGATAATTCAATCCTTTATCCTCAATTAAAATCTCATAATGTTCTATTTATATTAATCATATAAAGTTCCAAAAATAGTGGACATATTTCAAAATAACATTACTCTCCTAATCACCAAATCACTTGTCAATCTCATGGTTATCTCTATGATAAAATATATGTTCCCAAAATGAACTTATACTTTATCTATCAAATAATATAAATAAATAATAAAAATTTCATACTAAACAACACATTATATAGGCCAATCGTAGGTGATAAACCCTTGTCTCTCTTTGATTGTGAGTTTAAATCTCGCAGCCTTTTCGGATGCGACGAGTTATCACCCGACCTGTGGGATGCCCTTTTTTGTAAAAATATATAATTATTATAACATTCACCTTAATTATAAAATATTATATAAGGCATAATTTTTATAACTTTAAAATAAAATTTTAACACATTATTTCTCAAATAATACTTCATGTTAAACCTAAGGGTTGTATATATCTCATCTAAATAAAACACCTCCAAAATATCATTAGCCGCCTTAAAATTCCACCAAATAAAACCTAAAAATGGGGTGTCTAAGAATCTAAATATATGATAAACCTCAAAATTATATACCCATAATGATATATATAACTCTTAATATAACCTCACATAAAAACATCCTAATCTCCAAAGTTTTCTAAACCCTGCTCTGATACCAACCGTAATAGCCCTGAATATGAACTCCTAAATCCAATGCTAAAAACATAAAATTTACATTTATAGATTTTATTCCATTAAATATGACCCAATTTTTTCCCATACAAACCTTAAAACATAAAAAGGAAATATTGGATCATTATCATTCCCTAGTACCTTTTAGGGTTATAATTTTAGATAATTTAGACAAAAACTTAACAACTTGGATTTATAAAAAACTGGCTCATAATGATCAAAATTATCTCCCTTTATAACTAGAATTTATTATTTCAAAATATTTCATAAAAATAATCCATGTGGAATCCTTTTAGACATAATTAATTGAACATATTTCCTCATAACCTGTGGAAGAAAAAACATAAGAAGAGTGAACTCAAATGCTCAGTAAGGGTAAATAAGTGAGATGTTAATGATAATATAATCATAACATGACCAAAAGGATATGAGAACATGAGACAATAATTTTAAATCATTATCCTATAAATAAAATATTTTAATCTTGAGTGATGATATAAATATTGACATTTCATAAGATATGAGTCATAAATTAAGTAAAGAACGTGATCCCTGAGAATATAACATAGGCATAAAATGTTAAATTGCGACATACACATAAGCATATAAAATACATGGGCAGATGCACCTCATAGTTAGGACACACCTCCATACCTACTGGAAGACCTTTCCTCATATTAGAATGGTTTCACTCCCCAAACCATTATAGTATTCATAGTTCACTCTCAAGACTATCATAGCGGACAAATTCCCTTACTAAGTCGAGTTCACTCTTCATTTCAGTATTGTCTACCTAAAGAAAATCATACCCTATGCATAATGAAAATCATAAATAATGAAAATAACAATGAAAATAAATTCATACATATTTATTGGAGGTATATATAAGTCTCACCCATCACATAATGAAAATAATACATATGTTTTACACAAGAACATAAATCATTCATCATATCAGAACCAATAAAAAGAAATTGATTTCATTAAAAAATCATCATAATATAACTCATAGAAAATAAATGGGATTCATAAATATCATGCCATAATAAATATAAAAATTTAAAATAAATGATTAGGATGTTATAATTTGATAATATCCCCATTAAATCATAAGTAACGTCAAATAATGTTATCTTATATGGAAAATTATTTTGAAAAATCACTTGAAATAATTCTTGAGGAAAATATCCTTTCCATTTTGAAATCATTTTTTAAAGGTCATGGAATTATAAAGGAAAACATTTTATTTGAAAATAAACTTGTAATATTATAAATTATGATTAGAATTATTAAGGATCCATGATGGTAGGAAAATTATCTCATTCCATATAAGTTAAAAAAAACATTCCTTCCGTATTTTTGTTGGAAAAGTCACAAAGAACCTCATTTAGAAAACGATAAAAATATCATTTTCAAATCATTTTGTAAAAAAGTAAAACATGGGTAAAAATGATTTTAAGAATAATGAAAACATTTTTTTAATATTTTTATAAAATATAGAAATAGAATATAAATATTTCCCAATGGATACTTATACATAAACAATCTTGAATAATTATGGGATTGAAAGATAAAACTCATACCACCTTGGTAACTTTGAGTCATAATACCCTTGAAATAATAATATTAAGTGAAACTTAGAATAACATAAAAATAAGTATATTCATGATATAACAAGTAAAATTTTAATTAAATACACCTCATAGAATAATATAGGTGCATAATGTATCATATGTCTCAAAGAAGGAAAATTGAGACAAAAATACCTTACCACTTTTGTGATTTTTGAACTATAAACCCCATGAAAGAGAGATACTAAAATGGATATTTAAATCCAAATAATTTTTAGTATAGTAATCATAAAATACCCAGATGACAAAAATATGTGGTGAATATGGCATATATCTCACAGAAATAAAAGTGAGATGAGAATACCCTAACCTCAAGTCTCACCTTTCTTCATTCACATTCAAACCTACTGTATAATAAATATGTATTTATTATAAATATATTATATAACCATATTTATATCTATCATACCATTTATTATTTATTTATAACACCTTATCACACATTTATTAATAATTTGTTATCAAAATCACTATTCTAGGTGATAGCTATTTCGTTTTCCAAGCATGTTTCAGTTTGGAAGTCTCAATACTTATACTTTGATAATGATACCATAATTTACAGAATATTAATCATGTTATTAACATAATATATATTAATTATATACACATTTATAATCATTCATAAAAATTTGTGATAGAAAAATGAATTATACCATTCTAGGAAATGGTAAGTTGTACGTATGCATGAACGCGGTATTCACTTTTTGAAGGATGAAACGAAAGAAAGGTAAAAAATAATTCAATTTTAAAAAAAAAATTATTAAATAATTTATATAATATATATTCATAATATACATCCTTATTACTATCCAAGTAAAATAGAAATTAAAAATGAATCACATCGCTTCGTGGAGGTGGTAGCTCACATATACTCATGAGTGATGTTATCATTTTTCAATAGTTTAGAAGGTAAGAAGGTTGATATTATATTTTAATTCCAAAATAATAATTATGTAATAAATATCATATATAAACTTTAAACCCATCATTATACTCATCTATAAAATATGGTAATGAAAAATGAATTGTATCACTACATGGAGACGATAAGTTGTATGTAAGCACGTGTGATACTTATGGTTCTTATTTAATGGGAAAAGGGTGTATAATAGTTTTTTCATAATCATAATAACATTTAAGAATATTAAGGATACTTAATTTATTATTTTATAATAAATATAATTTATTTATATTAGGTAAATAATAGTATAAAAAGAAAATGATCGGTTATAGCGATTACCTCTTCTTCGAAACGACTCCTTTAGATATCCTCTAAATGGATTTATGGTTGGTGTTTTGAGAAGACCAGAACTTCCATAATGTAGATAAAAAAGTTTATAAGATAATTTTTCAGGTTATGTAAAATCTATAAGACTCCAAGTGGTGTGAATAATTGAGGGAGGAGGGGCCTTTTATAATTGAAGTAATGGGCACTTTTGGAATTTCTCAAAAGATTAAACTATAATAAGACTATTCTAGAGAAAAATGATTCCAAATGGCATATAAATTCATAGGGGATAAAAATTTTAAGTAAATATTATTCCCTTTTTAATTATTTAATATTTTTATGATTTATAAATAATTTAATAAAATATTATATTCATCAAATATCATTGTTGTCAATTTTGACACTATTTATTACTTTAACATTAAAAAATATCAATACAACAATATAACTTCAAAAAAAATATTTTAATACATCCATAATATGTAATATTAATTTATAAAAAATTTATATCACCTTAATTATCTAAAATTGTATTACTTTTAATATTTTTAATGTCATTTATTTGATTTTCTCATTAAATGAATAATTACCGCATCAGTGCTGTGTATGCATTTAAAGTAATTATTTTTTCACTAAAAATTAAAAATAAATTAAAATGATATAAATAATTTTTTTATTTATAAATACTATTTATAGTTAAACAAATCTTATGGATAACTTTGTATTTAAAATATTACACTTATTAAAAATAAGAGTGTGACATGTTTTACTTTTCTTTAAATAAAATGTTATAAAGGTCATAATTACATCCATGTGGCCCAAAAAGGTATTAAATTAAAAACTTGGATCATTATGGTCGATAAATACTCATCCATTAATATTTAGGAAAGTTTTTAGGTCAATTAATGGTTCTTATAATTTTTTTATATTTTTTAAAATCATTTTATTGGTTTTCTCTTCTACTTTCACAGACATTGTATCAGTGTTACGTAAGAATTTAAGGTAATTATTTCATATATAAAAATTAAAAATAAATTTATATAATTAAAATAAATTAATTAGTCTCAATATAATCCTTTATATTCATTAATTATGTATATTATCTCATATGCACATCAAGATAACTTATTTAATTTTTTATTTCGACTTTTCTAGCCTTATGCAAGCATTGCAGAATCATTTGGGTAACAGTCTTATTATATAACTCCAAATTTAAAAATTATCAATCCAAATCATCATTTATAGATGATATTTAATAAAATGGTTGTGAAAATACTTTCTACCTCCCAATTATTAGCTATAATACACTGAATTTGACTTTTCCAGTATTGTGCAAGCATTATGTCAGCACAGAAAATGATTTTCATCTTTATCATAAAATAAATTATATTTTTCATATTTTGAATTATTTTTGTATGATATTTATATTATAATATCATACATGATTCATTACATAAGTTTGATAAATTTTTATATCATAATTATGTTTTGACTATATCATAAAATATATCGTATTTTATAAAAAACTATATTTTTTACTATTCACCAAAAATTTAGCTTTTTTAGAAAATTCTAAAAATTTCATCATAGACTAATTTTAATATGATTAATTCAAAAATTAAGTTCATTTTTCAAATAAATTTTCAAAAAAAATAATTTAATTATAATATTCACCCATAAAAAAACAAGAAAACCCATTTATTGAAGAAAACATATTTCTGAAGATTAAAATGACTTTAATAAAAAAAGTAGTTTTATTAGTTTATAATAATTTAAAAATATATTTATATTCAGTAGGATCTATGTATTTATTTCATAAATTATTTATTTCTATTCATCCCCACCAATTTAACTGCTAGATTATTACAGTCGCATTTTAATAATAGTATTTTATTATTCATTTAACCTCAGTGTTTCATATCTTGTACACTATAAAATATAGTGTTTCGTTAAAAAAATTTGGTATAATACAGTATATTATGTTTTCAGATGTTATGTATGTTTGTATCTAATCTTCTAAGACTACTAAGTTGTTGGATCATGTAGGAAGTTTTTTGTTTTGTATCAATAACGTAATATAATTACCGACTCTTGGTTTTTAGAATCTAGGATGATACAAGGCATGCATACTCCTCTGGGTTAAGTACTCCATCCCCTGATTCTTATCCTTCGTTGAAGTGTGATTCCCCCTCTATATTTCCAAAGAGTTTATGTGAGTTTCTTGATTGGTATTTTGGATTTTCTTGGGGCTACTTGTGATTTCTCCTATGTTTGAGTTGTTAGAAACCATAATTTCTCATATGAACCAAGTTATATCCTTTAAATAATATTTGGTCTCATTTGTGATGGGTTAATTCTATATTTGTGCTCCTATGGTTGTGATCTAACTAGTTTATATTATATTCCTTTGTGGTTTTAAGGGACTCCTACTGGGTATGAATATACTCACCTATACTTGGGAATCTTTATACATACATGTTGTGTATTATATAGAAAATACAAATTTCAATGGAAATATTAGTGGAAATGACATCGGTGGAGATTAGAAGTACCTATAGTTGGCAGTAGCAGGAGGTTTTTGTCTCGGGGGCTTGTTCATTGCAGTGGCCTCTTCACTCCTATTTTTTTAGTGTTTCCTTCTAGTTTGTTTTTCAATTTTAATTTATGATTTTATAATTTATATATCTTCAAGGATATTAGATATTGTTTCATTAACTATGGGGATTCTAGAAAATATTATAGGTTTTATGGGTATACACAGCAGTTTAAACCATCTTTAACTGATTTTTAGTGGTTTCTTAAACTATCTCATTTAATGTCATCAGAAATCTAAACATGTTGGTTTATTTTTATTATCAACTGTTCATAAAAACCATTTTGGTACTATTATTTGGTGGTGTTTTAAACTGAAACTAAAGAAAATTTATTTTTAAATGGTTAAAATCACCATTAATAAATGTAAAATATATTATATTTGGTGGCTATTATAACCACCATGAATTGTTTTCATGGAATTTTCACATATACAATATCAATCAGTGGATATTTTTCAGTACATAGTAGTGTTTTAAACTATTGTGTATACTAAATGTGTTGATTTTCCCAAATTAACGGCATTTTAACCCACCTCTAACCATAAAAATTGAAAAAATGAAAAAATATGCTCCTAAAATTCAATCTCATATACCAAAGAATTCAAATATAAAAATTACTAAAACTATATAAAAAAATTAATATAATTATAATTATAAAAAAAACACAAACTAGATTACAACATTTCATAAATATACATAATGTAACATCAGTCATATGGGCATGGAAGCAACCCACCATTACAAAAAAAATAATATAATTAGGGGATTCATGTGAATAAACACATTTAATGTGTCAGGGACCATTAGGCATTGCATCTGCATTATTGTGGATGCCTCAAGATGATAGATGATCCTCAATATCCAAATAACTTCTAGCCTTGAGAACATTTAATTAAAAATTTAAAAACATAAATGAGATTGTATTAAACAATAATATATATAATATATATAAATAAGAACCATTTGTACCTTTTAATACTATTGTATCATGTATTTAATCACCTTGGGAATACTCCCCATCATGTATCGAAATAAAGTAGTCAAAGCATCCCCTACTATAGTAAATTTCTCATCCCAAGCTCTCATTCATGAATCTTAAACCTATATTTTTGTCTCTAATATCATAAATTTTTTCGATGATGATAGATCATGAACACTACTGGGACCTATAATAGGAGAAATAATTACAATTAATGATTTCAGATACCTCTCAAAGACTCGTGATGGGGATGGTTTATAACCCATCATCTAAAAATGACCAGGACACTCATTTCCCAAAACATGAGCAATAACATCACTTTGGAAAATCAATGATGACTATGAGGTATTTTCATCTTATACCTCCTTAATTTTAGACTAAAAATTAAAGAATATAAAAATAATAAAGTGATTTATTAAAACTAGGTAATAATTAAATTATTTTACCACTTATGATTTGAGTAGGTTCATTTGTATAACTCTTTTCTAGTTTTTTATACACATTGAACCACAACTCGGTTTTCCAAAACTAATGACCAATCTTCAAAGCCTATGTCATTATAGTAGATTATTCACAATTATAAAATAATAATAACTTAAAATTAAACATGTGTGTGTGTGTGTGTGTTATAAAAATTAAAATATTAGTCGTTAGATCTTATCCTTGCGAAAATATTTGACCCTGTTTTGCATGGGGTTATCTACTTTTATCTACTCACTATGTTATTCTGAGAAATTTCCTTAAAAAATGAAGATATATTACTATGAAATGTTATATTATTAAGAAATAAAAAAGTTATATGATTAAGAAATTCATATTATGATAATGTCACATTATAAAATACATTATATGAATCATGAGACAACATATCCACAAAGACTTCAACTGATCTTTAGGTATCCCTTATGGTACCTTATCATACATCTATCAAAGTATTAATGAGTTTTCATTAAACTCACACCATAATTTTTACTTTAAATCTTTCAAGTTTTTTCTTAATCTTTTCAAAGTCCACTGAATCATTATGGTGTTATCAATATTAAAATGGTTAACCACCTAAAAATAATAAATATAAAAATTATTCAAATAATAATATTTATAGTAATTTAAAATTAATATATAGTTTATTAATATTTATTTTTTACCTATATTTTATTATCAAATATCACATTATTTTAGTTGATTAGAGCATACCTTCAATCATGATATGTGATGGGGAGGTTCATCAACTCAGATACTAAATGAACCAAAAACTGCTTGGACATGCCTTCTACATCATTCATAAGAACAATAAAACTATCAAACTATACAAAAACCTTTAAATTATTCAACTTCCAAACATTCTTAATTTCCATGTTTTTTTATTTTCATTAATTATTTGTATCAATTAAATGAACATAATAAATAGTTAGTATAATTATGAAATAAATAATGTGTTCACAATGACATACCAAAAATAGTCGTCCACTAATACCCTCATTATGGTATGGGTGACACAATATGTGTAGTCGAATCATGATCATTTACAAGATAACTCAATTCCCCAACACTCACATCCACTGGAATCCCAGTATCAATGGGAATCATACCTATAGCAACAGGAAGAATACTTAATGGAGTAGGGATCATCACTGGTGGAATCTAAGGGTCATATGACTATATAACCCTACCATAGTCTATAAATAATTTATTACTTAAAATTATTCCTAAAATATATACACCAGTAAAAGCATTTACAACATCTAAAATGATACAAGATGAAAATAAAATAAAATTTGATAACATAAAAATTTCTATATATATGCGAGTATTTAAATAGTAAATTTGATGCTCAAGTATACTGATTTATTTAATCAAAATTTCAATATTATTATATATAATTAATTATCTAGTAATTTTTTATTTTACCCTCATACCATTAATTTATACTCATTGGAGGCATAAATTAAATTAAATTAACCCCATACCATTTACAATCAATGTTGGATTCATGATTTTTACAAGCATAACAATTGTGCACATTAAACTTGAATATAAATATTTGTGAAATTTAATTGAAAATAATTTCTATGATATAAACTCTATTAAATAATGAATCACACTTTTGTAATAGTAAAAAAATGTGATTTAATAAGTTAAATGGGGGTTGAATGTATAATGGTTTCATTCATAATTGATTTCCATCATCCACCATTAACATGATGTCCTCATCTTTTCCATCTCTTTAAAGACTAGTAGTTTCAATGTCATCATGGGAAAATAGATCAATCATTTATTGTTGAAAGGGTTCACTATCATCAAACCATTCTTCAACATCATCGATCATATCATTCAAGTCTCTCTGTTTTACATTTACTATGACACATCACCCTTCATCAACTCCATCATCAACATAATATTCCATTTTATCTTATAAAGTCAATATATATAGATCATGTTATTCATGATCTCCAATATCAATCAAACATTTTTTGTTTACATATGTAAACTATAATGAATATTTATTATACCCCTATGAATATCTCCCCACTTGCATTTGGATAACATAACTAGAAAAGTATATGTGATAATTTAATTCAATAATTTCAATAAACTTTTCATAATATCCCATATCTATTAGTTTTTTGAATATTACATTGTCTTTTGTTTCCAAACCTTCATCATGATAATTTTTATGAAACTTGAAACCATTAATGTTGTAGGCATATAATCTTTTAGACTACTTCATGGGTCCTTAAACTGAATATTTCAAATAATTGAAAATTTAATTTTCAATTATCAACATTATTTATCTATACAAATGGATAAAAAAATATTAGTATTTATAATAAGATAATTTTCAACGTATTATAAATATGAAACTAATTATTATCTTACACAATGTTAAAACCAATCAATAATATCTTTTTTCACAAATATTTTTATTTCTTTCTCATTTCATGTTTGACTTTGAAGTCATCTCTTTATTTTTGATTTAATTTATTTAATGAAATATTATTTGATATCACTATTTATTAACACAAATATTTATTCTTGTATGAACCCCATATTATTTACTGAAAATGGGGATATATTTCTAACCATATGAACTAACATTGAAAATATTATTGATTTACTAAAGGACTAAATATGATTTGAGTAGTCATAATATATAAAAATTGATTGAATCTTGTCTAAATACCATCTAAAAACCTCTAACAGAATGTGAGATGCTCTTCATCCAAGTAACCTTCAGTAATATATCCTTCTAATTGTGATTTTTTATACACATAAGACATCAAATGAACAAGGTGCATAAACTTAATAAACCACATATACTATGTTTTGGAAAAACATAACTCAATAGTGTGTAAAATTTAAAAACACAATACCTCTCTATTGGATATATCCATAGATAGTGTATAGGTCCTCCAACTTTAGCTTCCTTGGGAAAATGCACCGTTATATGAATTATCACAGTGAAAAATGATGGGGGGAAATATCATATCAAGGCAAAAAAGTGTACTTAAAATTATTTCCTATAATTTTTCAATCTCTTTTGGGTCTAAATTATTCTCACATAATTTTCTGAAGAACATGAAAACTCAATTATTTCTATTATTAATTTATCAGGTAACATTTTATGCAATATGAATGGTAGTAGTTGATACATCAAAATATCTGAATCATGAATTTTTATTCCATATAACTTATAATGTTTTAAGTCAATAAATCATAAAGTGTTACTAGAATATCCATCTATTATTATTAAATTTTTAATTCTTTAAAGTAATATATATTTTTCATGGTTTTTAAATACAAAAAATGTTGTAGGATACTTATTATTGTCATTTAACCATAAATCATGCTTTACATTCATTTATTTTAATTATTTAACAAATTAATATAATACTTTATTTTTCAATACTTCATGAGTATTATAAAAATTAACTTTTTAACACACATTCTTCTCAATGTGCATAATGTCAAGTTTATGATGTAAAATCTGCAATTCCTAATAAGGAAGTTTGGAAAATATACTTTTTTCTTATGATTATATGTTTCTATTCTACTTTTTGTTTCATAAACTCTTTTCCCACATCAGTTAACTAATATTACTTCCCAAATTCTATAAATCTAATTGATAATTATGTTAAAATATCTAAACTATATGATAATTTTTGAGTGGGACTCAAATTATTTTTTCCATCAAATTGTGACTTATTAAATCTAAATCTATGAGACACTTATCAGAATTGAATATAAAACATAAAACACCATTTTCTACTATAATTAATCCTTTTAGAGTCTAAATTTAAGTTATAAATAGGATATTATAGGCTACTTTGAGTATTCCAATCATAAAAATTCTCAAGTCCTCAAAATTCACTAATGGTCCACATGAGAGAAAAATAAATTTTAAATTTTTTTTAGTTGATGAATCATATTTATACATAGAATTATCCTATAAATATTTCAATTCTAATATAATAGGATGTAAATATACATCAATATCATTTCCAATCATTTTTTTCCTCTAATAATCATTAAACTAATAAAAGAAGTTTGTTGCATACACATCCATGGAGGCCGATTGTAAGGGATTAAAATAACTAGTCATATTTTATAATTAGTACTTAAATTATCAAATGGATTTAATCCATCAGTATAAAATACCAAACACACATTCCTAGGGTCTATAAAGAAATTAATATGTGAATAAATAAAATATTTCCATTTTTTTAATCTCTTAGATGATGTATAAACCCATTGTTTCCCATATCATGTCATGCCATATTCTCTACCACTTTATATGATTTTAATAATATTTACAATAGAGGTTTCAAAGGAAAGTAACATAAAACCTTAATGGGGGTTTTATTTCTCTAATTTTTCATAGTATCATGTTCATTTATCCTTGCATCATTATTCATTTATTTCTATCTACAATTATGAAATCTTTAACAATGCTCTTTGTCTAAATTTCTACCAAATATAACATATAGTCATTGTGACATGCATGTATCATATTATAATTGATACCCAACATTTTAATAACTTTATTCATCTCATAAAATGATCTAGGGATCATAGATTTAGAAAAATCATCATGTAACAACTCTAATTTCACAGACAGTTCTTTATTTTTAATTCTATATAAACACTTAATATAGTAAAATTTTAGTAGAAATTAAAATTTTGAATATTTTTCACACCCCTCATACAAATATTAATTTACATATTCAATAATTTCATAAAACTCATTTGATTTATCAGTTAGGTCATTCCCTTTATTAATCTCGAAAAAATCAACATTTTTTTATTCCTAAAGCATCAATAATCTAGTTTTGAACTTCGTTATCTACTACTAGGATAGTATCTTGATGGTTTTGATGTTGGAAAAATCTCAAAAATTCATTAATTTTTTATTCTCCAGGCCAAATCCATTGCACATATTCAATTGGAGATTATTTCAATATCAAGTGTTCATAAACTTCATGTCTTTACAACCATCATTTGGAATTACAAGTAGCACATGGACATTTAATTATTTCATCAACAAATTCATTTTCAATTGAAAATTCTAAAAATGTCTATAACCCCTTAATATGTTGAGGTGTATTTTTAGGTAAAGTAATCCATATTTTATCTATTTTTGTACTATTGAAAAATAATACTAAAAAAATATTAAAAATATTAGTGAAATGAAATTATGTTTAAAATATAAAATATGATTAATATATAACCATTATGAAACTAATAATAAAAATATAAAATCATAATATATTTTAAAATATAATAAAATTTTATATTTAACATCCATAGGAAGTTTAGGATATATCAAATAATTCAAAATACCCAATACAAATCCAAAAATGAGATAATAATGTTTTCTGTTTTTTTTATAATACTCTCTCATACATGAAATAAAATAATAAATTTTGACCCAAAATAATAAAAAAAAATTAACAATAATAATAATCAACCAGGTATTCGACACTACTCAACATGATTACATAAGATTTATATATTGGTAACTGAGTTTTAATATAATTAGGATAATAAATTAACAACTCATTTAGTATTTAGAAAAAATTAAAGTAGTTGACTTAGGATTAACTAAACCCAAACTGAATTGAAATAATTATTTTTAATTCATTAGATATGTAGTTCCAAATAATAATAAAATTATAAAATTAATTTATTTAATTTGAGTTTTCTTCAAATTATATTTATGAGTGAATTTTAAAATTTTAAATTTATAATTGGATATTTAATAATATTGGATGGTTAAGTGGGTATTTCAAAGATTTAATAGTGTATAATTATGATAATATAGAGACCCTATCCTTTTACACATATCATTACATGGTTTTAAGCATAATAAAACATCATATTACAAGTTAAGGATCGTAAAGTCTAGTGTCTTGGAAGACTGGGTACATAAAATTGAAAACATGGGACTAAATAAAACATTTATTTTTTTAATATTCATAAAGAGATCCTAACTTCCATTTTTATCATACATATACATAGTATAACCTAGGGCTAACATGAACAAAGGGATGAGATAAAAATCCCAGTAAGAGAATAAATATAAGAATAAAGCTTTAGCACATGGGTTAGAAGGCATGACATAATGATATAAAAAGGCATGGAGCATATGGAATCATGACATATAAACATGGGATAATATAAACATGGATTAATATTAATGTGTAAGAAACATAAAACATTACTTTATCATGATTTAAGTCTCATTGCACATAGAGGATAACAAGTCAAGGTTAACCACCAAGATTGTTTCACATGGTAGCACGAGTCATGGTTAACCACTAAGACCATTGCACATAATGTCTCATGAGACTAAACTTTACCCAATTAATTGGATCACTATCTTGGAACACCCATACTAACATGTTTGTAAATATTTTTTGCACTTAATTAATCATACATAATCAATCATACATAAACATAAGGGTACCCATGGAAAGAAATGGGTATCATAATCGTGTCATAAAGAATAATAAATGGGTGTATCATAAAAGTGTACATGAAGGAAAGGAATTAGATAATTAATGTAAATTAATAAGTTATAATAGGCATATATCATGATAATTTATGTCAATTTTAAGTGATAACATTCAAAAGGTTCATTTAAGAAACTTTAGAATTAAAACATTTTAGTGTGGTTTAAGGAAAATATCAAAGATCGCTTAAAATAGAAAAGGGCGTAATATTTTATATAAATCCATAAGTAAACCAAGAAGGTTTTAATAATAAAAATATTGGTTTTATAAAAATAATTTTTTCTTAAAATAGATTATAGAGTGCACTTGAAATTGGGTAAGAATTCGAGAAGTTCCCCTAAACGGGTTTGCTTATCGAGAAGTAGTGAGGAGGGAACCAATTAAAAACATGTATATCCCTGAAATAGAATGATGAATGGAAATTGATACATGAGTTTGGAGAATTTACACAGAATTTAGAATATTTACATAAAAAATAATAGATAACTTCATTTGGTTAAATATAAAGATAGAGCAACTCGAAGGAATAATGAAGGTTCGGGTAGACTCCCTTACCTTAAGTCTGATGGTGTCCTTCACTTGATCATAATGTATTGGATAACCAAATTAAATTTATTAATTAATATTTAAATAACATCTTATTCATTTAATTTATTTATCATAACCTTATTAAGTTCATTCGTGACCTTTTTGATGGGTTAATATGTTTAATTTCATTGTTTGGAAGCGTTTGTTTCCTTGGTTTTCATGTTTAGTTTACTTATATACATGTAAGAATAAACATGTAAGATGAGAATGGTTTTAAAGAATTGAATTTGTGTGTTATTAGTGAACATACATAAGATTACATGATTATAAAATTCATTTGGTTATTTGGAGTGAAGATGAATCATTATAAAAAACTTCAATGATAACTATTTTGGTTAATTGGCGGTTTTTTATCACATCGAACACATTTTTCTTTATAAATTAATATCATGTGTACAAAAGATTATAGATCCTTAAATTATAAATAATTATAGTCTTTTTAAACCATAAAAATGGTTTCATGACTAGAATTGAATATGGTAATTGAAATTGAAAACTCATTGTCCTTGAATGTGATAAATTACACATCTCAGATGGTGTTTTCATTTATAGTATAAAAAGAGGGTAAGGGAGATATGATGATGAATTATTACATTATGATAACAAAATTCTAGTGCATTTAAGTTTTTTGAGTTATCATAACATTTGGATGAAAGTAGGTGAGGAAAGAAAAAGAAAGAAAATAACTTGAAAGAAAATAAAAGAAATGAAAAGAGGAATTTACCTCATGAATATATCTTCCTTGAGAACTTCTTTAGGGGAGAGGATTTAGAATTTTAAAGAAACTAAGGGATTAAGGACGTGTAATAGGGGATTATAGAGAGATTTTAATAGAATTTGGACTAGGTACAAGGCTTGAGAGGTGTGAGGAGAGGAGGTAAAGAGGGGTGGTATTTATTGTGGAGGAGAGGAGGAGTTTCCCATTAGTTTAATATTTTTGCTCAAGACTATGAATAGTCTTGATTCTTATAACCAAAAAATGTAAAGAGATCATATGATTTCAGACCAATGGCTATTTACATGATCCATGACTCAAGCATGATGTAGAAATTCATTTATTTAGCATTTATCATAAATTATCATATTTTACTATTCACAAAAAAATAGAAGTATTTTAAAAAAATCCAAAAAATTCACCCCAGCCATTTTTTGACGTTTATAATTCAAAAATGAAATTCATTTTATGAAAATAATTTTCTAAATATTTGAAATTTAATCTTTAATTAAAATCATAATTTACTTGAAAAATACAAATTTTAAAATTAAAACTACTTTTCTAACACTTAGAAAAATTAATTAAGGTCCCTTAAAATTATATCAAAATACTTATTTATGAATAAATTTTATGAAAATAAATTTTCTTTTAAATTATTAAATTAATAATAAAATTGTAATTAAATATACATAACTTACAAAAATACCAACACTTAATTAATAATTTTTAAAATATTTACTTACTTATACTATGATATAATTATATCATATTATAACTTATAAGATGGATAAATTTTATTTACACTTTTATTAGTGAGGTTACTATTTAATTGACCAGTTTACTATTTATAAGGGTAATACTAATATTCCAAAGGTTAAGTTACTATTTCATCGGTATATTTTCCTTAACTTCTAGAGATACCTTTTGTTTCACTCATTCTTATTTTATAAGGTTTGTGTTTTTTCTACATGTAATCTTATATGATTATACTATAAGAAATAATACGGTAATTTCATTGATAAAACACTGGTTCATTACATTCTTCCCCCCTTATGAAATTTCACCCTCAAAATTTTGTTTTACATTCTAAGTTGTGAACAGGTGTGGGTACTTTTCCTTTATTTCCTCCTCCAATTCCCATGTTGTCTCTTTGTACTTATGGTTCTACCATATTACTTTGACCAAGTGAGTAGTCTTGTTGCGTATAACTTTATCTCTATGATCCAATATCTTCACTGGATGCTCCTCGTAAGAAATATCATTCTCCAATTGTACCACCTCTTAAGAGGGTACATGTGAAGCGTCTAGTATATAATTCCTTAAGAGGGATACGTGGAATACATCGTGTACTTTAGACATGGTAGGTGTAAGTGATAGTCGATAGGTCACAGATCCAACGTGATCAAGAATCTCAAAGGTGTCTATGTACCTGGTAATTATTTTTCCTTTCTTCCCAAACCTCATGACCTTCTTCCATGGAGATATGTAGAGAAATACCATGACTCTAACTTTAAACTCAAGGTCTCATAGAAGATTGTATGCATAGCTATTTTGTCAACTTTAGGCTACCTTGATGTGTTGTTGAATGGATTTTACCTTCTCCACCATTTCTTTTACCATTTTAGGTCCTAGTTTCTTATGCTCGCCGACTTCATCCCGAGATGTTAGTGTTCTGTATCTTTTCCTATAAAGGTCATCATATGGTTTCATTCGGATGCTCGAGTGGAAACTGTTATAGTAAGAGAATTTGAACAATGGAAGATGTTGGTCCCACCCTCTTTTTAAGTCCATTGAGCATGCTCTCAACATATCTTCCAATGTCTTAATAGTTTTCTCAAATTGGCCATCAGTTTGAGGATGATAGGTTATGCTGAAGTTCAACACAGTGCTTAAAGCATACTAGAGACTTTTCTATAACTTAGAGGGGAATCTTGGATCTCTATCAGATACAATATATAGCGGTACTCCATGAAATCTTACCACCTATTTTATATATATCTTTTCAATATGATCCAATGATAAATCTTCTTGAATTATAATAAAGTGAGTTGTATTTGTAACACGATCCACAATGATCCATATAGCATTATTTCCTTTGGATTTTCTAGGAAGTCTAGTGACAAAGTCCATGATAATGTTCTCCCACTAATATGTTGGAATGGGTAGTGGTTTCATCATCCCCTTATAAGTTTTCCTTTTATCCATCACTTTCTGACATACCAGGCACTTTGATGTATACTCAGTAATCTCCTTCTTCATATTGTCCCACCAAAAGTTCTCTTGTAGATCTCGATATATCTTTGTGCTCCCTTTGTTAATAGAGACGGTTGATCTATGTGCATCATTTAGAATATCCTTCTTTATCCCTATATCAGATGGTACACATAATCGTGACCCAAATCTTAACACTCCTCGTCAATATTAAACTCATAGGATTTCCCATTTCTAATAGCTTCCACCCTTTTCAGAATTTCCACATCTTTTCTTTGAGCATCCTTTATTTTATCCATGAGGTATGGTTAAGAAACCATTTGTGAAAGGATTTATGATGTTCCTACATTAATGATTCCCGTGTCCATCTTATGAAAAACTAAGAAGATTGGATCCTTTTCAATTCTCATCATTGATAAAGATGCATGATCTTTTCTACTTAGAGCATCAGTCACCTTATTTGCCTTATCAAGATGGTAGTGGATTGAGAAGTCATAATCCTTGAGGAGATCTAACCATCTTCACTATCATATATTACAATATTTCTATGTGAATATATATTTAAGACTCTTGTAATTGGTATATATCTCACACTTCTCCCCATATAGATAATGCTACCATATTTTCAATGCAAAGATCACAATTTCCAACTCTAAATCATGTGTAGGATAGTTTTATTCATATATTTTCATCTGTCATGAGGTGTATTCTATCACTTTATCATTTTACATCAGTACATATCCTAATCCCTTCTTTGAAGAATCACTGTACATGTCACGACCCCCTCCCACCAAAGATGCCCCTCCTGAGCTAGCAATGGTGAAAGGGAGATAATGACCCCCGAGTCCCGCCTCCAGTAGGCCTCGGAGTGGCAAATAGCACAAAGGGTATGAGTTTTTACAAATATGGGAGGCATTACCCTTTTTATTATTTAAGATCGGGAAATAGGATGAGTCAAACACCAAAATAAAAAAAACAAGTAAATGGAAAATAAACCCAAACCAATCCCACATGCATGTTTAAACAATTCTGAAACAAAGTACAAGAAAACTCAAAGAGTGCAATACCAAAAGAAACAAGAGCACAGCAACTACAACAACTCCAACTGTCCCGACTAGTAGGGTCCCGCACGGCCCTGGTAGTCCTCCTGGAAACTTGAAAGTAAACGTAGGGTGAGCATACAAGTATACTCAGTAGGGAAACCTAAAGCTCTTGTGCACAGGTGGGGATACATCCTAATATCCCGTGAAGACAACAGAAGAAACCAAAACCAAGCAAGGAATTTTATCCACCCAACCTCACCAGCCACGCTCACCAAAAACACAAAGCAATAGGTAGTAGTATATAAGAACAAGAGTATTGGGTACCCCGCACCATTTCCCCTAGTTAGCTGCTCTTCCTAACGGCAAACGTCCTGACGCCACCACACTCTTCCTACCCTCACACACCTGGGCCTCACAAACCACATACCCCGCCCGCACACACCTGGGCCTCACAAACCACATATCTCACCCGCACACACCTGGGCCTCACAAACCACATAACCCACCCGCACACACTTGGGCCTGACAAACCACATATCCCACCCGCACACACCTGGGTCTCACAAACCAAAATCACATCCCCACCCGAACACACCTGGTCCTCGTTCCGAAGATTCTTGGGAACATTAAACCTGCCCGAAGAGTCTTGGGATAAAATCACACCAATAAAAACCTACCTAAAGAGTCTTAGGTGTAAGTTTGCCTCAAGCCATCACAGCCTATGGAAGAAGAAGCAGGAAGGAGCTAGTAACTAAGGGGAATACACCCTCTCCCATGAAATGGGAGTGTTCGACACTAGGTGCTCAACATGGGTGGGGTGCGACAAAACACAAAGATACATATATATATATATATACCAAACACACAGCCCAACCTATGGATTCTAAACAGAGAAACTGAGCACATGCCTCGGCACTGATATTACGAAGCATGCATACAACAAACAAATCCAACCCCATTTAGGTTTTCATGTTTCAACAGTATTATTTTATTAGTTTTTTAACTACTGGGAAAATAACCACAACCAACCATATCAATCGTTCATAAAACATATCCTTGACAACCATAATCAAGTTAAAAAGAACAAAAGAAACACAAGACCAACCTTTTTAACATCAATAAAACCCCATTGATGGTTCCTACATTTAATTCATTATCATTCCCCACAGTTCATTCATCAACTTTCCACTTTCTTTTAAAAACACAACCCATTACTGCGGCCCTGCTGCCACTATAACCACATCTCCACAACCGTATCACAAAACAAGGCTCGTGCCACATCATTTCCCCTTTAATATCATTTACTGTAGCCCTTCTGCCCATCCTATTCATAACAACCCAGGATTCACCCCCTCCCTTTTTCATACACCACGTAACCAAACCAACACCCACATGTTCATTATTCCATTTTGTTCAACCGGGGTGATCACACAAGGTTTCCAGATTTTCATTTAATCAGCCAAATTTACGTGATTAACCAATTTCCACATTCCACAAAGGTTCCATCCACAAAATGGTCTAGAAAGATAGGGAAACATTTAATTGTGCAATCAAAGGCCCCCAACGATTGTGATTTTCAGTAGGCATAAGCCTATTCAATTCACAACATAACAAATAGAATAAACAAAGGTAATCACAACAAATTTCCCATCCCTGTTCTTTAACCGGTTATTATCTTTATTTATTGTTTCAACTGTATCTCACTAAAACAAGAGGATACCCACCCCACATGATGCACAGAAGAGAGATACAAAGGTCATATCCCTACCTCAAAGGTTTTTGACGAAACAACGATGGTCAGAGAATGCTCAAGAAACCGGGTCGATTCTCCACGAATCTTTTTTAGATATCCTATCCTAACACAACCAAGACCAAATATCTTCATATTCAACATCTGCACGCTTATATCTACCCATAACAAGTGTAGATCTAAGAAACCGAGAGAGGAGGAGGAGTATATCTAAGTAGATCTAGGAAAACAAGCAAGAACGATCACATGCCTCAAGGAACCGACTTCGATTCGCCAAGAAAATCCTCTAGATTTCCTCCAAAACGCTTGGGAGGGGTTCTTATACCTCCAAGGAAGGGTAATCTTGAGTTATGGCCGATTTTGGGCTTAAACGGGGTGCTTAAAGTCAAAAATGAGTTAGATCCATAATTTTAGGATCTAACTTTAAGTGCATGTACGGTTAGTCCACATAGTTTAACAAACCGTGTGCTAACCATGCGTTAGCTTCTACCTCGACAACCCCTCCTCGCACGGTTAGTTTGCACGGTTAGGCAAATCGTGTGCTAACCGTGCGTTAGCCACTACCCTCAAAACCAGCCTTGCACAGTTTGGCCGCACGGTTTAGGCAAAATGTGCGCCAACCGTATGAAAGCTATTACCCTTTAGCTCTCCTTAAAAGTCCACCCAAACACACCCCCAAGGAACCTTGACCTCCTGGCACACCTCCGGCACCACATTTCACAAAGGAATGGATCGGAGAGGTCCGGGACATTACATCAGATACCTCTTAAAACATTCTCGTCCCCGAGAATTCAAAAACCAACCCAGAGGAACCCAACGAGATACCTCTTAGGGATCTTGTTATAACAGGAACCCAACCAACAAACTTAATCATATGTGTTAGGAATTCCTTCTCCTATGTCGAGATATTATCCACTTTAGGCAGCACTGACTTTCCTGCACGGGTTTAATCGCATCCGTATTAATGCGTCTCAATTAAGGATTGGGTCTTCCCACTTCCATATATTAGGATTTTCCAACTTACACTGCCCCCAACACCCTACAACCAACATGCTTCCTGAACACATGGCTTGGAGAATTCCTTATCCCATGTCGAGATATTATCCACTTTAGGTGGCACTGACTCGCCAACACGGGTTTAATCGCATCCGCATTAATGCGTCTCGACTAAGGATCAGGTTTTTCCCTTTCCCCACACATCCGGACATATTACAAACTTCCAGAGAACAGGGAAACAAAACGTCTCACAACTGACAAGACAAGCATTCCATATATCAAAGGTATAGAGTATAACATCAAAACAAAGTTCTGAAGAACAAGAAAAACACAAGTCAAAAAAACTTCGAGTACTGAGCGTGCATCTGAGCCTCCTGCTCCCAAGTGCTCTCCTTGAGGCCGCCATGCCTCCACAACACATGAACCAAGGTGATGGTTCGTCCATAGAGCACCTTCTCTTTATGATCCTCGATTCTGACTGGTTGTTCCTCGAAGGTCGTGTCATCTCCCATATCTAACTCTCCCCAGTCGATAATGTGAGAGTCTTCGTGTAAGTACTGATGAAGCTGGGAGACGTGGAAGAAGTCATGAACCTTCTCCAACTGAGGTGGTAGGGCCAGCTGATATTCCACCTCGCCAACTCGCCTCAGCACCTCGAAAGGTCTGATGAACCTAGGGGAGAGCTTACTCCCCTTACCAAACCTTCGCTGCCCCCGTCGAGGGGAAACCTTCAAGAACACATGATCTCCCACCTAGAACTCCAAGGGCCTCCTCCGAAGATCAGCGTAAGACTTATGTCGGTCCTGGGCCGCTTTCATCCTCTCACACACAAGCTGAACTTTCTCTGTGGTGCTCTGTACTACCTCTGGCCCAAGAGCACCAGTCTCACCAACCTCTTCTCAGCAAATGGGAGAACGATATGGTCTTCCATACAAAGACTCAAACGGTGCCATGCCAATAGTAGAGTGGAAGCTATTGTTGTAGGAAAATTCTACTGAAGGCAAGTGTCACACCCATGATCCTCCAAAATCCAGAACGCATGCTCGCAGCATTTCCTCCAACATCTGGATAGTCTGCTCTGTCTGCCCATTGGTTTGGGGGTGGAAAGCAATGATAAGGCGTAGCTGGGTGCCAAAAGCATGTTGTAACCCCATCCAGACTCATGAGGTAAACCGAGTATCCTGATCTGAGATGATAGTATTCAGAACTCCATGCAAACGCACCACCTTGTCTACGTACCTCTGTGCTAAGGTACTCACCAGGCCCGACTCCTTAATTGTTAAGAAGTGAGCTGATTTCGTCAGTCGATCCACCACTACCCAGATAGCATCATAACCACCCTGAGCTCTGGGTAGTCTTATGACTAAGTCCATTGATATGTCATCCCACTTCCAATCGGGGACATCTAAAGGATGCAACAAACCACTAGGAACACGGTGTTCAGCCTTTACTTGCTGACACACTAGGCACCTAGCCGCAAACTCCGCCACTGCCCATTTCACCCCAGTCCACCAAAATTGTTCCCTCGGGCCTTGGTACATTTTTGAAACTCCCGGATGTACCACCAAGGATGAGTTATGGAACTCACGGAGAACTCCCTCACGCATTGCCTCCGGAACAAACAACCTTCCATGAAAAAGCATCTGATGTCGGTTGTCCTCTGACCATCCTTCTGGAGCATTTCCCTGATCGATATGATCCTGCATTACTTCCGCCTCGGAGTCTCCCCACTGAGACTCTTCCACCTGCTACAACAAGGAGGATTACACCATCATCTGAAACAAACAGCCTCTAACACCCTCTACCCTTGCATCCAAATGCAAGGCAGCCAACTCTCACATCGCCTTCCAAGCATCAGCAGATTCCTGAACCACTTCCTTACGCGACTTCCTGCTCAGGGAATCAGCCACTATTTTTCCCTTACATTCAATGTAAGAGATCTCGAAGTCATAGTCTTGGAGAAACTCAACCCATCTCCGCTACCGTAAGTTCAAGTAACACTGGGAGAAGATATAACACAAGATCTTGTGATCTGAGAAGACCACAAAGAACTCCCCAAAGAAGTAATGTCGCCACAACATCAGTGCGAACACCACTGCTGCAAGCTCTAGGTCATGGGTGGCATAGTTACACTCGTGGGGGTGCAACTGCCTATACCCATAACAGATCACACCCTTAATCTGCATCAGTACGCACCCCAAACCAAGGCCAAAAGCATCACAAAACACCTCATACAACAACCCTTCCTCTAGAAGCCTGAGTACTGGAGCACTGACCAACTTCTTCTTCAGGTAGTCGAAAGCTTTCTGGCACTGCTTGCTCCATAGGAAGACATGTTCCTTCCTTGTCAAAGCTGTCAATGGAGCAGCAACTCGAGAGAAGTCTGAAATGAACCTCCTATAATAACCTGCCAACCCTAAGAAACTACGAACATCTGTCATGCTCTTGGGTGCCACCCAAGAAACAACTACCTCCACCTTTGACAGGTCCACTGACACTCCATGTTGAGACACTACGTGCCCAAGGAAGTGTACTTCTTGCGTCAAGAACTTACACTTCTACAATTTCCCATAAAGCTGGTGGTGTTGAAGGACTTCCAAGACTTCCCTGAGATGCTCAACATGTTCCTCCTCTGATCTTGAGTAGATCAGGATGTCATCGATAAACAAAACGATGAACCAGTCCAGAAACTCTCGGAAGACAAATTTCATAAGTCCCATGAACACAGCTGGTGCATTTGTAACTCCAAACAGCATCACTACAAACTCTAAGTGCCCATACCGGCACCTGAAAGCCGTCTTCGAGACGTCACTGTCCTTTACCCTCAGCTGGTGATATCCATATCGTAGATCAATCTTAGAAAACCAACCTGCTCCCCTCAGCTGGTCGAAGAGATCATCTATCCTTGGAAGGGGGTAACGGTTCTTGACCGTTACCTGATTCAACCTTCGGTAGTCTATGCATAGCCTGAGACCACCATATGCCTTATTCATGAACAAAACTGGAGCACCCCATGGTGACACGCCGGGTTGAAGAAAACCATTCTCCATCAGATCATCAATCTGAATCCACAACTCCCGCAAATCCGAAGGTGTCCTCCAATAAGGGGCCATCGAAATCGGATGAGCATCAGGATGTAAGTCTATCTCAAACTCAACATCACGTCGGGGGGTAGAGTCACAACCTCCTCGAGAAAAACATCGAGGAACTCACCAACAACCTCTGGGACATCTATCATCTCTGTATCATCTGAAACCACTGACAACCCACCTAATAAGGAAAGGAGAGGCTTCACATGTTGGCTTCCCATATGATAGCTCCTCTCACTGACAAAAACTACACGCTGCCCATCCACATCGGAGAACACGACTCTTCTTCGGAAGCAGCCGATAATGGAACTAACAGAAAATAGCCAGTCGATGCCTAGGATGACATCATACGGCTGCATCTGTAGCAAAAGAAGATCCCCACTAGATCGATGCAGTCCCATTGTCAGACCACATCCCCGGAAAACACAAGATACGCTGTTCTGACCTCCAGCTGGTGTACTCAGCACCAGGGGTACATAAATTCTCTCTACGTCTATACCCAAAGCATGGGCTAGACCGGGTGCAAAAAAGAAGTGTGAAGCTCCCGAATCGAACAAAGAAGAAACGAGAGTGCTAAACAAATAAATCATACCTCACACCACCTATGGTTCTGCCGGAGCTGCCAACTCTACTACGTGAAACTGCCCACGCCCAGCTCCTCTACCTCTATGATGTCGACCACCTCCCCGACCACGCCCTGGTCGAGGTCCCTGAGGAGCTCCCTGAGGTCAGCCTACTCCTACAAAGTCTACCCTCGGAGGAGCAGGGTTATTCTGCTGCTGGAAGGGCCTCGCTGCCAACTGGTGCTGCTGAGGCGGGCGCTGAACCCGCCCACCTCCGCCATACTGAGCTCGGGTCGGGCACCAACTCTGAATGTTCCCGAAAACTCCACAAGAGAAACACTTCGGTCCTGAGCTCATGAAAAATGGACGAGGACCCGAAGATCTGAACTGGAACTGCTGGGGCCTGCTCCCTATTGGCCTGAATCTATAAGGTCATGTCGCAAGAGACCAGCTACTGACTGCCTTCCCCTTCGACAAACCCGACTGGATCCCCTCTCTTGGTGCACCTCCCTGCGATTGCATCCTCTCTACAACCTCTACCTTCTTCTGTACTACCAAGTACGTCGGAAGGGTAAAGGGGGTGACAGCATACTGGAGTGAAGGAAGAAGTGCCTCCTCCAAACATCTCGCCCGAGACTCCTCATCTGGAAAGAGATTCGGAGCAAAGTGTAGGAGATCCTTGAACTTGATCCCCAATTCTCGTACTGACATACTCCCCTACTGGAGGGAGAGTAACTCTTGTCGCTTCTCTAACTTGATCATGGAAGAAAGGAATTCCTCTCGGAACTCCTTCTCAAAGTCATCCCACGAAACCTCTGCCTCTGACCTCTCCCTGAGGTAGAGCGTCCACCACTGACGCGCCGCACCTCTCAGTTGACTGACTGCTAGGGGAACCCAGTAAAACCTCGGAGCACAGATAAAAGTAAAAGTGATCCCTAGCTCCTCAAGCCACCCCTACATCTCCATATCCAAAGTACTACCCTTGTACTTCTTGAGGGTTTGTCGTTGGAAAGAACGGAGAGTCTTCTGCCACTGATCATCTTCCTCCTCTCGGTCAATCCTCAACTGATTGACCACCTAAATCTGTTGGGCCTTGACTGTTTGAGTCACCCGGGGATGACGTCCAGATGCCATAGCTATACGGTAAACAAAGATCGCCTAAGCCCAAGTAGTAAGGAAAATTTATCAAGGTTTCATTTTATCACTTTATTTCAATTTCTTTCCCAAAACACCCAAATCAAGTAAAACACAAACATGATGATGCATGTACCTTCCCTAGGGTCTCTACCTTGAAATCAATGTAGTCTCACTTGGTCATTCGGTAGGTTCAGAGTCCTTGCATCGGATCACAAGGGGCCCTAAAATCTCATGTCCTAGCTGGTCTTCCCTAGCCTATGTCACGCACCAAGATCTGCTAACATTTTTGCCCTACCATCCCATGCAATCCTCATTGTGCCTAACTCCAGACTCTATCCTATCTCTCAACCATCACCCTCTGATACCATTCTGTCATGACCCCCTCCCACCAAATATTCCCCTCCTGATCTGGAAATGGTGAAAGGGAGATAATGACCCTCGAGTCTCGCCTCCAGTAGGCCCCGGAGTGGAGACTAGCACCAAGGGTATGAGTTTCTACAAATATGGGAGGCATTACCCTTTTTATTATTTAAGATCGGGAAATAGGATGAGTCAAACACCAAAAGAAAAAGGAACAAGTAAATGGAAAATAAACCCAAACCAATCCCACATGCATGTTTAAACAGTTTCGAAACAAAGTACAAGAAAACTCAAAGAGTGAAATACCAAAAGAAACAAGAGCACAGCAACTACAACAACTCCAACTGCCACAACTAGTAGGGTACTACACAGCCCTGGTAGTCATTCTGGAAACCTAAAAGTAAACGTAGGGTGATCATACAAGTATACTCAGTAGGGAAACCTAAAGCTCTCATGCACGGGTGGGGAGACATCCTAATGTCATGTGAAGACAACAGAAGAAACCAAAACCTTGAAAGGAATTCTATCCACCCAACCTCACCAGCCACACTCACCAAAAACACAAAGAAATAGGTAGTAGTATATAAGAACAAGATTATTGGGTACCCCGTACCATTTCCCCTAGTTAGATGCTCTTCCTAACGGCGAATGTCCTGATGCTACCACACTCTTCCTGCCCGCACACACGTGGGCCTCACAAACCACATACCCCGCCCACACAAACTTGGGCCTCACAAACCACATATCCCGCCCACACACACATGGGCCTCACAAACCACATATCTCGCCCGCACACACCTGGGCCTCACAAACCACAATCACATCACCACCCGAACACACCTGGGCCTCATCCCGAAGATTCTTGGGAACAGTAAACCTGCCCGAAGAGTCTTGGGATAAAATCACACCAATCGAAACCTACCTGAAGAGTCTTAGGTGTAAGGTTACCTCAAGACATCACAGCCTATGGAAGAAGGAGCATGAAGGAGCTAGTAAATAAGGGGAAAACACCCTCTCCCATGAAATGGGAGTGTTCGACACTAGGTTCTCAACATGGGTGGGGTGAGACAAAACACAAAGATACATACATATATATATGTATGTATACCAAACACACAGCCCAACCTATGGCTTCTAAAAAGAGAAACTGAGCACATTCCTCAGCACTGCTATTATGAAGCATGTGTACAACAAACAAACCCAACCCCATTTAGGTTTTCATGTTTCAACAGTATTAGTTTATTAGTTCCTTAACTACTAGGCAAATAACCACAACCAACCATATCAATCATTCATAAAACATATCCCTTCCAACCACAATCAAGTTAAAAAGAACACAAGAAACACAAGACCAGCCTTTTTAACATCAATCAAGCCCTATTGATGGTTCCCGCATTTAATTCATTATCATTACCCATAGTTCATTCATCAACTTTCCACTTTCTTTTAAAAACACAACCCATTACTGTGGCCCTACTTCCACTATAACCACATCTCCACAACCGTATCACAAAACAAGGCTCGTGTCACATCATTTCCCCTTTAATATCATTTACCACAGCCCTTCTGCCAATACTATTCGTAACAACCCAGGATTCACCCCCTCCCTTTTTCATACACCATGTAACCAAACCAACACCCACATGTTCATTATTCCATTTTGTTCAACCTGGGTGATCACAAAAGGGTTCCGGATTTTCATTTAATCAGCCAACTTTATGTGATTAACCAATTTCCACATTCCACAAAGGTTCCATCCACAAAAAGATCTAGAAAGATAGGGAAACATTTAATTATGCAATAAATGGCCCCCAACGACTGTGATTTTCAGTAGTCATAAGCCTATTCAATTCACAACATAACAAATAGAATAAAGAAAGGTAATCACAACAACTTTCCCATCCCCGTTATTTTACTAGTTATTATCTTTATTTATTGGTTCAACCGTATCTCACGAAAATAAGAGGATACCCACCCCGCATGATGCAAAAAAGAGAGAGACAAATGTAAGATTCCTACCTCAAAGGTTTTTGACAAAACCACGACGGTCGGAGAACGCTCAAGAAACCGGGTTGATTCTCCACGAATCTTCTTTAGATATCCTCTCCTAACACAACCAAGACCAAAGATCTTAATATTCGAAATCTGCATGCTTAGATCTACCCATAACGGGCATAAATCTAAGAAACCAAGAGAGGAGGAGGAGTATATCTAAGTAGATCTAGGAAAACAAGTAAGAACGATCACAAACCTCAAGGAACCGGCTTTGATTCACCAAGAAAAGCCTCTGGATCACCTCCAATATGCTTGGGATAGGTTCTTCTACCTCCAAGGAAGGGTAATCCCGAGTTATGGCCAATTAGGGACTTAAACGAGGTGCTTAAAGTCAAAAATGATTTAGATCCACAATTTTAGGATCTAACTTTAAGTGCCCGCATGGTTAGTCCGCACGGTTTAACAAACCGTGCGCTAACCGTGCGTTAGCTTCTACCTCGAAAACCCCTCCTCGCATGGTTAGTCCGCACGGTTAGGCAAACCGTGTATTAGCCACTACCCTCAAAACCATTCTTGCACGGTTTGGCCACACAGTTTAGGCAAACCGTGCGCCAACCGTGTGAAATCTATTACCCTTTAGCTCTCCTTAAAAGTCCACCCAAACGCACCCCCAAGGAACCTTGACCTCCTGGCACACCTCCAGCACCACATTTCACAAAGTAATGGACCGGAGAGGTCCGGGCCATTACAGTACACCACAAATATTTCTCCACTTATTGGGATTGTGAGTACTGGCGTAGTTATAAGCCTCTTTTTGAGCTCCTTAAAGCTTTCCTCACATTCTTGAGTTTAGAAGAACTTCACTCCCTTATGTGTCATCTTGTTCATTAGGTTTGAAAATTGTGATAAGTTCTTCAAAAATAATTGATAATACCTGGTTAGACCCAGAAAGCTGTGGATCTCTATTACAGATGTTGTACTAGGAAACTCTTCAATTTTCTTTGTCTTAGAAGGGTCCACAGATATTCATTTTCTAGTGATAACATGCCCCAAGAATGATACTTCCTCCATCCAGAACTCACATTTACTATATTTTGCATAAATTTTCTCCCTTCTCAAAGTCATAAAAACAATATTCAAATGATCATCACGTTCCTCCTTACTCTTGAAGTATATCTGAATATCATAGATAAAGACTACTAAAATTTTTTCGAGGTAGTCTCTAAATACTCTATTCATTAAATCCATGAATATTTCTGGAGAATTAGTGAGTTTTAATGGAATCACTATTAACTCATAGTGTCCATACCTTTTTCAAAAGGTGGTTTTGGGAATATCTTCCTTCCTCACCTTTAATTGGTGATATCCTGACCGAAGGTCCACCTTAGAGAAATAAATAGACCCAAATAGTTGATCGAACAAATAATATATCTTAGGTAGGGGTACTTTTTATTTATTGTGATTTTATTGAGCTCATGATAATCAATGTAGAGGCACATTGATCCATCCTTATTCTTAACTAATAGTACTCATGCGCCCCATTGTGAAGCACTTGGTCTTATAAAACCCTTCTTCATATTCTCTTGTAACTGATTCTTTAACTCTTTCAACTCAATAGTGGTCATTCTATAAGGTGTATTTAAGATAGGTAGGGATATTGTAATAAGTTCAATTGAGAACTTAACCTATCAAACAGTAGTATTACTAGGAAATTATTTAGGGAATACATTAGTGTAATCCCTTGTGATGGGCATATCTTTGAGAATTATCATCTCATTTGTATCAATCATTTGAGAAAGATATGATTTCTCAAAAGGAAATATTATCCACACTTGAGATGATGATTGTTAAGAAGATTCAACCACATCCTTACACTTTTATAGGATTGGAGGATACTCTGGGATGTGAAGAGTGATCTCCCTTTCTCGACAGTTAATGTTGTCTTTGTATAAAGATAGTCAATCCATGCCCAAAATAGCATCGAACTCCACCAGTGGAAGTATGAAAAGATTTTCTTGGTGGTTTAGTCCACAAACATTAACCAAGGATTAGTTATATACTTTGGATGCAATAATTTCCCCCTTTTTTCTCAAATTTAACTCAATATCCAAATTTTGAGGTGGTGTTTGAATAGTTTTACTAAAATTTCAAGATATGAAAGAATGCGTAGAACCAGAATCAAATAGTACATTCACTATTTTTGAATGAATAACTAGTGTAACTATCACCTCATAATTATTTGAATACCTCTTAGTAGTAGTGATATCATAATCCCTTCCTTATTTCCTTGGAGGTTTTTGTTGATTGCCTCCAACAACCCTTGTCTTAGGGAAATTGTTCGTATAATTCCCATGTTCCTTGTAGTTGTAACACTACACTCTAGGATGAGTGTTAATCTGAACCTTCCTTTATTCTTCCACATTATTGGGATTCTTTATATCCCTATGATATTTCTTATCCATATGTCACATTATTACACATTTGAACCAACTCCTGGTTCCCTTTAGACAGTTCCCAGGATGCTTTTTCCCATAATTTATGACACGTGGGATGTTCGATATTCTTTCCATCATGGGATTTATTTTCTGAACCACCCATATTAGACTCCATTTTCTATTTTTTATCATCGATCCCATGATACCATTAATATTATTAAATCTCTATTTAAACCTTGAGGGAACAACGAACAACCTCCTCATAACTATCAGAGTCTCGAATCACCAACACTTTTCAGAAAATTGGATTTAGTCCACTAAAGAAGTGATTCACCTTGATTTTGGTGTTCATTGCAAATCTGGAGGCGTATCTTGAAAGCCTTGTGAAGTTTGCTTCATATGCCCTGATAGACTCATCTTCCTTATGCTTAAGTCTGAGAAACTATCTTTCCATCTTGAGATGGAGGGTTCGGGGAAAATATTTGTTGAAAAACATTTTTATTAAATTCCTCCCAATCCATGGAATCAATTTCCTCCTGGGAATCTGTAATATTGATCAATGTCCACCACTGATTAGCTTCCCCATAAAAATGATAGACCATCAGTACGATTGTCTCTTCTTTTGAGCATTAGAGGATAGAGAATATATTTTCAATGGATTTAATCTAGTGTTCTGTGAGGAGGGGATCGGAAGATCAACTAAACATGGGAGGCCTTTTTCACATGAAGGATCTGATGGAAAATTGATCCTTCCTTGAGTATGAGGGAGTTCCACATTATTCAAGTTATTATTCATAACTTGATCCAATTGATAAAGTACTGTCATAAATTTTTGAGCACTTGTTCCCATCATATTAGGAATATCATGATGGAAATCATCACATTTCTTATCACATTGATTGTTGGTACGTGTTCTTATATTTCCCATAATTAACTAAGAAAAATAACATACAATTAGAGGGCTTGAATACTTAGCTATTAAGCATAAAAATGAAACTTTAAACATAAAAGGATAAACTCTTTAAGTAAAATTATATCCAAACTTGTGATTCCCTAGGTTTCAATCTAGGTTATCCATGGTTTTTTTCCTAACATTTATTCTTATAGGATTATTTTTTTGTTCCCTTAATAATGGTTCATACTAATCTTATGAATTTATCAAATTATATCCCTCAGGAGTGTCAAACTATCAGTGTAGTAAGGCCTATTATCATGCATCAGTTCCCATTCGAGTCTAGCTCAAAGTAGTGTTTTTAGGTTTTACCACTAGATACAATTATGCCAGAGCCACATCCACTTGTTCGTATCCAAACAGGGATGTATTTTCTTGATAAACCACTTACTCTATACTTACCAAAATTTAGGTACGTTTTCTTATACTTTTCTTATCCCTAAGGTTCTTACTAAAGTGCTCTATTCCTAATCTCTAAAAATAACTATACCATCTTTTGATACCAACTATATAAACCCTAGCCTTTTACACATATCATTACATGATTTTAATCATAATAAAACATCTTATTACAAGACAAATATCATAAAATCTAGTGTCTTAGGAGACTAGGTACATAAAATTGAAAACATGGGACTAAATAAAAAATTCCTTTATTTAATCTTAATAAAGAGATCCTAACTTTCATTATGCACATACATCTTCATAGGATAACCTGGGTATAACATGAACAAATGGATGAGTTAAAAATCCTAGTAATGGAATAAAAATAATAATAAATCTTTAGCACATGGGTTAGAAGGCATGACATAATGATATAAAAAGGCATGTAACATATGGAATCATAACATATAAACATGGGATCATATAAACATGGAGTCATATTAATGTGCCAGAAACATAAAACATGACTTTATCATGATTCAAGGATCATTTCATATACAGGAGCACAAGTCAATGTTAACCACAAAGACTGTTTCCCATGGTAGCATGAGTCAAAGCTAACCACCAAGACCGTTGCACATAACGTATCATGAGACTGAACTTTACCCAATGAATTGGAGTACTATCTGGTCACACTCATCTTAACATGTTCATGAATATTTTTTCCACATAATTAATCATACATAATCAATTGTACATAAACATAAGGGTACCCATGGAAAGAAATGGGTATCATAATCATGTCATAAATCATAATAAATGGTGATATCATAAAAGTGTCTATAAAGGAAAAGAATTAGATCATGAATGTAAATTAATAAGGTATAATATGAATATATCATGATAAGTGGTGCCAATTTTATGTGATAACCTTCAAAAAGATAATTTAAGAAACTTTAGAATTAAAACATTTTAGTGCAATTTAAGGAAAATATCAAAGATCGCATAAAACAGAAAAGGGAATAATATTTTATATAAAACTATAAGTGAACCAAGAAGTTTTTCATAATAAAAATAGTGGTTTTATAAAAATAATGGTGGCTTAAAACATATTATATAGTGTACTTGAAATTTAGTAAGAATTCGAGAAGTTCCCTTAAACGGGTTTGCTTATCAGGAAGTATTGAGGAGGGAACCACTTAAAATCATGTATATCCATGAAAGATAATGATGAATGGAACTTGATACATGAGTTAGGAGGTTCAATTTCATTTTTTGGGAGCGTTTGTTTCCTTAGTTTTCATGATTGGTTTACTTATATACATGTAAGGATAAACATGTAAGATGATAATGGTTGTACAGAATTGAATTTGTATGTTATTATTGAAAATTCATAATATTACATGGTTATAAAATTCATTTGGTTATTTTAAGCGAAGATGAATTATTATATAAAACTTTAATGGTAACTGTTTTGGTTAATTGGCGGTTTTTGATCACGTTGAAAACATTTTTCTTTATAAATTAATATAATTTGTAAAAAATATTAAAGAAACTTAAATTAGACATAATTATAGTCTGGTTCAACCATAAAAATGGTTTCAAGAGCAGAATTGAAGACGTTAATAGAAATTGAAAACCCTTAATCCTTGAATATGATAAGTTAACACATCTCAAATGGTGTTTTCATTTCTAGTATAAAATGAGGGTAAAGGGGAGATAGTTATGAATTGTTACATTATGATAACAAAATTTATGTAAATTTAAGGTGATGAAGTTATCATAACATTTGTATGAAAGGATGTGAGTAAAGAAAAAGAGATAAAATAACTTGAAAGAAAATAAAATAAATAAAAAGAGGAATTTGCCTCTTGAATATATCATCCTTGAGAACCTATTTAGGGGATAGGATTTGGTCTTTTTAAGAGACCAAGGGATGTTGGGTGTGTGATAGGGGATTATGGAGATATTTTATCAGGATTTTTACTAGGAAAAAGGATTAAGATGTGTGAGGATAGGAGGTAAAGAGGGGTGGTATTTATAGTGGAAAAGAGGAGGGGTTTCCCATTATTTTAATCATTAGTTTAATATTTTTTCTCAAGAATATGAATAGTCTTGATTATTGTGAAAAAATAGTAAATATTTCATGTTATTTCGTACCAATTTCCATTTACATCATCCATGACTCAAGCATGATGCAGAAATTCATTTATTTAGCATTTATCGTAAATTATCATATTTTATTATTCACCAAAAATAAAAGTGTTTTAGAAAAATTCCAAAAATTCACACCAACCATTTTTAGATGTTTGGAATTAAAAAATGAACTCCATTTTATGAAAATAATTTTCTAAATATGTGAAATTTAATTTTTAATTGAAATCATAATTTACTTGAAAAATAAAAAATTTAAAATTAAAACTGCTTTTCTAACACTTTGAAAAATAAATTAAGGTCTCTTAAAATTATCTTATAATAATAATTCATAAAAATAATTATTTATGAAAATATTTTATGAAAATAAATTTTCTTTTAAATTATTAAATTAATCATAAAATTGTAATTAAATATACATGACTTACAAAAATACCAACACTTAATTAATAATTTTTAAAATATTTACTTACTTATACTATGATATAATTATATCATATTGTAAATTATAAGATGGATAAATTTTATTTATAATTTTATTAGTGAGGTTACTATTCAATTGGCCAATTTACTATTTATAAGGTTCACATTAATATTCCAAAGGTCAAGTTATTATTTCATCGGTATATTTTCCTTAACTTCTAGAGATACCTTTTGTTTCACTCATTCTTATTTTATAAAGTTTGTATTTATTTTCTATATATAATCTTATATGATTATACTATAAGAAATAATAAGGGAATTTCATTGATAAGACATTGGGTCATTACATTCTTCCCCCCTTATGAAATTTCACCCTCAAAATTTCATTTTACATTCTAAGTCGTAAATAGGTGTGGGTACTTTTCCTTTATTTCCTCCTCTAGTTCCCATGTTGTCTATTTGTACTTATGGTTCTGCCATATTACTTTGAACAAGTGAGTAGTCTTATTGCGTAGAACTTTATCTCTATGATCCAAGATCTTCACTGGGTGCTCCTCGTAAGAAATATCATTCTCCAACTATACCACCTCTGAAGAGAGTATATGTTAAGGGTCTAGTATATACTTTCTTAAGAGGGATGCGTGGAATACATCGTGTACTTTAGACATGGTAGGTGGAAGTAATAGTCGATAGGTCACAGATCTAATGTGATCAATAATATAGAAGGGTTTGATGTAACTTGGAATTAGTTTTCCTTTCTTATCAAACCTCATGACCTTCTTCCATGGAGATATACAGAGAAATATCATGTATCCAACTTTAAACTCGAGATCTCATCAAAGATTGTCTGTATAGCTATTTTGTTGTCTTTAGGATACCTTGATGTGTTGATGAATGGTTTTTACCATCTCCACCATTTCATTGACCATTTTAGGTCCTAGTAGCTTACGCTCACCGACTTCATCCCAACATGCCAGTGGTTTGCATCTTTTCCCATAAAGGGCTTCATATGGTGTCATTCAGATGCTCAAGTGGAAACTGTTATTGTAGAAGAATTTAACTAGTGGAATATTTTTGTCTCACCCTTCTTTGAAGTCCATTGAACATGCTCTCAACATATCTTCCAATGTCTGAATAGTTTGCTCAGATTAGCCATCAGTTTGAGGATGATAGGCCATAGTGAAGTTAAACTTAGTGCTTAAAGCATACTGGAGACTTTTCTAAAACTTATAGGTGAATCTTGGATCTCTATCGGATACAATAGATATTGGTACTCCATGAAATCATACCACCTATTTTATATATATCTATTCAATTTGATCCAATGATAAATCCTCTTAAATTGTGATAAAGTGAGTTGTATTTGTAACATGATCCACAATGACCCATATAGCATTGTTTCCTATGGATGTTCTTGGAAGTCTGGTGACAAAGTCCATGATAATGTTATCCCACTTAAATGTTGGTATGGGTAGTGGTTACATCATCCCCTTAGACTTTTTCATTTTATACTTCACTTGATGACATACCAGGCACTTTGATATATACTGAGCAATCTCCTTCTTCATATTTTCCCACCAAAAGTTCTCTCGTATATCTCGATACATCTTTGTGCTCCCTTGGTGAATAGAGAAGGTTGATATATGTGCATCATTTATAATATCCTTCTTTATCTCTAGATCGGATGGTACACATAATCATGACCCAAATCATAACACTCCTCATCAATATTAAACTCATAGGATTTCCCATTTCTAATAGCTTCCACCCTTTTCAGAATTTCCACATCTTTTCTTTGAGCATCCTTTATTTCTCCATGAGGGATGGTTAAGAAACCATTTGAGAAAGTATTTATGATGTTCCTACATTAATTATTCTCATGTACATATTCTTCAAATATAAAAAGATTGGATCCTTTTCAATTACCATCATTGATAAAGATGCATGATCCTTTCTACTTAGAGCATTTGTCACCTTATTTTCCTTACCAGGATGGTAGTGGATTAAGCAGTCATAATCCTTGATGATATTTAAAAATATTCACTGGAATATATTAATATCTTTATGTGTGAATATATATTTGAGACTCTTGTGATTGGTATATATCTCACACTTCTCCCCATAGAGATAATGCTACCATATTTTCAATGCAAATATCACAACTGCCAACTCTAAATCATGTGTAGGATAGTTTTGCTCATGGATTTTTAGATGCCTTGAGGTGTATGTTATCACTTTATCATTTTCCATCAGCTCACATCCTAATAAATTCTTTGAAGCATCACTGTACACCACAAAGAGTTCTACACTTATTGGGAGTGTGAGTACTGGTGTAGTTATAAGCCTCTCCTTGATCTCCTTGAAGCTTTCCGCACATTCTTAAGTCCAGAAGAACTTCACTCCCTTATGTGTCAGCTTGGTCATTGGGTTTGACAATTGTGATAAGTTCTTCACAAATCATTGATAATACCCGTCTAGACCCAGAAATCTATAGATCTCCATTATAGATGTTGTCCCGGGCCACTCTTCAATTTCCTTTGTCTTAGAATAGTACACAGATATTCATTTTCTAGTGATAACATGCCCTAAGAATGATAAATACTCCATCCAGAACTCACATTTACTGTATTTTTCATAAATTTTCTCCCTTATCAAAGTCATCAGTACAATATTTAAAAGCCCATCATGTACCTCCTTACTCTTGAAGTATATCAGAATATCATTGATAAAGACTACCAAAAATTTGTCGAGGTAGTATATAAAGATTCTATTCATTAAATCCATGAATATTTATGGAGAATTAGTGAGTTTTAATGGCATCACTATTAACTCATAGTGTCCATACCTTTTTTAAAAGTCATTTTTGGTAATATCTTCCTTCCTTGCCTTTAATTGGTGTTATATCGACCGAAGGTCCACCTTAGAGAAATAAATGGCCCCAAATAGATGATCGAATAAATAATATATCTGAGGTAGGGGATACTTGTTATTTATTGTTATTTTATTGAGCTCATGATAATAAATTCAGAGTCACATTTATTTTTCCTTATTCTTAACAAATAGTACTGGTGCACCCCATTGTGAAGCACTCGATCTTATAAAACCCTTCTCCAGATTATCTTGTAACTGATTCTTCAGCTCTTCCAACTCAATGCTGGCCATTCTATAAGGTGTCTTTTATATAGGTAGGGATCTTGGAATAAGTTCAATTGAGAACTCAACCTATCGATCAGGAGTAATACTATGCAATTATTTAGGGAATATTTCAGCATAATCCCTTATGATGGGTATATCTTTGAGAAGTATAATCTCTTTTGTCTCAATCATTTCAGCAAGATATGATTTCTCAAAAGGAAACATTATCAACACTTTAGATGATGATTATGAAGGATATTCACCCTCATCCTTACACTTTTATAGGATTGGAGGATACTCTGGGATGTGAATAGTGATCTCCCTTTCCTGACAGTTAATGTTGGCTTTTTATAAAGATAGTCAATCCATGCCCAAAATAGCATTGAACTCCACTAGTGTAAGTATGAAAATATTTTTTTAGGAGGTTTAGTCCACAAACATTAACCAAGGAGTATTTATATACTTTGGATGCAATAATTTCCCTATTTTTTTTCACAGATAACTCAATCTACAAATTTTGAGGTGGTGTTTGAATAGTTCTACTAAAATTGGAAGATATAAAAGAATGAATAGAACCAAAATCAAATAGTAAATTCTCTATTCTTGAATGAATAACTAGTGTAACTATCACCATATCATTATTTTTCTCCCCCTTAGTAGTAGTGATATCATAACCCCTTCTTTATTTCCTTGGAGGTTTTTGTTGATTTCCTCCAACAACCCTTGTCTTAGGGAAATTGTTTGTATAATTCCCATGTTCCTTGTAGTTGTAACACTACACTATAGGCTGAGTGTTGATCTTAACATTCCTTTATTATTCTACATTAGTGGTATTCTTCATATCCCTCTAATATTTCTTATCCATATGTCCCATTCTTTCACATTTGAATCAATTCTCGGTTCCCTTTAGACAGTTCTCAGGATGCTTCTTCCCACAATTTCTGACACGTGGGATGTTCTATCTTCTTTCCATCATGGGATTTATTTTCCAAACCACCCATATTAGTCTCCATTTTTTGTTTTTTATCACTGATCCCATGAGACCATTAAGAGTCTTCAATATCCATTTCAACCTTGAGGGAACAACAAACAACCTCCTCATAACTGTCAAAGTCTCAAATCACCAACACTTTTCATAGACTTGGATTTAGTCCACTAAATAAGAGATCCACCTTGATTTTGGTTTTCATGACAAAGTTGTAGGTGTATCTTGAAAGCCTTGTGAATTTTTCTTCCTATTCCCTGATAGACTCATCTTCCTTCTACTTAAGTCTGAGGAACTATCTTTCCATATTGAGATGGAGGGTTTGGGGAAAATATTTATTGAAAAAAAAATCTTGAATTCCTTCCAATCCATGGAATAAATTTCCACCTGGGACTTTGTATTCTGGATCAGTGTCCACCACTGATTAGCTTCCCCATAAAAATTATAGACTGTCGGTACAACTTTATCTTCTTCTAATCATTGGAGGATAGAGAATATCTTTTCAATGGATTTAATCCACTATTCTATGAGGAGGGGATCCGAAGATCCACTAAACATGGGAGGCCTTTGTCGTATGGAGTATTTGATGGAAACTTGATCTTTCCTTGGATGATTATGGAGTTCCACATTATTCAAGTTATTATTCATAACTTGATCCAATTGAGCAAGTACTATCATAAATTTTTGAGAACTTGTTCCCATCATATCAGGAATATCATGATGGAAATCATCAAATTTACTATCACATTGATTGTTAGTACATGTTCTTCTATTTCCCACCATTAACTAAGAAAAATAACATACAATTAGAGGGCTTTAATAATTAGCTATTAAGCATAAAAAGGAAACTTTAAACATAAAAGGATAAACACATCAAGGAAAATTATATCCTAACTCGTGATTCCCTAGGTTTCAATCTAGGTTATCCATGATCTGTTTCCTAACATTTATTCTTATGGGATTCTTTTTTTATTCCTCTAATAATGTTTTGTACTAAGCTTATGAATTTATCAAATCATATCCCTCGGGAGTGTCAAACTAGGAGTGAAGTAAGGTTCATTGTCGTTCATCAGTCCCCATTCGAGTCTAGCTCAAAGTGGTGTTTTTAGGTTTTACCACTAGATACATCTGTGCCAGAGCCACATCCACTTGTTCATATCCAAACAGGGATGTATTTTCTTGATAAAACACTTACTCTATACTTACCAAAATTTAGTTTTGTTTTCTTATACTTTTCTTTTCCCTAATGTTCTCACTAAAGTGTTATGTTCCTAATCTCTAAAAATAACTATACCATCTGATGATACCAACTATAGAAACCCTATCCTTTTACACATATCATTACATTATTTTAAGTATAATAAAACATCATATTACAAGACAAATATCGTAAAATCTAGTGTCTTAGAAGACTAGGTACATAAAACTGAAAACATGGGACTAAATAAAACATTTCTTTATTTAATATTAATAAAGAGATCATAACTTTCATTATGCTCATACATCTTTATAGGATAACCTGGGTATAACATGAACAAATGGATGAGTTAAAAATCATATTAAGGGAATAAACATAAGAATAAATCTTTATCACATGGTTTAGAAGGCATGACATAATGATATAATAAGGCATGGAACATATGGAATCATAACATATAAAAATGTGATCATATAAACATGGAGTCATAGTAATGTTGCAGAAACATAAAACATGACTTTATCATGATTCAAGTCTCATTTCATATAGAGTATCACAAGTCAAGGTTAACCACCAAGACCGTTGCACATGGTAGCACGAGTCAAGGCTAACCGCTGAGACCATTGCACATAACGTCTCATGAGACTAAAATTTACCCAATGAATTGGATAACTATCTGGTCACACCCATCTTAACATGTTCATGAATATTTTTTCCACATAATTAATCATACATAATCAATAATTCATAAACATAAGGGTACCCATGGAAAGAAATGGGTATCATAATCATGTCATAAAACATAATAAATGGGCATATAATAAAAGTGTCTATGAAGGAAAATAATTAGATCATGCATGGAAATTAATAAGGTATAATATGAATATATCATGATAAGTGGTGTCAATTTTATGTGATAACATGAAAAAAGAGAATTTAAGAAACTTTAGAATTAAAACATTTTAGTGTGATTTAAGGAAAATATCAAAGATCACATAAAACAGAAGAGGGAATAATCTTTTATATAAAAACAGAAGTGAAACAAGAATTTTTTTACAATAAAAATAGTGTTTTTATAAAAATAATGGTGGCTTAAAACATATTATATAGTGTACTTTAAATTTAGTAAGAATTTCAGAAGTTCCCTTAAACGGGTTTGCTTATTAGGAAGTATTGAGGAGGGAACCACTTAAAAACATGTATATCCACAAAAGAGAATGATGAATGGAAATTGATACATGAGTTTGGAGAATTTATACATAATTAATAATATTTACATGAAAATAAAATATAACTTAATTTGGGTAAAAATAAATATAGAGCAACCTGAAGGAATAATAAAGGTTTGGGTAGAATCCATTTCCTTAAGCCTGATGGTGTCCTTCACTTGCGCTTAATATCCTAGATAACAAAATTAAATTCATTAATTAACATTTAAATAAAATTTTCTTCATGTAATTGATTTATCGTAACCTTATTAAGTTCATTTATTAACTTTTTTATGGGTTAAGAGGTTCAATTTCATTGTTTGGGAGTGTTTGTTTCCTTTGTTTTCATGATTGGTTTACTTATATACATGTAAGGATAAACATGTAAGATAAGAATTGTTGTACAGAATTGAATTTCTATGTTATTAGTGAAAATTTATAATATTACATGGTTATAAAATTCATTTTTTTATTTTAAGTGAAGATGAATTATTATATAAAACTTTAATGGTAACCATTTTGGTTAATTGGCGGTTTTTGATCACGTCGAATACATTTTGCTTTATAAATTAATATAATGTGTACAAAATATTAAAGAACCTTAAATTAGACATAATTATAGTCTTTTTCAACCATAAAAATGGTTTCAAGACAATAATTGAAGATGGTAATAGAAATTGAAAACCCATCATCCTTGAATATGATAAATTAACACATCTCGGATAGTGTTTTCATTTATAGTATAAAATGAGGGGAAAGGAGAGATGGTGATGAATTATTACATTATGATAACAAAATTTCAGTACATTTAAGGTGATGGAGTTATCATAACATTTGGATGAAAGGAGTTGAGGAAAGAAAAATAAAGAAAATAACTTGAAATAAAATAAAAGAAATGAAAAGAGGAATTTACCTCTTGAATATATCTTCCTTGAGAACCTATTTAGGGGATAGGATTTGATATTTTTAAGAGACCAAGGGATGTTGGATGTGTGATAGGATATTATGGAGATATTTTAGAAGAATTTGGACTAGGAAAAAGGCTTGATATGTGTGAGTAGAGGGGGTAAAGAGGGGTGGTATTTATAGTGGAGGAGAGGAGGGGTTTCCCATTATTTTAATACTTAGTTTAATATTTTTGCTCAAGACTATGAATAGTATTTATTCTTGTGACAAAAAAAGTAAATAGAGCATGTTATTTTGGACCAATGTCCATTTACATCATCCATGAATCAAGCATGTTGTAGAAATTTATTTATTTAACATTTATCATAAATTATCATATTTTATTATTCACCAAAAATAAAAGTGTTTTAGAAAAATACCAAAAATTTACACCAACCATTTTTAGATGTGTAGAATTCAAAAATTAACTCCATTTTATGAAAATAATTTTCTAAATATGTGAAATTTAATTTTTAATTGAAATCATAATTTACTTGAAATATAAAAAATTTAAAATTAAAACTGCTTTTCTAACACTTTGAAAAATTAATTAAGGTATCTTAAAATTATCTTATAATCATGAGTAATAAAAATAATTATTTATTAATACATTTTTTGAAAATAAATTTTCTTTTAAATTATTAAATTAATCATAAAATTTTAATTAAATATACATGACTTACAAAAATACCAACACTTAATTAATAATTTTTAAAATATTTACTTACTTATACTATGATATAATTATATCATATTGTCACTTATAAGATGGATAAATTTTATTTATACTTTAATTAGTGAGGTTACTATTCAATTGGCCAGTTTACTATTCATAAGGGTCATTTTACTATTCCAAAGTTCAAGTTACTATTTCATTAGTATATGTTCCTTAACTTATAGAGATACCTTTTATTTAAATCATTATTCATTTATAAGGTTTTTATTTTGTTCTATATGTAATCTTATATGAATATACTATAATACATAATAAGATAATTTCATTGATAAAACATTGGGTCATTACAAATAATGTGTTTAAAAAATAATTGAGTTGTAAAAGAGTTTTGGTTTTCTAAAACTAAATGGGGTCAGATTTTATAAAACCATAAGATTAAGTAAAACTCTGTAATGAATAAACCAAATCATAGTATAGATTCAATATTTATAACATAAGAAAAATACTTTTCCTAAAATAAATAAACATAATAAAAGTAACATCAGCTGCACAAAAATATCTAGATTCATTGGTAAAAAGATTCACTAAACTAACCAAAATAAAGAACATGTTTTTCTAGTTTAACTCAAAGGATAAAAGTAGTAAATTTATAGCTCCTACTGATAAAAGTATCCAAATAAACAAGTATACAAAATAACAAAACAATAGTTGAATGTGTGTAGTGTTCCCTCTATAAATGAAAGAATGTAGAGATCATAGACTGGTCAACATTATCATGGTTAATGTAAACACATTAGAGGGAACCATCCAATAACAATATAATCATTTGAGGGAGAAAATCCAATAAATATGAAACTGAAAAAGGAAAATGAGTGATTGATAGGCTCAAACCAGTGTTACATGGAGTGATTCTTTAGGTTAGGGTTTTCCAGAGATGATCAGAACTGGGATACCGAAGGATGTCGTCATGAGGGGAGGAATTTTAGGATGAAACATAATTGGATGAATTTGAGGATAGAATCAATGGAGGAGGATTAAAGGGGTTTATGGTGTATGAAATAATAATTTTACTGGTAAATTTATTAAAAACTACTAGAATATATAACATTTGAAGCAGTTTATAAAGAAATCATTGCTGATAATTAATCAGTGATGGTTTTATTTACACTACTATTAATAAATAGACAAAATTTTACTTTTCTATAATTTATGGTGGTTATATAAAGTCTCCCTGAATAAACCACCTCAAATATCTACTTTTTTATAGTGATTCATTGTATATTATAGATGGTTTCTTTTAATTATCATGTATTTTTATTATGTCTCATGTGGAGATGTGTGTTATATAAATGGTAATTAGGATAATGCATACTATAATGTGTATTATTCCTACTTGATACCAGTCAACAAACCCTAGACTACTGGAGGTAGGCTTGGGGTGACACGCTCAACTTATCATCGCCCAGGAGGGGTTCTGATGGGTCAGGTCATATCTTTTGTTTATCTATTTTTTTATGATGAATTCATTGGACTTAGTAAGTGATGAGTGGGGAATGAGATTATATATCCCCTCAATTAATCCATAGGCCATATAAGAAAAACTAGTTTTGGTATTTGTCATATGTATTCCCATTTATGTAATATTTATTAGTATAAGGCCTCGACTGTATAGTTACGATATTATTCATTATTCTTTACATAATTATAAGATTTATTATTTTTATTTATTTAATTATTTTATTCATGTTGTTATCTAATCTAGGGAAATTTTATGTTCATGTTATTATTTATATTTAATCATTTGACTATTTATTCCTACCGTATTTTATATGTCATGTTAGATTCCACTATAAGTAAACCCTTATTGATAATTTAAGCTCACCCCTTTAAATTGTTTCCAAATTTTCATGAGAAACCATGAATAAGGCTACATGTGATCTTAGGTTAAGTAAAGAAGGAATAATATAGATTTATTTTCTTTTTTATGATATACTTTACGTTCCAATATAATGTAATGATCAGGTATGTATCTAGTCTCCTGAGACTAATAAACTTTTAAAACCTGTGTAATGTGATCTATGTATTCTATTTCAAATATAATAAATGATCATTGACTATGGGTAATTGAATTAAAGGTTTTTTTATTCTGGAAATCAACCAATACAAGTTTCTAAAATTTTACTACATAAAAATAACGAGCATAATATAAAATAAAAATAAAACAGAAATATAGAATGCAAATATTTTTTCAATTTTGAACAAATACTTTTGATGCATGAGGCTGATAATTGTTCCCTGGAAATGATGGAATAAACTTGGTGCATTCATCACAAGAACTCATCAAAATTTTACAAATTTATAATCTATGACTCTTTAATGCTGAATAATATTGTGGGAGTTGGGGGGTTGAACAACAGGAAATGATTTTTGAATATCTAAAGTGCATATAAATTTAATTTTCAAGCAATAAAATTTTTAATTTTTATAAGAAAGTGGTAAATGGAAACTAAAAGAGTTTAATAAATATCAAGAGAAGAGAAATTTCAAGGATTTAGATTCCACTCAATGATTTCATTCTCTAAGTTTTTGAATAATTTTTTGATTTTTGTTAATAAATTCTTGATTATATATATATAAAGAGACAAATGGGACTGATTCCCACTATACTAAATATTCTTGACCATCTAAACTTAGTTTCACGGTATTTATTGGGTGATGACATTTGGAATTATTAAGAATGAAACTAAACAATGATACATTCAAAATAATTTTTTTTTATAAAAAATAGTTCATAGTATATTTTGAATCCAACCCTAGAAAAATAAATTTAATATAAATAATATATTTTTCAAAAAAAATTGAGATAAAAACAATTAATTCCATCCTATCCATGATATTGAATGGAATAGTCGGAAATCGATGCGGTTAATAGAAAAGACATGGTAGATAAATTACAAAACAGAGCCTTCATTTCCTCATATCAATTATCTATTATTAGATTATCCTCTCCATTTGTGTGATCCTTCTCTCCTTAGTTGAATTATCCTAAAAATAGTTTCACTCGTACTTTATTTATCATCATTCTCTATAATGATTGATTTAATTGTGTTTTTAATATTTTGGAAAAACAGTGTGTCAAGGTGGTATGACCCAGTACCAAATTCCATAACCTTTGATAAAACACATATTCTCATTAATACTCAATTAATGTTCAATTGATTTCAAATGGAATAGCCTGTAAAAAAGTGAAATGTCCCCTCTATGACTCTTCCATCTTAAAGAATTATTCTTCATTTGTAGGGTCAAGTTGTAAAACAACACTCTAGTAATGTAACTTATTATCGTATTTATTTGAAGCAACCCAAGATAAAGATGCATAAATAATACATTGATATCATGGTTTAATCATTACATCCCAAAAATAGTTTCACGACCCAACGACCTAAAGTTTAAGTTTCTTGGAGACTAGAAAAATAAAACACTCAATTTACATGTTGTGAAAATCTCTCTATAAACTAAGTCCACTCTTGGATATTCCATGAGACATAATTATCTTCAAATTCCAAGGAAGAGAAAACATAAGAAGGGGTGAGATCAGCTGCTCAGTAAGGGATAACATAAAAAATACCATAATGTTTAGATCATAATAATATGGAAAATCATGGGTAAGGAATAATATTTGATTTAAAAGAACATAAATCAATAAGTGTTAACTAAAAACATGAAATATAGACATAACATATCAAATGATAACACTTTTATCATGGAATGAGAAAATAAACATTAATTATATAACATTATCCATGGAACATAGTAAAGAAAGTGTAACAATCATAAACAAATGATTTTTTATCTTTTTAAACTTGGCTACCCACCAACCCATTCATATGTAAAATTGTGAGTAGAGAAAAATGTCATCACACTCACTCTTTGTGAATCTAGCTACTCACTAACCTATTCACATAACATTTATATCTCATGAGATATAATCCATTACCCAATTCATTGGAAGGAGATATATGTCTCACTCATCTCATAATCCATACATTTTTTTGCCTCTGAAAAAAAAAGTCATCACACCATAAAATAACCCATAGAAAGAAAAATGGGTTTCATGACATTATCAAATGGTATCTCATAAAATGGATTCAAAAGTAAAATCAAATGATAACAATACATGATCAGCTGAATGAAATGCATTATAAGAGAACATGAAAGGTGAATCATGAAATTCAACTCCATTGGGGATAGGTTGTTTGAAGATAGTGAAAACTAAATCATGAAAAATGGATTTTTGAAAACATTTTTTTTACTTGTTGTAAAAGTCATAGTTACGAACCTATTTTTAAAAAATATCCTTTGTTTTTTTAAATAATTGAAAAATAAAACCTTTTATGGAAATGGATTTGAAACAAAAACTCTTTTTCCCCAAAAATAAATAGAGAACATCCATCAAAATGGAAATTCATAAAAAAAGAAGTTCAATAAGAAATTGTATAACTCAAAGAAAGGACTTTGAGTTTCCAAGTCTCTTACCTTTACCATTTATTTCAACAGAGGTGATTTATATTGGGTGAAAACCTAATCCCACATCAATTTCCGCAAATGATGGTGGGTTATATATATTCTTGGATGGGAAATTCCTCCTATCACCCATGGGTTTTGGGATGGAACCCTATAATGGATTATGTGTTGGTCCTGAAAGACCTAGGGCTAGAGGAAATCAATCCTGACAAGTGGTATCAAAGCCATAGTGCGGTCTAGGTGTGATGTAGGGTGGATTATTTCTCAAAAACTAGTTTGACAATGATAATGGTCTCTAATTTGAGGCATGTCAATCCATGGTTCCTTATTTCAAAAGTCTTCTTGATAGCAGTGGTCAGGCGATGAGTCCTAGTGATGAGAAAAAGGCGATGCAAGGTGGTTGGATCTGGAGGATTATCGTTGAAAGGGATGAAAAATTGTGTGGTGTTTGGTTTGAGGGGAGGATTGTTGGGTGAAAACCCAATGACATTTTTATTTTATCAAAGGATAGTGGATCACATATAGTCATAGATGGAAAATTCCTCCTATCACCCATGGGTTTTAGGATGGGACCCTAAAGGGGTTTATGTGTTGGGTCTAGAAGACCTATGGCTGGAGGAAATCGATCCTAACACTTTAACCTCATGTATCATAAAGAAAAAAATATTAATTACATATCTCAGAACCTTATTCATATAAATTTCAACTTATACTCTTCATTAATACCAATTCTATTTAAGTATTATATTATTGTGATCTCTTTTCAACATTGGGTGTTAATAATCTTGACCATTTTAAACTAGGTTCGTAAAATCAGTGTCGATCTTCCTTTTTATCCCAAATATCATCATTTATAAACCATTAAAGGTACTAGAATTGGTGTTTTATAAAGACTTATAATTTTATAATACCATTACATGGGATTTTTTTTCATGTTTCATGAAAATGAAAATGGTGATGAACTACTTTTTAAGTATTTACCGATATCAATGGATCACCTTATAACAATAATTAATTTTTTGTGTTATCCAAAAAGAACTATATTAATGACATATATATTAATTATATATATATATATATATATCATATATAATCATCCAATATAAATGAAAACCATCCATGTTTGTAAGTGAAGGAAAACAAAACATGTTTATTCATGGAGGTGGTAGTCCACACAACGCACGATTCACGTTTTCATTTTCCTTAGTGGAAAAAATGATAGGGTGGTTAATGTGTGTACCATCATTATAATAAATACAAGTAATGATATTATGATTTTAATATGGTGAAATGAAATTTTAGTAAGAAGAAAATTATATAAAGAAATATAAAAAAGAAATAGAGGTTAGGAACTTATACCTCACTTCTTGTATTATCTCTTTTGTGAAGGGGATTAAACCTTTGAGAGATGGTCTTTTGAGAAGACTAGAGCCTCATTGAGGTGTCTAGGAATGTGTGGGAGAGGTTTGGGTAGATGTTTGGACAAACTTATGGGATTTTGGTGTGATAGGAACTAAGGAGAGGAGCACCACTTTTATAAGTGAAAAGGAGTGACATTTTTATAAATACCCAAAACATTTCAATAATGAGAAGTCACTTTCAAGGAAAGTGCCTCCAAAATTGAGAAATAATTGAGTGATGGGAGATGTGGTCAATACACACTTCCAGCACTCAATTAAAAATATTATTTACACATGTTAGGCCCTTTACCTCTAATGTTGCTCATTTTTACTATTTTAGTTTTCACCGTAGTAACTAGTTTTTACCTGGGTAATTTATTCTTTATATCCAAAAATAAAATGGTCCTAATTATATAATTAGGAATTAATTATTCTAAATTTGAAATGCATTTTGTTTGATTAAATCTTTAAAAGTGATAATATTAAATTTTAAAATACTAAATGTATAATGTATTAAAAATAAAATTTTTTTGAAAAATATAACTTAAATTTTAAAATATCAAATATAAATTTTCTTATAAATACATATTTGGTCTTACAAAATATTTCATAAAATTTAAATTCATGTTTATATATTAATAATTCCATAAAATTCATGTTATTTGTAAAAATGGTATTTTTCATCATTCACCTAAAAATCAATCTTTTTAAAAAAATATCAAAAGTTCATCATAAGGTAATATGGTCATGATAAATCAAAAAATGATGTTAATTTTATCAAATTCACATCCTAAAATTGATAAATTTAACTTTAAAATAAAATCATAAAATATCATGAAAATGGGTTTTTTATAAGAAATCATTTTTTTGGTATATAAACTATTCTTCTATAATTAGTGTTAATCATAAATATATCAAACTTGGAAAAATATCCATTTTATAAAATTCATTTTAAGAATAAAAAGAGATTTTATTAGTGGCTTGGTTTTACTGATTGAGTTAGATGTTTAAGGAGAATTTTATTTTATTTTGTTCTTATATATATATATATATACTAATTTTGTTATCAGTGTTTATACATGCTAATTCTACAATTACCTTATGACGGTCAAAATTTGTTTGGTTTCAGTGTTACGTGTGGAGAAAACCATCGAACTTAATACTTATTTAAGAAGGAAAAACATGGGTCGTTACATTCTGACTTTATGCATTTCACTTGTCCAAAGGGGCTTTCACCAACACATAGAAAAAAAAACTAAAAAAATATAAGTTAGTTTAAAAATCAACAAAAAATGAACTATAATACTAAATAAAATCAGCGATAAAGAAATCTTCATACAAATAAATAAAATTATATCTATGTGCATGTCTACACACACACATATATTCTATAAATAGATGTATTTGAAAATATATATAAATTTAAATATAATTTTTTTTATATATTCATTTACACACACATATTTTATATTTATAGTATAAATATATGAGATTTATTTTTAAGAGATGGATTTTAAACTTGTCTCGAATAAGTGTGTGTGCCAAAATAAAATGAGAGAGATTTGTAATCCATCCCCAAGAAACCACTTAGATGAGGCGAATTATCCGGGATGGACTTAAATCCATTTTGGATAAAAATTGGCGAGCATGCGCATCAACTTATTCAAGACAGATTTAAGTTCATCTCACATAATTCATTTCAAATATATTAATGGCTACTCATACACTACTGGAAATTGAGTTATTTGCGACGGGATCCCGTCGCAAAAACTTAAAAAAATAAATAAATAATTTATAAAATAATGTAAATAAAATAATAGTAATAATAACAAAATAATATTAATAAATTGTTATTATTTTTATTATTATTATAAATAATATTAATATAATAATAATATTCTTATTAATAAAATGAATAATAATAATATTATTATTATTAATAAAATTAATAATAATAATAATATAATAATAATAATAATAAATTATAAAATAATAAAAACCTTAATATTTGTAAAGATATAAAAATTATAATTATAATTATAATAAAATAATAAAAAATAATATTTTTTATAAAATAATAAATAAATAATAAAAATAAATAAAAAAGTAATAAAATATTAAAAAATAAATAAATAATAAAATATTAAAAAAACAAAATATTCGCAACAATATAAAAATACACAAAAAAATATTATTAATAAAATAATATTTATAAAATAGTATAAATAAAATAATAATAATAATAATAACAAAATAATATTAATAAAATAATATTAATAATATTAATAATAATAATATAAATAATATTAGTATAATAATAATAAAAATTAATATTAGAATAATAATAATAATAATAATAAATTATAAAATAATAAAAACCTCGATATTCGTAAAAATATAAAAATAATAATAATAATAATAATAATAATAATAATAATAAGTAATAGTTTTAATAAAAAAAATAATAAAAATAATAAAAATAAATATTAAAGTAATAAAATATTAAAAAATTATATAAATAATAAAATAATAAAAAACACAATATTCGCAACAATATAAAAAATACACTAAACTATGAGTCAGACGTCGCATGTACTTCATTATCTGCTGGTGTTGTTGCTCTAGTAATCGACGCATATTCTTCTCCTCCTACTGATGCTTCTGTCATCGACACGTCACATTCTATCTACCTCGGTATATACTGGTCATAACGTGTGTCAGATTGAAGTGTGGTTGATTCTTACATGTCCCAAAGTCTCAAAACATCCCTAAATGCCAATGTAACCACGTTTTCATTGTCATTCTATGTCGAACTGTCAACACAACATATTGAGTCAATTTTCTTAGTCAAATTTTTTTTCTCGTTGTTGAAAGTCAGAAGAGAAGAATAAGCTCATGTGCCCATTATATCACGAGAAGTCACCACAATGAGCACATGAGCTTCCTTTACTCTTCTATCCTTCAAAAATGAGAAATTTTTTCAGTTATCAACATCGAATCTATATGCAGTGTTGACAGTTCGACAAAGAAAGACAATGAATATAGAAAACTTGGTTATATTGGTAGAAAGAATCATTTTATCTATTTTTGTGGCTTGTTGTAGATAGTTAAAAACAAAACATGATTTCCCAAAAGATCTGTGAAAAAAGTTATTAAGTATTAGATAAAATGGTAAATAAATTAACTTACAAATAGTATATAAAACGATGATAAAATTAATTAAATAAGTAGTAATAATTCACCTTTTCCTTATGGTTGTATGCATTTTTAAAGCATTTCCTAATTACCACTGTTTATTATTATTTATTACTACTTATTACTATTTATTACTATTTATGACTATTTATTACGGATTATTACTGATTATTACTAATTATTACTAATTATTGCTAATTATTACTAATTATTACTAATTATTATTAATTATTACTAATTATTCCTAATTATTCCTAATTATTACTAATTATTACTAGTTAATACTAATTATTACCAATTATTCCTAATTATCCCTAATTATCCCTAATTATTTCTATTTATTACAAATTATTACTAATTATTCCTAATTATTCCTATTTATTACAAATTATTATTAATTATTCATAATTATTCCTATTTATTACAAATTATTATTAATTATTCCTAGTTATTCCTATTTATTACAAATTATTATTAATTATTCCTAATTATTATAATTTATTCCTAATTATTATAATTTACTCCTAATTATTATAATTTACTCCTAATTATTACTATTTATTCCTAATTTTTACTAATCATTCCTATTTATTACTATTTATTCTAATTTATTCCTATTTATTACTATTTATTTATATTTATTCCTATTTATTATTATTTATTTCTATTTATTCTTATTTATTACAAATTATTCCTATTTATTACAAATTATTCCTATTTATTACAAATTATTCATATTTATTACTAATTATTACTAATTATTACTAATTATTCTTAATTATTACTAATTATTACTAATTATTCTTAATTATTCCTAATTATTACAAAATATTATTAATTATTCCAAATTATTGTTAATTATTACAAAATATTATTAAGTATTACAAATTATTACTATTTATTACAAATTATTACTATTTATTCTTATTTATTACTAATTATTACTATTTATTATAAATTATTACTCATTATTACTAATTATACCTATTTATTACAAATTATTCCTATTTATGACAAATTATTCTTATTTATTGCTAATTATTGCTAATTATTCTTATTTATTACAAATTATTCATATTTATTGCTAATCATTCCTAATTATTGCTAATTATTCCTAATTATTACGATTTATTATTATTTATTTCTATTTATTCCTAATTATTACTATTTATTACTATTTATTCTTATTTATTCCAAATTATTCAAATTTCTTATGAATTATTTCTAATTATTTCTATTCATTCCTATTTATAACAAATTATTATTAATTATTCCTATTTATTCCTATTTATTCTAATTTATTCCTATTTGTTACTAATTATTACTATTTATTACTAATTATTACTATTTATTCTTAATTATCCATATTTATTACTAATTATTACTATTTATTCTTAATTTTTCCTATTTATTACTAATTATTTCTATTTATAATTGTTTATTACTAATTACCGCTAATTATTACTAATTAACGTTAATTATTAAAATTTATTAGTATTCATTGCTAATGAAACAACATATTTGTAAAAAAAATACAAAATAAAACTACCTAATTTTAATTTAATTTAATTGTCGCTAATTAACAATAATTATAACTGGCATAAAATTAAATAAATTAACTAAAAAATAAAAGCAATAGATAAGTACCTTAAAACGGAATCTTTTGTACGCTGAAATGTTTCTAAATCACTCTGGTGTGAAAATATCAAACTTTGAAAAAAAAATTAGAGAGAAATACGAGAATTTAGAGGGGAGGAATTGAGAAAGGTGTGAAATGAAAAAAAAACGGGTAAAGGTATATATAGGTTAGATTATTTGTGACGAGGCCCATCATAAATACTCACCCCCGCTATTAATTAGGAGTGACGGTTAAAAAAGTATTTTCGATGGGTCTCGTCGCAAATACCTACCCGCCGACACAGTATTTGCGACGGGGTATATCTCCTGTCGCAAATAATATTATTCGCGACGAGACCCGTCGCAAATAATGAAACTCTATTGATTAGCGGATGACGGTAACAAAAAGTATTTACGACGGGTCCCGTCGTAAATACTAAACCCTATTAAGAGTATTTGGGATGAGTCGTGTCACAAATACTAAACCCCATTAAGGTTATTTACGACGGGATACCCAATCCCGTCAAAAATAACCTTCCCGCAGTTTGGCGCGTAGTGCGTGTCAAACCATTTGTAGCGAGATATCTAATCCTATCACAAATAATTAACTATTTGCGACGGGACCTCTCTCTGTCACAAATAACGGTTTTTCCCGTAGTGATATGGATTGGATTTAAGTTTATCCCAAACAATCTGCCCTCTACAAATTATAATGGTTACTCATATTTGGGATGAACATGATATATGTCATGAATATTACATCCTAGATGAAGGATTTTTTCCATAGCGACGTCCACCATTTTTAAAAAAATGTTGGGTAATTGGATTCCCCAACATAATCCTACAAAAGATGGCATTAAAACAAGATTCTTGAACCTATAAGTCTTAGAAGGTATCGAAGATCATACATTTTATGGATGAATTTACATTTTAAAAGATGATCGAAAGCCTTACATTTGGGAGATGATACAAATGAATTTCATTTGAATGATCACTCAAAAGTCCGGATAATTCATATACATAAAGATTATAGAGGAATCAAATTATATATCTCTCGTCCTTTTTCTCTCATCTCACCATTCTATCATGATTTTGAACTTTATTTTTCAAGCTTCTAACATATACGCATACATACAATACTTTAAAATTTATCAAGGTGACACATTGTTTCAAATGCCCGAATTGCTAAATTCCCATTTAAAACGGCGCCGTCTTCCTTTCCGATGCCTTTTAGACTCCCCGTTATTTTCACGGTTTTCCTTCCCACCCCGCCGCGGCATCGTCGCAAAAATGGCGATTTCGGCGCCGCTCCGACTAAGCTCCGTCAAATTCAACCATGGCCTTTCTCGTCCAGATCTGTCCCCCGCGAAAACCCTAATTTCCCTATCACCGCTGATCCCCTTCAAACGCTCATCGCTCAGGACGATTTCAATCGAGAGAGTCCGCCCCAACCCACGTTCATCTCCTCGATCGGCCTCCGTGCCCCTGCGGGCCATCGAGGACCTCCCCCCGAAACTCCAGGACATAGTCAAGCTCTTTCAGTCTGTAAAAAACCCTAAATCCAAGTACGAGCAGCTGATCTTCTACGGCAAGAGGCTTCCCCCTCTGGACACCCAATTCAAGATCCCCGAAAACAAGGTCCAGGGTTGCGTTTCCCAGGTCTGGGTCCGGGCCGTTCGCGAAAACGGCAGAAATGTGCGGTTCGAAGCCGATTCCGACTCTGCACTCACCAAGGGCCTCGCCGCCCTCCTCGTCCAGGGGCTGTCAGGCCTTCCCGTCGAGGACATTCTTCGCGTGACCCCTGATTTCGTAAGCTTGCTGGAGCTCCAACAGAGTCTGTCGCCTTCGAGGAACAACGGGTTTTTGAATATGCTGAAGATGATGCAGAGAAAAGCACTTCAGCTGTGCGTGAAAGCTGAGAAGAAGGGCGGTGGCTCGGTCGTCGAGAGCCCCAGTATGGGCAGCTCAAATGGTGTTGATGACAGCGAGGAGGATCTGAAGATGAGAGAAATCTCCGAAATGGGCACTAGGGAGTCTGGGTTGGGGATCAGAGGACTGAGAATTAAGGAGAAGCTGGGGAGGGAGCTTGGGGTGTCTGAATTGGCGGTGGAGGATGTTTCGGATCATCATGCCGGGCATGCGGGCGTTAGGGGAAGCTCCGGGGAGACGCACTTTAACTTGAAAGTAGTTTCAAAGGATTTTGAAGGGAAGAGCTTGGTTAAAAGGCACAGGATGATCTATGATCTGTTGCAGGAGGAGTTAAACAGTGGGCTGCACGCATTGTCAATCGTTGCTAAAACACCTTCCGAGGTTAGTGACGGGTAATTCAGGCAGGTTTTTCTTGCGTTGTCCTCATTTGACTGGGTTTTTGCTGCATCTCGGTGATTCAATTTATTATATGATAGGTTTCACTACTCTGTTCAAATTCGTAGTCATTTTGAACATTGTGTACCATATAATACTCTGTTCAAATTCGTCGTCATTGAGCTTATGTTTTTGTTGCACTAACTTCAGCTGCTCTGTTATTGTTTTAGTTATTGATATATCTGCCAAATGTCTGCAGAATGCTGCCCTTAATCTGCTTGGATCCTTTGATTGTATGTTTGTTTAAGAAAAAGGGATGGGTTGGTGCATTCACTTATGCTTTGAAGGAGTTCACAATTACATAACAAATGTGTCTGAGTTCAAGTGACTCGTATCTTTATTCAACTAGCTTTAGGCTTAATTCTTCTTATACAAGATTTTAGTTTGAAGTCCCATGAATGGCTAAGATCATTGTAAATTGTTCTTAAACAATGTCTTAGACCAAGTCCAATGAATGAAAAAAATCATCATTAAGAGAGTCTTATCTTTCATAACCTTGACTCTGCCTAATCATGATTACTCGGTTGCGGGGTCAAGTCCCCGACTTTAAATGTTTCTTGTAGTTTTCTTTCATTGTGTTGTGTTCTGCTGCGACGGATGTAATCGACCTTATATATGTTTGTTATTGATTGATCTGTTACTTCTAGGTTTCTTCGGTTTGATTGCATGAAGGATCTGTTTGTTGTCGATGTACAGTGAAATGGGATCAACCAAGCACATAAATGGAATGACTGGTTATGCAGAAGAACATATAAATGTTGTTAAACGTTCGAGCCAAATCAAAATGGGGACATAACATGATAGTTCACATAGATCATAAATACATTGGCATAAATGTTCTATCTAGAAAATAATATATTTTAAAAACAAAACATTTGCATTATGAACAGTTCTTGTGTATGTTCACGAAATATATATTTATTCATAGAACATGTATAGACATGAAAAAAAAAAAATATTTCTGTACTGAACATAACATCTATCTATATTATTATGATATTTCATGACATTTTTTTATGCCCGGAACATTTTGTATCTTCATGAAACATAATTATTTTATAAAAAAATATAATATTTTTGGATAGAAAATGATATATTTAGGACATATTTACACATAATTTTTCATGTCTTCACATAATTTAATGTCACACAAACCTATTTTTTTTTTTCATTAAGCATAAAACATAATAGATGGATAAAATATAATATGTGTTATGTCTCGTGCGACGATATTAGATGGTCTCGAGGGGTGAATAAACAAGATTAAAATTAAAAAAAATATTATCTAAATTAATTATTAGTGTTAATTATCAAGGGATAAAATACAGTGGAAAAAAAAGAATGAACACATGTATTTTTATAGTAGTTCGGTAAAAAATGGACATACTCTACTCACACCTTTTTACTCTTTAAGAGATGCATTATGGACTATCTGATATTTTAGGGGGGATTATGACACAATTACAACCTATTTTTTTCTCATGGAAGTACAACTAAAACACCCGACTTTTATATGAGAAACCACAATCCTTAAAACTCGACTTTAGACAACGAGAGTCACAATCCAAACGGTCATGACTTTAGAAACTTGGAGTCACAACCTGATGAGAGAGAATGATTTTGTTGGGAAAAACATAAACCAACAATTAGAGCACAAGTGGGATAGATAGAAAGAATTAGAGAGGACTCAAACAGAACCAAACAGATGAAATCATAAAAGACTGATGAAGCACAAACATCGGTCTTTGAGTAGTTGATCACAATGTCTCATCAAAGCGGTAGCAATCGATGAAGATTAGGTTCGTCTTGAGAGGTCGTCCAACAGATGTAACTTTGTTCGCACAAGATCAATTGAATCACACTCCACTTCAAGAATTTGAAAATTCGCGTCAAATGAATTCATCAGAGTAATATTATATCTCATAATTGGTGTTCTTTGAATGTCAATCGAAGTCTTTAAATAAGATAGCAACTAAACACAGATAAGTGATTCATTAAACCATTCAAAATCAAACAATACAGAATTATTAGAGAGAAAAAATTATCATTCCATGATTATCGTCGATATTCAAAGACTAGGAACTTGAGAGTGAGTTTTGTTGAAGTGTCTCCTTGCTAATTTAATTATTTTATGTTTTGGTAATTACAATATACTATATTTCATAATTTCATTTTTTGGATATTTATAATTTTTTTATTTTGATAATTACAAATATTATTGTTTTTATTTATAATAATAACTTTATTGAATTTAATTGTTTTTTAGTTATTTACCATCTATTCTTATTTTTCTTATTATTCTATATAATTTTTTTAATTTTTTTCCTGTGAAAAATTAATTTTCTATGCATTTTATTTACCCATACGTAGCATGTGTTAATTATTCTTTACCCCCGTGCATGTTTTGACACTTTTATCTTACCATTACGCAAGCCATATAAACATTGTTATACCCTTACACAACTCTTAGTCTACCTTAATGCAACATTGGTTCTACCCTTATGAGGTTTATTTAAATTAAGTTCCATCTTTACACAACTTCTTTGTACTCTTACACAACTCTTAGTTTACCTTTATGAAGTATTGGTTCTACCCTTACAAGTTTGTTTAAATTAAGTTCTACCTTTACATAACTTCTTTGTACCTTTACACAACTTCTTTGTACCCTTACGCATGTAAGCTTATACCCTGACACAACACATGAAAGTTTAACTTACCCTTAAGCTACCTTTACGCAATGCATGAACTTTCTTATTTACCTTTACGTAACTATTCAATTTACCTTTACACAATTTACCTTTACACAATGCTTAAAATTTCAATTCTATCCTTACGCAGTGCATGTTTACTCTTACGTAGCCTGTGTATGTTCACCAAATATATATTTATTCATGAAACATGTATGGACAAGAAAAAATAATATTTTTGTACTGAACATAACATCTATCTATATTTTTATGATATTTCATAACATTTCTTTTATGCCCACAACATTTTATATCTTCATAAAAAATAATTATTTTATAAAAAAACATAACATATTTGTACAAAAAATGATATATTTATGACATATTTACACACAACATTTCATGTCTTCACATAATTTAATATCAAAAAACATAACATATATGAACATAAAAAAATATATACTTTGTAAGAACTTGGTTTTCGCTCAGGTATGGATCCTTTAATTCTTGGTCTAAATCTTTACTTTGGACCTGTTTTGGATGCCCAATAGGTTAGTGAAGGCCTTAGGGGTATCTGGGGCTTGTTCGGAGCCTGAAACCCATCTTTTTAGAAGAAAAAGCCTAGCGCACAGTTTGGAAAAAATCGTGCGGATGATGTTTTTTTGGACAAAGCCACCTCGCACAGTTGGCACACGACCGTGCGACCTAAACGTGTGAACACCCCTTTTTCCCAGGTAACCGTGCATGAGTTGCGCATGGTTAGGCCAAATCGTGCGTAGGGTGTTTGTTCGGGCAGAAACATCTCGCACGGTTTGCACACAGTTTGGAAAATCGTGCGGACAAACCGTGCACATACTTTTTTTTTTCTGGATAAATTTCCAGTTTTTCCCTTAATGGTCTATTAAGTCCCCTCCTTCTTCCCTAATCCGAGATTATGCGGGATTTACCTCCATAGCTCTCAATTTGGAGCCTTTTGAAGATCTAACATTGGAATCAAGAGTTCTCCTTCATCCGGCAACCGATCGAGTTTCCGTTCATCACGTTGGATGTGTAATAGTAAGCACTTGAGTCCTCTTGATCCGTTCTCCTTCTCTTTTGCTCTCGATCGAGATATTGGGCTATGAGCGTTTTTTCTCTTTTTCTTAGATCTGCTCCGATCTGAGCCAAATCAAGGGCCAATACCGGAGGAGAGTCGTACAAGCCTAAGGTGAGTGTTCTATAACTCATCCCTAAAGTTCGTTGATTTTGGATTTGTCATGTGGGGCCCACTGATTTCATCGGGTGCCGTTTATTAAATTCATATGCCATGATTATACTTGTTAGTACCACATGGTTATGGTCTTTCCAAATATGTGATTATTTGTTGGTGGTTACGCCCACAACTCCCAACACCCCTAGTAGGGTGTTATGCCAAAATTGGATTTTTAGTGTTTTGACACGTTTGAGCCATCGTCCAGGTGTGCCTTGGCTTGACCTTTCTAAGGGTAAGCATTTCTATATTAAATGGCTTGAATTATATTGTGAATTGCATAATGGAAAGTACTATGTATGTGTACCACTTGAACCGCCTAAGGTAAGTGCTTCAATTGATGATTAAATGTGAAATGGAAATTGGCAAGTATACTAAGTATATGACTTGACCTTAAATGTAAATGAATGATATGTTGCATATCCGTAGCACCTCTTACCACATTAATGGAAGGTAGCGAAATGAACCTTGAATATGGAATATGCTTTAAATGGATTAAATGAATGGTTGCATAATACTTGGCCTTGTCACACTAATGAAAGGCAATGCTTGGACCAAATGACTTGATTAAAAAGGTTGCATGCTACTTGACCTTATAACACTAACGAGAGGCAAGGCTTGAACCAAATGAAATATTACATGACTTCATACTTAAATATGAATGGCCTGACTCGAGCTCGCCTTGGATTCTGATCGGAGAACACCATGAGCACTCGAGAACCCCATTCTGATTTAAGGACATAACTTGCTTAGGTTGATACCCACCTAGATCCCGATCCTTGTTTGTTCTTGGATGCCCGGTATGACATTGTAAGACCCCTTTTATTATCATTATAGGATGCCTTGGATACACTCCTTGGATCCAACATTGACATGTAGGTGTTGTGGTTACAGCCCACATGACCCTGTCTTTGCTTAGCCCCGTTTTACCTTGGTCGATCACCTTGGACTCGATAGTCACCTTATTGTGGAATTCCTTGGAATATGTTCCTTGGATTACAATCTTATCCTTAGCCAGGCTACAATTACTACTGAGTTGGCGACCCTTGAGGTCTACGTTGCCTTGGTTACTACCTTAGAACTTCATTATTAAATATCATTGATCATGGTTGCCTTGTTACATCTTGGAACCTTCACTATTTACACTATCATGAGGTGATGTCTGTGTTGGCTATGCCTCACGAGACCCATCAATCTAAAATTGGTAATTACTTAAATTAAATGAACTGGTTACATGTTCAGACACTAGCCGAGGGATTAAGCAGGTACTTGAGTATTTAGTTACATTGTACTGCTTTACTTTATATATATGCATGCTTGCACACTATTACATTTCCATTACACGGGCCGAATGTTATAGGCACCGTTGGTGGTGGCCCATGAAGATTTATCTCACACCCTCTCTTGGCATTGTTTGGTACCCAGAGTAGATTATATGACTATAGGTGTTGAAAAAGGGAAGCATACGACTTCGAACACTTGATTGACTGCTGTTTAGATTGGAGCTTGATATCAGAGGATTGAGTTGGATCTTGGGATGCTTGGGATAATCTTTTATTTCCATTATACTTTTGTGGAACATGTTATGCCTTCCATATTGTATCCATGCTTTCCAGTTTTCTAGTGACATGACATATCATCAGTTGTTGAATGCTATTCTAGTTGTTATACAGTTATTATTATTCCCTGTTTGTCTATTCCTATTATCTACTTTTGTTGTTTACTTATATTGCTTCCACTACTTACCTATGTTTACTTACACCTGGTGTGTTACACTTTGGTAATGAGAGCATAGTCTCCCCACAGACACACCATATGCCCTCGCTGTTAGTCAGCAGCCTCCGACATTCAGGGAGATGCGCTTGAGGCCATGTGGGTCACCGGGCTCGGGGCACCCATTAAGTGGCATCTGGGTCCAGGACGTCACAAAGTGGTATCCGGGTTGGTTTCTGTTCTTGAATTACTATTTGGAGACAATAGATTGGAGATTAGGAACGCTTGAGACTTAGTCATAAGTCGTGCTTGTGTGTCGCGAACCCATGTTCAGGGTAAAAACCAAGTTGCCTAAAATTATAATTGTTGTTCTGCCTTTTCCTATTACAGTTGACATTATTTCACCATTGGGCGACACAAATATTGTATGGTGTTATTGATTATTACTTTATTTGAGGACTTTCTTTCATCCTTGGCCCGATGATATGTGGGCAAAGAGCATCATTACATGCACCATCATAGACACCTAGAATTTATATGTCATGTATATTGCCATGCCATATAGGTGCATTTCACTGCTTTGCATTGTTTAATATGCTTGTGATTGTTGAGTGATGTTGTGATAGTTATCTTGTATGTGTATTACTTTTGGCTGCGATTGAGTGATTGCTTGTCTCAATTCATGAGGTGTATGGGCCCTCATGGGTTGGGATGAGTAATTTACCGAGTCAAGCCATTATGCTATAATTAAATGGGTGTTGTTTCTGGTGATAGCTGTATGGGAACCGATTCATCGGAAATAGATATCCATTATAAAGTGAATCATGAAATCTAAAATGAATTGGTTGCACATCCTTATCCTGCCTTATCATGTTTATGAAAGGTAAATGAGTTTACCTAGAAATTAAATATAAAATGAAATGAAACTTATACATGAGCACTTACCGATACCTGGTCGTTTAAGCGGGTAGTTGGGGTAGTATGCCTTGGGTATTGAGTTTTCCTACGTTCAGCTTCCGCTAGTGATGCTATCTTTCTGCTTATGTTTGTTCTGAGGTGTGTTCTTGGCATTTTTAGACCAATGTCGCCAAGACATCCTCGTTTCGTTCTCTAGGAAGGTGGTGATGACCATACTCCAGACGTGGTGGGCCCTAAGCTACCAGTCTTACCCCCAAGAGTGCCACTTGAGGCACCGCCTGTTATACCTGATCTGGGCACTGATGCCCAAGTTCGTGATATTTTCTTACATCTGATGTAGTCCATGCATGGTGCTCCACGTCTTGCACCTACAATGGCTAATATGACTCGTGAGTTCCAGTAGTAACATCCTCCTACTTTTTCAGGGGATGGAGGTCTGCCGGTTGCTGAGTCTTAGCTAGAAGCCACTCTATCTATCATTGAGAATCTGGAGACACCTTCGGAGTGGAGGGCCAAGCTTGCCACATACATGCTTTGGGATTCAGCCAAGCGTTGGTGGGATGTGATTACCAAGACTGGTCGTCATTCGAACATATTATGGGCTAATTTCCAGACTGATCTCTATGATCAGTTCTTTCCCCAGACACTGAGAGCTGACAGTGCCATAGAGTTAATGCATCTTGATCAGGGTTCTATGTCAGTCATGTAATATTCAACGCATTTCACGGAGTTGCAGCGCTTTGCACTGCTTCTAGCTGGTGATGAGCTTTCACATGCTAGACGTTTCAAGGATGGGATCTAGTAAGCCATCCATACATAGGTCAATGTCTTTCACCTACCTAATTTTTCTGAAATAGTCAATCAGACTCTTATCACTGAGCGTAACTTGAGGGATGGAAATAGTACTGGGTATAGAGGACCAGTGCCGCATCATGCCAGTATTTCTTCTGGTGGTAGGAAGCGTTCTCTTGAGGTTTCTCATCAGGCTGGTGACAACCATTTTTTTCGTTTCGATAGCTCTATAAAGTGTTATCAGTGTGGACGATGGGGGAACAAGAAGCCTCAGTGTGATAGAGACCCAATGGAGTGTCGGGCTTGTGGCCGTATAGGGTATCTTCATCATTTCTGCCAGACCTTTCCTCCATCTTCGAGTGGGAAAGGATCCGCACCAGCTACACCTTTAGGAGCATGTTCTTTTATGCCGCGTCAGGTGGGGAGTTGGAATATCACCAACAAGTCTGGCTAAGGAGGAGGTCGTGGTCGTGGTAGCCAGACCCCTGATCACCAGCATCGCCAACATAGCAGTTTTGATCATGGTAGTCCATCTGTTGCACAGGGCCGTGTGGATCGGGCCAATTGCATGCATTACAACTGATACCTGAGGATCAGGCTGCGCGACCTTACAATACGAGGTACTATTCTAGTATCCTCTACTATAGTATCTTCTTTAGTTGATAAACGTGATTTAAACTCTTTTATTTCTGTATCTATTATGGAAAGTCCCAGACTAGATATATAGTATTACTATGGTGTAATGACCCTATATACGCCGTTAGGGGTACAAATAGAGGGAATACACCAGTGTAAGGATTTTCCCCTTGAGGTAGGCAGTTACCCTTTCTTATGGAACATCTTTGTTCTCTAGATTAAAGGATTTGATGTTATACTCGGGATGGATTGGTTAGTTCACTTTCATGCTTTTGTAGACTGCTATCGCCACTGGGTATCTTTTACATCAATAGAGGGCAATAGTTATCTACATAAGGGTGAGTGGGATGTCCAAGTTGGTAGAACTGGAACAAATCATCATGGGCTAGGTGGAGTGACCACCCCGATTGAAAATATCTTCATAGAGGATCAAGGTTTACATCAAAGTGATTTCCCTCCAATAGTGGATCATTTTAGGGATGTTTTTTCTGATGAATTTTTTGGTTTACCTCCTGAGAGAGAGGTAGAGTTTACATTTGAGATTGTTTCATGAGCAGCTCCAGTGTCCATTCCTCCATATAGGATAACACCTACTGAGCTTCAGGAGCTCAAGTAGCAGATAGAGGACCTAGAGGCCAAAGGCTTTATACGGCCCAATATGTCCTATTAGGGTTCACCCGTGCTTTTTTCCAAGAAGGCAGATGAAACCTTACGTCTATGAGTGGATTATAGAAAGTTGAACCAGCTTACGGTCAAGAACCAGTATCCACTTCCTCAAATAGATGATCTCTTTGACCAGCTCCGAGGGGGAAATGTCTTCTCCAAGATCTGTAACACCCGAGACTTTTATGTTATATAAATCATCAAAGGAATCTTTTTCTACACAACACTTGCTTGGCTTTCTTTACACGCAATCGCGACCTTCCTCGATAGCTTGCGTCGTACGCAATACCGAGTTTCACTAAACAACAATATGCTATTAAAACTAGCCGTTATGAATAGTAATAACCACTTTTTGAAATTTTATAAATTTTATTTTTCAAAATGGACTTCATTTTTGGACTCAGAATATCGAAATTATCCTAGGGTGAAATTTTGGTATTTTTCTGAAAACTTTCAATTTTTGATGAATAGTGAAACCACTAAGTGGTAGGTTAAAAACTGAATTTTGCATAAAACTTAATTTTACCGCTTCTGTGAATGGAATTTCAAAAATCCGAGAGACACGGTTAATATCAAGGACTAAAATGTGGTTCAATGAGATGAAAATAATTTTTTGGTGAATAGTAACTTTTTACTATTTTTACCGCGGTTAATAGTAAATAGGGTAACTAAGGGTAAATATGATATTAATATTACCCTAACACATGTCCTAGTTCTATTGGACAAGTGTAATTCGACCAAAAACAAACTTAGGAATAAAATATGACCATTTAGGCCCACTTGGATTAGATTAGGACATTTATTATTAATTTATTTAAAGAAGGGTTAAAATAGTTAAAATCAAAGTTTAATAAGTAAATCATTTTTAATATAGGGTTATACATAAGATAAATTCGATTGTAAATATTCATTAGAAAGCTAAAAAGATTTCCTACATGATGGTATTTTATTTGTAATTTTTAGACATCAAATAATTTAATTTATTTATGACACAACGATGATGCAGTAATTATCTTATTAATGAAATATTGACAAAATTGATAATATAAATACAAAAATAAATGTAATTTGAGACTTTTTATGAATTCCACTAATTTTCTAGGTTACTATGATATATTAGTATTGATTTAATCAACTTGGTTCGAACATATAATTCTGTTATGACTTTCACAAAAATCATATATCAAATAGTGTCAAAATTGACACAAAATAGTTTTTAAATCAAATATTATATTATTAATTGTTATTTTATTCCTAAAAATATAAGGTTCGGCCAAATGACTTAGATAAGGATATATATATTAATAATAAACAATTTGGGGTTCGTTTGGCATGTTATAGTAAGTGTATTAACCATATAGTGAAAGAAAACAAAAAGACACGGTAAAAGTTAAATTAATTAACTTAGAGTTAAATCTAATTGATAAGGTTAAAATAATACCCTAAACTTGTCTAAATCCTATTGGTTGATAGGATTTAGACCCATCCCCACTTTAGCTTCGAAATAAGACCCTTTGGAACCATTATAAACCGATTTTGACTTTAATATAAAATAATATTTTGAGATATTCCTAAGGTGCCCCTCTCCTCCCTTATAAAAGGGCACCTCCTCCCCCTCCTCCTCACACCAATTTGAGCACTCAAGCTCGGCCAACCCCTGCCATTTTCCCTTCTCCACTTCCCTAGAATAATCCTAGAGGTCCTGGTCTTCTCCAAAGACCAATCTTAGTTCCTTAAGTGGAGGATTCAAAAAGGCGTTCCAAAGAAGAGGTAATATCCATTACCGATCTTTTCAATTTCTTTCTTCTTCAACTTCTTCTTCTTTAGTTGTTTCATGATAAAGTAATAACATCAGTATTACTTACATACTGATATGTTATTATAAATATGAAACAACCCTAATTCACCTTCTATCCATCCTACGGAAAAATGAAATCACCGCGCGTGCGTACGTACGGAATACCGTCTCCACGCCGTGGTGTAATCTATTTTCCACCATCACCTTACAAGGATGGGTATAATGGTGTAATCAGTAACTATATATGATTATTATTAAGTAATATTGATACTGAAATAATATATATATATACTCCAATACAATTCCACGATCATAGGAACGATATCATCACTCGTGCGTACGTACGGAATACCGTCTCCACGATGTGATGCGACTCGTTCTACATGATCTTCATTTCATAATGATTATATAAATGAATTGAATGAATGAATATGGTATATACTACACTAATACCATTCTGGAAATGAATTATCTATAACCTAAAGATAAGAATAAGAATTTATTCGACAAAACACGCATAAGAACAAAAAGTTATAAAGACCCGAGTAACAAGTAACAATGAAATATTACTAACAAGAAGCTAATAATATGACCATATATGATCTCATATCAATATGTATGATTCTGGAATAAGTCAATAACATTATTTAAACCATTATACAGGAGCTTCGGACACGAATAAAGCAAATCGGACCTAAGGTAAGGGAAATATCACAATCTCATTTTTATCCGAGATTGTTTATTCGTAAGTATTTACTGGGGTGTATTTTATCATCCACATCCATGTTCCCTCAATATGTAATATTGTTTCCATCCACTTGAAATAGTTTAAATCCAATTTTACCCTTAGGTGAGTTTTTAGTAAAGAATATGAAAGGAATCTTTTGTCGTTTTTCCGTACGAGGTACTTTTTGACTTTTCCGACAAAAGTACGAAGAATGTTTTTTTTAACTTATACGGCATGAATGGATTTTTAAAACATTACTTCAAAGAAGCTTCCTTTACAAGTTTTCAAGTTTATTTTTAATCAACTTCTTTTATTTTAAAGTTGTATGACATGTTATGAAAGGAAAAATGTTTTTGAAGAAGAAAGGATATTTTCCTCAAGAATTCAATTCAAGTGTTTTATCAAAATTATTTTCCATCTAAGATAATAAAGGGTTCTGTTTCTATCCATATTTTTACATTGGTTTGACTATGTTGTGATGGAATTATGTTTATGAATTCCTTTATCATATATGAATTGATTTATGATGTCATGATGTTTCAAGAATCCCATTTTTGTTACATGTGTTATGCGATGATGCATGTTTTATGATTATGTGGCACACATAAGAAAGGATTCATTATAAGATGGGTGGGACCTATATCTCCCTCCAATGCATTGGGTAATGATTTTATATCTCATGAGATAGACATGGCTGGAACGGAAGGTTATTTCGGTTCAGTGATACAGGACTGAAACGAGGAGTGAACTCGGTTCAGAAAGGGACTTTGTCCACTAAGATAGTCTTGGCAATGAGTCATGACTAACAAGAAATGATTTTCCATGATTATGTGTGCATGCCACAAAGATTCAAGTTTTATGTTATGATTATGGGGATCTCATTTTCACTTCTATGATTTATTCCATGTTAAGATATTATGATCTCTTTTGCAGGTTTTAATTTTCAAAAAAGATATGATATGATTTTTATTTCCTTTATTTGCCCTTGCTGAGCATTTGAGCTCACCCTTTTATGTTTTCTTTTCCCCAGGCCAGGAAGATGGATATTAAGTAGAATATGCTAAAAGGGACCCTAGATATGATGAAATAAATGGGAGACACTGTAGAAGATTTATGAACCAGTTGTTTATGTTTCCCAGTTTCTAAAGACACTATACCTATACGGTCCTTTGTGGTTTTGTCATATGTTGTAATAAGTATTTTGAAGTATTAACAATGTATGTAAAGTGTGGGTCGTTATAGTTGGTATCAGAGGAAAGGTATAGCCAACCTTTGGAAACTAGGATGTGAAAGCCTTAGTAAGAACCCTAAGGATAAGTCTAAGCATAGAACACAATCTTAGAAATGGCCATGAATAACCTAGGATAAGACCATAAGCATGAAAATTTTATTCTTGAATTATGTGGTTTCCTATTATAATTAGTGTTGCTCACACTATTCTTCTTGGTTTTAGTCAATGGCTGGAACCCGAAGGAACCGTGTTAATGCGGAATGCGATGGGCAATGCAATGATTGTCCCCCTGAGCAACCAAACGATATGGGAGCTGGAATGCAAAATCTTGTAGCCATGCTCACACAACTTTCTCAAGCTATGAATCATGCAGGATTTCCAAACGAACAAAGGAGGGAGCAACATTCTGTTGAATCCTTCATGAGGCAGCGTCCACCATCTTTCAGCGGGTCTACTGATCCATTAGTTGCTGAACAATGGATTAGTACTACTGAAAAGATATTTTCAGTTCTTCAATGTTCTGAGCATGATAAAGTCATCCTAGCAGTGTATCGTTTGGAAGGAGATGCTGATCAATGGTGGAATCTTGTTAAGAATACAAGGCAAAGGGATGAAATTGAGTCTATGGAATGGGACGAGTTCAAGAACTTATTTTTCAATAAGTAATTCCCTCGTATTCTCCGAACAAAGATGGAGAAAGAGTTCCTTGAACTGAAGCAAAGGGATGATGAATCTGTTGGTACCTATGAAGCAAATTTTACAAGACTTGCAAGGTACGCTTCTGGTATTATTATCCAACCTGAGAGTAAGATCGATCGATTCTTTAGTGGCTTAAAACCAAGTCTTCGAAGGGCGTTAGCCATAAGGGACTTCAATAGCTACGAGGAAATCGTTCGATGTGCTCTCAAAGTCGAGATGGAGATTGGAGTAACCCATCAGTCACATGGGTTTGATAAGAAGAGGAAGATGGAATTCAAAGAAAAATCTAAAGAGCACACGGAAAAGAAGATGAACTTTCCCTTATGCTCAAAGTGTGGAAAGAAACATGGAGGGAGTTGTCTTAAAGGGACAAGTAAATGTTTTAAATGTGGAAAGGAAGGTCATCGGGCATTTGAATGCCGTGATAATGGGAAGAAGATGTCTAATGATGCAAACAAAGGAAGGGATACACAGAATGAACCTGCTACACTTCAATGTTTCAAGTGCAAGGAGATGGGGCATTATGCCAATCAATGCCCAAATCCAAGGGTTGATGATGATGGTCGACGTCAACAAACTCTTAAGGATAAAGAAAAAGGAAAGTCACATGCAATTTCTATCAGCGATGTGGAGTACGATAACGATGTGGTGAAAGGTACACTTACCATCCACTCTAAAGTAGCAAATGTTTTATTTGATTCTGGATCCACCCACTCTTTTATTTCTGAAAAATTTTCTAAGGGTATCACCGTATTACCTCAACAATTAGATGTTGAGTTAGCTGTGACAACACCTAATGGCACATCAATCGCATCAGAAGTTTATAATTCTTCTCCGATCGAAGTTTGTGGGAAAGTGCTTCCTGCAAATCTTGTGATCCTTCCTTTAGTGGAATTTGATGTGATTCTTGGCATGGATTGGCTTTCTCTACATGGAGCTCATATCAATTGCCAAAGAAGGGAAGTCACATTTCATATTCCAGATCAACCTACGATCGTCTATCAATGCAAGGATGAACATAACCTTCCAGTGGAAATTTCTTCCATCTTATGGGTATTGATTCCACTAAATGAAGGTTATTTATCTCAAATAGTTGGTGAGAAACTCACGATTAAGAATATGCCCATTGTACGGGAGTTTGATGATGTCTTTCCGGAGGAATTACCGGGTCTTCCACCAAATCGTGAAGTTGAGTTTTCAATAGAACTCGTACCGGGTGCTTTGACTATTTCAAAGACACCTTATAGAATGGCCCCAATTGAGTTGCAGGAATTGAAGAAGCAACTCCAAGAGAATCTTGATAAGGGATTCATACGCCCTAGTGCGTCACCTTGGGGAGCACCTGTTCTATTTGTTAAGAAAAAAGATGGATCAATGAGACTCTGCATTGATTATAGAGAACTTAACAAGATCACTATCAAGAACAAATATCCTCTCCCACGCATTGATGACTTATTTGACCAACTACGCGGAGCTCAATACTTTTCCAAGATTGATCTTCGTTCAGGGTATCATCAATTAAGGGTCAAAAGGGAGGATATACCAAAGACGGCTTTCCGTACAAGGTATGGACACTATGAATTTATAGTGATGCCATTTGGTCTTACTAATGCCCCTGCTATCTTCATGGATCTAATGAATAGAGTCTTTAGAGACTATCTTGATCAATTTGTGGTAGTCTTTATAGACGATATTCTTGTCTATTCAAAGAGCAAGGAAGAGCATGAAGATCACTTGAGAATTATATTGAAGACCCTGAGAAAGGAGAAGCTTTATGCCAAATTTACCAAGTGTGAATTTTGGCTTCAAAAAGTTGCATTTTTGGGTCATATAATCTCAAAAGAGGGGATATCTGTGGATCCAGCAAAAACAGAGGTTATCGAAAGATGGTCAAGACCAACAACAGTAACTGAGATCCGAAGTTTTCTTGGTTTGGCTGGATATTATCGACGTTTTGTAAAAGATTTTTCACGATTATCTAATCCACTCACCAAGTTGACTCGGAAAGGAGTTAAGTTTGTCTGGACAGAGGAATGTGAAGAGAATTTCAAGGAGTTGAAAAGAAGGTTATTCAGTGCACCTGTGCTCACACTGCCTTGTAGTGGAGAAAGGTTTGTGATCTACAGTGATGCATCCAAGAAGGGATTGGGGTGTGTTCTTATGCAAAATGATATGGTGATAGCTTATGCCTCACGACAGTTGAAAATCCATGAGCAAAATTACCCAACACATGATTTGGAGTTGGCTGCGGTAATCTTTGCATTAAAGATTTGGAGGCATTACCTTTATGGTGAAAGGTGTGATATTTATACTGATCATAAAAGTTTAAAGTATATTTTCACACAAAAGGAGCTGAATATGTGCCAAAGAAGATGGTTGGAGCTGATTAAGGATTATGACTGCTCAATCCATTACCACCCTGGGAAAGCAAACAAGGTGGCAGATGCATTAAGTCGACAAGACCATGCTAGTTTATCCATGATGAGGATCACAAAAGATCCAATATTTATGGATTTACAAAGGATGGATCTTGGAATTATAATGGAAGGGGAAAAATCTTATCTTTCTCAAATGAATGTTCAACCATCTATACATGTGAAGATTAAAGAGGCACAGAAAGAAGATGTCGAGTTACAAAAGAAGGTGAGAAATGTTCCTGAATTCAACCTTGATTGTGATGGGATAATAAAGTTCAGGAATCAGGTTTGTGTTCCTCCCATCCCCGAATTAAAGAAAGAGCTGCTGGATGAGGCTCATAGTTCTTCATTCTCTATTCATCCTGGAAGCACGAAGATGTATAGGGACCTGAAAGAGTACTTCTGGTGGGATGGCATGAAAAGAGATGTTGCTGAATATGTCTCTCGATGCTTGGTTTGTCAACAAGTTAAAGCTGAGAGACAGAAGTCTAAGGGGATGTTACAACCATTACCCATACCCGAATGGAAATGGGAAAACATCACTATGGACTTTGTCACAAGACTTCCTAAAACATCCAAAGGCAATAATGCTATCTGGGTCATAGTTGATCGTCTTACAAAGTCTGCACACTTCATTTCTATTAGAGAGGATTTCTCTCTAGATCAGCTTGCCAGGATATATGTAAAGGAAGTGGTAAGATTGCATGGAGTACCACTTTCTATTATATCTGATCGAGATCCGAGATTTACCTCGAAGTTTTGGCGAAGTCTTCAGCATACTCTGGATACAGAGTTGAGTTTCAGCACTGCTTATCATCCCCAGACAGACGGTCAGTCTGAGAGAACAATTCAAACCCTAGAAGATATGTTGAGAGCTTGCTCTATGGATTTCAAAGGAGGTTGGGATCAACACCTACCTTTGGTGGAATTTTCTTATAATAATAGCTTTCACTCCAGTATTCAGATGGCTCCTTATGAAGCTCTCTATGGAAAGAAATGCAGGACTCCAACTTGCTGGGATGAAGTTGGGGAAAGAAAGCTATTAGGACCTGATCTCGTTGATGAAATGGCAGAAAAGGTCAGATCTATTCAACAACACATAAGAGCAGCTCAGAGTCGACAGAAAAGTTATGCCGACAACCGAAGAAAAGACCTAGAGTTTGAAGTGGGTGATAAAGTGTTCTTACGAATATCTCCCTGGAAGAGGGTTATGAGATTTGGAAAGAAGGGGAAGTTGAGCCCTAGATATATCGGTCCTTTTGAAATACTGGATCGTGTTGGGAAGGTAGCTTACCGATTGGCGCTTCCACCGAATCTCTCTCAAGTTCACGATGTGTTCCATGTATCTCTCCTGAGAAAGTACATACCAGATCCTTCACATGTACTCAGCTCAGAAGTTGTACCGCTGGAGCAAGATCTTTCTTATGAAGAACAGCCGATAGAGATTCTGGATCATAGCGAAAAAGTCCTACGAAACAAGACCACTTGCTTGGTGAAAGTTTTATGGAGAAACCACCAACTTGAAGAAGCTACATGGGAGCTTGAGGATATGATGAGGGAGAAGTATCCTCATTTGTTTGTTGCAAAGTGACGAATTTCGAGGGCGAAATTCTTTTTAAGGGGGGTAGAATGTAACACCCGAGACTTTTATGTTATATAAATCATCAAAGGAATCTTTTTCTACACAACACTTGCTTGGCTTGCTTTACACGCAATCACGACCTTCCTCGATAGCTTGCGTCGTACGCAATACCGAGTTTCACTAAACAACAATATGCTATTAAAACTAGCCGTTATGAATAGTAATAACCACTTTTTGAAATTTTATAAATTTTATTTTTCAAAATGGACTTCATTTTTGGACTCAGAATATCGAAATTATCCTAGGGTGAAATTTTGGTATTTTTCTGAAAACTTTCAATTTTTGATGAATAGTGAAACCACTAAGTGGTAGTGTCACGAACCGAATCTGGTCACCACCAAAACCGGCACCAAACCTAGCCCGTGACATGACCCGAAGGGCGTTCCCTATCCCCACGGGCTGGCACAAGTGCCCGGGTATCATTAATATAGGTTTGGGAACGATTTACCCGAGTATGAAAGCATAAAACATTAAAAACATTCCATAATATAAATCTGAAATTTTTGAGCCAAAAAAGACTTAAGTGAAAACCAGAACTGAGTACATTGGTTTAAAGATTATACAAGTGGTCCAAATAAAAATTATTATAGCATTAATACAGCCCCAAGTACTCCACACGACAAGGGGTCATCGCCCCCAAGCTATCTCCACAACTCCGCACCAAGAATGGGAACTAACACCATGAACCACCATCACCCTTAGCCTTTCCTTTACCTGAATCAAACATAACCAAGTCTACTTACACCCAAGGGGTGTAAGTAGGGTGTGAGCCTAAGCCCAGTAGGATACCACCCAATGATTCCAAAGAGTAAGAAATACAATGTGAAAAAGCAAGCAGTTTTCAAACGCAAGGGAAAGTAGTGTTCAAATTTCAAGAAATGAAACCTCTAATTGGAAATAGTTTTCAATCCAAAATTTTTAGAATACTAACACATTAAAATAGAAATGTTAGATACTGTAATTTACTTCCAAACACACCCTAAGACATGGGTAGATACTACAAATCCAATGAGCAACAACATTGGGAACACCCCTAGGCACTAGGTTGTCTTGGGCCCTATGTACCTCGTACCTCGGTGTAAAGTAATCATAGCAAAATCCTTTCTCGTGCACGAGCCACTAGTAGGGAACACACCCATAACCTAGTGGTCCCCAATAATCATCCACATAGTTTAGTTAGAGTTGTCGTTATCCAAATGCTAAGTGAAACAGGGACAAAACCCATCCGGTCCACTAGCCGTACTAGTACAAATCCGCCCCACCTAGGTACCCGGGCTTCCCCTTTTGTGCTCAATCAATTTTAGCATGCAACAGAAATAAATTTTCATATAAAACATCATTACTGGTCAATCATAACCAATACAGTAGCTATCACATTTTATACCACTTAAAACACGCTTCAAAACACTTAGATTTTTCATAAAACAATTCCTCAAAAATCTCGTAGTGTTTCGTACACAAAACACCTTATAAACCTCACTTGCATACTATGTGCACATATTTAAGTTTCCAAAACATAAATTAGATCCCACTACATTTCATTTAAAACACAAAATCATTTTTAGGGCAACCCTATATAGTTCAAGAAATGACATCATTGCAAAGTCTCCATTATTACACAACACAACTCTTAGAATTTCATGTGGTTCACAAACACCATTAAAACCAGATTTTTCAGCAACAAACACAAGGGACAATCATTAAAAACAGTATTTCAATCCCTATTATACTTCAATAAAATCATCTAGTTACTTATAGGGTAGCCCCAATGAAACTAATAATACATTTCTATGAAAAACACCCAATTTCACATGAAATTGGCCTTTAGGATTCATTTTAAATACAAACACCACTAAAACTATATTTTTCAGAAATAATAAAATTTAATAAGCATGAAAATACCATAAAAACAGTAGCCAATTCACAAAGATTTCATACACAATGGAATCACCTACCAAAACCAAGGAAACCCTTGAATCCTTTGTGCGAAAACTCAAACGCACCACCGCCGCACCTCAAGAAAGCTAAACCAGACCTAAAACCAGAATTTCAGACCATAAAACACAATATAAAACCTTAAATTTTAAACCCTACGTCCTGTACATTAGGAACCACAATTATAAAGAAAGAAACCCTAAGTAAATTGGATGTAACCCTAAACAAATTGAATGAAGAAAAGAGGAGAACAACTTACTTAAAATATCTTGGAGAAATCGCCCCCCAAAATACCAGTAGCTGATTTCTAAAATACTAAAACCTTCAAGGGAGGTTCGCACAAGAATAGGTAGATCATTTAGGAATTTGAATGGGGGAAAAAGAGTAAGAATCGAAGGAGTTATGAAAGAAACAAATTACCTTTATAAATCTGCCCTAAATTTGAGTTCTTAAGAACATTCGACCTAAACCGCGATGAAAATGAGCTGAAACGGGTGTGGGAGGATATTGGATGCGCGGCTGGGTTCAAGGGGCGTGTTTGGGGCTTGGAATCACCGAAAACCCCTTAAAAATGAATAAGTTATTAACTAATCAAATTTTATTTTTAAAACTGGAATTGGGCTTTCGGGCAGGCCCAATTCCTTAAATAAAAACCCATATACACCATGGTTATGGATTTCCAAAGGCTCCAAATTTTAATTTTGGTGTTAATATATTAGGGGAGGACATTTAGGAGTTGGAATGAGTGAAAAATATTAAAAAATTAATAAGTTATAAAAGAAACAAAATTTATTTTTAAATCTGGAATTGGGCTCACGGTTTGGCCCAATTCATTAAAACTCATCTATTCTCCATAAAAACTTTGGAAACCCCCAAAAACAAAGAATTAATGGAAATTAAAATAAAAATAAATTTAAAATAGGCTATGTATGTGACAATTCTCCCCACCATGAAAACTTTCCGCCCCGGAAAGTCACAGTAAGGCCAAAGCAACAACCAAACTCAACTGAGAAACCAAGAGGTACTCTCTTGCCAGGTTTCTCCCCCAAAGGCCATAACACCTCCAGTGATCAATGAAGGAAGGAATACTCTCACAGCCAAAACATACACCACTTTTCTGAAATTATTAAGCACATTAATGCTTTATCCCAAATGAAAACTCCTCAAACACAATCAGAACAATACTCAATCAATTTACCCAAATAAACAACAACATCGAACAAGGTTACACTTGCCCTACTATAACTAAACCATTGGTCACTCTCCAATATCAATTTTTACCAAATAAAGATGTAGGTAGTTAGATATCTCCAAATGATAATACCTACTTCCCATACAAAACCAAGGAAAAATATGAGTTACTCGTATGAAGAGACACAAATGGGCTCCCCACCATAAGAGACAAGTTAATTTTTTTTTTTCCGAGACAGAATCAAGACACTAATAGGGGGAGGCCGAAACAGACTCCCTAGTACAAGGGGTATACATAAATTATAAATTTACAAAATAATATACATGATACCCACAGTGGGTCTTCCCACCACAAGAACCAACCATCTTAACTGACCAGCATGGGCCGACACAAAAAGACCCAATTTTTTTTTAAGATTTGGAAAGGGTGCAGGGTCAGACCGCACGGTTTGGGAAACCATGCACTAACTATTCTGATCATTATTTGAACGTGGCTTCCTAGCACACTGACACTACTAATCATGCAAAAAATGTGTGCTCAAACTTTCTAGCCAAGTTTCCAACCATTCTCCAATGACTCAATGGAAACCAACGTGGGAGGGAAAAACATTAGGCGATGACATGGGTACAAGGCCCTCTACCTATTTCCACCGAACGAGAACAACAGAAGGAAAATGATGAAACCATAGGTTTAAACTGTTCCTATCTTTCATACTGAGGATAGGACTTTGTACAAGTGTTTAAATGACACTGGTGTTTCCCCTGACTACGCGCCAGCTTCTCTCTGGGACCTATGGCTGGAGCTCAAAATATTGAAGCATCTTCGGCCACGCAGTTAGGCTATTGAAACCCCTATGTGGAACTTCTTCTTTCGGTGCCACAAACAACTACACTGCATAACCTGATGGGTTTATCAAGACATAACACACTCCATAACCCACTTTACCAAAACCAAACATTTCATTGAAACAAGGGATCAGACGATGCACACACATCGCACCTTGTTTCTTTGGGTGAGAAACAATAGAAGGGAAAGACACGTATAAACACCTTCCTCTAAGATAGAGGATTTGATGTTTTTCCCAAGGGAGACACAATCCTAACATAACATAGAACCTTAAAGGATTGTGTGACCTTCACCTTTATGGTCAAAAGAGCACACAACATCACAATGCGTCACCGAACATGACCCTGACGATTGATAGAAACAATACATGGAACGAGACCATATTCAAAGTCCTTAAACAACAGATAAGTCCAAAAAGTGGACACAATATCATATCATGACCTAAATCTCAAAATTGGTCGTTTAATAATAACTCTTTCTTCCAAGAAACTATAAAGAACCCAGAGGCCCTCTTAGACACCATCAAGACACTCATCTGTACTAACAACGAAAGAACACTCCCACCTTTGGTGAATCTGGAAACTTAAGAAACTAAGGTCTCTTTCAACCTTCCCCAAGCACTATCCCACTACAAGAGGATCCACAAATCAGCGAAATGAATGGGTGTAGACTCAATAAAAGAAATGTTCGATAAAATATTATTTATATTGATCAACTGGAGGATTTTCCAATGGAGAAACAAAACGGGTTGCACTTCAGTTGTGCATTAACCCTTAATGGGGGCGTACCTTATCCAATGAGAGAACCCAAGGACCCAACCAAGCTGGTCCATTGGTCAAAACATGCCACAAACCAGATCCAAACACATGAAGGGAACCACCGTAAAGGCATCCCAAAAAAAATTTCAAAAGAGACCACTAACCATCCCTGCAACACAGCTTACCGACCAAACATAAACCCAAAACATAGTTCAAACAGAAGGGGTTCTTGAACTCAAAACATCCCACAACATCAACATTTTCAAAAACCCATAATACAAACCATACCAAACTATTCATCAAGACATCATGTTTTTCTTTAAAACCAATTCTTTGAAAACAAACGGTTTAGCAGTAAGCGTATCCACCAATGGTACCCCATGGGCCTCACACATGCATGTTTTTGTGCCACATTGGGCACCCTCCTCATATCCATCCCAGCACTCATCCAGTCATGCCATCAACCATCCATCATCCTATATAACCCCATGCATGTGGTCACTCATGGAAATACCAAAGGGTAAAACAAAACTTCCTTCCACTTTTCAAAAACAAAATGGTCAACCAAACCAACCTTTTTCTCAAAACTGCTAACAATGAGATCGAAATCCCAATTCACATCTTACAAAACATTTCATAAGGACACAACCATTTAGAAAAGAACTCACTTTCAATTTATTCACATCAATTTCGAAACATATCATCCCATTAAAACACACTCTAATTGTTTAGAAAACTCTATTGGAAACACATTTCAAAACCAAATTCAATATAGTTCCTACTTTCAAAGAGGTGTAAGCACACCATTTTACATTTCAAAACAATTCTGAAAATTCAGTTCCGCCATTTCATAAACCAAACCATTCCCTCTTTATTTGAAAATCATTTCATAAAAACTTTACGCTTCTTAAAACCAAGTCACCTTAAAACCAAAGTGCTAAGATTTCAAAACTAAAGCACAAAACAATGCAAGAGGAAACTAGTTTTGGTGGGTGACTTGGACATATGGTTGGCAGCCATATTCCAATCACTTCGCCGTCACAGAGAGTATTCTAGGGAAATATCCATGGCTCCACATGGCTTGCCAGGCCCTGCGAGCTCACTGAGATTATTCTCCCAACTCTCTTTTCATTTCCCATAGTCATCATTAAACCAAGAAAACCAAAGCACTCAAATAAATCCATACTTACCATGGTGACTTGAATCCCTTCATGAGGTGTGCTGGCCAGGCACACTACCCATGACTGAAATTTCAAGTCCCAAAAATCCTAGCTCCAGACTATGCTGACTCTTCCCCAAATAACATGACACAAGGAGCGAACCCCCTCTGATACCATTTTTTCACGAACCGAATCTGGTCACCACCAAAACCGGCACCAAACCCAGCCCGTGACATGACCCGAAGGGCGTTCCCTATCCCCACGGGCTGGCACAAGTGCCCGGGTATCATTAATATAGGTTTGGGAACGATTTACCCGAGTATGAAAGCATAAAACATTAAAAACATTCCATAATATAAATCTGAAATTTTTGAGCCAAACAAGACTTAAGTGAAAACCAGAACTGAGTACATTGGTTTAAAGATTATACAAGTGGTCCAAATAAAAATTATTATAGCATTAATACAGCCCCAAGTACTCCACACGACAAGGGGTCATCGCCCCCAAGCTATCTCCACAACTCCGCACCAAGAATGGGAACTAACACCATGAACCGCCATCACCCTTAGCCTTTCCTTTACCTGAATCAAACATAACCAAGTCTACTTACACCCAAGGGGTGTAAGTAGGGTGTGAGCCTAAGCCCAGTAGGATACCACCCAATGATTCCAAAGAGTAAGAAATACAATGTGAAAAAGCAAGCAGTTTTCAAACGCAAGGCAAAGTAGTGTTCAAATTTCAAGAAATGAAACCTCTAATTGGAAATAGTTTTCAATCCAAAATTTTTAGAATACTAACACATTAAAATAGAAATGTTAGATACTGTAATTTACTTCCAAACACACCCTAAGACATGGGTAGATACTACAAATCCAATGAGCAACAACATTGGGAACACCCCTAGGCACTAGGTTGTCTTGGGCCCTATGTACCTCGTACCTCGGTGTAAAGTAATCATAGCAAAATCCTTTCTCGTGCACGAGCCACTAGTAGGGAACACACCCATAACCTAGTGGTCCCCAATAATCATCCACATAGTTTAGTTAGAGTTGTCGTTATCCAAATGCTAAGTGAAACAGGGACAAAACCCATCCGGTCCACTAGCCGTACTAGTACAAATCCGCCCCACCTAGGTACCCGGGCTTCCCCTTTTGTGCTCAATCAATTTTAGCATGCAACAGAAATAAATTTTCATATAAAACATCATTACTGGTCAATCATAACCAATACAGTAGCTATCACATTTTATACCACTTAAAACACGCTTCAAAACACTTAGATTTTTCATAAAACAATTCCTCAAAAATCTCGTAGTGTTTCGTACACAAAACACCTTATAAACCTCACTTGCATACTATGTGCACATATTTAAGTTTCCAAAACATAAATTAGATCCCACTACATTTCATTTAAAACACAAAATCATTTTTAGGGCAACCCTATATAGTTCAAGAAATGACATCATTGCAAAGTCTCCATTATTACACAACACAACTCTTAGAATTTCATGTGGTTCACAAACACCATTAAAACCAGATTTTTCAGCAACAAACACAAGGGACAATCATTAAAAACAGTATTTCAATCCCTATTATACTTCAATAAAATCATCTAGTTACTTATAGGGTAGCCCCAATGAAACTAATAATACATTTCTATGAAAAACACCCAATTTCACATGAAATTGGCCTTTAGGATTCATTTTAAATACAAACACCACTAAAACTATATTTTTCAGAAATAATAAAATTTAATAAGCATGAAAATACCATAAAAACAGTAGCCAATTCACAAAGATTTCATACACAATGGAATCACCTACCAAAACCAAGGAAACCCTTGAATCCTTTGTGCGAAAACTCAAACGCACCACCGCCGCACCTCAAGAAAGCTAAACCAGACCTAAAACCAGAATTTCAGACCATAAAACACAATATAAAACCTTAAATTTTAAACCCTACTTCCTGTACATTAGGAACCACAATTATAAAGAAAGAAACCCTAAGTAAATTGGATGTAACCCTAAACAAATTGAATGAAGAAAAGAGGAGAACAACTTACTTAAAATATCTTGGAGAAATCTCCCCCCAAAATACCAGTAGCTGATTTCTAAAATACTAAAACCTTCAAGGGAGGTTCGCACAAGAATAGGTAGATCATTTAGGAATTTGAATGGGGGAAAAAGAGTAAGAATCGAAGGAGTTATGAAAGAAAAAAATTACCTTTATAAATCTGCCCGAAATTTGAGTTCTTAAGAACATTCGACCTAAACCGCGATGAAAATGAGCTGAAACGGGTGTGGGAGGATATTGGATGCGCGGCTGGGTTCAAGGGGCGTGTTTGGGGCTTGGAATCACCGAAAACCCCTTAAAAATGAATAAGTTATTAACTAATCAAATTTTATTTTTAAAACTGGAATTGGGCTTTCGGGCAGGCCCAATTCCTTAAATAAAAACCCATATACACCATGGTTATGGATTTCCAAAGGCTCCAAATTTTAATTTTGGTGTTAATATATTAGGGGAGGACATTTAGGAGTTGGAATGAGTGAAAAATATTAAAAAATTAATAAGTTATAAAAGAAACAAAATTTATTTTTAAATCTGGAATTGGGCTCACGGTTTGGCCCAATTCATTAAAACTCATCTATTCTCCATAAAAACTTTGGAAACCCCCAAAAACAAAGAATTAATGGAAATTAAAATAAAAATAAATTTAAAATAGGCTATGTATGTGACAGGTAGGTTAAAAACTGAATTTTGCATAAAACTTAATTTTACCGCTTCTGTGAATGGAATTTCAAAAATCCGAGAGACACGGTTAATATCAAGGACTAAAATGTGGTTCAATGAGATGAAAATAATTTTTTGGTGAATAGTAACTTTTTACTATTTTTACCGCGGTTAATAGTAAATAGGGTAACTAAGGGTAAATATGATATTAATATTACCCTAACACAAGTCCTAGTTCTATTGGACAAGTGTAATTCGACCAAAAACAAACTTAGGAATAAAATATGACCATTTAGGCCCACTTGGATTAGATTAGGACATTTATTATTAATTTATTTAAAGAAGGGTTAAAATAGTTAAAATCAAAGTTTAATAAGTAAATCATTTTTAATATAGGGTTATACATAAGATAAATTCGATTGTAAATATTCATTAGAAATCTAAAAAGATTTCCTACATGATGGTATTTTATTTGTAATTTTTAGACATCAAATAATTTAATTTATTTATGACACAACGATGATGCAATAATTATCTTATTAATGAAATATTGACAAAATTGATAATATAAATACAAAAATAAATGTAATTTGAGACTTTTTATGAATTCCACTAATTTTATAGGTTACTATGATATATTAGTATTGATTTAATCAACTTGGTTCGAACATATAATTCTGTTATGACTTTCACAAAAATCATATATCAAATAGTGTCAAAATTGACACAAAATAGTTTTTAAATAAAATATTATATTATTAATTGTTATTTTATTCCTAAAAATCTAAGGTTCGGCCAAATGACTTAGATAAGGATATATATATTAATAATAAACAATTTGGGGTTCGTTTGGCATGTTATAGTAAGTGTATTAACCATATAGTGAAAGAAAACAAAAAGACACGGTAAAAGTTAAATTAATTAACTTAGAGTTAAATCTAATTGATAAGGTTAAAATAATACCCTAAACTTGTCTAAATCCTATTGGTTGATAGGATTTCGACCCATCCCCACTTTAGCTTCGAAATAAGACCCTTTGGAACCATTATAAACCGATTTTGACTTTAATATAAAATAATATTTTGAGATATTCCTAAGGTGCCCCTCTGCTCCCTTATAAAAGGGCACCTCCTCCCCCTCCTCCTCACACCAATTTGAGCACTCAAGCTCGGCCAACCCCTGCCATTTTCCCTTCTCCACTTCCCTAGAATAATCTTAGAGGTCCTGGTCTTCTCCAAAGACCAATCTTAGTTCCTTAAGTGGAGGATTCAAAAAGGCGTTCCAAAGAAGAGGTAATATCCATTACCGATCTTTTCAATTTCTTTCTTCTTCAACTTCTTCTTCTTTAGTTGTTTCATGATAAAGTAATAACATCAGTATTAATTACATACTGATATGTTATTATAAATATGAAACAACCCTAATTCACCTTCTATCCATCCTACGGAAAAATGAAATCACCGCGCGTGCGTACGTACGGAATACCGTCTCCACGCCGTGGTGTAATCTATTTTCCACCATCACCTTACAAGGATGGGTATAATGGTGTAATCAGTAACTATATATGATTATTATTAAGTAATATTGATACTGAAATAATATATATATATACTCCAATACAATTCCACGATCATAGGAACGATATCATCACTCGTGCGTACGTACGGAATACCGTCTCCACGATGTGATGCGACTCGTTCTACATGATCTTCATTTCATAATGATTATATAAATGAATTGAATGAATTAATATGGTATATACTACACTAATACCATTCTGGAAATGAATTATCTATAACCTAAAGATAAGAATAAGAATTTATTCGACAAAACACGCATAAGAACAAAAAGTTATAAAGACCCGAGTAACAAGTAACAATGAAATATTACTAACAAGAAGCTAATAATATGACCATATATGATCTCATATCAATATGTATGATTCTGGAATAAGTCAATAACATTATTTAAACCATTATACAGGAGCTTCGGACACGAATAAAGCAAATCGGACCTAAGGTAAGGGAAATATCACAATCTCATTTTTATCCGAGATTGTTTATTCGTAAGTATTTACTGGGGTGTATTTTATCATCCACATCCATGTTCCCTCAATATGTAATATTGTTTCCATCCACTTGAAATAGTTTAAATCCAATTTTACCCTTAGGTGAGTTTTTAGTAAAGAATATGAAAGGAATCTTTTGTTGTTTTTCCGTACGAGGTACTTTTTGACTTTTCCGACAAAAGTACGAAGAATGTTTTTTTTAACTTATACGGCATGAATGGATTTTTAAAACATTACTTCAAAGAAGCTTCCTTTACAAGTTTTCAAGTTTATTTTTAATCAACTTCTTTTATTTTAAAGTTGTATGACATGTTATGAAAGGAAAAATGTTTTTGAAGAAGAAAGGATATTTTCCTCAAGAATTCAATTCAAGTGTTTTATCAAAATTATTTTCCATCTAAGATAATAAAGGGTTCTGTTTCTATCCATATTTTTACATTGGTTTGACTATGTTGTGATGGAATTATGTTTATGAATTCCTTTATCATATATGAATTGATTTATGATGTCATGATGTTTCAAGAATCCCATTTTTGTTACATGTGTTATGCGATGATGCATGTTTTATGATTATGTGGCACACATAAGAAAGGATTCATTATAAGATGGGTGGGACCTATATCTCCCTCCAATGCATTGGGTAATGATTTTATATCTCATGAGATAGACATGGCTGGAACGGAAGGTTATTTCGGTTCAGTGATACAGGACTGAAACGAGGAGTGAACTCGGTTCAGAAAGGGACTTTGTCCACTAAGATAGTCTTGGCAATGAGTCATGACTAACAAGAAATGATTTTCCATGATTATGTGTGCATGCCACAAAGATTCAAGTTTTATGTTATGATTATGGGGATCTCATTTTCACTTCTATGATTTATTCCATGTTAAGATATTATGATCTCTTTTGCAGGTTTTAATTTTCAAAAAAGATATGATATGATTTTTATTTCCTTTATTTGCCCTTGCTGAGCATTTGAGCTCACCCTTTTATGTTTTCTTTTCCCCAGGCCAGGAAGATGGATATTAAGTAGAATATGCTAAAAGGGACCCTAGATATGATGAAATAAATGGGAGACACTGTAGAAGATTTATGAACCAGTTGTTTATGTTTCCCAGTTTCTAAAGACACTATACCTATACGGTCCTTTGTGGTTTTGTCATATGTTGTAATAAGTATTTTGAAGTATTAACAATGTATGTAAAGTGTGGGTCGTTATAAGATCGACCCAAGATCGGGTTATCATCAGGTGCGAGTTAGGCCATCAGACATACCTCATATAGCTTTTTGTAGTAGGCATGGTCTGTATGAGTACATTGTTATGCTGTTCGGTCTTACGAACATGCTCGCTGTTTTCATGGATATGATGAATAGGGTTTTCCACCACTATTTGGATTCTTTTGTCTTGGTATTTGTGGATGACATCTTGGTGCATTCTCATAGTCGTAGAGACCATTCCAAACATCTTGAGATCGTACTGAGAACACTGAGAGAGCATCATCTTTATGCCAAGCTTTTTAAGTGCCACTTTTGGACCGACAAGGTCCAAATCTTGGGTCATATTATCTTAGAATCAGGAGTATCTGTGGACCCATAAAAGGTTATTACTGTAGTTTCCTAGGAGCATCCCAAGAATGTGTTTGACATATGAAGTTTCTTGGGGATGGATGGATATTAAAAGCATTTTATACAAGACTTCTCACATATTGCTTCACCTCTTATTGGACTGACAAAGAAGGGTGTCAAGTTCTTATGGTCAGAAGCATGTGAGAAAGCCTTTCAGGAGCTGAAATAGAGGCTGGTATCGACACCTATTCTGACTCTTCCAGAGCCAGACATAGGTTATACCGTCTTATGTGATGCATCATTCATTTTCCTAGGAGAATTATTGATGCAGGAAGACATAGTCATTGCATATGGACCTCGGCAGTTAAGGTCTCATGAGAGGAATTACCCAACACACGACCTTGAGCTAGATGCAGTTGTCCATGCCTTACGTTGCTGGAGACACTATCTTTTGGGTGATCACTTTTTGATGTACACATACCACAAGAGCCTCAAATATATCTTTTCACAGTGTGACTTTAACCTCAGACAGTGAAGATGGGACGAATATCTACAATCCTTTGATTTTGATCTTGCCTATACACCTGGGAAGGGCAATGTGGTTGCGGATGCATCGAATTGAAAAACTCATATACAAGCAGTATAAGAAGCCAGTGATGAATGGAAGCTAATGACCCTCTTTTCTGAGTTGCATCTGGAGTTTCATGACTGTCACGAGCAGTCTTACCTCTCAGCCTTGGTAGTTACCTCTTCCCTCCTTGAGAAGGTGAAGAGTAGGCAGTTTTCAGATCATGAACGCTTGGTTCTCCATGAGAGTATATTAGGAGATAACCTGCCTTCAGATTGGTCTGTGGATAGAGATGATGTCCTGCATCTACATGGACGTATCTGAGTTCCTACAAACATCATAGAGGATTTAATGGAAGAGTCCCACACTTATCAGTGAGCATTTCATCCAAGAATCTCCAAGATGTATCGAGATATGTGACGTCAATATTGGTGTCCTGGGATGAAACCTCAGATAGTAGGCTTTATCACTAGGTGTTCCACCTGTCATCCGGTGAAGGCGGAGCACCAGAGACATGTGGGCTTGCTATAGTTGCTTCCAGTCCCAGAATGGAAATGAGAAGATGTTTCTATGGATTTTGTAGTCGGCTTACCTAGGTCGTCGAGGGGTAGCGATACTATCTAGGTAGTCATTGAACGACTAATGAAATCATCCCACTTCATTCTTATTCAGGATACTTTCTTAGTTGATGAGCTGGGAAAACTGTATGTCCATGAGATTATACGACTACACAGGGTTCCACTCACTATCGTTTCAGATAGGGATGCTCATTTCACTTCATGGTTCTGGAAAGCTTTGCAGAAAGCTATGAGAACTCAGGTGCTTCCAAGAACAATTTTTCACCCTCAGACTGATGGATAATTGGAACAGAAGATACAGGTTCTAGAGGACATGTTTTGAGCATGTGTCCTTGATTTCAGCGGTTCATGGGAAAGGCATATCCCTCTCGTTGAGTTTTCTTATAATAATAGATTTCATGAAACAATTCAGATGGATCCTTTTGAGGCCTTTTATGGAAGTCTATGCTATTCATCCCTTTGCTGGATGGAGGTAGGTGAGGCAACCCTACTAGGTCCTCATCTCATTCAGGAGACCTCAGAGCAAGTTCAGCTGATCAGAATGCGTATGACTACTGCTCAGTCTAGACAAAAATATTATGCTAATTGCTATTGATGACCTCTAGAGTTTGAGGTTGGGGATCATGTGTTTCTTCGGGCATCACCCAGGTTAGGGAATAAACGGTTATGGAATCAAGGGAAGTTGTCGCCTCATTACGTAGGGCCATTTGAAATTGTAGAGAGAGTCAGGCTGGTAACCTATCGGTTGTTACTACCTTAGAGGTACCATGCTATGTAGGACATCTTTCATGTATCACATCTTTTCCAGTATCATGACGACCCATCACATACCTTTGATCCTGAGGAAGTTGAGTTAGATGTCAATGCTACCTTTGAGGAGTATCTAGTACGCATCATTGACCAGAGAAACAAGTCTCTTCGAGGCCGGTCTGTCCCTCTGGTATGGGTGTTATGGTAGCATGACTGGGTACAGGACAAGACTTGGTTGAGGGAAGCCGATGTACGTGCCCAATGGACAGAGTTGTTCTCAGATAGTGTTTCTCTACCCTTAGAAGGTGAACTAAGGGACACGTTTTTTAAGGGGGGAAGATTGTAAGAACCCAGTTTTTCACTCAGGTATGGATCCTTTAATATTTGGTCTAAATCTTTACTTTGGACCTATTTTGAAATCCCAATGGGTTAGTGAAGGCCTTAGGGGTGTCCTGGGCTTGTTCGAAGTCTAGAACCCATATTTTTTTGGGGGAAAATCCTTGGCACACATTTTAGATAAAACCATGAAGGAAAGCCGCACAGTTTGGAAAATTGTGCGGATGGTGGTTTTTGGACAGAGACACCTCATACGGTTGGCGCACAACTGTGCGGCCTAATCATGAGAACACCCATTTTCCCCAGGTAACCATGCATGGGTTGCGCACGATTAAGACAAACCGTTCATAGGGTGTTTGTTCAGATAGAACCATCTCGCACGGTTTGCGCACGGTTTGGAAAACCGTGCAGACAAACCGTGAGTAGGTTTTTTTTCTAGGTAAATTTCCAACTTTTCCCTTAATGATCTATTAATCCCCCTCCTTCTTCCCTAATCCTAGATTATGCAGGATTTACCTCCATAACTCTAAATTTGGATCATTTTGAATATCTAACCTTGGAATCAAGATATCTCCTTCATCCTATGACCGATCGAGCTTCCGTTTGTCACATTGGATGCGCAACGATAAGTACTTGAGTCCTCTTGATCCTTTATCTTTCTCTTTTTTATCTCAACTGAGATATCAGGGTATGTGCTTTTTTATCTTTAGATCTACTCAGATCCAAGCCAAATCAAGGGCCAATACTGGAGGAGGAGAGTCGTATAAGCCTAAGGCGGGTGGTCTATAACTCATCCCTAAAGTTTGTTGATTTTGGATTTGTCTTGTGGGGTCCACTAATTTCATCGAGTGCCATTTATTAAATTTATATGCCATTATTATACTTTTTAGAACCGTATGGTTATGGTCTTTCCAAATATGTGATTATTTGTTGGCGGTTACACCCACAACTCCCAATACCCATAGTAGGGTGTTATGCCAAAATTGAGTTTGTAGTGTTTTGATATGTTTGAGCCACCATTCGGGTGTACCTTGGCCTGACCTTTCTAAGGGTAAGCATTTCTATATTAATTGAATTGAATTATATTGCGAATTTCATAATGGAAAGTACTATGTATGTGTACCACTTGACTCGCCTAAGGTAAGTGCTTTAATTGATGATTAAATGTGGAATGGAAATTGGAAAGTATACTAAGTATATGACTTGGCCTTAAATGTAAATGAATGGTAGGTTGAATATCTGTAGCACCCCTAACCACATTAATGGAAGTTAATATAACGATCATTGAATATAGAATATTCTTTTAATGGATTAAATGAATGGTTTCATGCTACTTGGCCTTGTCACACTAATGAAAGGCAAGGCTTGGATCAAATGACTTGATTAAAAAGGTCACATGATACTTGAACTTATCACACTAATGAGAGGCAAGGATTGAACCAAATGAAATATTACAAGACTTCATAATTAAATAGGAATGGCCTAACTCAATCTCGCCTTCGATTCTGATCAGAGAATGCCATGAGCACTCGGGAACCCCATTCTGATTCAAGGACACAACTTGCTTAGGTTGATACCCACATAGATCCTGATCCTTTTTTGTTCTTGGATTACTGGTATAACACTATAGGATCCCTTTCATTATCGTTACAGGATGCCTTGGATACACTCCTTAGATCCAACATTGACATGTAGGTGCCATGGTTATAGCCCATAGGGACCTATCTCTGCTTAGCCCCGTTTTACCTTGGTCGACCACCATGGACTCGGTAGGCACCTTATTGTATAATTACTTGGAATATGCTCCTTGGATTACACTCTTATCCTTATCTAGGCTACAGTTACTATTGAGTTGGCAACCCTTGAGGTATATGTTGCCTTGGTTACTACCTTGGAACTTCATTTTTAAATATCATTGATAATGGTTTCTTTGTTACATCTTGGAACCTTCACTATTTACACTATCACAAGGTGATGTCTGTGTTGGCTATGCCTCGTGAGACCCATCAATATAAAATTGGTAATTAATTAAATTAAATGAACTGGTTACATGTTTAGACACCAACTGAGGGCTGAAGCAGGTACTTGGGTATTTAGTTACATTGTACTGCTTTACTTTATATATACGCATGCTTTCACACTGTTACATTTCCATTACATGGGTCAGATGTTATAGACACCATTGGTGGTGTCCCACTGAGATTTATCTCACACCCTCTTTGAGCGCCATTTGGTACTCAGAGTAGATTACATGACTGCAGGTGTTGAAAAAGGGAAGCATACGACTTCGAACACTTGATTGATTTCTGTTTAGATTGGAGCTTGATAGAAGAGGACCAAGTTGGATCTTGAGATGCTTGGGATAGTCTTTTATTTCCTTTATAATTATGTGTAACATGTTATTCCTGCCATCTTATATCCATGCTTTCTAGTTTTCTAGTGACATGACATATCATCAGTTGTTGAATGCTATTCCAATTGTTATAGTTATTGTTATTCCTTGTTTGTCTATTCCTATTATCTTCTTCTGCCGTTTACTTATATTTCTTTTTTTACTTACCTATGTTTACTTCCACCTGCTATGCTACACTTTGGTAATGAGGTCATAATCTCCCCACAGATACACCCTAGGCCCTCACTGCTAGTCAGTAGCCTCAGGTGTTTGGGGAGATGTGCTTGAGCCCATGTGGCCCACCGGGCTCGGGGCACCCATTAAGTGGAATCCGAGTCTGGGACGTCACATACTTTTACATTAATCATAAACCATAATAGATTTGGATAAAATATAATGTTTTAGGTCCCAGTCAGCGATAACAGATGGTCTAGAGGGGGGTGGGTGGGTGGGGTGAATAAACCATTTTTTAAAAATTAAATTGATTATATAAATCAATTATCAGAGTTTATTATCAAGAGATAAAATACATCGGAAAAGTGGAGAATGAACACATGTATTTTTATAGAAATCCAGTCCAAAATGGGCCTATTATACTCTTTGAGAGACGCATTATGCACAATCTGGTTTTTAGGGGGAATCATAACCCAATTACAACCTACTTATTCTAGTCGAAGTATAACCAATACACCTAACTTTTGTGTACAAAGTCACAACCCTTACAACTCGACTTTAGACAATGAGAGTCACAACTTGAACAATCATGAATTTAGAATCTAAGAGTCACAACCCGAATAATGAGAATGGTTTTGTTAGGAAAAAGACAAACCAAAGATTATAGTATAAGTGAGATAGAAACAATTAGAGAGGACTCAAATAGTTCTAAACATATGAAGTCATAGAGGACTAATGAAACACATTCATTAGTCTTTGAGTAGTTGATCATAATGTATCATCAAAGGAGTATTAGTTGAAGAAGATTATGTTCATCTTGATAGATCATCCAGAAGATGCAACTTTGTTCGCACAAGATCAATTGAATCACACCATAGTTCAAAAATTTAAAAACTCATGTTAAATGAATTCATTAGATTAGTATCATATCTCGTAACTGGTGTTCTTTGAATGTGTCTCGAAGACTTTAAATAAGATAACCACTAAACACAACCAAACCATTCATTAAAACTTTCAAATTCAAACAACATAGAATTATCAGAGAGATAAAATTATCATTCCACAATTATCATCATTATTCAAATACTAAAGACTAATTCAAACATATTTGAATTCATCATTAAAAAAACCAAAATATCTATATCCTATAAATATCTCAAAGTTTATTTATGTAAAATTCAAATTTGAATATTGAGAAACACTTTTCGTATTCATGTAGATATGTAAATGTTCAAAATTTAATAACACTACATTAAATAATACAAAACATGTTTGAACAACTTTGTTGTCAAAAATATTAATTTGAAACTAAATAAAATAAATAAATCAACTCAATATATATATATATTCAAAATATTCAAAATATATGTTGTATGCATATGCATAAATAAAGAGTAAATTAAATCATTATTTAAAACTGATTAAAATATTCTAAAAAAACTTCACATAGATTCTATAATATTAATTTGATTTTATAAAACAATAAAATTAATTAAAAGACTTAATATAATAATGCATTAATTCAAAATTCCAAAAGAATAAAAAAATAGAGTATTCTTCAAATTTCCAGATTTTAGTAACATAAACAAAATAATGAACTGAACCTGAGTATCGAGTGATTGTGAGGTATATAACTTGCAGTTAATTGAATTATTGTGCCACCATAACATGCGGTTGGTCATGTAATCATGCAGTCAATCCATGTATCGTGTGGTTGACGCATTGGTCATGCGAAGGAATATATGAAGTGGTCGTTTGACTTATCATGAAGGTAGCCTACGACCGATGTACTTACCATGTGGTTGTGAAGTTGATCAACATAGGGTGAAGTCAATCAAGGGTTGTGGTAGCTTATATTCAGCTGATATCCTATGGTTTGAAAGAGTTCATGTGGTAGGTTTTCATTTAATGTCGTATCTCATGTCATGGATTTCATAGATTGCGGTCGATTAACTACATAACGTATGGTAGGATGAATTGCTTCATGCGGTAAGTGTGAGGTTTCATCATGCGGAAGGTGCAACCAATATCAAAGTCAATGAAAGCCTCAACTCATGATAAGATAAGTTAAATCATGCGGTATCATGATTCCTCATGTGGTTGGATGAAAAAAGAGGCACAATATGATAAGTTAATTCATGCAGTAACATGAATCCTAATGGTATGTTGAAGCATGTAGGGAATTCGATCAAACAAATGTAGATCCAATCTGTCACAGATGAAGTCCACCTACCATGATCATGTACTTTCCATGAATATCTATATGCAACCGATTCTAAAGAGGTATTTTAGTAGATCATTAGCCTTTTCATAAACTACAAAAACCTGGAAAACTATACTTGCATGAAATCACTAACATCAACCATTTTTAGAGACACTAAATAATAGAATAACAATTTGATGATATTGATTTATATTCAGATAATTACATAAGTATTCCAATGGACCAAAATTCTAATTTTGACTTCCTTAGCTTGAGAAATCTTTGAAAAATAGTAGCAACAATTATTCTGAAATTTATAGAAAGACAAGAATAATTTCAGAACTTCATACATTTTTTAGAATTCCAAAACAACTATTTCAGCCTTCCTTTTAGTTGAATGAAATGTATATAAATTTCTTATCTTTCCAACACAATAAGAGGTGTTAAATTTTGATAACCTTATCTCATGTTATCATTAAAAAACTTAAGTAACTACAATATGAAAACTATTGTTTAACATTAAATTTATAGTAAGTTCAGGAAAAAAATGTGAATATCAAATGACCGATTCAGACTTTATTATAGTTTAAGGAATTTTAGATTATTATCTTGTAATATTCTGTGACTTCCCTACCCATTACATTTCTAGTTTGGACAGTCATAGGTGCCAGGAGGAGGCTTGAGGAGGTTTAGTGGAGGTTAGAGCTATAGGAGTACTACAGTAGGTAGTTCATGATGTGAGCCTAACTCACATCATGAGTTGGTCCTCTGTGGCATGTGAGGCCGATGAATTCATGGCTTGTGTTCAGTTGAGGTGTGAAGCATGAAATTGATTCACAATGTGAAAGGGGAATTCATGAAGTGATATTAATAAAGGTTGAGGTGATGTGTTTTTCTATGGAAACCAAATATATAGGGGTTTCACGCCTTGAATGTGGTTCACGGCTTAAAATCCGCAGACCCCAAGGAATTCACATCATGAATATGGAATTCATGATGTGAAAGGGGAAAATTATAGGTTCTTTATATCCATTGTTCAGCCAATTTTACTCTCATTTTTTGAGGAAACCTAAGCGCCTTCGAGAGATATTCTAGCCTGTCTTCCCCCGCCTTGATCCTTGGGTTTTGGTGGTGGTGTTTCAACAATTGGTGGCAATACCTTCTCCCTTTATTGGTTGTTTTCTATTATTATTCTCTCAAATATCCTCAATGGCATTGTGGTTTCAGTTTGGGGTTTGTTTTGGGTTGTGTTTCAATTATCTCTTGATGTGGTGTAGGTTGATCCGTCGTTTCGTTGTGTGATTGTGGTTTGTGGGTGGATTCTTCTTCACCATGTAGTGCACAACGAGATCGACAATCTTCTTTGAGGTAGGGAATCCTAGTTATTTCCCTATTTACATGATATGTGTGGGAATTTAATTCTTTTTCTTTTATTTTAGTGGATATCTAGGGTTGACATCATAAGATAATAATTAGAATAATTGAAATTGATGGGTATGAGGAGATATCACATGTTTTGATTGCTTTGTTATTGTTACTGATGATATTATTCCATATTGTTGCCTTACTAAAAATAATGGTTGTTGAGATCCTTTCTTGCGTAGTAGATGTTATTAGTTGAGACCCCTTACTATGTTTCTACTCGATCTCACCCTGGATAAAAGGCTAAAGAACATACATTTGGCTAATAAATTGGTTTCCCATGGAAACCTAGTTTGTGTGAGTAAATAAGCAATCAAATGAAATCCCTTTAATACATTGTGGAAGATATGATGTGTTCTATTGTGTATTATTATGCTTATTGTGTTGAACTTCTTGGTTATAACATCCCGCCTTTTTATCACATAAACTTTCATTACATTATACAAAACTGAGGATCTTTAAGGTTTAGTGTCTTGGAAACCAGGAGCTTAATACATGACAACATAAAACATTCTTCTTAAACACTTGAAAGGATTATTAAATTTTTCATCCTATGTTCATTACAGCATCTCATAACCTGGGAGCATACATCAAACGAAAGGGTGAGCAGAAGGCCCAGTAAGGGAAACAAGGGAAACATTTAACATGTAAGCTTGAGATACATCAATAAAGTCATGAAAAAGAACTTTAAGGCATGAGAAAGAAATCATGAGGCATATCATAATTAAAAATAATGTGTTTCATAACTTGACGATGTGGATACAACATTTAACATAGACAATCATGAACATATCACCAAGGTCCATCCCTAAGGTATCATTTGAAATTACTAAGGTTATTCACCCAAATATCGTTAAAATTGTAATCTCTAGTGGTTACATCATTACCCAATGCATTGGAGCGCTATCAGGGTGCACCCTTAATTTGTATTTATTATCATGTGATCCACATATATCATCATAAATATTTCATAAATAACCCATATAGCATAAAATAAATGGGTTTCATTTCATAATCATAACATTTTAAAAACTGCTTTTAAGACATGGTCTTTATGTCACTTTAAACTCACGGAACAAGGAATGCGGGTCTCATGTATGAAAATTCCAGAATTTAAAATAAAAAATCTTGATATATATGTGAATACCCCTATAGAATAAATATCTTTGAGTATTCACTTAATAAAATAAAATAATTTGAGAAAAAGAGAGAGACATTTTGAGACGAAAATTCTGCAGCATAATAGCTATGTTACAGGGTTTTAGAAAACATTGAAAAGAGAAGGGACATGGGTCATCCACTCATAAATAATTCAAAAAACAGTAGAGGGACATAATATAATGGATATAAGAACATGGTAATTAAATTTGAAAGACATACCATATGAAATGAAAAACATGTAAGGAAGACAAAAATAAGATTTCTCTTATGAAAACTCGACAGCCTAACGACGTCACTTAAAACTTCAAAAAATGAATTGACGAGATCAAATAGGGTATCTCATCATATGAACATACAAGATAAGTATGATAGATATAGAGATCATACCCCAACATAATAAAAATGAACTTGAAAGACTTGACATGAAATTAGAACTTTGAAAAATGAGAAGGGTGAAAGAATCCCTTAAAAATTCGGCAGCCTAACGACGCCACTTAAACATTCATAAAATGAATTGATGAGAGAAAGAGGGGGTATCTAATCATATGAACATGAAAAGGATAGTAATATTAATATAAAAGAACATCCTACAACATAAGAACATGGAGAATAAAAGAAATGACAAAAAAGAGAGTACTTGGAAAGAAAGAGAGAGGTAGGACCCCTTACCTTAAAATATAACTCTTAAAACTCAAAGGTTGGGACCTTGAGGGATTGGGGGAACATTGGGAGGAATCCTTGGGAGTTAAGGAGACCATAATTTCATTGAGGATAATTTTGGAGTCGAAAGGATGAGAGAATGACTTAGTATTTATAGGGGAAGTGAGGGGACAAGGCATTAATGGCCAAGGGACACCTCATTGGTGGTATTGGCAAAACAAGTGGTATTTCTTCATGGTTTTGGCCACTTGAGAAACCTCATACCTTATATTACTATTCAAAAGTCGACCATCCCTTAAAATATCTCATGACATCATCATGATGCAGTTATGATGTCATTAAACACCCGTAGCTTAAAAACTGTATTTTCACTATTCACTGAAAATTCAACTTTCTCAGAAAAATCACAAAATTTCACCTTAACCAAATATCAATGCTCTGATTTCAAAAATGAACTCCATTTTATAAAAATAATTTTCTAAATAATTTTAATTTAATTTTTAATTAAAAAACACTATTCACTGAAAATTCATTCTTTCAGAAAAATCCCCAAAAATTACCTTAACATAATATCGATGGTCTGAGTTCAAAAATGAACTCCATTTTATAAAAATAATTTTATAAATATTTTTAATTTAATTTTTAATTAAAAAACACCATTTACCCAAAAAAAATGATACTTGACTAATAATTTCTGAAACAGTTATTTACCTATTTTATTGAATCACATTACTTAATCAAGGTGCCTAGATTAAATTAATACTTTCTTTAAGTGAGATTAATAATCCATTTGGTCACATTACTAATCCTAAGCATAAAATCACTATTCATAATTTACTATTCATCAAAAATTAAGTTGATCTTATTAGACTCTAAATTTCGTACTGAACATAATTGTAGAAGACCATTTTTTGAAAATCATTAGACATAATTAGTTATCAAAGGTTTACATAAATATTTTCAAATATCCTTTTTCTAGAATTCATAAAAAATATGCATACTATATTTATCCGGATATTTGAAAATTCACAAACTTCATCATAAGAAGAAATCACAATTTTTATTTAAATCAAAGGATTAGACAAGGCCGTTACGGTCTCGTTACATAGCCCCTTATAACACCAGCATAGGACCTAAGAGTAAGGTGTGCTAGGGTGATAGAATCTTGGGGTGGCTCGGCCAACATTGCACGAGTAGTAATTTCTATCAGTTTGAACTTCTCGTGAAGGCGATTCCATTCTAGCTTCACACGATGAATTTCGGCTTGGGTTTGGTCCAGAGCAAAGCCCAGTGGTGCTACCTCCTTCCCAAGTTCTGTTAGATGGGATTCGATTAGCCCGAGACTACTGGATGAGGCCATCAAATTTTCTTTCTATATTAATTAACCAAGATCACTTGTATTTAGAGACAATAATCACAAAATTTAGTTTCCAACGGTCATATTGACCAATGGTCATATAATAGTCGAAACCCAACGATCTCATTTTAATTATACTCATGTTATCAAATGAAACAGTTTTTTTTAGTATAAAAATAAAATAACACACAAAATTAGGAAACAAGATTTATTCAAAATTTCGGGTCGTTACATTCTTCCCCCCTTAATAAATTGCATCCTCACAATTTTTTTTAAAAAAAAAATTGGGCTTGGAAATTTCATTGAAAGTCCCACATCAGAAAAAGAGCCAGTAACACTATTACTTTAAAAGAAAGAAAGGTAAGTACAAAGGTCACCCGAGTTAACCCATACTTGGATTCCATGTAGGGAAACATGGATATGGAAGAGAAAACAAATGGTCATGTTCTGATGGAGAGTGATAGAAAAAATGATTATGAGAAAGTTAACAACAAGAAAATCACAAACTTATGATGTATGTAAATGGTCTTTGATTACCCAGTAGGAAACATAAACCAACAACGTTTTTGTTTTACGTTCCTTTTTCATAATTTTGACGAATTCATTTACTACATAGAATAAAAACATAAGGAAATATACCTAACTTCAAGTATAGTTTCATCCTTTAATAAGTTTCTACCAAAACTAATCTTTTCTCCAAACGATGAGCATTCAAAAACACTTGGTCTCATCAAAAGCACAAGAATCATCTTCTAGAGAATCACGTAATCCATAAAATAATAACTATCTATCTTTAAACATTTATCCAAAAAATAGAAAGGGTAAGATAAAACAACTCTTCAAAAAGAAAAAATCCCATAGGAAGGGAAACTTCTTTAAATCTTCAAAATTCCACGGTACTACCCAAAGTTCATCATAGACCATTCCATAAATAACTGTCCTTAAAATTCCTCAAAATAAACCAAACTAAGATTGAAACCCAATTATAAGAACGATCTCATAACATAGTCTTCCAAGATAGAATTTATCGTTCATCTCCAAATAGCATCAACCACTCTTATCATCTTATAACAAAAGTAACTAACCTAATCACATTTTTCCTAAGATAGGTTAATCATTTCCATAAGTAACCTAAATTACCATAAGGTTGTCTTAAATTCATCGATTCTTCAAAATATAATTCAACCTTTACTCCTCAAAGAAAATACTGTAGTATTCTATTTACCTTGATCGTATAGGGTTCCCAAAATAGTGAACATCTTCCAAAATAATATTCATCTTTTAATCCCCTAATCATCTCTTTTTTTTTCAATAATAACAGCTTCATAACATCAACATGTGATACATAACAATAGATGTTTTCCTTAATGATATAAAATCATCTTAGGTAGTGACTCGATGATCTTAGAAAACATAAAAGATATGCTCATAGGGCACGAACTAAAATACAACATGACATAGACAATTATTGCGAAGAAGATACATGAACTTTAGTCATCATGATCCATCTCAGCATAGGAATTGCATTGTTCCCTTGTCCTTGAATATTGTTGATGCTCATCATGCTTCTTATCCCTTCCAATAGAGTATTTCCTTGGATAATTTCCAACTTCTCCACATTTACGAAATTGAAAAGTATAAGGTATATTAGATCGAACCTTATCTCTATTCCTCACATTATCCATTTTTTAAAGCAATTGGATACTTTAGGCCCTATCACCCCACACTTAAAACATCTCCCGGTTCCTTTGTGACATTCTCCTTGGTGCCCCTTTCCACACTTTTTGCACAAAGGGAATTGGGTCTTCTTTCCCTTATCAAATTTATCAAATGAACATCCTTGAGACTTCATCTTCTCCTTCCTTGATGAATTTGGGCATACAACTAGGTACCAATTATTAATTGTGATTTTTGATAGTTGGTTTGGCATAATCACAATATGTTCAACTTGATCTCTCTTCATCTATGTCACATTAATAGGGAAATCGTCACATTTCCTATCACATTGGTTGTTGGGACATGTTATTCTATTTCCCTCCATTAACTAAGAAAAGAAAGTATAATTAGGGGGGCTTAAATACTTAGCTAATAATCATGAAAAGGAATCTTAAATCATAAAAGGATAAACTTGTAGAAGAAAAGTATACCCTAACTTGTGATCCCCTAGGTTTCAATCTAGGTTATCCATGATCATATATTCTTATGTGAATCTTTATTTTATTTTATCTTTGTCCCTTTAATAATGGTTCATACAAAGCTTATGAATTTACCAAAGCATATCCCCCGGGAGTGTCAAACCAAGAGTGCAGCAAGGCCAGTTGTCATGCACCAGGTTACCCCGAGTCAAACTCGAAACACCTTGTCAGAGTTTTTACTCCTAGGAACATCTGTTCCAGAGCCACCTCTACTTGTTCGTATCCAGACAGAGATTTATTTGTTTGGAACCCACTTACTCAATACTCACCAAAATACCAGGAAGATTTCCTATATTTAAACTTTTCTATAGGGTTATTCCAAAAGCTTTAATATCCTAATTTCCACAAATAAATAAACCATCGTTTGATACCAACTATAACATCCCGCATTTTTATCACATAAAATTTCATTACATTATACAAAACCGATGATCTTTAAGGTTTAGTGTCTTGGAAACCAGGAACTTAATACATGACAACATAAAAAATTCTTCTTAAACACTTGAAAGTCTTATTCAATTTTTCATCCTATGTTCATTACAACATCTCATAACCTGGGAGCATACATCAAAGGAAAGGGTGAGCAGAAGGCCCAGTAAGGGAAACAAGGGAAACATTTAACACGTGAGCTTGAGATACATCAATAAAGTCATGAAAAAGAACTTTAAGACGTGAGAAAGAAATCATGAGGCATATCATAATTAAAAATAATGTGTTTCATAACTTAAAGATGTGGCTAAAAAATTCAACAAAGACAATCATGAACATATCACCAAGGTCCATCCCCAAGGTTTCATTTGAAATTACCAAGGTTATTCACCAAGATATCGTTAAAATTGTAATCTCTAGTGGTTACATAATTACCCAATGCATTGAAGCCCTTTTAGGGAGCACCCTTAATTTGTATTTATTATCATGTTATACACATATATCATCATCAAAATTTCATAAATAACCCATATAACATAAAATAAATGGGTTTCATTTCATAATCATAAGATTTTAAAAACTGCTTTTAAGACATGATCTTTATGTCACTTTAAACCCACGGAAAAAGGAATGCGGGTCTCATGTATGAAAATCCCAGAATTTAAAATAAAAAATCTTGATATATATTTGAATAAACCTGTATAATAAAGAGCTTTGATTATTCAATTAATAAAATAAAATAATTTGAGAAAAAGAGAGATACATTTTGAGACGAAAATTCTGCAGCATAATGACTATGTTACAGGGTTTTAGAAAACATTGAAAAGAGAGGGGACAAGGGTAATCCACTCATAAATGATTAAAAAAATAGTATAGGGACAAAATATAATGGATAAAAGAACATGGTAATGAAATTTGAAAGACATACCATATGAAATGAAAAACATGGAAGGAAGACAAAAATAAGATTTCTCTTATGAAAATTCGGCAACCTAATGGCGTCACTTAAAACTTCAGAAAATGAATTGAAGAGATAAAATAGGGTATCTAATCATATGAACATAAAAGATCATTATTATAGATATAGATATCATACCCCAACATAATAAAAAGGAACTTGAAATACTTGACATGAAAGTAGAACTTTGAAAAATGAGAAGGGTGAAAGAATCCCTTAAAAATTCGGCAGCCTAACAGCGCCACTTAAACATTCATAAAATGAATTGATGAGAGAAATAGGGGGTCTCTAATCATATAAAAATGAAAAGGAAAGTATGATTAATATAAAAAAACATCCTACAACATAAGAACATGGAGCATAAAATAAATGACATAAAAGAGAGTACTTGGAAAGAAAGAGAGAGGTAGGATCCCTTACCTTAAAACGTAACTCTTAAAACTCAAAGGTTGGGACCTTGATGGCTTGGGGTCACATTGGGAGGACTCATTGGGAGGTAATGAGACTAGAACTTCGTTGATGATGATTTTGGAGTCGAAAGGATGAGAAAATGGCTTGGTATTTATAGGGGAAGTGAGGGGACAAGGCATTAATGGCCAAGGGACACCTCATTGGTGGTATTGGCAAAACAAGTGGTATTTACTCATGGTTTTGGCCACTTGGGACACCTCATACCTTATCTTACTATTCAAAAGTCGAAAATCCCTTAAATTATCTCATGACATCATCATGATGTAGTTATGATGTCATTAAACACCCGTAACTTAAAAACTGTATTTTCACTATTCACCGAAAATTCAACTTAGAAAAATCCGAAAATTTCACCTTAACCAAATATCAATGTTCTGATTTCAAAAATGAACTCCATTTTATAAAAATAATTTTCTAAATATTTTTAATTTAATTTTTAATTAAAAAACACTATTCACTGAAAATTCATTTTTTTCAGAAAAATCCCCAAAAATTACCTTAACATAATATCGATGATCTAAGTTCAAAAATGAAATCCATTTTATAAAAATAATTTTCTAAATATTTTTAATTTAATTTTTAATTAAAAAACACTATTCACCCGAAAAAATTGATACTTGACTAATAATTTCTGAAACAGTTATTTACCTATTTTATTGAATCACATTACTTAATCAAGGTGCCTAGATTATATTGATACTTTCTTTAAGTGCGATTACTAATTCATTTGGTCACATTACTAATCCTAAGCATAAAATCACTATTCATAATTTACTATTCATTAAAAATTAAGTTGATCTTATCAGACTCGAAATTTCGTACTGGAAATAATTGTAGAAGACCATTTTTTGAAAATAATTACACATAATTAGTTATCAAAGCATTACATAAATATTTTCAAATATCTTTTTTCTAGAATTCATCAAAAATATGCATACTATATTTATCCGGACATTTGAAAATTCACAAACTTCATTATAAGAAGAAATCACAATTTTTATTTAAATCAAAGTATTACAAAAGGCTGTTACGGTCTCGTTACATATCCCCTTATAACACCAGCATAAGACCTGAGAGTAAGGTGTGCTAGGGTGATAGAATCTTGGGGTGGCTCGGCCAACATTGCACGAGTAGTAATTTCTATCAGTTTGAACTTCTCACAAATGCGATTCCGTTCTAGCTTCACACAATGAAGTTCGGATTGGGTTTGGTCCAGAGCAAATCCCAGTGGTGCTACCTCCTTTTCAAGTTCTGTTAGATGTGCTTCGATTGGCTCGAGACTACTAGATGAGGCCATAGAATCTTCTTTCTATATTAATTAACCAAGATCACTTGTATTTAGAGACAATAATCACAACATTTAGTTTCCAACAGTCATATTGATCAATGGTCATATAACAGTCGAAACCCAACGATCTCATTTTAATTAATCTCATGCTATCAAATGAAACAGTTTTGTTGAGTATAAAAATAAAATAACACACAAAATTAGGAAACAAGATTTATTCAAAATTTTGGGTTGTTACATTGGTTTGGGATGTTGTGAGGTTATGGAGGTGACCGACTGGGCTGTGTGATGTGTGGTGATGTGATACGGTGGTTGGTTGGCATGGATGCAATGTGGCCATTCATGTGATGTGTTGAATTTTGGTTTTGGTGTGTAGAGGTTTTTATGCAAAATGACGATGATGTGTGGTGGTGACATGTAGTGGTGATGTCTGGTTTTTGTGTGTGGTGGTTGTGTTGTGATATGTGGTTGGGATGTGCCATTTTTGGTTGATGTGGTGAGTTGGGTTAGCTGGTGTGTCACGACGATGATGGTGGATGCAAGGTGTTGTGGTGATGGTTGTGTGAGATGGGCCAGTTGTGGTGTGGCATGGTTGTGTTAGTTTCTCAGTGAGTCATGGAATAAAATGTGATGAAAAAATGAAATGAAATAGGCTGGTAAATAAACAAGATGGATTAGAAATCGAAGTGTAGTAAAATGGATTAAATGAATTTAATGAATGAATGAGTAGTGTAATGTGAAATAGAATGGATTAATGAATTAAGTGGCATAGTAATTTAAAGTGGGATTGTGTGGATTGTGTGGTGGTTGTGTGATGTGTTTCATATAGTTGTGGAAATGATTGTAATGGTTATTTTTTGGTATAGTGGTGGTGATGTGGTGTGCACTAGTACATTTTTTGTGAATCCATAGGTTGGGTATTACGTGATATCTATATCATGTATCTTTATGTTATTTCTATATGAACCCCACATGAGTTGGATAACCTTACCAACATTCAAAGGTCCTGGGTTCTGGGTGTTTTCCCCAACATCCATGATGGTGGTGATACAGATGGCTAGATATCCCCTCTCCCTCACTCTTACATCAGCTGTAGTGATGATACAAGTTGGTGTTAGAGATTACCCAGCAGTGTATGTCTAGGTATCTTCGGGAAATATGTGATGTGCGGAGGCGGTGGTGTGATGTGATATGTAGTGGGGGTCATGTGCGGTAGGAGGATGTCATGATGTTTATTCCCTTCATGTTCATGATACCTTACTACTCTAGTAATGTGATGAGATGAGATGTGATGGATGAGGTGTTTTCGGGCGAGACATGGTGTTGTGATGCTTGATGCTAGCACAGGATGATAGACCTTGCAAGGGTGGGGTAGGTACAGATGCATCATGACCCACATCAGAGATGACCCAGGCATCTTCAGGTAATATGTGAGTCATGTGGTTGTGATGTGAAATGTATGTAAGGTATGAGTGCACAGGAAATTCGACGTTGGGGTATGAGAGAATAAAATCAGTAAGGAAGAAGCAGAGGGTATCCTTGCTTTGCTATGATCTTGATGCTATTTTATTACAATGAGTTCATGATTTGGTGAGAGTGGTATGGTGAGGATGGGATGGTAAGTTTACTTGTTTAGGTTTTTGTTGGTCCTACTATTTTTTCACTGGCACGTTATCATGCTCTTTTCATATGAGCACTTGAGACCTTGGTTATGTCCCTACTGAGTATACTTGTATGCTCACACTATGTATGTAAATAGTTTTTTAGGTTTCTAGGAGGACTTTGGAGACTGAGCCAAACATTACTAGATGGGTTGGATCTTTTTTTGAGTCACTTCCATAGACTTGTGTTTTGGTATTTACTTTGGAGACTTTTATGTGTATCAATTTACTTTATTCATGCACGGTGAGATGGTTTTTGGTTTACCTTTATATTATCTAATGGAGTTTATTGGTGGTTTTTATCCTATATCTTGATCCAATTTCATTTATAGAGGGTAATACTTCTCATAGAGTAAGATTTTTATACACTCAATGCTAGTTGCCAGCCCAAGATCTACTAGAGGTAGGACCTGGGGGTCATTTTCTCCCTTCCTTCATTACATCACCTTTGGAGGGAGGGGATCACAACAGAGTTGTATCAAAGGTTTTTTTGATAGAAAATACATAGTTTTGAGTTAGGCACTATGAGGCTTACATGGGTCAGTAATACAATAGTTCCAGTTAATCTTGGTGTGTGACATAGGTCAAGATGACTAGCTAGGAAATAGGATTTAAAGGCCCCCCATGATCCAATGCATGAACTCTAATCTTATTAAGTGACCAAGTGGGTTGGACCCATTTGATGGTTATAGACCTTGTAGAGGTATATACATCATGATTAATTGTGTTCATTCCTGAATTGGGTTATTTTGGGAAATTAAAATGAATTAAATAAATAATATTGATAAAATTCCATGATACTAGGATTTGTATGTTCTCCTTGATTTTCAGGAATGGATCCTGTTCATTGTCCACAAGTGGTTCAGGCAGCTAAGGCTCAACAGACTGATCTAGTTTTTTGTTAGAGGGTTGACCTGATAGTGGAGGATGATATTTGACAGTGATATTTGTATTCCTTTTAGTAGAAGATTTTGGTAAAGTATGACAAGAGAACCTCAGATCTGGAAACAAGAGTGTTGGATAGAGGATCTTGAGATTGCTTTCAGTTTGATCTGATCTAGGGCTAAGTTCTAGGGGTCATTGGCAGTGATTCATATGTGGGGAGATACACATCAATGGTTGAAACTATTTCTTAGTGACCATAAGGAGACATATGTATTGTGTCCTGACTTTCAAATGGAGTTTTGAGTGGAGTTATTGTCATCGATGATGAGGATAGATAAGATTTAGAATCTCCTCTCCCTTAACTAGGGAATTTTGAGTGTGCAGGAACTTGAGATCAGGTTTAAGGACCTCCTACACTTTGCTCCAAATGTTTTCCCAAATGAGGTATCTAGAACATGATGTCTAGAGGAGGATTTTCTCCTATTGATCAGGTATATGGTCACACTGTTTATACTCCCAATATATTTGTAGGTGTAGAAAAAGGATGATATTATCAAGAAAATTATTTCTTTAAGAGTTGAGCCCTGAGAGAGTGGCCAACTGGGCATATCGAGGAGTAGAGTTCTAGGCAGTGGGTCACAGGTGTTTAGGTTGTCGAGGTTCTGATCAATGGGGAACCGATCGTGGAATATCTCCTTCCATTATTACAGGTAAGGTGGATCCTGATCACCTTCCAGAGGTTTCCCATTTTCTTATTATGTATGTAGAGAAAATATCCCCCACTAGACTTGTTTCCTGACCACCCAGGGAGGCCAGTATCAGGTAAGTGTTCAAGCTTCTTTTTAGCAACAACAACTGTTGCATACGAGGAAATTTCAGTAGCAGTGACCACTGATTATTGTTCAAAAACAGATGATAGGTGGTGTTGGTAGAGGTAAACCTCATGATGGTCTCCATACACATCAACCTAGGCTAGATTGTGGTTGTGGAGGCTGACAAAAAATAGGTAGAGAAACTGGGTGTGGTTAGATAAATGCATTAGAGGTAGCGATACTAGTAGAGTCGAGATTTTTTTGAGGTATGATTAGATTATTTTCTACCATTGTGTGTGATTTTTTTATTCGGGAGCCTCACACTCCTTGTTTCTCCTGATTTAGTCCATATGTTAGGACTGAATGTAGAGATAATTTCAGTACCCCTAGTGTTATCTACACCGGTTAGAGGTCAGGCTTCTTTGTTTGATGTGTGTTGGGGATGCTGGTGATGGGGTAGCACCGATCCATGGGGGATTTCCTGTTTCTTCAGATACAACCATACGATGTTATCCTTGGCATGGATTGTCTATATTCCATGTGTGCAATCATCAACCTATTATGAAAGAGAGTTTATTTTTCTGATGTAGAGGGATAGTGAGTGGTGTTCATTGGTGAGAGAGGTTTCCAAATGGGTGGTAGGAAAGTGGAGCTTCTTTTGTCTTAGTTGGAAAAGATGTATATGGAAGATCAGGTGGGGGATGTTTCAAGAGTTTTAGAGGAGTTCTTGGATGTTTTACCATAGGAGGTTATGAAACTACCCCCTCAATGTGATTTTGAGTTCAAGATAGAGTTTCTTATGGGAAAATATTTGATTTTGATGGATCCCGATCAGATGGAGTCTATGGAGTTGCAATTATTGAGGTTATAGGTGGATGATCTGATGCAGAGGGGTTTTATTCGTCCTAGTGTGTCGTCATGGGGTGATCCAATATTGTTCTCCAAGAAGGAAGACTGTATTCTAAGGTTGTGTATAGACTATCAAAGGTTGAATCAGGTTATGGTTAAGAACCGTTACCCTCTTCTGAGTATATACAATCTTTTATACCCACTAAGAGGAGATAATTGGTTTTCAAAGATCGATTTGCGGTTTGGATATCACTAGTTGAGGGTGAAGGATGGGGATATTCCAAAGATTGACTTCAAATGAAAATATGGAAACTTTTTGTTTGTAGTCTTTCTGTTCGGTGTTATAAATGTACTGACTATGTTTATAGGGATTATGAACTCCATGTTATGTGAGTTCCTAGACCACTTCATCATTATATTCATTGACAATATCTTAATCTACTCAAAGTCATAGGAGGAACATACTAAACATCTCATAACTATATTGAAGGTCCTTAAACACCACAAACTCTATGGAAAGTTATACAAGTGTGATTTCTAGATGTGAGAGGTGTGTTTCCTTGGACATGTGGTGTCTCAACAGGGTGTGGCAGTAGGCCCTCCGAAGGTCGAGGTAGTTGTTTCTTGGGAAGCACCCAAGAGTGTGGAAGAGGTTCACAGTTTCATTGGTCTCATAGGTTATTATCAAAGGTCTATACCTGATTTCTCTATATTTTTATCCCTAATAATAGCATTGATAATGAAGGACTAATATTTTTTTTGTAATTATTAGTGTCTGTCGACATTCAGTTACCTGAAGGAGAAGTTGGTTAGTGCTCCAGTGCTTTGGTTTCTTGAGGAGGGCGTATTGTTTGAGGTTTTATATAACACATCTCATCTAATATTGAGATTAATTTTGATGAATCATATTTAATTGATCAATTATGGGTCTATGAATTTATATCCCCATGAGCGTAACTATTCCTCCCATGATTTAGATCTAGCATCAGTCATGTTTGTGCTAATGTTGCAGTGCCATTACCTCATTGGAGAGCGCTTTGTGGTTTTCACAGACCATAAAAAAATGAAATATGTTTTCTCTCTATGAGATCTGAATCTATGATAATGGAGTTAGATATATTATCTTTAGTATTATGATTTTTAGATCTTTTACACCTCGATAAAGAGGAATGTGGTTACTGATGCATTGAGTCAAAAATCCCAAGGAGATATATCTCGATAGTCTGTAGATGTTTGGAAAGGGATGGAGGAGCTTATTGTGATGTGTCTTGGAGTTGGGGAGAGAAATGGATGAGGTTGTCTTTGTTATATTATTTTTGATTAATCCATGTTTTAGTAGGTAGAGGAGTCTTAATGGGTAAACTCAGAGGCAGAGGTGATGCGTGACCATGTTGGACATGGTGATTCCCTTGAGGGATGTTTAGAGGATTTTCAAAACAAAATATTGTTTCAGGGGAGGGTTTTCATTCCAAAAACGATGTGTGAGGGATTTATCTATGATTTTCATATCTCACCTTTAGTGGTACATCTCATTGTGATAAATATGTATCATGGTTTGAGGAGGAATCTTTAGTGGTTGGGGATGAAAAAGTTAGTGTTAGAGTTTGTGGAGAGGTATCTATTTTTTTAGTAAGTGAAAGTGGATAACCACATTCCTGTAGGTTTGTTTTAGTACTTATATGTACCCAAGTGGAAACAGTATGATATCTTAATGGACTTCTTCATGGGGTTACCCCGAGCTCAGATAGGTTGTGATCCAGTTTGGGTGATAGTGGACTGACTGATGAAGTTGGTTCATTTTCTGGTGATTTGTGAGTCGAGTGTCATGGATGATTTGACAAGGAAATATGCATATGATGTGGTTAGACTTTGTGGGGGTACCAAGTACTATCATTTCTGATAAAAATCCTTGTTTTACCTCATGGCTATGGATGGTATTGTAACATGCTTTTGGATCCTAGTTTTTCCTTACCACTTCTTTCCACCCTCATACAGATGGGTAGATAGAGCGGACCATCCAGACACTGGATGATATGTTGTGAGCTTGCGTCTTAGACTTTGGTGTATCATGGGTAAGGAACATTCCTCTTATCAAGTTTTCACACAACAAAAAATATCACTCATACATTGGCATGGCCTCATTTGAGGTGTTTTACGGGTGACCATGTCATTCTCCATTGTTCTAGATGAAGGTTGGGGAGTCAATATTTCTTAGTCCTAATGTGGTGCAAAGTGAAACCAAGAAGATCCAGTTGGTTTGAGATAGGATGAGGGTGACACATGACCATCATAAGTATTATGCTGATCATAGGGAGAGTCCCTTAGAGTTTGAGGTTGGAATATAGCAACCCGAGCTTAACATACATGGACATTACATCATTTTAAATGAATAATCATCACATTAAAAAATTACATGATTGAGGATTGTAATAGTTTAGTGACTTTGGAAACTTGGAACACATTATTCTAATTTGGTGAAAGATATTCAACATATCCTTTAAATATATTAACTTTTAGTACTCCTACTTAAAACCTTTATTCATAACCCAGGTAAAGGAAACATAAGAAAGGGTGAGCTCAAATTCTCAATAAGGGTAAACAAAGTATATATATAAGCATAACATGAACATATGGGTATAATAACATGAACATAAAATTTGAATATCATACCCTGCATATCAAAGATCATATATACGAGTCATGGTATAAATATTGATAGTTTATAAGACACGAATCATAAGGTAATAAAGATAATAAGCTAGGAAATAATAACATAGGAATAAGACATGGAATTATGGTAGACACATAAAAATATAAAATGATTTCCATAGTAGTCAAGGCTTACTGCCAAGGAAACCTTAGTGGAATGTGTTCACTCCCCAAACCCTCTTAGTAGTCATGGTTCACTCCCAGGACCATCTTAGTAGTCAAGGTTCACTCTCAAAACCATATTATTAGTCAATATTCACTTCCAAAACCATCTTAGTAGTCAAGGTTCACTTCCAAGACCATCTTAATAGTAAAGGTTCACTCCCAATACCATCATAGTGAACGAAGTACTTTACTGAAATGGGTTCACTCCCCATTTAATCCTTGTTTATCTTAGGAGATATCAATATTTACCCAATACATTGGAGTGAGATATAGGTCCCATCCACCACATAATGAAATTATACATATATGTTCCACAATATAATAAAAACATTCATCATATCATAAACCATAAAAAGAGATGGGTTTCATAAACATCATATCATAACCCATGAAAGGGAAGTGGTTATCATAAACATTTAATCATATCATAACCTGTGTAAAAGAGACAAGTTTCATAATCATTTCATCATATAATAATCTATGAAATAAAGCAGGTCTCATAAACATTTTATCATTGTATAACCTGTGGAAAGAAAACGGGTTTTATAAACAACTTTTCATATTAAACATAAATCATTAAAATAAATAATAATAATGGTATCCTTGGATAATATACCTAGTAAATCATAAACTATATCAAAGGATATCATATTAGATGGAGAAGTATTTTTGAAGATCACTTGGATCATTTCTTAAGGAAAATAACCTTTCTTTGAAAACTACTTTTTATCACATAAAACATTTTCAAAATCCTTTTCTTTTAAAACCACTTTGAAAACATATTAAGTTTTAAAAATAATTTAAAACATTTCTTGAGAAAAATATCATTTTTTCATTGAAAAAATTATTTTTAAAAAATAAAACATTTTGAAAAACTTTTTATTTGAAAACCACATTAAATTTTTTTTATTGAATATTAGGATTTTTTTATAAAAAATAATATTGTAAACTTGTAGAGGAAGCTTCAAAAAAATGAAGTCCATGATGGTGGATAAATCCATACATACCAAACATTCCTTTTTCATCATAAAAAGTTTAGAAAAGTATCTCGATTGGAAAAAAACTAGAAGATTCATTTTTAAAAAACAATTTTTTAAAAAGCTAAAACATGGGTAAAAATTTATTTTAAAGATCATAGGAGAATAATATAACAATTTGATAACATTTTTAAAAAATATGGTTTTTAATGAACATAGATTTCTAAATGAATAGATAGATAAAGTCAAATTTTATTAAAAACATTTTAATAATTATATTAAGTACTAAAGAGTGGTAATATGGTAAAATTAATTGAATATATCATGAATAACCAGAGGATAATAAAATTTATGATTATTTGTGAGAGATGGATCATAATATTTCATCAATGGAAGCATAATTGTAAACTGTCCCGATAAACGATGAGATTGTACCAATAAAATATTACCACTATGGAAACTTTGAATCATAATACCCATGTAATAATAAAATTAAATGAATCATATAATATCATGAAAAATAAGACTCATGATATAACATTTTAAACGGGAAGTATATACACATTGTAAAAGAATATAGGTGTATAATATAACATGTGTCTCAAAGAAGGCTAATTGAGACAAAAATACTTTACCAATTTGGTAACTTTTGAACCAAAAATCCCATGAAATATAGGTCCTAACATGGATACATAAATAACAATAATGTTACTTATAGGTATCATAAGATAAATTCATGGTTAGTATATACACCACATATAAGAAATAGGTGGTGAATATGACATGTGTCTCATGAAAGTAAAAAGGTGAGATTGAAATCCCTTACTACTTGAGTAACTTTTGAATCGTGAGATATATGAATGAATTACATAAATTTAAAATTTTAATATCATTAAATAAATTAAATTTATGATATAAAATTTTATAGGTAAGTATATACACCACATAAAATAACCGAGTGGTGAATATGGTCTGTATCTCATAGATATAAAAAGTGAGATGAAATTCCCTTACCTTGAGTCTTGACTTTCTTTATACATGTTCAAAAATCCTGTATAATAAATATAAGTTTATTATAAATATAAAAAATAACCATACTATTATATATCATACCATATATTATTTTATTATGACTTTATACTTTCCGTTTATTAACAATTTCATGTTACAGTTACGTTTCGGGTAATAACCGATTTGTTTTTCGTATATGTTTTAACTTGTCATTATTGATCCTCTTACTTAGATCATGATTTAATTATTTACATAATATAAAAAATTATATAAATATAATATATATTTAGTATATAAATATGTATAATAATTTATAAAATATAGAAATATGAAATGAAATACACCGTTCATGGAGATGGTAGGTCGTATGCATGCATGAATGTTGTTTCTATTTCCTTGTCGTATTGAAATAAATAAAATTAAATGATATATATATATATATTATCTTTAAATTATAATTATTATTTCATAATTATAAAATATTTTTAATAAACTCATTCGTAATACATTCCATATAAAGCGTGAATGAAACACATCACTTTGAGGATATTGTAATCCACATATCCACAAATGAAGTTATCGTATTCCCACAAAATGGAAAGCCTGAAGGTATGTGTTATATAATAATTATATAAGCATAAATATATCATAAATATCATATATATAATATAAAAATAGTATTTACATCATTATTACCAATCTTGATAGGCAGTAATGGAAGAACGGATGACATCGGTTCGCGAGGCTGTAGTCTGCCATACACATGAACAATGATTATGTATCCCATTTGATGGAAGTGTGTGTAGGTGTAGGTAAAACCATTAACATAAAAAATATCATTATATTTATTATAATTATTTTATTATATAATAATTAAATAAGAATAATTTAAGGGGTAAAGAAATAAATAAAACAAAAGCGCTCGTTGAAGAATGTTACCTCTTTTTCAGGTAACTCCTTTTAGTTTGCACCAAATGACTTCCTTGGTTTGACTTCTGACCAAATTTAGTATTATAGGATGAGAGTAGTTATGTTTTGATCTTATTTGGGCAGATTTTTGACAATAAAAGTATCATTATAGGTGTGAATAAGTGAGGGGGTGAGTGCCCTTTTATAGTGGAGGAGGAGTGACATCCTTGTAAATATAAAAAGGTAAACATTATTGAGAGTTATACCTTACATAATGTGACTAAATAATAGTTAATTTTATATAAAATTGAGGATATGGTATAAATATGGTCATATAATGTCTATTTGAAAAATTTATAGGTCATTTTTCCCTTAAGATTAAAGTTTAACCCCTTAGTAAACCCATTTTTCTCTCAATTGTTGTAATTAATATTAACTATTTTCACTAATATTTTTGGTAAAAAATTAATTTGATATTATTATAAATTATAAATTATTCTTATTATAATTATTTAATACATTTTTTAAAATTAAAATCACATAATTGGCAGAAATTAATTTAATATAATCCTGTAGACAGGACGAAACAACGTGTTTTTAAAGTGAAAATGTTCAAAAGTTTGAATTGTTTTTATATCTAATATCAATGTAAAATTGATTATAATGACCTATAATTTATTAATATATTTAAATTTTATCTAAATATACATTAAAACCAATTTAAAATAGAATTTAACTATATAAATAATTCCGATGAAAATGCAGTTTTGAATTAAAATTCAGTGTTTTTCATTATTCATCAAAAAATGAAACTTCTCAGAAAAATAATAAAAAATCACCCAAAGTAAATTTTTATATTAATATTTCAAAAATTAAAATTATTTTTTAAAATAAAATTTGTAAAATTTTCAAAAATTAGTTTTAAAACTAGTATGCCATTAAAAGGTGTTAAAACCGCCTTTTAGAATAATATAACCTTTTATGCCTAAAAAATGGTCTTATTCTTATTTTATGCCTATAAAAAATATTTAATGAATTTAAAAACATTTATTTGAATTTATAATATATAAATTTTATTAATATCTCTCAATAATAGTTATTAATTTAATTTATTAAGATAAAATGCCTTTGTGGGCATAAAAAATAGGTTTTCGTAAAAACACAACCTATGTAATCAATTAGTTTTTATTTTCATTTCTAATTAATTGATAACAAAAATAATTCATTTTATAAATATTTTTAAATAATAGTTTCATAATTTATTTAATATTATTCATATCTTCTATTCCAACAGCTAGGTGATAACTATAACAATATTTTAATAATAATATTGTAGTTTAGTAAAACTCAGTATTGCGTGTAATGAAAGCTATAAAATAAACTCAACATCATGTATAAAAAAAATCCAAACATAATGTTTCGTGTACCATAAGATAGTATAAGTGTTTCTTATAGCATAGTATTAACTTTAATTTTAATTTATTCAAAATAAATTCATAAAAACTCAGGGTGTTACATGGAAACCATGTGTTCTTGAGAGTCTCCCCCCAACATGGGAAGTGAAGGTTTGGTAGGGGGAGTAACATTTATCCCTAGTTTTTTAATCACTTTGAGGTTTTGGGGTATGTTGGTGAGGTGAAATATTGGTTGGCGTTGCCACCATATTTAGATAGGATCCACAACATCTTTCATATGTGTCAAATTCATCAATATCTTTGCAATGATTCCCACATCATTATCGGGGGAGAGTTGGATATTGAGGATGAAATGACGTTTTTTGAGTGACCATTAGAGATATAGGATCATCAAGAGAGATTGTTTTGTAGACATAGTATTCACTTATTTCATGTGCTGTAGAGGCATGATGGCCTAGAGGAGAGTACTTGGGAGTGAGAGACATAGATCTGTGCCCATTACCCAGAGTTATTTTGACTTTTTCTTTTCTTTGTTCTATTTCAATGATGTGATTTTTGGATCTCACTATTTTATGTGTTGTATTGTTTCTTGTTGATGTGTGATGTGTAATAAAGATTCCAACATATGAAAATTGGATGACTTGAATCCTAATCAAGATGCGTTATAATCTGACACAATTAAAATCATATGGAAGAGTTAGTGCTTCCCAAATCAGATAATATCTTGACATGGAAGATGAGATTCATTGATTTATGTGCTCTATCAGTGTAGTTCTATGTGTTGGTTGTGCTAGTGTTTGACTTGATATGTGTGAAGGTTGATGTTTTTGTGTGGTATGTGGTGGATTGTGGTTGGTACCAGATGATGCGGTGTTGTTCATAGTGAGAAGTGGTGATGTGGTTGTGTGGTGATGTAGTTGTGTGGGATGTTTTTGGGTATTTTAGTTGGAAACTTTGGATGGTGTTATAATTTGATGTGTGATGTGATCCTTAAGATGTATATCACGAGGTGGTTGTTCGTACCCTTTTCTTTTCCCAGGTTAGGTTTTGATTCTCGAGGATGAGAATCATTTGAGAGGTATCTAATGTAACGGTTCTTTCCTTCTAAGATTGTTACTTTACCAGTTTAGGAATTCAAATGTGTTTGGAGGGGGCCTCAAGAGGTTATGTGGAGGTCAGATCTGCAGGATTATTATAGTAGGTAGTTTATGACGTGAACCTAATTCTCATCGTGAGTTGGTGATTCGTGACATGTGAGTTCGCGAATTTACATCTTGTGTCCGAATGAGGTTTAGCATGAAATTGACACATGATATGAAAGGGGAATTCATGAGTGAAATTAATAAAGTCCAGGGTGATATGTTTTTTAGAAGAAACCAAAGATATGGGGGTTTCATGTCTTTTATGTAGTTTACAGATTGAAATCTATGGACCCCATAGAATTCACATCATGAATATAGAATTCATGATGTGAAAGCGGAAAATTATAGGTTGTTTATAACCCCTTTTGGGCATTTTTCTCCTTAATCAGCCAATTTTACTCCCATTTTTGGAGGAACCCTAGGCGCGTTTGGGAGATCTTCCAACCCATCTTCCCCCGTCTTGATCCTAGGGTTTTGGTGGTGGATTTTCAATGATCAGTGGTAAGTTCTTTTATCTTTCTTGGATGTTTCTCCTATAATTCTTGTGGAGATCCACTGTAGAATTTTGGATTCAGTTCAAGGTGGTTTTTGGGTTGTGTTTTGATGATCTACTAACATAGTGTAGGTTGATACATCATTTAATTATGTTATTGTGGTTTTTAGGATGATTATTCTTTTCCTTACAGTGCGTAGCGAGATAAAAAAGTTTCTTTGAGGCAAGGGATCCTCAGTCTCTCCCTATTTATGTTCTATGTGTGGGAATTACATGATTTTTATTTCCTTTGGGTGGATAGTCAGGGTTGCTGTAATAATATAATAATTGGCATAATTTAAATTGATGGGTATGGTGAAATATGTCATGTTTTGACTACTTTTTTACTTTTGTTTATGATATTACGCCATGTTGTTTCCTTGATTAAAATAACAACTATTGGGAGCCTTTCTTAGGAAGTATATTTTATGAGTTGAGACCCTTGTTGTGTTGTTGTTTGATCAGAACCTAGATAAATATATAAAGAATATATATTTGGATAATAAATTGGTTTCTCATGGAAACCTTGTTTGTGTGATAATACCCATGCTAAATAAATAAGTAATGAAATGAAATCCCTTGAATAAATTGTGGAAGCTAGGTGTGTGATGTTGTGTGTGTTCGTGCTTGTTGTGATTCCCTACATGGTTTTGGATGTTGTGCATTGATGGAGGTGACTGGCTGAGCTATGTTTTGTGTGTGGATATGATGCGGTGGTTGGTTGGCATGGATGGAATGTGGGAAGTTGTTCAATGTGGTGTGCGGTGGTTGTGGTGCACAGTGTAGATGATGTGTGGTGGTGATGTGTGGTTGTTGTGTGCAGCGATTGTGTTGTGAGATGCGGTTGGGATGAAAATTTTGTTGTTGTTGTGGTTAGTTAGGTTATCTAGTGTGGTGAGACAATGATGGTGGATGTGAGGTTTTATGGTGATGGTTGTGGTAGATGGGCCAGCTGTGGTGTGGAATAGTTCTGTTAGTTGCTCAGTTGTCCACATAATAAATTTAGATGATAAAATGAAAGAAAATAGGCTGGTAAATAAATGATATGGGCTGGAAATGGATGCAAGTTAAAATTAATTAAATGAATTGAATAAATGAATAAGTTGTGTAATGTGAAATGAAATGGATATATGAATAAAATGGATTGGTAATTGAAAATTGAATTGTGTGGCTTGTGTGGAAATTATGTGATGTGTTGTATATAGTGGTGGTAGGAGTTGTGAAAGTTTTTTTGTGATATGGTGGTGGTGATGTGGTGCATGCTAGTACAGTTCTTGTGAACCTATAGGATGGGTATTGTGTTCTATCTATATCATGTATCTTTATGTTATTTTTATAAGTGCCCAACCCGAGTTGGATAACATTACCAATGCTTAGAGGTTTCGGGTTCCGAGATTTTTCCCCAATATTCAGGATGGTGGTGATATGGATGGATGGTTACCCCCTCTTCCTCGCCCTTCCTTTCGCAACAATAATGGTATGGGTTAGTGTTGGGGATTACCCAGTAGTGTTGGACCAAGTGTCTTCAAGTGAGATGTGTTGTGATGAGGTAGTGATGTGATGTGATATGTGGAGAGGGTCATGCATGGTAGGAGGAGGGCATGAGGTTGATTTCCTTCACATTCATGATACCCTATTGCTCTATTTATCTGATGAGATGTGATGGACCATGTGTCTTTGGGCGGGATGTTGTGTGGTGATGCCAAATGCTAACAAAATATTATATAACTTGCGAGGGTGGGGTAGGTAGGTATGCATCCCAACCCACATCATAGATGGTCCAGGTGTCTTTGGGCAAGATGTGATGTGATGTGGTTGTGATGTGATATGTATAGTAGGGATGAGAGAACAAGGCATCCAATATTGGGGTGTGAGAGTGTAAAATAAGTAGGGAAGTGGTAGTGGGGAACCTTGATTTGTTATGATCTTGATTATATATTATTATATTGGATGTGTGATTTGGGGAGATAGTCATGGTGAGGATAGGATGCTTACGTGACCTATTTAGGTGATTGTTGGTTCTATTTTTTATTCACTAGTGTATTAGCATGATCATTTCACATGTGCACTTGAGACCTTGGTTATTTCCCTACTACCTATAATTGTATGTTCACCCTATGTATATAAACTATTTTCAGGTTTCTAGGAGGACTTTGGGGATTGATCTGGACATTTCTAGCTGGGTTGAAGCTATTGTTGAGTAGCTGCCATAGACTTATCTTTTTTTATTCACTATGGATTGTTTTATGTGTATCAGTTTAATTTATTCATTCATTCTAGGATGGTTTTGGTTTACCTTTTCATTATCTTCTATATTTTATTGGTTTTTTATCTTATATCTCGATCCTATTCCATTTATAGAGGGTAATGCCTCCCATATAGTTATATTTTTATACACTCGGTGCTAGTCACCAACCCAGGGCCTATTGGAGGTGGGACTTGGGGGTCATTATCTCTCTTCCTTCATTGTGTTTTATTTAGAGGGAGGGGTTCATGAAATTTTTTATCTTTATAATGAAACAAAAATTGTAAAATTCCAATCACTGTAGCTCAAGATATAATCAAAATACTGTGATCTATTAAAATTGATTTCCAGAAATTATGATTAATGTGTAATAAATAAAATATTATGAGGAATTATAATATTAAAAAAATAAAATATAAACAAACATAAAAAATATAACAACAATATATCGATTATATTTTTGTGATAGTACATGATATATCTTTATGAAAAATATTTTTGGTGATGATAAATGTCTAAAATGACAATAAAAATGAGTTATTTGGAAGGATAAAGGTGTTTAGTGAAGTTTAAAGACAAAAGGAAGTGGAAATGAGGTTTATAAGACATGAATGATTTATAAAATGTTTTTAATCTATGTAGGAGGTCACTAAACCATGAAGGGTCCCCCAAATTGGGAAGAAACTCAACACGATTTTTAAATCATTCCATAAATCATGTTTCCCTTAAAACCCTTTGTTTTGTATTCTAAGTCTACCTATCTTCTCATTATTTATTCTTCATTTTTACCCACAAAAACTCCCTTCTCCCTCCCCTAATTTGGGGGCCATTGGGGCTCAATATTATTATTTACTATTTATTTGTCTCAACTATTCACTATTTATTTTTTACACAATAGATATAGGGATGTTTTATGATGTTTTTTCATGAAATTGGTTGTTGGTTTGACATCACATAATCACTCAATGGTTTATATCAATTTTCATTGATTTAGGGATTTTTTGGGCGTTGGTTATTAAATTTGAATTTTGGATTTTGGATCCATAAGTATCATATAAAAATTTTAAGGCCATGTACATGTTCAAATTGATTTATAGATGCAATCCATGGTATGAAGACTCATTTTTCTTGATTTATAATAAATTTCATTGAATTATGTTGAGTAGATCCTTGAACTTTTTATGATATAATTTTAATAATTACAAAACACTTGTAATTTTCTTTGTATTGTTTAAAAATTCATATTTAATTGCTTTATTATTTAAAATTTGTTTCATATTGATTATATCCTAAGTTTTATTTCATGTTTTAACTTGAAAATTAAATTATATATTTCTTATATCTCGATCTACAAGTTCCATGAAGAGTCCCCTAGCTAATTTTTCCCTTTAGGGATCTAAAACTTAATTTTTATCATTTTTTGTACTTTTATTGATGTAGTTAGTGTCACCCATGATGTTGTATTGTATTTTGACATAGATAGTGTTGTGTTTTATAACTCTCCCTTGTGTTCTGACACATAGGGAATCCTAGAGTTCATTGCCTTTTCTTGTTGGAATTCTATATTTCAAAATCCACTGTATTTTGGCCACATATTGGGCTATATAATTCCAAATAGAGTGATTTTTATTGATTTGTAAAGCTAATACATATATATTAATTTTCTTCAACTAAAAGGATGGATAAATCTATTGTTTAAATATTTAAAAATAATCTCTAATTCATTGCACATTTTCTACTACATTATATAATTTTTCAAATTACATTTGTTATAGTATTTTGATGATGTCTTGAGATAAAAATTTAGAATTTAAGTGTTATATGATTAATTGGGAATATTATATAATTATTTAATTATTTTTCAACTAGAATAAAAGTTTTATATGTTGTTTAAATGTTCAATTTTTTTCTCAAATATGTTATACTCTAGTTGTTATATATTTTCAGAAAAGGTAGCATTGGAGTATCATAAGTTGTGCTATGGTTTTGTAAGGATATGGATACTTTTAGACCATTTTTTTTGTTTTTTAGGTCTATGGTGAATAGAGGAAGCCTAGATTAGGATCAGTGGAGTTTAGGAGCTGGAATATGGAACCTGAAGAAGTTCATGATGTGAACTATAGTTCATGATTCGAGAGTTCAGTTCACAACCTAAATAGGAACTCATAGAATGAGAAGAGACGTTCATAGGGTGTGATTCATGATGTGTATAGTATATTCATGATGTTAATAGATTGCGATTTATACTTGATGAATCTATTTTTTAAAACTCATGATGTGAAATGAAGTTCATGATGTGGATTAATTTTAGGTTGGGTGGATTTGGGTGATGCATTTTTTAGTAGTTCTTAAACTCGGTACATTAATAATGTGAATGACCCATTCACACCGTGAAATTACATTTATAATAATTCTTATAAATATTCTTACACCCTCAAATTTTCTCAAAAACTATGATTTTCTCCCAAATCCAGGAATCCAGAGGAGTTCTCTCAAGGCATTTCAAATCCCTTTTGAAAGGGATTGATCCCTGACTTCCCATGTTCAATCTGTGGTGATCTGAGTTGAGTTTTCCTCTTTTTCTTATGGTTTATTCCTCGATCGGTCTTTTTTACAACCATTATTTCTTTTCATAATATTTCATTTTATCTCCTTGTTCTTATGGAGGTATTTTTTTTTGTTTTTTGGTGTAGTTGCGGTGTGACATTCTTGAAGGTTTGTAGTTTCCTCATGGGAGAGGTGATCAGAGCTCATCATTGGTGTTCCATTATCGATCAAAGAACACTCAAATCCTTTAGGTATATGATTCATTTATTACCCTATTATTTTATGTGAAATCATAAAGTTATCATGCTTTATATCTTTGGGTGATGATGGAATTAGCCATAATAAATATTAAATTGGATTAATGAAAAGAAATGGTTTATGATTGTAGTGATCACATGTTTTTACACTGTGATAATAGTTTTCCTCTTAATTTTCTTGATAGTGTACTATCTACATTTATGATTTGTTATCATATTTGTTATTCTATGGTTAACATGTTTAATTTTATGAAAATGTTTAAATAACGTAAAGTCGATAATGATTGGTTGGCTAAAGAATTAAAGAGGAATTATTATTGAATCTATCAATTCTTATAATTTGATGAAAACCAAATGATTCTTTATTCATTTTTAATTGAAATTGTTATTACATATGTTAATGGAATTGGATAAATAACATGAAGATAGAAATTATTATTTTTGATAATAATAAAGAAGCATGTTAATAGAATTTTTCCTCCTCAAAGTTTTATGAAACTAGAATTTATACTTAAAAGAATGTTTAAATAATTTATAGCTTGTAATTAATGATTACTTATGTTACCCATACTTGTAACTTTGATAAATGAATTTCTTAATCCAAGATGATAATGAAACCAGTTGTTTTTTAAAGATAAATTTTTGGGCCCGAGTGAGCTCATTTGCATGTGAAGGATGAATGACTTGTTTTTAGGTCCTATATGACCCGTTGAGTTTGTTGTTTGATACCTTTTTTTATTGCTCTGGATGTGAGACTTGCTATGTGACATTATTAAATCCAAGGATGGATAATGGTTGAAGAGATATGGGAGGAGGCCCAGGTTTGTGGTAGTAATTGGTGTCTAAGATGGCGGGATGTATGGTGATATACATGGATATATTCCTGGTGATATGCTTGGCGGTGTCATAGATTACACCAGGTTTTATGGAATGGGTTAAATCTTGGATTTACCATTGTTGTGCTGAAATCTATATTATTTCTTGATAATTTTCTTCTTAAAAGGCCGAATGATCGATTTTCTTGTTTACTTACATTACTCCCCTACCACTCATGGTAGTTGTATTTTATTGGTTTATGAATCTATTTTATGTTAGCTTAATATATTTCCTAGAGTACCTAAAATTATTGAATGGTAATGATTAATAAATGTTTTTACCCATGGGGGTTGTGCTTGAATAGAATGCAAATCTTGATAATCTTATGGAACCATGGAATCAGTTGGATTATGATTGGAGGACATGACATTTACTTGGTGGTTAATGAAATGTGAATGGAATAATATTAATTAATATATAATGCATTAATTAATGTAAGGTGAAATGTTGAAGGAAAGAATTGATTTAATAAAGCTCCTTGAATTCTTGTGTACTTATAGGATATCTAGTTCATAGTGCTGGAATCTAGGTGTTCGAGAGACAATAATTATAGTTGATCCTAAGACTAGGTTAATGACCATAGTGTGGTTCTGAGCTATAATATATCATGTATATTTTGTGATTTGATACACTACCCCACCAATGTCGATAGGGTGACTGACAACCAGTGGAATCTGGGAGGGTGTTTTCCCCAATATTTTGGTTGGCAAGGAATGGATGGATGACTACCCCCTATAACCCCACTCTCTTCTCCTGGTAGTATTATGTAATGATATGCGTGTTGATTATATTTCCCTATATATGTGTGTATAGGGTTGTAATTTCTTGTGGTTACTTCACACACATGTATCTCCAAATATAATATCATATAGATTAATATAGGTATGATGTGTATGATCTGTGATGGATTGAAGTATAATACATGAGATATGGGCTATTGTGGATCCTAAAAACTACTCGATTACTATATGGAGATGTGGCATGGTATGATGAGATGATGTGGTGCATGGGGTGTTTGGTATGTGAATAGATGATGTGATGCACAAGGTTCATGGTATGATACTTTATCCTAGGTGTCTTCGGGCTGACTTCTTTTAGAGAGAGATAGATTAGGATGTGAAAAATTGGGAAAGATAAACAAACTAGTGAGGAAGTGGTAGTGGGGTACCTACTTTTGATATTATATTATATGTTCATTTGTATGCAATACTTGGTGAGAGATAGTCATGCTGAGACTGAGAACTTAGTATACCGATTTAAGTGACGAGTTAGCTTCACTTGTTGTTCACTGGGTTTTATAATGCTTTCATTATCTTTTGCATAAGAGTCTCTAGGGAGGATTCTATTGAGTATACCTGTTATTCTCACCCTACATATATATAAACTATTTTTTAGGTTTTTAGGAGTTGGTTGGTGATTGGGATGGACTTTACTAGATTGTGGGTTGTTTAGAAGCTATTTGGACTTTCATGGTCACTACCATGAATTATCTTTTGGTACTTTTAGTTTTTATTATAGTTGTTCAGTTGTATGAAATTACATGAATGTATTTTTTTATCATTCTTCACTTTTATCTTGAGAAGGAGTTGTGGGGTGTCTCTTTCTTATCTCTCATTTCTCATATCTTAGAGAGTAATGTCTCCCATTTGTGTTAATGTTATACCCTCAGAATTTTTCTCCAAACCGTGTCCTATTAAACGTGGGATTCATGTGTCATTATACACATTATCTTATTTTCACCCCCATAGTGGTACCATTAGGGGTGGGGGTCATGAAAAAGTAGCATCAGAGGTTCAGGAAAATGGATATTACGAAGTTCAAGGACTGCATGGGTTGGTAGGGAAATTGTGTTAGTTGAACTTAGTAAGCAATGTAAACAAGGGATAATGGCTTGGAAATGAGTATTTAGGCCCCCTGTGATCATTTTCATGAAACTTTAAGTTTATTGAGACTACTAATAGAAGTGGTTCTGGTTTTGGGGTAGAGACCTAGAAAAGGATCATGAATCATTCATCTTTGAGATAATATTTGAAATGGGTAAACCTTGGGATCATGTTCAACCTTAAATAAATAAATAAATAAATATTAATATTACATATTCTTGGTTTATGAGTCCCTAATAGTTTTTTCTTTTGCAGGTATGGCTCTAGTTTTATTTCCACATCTAGTTTGTGGTGAAGATGTTTAACAAGATGTGCCAGTAGATTGTTGCAGAGTAGAGGTCGATGATGAAGAAACTTGGAGGATGAAAATCTAAGAGTTTTAGTGCTAGAATTTATAGAAGTATGAGGGATTCATTTCAGGATAAGTGACATAGGACTGGTTGGAGGAGGTGTAGATAACCTTTAATTTGATCTATGCTTTTATGGAGAATTGAGTCTCATTGGCGGTGATGATACTATGTGGATCAGTGAGGAATTGGTGGTTCTTATTCCTCAGGGATCATGAGGAGTCATATTTCTCATGGGAGAAGTACTGATACCAATTTTGAGTCAATTTTCTTTCTTTGATAGAAAATCTAGCTAGTCTCTAAGAGTGACTTACCCTTCAACATGAGAGTTTCAACATTCAAGAGTTTGATATATATTTACGGAACCATATACATTATGGTTCAGACCTGTGTCTAGGTAAGGAGGAAATGATGAGTAATTTTGAGGAGGCTTCATGTCCAAAGATACAACAACAAGTCACCCCATTTATATTGTCAACATATCTCAAGGTTCCAGAGAGAGTATAGCTCATTGAGAGTATACTGGCCAGGTCCAGATCATCATAAGAAGGGATTAATCATAATTACATGTATAATAGAGTTGTGGGTTGGGGTTCATATTTTCCCAGATATAAGAGATTTTAGACAGTTGGTGGTAGGTCCCAACCCTCATCATCTCATTTCTTTGGGGGTGGAATCCCTTAGGATCCTAATAAGGGATCATACATGTGTTTTTAAGGTGGTGGATAAGGTCATCAATGATGAGAGTGCCCGAGTTTTCTGAGTAGGAAGCGTGCAACAAGTGTTCCACTTTATGCTCCTCTATTGAGGTAGTTTCATCTGAGTCAATAGCAATAGGGTTCTCTATCTTTGTAGAAACATATAGGAGATGGGTTAGGAAGAGGAAAACCCTAACATGCTTCTCTTAACTAGAGAGAAGAATGCGACTAAGGTGGCGGTCTTCATCTGGGCCAGAGAGGTCATGGAGTAGGTCATGCTCAGCTGCATGCTCAAGTGTTGTTAGTGTAGGGTGATCCAGACATCATTTGGGGTACTCTTTTCTTATTTTCTACTTGGGTTTATGATTTTTTTTGATTTAGGTGCTAATCACTCCTTTATGTATTCTTCCCTTATCCATTTTTGGGAACTTAAGGTAGGGAGGTTTCCAATGCCCTTGGAATTAACTATTCTAGTTGGATATTGATATTATTTGTATGAATTTTTTAGAGATTTTGAGCTAGTGCTAAGGTAGAACTACTCTTGGGGATACTTTCTATGTTTAAATATATATCCATATGACATCATACTTATCATGGAATGACTATATTTTGTGAAGGAAATTGTAAATTGCTTCAGGATATATATTTTATTCTATGATACTAATGTAGAGTTTGTCATGTTGGTTAGAAATCGAGACCCTCATATGGGTTGGAGGTGTGTTATTTCATTAACTTCATTTTTAGATGAGATGATGCTGAGTACGTCAGATGTTCAGTAGATGGTATTTCCTAGGGTTGTGAGAGAGTACCCTAATGTCTTTCCTAAGGAGGTTGCAATGTTACCCCCTCGATGAGAGATTGATTTTGGGATTGATTTAAAATTAGTAAATTCTGTGATCTTTAGGTCTTCGTATAGGATGACACCTTCTGAGTTTTGAGATTTGTAGATACATATTGATGATATTTTGTTTCAATGTTTTGTTCGACTGAGTGTGTCACCTTAGGGTGCTCTAGTTCTATTTGTAAAGAAGGATGATGAGAGTCTACATCTTTATATCGATTATCTTTAATTTAATTAGGTAATAGTGAAGAACCTATATCCTCTTGCATGGATTTATGATTCATTCAATAATATTAAATGAGTTAGCTAGTTCTCCAAGATCGATATGCAGTTAATATATCACCAGATGCGGGTAAAGGATGAGAATATTCTGAATACCACTTTCTCATGTCGTTATAGACATTATGTGTTCATTATGATTCCATTAAATGATATCAAACCTCTATTTTTTCTTGGGTTTGATGAACATCGTTTTTATAGATTTCATAGATTGGGTTTTTGTGGATTTCATCAACAACATCTTTGTGTATTCTGCATACAAGGAAGAGCATGAAGATCATTTATGTACTATTTTAGAAGTTCTTCATCATCAATGGCTATTCATAAAGCTGTAAAAGTGTGAGTTTTTGGATTTTAAAGTTAATTCTATGGGTCATGTCATGTCTCAGTGTGGTGTATCCATGGTTCCTTCTAATATCAAGACAATCATTTCTCAGGAATCCCCCAAGAAAATTGTATAGATGCAAATTTTTCTTGGTCTTTCAAGATATTATAGGAAGTTTGTAACTAATTTATCTTGAGTTTTGACTCCTCTTACATCTATGACCATAAAGGATCCAACATTATTATGTATTTATAAATTTAAGTTAACTCTCATTTACTTGTAGGAGAAGCTGTTTAGTGCTCTAGTTCTTAATTTACTAGAAGAGGGAGTTCAGTTTGAGGTTTTCTATGATGCTTTATATCTTATTTTGGATTATCTTCTAATGTAGCATAGATAATTTTCTTCTTATGTGTTTCATAAGTTACATCCTCATGATAATAACTATTCCACCCATGATCTAGAGTTGAAAAAAATCATGTTTTACTTGAAGCTGTGGTGACATTACCACATTGGAAATAATTTTGTGGTTTTCACCGATCACAAGAGACTAAGGAAAGTCTAATACAAGAATGATTTGAACCTATAAAAATGATTATGGATAGAATTCTTGAAGTATTGAAATGTTGAAATTTTATATGCATTGGGAAAGGGTAATGTTGTAGCTAATGTGCTGAGAAGGAATTCATACAATGTCTTCATGCATGAATTTGGAGATTCCAAGAGAGTAATGGAAGAAATACCAATGATACATATTGATATGAGATAGGTTGGTGGCAGAGATATAATTTTCTAGATGATATTATAGTCATATTTTGTGAAACATGTATAGGTTTCTTAGATGAGGGATTCTGAGGTGGAGGTCTAGAGAGACCAAGTTGTCTTTAGTGATTCCCTTTATGGTTGGTCTGAGGATGAACAATATCAGGTGTCATTTTAGGGGAATCTTTTCATCCCTATTGTGATGAGTGAGGTGGTTCTCCATGATTTCCATAGATCACCCATGGTGGAATATACTAGCGTGATAAAGATGCACCGAACTTTTGTGAGGTCATATCTGGTGGCATGGGTTTGAGGCATTTAGTTGCAGAGTTTGTGTATCATTTTTTGGTCTTCCAGAATTTGAAGGCCAAGCATCATGTTCCTAGTGGTTTTCTCCAGCCATTGAATGTTACTCAGTGAAAGTGGGAGGAAATATCAATATACTTTATCACTGGTTTACCTCAATCTCAAGGATTCTATGATTATATATGTGTGATAGTGGACTGTTTGACTAAATCATCCCACTTTATAGCAATCAAGGAGTTAAAATTGGTGGAAGATTTATTAAGTCAGTACTTTGAGGAGGTGGTGAGACTCTATGGAGTATTGAATATGATCATCTCTAATAATTATCCTAATTTTACCTCTAGGGTGTGGAGAGGTCTCCAACATTCTTTTGTCTCTTAGTTACGCATTAACACTGCATTTCATCCGCAGACATATATTCATATAGAGAAAAGTATCTAGGCTCTTGAAGACATGTTGTACAATTATGTCCATGATTTTTTTGGTTCATGGTTGAGACACTTGACTTTGGTTTAGTTTTATTATAAAAAATATATTCTCACCCCACTATTAGTATGAAATTTTTTGAAGCTTTATATGACCAACCTTTTATTTCTCCATTTTGCTGGATTGGGGTTATAGAGTAAGAAATTCTTGGGCCAAAACTAGTTTTGAGCATGATAGAGATTTTTTTGGTAATTTATGAGAGTATGAAGGCAAAAAAAGATCATCAGAAGTCTTATTTTGATTATAGGATGAAACCTATGGAGTTATACATTTGAGTGTATGTTTTCCTGAAGGTGGATCATCATCATGGGTAGTGAAAATTTGTTCATGGGAGTAAGCTTTATCCCCAACTTATTGGGCCTTTCTAGGTGTTGGCTCATGTTGAAGCTATTGTGTATCAAATAGAATTTCTCATTCAATTGATCTAGATACATTATGTTTTCCATGTATCACAGCTTCACCATAATCTTCAGGATGATTCTCATGTCATCTATTGGGGTGATATTGACATTGACGATGATTCGAACTTTTAGGAGTGACCTCTTGAGATCCATCATTTCTAGGAGAAGGATTTTTTTGAGTGTTCTATTACTTTGGTTCATGTCCTTTGGTAGCATAATGGTGTGGGGGAGATCACATGAGAACATGAGTGCAAATATATTCTTAGTATCCCAATATATTTCATGTTTAGCTCTTATATTGTAAAGATGTTCATTTTGTAGTTGTTGAAATTTATCTGGTTTATGAGATGGTTTATATTCCTTAATACTTTGTTTGTTTCCTTTATCTTGTTTGAGAGGTATCTCCCCTAATTGAAAATTTAATAGCTGGTTGTTAGTGTTGCATAGTTTTTCTTCTCTCCGGGGTTGGTTTTAAATTCTTGAGGATGATAATTGTTTGAGAGGTATATGATGTAAGTTATTGGAACCTTTTATCCCATTAATTTGAGTGTTTCCCAAGTCTATGGTTCTTGGAAGAAGCCTATAACAGGATTAGTGGAGTTTAAGAGATATAATTTGGAACTAGGATAAGTTCATAACATGAATTTTATTTCATGATGTGAGAGTTTGGTTTGAGGCCTGAATAGGAATTCACAACATGAGAAGAGAAGTTCATGGGGTTTGATTCATAATGTATATGGTATATTCATGACACAAATGGATTGGGGTTTGGACCTGATCAATTTTTTTTATTAAAACCCATAATGTGAACATGAAGTTCATGATATGAATCAATTCTAGGTTGGGTGGATCTGTGTGATGTATTTTTCAATGATTCTTAAACTTGAGACATCTAAGGTGTGAATGACCCATTCATGCTGTGAAATTTCATCTGAAAGAATGCCTATAATACTTCATACATCCTCAAATTTTATCAAAACCTCCAATTTTTACCCAACTTCAGGCGACCAGAGGAGTTATCTCAAGGGTTTTTATGCCATTTCTAAAGGTATTGATACTTTACTTTCCATATTCAATCCATGGTGATCAGAGGTGAGTTTTCCCTCATTATCTTGTAATGTCTTATCCGATTAGTCTTGTTTACTATTTTTATTTTTTATTATGATATGGTGGTTGATCAACTTTTTAATATGGATTTTTTTATTTCTTGATGCGGTTTTGGTGTGACTTTATTAGAGGGTTATAGTTTCTTTACGGGAGAGGTGATCGGAGCTCTGCATTGTTGTTTTTTCTTTATTAAATAATGATGAAATCTTTGAGGTAGGGGATTCATTTCTTATACTATTATTTTATTTGTAATTCCAAAGTTATATTTCTTTATCACTTTGGTTGATGGTTGAATTAACCATAATAAATATTAAACTGTATTAATTAAAATAAATGGTTTATGGTTGTAGCGATCACATGTTTTTCTACCGTGATAATGATTTATCTCTTGATTTTATATATAGTGATATATCTATGTTTATTCTTTGTTATAACTTTTTTTATATAGTTATCATGTTTAATTTGATGAAAATTGTTAAATAAAATAAATATGGTAATGATTGGTTGGATAAATAAGTAAAGAGGTATGTTCATTGAATCCATTAATTTTTATAATTTTATGGAAATCAAATGATGTTTGATGCATGTTTAATTGAAATTTTATTCCATGTTTTATTGGATTTTTTTAAAGATAACGGAGTTTCAAATGCTTATTTTTGATAATAATAAATAGGAATGTTAATGTAATTGTTCTTCCTTAAAGTTTGATGAAACTGGAAGTTATGCTTGGAAGCATGTTTAAATAATTTATAGCTCGTAATAGCTGATGACTTATGTTACTAGTAGTTGTAACCTGTGATAAATGAATCGGTTAATACAAGATGGTAATAAAACTGTTTTTTTGTTAAAGATAAATGTTTGGCATCATTCAAGCCTATTTTCATGTGAAGGCTAGATTCCTTATTTTTAGTGCCTAGATTCCCTATTGAATTTGTTGTTGTTTTCTACCTTCTATGATTACGCTAGATATTAACCTTTCTATGCAACATGATGTGAGACTAGGATGGATGATGGTTTATGAGATGTAGGTGGGATGGCCCAGGTTTATTGCACTAGTTGGTGCATAAGATGATAGGATTTATTGTGATACACATGGAGATATGCATGGTGATATGCATGGTGGTGTTGGGGATGACACCAAGTTTGATGGAACGGGTTGAAGACGGGCCTACCCTTTTTTTTCCTGAAATATGGATGCTTTCTTGATAATGTTCTTCTTAAAAGGTTGTATGGAAGAGTTGTTTATTTACTTTCATTCCTTCTCCGCTGCTTGAGGAAGTTGGCTGTGCTTGGTTTATGCATATCTCTTAGTGTAGCATAGGATATTTACTAAAGTACCTAGAATTATGGAATGATAATGTTTAATAAATTTTGTAACCCATGAGGTTGGTGCCTGAATGGAATGAAAATGTTGATAATCTTGTGGAATCATGGAATTGGTTAGATTATGCTTGAAGGGAATGAACTTCACTTAGTGGTTAATGAAATGTGAAAGAAATAATTTTAATTAATGTCTAACGAATTAATTAATGTAAAGTGAAATGTAAAAAGTAAAGAATTAATTTAATTAAGCTCCCTGAATACTTGTGTGCTTATAGGATATTGAGTTCTTAGCAGTGGAATCCGAGTGTCCAAGAGATGATAGCAGCAATTGAGACTAAGACTAAGTTAATTCCCATAGTGTGGTTCTGAGATATATCATATCATATATTTTTTTGTGATTTCATATTCTTCCCCACCCATATAGGTAGGGAAACTGACACCCAATGGACTATAAGAGGGTGTTTTACCCAACATCCAAGTTTGTTATGAACAGATGGCTGATTACCCCCTCTAACCTCGTTCCTTTCTCCTGGTGGTATTATGTGCTAGTATGCATGGTGGTTATATTTCCCCATATATACATGTACATGGATGTAATGTCTTATGGTTATTTCACACACATTTATCTCCATATATAGTATTTTATGGATTATTATAGGTATGACATGCATGGGATGTGATGGGTTGTGTTATAACACACAACATACGGGCTATGGTAGCTCCCAGAAACTAATCGATTATTATTTGGAGAATTGGAATAAGATGATGAGATGTCGTGATGCATGGGGTGCATGGTGTGTGATGAGATGATAAGATGCACGAGGTGCATGGTATGCTATTTTATCCCAGGTGTCTTTAGTCTAGCTTCTTTTAGAGAGAGATGAATTAGGACGTGCAACATTGGAGTAGAGTGATAAACCAATGAGGAAGTGGTAGCGATGTAACTTCTTTTTTTATTATATCATATGTTCACTTTTATGTGATACTTGGTGAGTGATAGTCATGTTGAGACTAAAAAATTAGTATACCTATTTAGGTGTCAAGTTAACTTCACTTATTATTCATTGGGCTTTAACATGATTTCTTTATCTTTAGCATAAGAGGCTCTGGGGTGGATCCTACTGAGTATACCTATTATTCTCACCCTATGTATATATATAAACTATTTTTTAGGACCATAAGATATGGGTTGTGATCAGGCTAGACATTACTAGCTCATGGGTTATTTAAGATCTATATGATCTTTCATGGTTCGTTCCAAGGATTATCTTTGGGCACTTATACTTTTTCTTATAGTTTTTTAGTTTTATGACATTACATTCATGTATTTGGGATATTTATTTACTTTTATATTGAGTAAGAGTTTTTGGGTGTTTCTATATTATCTCTCATTTCTCATATCTTAGAGGGTAATGCCTATCATTTGTGTGTATGTTATACCCTCAGTGCTTGTCACCAACCTGTGGCATATTAGAGGTGGTCTTCATGTGTCATTATCTCCCTTATCTCATTTCCTACCTAGGAGGGGTACCTTGGGGTGTGCGGGTCATGAAAGGTGCACAGTTTTTCATTTAATTACATTAAATTGATTTTATTGACCAATATATATTTATTTACTATTTATTTATTGTATATACTTAAATTATTAACCATTTGATAATGTTTAGATGAAATAGTGTTATTTTTCATGATTGTTTGTAAGTTTTAACAAATTTTGAAAGTGAATATTAATAGTCATTGATATATAACATCAAGGTTAAATAATACACGTGTGGTAATGAAGAACATATTCAAGTTGATTTCACTACATTATTAATGAATGTAGACTATATTAAGAAGACTTTACTATATGAAGTGAGAATGTATGCAAGTATTGCAATAAGTTTGGTGTGCCTTGAATGAATGCAGACTAAGCTGCAAGTAATTACATACTAACGAGTTGATTCACACAATGTGAAGATAATTTCACTATAAAATGAGTGGATTTTGGATTTGGTGCCCTAAAATCAACTACTTTGTACTTTTGATTAACTATATAATCAAGTACTTGAATATTTATAAATATCTTATTACATGATGTGTTTTCTTCTGCATAAAATTAATATAATATTATCCTTATAGTATCTGTTGCATCAAAGGGTTATAATAGTTTCCCTATTTGATGAGAACCTTGAAGTGATATGAAAATATTCATAAGCATATGTTCTATGGTCACATATTCTTGACAAGAAAAAAAATATATTTGGATATTAAGTGTTGGGGGATCATAAGATATTAATACTTATTCTCATGAAGTTTTAATCTGGTAATATCTAAGAGAAGAGGTTATAATAATAAAACCTCTAATAGTAATTCCACATGTTTATGTGTCATTAGATGTACCTCTGTGCAGATGTGTGTATTGGTCCTTAATCACAAGTTATTATTAATGTATATCATGAACAATGCACTTTGATATATTGATTAAAATTGTGATGACATATTCTCATGGTGAGGTAGGATACATTGGGTGCCTCATAAGTGACATGAAATTAGTGAATAATTAAAGAAAGGATTTGTACCTTCCATATTAATGTAAGATGATATCTCGTTTCCTTTTATTGTAATAGAATGGTCAGATTAAGTCCATGGACATGATGGTTTATCAATGAGTTCATTTTAGGAAGTGAAAGATAGATATATCAAGCATACAGGTTGATGAAACAAGTATAAAACCTTCTCAATAAAATATAGATACAAAGAGATTATATTACACAGTGATCATTCATAGGAAGTTATTTTCATTACAACATTAACATCTTTCTCTATAGGTGTATTGACATATTTCTAGACGCTGATCTTATAATCTAGGCCAGTTAGTCTAATGCCACCGAGAAAGAGGTATAGTGAGACACACACTAAGTGTATGTAGAACCTTAGATTAATTAAATTTGAATATAATATTGTAATAAATATTATTCTAAAAAACATGGAATAATAATTATTGAGGTTATGTTGACCATAAATAATCTGTCACAAATTATTTGAAAGAATATATATGAGTTGAATATTAAATAAATATTTATTCCCTAGTTAGTGAATATAATATTTATTTATTTATTGAAAAAATAATATAATGATATTTAATTATTAAATAACTATTTATTATTCAAGGTTTTATAAATGTCGAGGAGGATGGATGAGCTAAGTTAAGGGTCCGATGGGAATGATGAATTTTATTTTATATCATTTAAATAAATATTAATTTAATAAATTAAATTAAAATATTCATGGGTTCGTGAACATCAAGGGAATAATAATAATAATAATAATAATAATAATAATAACAATAATCGACATGGGGTTCACTTAGAATTAAAAAATTAGTTCAGGGCCTTTGTGCAATAACCAATTCTCTAACTTAATTGTATAACCCAACTTATATCATTTCTAGGGTTAAGGATTATTGTAAACGAAATATTCTCTTCGAATAATTCTCTCAATACTGAATAGTGATCTCTCAAGAATGTATTAAGAACAATTGACAATGATCCTCCTCCCTCTCTAGATCAAGATAACTGAATAGAATCATTAAAGTCTAGAAGATATTCATGTTTCGATCAATGAATAATGACACAAGAAGATGTGATCATCCAGGTTATCACTCATGGTTCCATCGATAATGTTTCAAGGTTTATGGAGAACAAGTGGATACCTCTAGAGGGATTAAACTTTGGATCCTCCAACCCAATGATAGTATGACAAGAAAGGTCAACTGATTTGACAATGAATAAAGGATTTCAAGTGAAGTTAATTTTTATATAAATTAATTATAAATTATATGTTAAAATATCCTCTATTTGAATATTTTAGGGTTGCATTCATCAAATTTTTGGAGATTTAATCCAAATAAATTGATGAAAAACATTGTTGGTCATGAGCCCAACCACTTATGTTGCACTTTAGAACCTTTAAGTGGCATCAAAATGGATATGTATTAATTTATAATAATTTATTATTTGTTTATCGAATTATGTATTTGTTTTGTTAGTTTTTTCTTTCCATATTTTATTTAGTTATCTAAAATTAAAGATAACATGATGATTAAATTTCATATGACCAAGAATAGGCCAAGAGAAAATGGAGAATGTTTAAAGATCCCATCTGGAGGTGCCATAGATTTTGATTTCATGACATAATACATTACGTGTAACAAAAAAGTACACTTTGTGTACCCATGGTCAACCACAAAAGGATGATCCGTGAAAAACATGGCACATCATGTGGGAAAAAAGTATGTGAAGTCACTACACAATATGTATTAATCTCTAGTTGGAACATATATATGACGTGCAGCCAACGTACATACCATATAACCCCAGATGGTTTCCCCCATAGGAATCTTGGAAGACCTGTGGTCAAAGTATATAGAATACATGAAATATATTGATTTTCAGCCGAGTGACATGACAATACCTAATATATATAACATATAGTTGGTTTTACATGAAGTGTAACATGTAATTACCCATACAAGATAAATTTATAATCCCTAGGTGTGTAGTGCGCGTGTCCAACAACGAATTACATGCTGTGTAGCTAGTTGTACATGTCATGAAATTAAATCCAAATCACAAAAATAAAATGCTGAGTTAGGATCATTGTTTGAGTCAACACATAGAGATAACTAATTACTAAACCAAAACTAATCTATAATACATATAGCTAGTTGTACACACCATGTGACAGAGTTTTCCACATGAATTACACATGAGTGATTTCAGCATGTTGAAAAAATATTAAATTATTTATTAATTATTTTTTCATGTTTTATATAGATAAAAACATGTATAGTTATCATACATGTCATGTACCTCACAAAAATTTTCAGTGACATACACCACATATATTTAAGGGGTACCGTGTAGTCATAAATTTCATATTGACTACATGACTTGACTCACAGAACAATACATTGTGTATAACATGACATGTCAAGCAAGATGAAATATGGTGTAAGTACACTATACATGAAAATACCATACACAATGTTAGCCATATGTCATGTGATGTGATGGTACATGTTGTGTCATAGTTAAACACTAGAAATGAGTTTAAGTAGAACTGGAAGGGTACAAGTCATGCCACCTCCAGTACACACCATATACTTAATTGATTTTAAATTAAATTAAATTATTTAATATATTTAAAATTACAGTGTATAGGAATCTAAAAGACTATTTTGATGGATAATTAAGATAAATTAATTAATTAATTAATAATATAATTAATTTATTAAGTGAAAAATTAAATCTTAATAAAGAATGAATTGAAGTGAATGCTAGATAGTTTTAAATGCGTACTCATTTCATGTGTAAAAGATCATGAGATTCATAGAACTATATATTTGTTGGATTTTTATTTAATTTAATTATTATTTCATGAGTTTTTTTGTGATAATTTATTATTAAATTAAATAAAATGATTTGTGTATGATCCCCTCCTCCTTATTATATATAGGCATGAATGTCCGTGGTTTATTTTATGTAACCCCAAACCCCAGGTACCCCTCATTTATGTGTGAGTAAGAATATATAAAGGAAGGACCTCCTAGGTTATTGGAGATGATTCAAGTCATATCCAAGGTGAAACCATCCAAGGAGATATATATGTGATAGGTGGAATGCTGCAAATCAAGCTAATCCTAACTCAAGGAGTTATTCCCCTAGGGTAAAGGGTTATTTTATAGTCTACTTGATAAATCAACCAATAGTAAAAAATCATGATCATACCATGTATTTATTTTATTTTTGTCTAATGCATGGTTATTTATTTATGATTATTTGATGTTTAAAAATGATTAATTAAAAACCACAAATTAATAATCATGAAATATAGAATAAAATAAATGGATTATGTGTAAATTATTTTATCAAGATATGGTTAATTAATAATGTAAAATTCACATAATATTAATAATCATGTAAAAGGATAAAATTGAGAATTTATGCGTAAGATAAATATTTATCACATAAATATTTAGTCAAAAAATCCTTCCACCACATGAGTTAAAATGAAACCATAGTTTAAATAACTTGTCTTGACCAAGTTGGGGTGGTTTCAATTATAAGAGTGTTTTAACTAAAGTTTTATGTCAACATGAATTAGTTCACATCAAGGGTTGATTTCTTAATAAATAATTAGTGAAACTAGGAGGCAAGTGTTAAGGAAGTTTGAGTACAAATTTTCAGAATTTGAGAGTCCACTCAATAGTTCAAGGAACTGTAAGTTAATATAGTTAGCAAGAGCGCTTACCTAAATACCTTTAAATAAATTTTCAAGCCCAAGTCTAGATTATAAGAAGGTAAATTTGAATCCTTTACATGGGAATATCCATGTGATAGGATATTAAAAATCCAATAGTAAGGGGTATTGATATTCGATAAAATAATGGGAGACTAATTTTAATGCCTAAAATTTTCTATGTATTATTTTTGGATATTATATGGCTTATTTTCGAGACCAGGCACTGAGATAGAGTGTGATTTTGAGGCCCAGTGTTCTAAGAATAAATGTTTTAAGTATATTAAATATATTAAATAGTATGCAGACACAATTTTCTTGAAAATATGGAGTAAACCCTGAATGGGTCCCCATATCAAAAATATAAGGGTACCATTGAATTCAGAATGTGGGTTTTACCCTAGGCACGCCATAATCTTTATCGGCATGGTCCATTTGTGAAAAGTTATCACAACCTTAAACGAATAAAATAAATAAGTAAATTAGTTTATTTTATTAATTTTTGATGCAATGACCAAATTCTATTATAATTATATAGTTATGGTATTTCATCAGGGTAGGCTACTCAAACCCTTTAGATCTTGATGATCGTTGGATATCTTTCTTATTGAATGATGATGAATCTTGACCAGATCGAGGATCATTGCACCAAATGAGTTCTTGGATCTCATAAATGATGAAAACATAGTACCATTCTTCATCAACGATCGATCCAAACTCTAGTTAGTATTTTTAATTTGTGTTTTCCATCCATTTTATTAATCCTAGATAAATGAAGATCAATTCCATGAACAACATTTACACACACATCATCAGTAGATTTAAATTGATAGAATTATATTTTTTTCATTGTGATTATTCCTCTTCGATTTTACTTTTACTATGACAACGAATAAAGGAAAAATGAAAAAAGGCTGAGGTTCATTACTCATATCTTATGGCCTATGGTTTTCTATCTCCCATTCTTTGCATGTTCATCACATGAAATTTCTTTGGCCTGTGGTTTGATGAATACCCAATATTTGGTCATTGTGAGACCATTATTCAGTGCAATGGATCAATACAATGGTCATAGTTCATGATTGAGGCTATGATCTTAGTGTGACAATGATAAATCATAATTGGAGATATGTCAAAACAAATTTGTAGTATCCATTCATCCCAGTTTCAATGGTGCGACTACAGATGATGCAAGAGGATGTTTACTAAGAATATTTGAAGATCAGATCTATGACATTTAGTGATGTGAGTGTTGATCGACCCTAGATATAAAATCTCCATAAATAATGATGGTGAAAGTGGTGTGAAAAGGCGACATGGTGGAAAGAATGTGGGATATAGAAAATTCTAGGTTACACGACGTGTAATTCGACATTATGGGCCATGTGGGACCCCCTTATATGGTGCTAGGGTTTCCACACAGAGTTAAATATCACAATTCATGTGACATGGTCACATGTAATGTGACCCCACTATGATGGCTTGATATATACTTCAGAAAGTACATGGGAATGGACATAAGTACATGGCTAGTGACACTCCATGTACTTAGACATGAAAACAGCAACCTATACATGGGCCGGTATACAGACATGGCTAGAAGTACATGGACACAGCCGAGTGACACATGAAAATGTTGGGATATCTCTATATTCCATGTATTCATATATTTTCATTCTGTGTGAGGTGTTACCACATGGGTAGACTTGAGGATACCTAGACACACCCTGTACCCCTAGTACACAATATGTACCCCCTTAAAGAGTGTTTGTAGCTCTTAATTTTTTTTTATTCTGGACCAATATTGGTTGAGTGTGTTCCCTTGGTATATTCCCCGAAGGGTACAATGTGGAATTGAATCCACATCATAGTATTGTGATCCCCTCTAGAGGATGAGTCTTGGATAGAGTTTGCGGTGTCCCTCTGTGCGAATGGAGTGTGGTTATATATCAAATCTATACCCTATATAGCGACCCTATACTTTTACATATAACATTACATGATTTTAAGCATAATTATACATCATAGTACAAGCCAAGTATCGTAAAGTCTAGTGTCTTGGAATACTAGGTACATAATCAAACATTATAAAAACAACTTTTTATATAAACTCCATACTGAGCTTCTATCTTCCATTGTGATCATACATATTCATAGGATAAACTGAGGATAACATGAACAAATGGATGAGCTAAAATCCTAATAAGGGAATAGCCATAATAACAAAGCATTAACACATGGGATAGAAGGCATGGTATGATGATATAAAAATTTATGTAACATATGAAATCATAACATATAAACATGGGATCATTTAAACATGGAATCATATAAATGTGGAAGAAACATAAAACATGAATTTAGTATGATTCAAGGCTAACATCCAAGACCATTTCCCATAGTATCACAAGCCAAGGCTAACTACCAAGACCGTTGGACATAGTAGCACAAGCCAAGGCTAACCACCAAGACCATCACACATAATGTCTCGTGAGACTAAACTTTACCCAGTGCATTGGAGAGATATCTGGGAGCACCAATATTACATTTCATGAATATTTTTTCCACATAAGGAATCATATATAATCAATCTTATATAAACATAAGAGTTACTCATGGAAATAATTGGGTACCACAATCATGACATAAAACATAACCGATGGGCATATCATGAAAGTGTCCATGAAAGAAAATAATTAGAACATACATGAATGTTAAAAAGGTAAAATAGGAATATATCATGGTAAGTTATGTGAAATATAAGCAATAAAATGTAAGAAATGTATTTGATAAATTTTATCATTAACACATTTTTGTACGGTTTTAAGGAAAATACTATATAACTTTTAAATTAGAAAAGGGAACAATATTTTATATAAAACCAGAAGTGAAATAAGAATGTTTTCATAATAAAAATAATAATTTTATAAATACAATGGTGGATTAAAATAGTGGATAGAGTGCGCATGAAATTAGGTAAAAATTTGGGAAGTTCCCTTAAAACGAGTTTGCTTATTGGGAAGTATCGAGGAGGGAATCAATTAAAAGCACGTATATTCCTGAAAAGAGAATGAGGTATGGATATTGAAACATGATTTTGTATCATATAAACAACATGTATAAGTTTTAAATAAAAATAAAAGACAACTTCATTTGGGTAAAAAGAAAGATAGAGCAACCCAAAGGAATAAAGGCGGTTCAGGTAGAATTCCTTACGGATTATCAGCATGGTATCCGGTGTACTTAATAGGGATTCATGAGAGAGAAATGGGTTTCTCATAACTTATAAATCATGAGGGAGGTAAGGTGGAGGTTCAAAATCATACCCCATCATTAGGGATTACGCATAAAATTTCATAGCATAGAGTACATTTTTGAATAAAAGTGAAATGGAGAGGATCCCTTACCTTAAGTCTGCTGGTGTTCTCCACTTGTTATTAATGACATGAATTAAAAAATTAGGATTATTAATTAATAATTCAAGAACCTATTATATATTTAAAATATTTAGTATAACATTTTTATGTTCATTCATTACCTTTTTTTGATGGGTTAAGTGGTTCAATTTCATTGTTCGGGTTCGTTTGTTTTCTTGGTTTTTATGATGGATTTACTTATCTTCACGAACAGATAAACATGTAAGATGAATTTAGTTTAAAAAAATTGAAGTTATATGAAATTAGTTAACATCTTTGATATTAAATAGATGTAAATTTAATTTGGTTACTTGGAGTGAAGTTGAATCATTATATAAAACATTAATGATAAACGCTTGAATTAATTTAAGCGATTTTTCTCACAATTAACTTGTTTTGTATTATTCTTTTACATCATGAGTTCATAAGGATTACATAACATTAAATAAGATAAAATAAACATATAATAATCTTTTTCAACCATAAAAATGTTTTCATGACCAGAATTGAAGACAGTAATAGAAATTGATAACCAGTCGCCCTTGATTGTGCTAAATTAACACATCTCAAACGGTGTTTTCATTTATTTCAAATAAAAGGTGGGGAAAGGAGATATTATAATGAATTATCCCATTAGAATAATATAATTTAATTATATTTATGTTACTGGAGTTATCATACCATTTGGGTGAAGGTATGTGAGGAAAGAAACAAGAAAAGAAAAGAACTTAAAATAATTGGAAAGGGGAATTTACCTCTTGAGTTTATCTCCTTTGAGAGCCTCTTAAGGGGAGAGGATTTGGTATTTTGAGGAGACCAAGGATATTGTAAGTGTGATAGGATATTGGTGAGTGATTTGGGTATAAATTAGGTAAGGAACAAGGTTTTAGAGGAGTGAAGAGAAGAGGTAAGGAGGGATGGTATTTATAGTGGAGGTGAGGAAGGTTTTCATAATATTTAATTCCTTAGTTTATTATTTTTCCTCAAGACCATAAATAGTGATGATTACATGAAAAAAATAGTAATAAGTTCATTTGAGTTCGAAATAACTTGTCTTACATCAGTATATCATCATCAATGACTCAATAAATCCATTATTTAGCATTTATCGTAAATTATTGTATTTTACTATTCATAAAAATTAAAGTATTTTAGAAAAATCCCAAAAATTCACCCTAACCATTTTTCAACATGTAGAATCCAAAAATGAACTCCATTTTTCAAAAATAGTTTTCTAAATATGATTAATTTAATATTTAATTAAAATCATAATTTATTCTAAAAAAACTGTTAAATCGTTTATTTATTTATTCCAAAATATAGGTATATTATACTTTCACTTAAATATTATTTATATACTATCATATGTAAGGTTAATATTCATTAGGGTATGTAAATATTCATAAGGGAAACATTACTATTCATAAGGGTATGTTACTATTCACCAAAAATTAAGTTGGTCATATTAGACTCCAAATAACTTACTGATCACAACCGTGTATGTTAGATTTTTGAAATTAAAATAACAGAAGTGACAAACTTATGTTTAAAGGTCACATATAACTTAGTATTTCATTATGTTGTGATTTCATGTGATTATATAGCATAATCATAAGAAGGAAATTTCCATTGAAAAACATCGGGTCATTACATTCTTCCCCCCTTAAGAATTTTTCCCTCAAAATTTAATTTTATATTCTAGGACATAAACAGGTGCGGGTACTTTTCCTTCATTGCCTCTTCTAGTTCCCATGTTGCCTCTCCATACTTATGGTTCCACCATAGTACCTTGACCAGGCGAGTAGTCATGTTACATAGAACTTTATCTCTACGATCTAGGATCTTCATTGGCTGCTCCTCATAAGAGAGATCATCCTCCAATTGTACCACCTTTGAAGAGAGTACATGTGAAGGTTCTGGTATGTAATTCCTTAAGAGGGATACATGAAATACATCATGTAATTTGGCCATGGTAGGTAGAAGTTCTAGTCGATAGGCCACAACCCTTCCACGATCAAGAATCTCGAAGGGGCCGATGTACCTAGGACTTAACTTCCCTTTCTTTCCAAAACTCATGACCTTATTCCAAAAAGATATGCATAGAAATACCATGTCACCCACTTTAAACTAAAGGTCTCATCGACGATTGTCTTCATAACTCTTTTGTCAACTTTGGGCTGCCTTGATGTGCTACCGAATGGTTTTCACCTTCTCAACCATTTCTTTGACCATTTCAAGTCCTAGTAGCTTACTCTCACTAACTTCATCCCAACACTTCGGTGTTCTACACCTTTTCCCATAAAGGGCTTCATATGGTGCTATTTGGATGCTTGAGTGGAAACTATTATTGTAGGAGAATTCAACTAGTGGAAGATGTTGGTCCCATACTCCTTTGAAGTCCATAGAACATGATCTCAATATATCTTCTAGTTTCTGAATAATTTTCTCATATTGGCCATTAGTTTGAGGATAATAGGCCGTACTGAAGTTCAGTTCAGTGCTTTGATCACATTGGAGACTTTTCCAGAACTTCGAGGTGAATCTCATATCATGATCAAATACAATAGATAGTGGTACTCCATGAAGCCTTACTAATTATTTGATGTAAATTCGTGCAAGTTGATCCAATGAGAAGTCCTCTCTAATTGCGATAAAGTGAGCTATCTTCGTAAGACGATCCACAATGACCCATATAGTATTGTTTCCTCTATATGTCCTTGTAAGTACAGTGAAAATGTCCATGGTAATGTTCTCCCACTTCCATGTTGGTATGGGTAGTAGTTGCATCACCCCCTTAGACTTTTTCCTCTTAGACTTCACTTGCTGACATACTAGGTACTTTGATGTATATTCATAAATATCCCTTTTCATATTGTCCCACTAAAAGTTTTCTCAGAGAACTCGATACATCTTTGTGCTCCCTAGGTGAATAGAGAAGGTTGAGATATGTGTGTCATTCAAAATCTCCTTATTTATCTCTAGATCAGATGGTACACATAATCGTGACCCAAATATTACAACTCCTTCCTCATAAATCATGAACTCTGAGGATTTCCCATTTCTGATAGCTTCCACCCTTTTCAAAATTTCCACATCTTTTCTTTGAGCATCCTTTATTCTCTCTATGAGGGATGGTTGAGAAATCATTTGAGAAAAGATTAATGATGTTCCTCCCTTAATGATTCCCATGTACATCCTCTACAAATCTAAGAAGATCGGATCCTTTTCAATTATCATCATTGATAAAGATGCAAGATCCTTTCTACTTAGAGCATCCACAACATTATTTTCCTTACCATGATGGTAGTGGATTGAGAAGTAGTAATCCTTGATGAGATCTATCCATCTTCATTGGTACATATTAATCTCTTTCTATGTGAATATATATTTGAGACTCCTGTGATCAGTATATATCTCACACTTCTCCCCATAGAGATAATGCCGCCATTTTTTCAATGCAAAGATCATAACCACCAACTCCAGATCATGTGTGGTATAGTTTTTCTCATGGATTTTTAGATGCCTTGAGGCATAGTCTATCACTTTATCATTTTTCATTATCACACAACCTAATCCCTTCTTTGAATCATCACTGTACACCACAAAGAGTTCTCCACTTGTTGGGAGTGTGAGTACTAGTGCAGTGATAAGAACCTTTTTTAAATCCTTAAAATAGGCTTCACATTCCTAAGTCCAGACAAAATTTACTACTTTCCGTGTCAGCTTGGTCATTGGGTTTAAAAATCATGAAAAGTTCTTCACAAATCGTCAATAATACCTAGATAGACCCAAAAATATAAGGATCTCCTTTACAGATGTTGGTCGGAGCCACTCTTCAATTGCCTTTGTCTTGGAAGGGTCCACAAATATCCATTTGCTGGTGATGACATACCCGAAGATTGATACTTCCTCTATACAGAACTCACATTTACTATACTTTTCATACAACTTCTCCCTTTGCAAATTTTTTAACACAGTATTCAAATGCTCCTCATGTTCCTTTTTGATCTTGGAGTATATTATAATATCATCAATAAAGACTACAAAAAATTTGTCAAGGTAATATCTAAATACTCTATTCATTAAATCCCTGAAAATTTATGGAGCATTAGTGAGTTAGAAGGGAATCACAATGAAATCATAATGTCTATACCTTGTTCGAAAGGCATTCTTGGGAATATCTTCCTTCCCCACATTTAATTGGTGATATCCTGACCGAAGGTCCACATTAGAGAAATAACAGGCCCCACAAATCTGATTTAACAAGTCATCTATCCAAGTAAGGGGATACTTTTTCTTTATCTTGATTTTATTGAGCTCATGATAGTCAATAAAGAGGCGCATTGATCCACACTTCTTCTTGATGAAGAGAACTGACGCACCCCATGGTGAAGCACTTAGGCGTATAAAACCCTTGCTCAGATTCTCCTGTAACTAATTATTTGTGTCTTCCAGCTCTACGGTGTCCATTCTATAAGTTTTCTTTGATATAGGTAGAGATCTAGTAATAAGTTCAATTGATAACTCAAACTCCCAGTCAGGATGAAGACTAGGAAACTCTTCAGGGAATACATCAGTGTAATCCTTCATAATGGTCACGTGTTCAAGCATGATTCTATTCTTCATCTCAATCATTTGGTCTAGATATGCTTGCTCATAAATAAGAAATATCCACAATTGAGATGATGATTCTAAATAAGATTCATCTTCCTCCTTAAACTTTTAAAGAATTGGAGGATTCTTTGGGATGTGAAGAGTGATCTCCCTTTCCTGAAAATTGATGTTGGATTTTTATAATGATATCCAACCCATTCCCAGGATAGAGTCAAAATCCACTAAAGGAAGTATGACAATATTTTATAGGAGGTTCACTCCACAAACATTAACCATGTAGGAGTTATAAACCATGGACGCAATAATTTCCCCATTCGCTATTATCACAGATAACTTATCCTATAAATTCTGAGGTGGTGTTTGAATAGTTCTACTAAACTTTAAAGATATGAAAGAATGCATAGAACTAGAATCAAATAGTACGTTCGATATTCTTTAATGAATAACTAGCGTACCTATCACCACATTGTTGTCTGGCTCCACCTCAGTAGTAGTGATAGAATAATCCCTTCCTTGTTGCCTTAAAGGTTATCATTGATTTCCTCCTACAACCCTCAGCTTTGGGTAATTTTTTATATAATTCCCATTATCCTTGCAGTTGTAACACTACACCACTGGCAGAGTGTTGATCTGAACCTTCCTTTCTTATTCCACATCAGCAGGATTTTTCATATCCCTTTGGCAGTTCTTGGCCAGATGTCCAAACTTTCCACATTTGAAGAAATTCCTAGTTCCCTTTAGACAGTTCCCATGATGCTTCTTCCCACAACTTTTACAAGTGGGATATTCGTGATTCTTTCCATCATGGGATTTTTTTGTTGAACCACCCATGTTGTTCTCCATTTTTCTCTTCTTATCACTGGGCCCACGAGACCACTGAGAGTCTCCAATATCAATTTCAACCTTGATGGCATAATGTAAAATCTCCTCATAACTGTCGAAGTATCAAATATCAAACACCTTATAGAAACCCTAATTTAATCCACTAAAGAAGCAATTCACATTGCTTTTGGTGTTCATGAAAAATCCATAGGCATACCTTTCAAGACTTGTAAAGTTTGCCTCATATTCCCCAATGGAATCATATTCCTTCTTCTTGAGAATGAGGAACTCTCTTTCCATATTGAGATGGAGGGTTTAAGGAAAATATTTATTGAAAAAAATCCTCTTGAATTCCTCCCAATACATGGATTCAATTTCCTCTTGGGACTTTGTATTCTTGATTAGTGTCCACCACTGATCAGCTTACCCATAAAAATGATAGACCGTCCATACAACTTTCTCTTCTTCTGAGCACTGGAGGATGGAGAATATCTTTTCAATGGAGTTAATCCACTGTTCCATGAGGAGGGGATTAGAATATCTGCTAAACATGGGAGACCTTTTCTGCATGAAGGATTATACTAAAACTTGCTGTTTCCTTGGAGGAGGAGGGCATTTCACATGATTCAAGTTATTATTCATAACTTGAGCCAGCTGAGAAAGTACTATAATGAAGTTTTGAGCACTCGTTCCCATCATATAAGACATATCATTAGGTAAATATTCACATTTCCTATCACATTTCTTATTGGAATGTGTTCTTCTATTTCCTACCATTAACTAATAAAAATAACGTACAATTAGAGGGCTTGAATACTTAGTTATTGAACATAAAAAATGAGTATTTTGAACATAAAGGATAAACTTGTAAAGGAAAAGTATATCCTAACTTGTGATTCCTTAGGTTTAAATCTAGGTTATCCTCAATCTATTTCTTAACTTATATTCTTATGGTATTTTGTTTATTCCTTTAATAATGGTTTGTACTAAGATCATGAATTTACAAAAGCATATCCCCTAGGAGTGTCAAACCAAGAGTGCAGCAAGACCCATTGTCATGTACTAGGATACCCCAAGTCAAGCCCAAAACTCCTTGTTGGAGTCTTCACTCCAAGGTACATCTATTCCAGAGCATCCTTTACCTGTTTGTATCTAGAAAGGGATGTATTTTCTTGATAAACCACTTATTCTATACTTACCAAAATTTAGGGATGTTTTCTTATACCTCGTATCATCCTTAAGGTTCTTACTAAGGTGATATATTCCTAATATCCAAAAATAACTAGACCATCCTATGATACCAACTATAGAAACCCTATCCATTTACATATAACATTACACGACTTTAATCATAATTATACATCAAAGTACAATCCAATAATCACAAAGTCTAGTGTCTTGGAATACTAGGTATATAATCAAACATTATAAAAACAAAATTTTATTTAAACTTCATAATGAGCTCATATATTCCATTGTGCTCATATATATGTATAGGATAACCTGGGGATAACATGAACAAATGTATGAGCTAAAATCCCAGTAAGGAAATAACCATAAGAACAAAGCATTACTACATGGGATAGAAGGCATGGCATGATGATATGAAAAGGCATGTAACATATGGAATCATAACATATAAACATGGGATCATTTAAACACAGAATCGTAGAAATGTGGAAGAAACATAAAAAATGAATTTATTATGATTCAAGGATAACCTCCAAGACCATTTCCCATAGAAACACAAGCCAAGTCTAACCGCCAAGACCGTTACACATAGCAGCACAAGCCAAGGATAACTACCAAGACCATCACACATAACATCTCATGAGACTCAACTTTACCCAATGCATTTGAGCGATATCAAGGTGCACCAATATTAAATTTCATGAATATGTTTTCTATATAAATAATCATACATAATTAATCTTACTTAAACATAAGGGTTACCCATGGAAAGAATTGAGTACCACAATCATGACATAAAGCATAACCAATGGGTGTATCATGAAAGTGTACATGAAATAAAGGAATTAGAAAATACATGTATTTTAATAATATAAAATAGGAATATATCATGGTAAGTGATTTCAAATAGAAGTTACAACATGTAAGAAATGTATTTGATAAATTTTAGCATTAAAACATTTTTGTGCAGTTTTAAAGAAAATACTATAGAGCTTTTAAAATAGAAAAGAGAAAAAATATTTTATATAAAACCAGAAGTTAACCAAGAAGGTTTTCATAATAAAAATACTGATTTTATAAAGACAGTGGTGGCTTAAAACATAGTATAGAGTGCACTTGAAATTGGGTAAAAATTTGGGAAGTTCCCTTAAAATGAGTTTTCTTATTGGGAAGTATCGAGGAGGGAATCACTTAAAAGAATGTATATCTCTAAAAGATAATGAGGGAAAGATCTTTAAACATGAGTTTTTATCATATAAAAATCATTTATAAGTTTTAAATAAAAATAAAATACAACTTAATTTGGGTAAAAAGAAATATCGAGCAACCTGAAGGAATAAAGGCGGTTCGGGTAGAATTCCTTACGGATTATCAGCATGGTATCAGGTGTACTTAAGAGGGATTCATGAGAGAGAACGAGGTTTATAATCACTTATAAATCACTAGGGACATAATGGGGAGGTTTGAAATCATACCCCATCATTAGGGATTACACATAAAATGGCACATCATAGAGGACATTTGTGAATAAAAGTGAAATAGAGAGGATCCCTTACCTTAAGCCCATTGGTGTTATCCACTTGTTATTAGTGACCTGAATAAATAAATTAGGTTTATTAATTAACAAGTAAATAACCTATTATATATGTAAAATATTTATTATAACGTTTTTATGTTCATTCATGACCTTTTTTTTGTTGGGTTAAGTGGTTCAATTTCATTGTTTGAGTTCATTTGTTTTCTTGATTTTTTATGATGTATTTACTTATTTTTATGAATGGATAAACATGTAAGATGAAATTGGTTGTCAGGAATTGAAGTTATATGACATTAGTGAACATAAAAGAGATCACATGGTTGTAAATTTAATTTGGTTACTTGGAGTGAAGTCGAATAATTATATAAAACATTAATGATAAATGCTTGAATTAATTTTAGCGATTTTGCTCATAATTAACTTGTTTTGTATTATTATTTTACATCAAGAGTGCATAAGGATTACAGAACATTAAATATGATAAAATAAACATATAATAGTATGGTTAAACCATAAAAATGGTTTCATTACCATAATTTAAGATAGTAATAGAAATTGATAACTCGCCGTCCTTGATTGTGCTAAATTAACACACCTCAAATGGTGTTTTCATTTCTTTAAAATAAAAGGTGGGGAAAGGAGAGATGATAATTAATTATACCATTATAATAATATAATTCTTTTACATGTATTTTAATATATTTTTCATACCATTTTAGTAAATGGAGGTTAGGGAAGAAACAAGAAAAGAAAATAACTTAAAATAATCAGAAAGAGGAATTTACCTCTTGAGTTTATCTCCTTTGAGAGCCTCTTAAGGGGATATGATTTGGTATTTTTAGGATACCAAGGGATATAGGACGTGGGGAAGGATCTTGGGGAGTTATTTGGTCAGAACTTAGGTAAGTCAAAATGCTTTAGAGGAGTTAATAGAAGAGGTAAGGAGGGGCGATATTTATAGTAGAGGTGAGGAGGGTTGTCATAATATTTAATTCCTTAGTTTATTATTTTCCTTCAAAACCAAAAATAGTGATGATTCCATGACCAAAAATAGTAATAAGTGCATGTGAGATCTAAATAATTGGTTTTAAATCATAATATCATCATCAATGACTCAATAAATCCATTATTTATCATTTATCGTAAATTATCGTATTTTACTATTCATAAAAAATTCAAGTATTTTAGAAAAATACCAAAAATTTACCCTAACAATTTTTCGATGTTTATAATCTAAAAATGAACTCCATTTTTCAAAAATAATCTTATAAATATGATTAATTTAATATTTAATTAAAATCATAATTTATTCTAAAAAAACAGTTTTAAAACATTTATTTACTTATTCCAAAATATAGGTACATCATACTTTAACTTAAATATTATTTATATACTATCATAGGTAATGTTACTATTCATTAGGGGTTTTCACTATTCATAAGGGTAACATTAATATTCATAAGGGTATGTTTCTATTCACCAAAAATTAAGTTGGTCATATTAGACTCCAAATAACTTACTAATCGCAATCGTGTATGTTACATTTTCAAAATTCAAATTATAGAAGTGAAAAAATTATGTTTAAAGGTCACATAGCACTTAGTGGTTTATTATTTTATGATTTCATGTGATTATATGGCATAATCATAAGAAGAAAATTTCCATTGAAAAACATTGGGTAATTACACCCTAGGCTGGGTTTTTAGAATCAGCGTGACCTACTTGAGATGGGTGTTGATCCTCCATCCAGAAGGCTGTATCGATAAGGTTCTTGGTATCATTAGAATACGATCACATTTTCAGTGGGTTGATCCAAATTGGGTTCGTGGTGTCCCCCAACTGTTTTGGGCATGAACCCCCTATCTGGGTATCAGGGTCTTATGATACCAGTGATACTTCTTGGTCAAGACCAATGATGTATACCTTTTCAATGAGTGTATTCAGTGATAACATGCCTCATGGAGTGGATTCTCCCAGAATGAGCGTTACTTCGAGAAGAATCTTATAGATGTTAGTTGGTTATGAACTCTTGGTGGTGTAGTGTCTTTCCTGAGTATATCTAGGTGTTTCTATTATAAATTTATTTCTATATCCTTATATTGATATAACTATACATGATTATTCATGTTTAGTGTTTTCGGGGTGTCATACTAGGTATTATTATACTCACCCATGCATGGGATCTGCCCGGATGTGTCATGTCTTATGCAGATGAATACCTGTTAGATTGTGTCCTTGGAGGATGTGAAGCTGGTGAAGTGTAGCTTGATCTTTTCAGATCAAGGTGTTTTCTATGAGCTTGAATTTGACCTTAATCCTCACCCTTGGAGAAAGTTGGAATCTATAATTTTTTGTTGGGCTTGTATTTGGACCCTTTTTCAACTTTAAATACTTTACTATCATACTCTGGTTGTGGGATTATAGACATATTCATGCATTTGTTTCAGTTGTTTTACATTTTAGCATTGTGTGGGCTTGGAGATGTGTGCGTTTGTACAGGTAAATTAGGCCAATTCTTCCCATTTGTGTGATATGCCTACTCAGTACTAGTCACTAGCCCATAACCTTTTGGAGGCGGGTTTGGGTAGTCATGGGTAAAACCCCAAGTGGCCAGGTCATGGAAGAGTGGCATTAGAGCAGTCTGTTCTACCTTAGGACCAGAGTTAGTGATATTGTTTGGGGGGAAAAATGTTTAGTGTTTCAAGTTTAGATTTCAGGATGTTAAATCTAGTGTTGGTGCGATGACTGGAATATCTATACACCATGAATCTAATCACCTGCCTTTCAACTTGGCACATGTAGACATTGGTTGTGGGGGAATTTTTTTGGTACATGCATCATATAGGAATGAGTTGTGTTTTCCATGTTCTTCTTGAGTCAGCTCCCCAAATATACTCTTTTGATCTTGGTACATCTTATTTTATTTCGAGATGCATCCACACATCCATACATCTAAGATTACACTACATGATCATGAGGATGATCCATTGAGTGATGAGGATTTAGTATAGGAGATTGTATGAGAGATAGCACCTATGGGTGGTTTACTAGCTATACTTCCACCTGTTGAGTAGTAGTTAGCACTAAAAGTGCTAGCTGATGGTGTATATAGGATGAGTGAACTACATGAGTTTCAAAGGCAGTGTCCTCCCAAGTTTCAGGGTGATCCAAACCCCCAAGTGGTTGAGGATAGGCTAGAGTCAGTTACTTGCTTTTCTATCTTGTGATTATTCTTTCAAATCATATGGTGGTACTCATGGTGAGTCTTATTAAGGGATATTTTGGGTGATGATATAGTTTAGTTACTCATTAAAATGATGAGAGATCTCTCTCCTGGTCACACTTTGAGCATATCTTTTGATATGAGTTCTATATGACCATATTGTGACCGGTATGCATACAAGAGCTTCTAAATTTGAATACATGCAGTTTGACCATTAAATATTACTTAGTGAGCTTTAATAATCTCTCACATTACTCCTTGGATATGGTGAAGGATATGTTCTTCAAAGTATGAACCTTAGAGCATGAATTCATTAATATCCCTCTATATTCCCACTTATTATGGGGTACTTGAGTGGGCCTTGGTGGTGGAGAGATTCCTGGAAGAGCAGGCGCCAATAGTGGGTGATGGTAGTGGGAACCCAGGAGACGAGACCTCGGAAGCAGGAAGAAAAAGATAGTAATAGGGATCCAAGCATGTCAGATGATTTTTAAGGTGATCCCTGAAGGTTCCGGGCACAGTGGAAGCGCGTTGGTGGGAGAGCCCAACTATAATTTTAGCGCTAAAAATGATCATTACGAGTTCCATCACAATTTAAAATGCCAGATCTTCAGAATAGAATGAAGAAAGAAAAACAAAAGAGGGAGTTCCAGAACCATAGAGATAGGATCATCATATGTTGGTTATAATTAATTTAATTAATTGACAAGAATTAACTTGATGGAATTCTTTCTTCGTTGATGTCTCCGGTCACAATCCAGTGTGATCCGTCATTGCTTCATAGAATCCAAGTGTAGGATTCCTATAGTAGTGATCCACACGTGATCCACGTATCTCTGGACGTCGCCAAAGGGATCTCCGGGTGCTAGCATGAAAGAACATTCGCTTGCGATGTCCGCCTTTGATCGCCTTGATCCGGTGGTGGGGAATCTCTCTCGGTCTTGAGAGAATTCTTAGAGGAAGGATTTCTTTCGGCCTTGAGAGAACTCTCCAGAATTGTTGTGCACAACGATTGGGGAAAAGTGTTGGGGTTGTGAGGATATTTATAACCAGGTTTGAGGTTATAGAGTTATGATAATAAATAAATGTGTTACGCATTTTATTTATTTCATTAACTCTCATTGAAAAAATCCCATGTCGAATGATTAATTCCTTGACATGTGCCCACGCTGATTATAATAAATATCATTTAATAAAATGATATTATTTCCTCAAAATCCCGACTGGAAAAACTAAACGGCGTGTACTCGTTTTCCATTTTTCTTTATTTCCTCCACCACATTTATTAGACCTTGAGTAATGGCTATTTATTTGTTAAATAAATGTAACTGCATTACTCGCTAATAAATATATATTATTTCGCCCACAATATATTCTCTCGAATAACTAGTTTCAAAATAAATACGACCAGGCATCCTTAAATAATTATTAAACCACAGTCAAGAATAATATTTATTTAACTTGTTAAATTAATATTTAACTGAGATACATGGACACATTTAGTGTGTGACCCTCTAGGCCTCTTTCTCTCTGGCATTAGGCGGGCTTGCCTAAAGTCCAAGATTACTATCTAGCAACGGGTCAAGGAACCCAAGAGAAAGAGGTTGACGCCGCATTGACATGTCACCTCATACGAAAACTTACTATGTAATATAATCCCTTTGTCACGGTATCTCGAATCAAGAAGGTTCCATGCTAGTTCCATCAACCCATGTGCTCGATTAGTCTTTCTTTGACTTTCTGGAATTGAACATGCCCATTCCTTACCATGTACATGGATTTAATTAGGCTATATCAATTCTATCAAAGGGCCTAAGATATCTACTTCCGTTATGGAACAGAAGGGACAAATCCTTTCTCCCATTATCTATTAATGTTATATTACTTGTGACGCACCCAACGTATCCTACCTCGCTGCGAATAGTGTGTCGTCACAGTTTTCATCAATACATCTAAGTGCGTGTGTTATAATACCCATTAATAATAATCTTAAAGTCTAAGGACCAATACACACGTTTGCAGATAGAAACATCCAATGACACTATGAAATGTGGATTTCCTACTGGCAGGTCTCGTTCTCATAATATCCACCTGGATATTACCAAGGGTGCACACCATTAGAAGGTACCTCAATGTTTTATGAGTCCTCACCCCTAATGGCCTGTATTATTTGTGTCCCTCAAATAACATCATCCGACCATAGAACATATATTCAAGAACAGTGTTATGGAACTTCCAGGTTCTCATCATAGTAGGGATCCGCTATGACCCTTTAATGCAACAACTATCCTTGGGACATTATCACATGCATTGTCATGCAGAAGAACAATCAATATGTGATAAGGTGTTTATTTAATGAATAAAGTACAAAGTAGTTGGTTCTAGGACACCAACTTCAACAGACTCCCACTTGGACTAAAGCCAACTGCTAACAACCTTTAACCCACTAGATCTCACATGATATTCATGCTTCTATTGAGATAGGCCTTTAGTCATGGGGTTCACCATGTTCTATTCCGTGGATAATCTTCTCACTGCAACTTCACCCCTTTGATAGAAATCCCTCAAGAGGTGATACTTCCAGAGTATGTGCTTTGCCCGTTGATGTGACCTTGGTTCTTTTGCAAGAGCCACTACTGAAGTATTATCACAATACAACGTGATATGATCTTTACTACTAGGCACCACATCAAGCTTCTGGAAAAAGTTCTGAATCCAGACGGCTTCCTTGGCTGCATCAGAAGCCTCTATATATTTGGACTCCGCTATAGAATCGGCTACAACTGGCTACTTTGAACTCTTCCAGCTCATAGCTCCTCTATTGAGACAAAAAACATACCTAGATTGTGACTTCAGATCATTCTGATCTGTCTGAAAAATAACATCAGCATACCCTCTGATGAAAATCTCATCGTCTTTTCCACACACCAGGAACATATCCTTAGTTATTCTCAGATACTTAAGGATAGTCTTAACAGTAGTCCAATGCTGTTCTCCTAGATCGGCTTGATATCTTCCTACCATGCTCAGTGCATAGGCAACATCAAGCCTGGTACATAACATGGCATACATGATGGATCCTATAGCTGAATCATATGGGATCTTACTCATTATAGCTTTCTCCTGTTGTGTCTGAGGACACATTTTCTTAGAAAAATGTAGGCCATGTGACACTGGAACCAATCCCCTTTTGGATTGTTCCATACTAAATCTCTTTAGTATCTGGTCAATGTATATACCCTGACTTAGTCCAAGAAGCCTCTTGGATCTATCACGAATGATCTTGATCCCTAGAATGTAGGATGCTTCACCCAAGTACTTCATGGAGAAATTCTTGTTCAACTAGTCCTTAACTGACTGTAAGACTAGTACATCATTTCCAATAAGTAATATGTCATCAAAATATACTACTTGGATAACAATCTCATTCCCATTAAACCAATTATAAACACATGGCTCACATTCATTCTTAATGAAACCAAATTCCTTTATGGATTCATCAAATCGAATGTTCCATGACCTGGATGTTTTCTTTAATCCATAAATGAATTTATGCAACTTGTAAACCCGTTTGGCTTCACCTGGTGTCACAAACCCTTCTGGTTGTATCATATAGACATCTTCCTGAAGGTTCCAGTTATGGAATTCCGTTTTGACATCCATCTTCCAAATATCATATTCATGGTAAGATGCTATGTCAAGTATGATTCTTATGGATTTAAACATGGAAACTAGCAATAAGGTTTCATCATAGTCAATTCCTTGATGCTGTCTGAATCCTTTAGCCACTAGGATTGCTTTATAGGTGCTAACATGACCTTCCATGTCCAGTTTTCTCTTGAATACCCATTTGCATCCAACATGATTTACATCAACTGGCTCATCAACCCGAACCCAGACTTGGTTCTGATACATGGAATCCATCTCATAATTCATAGCTTCTAGCCATCTTGTAGCTTCTGAGCTTTCTACTGATTCCTTGTAGGAGAGAGGTTCATCATTATCCAACAATAATGATTCACCATCCTTGGTGACTAGGAAACTAAATATCTCTGGTTCCCTTACCTCTCTTGAGCTCCTACGCAATACTTGTGTTTCTAGAACCTCTTCCACGGGGACCTGTGGAACTTGTTCCTGTACCAAATCATGTGTATCTGTAAATACCTGTAAACTTCAAGGAATTTTTTTTCTTAATTTTCTTTGGAATTTTACAAGAACGCAGTTTCTAACGGCACCTGATTCCGAGGCCCGGTGTGCCCGGAATCATTTTCCGAAGTTTGGCTCGGGTACGTTCAGTGAACGAATGAGCGGGTTTTTCTAACTTTTGAACTGGTGCTCGGAATCAAATTCCAAGGGCACCAATGGAACCGCAGCGCCGGTATTTGATTAGAAACTCCTCTTCCGGAGTTGCGTTTGCTCGGGTGTGGTTTTTAATTTTTGGGCTTTAAGTTAAGAAATAAATAATGTGGTACGACAAACTTTATTTTATTTCACTTAAAGCCACTTAAAATCCACTTTAAGCTGCTTAAGCTGAGTTGAAGAAGATAGGGTAGAACCCGAAATATCCTACCCTCCTGGTAGGATATTTGTGAGGTGGGGCCCGCACGAGCCCCACCATTTCTTTTCCGCTAAGTAACGCACCCGCAAAAACCCATCATTATGAAAGTCAACCGTGCGTTTTTATGGTTAAGAAACGCCCCAATTAATTGGTCAGTTAAATCGTTACAATTAATTCAACGAATTAATTGTTTGTTTCTTATCTTTTGAATTTCAAAATCTTAGGTCAATAATAAAATAAGGGTTGAACTTATTTTATTTAGTTGGACTTGTGGCGTGGAGAGAATTTGGGAGGAAAGCGTTCTTCTTTGAAGAAGAACGCGAAGAACGCGAAGAACGCCGGCCTTCAACAAAAGGCGAAGAAGAACGCCGAACCTGCAGAGATCGACGACGCGAAGCCTTGTACCGCGACGCCGACGAATCTCCCTTCGCGACGCTTCTTCCACGACGATCCAACCCCACGACAACCTTCGATCGACAAAGACAAGGTAGGGGGTTGCGATCCTTTTTAAATTCTTTGTGGACTATAACAACAAAATGGATTTAATTATTATTAATTAAATATGTATATTTTTGATCCTCAGAGTTTGTCAACGCGACGCCAAGTACCACGCGATAGCGACGCTCTTCCGCGACGCGACGATTCTTTTCTTCCGTGACGATCAATTCCGCGAAGAACGCGCGTGCAACGACTTGACGAGGTAGGGGTTTTGTTTGTGAAATGAATTATTTCCGTGTTGTTTCCTCCTAAAAACAAAGAACCTGAATCAAGAGCAATTTTAATTTATTAAAATTGTATATTGTTTTGTTTTCCATGTGTGGATTATTTTTTTTCTTCTCGATTGTTATCACCTAACGCGGAGGGTGTGGGCCAAACAAACACGACCCGACAACCCTCCACAGTTCTTCGTTGATGCGCGGATTGGAGGGTGACGACAAAACATGCCGCAGGGGTGATTCATTGATTCTTCAGTGAAGAACGGGACCCGGGAGGAGCTACGGCGCAGACGAGAGTGGAATCGGACCACCGGAGCAACTCCGGTGGCCCGCGGAAACCACCGGCGGCGCCCCGGCGCGCTGCCGGACAAAGCCGCGGCGGCGGCGGTGGCACCAGCGGACCCGCGGCCACACGGGTCCGGCACACACGGGACGCGGCAATGCCGCGTCCGCTGACCAAGGGCGGCCCCCACGGAGGGGGGGCGCGGTGTTCACACGCGGGGGCAGCGCGCCCCCGCCCCCGGACTCCGCTCGCTCGGCTGCTCGGCCGAGCCGAGTTGGGCCGAGCCGACCCGCCGGTCGGGTCACGCCCTGGCCGGGCTGGGTCGCGCCCAACCGGGTCGGACCCGGACCCGGGTCGGGTCGACCCGGTTCGGGCCGACCCAGGGGGGTGGGTCGGGTCGGTCTGGGCCCAGACCCCCCGTCTTCGAACCGTTTTCGGTATTTTGCCCGTATCTTGAGCTACGGGCCTCCGAACGACGCGCCGTCATCGGCGACGCTATCCTTGGATCGAGACGGTCGTTTCAGTATACTACACCCAAGGTTTCGGAATACTTTGGGTTCGGCCGGGTTGGTTCGTACACGAAACCAACCGGGCCCTCGGAGCGGAAACGCTCATATCTTGAGTTCCGGACGTCCGATTGACGTGCCGTAGACTTTGATGCATTCCTCTAAGTGAGACAGATCTTTTGGATTACTCCGATCGAGGTTTGGATGTCGTCGGAGTACGGTCGGGTTGGTTCGCTCACGAAACCAACCGGGCCCCTGGAACGAAAAAGCCAATAACTCACAGACCGGGCGTCCGATTGACGCACCGTCTGTCTCGTTGATTTCCTCTTGTTGGGACGAAACTTTTGGCATACTTCGCCTGAGGTTTGGATGCAGTTGGAGTTTGGGCGTGTTGGATTGTACTCGAAATCCAACCGGGCCCCTGGAACGGAAAAGCTGATATCTTTCAGACCGGACGTCCGTTTGACGAACCGTCAGCGGCGTTGGTGATCACGTTGAGAAACGGTCCCTATGAGTATACCCTATGAGATTTCGGGGTACAGTTGAGATACAGCCGGGTTGGTTCGCTCACGAAACCAACCGGGCCCCTGGGACGAAAAGGCTAATATCACACAGACCGGGCGTCCGATTGACGCGCCGTCTGTTGCGTTGAGACCCCTATGATGAGGCGGTCCTTTGAGACAATTCTTCGTGGAACTTGTGATACTTGTAGTATCGACCAGCAGCTCGTGGAGTGGACCCTCCCGGAGACGAGCGTGCGGAGTACGGAGACCGTGTAGCCGACTGAGACCTGACGACTGCTTGACCGATCAACTCGGTGTGTTTCGGATATCCCAGTGGGGAGCGCTTGGTTGTAGCAGCAGACCCACGGCGGAGGAGCGCTTGGTTGTAGCGGCAGACCCGCGGTACTCAAAAGGAGTACCTATGGAGGCTATGAGGGGGAGCGCTTGGTTGTAGCGGCAGACCCACAGCGGAGGAGCGCTTGGTTGTAGCGGCAGACCCACTGTACTCAACAGAAGGAGTACCTCTTGAGGCTATGAGGGGGAGCACTTGGTTGTAGCGGCAGACCCATGGTGGGAAGCGCTTGGTTGTAGCAGCAGGCCCACAGTACTCAACAGGAGGAGTACCTCAGCAGTCTTAGGTCAGTGAGCAGTACCTCAGAGTCGTGACAGGACCACTGTACACTCCAGAGACGGAGCTCTTCAGCAGTTACGGTTTCGATAATAAAAATCCTGGTTTGAGTTGAGTCTACGACCTTTGTGTTTTCTCATGATTGAGATGGGTCACTTGATAACTTAGGTATATGTATGGGAATATACCTGGGAAGTGGTTATCCGTTGATTTCATAATCTTTGTGTTTCCTCATGATTGAGATGGGTCACTTGATAACTTAGGTATATGTATGGGCATATACCTGGGAAGTGTTTATCCGTTGATTTCATAATCTCTATGTTTCCTCAGGATTGAGATGGGTTACTTGATAACTTAGGTATATGTATGGGCATATACCTAAGTAGAGGTTATCTGTTGAGATCCTCTTTGTGGTTATCCTTGTTGGTTTTAGTGAGACCTTGAGGGTCTTGGGGTCCCTACTGAGTATCGTTATACTCACCCCTGCACGGGCTTTTCCCGCACCTCGTTGTGTTGGTTGCTGACGACGGGCAGTGCTGACGGAGGCCGAGTGTTCGAGGACTGGACGGTACCCGGAGATGGACCACACGACGAGTCAGTATCCGGAGGTGGACTTCACGACAAGACGACACACGGTGGAGGTTGACGGGCGAGAGCGTTATGGAGGCTATCTGTACCTACCCTTCAGGTAGGATCCGTGGTGGATGATCCAGGAGCTGCGCCATCTGCACCTACCCTTCAGGTAGGATCTGAGGAGGACGACCTAGGAGCCGCTTCCGTTCTTCCAGCTGTTGTCTTTTTCTGTTGTACTTTGTTCAGTTGTAGTTGTACTTTCTTTTGGGTTTGTATTCTGGCCCATTTACTTTTCCGCACTTACTGTTGTACCAGTTTTTACTTAGTGTTTACTTTTTCCGCTTGCTTACTCTGTGGTTCTTGTTTTCTTTACAAAGGCAATGCCTTCCCTTTTTACCGGGATTTATGCCTTGGTGCTAGTCGCCAGCCCCTGGGCTATGGAAGGTGGGCTTGGGGTAGTCACGGCACGGGCCCCGAGGACGGGTCGTGACAAATTGGTATCAGAGGAGTCGGTTCTACCGCAGAACTTATAACTCTGATATTTTCTTTCTGTGAAGAAATAGTGTTAAGAGTATCGAGTGTGGTTTTCAGTTCAGGGAATCCAGTGTTGGTGCGGGCGGCCGACGTATCCATACACCAGGACCCTGACAACTGATTTCCGACTTTGTGCACAAAAACACTGATTGCGTGTGTACTTCCAGAAGTTTTTAAATGTCAGCTCAAACCAGTTCAGCTCACCAGGTATAATCGTTTGACAGTGTCATGTTGTTTCTTTCAGGATGCCTTTTCTCGGATGACCAGTTAGATCCCAGAGGGATGTGCGTACTGATAGCCTGTCGAGCGACGAGGCTTCGGTACAGGGACCTCTTGCAGTTGAGGCACCAGTGGAGGCACCAGCGGTACTACCATACGTTGGGCCACCGATGCCACCAGCCCCAACAGTAGGTGATGCATGCCACTTGAGCACGCTGCACGAGTTCCAACGCCAGAGACCACCCAGATTCCGGGGAGAGATGGACCCGCAGGCAGCTGAGGATTGACTGGAGGCTGTGGTGAGAGTCTTCAGGCTAGTGGGGACGCCAGCAGACCTCATGGTGATCTTTGCTGCCAGCCTTCTTCAGGCAGCAGCAGGCAGGTGGTGGAGCCACTTGTTCCAGTTTTGTGACGGGATGACCTTCACATGGGAAGACTTTGAGACCTTCTTCAGGGTGGAGTTTGTGCCAGTAGCTCTACACCCCGAGCGTGTTCAGGAGCTGCTGCCTTTTCCACGTGTTTTTCGATCAGTAGCCGAGTCATCTGTGGGTAGTAGACAGATGATGAAGAGGTCCAAGAGAGCCAGAGCCAGCCATACGAGGAGCAGGAAGTGTTATGAATGCGGCGGAAAGGGTCACCTGGCACGTGACTGTCTGACTCCTCGTACAGTTGATCCGCAGGCTTTGGAGGAGCCACCGAGGCAGAAGCAGCGGCGAGTGCTTGAGCAACAGCCGAGCAGTGGACAAGGCAGTAGAGCTCCAGGAGCAGGTGGACAGGAGCGGAACTAGTGGATACGTCCCTTGTACTCTAGTTCCATTTTTCTGTGGTATTCGTGTCTTTGTACTATGAGCTACAATAATAAAAAGACACTTATCTTTGTGATGTTTTCTTTCCTGTCCTTTTTGTTTGGTTGATACTGAGTGGTCCTGGTTAAGACTGTTGACTTGACCCTCACTTTCGAGATTCCTACTGGAGGAGACCCAGTGATCTCACACTGATGCCGAAAGTGTGACTCGACCCTTGGAGGCGAGAGTGACAGTTGGATCTCTTAGTAGTTACGTCGAGGCCTTACGACGTCATCCATGGCATGAATGCACCCTTCATGTCAGTATTGACTGTATTAGGCAATGGGCGTGGTTCATCCAGAGGGGATAAGACCGGGTTTCTCTTTTCGGCAAAGGATAAATTTTAGCAGCTCTTCCAGATCGTAGGCAAAGAAGGTGCAGATCATCCAGGAGCGGATGAAGACTGCACAGTGCAGTAAGAAATAGGAAACCGGTGCCAGTCTTAGAGACTCGGGCGTGTTTAATGTTTCAAGAAGGGGAAGATTTAAAGAGAGATGAGTCTGCGAAGCGGCAGACGTGGAGGCAGAGCTAGGAGAGCAGCATGATGTGGTGTACATCTTAACATGCTACAACCACTCGCCTTAGTTATCCCCGCCAGGCTCAGGGAGATGGAGGTCGGAGGAAGAGTGCGGCTGCATGCGGTCAAGGAATGTGACCCAATGGCTCTAAAAATGATTCAAGGGACAATCTGTGTCCACTACTAGCTACTGTAGTAACAGACGTCGATATGAATTATTCCTCACTTTCACAAATCTTGTCCCAGACCTAGAGTTTCCGGTAAGCCGTGGACTTGACCCTCACGTCTGGAGATACCTTGGGAGGAGACTCGATAATCACACTTACGCCGACGGTGTGGTCAGACCCTCGAGGCAAGAGTTTCAGTTGGAATCTCTTGGTGGCAGTGTCAAGGCCTTATGACGTTGGTTTGAGTATGGACTGGGCAATCAAAGTTCATACACAAATTGACGGTATTATGCAAAAAGTTTGTGGTTTAACTACGACGTCGGGATGGGTTTTCCTTGGTCGGCGAAAAGGAAACCCCAGGCAGCACAGGATAAACTCATGCTCAGGAGGGTGCGACCGATAACTCTTGAGTCGGTCAACCTTACCCTCATGGCAGTAGTCGTTTTGAGTTTCAGTTATAACAGGAATTGGAGGCCTCATGAGTTCGAGGATGACGATCACGTCCTTATACGGGTCTCACCTCGACGAGGTTTACGGAGATGTGGCCAAGGCGGCAAGTTATCTCCGAGGTTCAACGGACCTTTTCTAGGTCCTCAGCTGGGTAGGCGGTGTGGTTTACCACTTGACCCATCCACCTCAGTTGCACCAGGTGCACGACGACATCCATGTATCTCAACTGAGGAGATACGTGCTCGACCCTTCGCATATCATCGACCATGAGGAGCCGGATGAAGGTGATGAGGTGACTTCCACAGAGGTTCCTGTAGGGATTGAGGATCGACAGGAGCGGATCCTAGGAGGACGGTCAATTCCTCTTGTGCACTTTCTTTGGAAGCACGGGAACCTCCAGGTGAGCACATGGGAGCAGAAGGCTCAGATGCGTGCTCAGTACTGCTTTTGTAACCCTGGTTTGTGTTAAAGATTTACGAGGACGTAAAGCCCTGAGGTGAGAGTGATGTAAAGACCCATAAATTTCAAGGAAAGTTTTTTATTAATTTTCTTTGGAATTTTACAAGAACGTAGTTTCTGACGGCACCTGATTCCGAGGCCCGGTGTGCCCGGAATCATTTTCCGAAGTTTGGCTCGGGTACGTTTAGTGAATGAATGAGCGGGTTTTTCTAACTTTTCAACCGGTGCTCGGAATCAAATTCTGAGGGTACCGATGGAATTGCAGCGCCGATATTTGCTTAGAAACGCCTCTTCCAGAGTTGTGTTTTCTCGGGTGTGGTTTTTAATTTTTGGGCTTTAAGTTAAGAAATAAAATAATGTGGTACGACAAACTTTATTTTATTTCACTTAAAGCCACTTAAAATCCACTTTAAGCTGCTTAAGATGAGTTGAAGCAGATAGGGTAGAACCCGAAATATCCTACCATCCTGGTAGGATATTTGTGAGGTGGGGCCCGCACGAGCCCCACCGTTTCTTTTTCGCTAAGTAACGCACCCGCGAAAACCCATCATTATGAAAGTCAACCGTGCGTTTTTCTGGTTAAGAAACGCCCCAATTAATTGGGTAGTTAAATCGTTACAATTAATTCAACGAATTAATTGTTCGTTTCTTATCTTTTGAATTTCAAAAGCTTAGGTCAATAATAAAATAAGGGTTGAACTTATTTTATTTAGTTGGACTTGTGGCGTGGAGAGAATTTGGGAGGAAAGCGTTCTTCTTTGACGAAGAACGCGAAGAACGCCGGGCTTCGACGAAAGGCGACGAAGAACGCCGAACCCGCAGAGATCGACGATGCGAAGCCGTGTACCGCGACGCTGACGAATCTCCCTTCGCGACGCTTCTTCCGCGACGATCCAACCCCGCGACAACCTTCGATCGACAACAACAAGGTAGGGGGTTGAACTCCTTTTTAAATTCTTTATGGACTATAAAAACAACATGGATTTAATTATTATCAATTAAATCTGTATATTTTTTATCCTCGGAGTTCGTCGACGCGACTCCAAGTACCGCGCGACAGCGACGCTCTTCCGCGACGCGACGATTCTTTTCTTCCGCGACGATCAATTCCGCGAAGAACGCGCGTGCGACGACTTGACGAGGTAGGGGTTTTATTTGTGAAATGAATTATTTCCGTGTTGTTTCCTCCTAAAAACAAAGAACCCGAATCAAGAGCAATTTTAATTTATTAAAATTGTATATTGTTTTGTTTTCCATGTGTGGATTATTTTTTTTCTTCCTGATTGTTATCACCTAACGCGGAGGGTGCGGGCCAAACAAACACGGCCCGACAACCCTCCGCAGTTCTTCGTTGATGCGCGGATTGGCGGGCGACGACAAAACATGCCACATGGGTGATTCGTTGATTCCGCAGTGAAGAACGAGACCCGGGAGGAGCTACGGCGCAGACGGGAGTGGAATCGGACCACCAGAGCAACTCCGGTGGCCCGCGGAAACCACCGGCGGCGCCCCGGTGCGCCGCCAGACAGAGCCGCCGCGGCGGCGGTGGCACCAACGGACCCGCGGCCGCGCGGGTCCGGTGCACACGGGACGCGGCAATGCCGCGTCCGCTGACCAAGGGCGGCCCCTACGGAGGGGGGCGCGATGTTCACACGCGGGGGCAGCGCGCCCCCGCCCCTGGACTCCGCTCGCTCGGCCGCTCGGCCGAGCCGAGCTGGGCCGAGCCGACCCGTCGGCCGGGTCGCGCCCTGGCCGGGCCGGGTCGCGCCCAACCGGGTCGAACTCGGACCCGGGTCGGGTCGACCCGGATCGGGCCGACCCAGGGGGGGTGGGCCGGGTCGGTCTGGGCCCAGACCGCCCATCTTCGAACCATTTTCGGTCTTTTGACCGTATCTTGAGCTACGGGACTCCGAACGACGCGCCATCAGCGGCGACGCGATCCTTGGATCGAGACGGTCGCTTCGGTATACTACACCCAAGGTTTCAGAATACTTTGGGTTCGGCTGGGTTGGTTCGTACACGAAACCAACCAGGCCCTCGGAGCGGAAACACTTATATCTTGAGCTCCGGACGTCCGACTGACGTGCTGTCGACTTTGATGCTTTTCTCTAAGTGAGAAGGATCTTTTGGATTACTCCGCTCGAGGTTTGGATGCCGTCGGAGTGCGGTCGGGTTGGTTCGCTCACGAAACCAACCGGGCCCCTGGAACGAAAAAGCCAATAACTCACAGACCGGGCGTCCGATTGACGCACCGTCTGTCTCGTTGATTTCCTCTTGTTGGGACGGAACTTTTGGCATACTTCACCCGAGGTTTGGATGCAGTTGGAGTTTGGGTGAGTTGGATTGTACTCAAAATCCAACCGGGCCCCTGGAACGGAAAAGCTGATATCTTTCAGACCAGACGTCCGTTTGATGAACCGTCAGCGGCGTTGGTGATCACGTTGAGAAACGGTCCCTATGAGTATACCCTATGAGATTTCGGGGTATAGTTGAGATACGGCCGGGTTGGTTCGCTCACGAAACCAACCGGGCCCCTGGGACGAAAAGGCTAATATCACACAGACCGGGCGTCTGATTGACGCGCCGTCTGTTGCGTTGAGACCCCTATGACGAGGCGGTCCTTCGAGACACTTCTTCGTGGAACTTTTTGATACTTGTAGTATCGACCAGAAGCTCATGGAGTGGACCCTCCTAGAGACGAGCGTGCGGAGTACGGAGACCGTGTAGCCGGCTGAGACCTGACGACTGCTTGACTGATCGACTCGGTGTGTTTCGGATAGCCCAGTGGGGAGCGCTTGGTTGTAGTAGCAGACCCACGGTGGAGGAGTGCTTGGTTGTAGCGGCAGACCTGCGGTACTCAATAGAAGGGGTACCTCTGGAGGCTATGAGGGGGAGCGCTTGGTTGTAGTGGTAGACCCACAGCGGAGGAGCGCTTGGTTGTAGCAGCAGACCCACGGTACTCAACAGGAGTACCTCTTGAGGCTATGAGGGGGAGCGCTTGGTTGTAGTGGAAGACCCATGGTGGGAAGTGCTTGGTTGTAGCAGCAGGCCCACAGTACTCGACAGTAGGAGTACCTCAGCAATCTTAGGTCAGTGAGCAGTACCTCAGAGTCGTGACGGGACCACTGTACACTCCAGAGACGGAGCTCTTCAGCAGTTACGATTTCGATAATAAAAATCCTGGTTTGAGCTGAGTCTACGACCTTTATGTTTCCTCATGATTGAGATGGGTCACTTGATAACTTAGGTATATGTATGGGCATATACCTGGGAAGTGGTTATCCTTTGATTTCATAATCTTTGTGTTTCCTCATGATTGAGATGGGTCACTTGATAACTTAGGTATATGTATGGGCATATACCTGGGAAGTGGTTATCCGTTGATTTCATAATCTCTGTGTTTCCTTAGGATTGAGATGGGTTACTTGATAACTTAGGTATATGTATGGGCATATACCTAAGTAGAGGTTATCTGTTGAGATCCTCTTTGTGGTTATCCTTGTTGGTTTTAGTGAGACCTTGAGGGTCTTGGGGTCCCTACTGAGTATTGTTATACTCAACCCTGCACGGGCTTTGCCCGCACCTCGTTGTGTTGGTTGCTGACGACGGGCAGTGCTGACGGAGGCCGAGTGTTTGAGGACTGGACGGTACCCGGAGATGGACCACACGGCGAGTCAGTATCTGGAGGTGGACTTCGCGACGAGACGACACACGGTGGAGGTTGACGGGCGAGAGAGTTATGGAGGCTATCTGTACCTACCCTTCAGGTAGGATCCGTGGTGGATGATCCAAGAGCTGCGCCATATGTACCTACCCTTCAGGTAGGATCCGAGGAGGACGACCCAGGAGCCGCTTCCGTTCTTCCAGCTGTTGTCTTTTTCTGTTGTAATTTGTTCAGTTGTAGTTTTACTTTCTTTTGGGTTTGTATTCTGGCCCATTTACTTTTCCGCACTTACTGTTGTACTAGTTTTTACTTAGTGTTTACTTTTTACGCTTTCTTACTCTATGGTGCTTGTTTTCTTTACAAAGGCAATGCCTTCCCTTTTTACCAGGATTTATGCCTTGGTGCTAGTCACCAACCCCTGGCCTATGGAAGGCGGGCTTGGGGTAGTCACGGAACGGGCCCCGAGGACGGGTCGTGACAGTATCTTGAGCATCAACTTCATCAAAGTCAATCTTTCTCCCACTATCTTTTTAGAGGAAGTGCTCCCTCTCAAGAAAGACGGCTTGTCTGGCGACAATCACTTTCTTGTTTGAATGGTTATATAGGTAATATCGTTTAATTTCATTGGGATATCCTATAAAGATACACCTCGTGCCCCAGGGTGCTACTTTGTTGCCTGATAAGTCCTTAACAAATTCCTCGCATCCCCATACACGTGTGTGTGACAAAATGGGTTTCTTTCCATTCCATAACTTGGATGGAATTCCATTTTCCGCCTTAGTTGGTACTTGATTTAATGTGTATGTTGTAGTTTGTAATGAATATCCCCAAATGGATAATGGAAGATCTACATGACTCATCATCGACCTCACCATGTCCAATAAGGTGAGGTTCCTCCTTTCACTAAAACCATTCCACTATGGTGTATAAGGAGGAGTGAGCTGAGATAGAATTCCAGACTCCCATAGAAGATCGATGAAATCTTGTTTCATATATTCTCCACCTCGATCCGACCAAAGCTTCTTTATCTTCTTACCAAGCTGATTCTCTACTTCATTCTTGAATTCCTTAAATTTCTCTAAGGATTCTGGCTTATACCTCATTAAGTAGACATAGCCATATCTACTCAAATCATCATTAAAAGTAATGAAGTAAGAATATCCACCTATAGCTTCTACTGAAATGGTCCACACACATCCCTGTGAATCAATCCTAGAAGCTCTGTGGCCCTTTCACCCTATCCACTGAAAGGTGTCTTGGTCATTTTACCATGTAAATAGGCGTGACATCTATCAAGTGGTTTTAGCTCAGTAGAGTCTAAATAACCATCTTGGCAGAGCTTTGTCAAGCACTTTTTGTTTACATGATCGAGACAGTGATGCCACAACTGGGTGATGTATGAGTCATGTGAGTTTGTTTTGTTATCAATTGCCAACACTTGGTTTTCGTAATTTAATACATACAAACCATTATTTAAATGTTCCATACCATAACATATGTTGTTCTTATAAAAGAGACAACCCTTATTTCCAAACATGAAAATAAATCCATCCATATCCAAACAAGATACATAAATTATGTTCTCGGTAACATTAGGAACATAATAAAAGTTATTTAAAATCAAAATCATCCCAATAGGTAATGAGAGGTGGTAATCTCTAATAGCCAATGCAACAAGCCTTGCGCCATTGGCAGCTCGAAGATCCACCTCTCCTCTAACAATCTTTCTAAATCTTCTTGGTTCTTGCATTTGAATACAGATGTGATCCCCACAAGCTATATCTAATACCCAATGTGTATAAATAGAAAGATTACACTCAATAAATAATGAACCTTTAGCTTCCCCACGCTTCTGGGTGCAGTTCCTCTTCCAGTGGCCTTGCTTGCTACATGAAAAACACACCGCCTACCATTCCTTGCCCTGCATCTGGATCTTCCCCTTCTTGGAGGGACGACGCTCGGGGGATTCAGACCATTTATAAGTCTTTTTCCCCTTCGCCTTTTCCTTCCTTTTATTATTCACCATAAGGACTGCGGGTTTGTCACGCCACATGTCCTTATCTACCTGGTGAATCAAGGTCAGAAGTTCCGATAGACTCTTCTCATTAATGCTCATATTGTAGTTGAAAATAAAGCTTGAGAAGGTCTTGGGTAGTGATGATTGGATGAGATTTGTACACAACTCATCTAGAAATTTAATCCCTAAGATGTACAGGCGTTCGATGTAGCCAATAAGCTTGACTACATGAGGCCCAAATGGCACAAACTCTCCAAGATTAGTTTTAAACAAAGAATTGGAGATCTTATATCTCTCTTGTCTTGCCTTCTCTTGGTAGAGATCCCTAAGGCGATACATCATGCTATACACATCCATGTTTTCATGTTGCTTTAGAATCTCATTAGACATGGACGATAGCATGAAACATTGGACATATATGGCATCATCCATATATTTCGCATAGAGAGATATTTCCTCATAACTAGCCTCTTTCCCAGACGCAACTAGAATAGGATCTTCCAGAACATACAATTTCCTTTCGTGGCGAAGGATGACGCGTAAACGCCTCTGCCACTCTTGGAAATTGGTGCTAGTGAGAAGATTTTCCTTCTCGAGTATGGTTCACAATGATATGTTTGAAGTCATTTTTCTTTCCGTTTCTACAAATTAATATGATCAAAGGTTTAGTACTTCATTAAAAAAACCGAAACAAATAAATAAATCAATACTTATTAGTCTCCCACTATTTTATCAAAATTCAATAGACCACACCATTGACTTCGGAATATTCTGTTGCTTAAATATTCTAGTGGCAAGGATCTATATTTCCCTTTTCATTACCCCAACTAGGGTTGGTCAAGAAACTTTAAGTGTTTTAGGTAGGCATTCCAAATGCCAACTGTATTAACTCACAGCTCCTTGATCTGCTGAGTGTACTCCCCAATCATGAAATCCTTTTATTTTGGATTTCCTCAACCTTTGCCTCTTGGCCACACCAAGTCTTGCTGTGGCAGTCAACCCTTGATGCGAACCAAGTCAAGTCAACCCAAAACCTTAAATTAGAATTCCCCAATAATTGAAAGCACCCCAACTAGGGTTGGTCAAACACTTTGAACTATGGTTCGATTCTAACCAAGATTATGGAAGTCTATACCGACTTAATATATCTTTGAGGGATTTTATCCTTATACATAAATTACCATTTTATTATCTTTGATTACATGCTTGTTAATATTAAGTGGGATATAATTAAGTTATTAACCATGTATAAGATAATATTTATGCATAAGATGGTCTTATTTTAGTTCCATCTTGCATGCTTATTAAATTAATTAATTGTGTGATCATGACAACACACCCACAATAAATATAAAACATGCAACTGACATAAATAAAATAAATGGTATGATCATGAAATTTTTCTATTGGTTAGTTTATCTATCGGTTGATAAACTAACCCAATACCTAGGGGAGAAAACACCTTGAACCTTTCGGGTTTGTGTTTACAGCTTTCCACCTGTCCACCTTTGTATCTCCTTGGATTGGTTTCACCTTGGCTCCTAACTTGAGCCGCCTACACTAGCTTGGGAGCTCCATCCATTACATATGCATTTATCTCACATGCAGGTGAGGGGTAAAAAGGGGTTTTTACATAAAAGAATCCTTGGACGCACATTCCCTATATATTAATGAGGAGAAGGCTCACAAACCAACAAATTTAATTTAAATAAATAAATTAAAAGAAACCATTCACATACAAAGGTCTTGGTCTAGCTCATGATCATCCATACATGAAATGATATTTACACATAAATAAATCTAACATTCAATTCTTTAATCATTCTTGTTTAAGATAAATCACACTCGAATCAATTAATTATCTTTAATTAATAAATCCTTTTATCTTAAACCCTTTTTCCTTGAGATTATCATCCATCATAATTTTAAATAAATTAAAATTATCCTTGTACATAACTTGTACCTTGGAGGAAACCCAGTGAATTCCCGTTCATTACGCAGATGTTAAATTAAACACACATATATAAAACACCTATCACATGTTGTGCCTCAGATTTACGCCTACACCATGGTACACATCTCAAGGGTTTGTATAATATAATAATAAATTTTAATAAATCTGCATAATTTGGGTGAGTACACGGCGTGTAGTTCCGACTACACGGTGTGTACTTTTCTTCACTGTCCATCCGAAGTACACGCCCGGGGACATGGTGTATTGATGTACTTCGGAAATTTTCAGAGTACACGGTGTGTTCAGTTGGACACAGGCCGTGTAGTATCCGCATTACACGGTTTCTAGCTGGGCAAGCTGTTTACGGGGTACACAGTCCAATCCCAACCCAAAGGGACTACACACCATGTTCAGTGGACCACACGACGTGTAATCCAGAAACCGTGTGCCTCCTGTTCCTGGTCAACACAAAGTGTCATAAATGAGTTAGATAGGATCCAATACATGTCCTAATTTGGTGGACCAGTCCAATGAATTGAACCTAGACTATACGATGTGTACTTCCGAATACACGTCGTGTATTATAGTGTCGTACGACCAGGAACGTTTGGCACCTCCGGATGAGTTCCTCTATTTTATTTTAATCAAAATTAAAATAAAAATTCATTTTTGTAAGGTGAACGAGAAACGAGAGGGGATGAACAGATCTCGAGATTCATATTTTAAAGAATGATTAACTTGAATTGAAACAAATAAATTATTAAATTCATAAATCACCAATGAAAAACTAAATAATTATAATCAATGATATGACCGCTCTGATACCACTTGAAGGTTCCGGGTGCAGCGGAATCGCGTTGGTGGGAGAGCCCAACTTTAATTTTAGCGTTAACAATGATCAATCCGAGATCCGTCACGATGTAAAACTCCAGATATTTGGAATAGAATGAAGAACGAAAAACAAAATAGGGAGTTCGGGAACCATAGAGATAATATCATCATATGTTGGTTATAATTAATTTAATTAATTGACAAGAATTACCTTGATGAAATTCTTTCTTCGTTGATGTCTCCGGTCACGATCTGGTGTGATCCGTCATTGTGTCTTAGAATCCAAGTGTAGGATTCCTCTAGCAATGATCCACACATGCTCCACGTATCTCTGGATGTCGCCGAAGGGATCTACAGGTGCTAGTGTGGAAGAACCTTCACTTGTGATGTATTCCTTCGATTGCCTTGATTCGGTGGTGGGGAATCTCTCTCTATCTTGAGAGCATTCTTGGAGGAAGGAGTTCTTTTGGCCTTGAGAGAACTCTCAAGAATTTTTGTGCACAATGATTGGGGGAAAGTGTTGGGGTTGTGAGGCTATTTATAATCGGGTTTGAGGTTATAGAGTTATGACAATAAATAAACATGTTACACGTTTTATTTATTTCATTAACTCTCATTGAAAAACTCCCATGTCGAATGATTAATTCCTTGACATGTTCCCACGCTGATTATAATAAATATCATTTAATAAAATGATATTATTTCCTCAAAATCACGACTGAAAAAACTACACGGCGTGTAATCATTAATACATGGCATGTACTCTTTTTCCATTTTTCATTATTTCCTCCACCACATTTATTAGACCTTGAGTAATGACTATTTATTTGTTAAATAAATGTAACTACATTACTCGCTAATAAATATATATTATTTCTCCCACAATATATTCTCTCGAATAACTAGTGTCGAAATAAATTCAATTAGGCATCCTTAAATAATTATTAAACCACAGTCGAGAATAATCTTTATTTAACTTGATAAATTAATATTTAACTAAGATACATGGACACACTTAGTGTGTGACCCTCTAGGCCTCTTTCTCATTGGCATTAGCCAGGCCTAACTAAAGTCCAAGATTACTATCTAGAAATGGGTCAAGGCACCCAAGAGAAAGAGGTTGACATCATATTGACGTGTGGCCTCATATGAACGCTTATCATGTAATATAATCCCTTTGTCATGATATCTCGAATCAAGCGGGTTGCATGCTAGTGCCATCAACCCATGTGCTCAATTATTCTTTCTTTGACTTTCCAGAATTGAAATTTCCCATTACTTACCATGGACATGGATTTAATTAGGCTATATCAATTAAATAAAAAGGCCTAATATATCTACTTCCATTATGGAACAGAAGGGACAAATCCTTTCTTACATTATCTATTAATGCAGTATTACTCGTGACACACCCAACGTATCCTACCTCACTATGAAAAGTGTGTCATCACAGTTTTTGTCAATACATTTAAGTGTGTGAGTTGTAATGCCCATTAATAATAATCTTAAAGTCGGCCAATACAAACATCCACAGATAGGAAAATCCAATGACACTATGAAATGTGGATTTCCTACTGGCAGGTCTCGTTCTCATAATATCCTCCTGGATATTACCAAGGGCGCACACCATGAGAAGGTGCCTCAAAGTTTTATGATTCCTCACCCCTAATGGCCTGTATTATTTGTGTCCCTGAAATAACATCATCCGGCCATAGAAAATATATTCAAGAACAGTGTTATGGCACTTCCGGGTTCTCATCATAGCAGGGATCTGCTATGACCCTTTAATGCAAAAACTATCCTTGGGACATTATCACATGCATTGTCTCACAAAATAACAATCAAGATGTGACAAGGTGTTTATTTAATGAATAAAGTACAAATTAGTTGGTTCTAGGACACCAACTCCAACAATCCCAAGACATAGGGTCAACGGTGTAGGGATCTTAGGGTGACTTGAATCAGTCGAGGGAGATACAATGGTTCTCTTGAGATGGTTGGGGACATCTTCTAGAGATTGTCCGACCCATCATACAACTAATCGATAGATAGTCTAGGGACCACTGAGGAAAATATAGAAGCAGGATAAGGGTGGTATATAGGGTGGAGGATGTGGTAGAGGGGATAGAAGAGTAGTAGGAGGTGTTTAAAGGTTTTACCTATCACCACCACCACCCCTAGGTGGTCCACACCAGGCTTAGGGAGTTGGTTGTTAGAGATGAGGCAAACTGCTTTCTATGAAGGACTATGTCCCTGAGACTCTAGGGATGATACAAGGTATGATATATGTATTTTCTACTTTAATTATAGTACTGATAGACATAGGTTAAATTCATTCCTTCCTTTCCACTTCTCCGGTTCAAGACAAAGAGATTTCAATTGAGCTTTTGACTCGACCCTTACAGTTGGAGACTCCAATAGGTAGTGACCCAGTGATTGTGTACTTTTGATGATAGTGTGACATGAAAATTGGAGGTTATATATTTTTTATGGGATCTCTTTGTATCAGTTATGATACCTTAAGACTTCATCTTAGGTACATAATGACTATCCATATTTCATTCCCATATTTATTGTTTTAGGTGGAGGATGCGGTGTGTCCATGGTGACAGAATGAGATTTTACTTTATGGGTAAAAAGGAAACCTTGTAATATCAATATGAGATTAGGAATAGGATAGTGTAACTTATTAATAAACTTTTAGCTATAATGACTATTGGAGAAGTGGATTCTTTGGGCTATTAGTTTCCTGCAGTGGTGGAAGAGTATGAGGATGTATTTCCTGAGGATGTACTAGGTCTACCTCCACACTGAGAGATATAATTATGTATTGAATTTCATCCCAGGATGACCTTGATATATAAACTATCATATTGTATGGCTCACATAGAGTTTTGTAAGATAAGAGTGCAGTTAAAGGACTTCAGGAGAAGGGATTTGTCAGAACCGATGTTTCCCCCATGGGCAGCCCCAATGCTATTTTCCAAGAAGGCATATAAAATCTTGAGGTTATGTATGGATCAATAGCACTTGAAATAGGTGAACCTGAAGAATAAGTATCCACTACCGAGTATCAATGAACTATTTTATTAGTTAATAGGGGAACAATGGTTCTCAAAGATTGAACTCATATTAGGATATCATCAGCTATGAGTACGAGATGAAGATATACCGAAGATGAAATTCAGATTTCGTTCCAGTTGCTATGATTACTTGGTGATACCATTCAGAATGATGAACTCCCCAATAGTGTTCATGAGACTCATGAACCAAAAATTTTAGATTTTCTTAGACCTTTTCATGGAAATTTTCATTTATGAAATCATAGTGTACTCGACATCCAAGGAGGATCATGCAAGACACTTAAGGATGTCCCTAGACACACTCCAAGAGAACCATATTTACAGGAATCTCTCTAAGTTGTATTTTTTGATTAGAGAGGTCTACTTTCTAGGATACATCATCTCAAAACTCAGAGGTAGGATTAGTAGTGGACATGACAATGGTTGAGGAAATGCTTGCTTGGGAGACTCCCAAGAGTGGTACCAAGGTGTATATTTTTCTTGGGTTGGAATGGTACTATTAGAGGTTTGTAATTGATTTCAAAAGAGTGGAATCACCCTTGATTTCTTTGACCCAGATGGGGAAACCTTTCATGTGAATGGAAAGGTACCAACAATGCTTTCTGGAGTTGAGGAAAAGGTTAGCGAGTTCTCTCCTTCAAAGGTTGCATGAGGAGGGTGTCAAGTAAGTAGTTTTATGCGATGCATTAGGGACAGAAATTCATTGTATTATGATTCATAGGTAGGTGGTGATTGTCTATAGTTCCCATAATTTAATAACACAAGAGCATAACTATGTGACCCATGATCTTGAGTTAGCATTAGTAGTTTTTTCACTAAAGATGTGGAAACAATACCTGATGGGTGAGCAGTTTATCATCTACTATGACCACAAGAGCCTCAAGTATATATTCTCTCAGAAGGATCCTAACTTGAGATAGAGGTTATGGAAAGAGTTATTCTAGGAATATGAGTTTGATATTGTCTATAATCCTAAAAAGGGGAATGTGGTAGAATATTCTCTTAATAGGAGATCTTATTCTTAGTTGTTGTATGAGGTGTGAGAGCAGTTAGCCTCATTTCAGTTGTCCTTGGTGGATAGTTATGGTGATTCATATCTACATTATATGTTTGTTACCCCACATCTTTTATAGAGTTTCAGGGATTATTAGTGTGGAGATACCGACTTTGAGACCTTAGGTACTCATATATCCACCAAAAATGCTCCTGATGGATATTGTGAAGGTGGGGAGCACACTATCCTTTTCAGAGGAGGAATGGTGGTAACTTTGATTTTATGAGAAGAGGTGATGTAGGAGTTTCATAAATCCCCTTTTTAGGTACATCTAGGTGTGGAAAATATATACTATGATCTGTGGTGAATGTTTTAGTGGTCAGACATAAAGCGTTATCTTGTAGAGTTTGTCTCTCGATACCTCACTTGTTAGTAGGTGAAGGTTGAGAACCAGGTTACAATGAGTTTATATTAACCCCTTGGAGTTCCATAGTGTAAGTGGGATGGGATATCCATAGAATTTGTGATAGGGTTACCATGTATGTCCAGGGGACACAATTCCATCTGGGGATCATAGAATGACTCACTAAGTCAGTCCACTTCATAACTATTCAAGAGGAGAGTTTAGTAGAGAGATTAGGACACCTCTATGTATAAGATTTATGTTTTATCCATGGAGTTTCCTTGATGATTGTTTCATAATGCAACACTCTATTCAAATCATGATTATGGATAGGATTAAAAGAGGCCTTTGGAACTCAGTTACACTTGATCATAGTGTTTCAACCCTAGACTGATGGCCAAACAGAGCATACCATTCAGGTATTGGAGGAAATGCTACAGGATTGCATGTTGCACTTGCACAAAATGAAGAGGATCACCTACCACTAGTAGAGTTTGTGTATAACAACAACTACCATTATACCATTTGTATGGAACCATTTGAGTATTTATACAGGCGACCCTTTAGGACACCACTTTATTGGACTGATCCAAGCGAGTCAACACTCATGGGACTAAAGTTGGTGAAAGATAATACAAAGAATGTTCATATCATCTAGGATTGGATGGGGACTACACAGATCCATCATAAGTCTTATGCGAACCGATGACAGAGACCTATGGAGTTCGAGTAGGGATACCATGTGTTTTTGAGGGTCTCACCTCGATGTGGATTGAGGATATTTGGACACGGTGATAAGTTATATCTGAGATTCATTGTAACTTTCTAGATATTACATAGAGTTGGTGAGGTGGTGTACCAATTATCTATACTGCCACAGTTGGATTGGGTAAAAGATGTCTTCCATGTGCCGTAACTAAAGAGGTATGTGTATGCCCCATAACATGTTATCGACTAGGGAAAGCTGGACATCATGGATAGATCTACCTTTGTAGAGGACCCAATGGAGAATTAGGATCGAAATGAGAGGATCATCCATGGGTGATCGATTTCCCTAGTTCATTTTTGGTGTCATCACATGAATCTTCAAGAGAGCAGCTGGGAGTGGGAGACCCATATGAAAGATCAACACCCTTATATTTTGAGTAGATTTTTCGCTTTTCAGGATGAAAATCCCTAATTTGGGGAGAATAAAATGACTCATATTTTTCATGTATTATTTTTGGATATTATAAGGATTATTTCGAGACCAGGCGCTGAGACAACATGTGATTCCAAGACCTGGTGTACCCAGAATAAATGTTCTAAATATATTGAATATATTAAATAGCACACACACACACACACAGTTTTCCTAAAAAGTGGAATAACTATTGAACGAGATCTTGGATCAGAAATTTAAGGGAACCATTGAGTTCAAAATGTGGGTTTTAACCAAGGTACAACATAATATTGGTTGGCATGGGATGTTTGTGAAGAAGTCATCGTGGGAATAAATGAATAAAATAAATAAATAAATAAATTTATTTTATTTATTTTTGATACAATGACCAAATTATCATATAATTATATGGTTATGATATTTCCTCAGGGTTTGATGCTCATACCCTAAAGATATAGATGACCCTTGGAGATCTTTCTTGGCGAATAATGATGGATTAGGACCAAACTGAGGATCATTGCACCAATGGAGTTTGTGGATATCATCAATAGCGACAGAACAATATCTTTATTCATCAACAATTGATCCAAACTCCATGTAGGATTTTTTATTTTCTTCATCCCATTTCTTAATCCTGGATGAATGTGTATAAATTCCATGAATATAATTAATATGCACATCATCGGTAGATTTAAATTTATGGAATTATATTTTTTTCATTATGTTTATTCCTCTTTGATTGTCCCTTTTTATGATAATAAATCGAATTTGAATGATAAAAGATCAAGGTTCATTGCTCAAATCTTATGTATTATGGTTTTATCTCTCCCGTTCTTCGTACATTCATCACATGCAATTTCTTTATCTTATGGTTCAATGAATACCCAATATTAGGTCATTGTGTGACCATTATTTGGTGAAACTGATCAATACTATGGATGAGGTTAATGATTGAGGATACAATCATGATACAATGATTAAAAAGGATGATTATAGATGGATCATAATGAATTTGTGGTATCTGTTCATCCTGGTTTAGATGGTGTGACTACAAACACCATGAGTGGGTGTTTCCTGAATAGATTCAAAGCCTAGATCTATAATATCTAGTGAAGGGAGTGTTGTCCAACCTTGGATATACAATCTCTATCAAGTATGATGGCGAAAATAGAATGAACAAGCGATGTAGAGGAGATCCCATCAGATCTAGAAAATACAGGGTTACAATGTGTGTAATCTGGTGTTTCATGCCATGTGGGACCTCCCTATATGGTGATAGGGTTTCTACACTGAGTTAAATATCACATACCATGTGACATGGTCACACACTGTGTGACCCCTCTGTTATGGATCGACATGTAATTCAAAAAATACACAGACATGTCCAAAATTACATGACCACATGTACACAGGATGATACATAGACATGACCAAAAATACATAGACACATCCATACAAAACATGTAGGTTCTTGGTGATCTCTACCTGTCATGTACCTTACATACACTCAGTACATTTAGATATTTACATGCCGTGTGAGGTGTTACCACACAGGTCAACTTGGGTTTAGCTGGACATGATGTATACCCCTAGTACACGCCGTGTTCCCCCTTAAATAGTGTTTGTAGCTCTTTGTTTCTTTATTATAGACCTTTATTAGTTGATTATTCTCCCTTAGTCCATTCCCTCAAGGATACAGTTCAACATTGCATCCACACTATAGGATTGTGATCCCCTATGGAGGATAAGTCTCAGATAGAGTTTGTGGTGTCCCTCTATGAGACTAGAGTGTGATCCTCTATCATATTTATACCCTAGGTAGGGTTTGCAGAATCCATGTAACCACCTTGAGTAGGGATTTGATATTACATCTAACAGGTCGTATCGGTAGGGTTCATGGTATCATTGGCATACAATTTTTTATATAGCAGGTTGATCTAGATTAGGTTCATGGTGTCCCCCAATAGTTCTAGGTGTGACCCCCTATCTGGGTATCAAGGTCTTTTGAGAACAGTGAGATTTCTTTGGTGGGTCACAATGATCTACATGTATTTAATGAGTGTCTCTGGTGATAACATGTCTTGTGTAGTAGATTATACCAAAACGAGCATTGCTTTGAGAAGAATATTATAGCTGGAATTTGGTTATGACCGCTTGGTGGTGCGGTGTCTTTCATGAATATATCTGGGTATTTTTGTTATAAATTTATTGCTACATCACTATATTGAACTGACTATTCTTTATTCTTAATGTCTAGTGTTTTCAGGGTGTCCTACTGGGTATTTTTATACTCACCCCTACACGGGCTCCGCCCGCACGTGTTGTGTCTTATGCAAAAAATGACCCTTTAGATGCTGTCCTTAGAGGATGCAGAGATGGTGGAGCATTTCTTGAGTTTGTTAGGCTAAGGTGTTTTCTGAGAGATTGAATTTGACCTTATTCCTTATCCTTGGAGAAGGTTGGACCCTTTAAAATTTTTGGCTGGGCTTATATTTGGCCCCCTTTTCCACTTTCATTAATTTGCTGTTATACTATGGTTTTTGGATTATATATGTATACATGCATTTATTTTATTTGTTTTACATTTCAATATTGTGTGGGATTGGAAATGTGTGCATGTGTACATGTAAATTAGGATAATTCCTCCCATTTATGGGATATTCCCACTCAGAGCTGGTCGCCATCCCCTGACCTATTGGAGGCAGGCTTGGGGTAGTCACAAGTCAGACCTCGGTGGTTCAGGTCATGAAACTAATATAATAAAATTTATTACATCAATTTTTTGGTAATAAAGATTAATTAATAAAATATTCTTTTATTTTTTTATAGAAAATGGAAAGTAATATGAACTCAATATTATTCATGCGATTGATATTAGGGAAATATACTCTCCTCACTAGTGAAAACTTCCAGGAGTGGTATTGGTGCTTGAGCATCATACTATGCCAAAAATGAAAGTTCTATATGCTACAGTCCCCTGTTACAAATAAATAACCTTCTAAGGAGGCTAGTGAGGATGCTTAACCTATCTTCTGGAAACATGTTAATGATTCATTGGATGTCCAGTGTCTTATGTTATCATATATGACTAGTGAAATATAAAATCTCAATGAGGACATGGATGAATATACCATGTTGTCCCATATATGTAATATTTTTAGGATAAATATAGACTGTAGAGGTACAATATATATAAAGCAATTTTTAAATGTAATATTAGAGAATGTTTTTTGATAAGGGCCTCATGTAGTTAAGATTATTGGATATATTGAGAGTTTGGAAATTTTGAGGTTTCATGCTACCTAAGGAATTATATATTGATCTTGTGATTTCCTCACTACCTCATAGATTATATAATTTTATTGAGAATTATAATATGAATAATATTTAGAATTCACTTCCAGATCTCCTTACCTTGATTCTCCAGGTAAATAAGGACACAAGGCATGAAAAACATACAATTCTTATGGTTAATAAGAGGAAGGGAAAGGTGAAAGTATTTAATAACAATTTCAAGTCTAAGGATTCTTCACACCACCCTATAATGAGGAGAAATATCCAAACTCTATCTATGGAACAATATAAAAATTGTTTTACATGTGGTAATAAGGGATATTGGAAGAATAAATGCATCTCATTGAAGAAGAAAGAAGAAGCTTCATGTGATTTTTTTTATCAAATGTTACCTTTCCATTTCTATATTATGGGTATTAAATAAAGCTTATGTTGATCACATTTGTATCCAAATATATGAAACAAGTATATTCATAAAGTATTCTAGAGGTTAAGTGGATATTTGAGCTGCCAATAGAGTAAGAGCGACTACACTAGCTATAGAAGATCACCACCTAAATTTGATGATAGGAATGATTATAGTGTTTAAGAATTGATATTACGTTCCTAGTGTTACCAAGAACATTATATCCATGTACAATTTATACATGGAAGACTTTTTATTCAATTTTGGTAAATAGAGTTGTCACATCCTATCCCAAATCACTATATAAATAGTTACCAGACTAGTTGGTTATAAAGACTCAAGAGAACCTCCCCATACAGTAGAGGTTACTAACTAGAAGTGAGTTCCTAGGGTGTGTTGGTTGGGAGAATATTACATCATATCAGAGTAATAAAATAGAATAAGTAACCAAACATCATATATATAAGTAAACAATCAGAGTGAAAAAGTAGTAAATATAAGCAGGTTGTAATCAATGAAATTCATTAAAGGACTAAATGACCAATTAATATATATAAAACTGATCACCCACTAGACCTACCATACATATATAGTAATAAAGGAAATAAAATTAAAATTATAAGGATTTATATCTAATTCTGAGCTGTACCACATACCAAAATCTATATACAAATCTAATCCATCCTACATGATCAGTCTCAGGCCTCAATCCATCTTATGGCTACAATCAAGTGAACATATCCTTAGGTAACCCAGTGCAATGTAATATCTAGAAGGGTGTAAGTAAAAAACTCAGTAAGGTAACACCAATGTGGTCCCATACAGAGCTAGTAAAATATAGTTTAGGTATATATGAGGCACTCATTAGGAGAAAAATAATAATGACAACTAAAAGCTTAAGAATAAACTGAAAGAAAAAAAACATAACAAGTCCTACTACTATAAGTGCATACTCAAACAATGATATCATCCTAGATGAGACATAATTGGAAGTAAAATAATAAAATGAATCCATAGTCAATCCTTGGGTCCATGAACCTGATAAATAATAACTTCTTTATCCAGTTCCAAAAATGTATCTAAACCATATATCATGAGGGTATCCTATTATAAATAGGTGAAATCAGCCCAAGAATCCAAAATAGAGTTAAAAAATGACATGTTTTTCAATCTCAGTCAATGATGAGGATCACCTTGTCCAACACCCTAAAAAAGAGGGCATGGAGCGTCATTTCCCAAAATTTCATATAACTAATATAGAGTGCCATGTACACAAATTTCTTATAAATGATATGGAGTTCTATTACCAACATTATAAACCAAGGGGGCATGGATAGCCATGTATAATCATTCCCAAATAAATTATGAGGATCACCATATATAATATTCTAAACCAAGAGGGTGTGGAGTGTAATGTAAAAAAATTCCCAAATAAACAATGAGGAGCTCCATGTCCAACATCCCGAACCAAGGTAATTATTCATGTTTAATTCAATAAAAAATTATAATTTGGATACTAGGAATCACCACTAGGAATAATAATCATAACACCACATTATTTTAGGCCCCTTGGGACGAGTTCCAAGAATAACACCTATAATCATAGATACATCAATATTAACTAAGTGAAAACACACACACACACACATATATAAAAGAGAGAGAGGTTGGATAAAAACCTAAACCCATATCTACCACCACAACCTATTAGGATTAAAAGTTTTTTATGGGTTCTAAGGTGACACCCACTACCATCTCTACCCAAACCCATAATTCACTAGATCAGGGTTTGTTAAACACTAGGTAACCCACTGGATACCTTGGGTCAAAACACTAGAGAGGAATCCTACTTGGGATCCTCGATATCCACACATAAGTGGAGGTATCCCCCTTGGGATCATCTAAGTCAGTACCATGTTCTCAGGTCAATACCTGACACACTAGGATGTCACATCCCACAGTTTTGTGAATAGGTTAGCATGAACATACTATCTATATAGGGTAATGTCACTAAGGCCACTGCCAAGAGATAGGTTATGACCCAGTCTAAGTTCCAAGGTATCTCTGGGAGGGTCTACATACCCAAACTAGTCCTAATCTACCTAATTTTGGTCTACATAGGCCTATAAAAAGCTGACACACCTCATTATGCATAGTATAACCTCATAAGAGGTCTAGAGGCTACTCGATGTCTCAATGGGCTAAGCCTCGACTATAAGGGACCAAGACATGAGGCTAGAACACACGGGTTGTTAGTTACCCCTAGCATTTATCCATTATAAGTATCTATTTTTAAAGAATTAAACAATCCATTTGATTTTATTTATATAGACTATATCTCCCTTAAGGGAGAACCCAAGAATACACATATCACCATAAACATTCATATATACAATAGGGTAGGTTCTATAGAACACCTACCTTTTATGAAGCTTTCCATTCATTTTTCAAGGGTCGATAATAGATTCCAAGGCCTGTCCAAGATCACATGAGGCATAAAAGGTCATTTCTCTCAACCTACCACAAAAATTTAATTAATTATAATTAAATTATAATTAATTAATAAATTTCAACAATATATAAACAAATAAAAAAACTATTTACCAAGTCATAAATCCCAAAAAATGACCATCAACTCCCATTACACCGAAATCGTGACTAAATTATTGAAAATAACCCAAAAATAATCCTAAACCTTGAACTCGACATAATCCCTAAGAAAAAATTTCAAAAAAAAACAACCAAAAAAATAATTTAATCTTTAAATCTTTATAAAATCACCATAGTGGCATACCTCGATGAAACTATATACGAAAAAGTATAGATAGAATCCTGAGTTTTCCTCTTCCTAGGAAGTGTAGAAGATCTATCAACCATATCTGATTCCATTGTGCTCTATTAGAATTAGAAATCGTAACCCTAATTGGAGAATCCAAACTTAGAGGAAGAAGGAGAAAAAACAATGGAGGCTAAGAAAGTTGAAGACTTAACTTTAGGCTTTCAATGCATCCGAAGAAATTCATTTCATAATAAGAATAAGGGAGATCTCCCATGAAGGAAGGGGAAAGGAGGAGGGAGTGGATGAAGGAGATAATGGGTCAATGAGGGTGTAAAAGAGGGTAAAAATCATTAAATTTCGAAGGATAAAAATGATAATTTTATCCTTTTTAATGGGGCTCATGGTTAGGTCACACAATTAGGAAAACCATGCACAAAATATATAGGATTCAATATCCACACACATTCACCTCACATAGTTAGAAAAAAATGCACTAAATATGTGAGTCCCTTTTCACTTCTACACATAAACAAATGGTTATTTTGGGACCCTCACATGGTTAATGAAACCATGTTCCTTTAAAATATGGGCTATATAGTTAGGCATTACAATTAGCACTAATCGTTCACCCTAGGATGTACTTTTCCAAAACATCCATTTCATGTCCCAAACACTAGGGACACTCCCAAAACCTCTAAACCACCTTATGAGCCTCAATCTGCATATAAAAAAATCATTTTGAGGCATTAAAACTTTTATAATTCAATTATAAATCTTTGATCAATATTTTAAATTTCCAGCAATCAAAAATTCATATTCCTTATGAAAATTTCCAAACTAAAAATACATTATCTTATAATATACCCATCTTAATACTTCTCATCCTAGAGAAGTCTTGGTGGACATAAAAATGAACAAACTAAAATACATGGGTTGTAAATTCTATCAAAACATATGTGTTGCATCTCAGAATGCCCAACATGATACCAAGAACCATTTTAAACGTACAACACTTAACCTGCCAAAAACCTGAGCCAACACTCATAACTAACAATAAACATGATCTTAACTAAGCCCATATTACTTGAGACACAACCAAGTAATCATACCAGTTATTTACTATCTTATAGAACTCCCCACCATAAATTATTTCTTTCAATGTTCCAAGCCACAATACTTACACTATTATAATTATCATATGAAACATTCCCCTAGAATCCTAATGATGCTCCCAACATGTTATGAACTCGATAAACCTGATCACGCGCAAGTACACTGCTCTCGGTCTTCAATTTGATCTAATGGTAAAATTATCATCAACCAAGATTATCCTTGTCGATCCAGTTTTTCCTTGAAAAGCCCTGGAAGACCTTTAGCCTTCTTCTAACTCATCCCATCGACATGCCTAATGTGGTTCCTCATTTACCGTATTCAAATTTTTGAGAGAAACCAATAAAAACCACTTTCAACTAGTTATTCTAAAAAATTATCATCTCCCATGACTGAACCATTATCAAAACCCAATACCAATTCCTTTATACTAATGTATACTGAGATTGTTTCCAAGAATAATCACTAGAGCCTATAATTGACTCCCAGGACAATGAGCCCGTACCCGAGTGGTAAGGTCTCCTACTTGGCATCCAAGAGACCCAGGTTCAAAATTAGGTGGAGGTGAATTTCCGAGTTATTATAACAGTAGTATAGAAGGTACTGTAGCAGGTACTGTGTCCTACGAGTCTCAAGGCCTTTGGGTCATCAAAGGCCTTCAAGCCTCAGGGCCTTCAGGCTACATAGACCATGGAGTATCCCAGTTCACACTGAGCAGGCTCTAGAAGAGGATCAGAGCAACAAGAGTAGTAGTCACCAGAAGCAGAGCTAACCAGATTGGAATAATGAGAGGGTATGGAAACTGCCATCGGGACTAGGCACCATGCAGCTTTGTACGGTGAAATGCTAGCCGATCAACAATGCAAGGCGAGGAGCCAGGCGATCAATGATGCAGAAGTTGGGGAGGGGTAGCTCTAGTGGGTTGGGCCTACGGGTCATGTATGAACATAGTATGACTTTGGGCCTTCGGGTCATGTATTGGACTTCGGGTCATGTCAGGCCTTGTTCCTTAGGCCTATGGGTCATGTAAGGGTTCTCCTTCAACCATTAAAAGGGGGATTATCCATAATAAAATAAAAAGAAGTCCTTCGGGCCATTCGGGCTATAATTGACTCCCAGTGATATTTACTGATTGAACCATCCCTTATCAATTTCCATCACCATTCTATAGTATAAACACTAGAACATTTCTGATCTAACAACCATGGTTTGAAACAACTATCATGAGCCTAATTCCTACACTCGAACTCCACCCAAGTTCGTATTCAAACCTATACCTAGTATTCCATGAGGAATCTAGCAGTACCAGATTCCATTTATCCAATGACATATGAAATCCAAAACAACCATACAATAAATGGTCTCAAGGTCCTATGACCCTTATCACATGAGGGTGAAAATCTATAGACCAACACAACACTCCACACCTTAGGAGCATGCTTGTAGTCTCACCACCAAAATGAAATTCTCAGTCACTGTAGCCAATGCCCCTCCTATTTCCATAAATAAAGACTGGAAGGGTAAGAAACTCACTCACTCCCAAGTTCCAACTCATAACATAACCCTTTCCCTCTTCCCGAGAGTAGTTTCCTTAAAAGAACTGAATTTCAACACACAACAATGGTTACTACCCTCAAATGAGAAATGGTTCCCTCCACACTATATATCTTACCTTATACCTCTCCTTGAGCACAACCCCTAAGAATCCAGTTTCATTAAACTAGAAAAGAAATTTAGATAGCTCGGTTCATATCCGATGATCTTTAAATATACTCAATATGATGTGAAGATATTGGGAATGATCATATCTAGGATACTATTAAACTAATATTCCATCGATTGGCATGTATCTCTCTCCTTGAGCCATGCTCACATCAATACAAGCTACAGTTTCCTTTAACTAACCCCAAACACCATGTCACCCGACAATGTGTGTCCAAGTCCAGCCATGGGTTAACCGCCACATGAAACCCAATGTGTTTCCAAGATAGACCTCATCACAAGAAACATTCTTTATTTTACCAAAATATCCATGTCACCATGATCGTAAGCATCATATTAAAACCATCAATCCTTGGTCCACACCCTACCACTCATCAATGTTAAATTATAAACAGTTACCACACATAACCAACGAAAACTAAACCCTCCCTCATACAATGAGTGTAAAAACCTATAATACTTAACTCCTACTTCTGTGAGAAACATTTTACAAGAAAAATATAACCATGCTACATGAGACATCAGTCTTAACATGCTAGAAGCTTCCTTTGACTCTTCAAAATCAGGCACCTTACCCATTCCATGATTTATTCCATGACATTCCATCACTTGATGTCATTCTAGTCATGAGTGTCTACTCGTGATCTAAAAAGATTCTAAAAATCATCCATTGGTCAATAGGTCTAGGCTCCCGAATATTCCTACCCATCAAACTTAGTCTCGAAACACAAGAAACCTAGGTTATTTCTTAGAAACAGAAGGCATCAACCAACCTATATTGTAAAAATAGAGAATCTAACATGCACTAGTCTCAGTAAGATCATAAAAACAAGATCAATACCTAAAAAGGAATCCATAAGAACCTTATCCAACCTCTATCACATGTTTCCCTCGATCAAACTGACTGTTGTATTACCAGGTTCCGAGTCAAAACTAGTAGGACCCCAGAACACCCTGAGAGGGGAGGGGTGAATCAAGGTGTAAAATTTTTCTTCAAAATTGATATATCTTGTTCCCACATTAGTAGGAACTTATTAAAATTTTTATTTTGTAATAGTTTAGTAATAAAAAATTCACATGAAAAGAGACAACACAACAGTTTTACTTGGTTCACCACTAAGGGCTAGTCTAAGGAGAACACACTGATAGTGTGTCGGTCATACCTAAATCCACTAATATTCACTAATTATGGAATATAGAAGTTTATAAATAGTCACTCTATTCTAGGAACACTGACTTTACAATATTTTAGGGATAGAACATTGTGTCCCTTGGAACACTTCCGTCAAATCCCCCTAGCTCATTGCCTTGGGTGAAGTCTTACTCTGTTTATCAACTTGAAGGTTGCTTAAATAGAATAGCATTAAAGTCTTTATCCCTGATTATCATGAGACTCTTCTTGCACTATAGACCCAAGTTGATGAAATTTGAAATCACTATTCACTGAAACCTGATATTTAGAACAAATTTTTTCAGATATCCTTCACGAAGATCACAACCTTCGTGAAGCTAACTGCCTTCATGGAACAAAATGACTTCGCAAAGCTCACCGAGTCATCAAAGAATACCCCATCATCACAAAGCACCCATTAATTGTAAGAATTGGTTTCAGTCAATAATTAACTAGTCTTTTTTGAGATGCTCATGCTTGCATACAAAATAATATTCATGAATCTCCCCAGACTTTGAAAAATCAGAGTGATTCTGACTTTTCTCCAATTATTTTCATGATTGCAGAGAACACCATCAACTCATCACGAACTCACAAAACTCACCTTTGAAAAACCCAGTCTTCATGAAACCCATCCTTTTACCATATTTATGAAGATTGGATTACAGAAAACAACCCTTCATGATGATAACCTCTTCCTTTGGATTTTTAACCCAAAAATATTACAAAAACTAGGAAACAAAACCACCTTCAACACTATTGTCTTCCTGTACTATAAGAAAACTTGTATTGAAAACTCCTTGATCAACCTAGTGTGTATTAACAAAAAACACAAACTAGAATCCATTTCTAGAAAAGAACAACCTTGGTTACAAAAATCTCCTCCTTTTGGTTTTTTTGAAATCTACACATAAATTCAATAAAGAAGCAGCCACTATCAAAACCCGATACATAAGAAAGAACTCATCCAATAATCTAATTCTATGTGAGCAATGCTCTGTGTATAAAAAAAGAGGGGAATCATGAATTGGGTTCTCGTGTTTTGGAATCCTCAAATATTCCCATGATAAGCTCTGACTGTTTCCTCATAAAACCATTTTTTTTCTCCATTCTCAATCTCCCACTTTGTAAATCATTCCACCCATTTTTAACGTTAAATTTATCAATTTATCTATTCTCCCCATTTTTAAATAAACACAAAAACCTAATTTTTTACTTGTAGATCTCAAAAACACACTCCCTTGGATTATATCTCCACCATAAACCTACATAAATTCCACAAAAAGATTAAAATGGTGAACACAACTAGGTAGAGGGGACCATATGTAACCTCCTCAGACATTGGGAGGTGGTTGAACAGTGAGGTTACACTGATGTTTCTTGACCACATGTACTTCCAATAGATTAGTCAAAATGTCATCCACTTGGTCATCAGTTACAAAATGATACATTTTAATCATTCCTTATTTAACATTTTCTTTTATGAAGTGACATATGATCTCAATATGTTTAGTACGAGAGTGCTGAACTTGATTCTTTATAATATTGATTGTTCTCTTGTTATCACAATGAATCACTATTGACTGTTTCACCTCATCATTAATATCAGTTAGTTGTTTCTTCATCCAAAAAAGTTGAGTGCATGTCTTCATAGAAAATATATACTCTATTTCTTCTGTACTAATAGAAGTGGTTTCCTACTTCTTACTCAACTAGCCCACACATTTCTTTCTAATAAATAATACTCAAATAGTTTTGGAATTTCTATCCATGGAATCTCTATCCCATTCAGCATCAGAAAATGATGATAGTTCATTATCTCTTCTGGTAGAAAAATATAGGTCATAATTGTGAGTAACTTGAATGTTTCTCATGATTGTTTTTACTTCCATAAAATGTTATTCCTTTAGATTAATCTGAAAATGGTCCGCTAATAATTTTACAAAGACAATATCTAGCCATGTCATAGTCATGTACAATAAGCTTCCCATGATTCTATTGTACAATGTGGGATCCAAAAATTTCTCATCCTCATGCTTTCCTAGTTTTCCCCAACTGAAATAAGAGTTAAAATTGGTTTGGATTCATTCATTTTGAATTTATTTAGCAGCTAAGTTGCATATTTTTCATGAGAGATAAAAGTGTAGTCCTTCCTCTGAATCACTTGCAGCCCCAAAAATTATGTGAGTTCACCAATCATAAACATTTCAAATTATTATTTCATGTGATTAGAAAATTATTCCACTGATACTTGACTTCTTCCAAAAAATATAATATCACCTATGTACATAAGTACCATGAATTGATCTTTCTAAGAATTTTTCACATAGAGATTTTGGTTGACACCTCATCTTTTAAATTCTAGTTTCTTCAGATAAGAGTCCAAATAGGAATACCATGATTTTGGTTATTACTTTAGATCATAGTGATCCTTTTTAATCTAAAAAACCTTGATTCATCATTTAAAATAATAAATCCCACTGTTTGTTCAATTTATACATCCTCTTTTGTTTCTTCATCTGAATCATCTTCTTTGTGTGAGCCCTGAATATTTTGTCAAGCCTTCCACTTTTCAGCAACTAAATCTATCCCTTTCCTGATGATCATGATACCTCATGAGATGATAACACATATAATTTTATTCAAATTTTATTCACTTTCATTCTATTATGAATTTATTAAATGTGATAAGAAACTTTTAAGGAGAATCAACCTGAAACTCCTTTTCCAATGACATAATCTTCAAGAAATTTACAAAATAATCAAGTTAGTTAAAAATTGAAATAATGATTCTGAAAGCTTCTTCATCATTATTAATTTGTCTTCCCATAAATGGAAATACTTCTCATCATGTTCATAATGGAGGATCTCATCAATAATGTATTTCAAAAAAAATTTATTATAGAGAATACACTAGAATGGGTCTTCATATTATGACTTTTCACATTAGATCACTTTCACATCTTCAACAAGGATAATTTTATTGAACACTTGTTCTTCAGGATACTAGAAATAATATCAATATAATATGGTACCTTCTTTATTATAGTTTTATAGAATATAACATATTCAGATTCATCAAAAATGACCCTCTATCATATTTGTATTTGAATACCAAATTGAAAAATCTTTCAAAGATGGTGACTTATTTTGCTTGTATATCAAAAAAATGATAGCCCTCAATGATTTTAAGGTTATCCCCCTAATAAATTGCTTCATATTTCATTTCCTTAAATTATAAAGACAATACAATACAAAAAAAATAGGGAAATAAGGTGGACCCTCCTTGCTTCATCAATGCGAATAGTACGATTGAGATGATCTTCTCAACCATGTTTCTCCATTCTTTATGCTTACATATTTGAACATTTTTTTTCTAATTTATATTGTGGTAGAATGAATATCTTAAAATTATCTTCTAAATTATGTGGATAATTTCTCTTATTAAAATCCTTTATGGATGATACACTATTACTCCACTTAAGGACCACTTCTTGTTCTGGTAATAATGTTAAACAACCTTTTAAAATGAAACCATATTTATTGAATCTATCACACATAATTTCTTTATACCAATAGTTTCATTTTGTTTGAAAACTATCATGAGATTTTTCTTTATCATGTGGAATCTTTTCATTTCCCTTTTCATCAGCCTTATACTCTTCATATTTAAGTTTCCCCAGTCTTTCCAAATCTTCTAGACAAATAACTAACATGTCATTAGGAACTATTTCATTAAGTTTGAATCTTTCACATGGGTTATTCTGAGTTTAATCCCTCTTAGTATTTATTTTGGATGCACTACCCTCAAAGTAATGGATTTAGAATCCATGGACATCTCATTTTCCTTAATTAATATCTTATTGGGAGAATTTTTGTCCACAATATTCTTCTAATTTATTCCCAAGCTATCTTCATCATACTTAATCATCTTTTATGGTCTTATTTTTGATCAAATTTGAATGCATTTTGATATAATCATGTACCAACCTTGTGATCACGACCATTGAATACATCACTGGTGTTATCAATCTTCCAAAATCTATTTTTAGTATACATATTTTTCTAGAACTTTGGATGTTGCTTATTCTTCTCTGGATTTATCCTCTTTGAAATTGGACTCCTTTGTGATTCTTCATTTAGAGTATTTTACCAACAATCCAATGCACAATTCCCAAATAAGTTGCATCACCAACATTGAAAAAAAAACCTTGATCTCCTTATATATTATATATAAGTTTTTTGGATATTCTTAACGACTTACTGTGTTTTTTGTGGGTAACCTGATTCTATACTCTTTTTCCTATCCACCTTTGTCATGGTGGTAGGTTTCTTATCACCTTTCTTCATCCATACATGTCTAGTATTTTTCTTACAACCTACAATATTCATGATAATAGGTTTATAGGTATTAAAACAAGTTGGTATGGATGGTACCTATTTCTTCTCAACTTCTTGATATAGATCATAAAAATACGTCATGATCTTCTTATCACATGTTGGAGGTATTTTGGATTTAGAATCCTCTAGTGAACATTATGTAGCTATAGAAACTTTTTTATTATTTTTTGATGAATCAATATATATCTTCTCAAGATTGACCAAATGAACTTATAAATCTAGACATTTTATACTAAGGATGATTTTTTGATCTTCAATCATAGTCATATTTTCTTCACAGTCCTTCTTCATTGTAATAACTTCTTTTACATGAAACTTCAATTTATTCTGAATCAATGATCCAAGTTTCTTTATCTTCTTGGATATGAATTCCAATTGTTGAAACTTGAAATTAGTTCTATTTTTAAATTTATCTGCAAGAACATGGATATTTTCTTCAATAGGTTTTTTGATAACCTATTTCTCTTCAACTTCTATGAGGTATTTCGAGGAAATTATTTCATTTCCACTCTTTGTTTCTTCAAATGTTTCAACCTGTATGGAGAGATTTAAACATTCATGAACTTTTCCTTCCAATACCTTTCACATAGAATCAGCTTCTCCTTCAAACTGGGTGATATATACCTATATACATTGAAATATTCTACAAAAAAAGTGACTCTTTATTTGGGAATATTATACAGATAATTTTTTAATATTTCAATTGAATATTCATGTGAGGTTATATATTGATCAACATTACCACTTGCACTAGGATCTTTATTTTGAGGACAACTTTCAAAGGTTCTAACACATACCTCCTAATCATCTGAAAATTTTGATTTACCTGATGTAGAAGTGTTGTACTTTTATTTGGTGGAAATATGATCCACCTGATCTTTACCTTCCAAGCCTAATATATCCTTATTGTCAAAAAGGCATGGAAAACTAGATACCACATCTTCATTAGATAATAGGGACTTCTTAAACAACATATTATCTTTATTTTTCCTTTTCATCATGATTTTGGTTGATATAGTCTTCTGATAGAGATAGAAAAATCATTATCAAAACTGCACTTCATTATTGACTTAGTAAAGAAACTCAAATCATCAAAAGTGAATATCTTTACTATAGGGAATCCAGCATAGGTAAACCCTCCCTTTGATACCACTTGTAGGACCCTAGAACACTCTGAGAGGGGAGGGGTGAATCAGGGTGTCAAATTTTTCTTCAAAAGTGACGGATCTTATTCCCGCATTGGTAGGAACTTGTTAAATCTATCTATTGGAATAATGTAGTAATAAAAAATTCACATGAAAAGAGAAAACACAAAAATTTTACTTGGTTCAACACTAAGGTCTAGTCAAAATAGATTACCCTGATAGTGTGTCGATCGTACCTAAATCCACTAATATTCACTAGTTGTGGAATACATAAGTTCAGACATATTCACCTTGTTCTAATCACACTATATTTATAATATTTTGGGGATAGCACACTACATCCCTATGAACACTTCCATCAACTCCCCTTATCTCATTGACTTTGATAAAGTCTTACTCAGTTTATCGACTTGAAGGTGTCTTCAATAGAATGGAATTAAAGTATTTGTCCCTAACTAACAAGATAATATTCTTGAACCATAGATCTGATTTGATTCACTTTGAAATAACTGTTCACTAAAACCTGATATTCAGAGAAACTATTCATGGAGCTCCTTCGTAAAGCTCAAAACCTTTGTGAAGATAACAACCTTCACAGAACAAACTGTCTTCACAAAGCTCACTGAGTCATTATAGAATAACCCATCATTGTGAAACACCCATTACTTATAAGTATATGAATTAATAAAGACTTAACTAGTATATTTTTGATGGTCATGATCACATGGAAAACTAGATTTGTAGAGCTACTTATCCTTCACAAAATCAGAGTGATTTTGACTTTTCTCCAATTATTTTCATGATCGCAGAGAACACCATCAACTCATGAAAATCAACTTTAGAAAACCTATCCTTCATGAAACCCATGATTTTACCATATTTATGAATAGTTGATTCCAAAAAACAACCCTTTGTGATGCTAGCCACTTACTATGGATTTGAGCCCAAAAATTTGGCGAACATTGGGAAACAACGCCACCTTCAACATTATGGTCAGCCTGTACTGTAAGAACACTTTTATTGAAAAATCCTTGATCAAACCAGTGCGGATTTACAACAAAAATAAAACATACTCCATTTATAGCAAATAAAATCCTTGGTTCAAACAAAAATAAGGTCCACTAGGTCACCCACCCAACCTTACTAATCTAGTCTCAAAATAGGTCTACTCGGTCTGACTACCTTTACCAAATATAAAACCCATCACTAAGGTCACATCTCATGGGGAGCCATCCATACTCCCATATCAATGAATGGAATCTAAATTTTCTACCAACCCTCTCTAAAGGAGGGAAAGATAACATCCAACTATGAGGATTAAAACCTATCAACATAGAATAGCGATCCCTATTAATTTATGAACATCCCCATAAGGGACCGCTCCCTAGAGGATCACAATATTAATAAAAGGATAAGAATAGACCCTAACTATGTATCCGCATTAAACAATACCCCATTGAGGTTATTGTTAACTATAAAAATTTAGGCATTGATCGACATCACACTAGATTATCTGACTAGATAACCATAAATTAATGTTGGTTAAGTAAAATATCATAGTAAGAAAGATGGTAAAACTCCATGTAGGTTCTTATGAACATTTAGTTTACCTCACTTGAAAAGGGTAAACCTATAAAGGGTCTACTAGAAAGGAATCAAATGCCAACATTGATCTACGAGGGTCAACTGTACACACATAACATCATCTTAACAATCTATGACATACAACACTCACATGGTCCAGTTAAGTAGAACATCATTCTAAGCTATGTAAGAAAAAAACTTATAGGTTGTTACATACACTTTAAATAGCCTAACTCTAGAAAAAATACCCCACGAAGGGTCCAAAACTTGGGCACCATGTGCTTCATTAGCCCACTAGGGTCATTGCACCTCATGTGCATGAGGATTGAGTCATCAGCCTCTTTGCTAAATGCCTCACTGTAGATCCACATGAATTTCTATTATATATATATATATATATTGGTATAACTGAGAATAATTCCACCAACAAACTATCTAGTAAAATACCATTGGGGTTTTTTTGACACTTAACCCCATTCATTAGTAATAAATAACAAACTAGAAGGCCTATAATATATGAACCCTACATGACAATTATAATGCTTGAGACACCTATTTACTTTGTTATATAAGAGTTAAAAATAGTCACTAAACTCTTGACAATGATACAAGATCCATAAATTCATAATAAATCATAAACTCTACACAACATGTGCATCACTCAAAGTGAAAATCATATACAAATATAACACCACAGATCAGAATAACAATTCCATATCCCCAACAACCTAGACTTCTTATCATAATAAGTGTTCTCTACATATGATTATAATATCCATCAAATATTCTAACACATTTCAAATAATACTATCTACCATGTCCAAAATAGTAAAGCAACAGGAAAATAAACACCTATGATACCACTTTGTCGCGCCCTAGACCATATCACTCTATAAATAGTATCCATACCAGTTGGTGAAAAATAATTCAGGTGAACCTCCCCATATTAAAAAGGCTTTTGATTAGTAGTGAGGGTCTAGGGTGTATCAGTAGGAAGACTATAACCATATATTAGAGTAAGAAAACAACATAAATAAACAAAAATGATACATAACATTAAATAATCATAGTGCAAAAGAAGTAAATATAAACAGGCTATAATGAATGAAATAAGTAAAGCCCCAAACGACCAAGTCCTACATAAAAAACAGACCACCCACTAGATCAACCACATATAAACATGAATAAAGGAAATATAATTAAAAGTACAAGGCTCTAAAACTAATTCTGAGTTAAACCACATACTAAAATCCTTATACACATATGAGCTATCCTTCTTGATCAACCCCGAGCCTCAAACCATCCTATTTCTATAACCAAATGAACGTTTTCTTAGGTACCCTAGTGCAATGGTGGCTTGAGTAGGGTGTGAGTACAAAACTCAGTAGGGAAACACCAACATGGTCCCATATATATCCAATAAAATATAGCGTATGTATATGTGAGATACTGATCAAGAAAAAAATAATAATGATAACTAAAAGTTGAAAAATAATCTGAAATTAAAAATTTGTATTGAGGACTAATGCCATAAGTTTATGCTCAAGAAATGAGATTATACTATTCGAGACACAACTAGATATAAAATAATAAAATGAATCTACAGTCGATCCTTGGGTTCGTGATCCTGATTGACAATACCTACTTAGGCATGTTCCTAAAATGTATCAAAACCATATTTCATAAGGGTCTCTTATTTTAAATAGGGACAATCATCCCAAGCATCCAAGCAAGGATACAAAATGACATGTTTATTAGTCCTAATCAATGATGAGGAGTGTCTTGTCCAGCATCCTAACTAGGAGGTCATTGAGATTCATATCAATTTTTTTATATAAATGATAAGGAGATCCATGTCCAAAAATTTCATATAAATGATAAGGATAATTATGTACAACATTTTAAACTAAGTGGGCATGGAGTTACGTGTATAATAATTCCCAAATAAATGATAAGGAGATCCATTCCCAACATCTTGAACCAAGAGGGTCTATAGATTCATGACTAAAAATTCCCAAATAATTGATGCAGAGTTCCATGTCCAAAATCTCAATCCAAGGTAATTATTCAAGATTAATTCAATAAATAAATCATAATTTGGATCCCAAGAAGTACCTCTAGGAATAAAAATCATAATTCCACATTGTTTTAAGACTAATGGGTCATGTTCTAGGAATCATGTCTATAATCATAGCTATATCAACAAAAACTGATTGAAAGAACACACACACACACACATGAAAGAGAGTGAGGTTGGAAAAATTCCAAAAATCATCACCACTACCATATATTCTCATGCTTACATTTTTGCATGAGTTATATGGTGACACCTGCTACTATCTTTACCCAAACCCATAACACACCATATCAGGGTCGTTCAAACACTAGGGCATCCACTGGGTCCCTTGGGTCAAAACACTAGAGAGACATCCTACTTGGGATCCTTGATGTCCATACATAAGATGAGGTATCCCCTTTGTATCTTCTAAGTTATTACCACGATCCCATGTCAACATGTGATGCACCAGTATGTCACATCCCATGGTGTCTTGAATACGGTAGAATGACCATTCAAGATACACGAGGGCATGTCACTATGACCACTACTAGGAGATGGGTTATGACCCAATCTCAATTCCAAGGTCTCTCTAGGACGGTCTACATATCCAACCCAGTCTTGGTCTACATAAGGTTTGTCCACCTTGGTCTATACAAAAGCAGACATGTCTCACCAATAACAGTCTCACCAATAACAGTCTCACCAATAACAGTCTCACCAATAACAGTCTCACCTCCTAAGAGGTTTGGTGCCTAATCTATGTCTCAAAGGTATAAGATTTATCTAAAAGGGACTAATACATGAGGCTAGAAAATAGGGGTTGTTGACCCATGCCATTCATCTATTACAAGTATATAATTTAAAGAATTAAAAATTATGTTAGATTGTATTTAAATAGATTTTTTCACACTTAGGGGAGATCCTAAGCATACACATGTCACTATAAACATGCATAGATACCATAGGGAAGGTACAAAATACCACATAAATTTTACAAAGATTTCCATTCACTTTCCAAGGATGAAAAAAGCTTCCAAGGCCCATCCAAGATCACCTAAGGCATATAGGGTCATGTCTCACAACTAAACATTGAAAGTTAATTAATTATAATTAATCAATAAAGCTTAAAAAATATATAAAAATATTAAAAAAACTATTTACCAAGGAATAAATCCCAAAAACTCATTGACTGCTCTTATCATACTAGAACCAGGACTAAATGCTCTCCAACAACCCATAACACATCCTCAATGAGAATAATCCCTAAGAAATGACATAAAAAAACACCCAATAAAGTAATTTAATCTTTAAAAATTTATAAAATCATCATGGTGGTAAAACTTGATGAAAAACTTGAGAAAAAGTAAATATGGCCTCTTGGGTTACCTCTTCATGGAAGGAAAAATGTCCTATAACCACTACTAGAAATATGACCTTTCCCAACACTTATATACCAATAGTTTGTAAAAAATGTTGGTATAGGTCCCCTTTCCCAACGATTTGGCCAAACCATTGGGAAATCCCACTTTGAGGTCACTTTTCCCAACAGTTTTCCAAAACTGTTGGGAAAGGGTATGGCTTTCTCAAAGGTTTGGCCAAACCATGGGGAAAAGTCCACTTTGTGGCCACTTTTCCCAACGGTTTGGGAAAACCATTGGGAAAGGGTATGGATTTCCCAATGGTTTGGCCAAACAGTTGGGAAAAGTATACTTTGAGTCCACTTTCCCAATGGTTTGGCCAAACCGTTGGGATAGGTCCCCCATACACCAACATTTCTCCAAAATCAAAGGACCTATACCAACGGTTTTGACAAATGTTGGTATAGGCCCTTTCATTTTTTATCGAATCTTCTTACCAAGAACATTATATAAATCAAAATTTAAAATAATTATGATAATACATATATATATTTATGAAATTATGTTATAAAAAGTCATGTTAGGTTAGTGGTTAGGTCGTTCAACTCTAAACTAGAGGTCTTGGGATCAAATCCCACCAGATGTTTTTTTTGAAATACATATACCAACAGTTTTATGAAAGCATTGGTATATATTTTCATATTACTTATACCAACGGTTTTCAAAACCATTGGTATAGGTCTATACCAACGGTTTTCCAAAAACCTTTGGTATAGACCTATCCCCATGTCTTACTTGCCAACGGTCCTCCAAACCGTTGGTATAGGTTAGTTTTCCAGTAGTGAACCCATATCTGATTCCACCATGCTTCGGTGGAATCAGAAAGAAAAAACCCAACCAAAGAATCCAAACATAGAGGAAGAATTATAAAAACACAATGGAGGCTAACAGAGTTGAATACTTACCTCTAGGATTATAATGCATCTTATGACATTCGATTAAAACCAAGAATGAGAGATCTATCCCATGGAGGAAGAGAGAATGAGGAGGGTGTATATGGAGGATCTACTTGGTGATTGAGGGTGGAAAATATGGTAAATTGATTTAAGGTTTTGAGGGGAGAAATTATTAATTTTCCCCATTTTAATGAGTTTCATGGTTATGCCACACAGTTAGTCAAATCGTGCACCAACTATGCAGGCTTCACTCTACACACACCATCACCTCACACTATTGTAGAACATGGTTAGAGAAAACGTTATTCAACCATGAGAGTACCTTTGAACCTTTACACCAAACCACATAGTTATTTTGGTCCCCTCACATGGTTAATGAAATTATGTGCCTTTAAACACTAGTCTGCATGGTTAGGTTTCATGGTTAGCACTAACCATGTGTCAACTACGTGCCCTTGGCTACACTTTTCAAAAACTTCCATTTCAACTCTCAACCCCTAGGGACACTCCCAAAACCTCTAAGACACCTTCTGATCCTTAATCTACACATAAAAACATCACTTTGGGGGCATTCAAACCTTCATAATTCTATTTCAAATATTCGGTCAAGATTTGAATTGTACAATAATTAAAAATTCAAATTCTTTATGAAAATTTCCAACATGAAAAACATTATATCTAAAAAGATATAATTATTTTATAAAAATAACATATGTTATGGTATGAAAAATCCTAATTATTGTCTTTATGAATGATAATATTAAAAAATTATTGCAAATCAATAAAAAATCAAGTTCACATGAATCATATCACACCTAGTTGTGGCGTCACTGACTTGCTCATGTAAATAAGATGTACTTGAGAAAGATATATCAAGATGGGTGTTTTGATTCTTTTTAACTAAAACCACTTGATACGTGTCGCACTTGTTTTCAAGGTAAAATGAACAGGCCTCCATTCAGTGGAAATGGTGAAAATGACACAAATATTCTTGAATTAATTCATACATGCATGTGTTGAATTTTTTTAGTTGAAGTTATAGGTGTATAAAAAAACTTCATAAATTTTATTAAATACCTTAGTAAGTATGGATATGTATACTAAATGAGGGTATAAGATTAATTATTTTGAGAAGTTTAAGGAATAAAATAATGAATTAGAGAATCATCTTGCTAAGAAGATTAATAAACTCCTCTTAGATCATGGAATAGATTATCTTAACCGAGAGTTAATTGATTATCTAATGGAGTTTGAGATTCTATCTCAACTCACTTCTATTTATACACTATAGTGGAATGGTTTTAGGGAAAGGAGTATCCAAACCTTATTGGACATGGAAATATCAATATTTTTCATGAATTATTTCCATTATACTTTTGGGGATATGTATTATAGAATACACCATATATGACAAATCGAGATCCAAATAAAGTAGAAAACAATAATCTATTTGAGTTAGAGACTGGAAATAAAATAGTTTTTTCACATAAACATGTAAGTGGATGTAGATCATTTTTTATGGTTATATATGGTAACAAACTAGAACCCCAATATATAAAATGTATCATTATAGGACATCCCAAGGAAACTGAGAGATATTTTCAATATGATATCTCAAAAAATAGTATATAGTGGAAATACATGAAATATTACTTAAGAGGGATAACATATCCAAAAGAAATAATGGGAATGAGATCAAATTTAATGGAGTTTATGATCAAGATAAAAAGGTGTTATCATAAAAAAAATTACATAAGGTCCCATGGAAGAGGTTGTTATAGAGACACAAGTACTACATTAGAGCACCAGATAGGTGATAGAATTAGAGATATTTGGTTTTATAGTCACTAAGGACAGTTTCTCATTATTTTTTTGATAATAATGAACCTCTATCCTATAAGGAAGAAATAAGTAAGTCATAAGTTTCTAGGTGTAAATAAGTTATGAATTCTAATACGGATTCCATGTTTTTAAAACAATTCTAGGTTTTGGTAGATCCTCTGGTAAATGTAAATCCTATTGGGAGAAAATGGGAATTCAAGAAGAAACTAGACATGGAAGGTAATTTAAGTACCTAAATTCATGATTAGTTGATAAAGGGTTTAAGAAAAATCAAGGAATTAATTATAATAAATTGTTTTACTAGTTTATATGCTAAAATCCATTAGAATTATGATTTCCATAATAGATTAACACAATTATGATATTTGTAAAATGGATGACAAAATAGATTTCCTTAATGATAACCTTATTGAAGATGTATATATGACATGACTATAAGGGTTTATGTATCCAAAGGATTCCAATAAGGTAAATCAGTTGCATAGTTCCATTTATGGATTGAATTAAGAATCAAGATCATGGAGAATTATCATTGATGAATCCATAAGGGAATTTGGTTTCATAAAGAATGAATGTTATACTTACATCAATATGAGGTTTAGTGGAAGTTAAATCATTTTATTATTAGTATATTTTGATGACAAATTACTGATGGTAAATGATATACTAGTATTATAGTTAGTTAATACATGGATGAAAAAATGATTCTCCGTCATGAACCAATCCGATCTGCCCATAGATCAGGCACTCGATCTGGCCTGTGACAATGATCAATGCATGTTCCCAATCACCCTGAGCTGGTGAAAAGCATCAGGGTATCGATAAAGTATAATTGGGAATTATTTCACCCTTTATATAAATATATACACTTGTAATTAGAGTATTTAATAGAAGAAATTAATGAATCACATAGATTTAAGATTAAAAAATACCATGGGAATAAATTGTACAATAATAAATAAGCAACATACTACATATAAAAATATCCAAGAGACCCGACTGGAATGACCAATACATAAGTATCAAAAAATAAAATAAAATAAAAGCTGAATCAAAATCCACCATCTTCATGTGACATTTTTTATTGTTCAAATCTCATCTAGAACATACCAAGGTACATCCTCACCCATCACAAGGATAACCAAAGATTAGGTAGCCTATAAAAAAACCATAAGATCTGCATACATAGAATGGTGTAAAGAGGGTGTGAGAGAAACCAATCCCAATAGAATATCACTAAGGAGTTTATGATATTCCTTTAAAATTAAATTTCATCCATGATAGTTTGAGAAATATTCAGAAAATATGTTTTTCATATGTGAATATATAATGGAAAATAAAATAAAATATCCATGATATTTCTATTTTTTTTATTTTTATTTAAATGAAAACCATCACTTAGAAAAAAATGTATCAGCCTATGCCTTATTTATTAAAACACCCATTTGAAATAAACTATTAAAACCATTTTTGAAATGTAATTTTATAAAAACACTTGAAATAAATTTAATAAAACAAATCAAAGATAAATGTTAATAAATTAAAACAACCATACACCATTTCACCAATGAGGGAGAAACAAGCATCAAAGGTCATGGTGCCTTAGAGGCCAATCGAACTTGGGGACATAAGGAATCAGATTTCCCTATTAGATACATCTAGTATTATGGGTAGACACAATACATTCTAAAGTAATATGTTCCCATTACTTAACAATAAGGTACCATATTATGACACATATTTAATTCTACACATAATCCACTCAATTAGTCGACACTGAGAACTCATAGGGGAACACCCCACTAGCCTTAGCACTGAACACAACTAGGGGGACACTAGTATCATGTGACTATCTAGTAAAAAATAAATCTAGACCTATCACTCAATTAAAAGTGAACCCATGAAAGAAAAAATAAGATGTGAGAAATTAATCGAGTCACATGATCAATATAAAAGTAGAACATAAATCTCACCTCATGTTCAACACCATTGTAAGAAACAAACCCCTTTTATAAAATAGTCATATCACAAAAATAATCAAAATTCCCCCTTGGTCTAATAATATATATATAGTAAAACAAAACAAGGGGATTTTTGGGGGTTTAGCACATTCATAATATGGATATCATTTAAAATTTACAATTGGACCTTATCAAAAAACAACTCAAGATACCAATTCCTTTATTTCTCCCTGAAATCCCCTTTTAAAACATTTTTCAAAAAAATCATTTCAAAAGTTATTAGAAATAAAATAAGGAAGAAAATAAACATTTTATAAAACCTTATAAAAATATAAAACATTCTTCTTATCATCTCACGACCCAAACAGGGTCAAATACTCTAAAGACACCCATTTTTGTTCAATAAACCTTTTTAATTTAGTAAAAAAATATTTTAAAAATATCAATCATTAAATGATACAACAAATAGGTGAATCGCATAAAAAAACTCACCTTAATTGAATAAAAATCGAGTAAAATTTCATCACATTTGATGGAAAATTATTGAACAAGAAAAGAGAGCCCCTTCAAAATCCCTAGATAATAAAACCCACATGATATAAGCCACACCAATCTCTAATCTTACCCTAGTAGCCTATAGGATTCATAGGTGTAACATACCAACCCAAATCACCAGGTTCAAACCAGAGTGCCACATGACCTCATTTGTGCCTCCCTGTATGCACTAGGCTATCGACCAGTAGAAAGGGTATAAGTCCATCAGTAGGGGTACTATACCCTCAGTATCATGTCATAGAAAAAATAATAATAATATATCAGAATAAAAAAATAATCAGAGTAACCATGTGGAAAAACTAAATAATCATAATGTTATATGACATACATGTCACACAATAATAAATAAATAGGATCCCAAAGTGGAAAGGAAAACCAAAATATAGAAAGTGTGAAAAAGTAAAGATAATAACAATGATCAGAGTATGTCCCAACATAACCTTTGTATTAAAACCTCCATCTTCTCAACTCCCTGTCATAGGGACCTTACCCTCACTAGATCCATTACTATGAAGTTTGCATGTGCATTGAGATTCCCATGAAGGGTATGAGTAATAAATCCAGTAGGACACCACCAATTTTCCATTAACATTTTTTTGATTAAAATTTTCCATTAACATAATTTCACACACACACAAAAATATATAATTTTATAACATGACATAAGTAAATTCTCAATGAACATACAGTCACACATGATCCAAGTCATCATGTGATCACCAATCCATCATGAACCATGACCCCACCTGCTTCAGCTCATTTTTGGAAAGGATGTCAGGGTATGTTAAACCAAGTACCAACTTAAAAGAAATACCACACACCCCACCCTAATGGTGGTCATTATCTGTAACACTGCATGCCCCTCCCTAATAGTGGTCATTTTTCTCGAATGATGGAAAGTCTCACATGATATTTTTGACATAAATATATAACTCAAAAAACCCTTGCATGAAATTCTCCCACTTCTTCCCAAGATGAAAAATTATCATTCCATGCATGGTATACTCCTGTGGCAACAATTATGTATGTGATATGAACTATACCACCAAATTATCCATAGTCCATAACCCTCACCACACTATCATGATTCCCCTCCAAAGGGTTATCTAACCAAGGATGAACAACTTGGTCATTCTAATACCCAAAGCACAATTCCACATACTATGAAATATAACAAGCAATTAATGTCATATTAAAGAAAAAAAAGGCATATTAAGAACAAAAATCAAGAGGATACACAAAACCATATGATCATAATCAAAGAAGTTCTTAAGTCCACTCATATACCCATATGAAAAAAATATAACAATCATGGGCTATTAAGAATAAAAAAACATGTCATGACAATTTCATACATAAGGAAAAAACATGGAAAAGTGATTCCTACTTCAAATTCATTTATAAAGAACTTAAAGGTACATCAAGTAATCATCACCCAAATCATGCCCACATACTCATCAATTCAAAATTATTTCTAAGGATTCCTAGAACCGATTCTAACTTTTTTATTTCCAAAATAAATAAAACACCACATGTGATAATCATTTCTCTCTCCTGTACAATTTTAAAATCATTTCTATAATCCATGAAATGTGTTAAAAAATTATTTCTTAAAAAATAAATACAATTCTATATGTGATAATAATCCCTATCTCTAGGATAATTTGAGATAAATAATAACAATTCTTATTAATATTTTCAATAATTCTTGTTTATTATTGTTTTAAGATTTATATACCATTTTTATAGAAAAATAAGAACTCTGTTTGGTCAAAGAAGGTTTCACCAGACTTGAACAAAGGAAATATGGACTACCCAACTCAAGAGAATAAACTGAAACAAAAGGCATCACAGGTTTAAATATTTTTTGAAAATTCCCAGGCATTCTAATTCTCTATATTTGGAAACCCCAAAATTAAATTACCATTTAATTAATTATTCATATAGATATTTAAATAGGAGTGATTAAAATATTTAAAACAAGTTTTATGAACCAAAAACAAGTCAAGGGAATTAATTCCCATGTTTTTTAGATTTTAAAATAGTCAAAACTTGTTATAGGGTTGACCTAGGGAAGAGGAAACAAAAAAATAATAAAAAACATGTTTTCCTCAGAAAGGGTGTTGTATAAGGGTAACGTGGTTTAAAATTATATATCTATTAGGTGTTGTGTAAGGTTAAGGAGTCTTACCATTACATAGGTTCTATTACCCTTACAGAACCTTTTAAAACTTAGTCTTACCCTCACATAGTGGCGAGTTATCCTTATTCACAAGAGATACCACCCTTACGTATCCCATAATTACGCTTATGAAGACTTTAGAAAATAAGGAGATACCATTACAAGACTCTAGGTTACCCTTATACAGTGTATTAGAATTATAGCTTACCCTTTTATAGTGCCTAGGCACTCTTGTACAACCTTTAAAAATCTGAGGCTATACTTACATAGTTTATATATTACCCTTATGTAACCCATATAAATAGGACATTACCCTTATTCAGACCATGAACATAAGGGTTTACCCTTACATAGACCTTATAAATTCCTTATTACCTTTACATAGTTATTGGGATCAACAAATTACACTTAAAAAATTCTAGAAAACAACACTTACCCTTATTTAGTGTATAGAAAAAGGTATTTACCCTTACATAAATCAAATAAAACCAATATACCCTCATAAATAGGATTGTAAAAACATTTTAGCCACATGTAACCCTTGTAAATATAGGGTTACCTTTACAGAACACCATACAACCATAAATAAGGGTGAAATTTATTAAAAAAATGATTTTCACATAAAAAGACTTATAAAATATATCTAACAGAGGGTTTTAAGATCATTTAAAACCGAGAATATTAAAATTCTACCCCTATAATGACTTATCATCCTCAAGAAGTTTCTATAGTGGTATTTCTCAAACAAATCAGGCCACTGAGATCGAACATCTCACTCTCGCTCCCACATCTCCTCCTAGATATATCAATGCTACCATAGGATCCAGAAATGTTGAACCATATTCCCCCATAAAATAGTATCTCTCCAGTATATAACTTTCACTGTACACTCCTCATAATATGTATTTAGATGTAACCCAACATCCTCATAGTCTATAATAGACGTAGGATTAGACATGTACCTTCGAGACTGAGAAATGTGGAACACATCATGCAAGCCTTGATAATGTGGAGGAAGATCCAGACTGAATTCCCCCTTCTTAACTCATTTGGTGATATCAAAGGGTCTAAAAAACTAAATTTAGATCTTCCCCTTATTTCAAAAATGATGATAAGCTGGCCAAGGTGACACTCATAAGAAAACATAGTTGTCAATAGTGAACTCTAAAGATTATCTCCACCAGTATACACATGATATATGCCTACTCTGAGTGATCTAAAACTGATTCTTTATCAAACTAACCCTCTATGAGGTCTCCTACTCTATACTAGGACCAATTAATAGAGCCTCACCCTCCTCATTCCAACATAGTAGTGAGTGGAATGACCATCCATAGAGAGTTTCAAACAGTTCCATATGTATAGAAGTCTGGAATATATTTTTATAATAAAAATATACCAAGGGTAGATTCTCATCCCATACTCCAATGAAGTCCAGGATAAAATATCTAAGCATATCATCTAGTATGTGAATCATCCACTTATAATATCTATCAGTATGAGGATGGTACACCACGATCAACCTCAAATGAGTCCCTAGGGCCTTCTGTAGGCCTTGAAAAATTCATGACATAAAATGTGTGTCTCTATCAGATACTATTATCAAGGTAACCTCATGTAAGTGCATGATTTAATAGACATAATGTTTTCCCATATTATCCACTGAGTGAGTCTATCGGATTGGTAAGAAGTTAGAAACCTTCATCAAATAATCAAAAATCACCTAGAAAGCATAAAAAATCCTCATGATCCTAGGTAACCCTATCAAAAAGTTTATCATGAAATACTTTCACTTCCACATGGGCACTGGAAGTGGCTGGAGAAAACCCCAATGATTATAGTGCTCAAAATTTAACCTTTGGAATATAAGGTATTAGTAAAAAAAACCAACAATGTCCCTCTTTATCCCAGGCCACTAGAACTATTATCTAAAGTTGTGGTATATGTTTTTCACACTAGGATATACCTCCAATATATAGTTTTGTAAATCCCTTACCATATTCTCTCTAATATAAGTTGAAACTACTACTCCCACATTTATAATTATTACATCGTCATCACCCAATAACCACCTGGTTATTGGGTAACCTCCAACTAAATGTTCTTTCATGACAATACAGTCTGGGTTATTATAATATCCAGCATTTACCCAGTATATGAGAGAATATGTGACCACTAATAGAGAACATGCCATCGATCCCCAATAATCTAATGTATCCATACTTCAATCGGCCAATAATCTCATCAATCACCAATGTTCCTCAGAAGGTCATTCACCAAGATCCTTCTCGACCCGAATTTTATGGATAAGATAATTTGCAATGAAATTAATTTTACCTAGTTTATAATTCATCTCAAAGTAAAAAATATAAAGATATTGTAACAACCAGAGATTTTATAAGATAAATTCTTTTTGATTTCTTTTATGTCTTGTTTCATACACAATACCAAGATTAGCTTGCGCTATATACAACATCGTATTAGCTTGCAATATACACAACACTATTCTTGTCTTGTGTTGCACACAATTTCATGTTCTTTTAATAGAATTCATTTCACGCAACACTGAGTATATATTTTTTTAAATGTATAAATGAACTAAGTTTGGATTATGTTATACACAACACCAAAGGAATATTTCACTACACGCAACAGTGACTTGTCTTGTGTTACACGTAAGAGTAACCTTTCTTGATAGCTTGCGTTGTACGCAATATCGAGTTTCACTAAATAATGATATATTATTAAAATATTATATAACTAGCCATTATAAATAGTATTAACCAAATTTTAAATTTTATATAATATTATCATTCATCTGAAACATTTTCTAGAACATGATAGGTGAACAAAATCGATTTTTTCAGATAAAAGAAGTATTTTTTAAAAAATGCAGTTTTATCACCTTTTGATGACGCACCCATTTTAAATCTAGTTTTGAAACTTTTATAAGTTAAATTTGACAAAATAAACTTATTATTTGGAATCGATACATAAAAATTTATTTTTGTTGAATTTTTGGTATTTTTCTAATAAAATTAAAATTTTAATAAATAGTGAAAAATACTGCATTTTAACTTAAAACTACCTTTTTATCTAATTTAATTATATAGTTAGATTATATTTTTAATTGGTTTTAAAGTTTAATTGGATTATATTTTTATCATTTAATCCAATTTTGGTCATTTAAAGTAATTTCACTTTTAAATTGGATATAAACACATGTCAATATTTTGATAGTTATTACTTCTAAAAAACCCGCTTTTTGGTTTTGAAAACAGGAATTAATTTTAAATTAATTACTAAAAATTATGTGTTTTTAATTTGAAAAAATAGATTCAATATTTGGAATAATAAAGTTTAAATTGTGTAAATAGGTACCTTTTATTTTTGGACATTATGAATAATAACTTCAGTAATTATTTTATTTACCATTGTTAAAGGGTAAATCTGGTAAATAAGTGTAAAAAAAACAATATGATAATAATATTAAACTATCCTAACACATGTAATAATCCTATTTGATGAGATATTTCTGACCATGGGAATCCTTGTGTCGATTTTTGGACCCCATGGATTCACATGGATGTGAAAATGACATTTTATAAGAATTAATTTAAACTAAAGATAATTATAACCTAAACATATATCTTTTACTAAATTGATTTTAATATAGGGTTATATAACTGATATTTATGTATATTAATATTAATTATAAATATAAAAATATTTAATACATCATGGTATTTTATTTATAATTTTTATAAATTAGATAAATATATTTATTTATGACATAATTATGATATAGTGATTACCTCATTAAAGAAAGATTCAAATAAATGAATTTATAAATATTAAAATAAATTTAATTTGAACATTTTTATGACATCCAAAAATTTTATTGATTACATTGATATATTAGGGATTATTTAATTCCTTTTTTAAGTAATCAAGTTGTTATGAATTTAAAAAAAAAAGTCAAGTATGAATAGTTACCAAAATTGACATATTTCATAACTTATAACATAAAATAGTTTATTAAATGACATTAAATTCATAAAAATCTATGATTTTTAAAAATGGTTAATATAAGTCCAAATATTTCATTAATAACTTTTTTTGGGTCGTTTGACATGATATGATAATTATATTAACTCATAATGTGTAAATAACATGATATCACGGTAAGATTAAAAAGTGTAAAATAAGGGTTAAACAAAAAAGTTAAGGATAAAAAAATATTCAAAACTAGTCTAAAAAGAATTTTATGATGTTTATTAAAACCAAAATCATATTATGTTATAATTAAATAAGTTTTGGACCATTTTTAATCAAAAATTAAATTTATAATAAATTAATATTTTGAGAGTTTCCTAACGTGCCCCCTCCTCTCTTATAAAAAGGCACCTCCTCCCTCTCCTCTTCACTCCATTTTGAGCCTTCAAGATAAGAAAAACCCTTACCATTTTTCTTATAAACTTCCCTAGTTACATTATAGAGGTTCTGGTCTTCTCAAAATACCAACTCTGGTGCCCTAAGAGGAAATTTAAAAGAGGCACGTCGAGTAAGAGGTAATCTCTTCTACCGATTCTTTCAAATTTATTTATTCTTCTACTTACTCTTCACAAATTGTTTCATTATAAAGTAATAAAATAAGTATTACTAATATAATTATATGTTATTATAAATATTAAACAACACTATTTCACCTTCTATTTATCCTATGAAAAATGAAATCACCGCGTGTGTGTACATACGGCTTACTGTCTCCACGCTATGGTGTAATCTAATTTTCACCACCACCTTACTTGGATGGGTATAATAGTGGAAATAATAAATATATATGATTATTATAAAATGATAATAATTCTGAGATATTATACACCATCCACTTCAATACCATTCAACAATTATGGGAATGATATTGTTGCTTGTGCGTACGTACGGATTACCGTCTCCACGACGCGATAAGATTCATTCTCCATGTTAACTATTCAAGAATGATTATAAAGTATATATAATAAATAATCATGATATATATGAAATAATAATTCTACTAGATTTATGTTTATATATATATGTCATTTACTTAATTCCATTTAATTCAATAAGGAAACTAAAACAACGTTCATGCGTACGTACGACCTACCTTCTCCATGAACGGTGTATTCGTTTTCATTTATCTATCTATTATATATATATATATATAGAATATATATGATATATAAATCATGTTTTACATTCTATAAGTAAGTAAATCATGATCTAAGTAATAATATCAAGAATAACAAGTCCAAACACGTATGATAAATAAAACGATTATTATCCAAAACGTTGATTTAACATGAAATTGACAAATGAATGGGTAATATAAAGTCATAAGTAAATCATATACAATATCATAAATATTATTATGGTTCTGTTACAAGTTAATAATATGTTTAAACCCAATATAAAATATTTTTGGACATAGAGAGAAGAAATCAGACCTAAGACAAGGGATAATTTTGCAATCTCATTTTTATCCGAGATTGTTTATACGTAGGTATATATTGGGGATATATTTATTATCCATGTACATGTTTTCTAAAAATGTTTTCATAAAATGTTTAATATTATTATATTTACATTTAAAGTAATTTTACCCATTTTTTACTTTTACTACATGGTATGAAAGGAATCTTTCTTTTGTTTACCATACGAGGTATTTTTAGACTTTTCTGACAAAAGTACAAGGAAAAAGTTTTTTTAACTTATACGTCATGAATGGATTTTTATGGTTTTACGATGCCTTATTTCAACAAATATTTATCTACACTATTTCAAGTTATTTTCAACTAAATTATTTTCTTTTAAAATTTCATGGCATTTTGAGAAAAGAAAACATTTTTGAGGAAGAAAGGACATTTTACTCGTGAACTAAGTTGAAGTGTTTTATCAAAATTATTTTCCATCTAAGATGATGCTCTTAAATAGGGTTATATTTATATCCCTATTATTAATATGATTTTATTTCATTAATTATGTAATGATCTTTTTTATAGATTATGTTATGATTGAATGATATTTAAGAAACCCATTTTATTTCTTGTGTTATGCTATGGCGAATTATTTATGTTTTGTGGAACATGAAAGGATGATTTAATTATGAAATGTCTTGTAACTATATCTCCCTCCAATAAATTGGGTAAATATTTATATATCATGAGATATACATGATGAGAACGACTATTAAATCTGGTTCAGTAATACATGGATGGAACAATAAGTAAACCCGGTTCAGTAATGGACTTTGTCCACTATGATGGTCTCGGAAGAAATGCCTTGGTTACTATGGAAATAATATTATGTGCTAATTAGTTCTCCATAATTACATGTTTTATGCCAATTCTATTCTATCACGATTAATGTTCCTTTATGATTAATTCCTTACGTATTGCCAAGATTTATTTCATGACTCAAGATTTTGACGTTTAAAATTTATGTTCATGTTTTTAGATTCAAATGTTTATGGTTTGTTTTATGTTCTCCATGTTTACCCTTAGTGAGAATTTAAGATCACCCTTTTTTTTTCTTATTTCCCCCAGGATATAAAGAAAGGTTTTAGGTAGGAAAACAAAAGGGGAATATCTTTATGGGAGATGTTGAAGATCTTTCACCATGATTAAAATATTATGTTCTGAGTTTCCTAAAGACACTAAACTAATGAAATATTTGGGCATCTACTTGTGTCATGTATTAATTATTCCTCAAAATAATTGTAATGTCCATGTACATAAAGATTAGGTTTTTATAGTTGGTATTAGATCCAAGGTTTAGTTAATATTTGGAAACTAGGATGTAAAAACTTTAGTGAGATCCCTAGATATATTTATAAGGTATGTCTAGGTATGTCCCTAAGGTTAAGTATAAATATATGTTATAGTCCTAGAATTATGGTAATGATCATGAATGAACTAGGATTAAACCTAAGATGTTAGATATTGAAAGCACTTCCCCTTGATTATGTTGTTTTCCTATTATGATTTATGTCTCCCACACTATTATTTTTTGGTTTTAGACAATAGATGGAACCCAAAGGAACCGTGTTTATGATCAATGCACTGGGAAATGCAATGATTTTCCTCTTAAACAACCAAATGTTATGGGGGATGGAATGAAAAATATTATTACTATACTTACAAAATATATGAATTATTATAGACTTCCAAATGAGCAGATATGGGAACAACATTCTATTAAGTCCTTCATGAGGAAATATCCACATTCTTTCAATGGGTTTTCTAATCCACTTGTTGCTAAACAATGGATCAGTACCATTGAAGAGATATTTTCCATCCTTCGATGTTTAGAACATGAAAATGTCATTTTGTCTGTCTATCATTTAAAAGGTTAAGTAAACCAATGGTGGACTCTAATTAAGAATATAAGGAAGCAAGATGAAATTGAATCCATGGAATGGTACGAGTTCAAGAACTTGTTTTTTAATAAGTAATTACCTTGTATTCTTCAAAAAAAGATGGAAAAGGAGTTCCTTGAGATTAAGAAAAAGGATGATGAATCTGTTGGTACATACGAGGAGAATTTTATAAGGCTTGAAAGGTATGCTTCTGGCTTTATCATTTAACCAGAAAGTAAAGTTAATCAATTCTTCAGTGGCTTAAAACCAAGTATTTGAAGGGAATTAGCTATAAGAGACTTCAGTAGCTATGAAGAGATTGTGCGTTGTTCTATCAAAGTAGAATTGGAAGTTGGTGTTAAATATCTATCTCATGGTTTTGACAAGAAACAAAAGATGGAGTTCAAGGAAAAATCTCAAAATAATGGTGAAAAGAAGATGAATGTTTCCTTATTCTCAAAGTGTGGAAAGAAGTATGGTGGAGATTGTCTTAAAGGGAATAGAAAATGTTTCAAGTGTGCAAAAGTAGTTCATCAAGCAGTTGAGTTTCGAAGTAATGGGAAAAAGGTTGCTAATAATATGAATAAAGAAAATACTACATAGAATGCACCACCAAAACTTCAATGATACAAGTGAAAGGAAATGGGGAATTATGATAACCAATACCCTAATCTTGGGGTTAATGATGATCAATGTCAGCAACCTCTTAAGAAAAAAGACAAAGGGAAGTCACATGAAATCACTATTGGTGATGTTGAGTATGACAACGATGTGGTGGAATGATTAAGTGTTAATGTAATGGGATTCCAAAATAGTGTTGTGGAATCTCATTTATAGTATTATGGAATATTGTAATATCTATGTATTGGTTTATTGTGGTTTTCAATAATTATATGGTATCGATAACCATGAAAATTGATTGATTTTTTTTGGAAAGTACATGATATGAACATAATGAAGGGATAAGGAGATAATGAGATGTTTGATAGTATTAATGAGCTCATGACTGATATAAGGACAAAGTGATATCATGGTTTGAGTATATAGAATTTTTTTTGGTATTTTTGGTGAGTGGAAAGAGTTAATTTTGACAGAATTCATGTTTTCACTAAGGTTCTATGATAATTCATGTTATTATCATGTTCCAAGAGAATACATGATTAAGGTATTCACATGTTTGGAATGTGACAACCAGGAAATACCAAATGAGATATGGGAGGAAAATGTTAAGCAGATTTAGTTCACTTATTTCTAAAGTTTTTTATTTTCAGTTTTTGGAAGTATTTTAATGCTATCCATTTATGGATAGTATAAGTTATATTCTGATTGAAGTTTGTTAGATTAATGTATTATCTCACTATAGGTAGACTTATGCCTATTTGATAACCTGTTCTAGACTTTTTGTTGAGACAGATGGAATGACCTATCATTCTATCATATGATATACTAACACTTTAAGAATGGAAAATACAAGTTCATTTATTTAAATAAGTGATGAAGTCAAAATTTTTCAGGGAACGACCAACGATGAGATTGTACTAAAATCATGTAAGTATTTACCCTCATGTAAAAATTAATCAACTTTAGGAAAAAGTTCTTGAAACCAAAAATGTTATCCTAGTACCTTCTTATTTGATGAATCATATAGTCCCTTAAATCATTACAGATTTATGGCTTTCTTGTAGTTAAATTTCTCCAAACCTTATTCCGTATTACTATCCACCAGAACTTGATGGTTAGATCTCTCTTCCATATCCATGTTTTCACTTACCACCTATGTTCTTCTATGTGGAAACCTAGTGATGAGTTAATTTGGGTAACCAATATATTTCTAACTTTCCTTTTTAAAATGATGTTTTAGTATCCCATTTTACTATGTGGGTTTCCATGAAAGAAACTTTCAAGTAGAAAACTATTTATAACCCCGACGAATTTCAAGGGAGAAATTTATTTTAAGGGGGGTAGAATGTAACACCCTGAGATTTTATGAGATACATTATTTTTAATTTCTTTGATTTCTTGTGTTATATGCTACACCAATATTATATTGCTCTATATAAAACACCGTATTAGCTTACAGTATACATAACACTATTCTTGGCTTGTGTTGCACACAATTTCAAGTTCTTTTGATAGAATTCATTTCATGCAACATTAAGTATAGATTTTTTTCAATGTATAAATTAATTAAGTTTGGATTATGTTATACGCAACACCAAAGGAATCTTTCACAACACACAACATTGACTTGTCTTGCGTTACACACAAGAGCAACCTTCCTTGATAGTTTGTGTTGTACACAGTACTAAGTTTCACTAAACAACGATATATTATTAAAATATTACATAACTATCTGTTAAGAATATTATTAACCAAAATTTTAATTTTATATAACATTAGAATTCATCTTACACATTTTATATAACATGAAATGAGAAAAAAATCATTTTTTTGGAAAAAAGAAATATTTTTCAAAAAATGCAGTTTTACCGCCTTTTGAAGGAACACCCATTTTAAATATAGTTTTGACACTTTTATAAGTTAAATTTGAAAAAATAAAATTCTTATTTGGAAGGAGGATATAAAAATTTAATTTTTTTGAATTTTTGGTATTTTTCTAATAAAATTAAAATTTTAATGAATAGTAAAAAATACTGCATTTTAACTCAAACCTGCCTTTTATCTAATTTATTTATATATCTAGATTATATTTTTAATTGGTTTTAAAGTAAAATTGGATTTTTATCATTTTATCCAATGTTTGTCATTTTAAGTGATTTAACTTTTAAATTGGACATAAACACATGTCAATTTTTTGATAGTTATTATTTCTTAAAAACACACTTTTTGGTTTTGACAAAGGGAATTAATTTTAAATTAATTAATGAAACTTCTATGTTTTGAATTTGGAAAAATTGATTTCATATTTGGAATAATAAGGTTCAATTTTTTTAAATAGGTACCTTTTATTTTTGGACATTATGAATAGTAACTTTAGTAATTATTTTATTTCCATGGTTAAAGGGTAAATCTGGTAAATAAGGGTAAAATAATAATATTATAATAATATTAAACTACCTTAACACATGTACTAATCTAATTGGATGATATATTTCTAACCATGATAATCCTTGGGTTGATTTTGGGACCCCATGAATTCACTTGGATGTGAAAATGACATTTTATAAGAATTAATTTAAATTGAAGATAATTATAACCTAAACATATATCTTTTACTAAATCTATTTTAATATAGGGTTATATAAAAAGTATCTATGTATATAAATAGTAATTATAAATATAAAAATATTCCCTAGATCATGGTAGTTTATTTATAATTTTTAGACATTATATACATATATTTATTTTTGACACAAATATGACGTAGTGATTACCTCATTAATGAAAGATTCAAATAAATGAATTTATAAATATTAAAATAAATTTAATTTGAACATTTTTATACCATAAAATAATTTTTTGGATGAAATTTACATAATAGGGATGAGTTAATGCCTTTGGTTCAAAGGAATCAGGTTGTTATGATTTTTAAAAAAAAAGTCAAGTATGAATAGTGTCCAAAATTGACATAATTCATAACTTAAAACATAAAATAGTTTATTAAATGATATTAAATTACTAAAAATATAAGATTCGTCCAAATGGTTAATATAAGTCCAAATATGTCATAAATAACTTTTTTTGGACTGTTTTACATGATATGATAATTACATTAACCCATAATGTGTAAATAACATGATATCACGGTAAGATTAAAAAGGGTAAAATAAGGGTTAAACAAAAAAGATAAGGATAAAAAAATATTCAAAAATTATCTAAAAAGTATTTGATGATGGTTATTCGAACCAAAATCATCTTATATTAGAATTAAATAAGTTTTGGACCATTTTTAATTGAAATTTAATTTTAAATAAATTAATATTTTGAGGGTTTCCTAAAGTGCCCCCCTCCTCTCTTATAAAAGGGAACCTCCTCCCTATCCTATTCACTCTATTTTTAGCCTTAAATCTTGTAAAAATACTACCCATTTATCTTCTAAACTTCCCTAGTTATATTATATAGGTTTTTGTCTTCTCAAAATTCCAACTCTTGTGCCCTAAGAGAAAATTTAAAGGAGGCACGTTGAGGAAGAGGTAATCTCTTATACCGATTCTTTCAAATTTCATTCTTCTTCTACTTCCTCTTAATTCGTTGTTTCATTATAAATTAATAACATCAGTATCAATAATATAATTATATGTTATTATAAATATGAAACAACACCATTTCACATTCTATCCATCCTACGAAAAATGAAATCACCGCGCGTGCCTACGTACGACTTACCATCTCCACACCGTGGTGTAATCTGTTTTTCACCACCACCTTACTTGGATGCGTATAATGGTGGAAATAATAAAATTATATGATTATTATAAAATAATAATAATTATGATATATTATACACCATCCAATTCAATACCATTCAACAATTATGGGAACAATATCATCGCTCGTGCGTACGTACGACTTACCGTCTCCACGACACGATAAGATTCAATCTCCATGTTAACCATTCAAGAATGATTATAAAGTATATATAATAAATAATAATGATATATATGACATTATAAAGCTTCTGGATTTATGTATATATATATATATATGTCATTTACTTACTTCCATTCAATTCAACAAGGAAACTAAAATAGAGTTCATGCGTACGTACGGCCTACCGTCTCCATGAATGATGTATTCCTTTTAATTTATATATCTATTATATATATATATTAATATATTGAATATATATGATATATAAATCACGTTTTACATTATATAAGTAATTAAATCATGATCTAAGTAATAATATCATGAATAATAAGTCCAAAGATGTACGATAAATAAAATGATTATTACCCAAAACGTTGCTTTAACATGGAATTGACAAATGAAAGGGTAATATAAAGTCATAAGTAAATAATAAATGATATAATAAATATTATTATGGTTTTTTTACAAGTTAATAATATGTTTAAACCCACTATACATGAGTTTCAGACACATACAGAAGAAATCATACCTGAGGTAAGGGACAATTTTGCTATCTCATTTTTATCCGAGATTGTTTATATATAAGTATATACTGGGGATATATTTATCATCCATGTCCATGTTTTCTAAAAATGTTTTCATATAATGTTTACTATTCTTCTATGTATGTTTAAAGTCATTTTTATCCATTTTTGAATTTTACTACATGGTATGGAAGGAATCTTTCTTTTGTTTACCATACGAGGTATTTTTTGACCTTTCTGAAAAAAGTACGAGGAGAATGTTTTTTTAACTCATACGACATGAATGGATTTTTATAGTTTCACGACGCCTTATTTTCACGAAGCTTCCTATACACTATTTCAAGTTATTTTCAACTAAATTCTTTTCTTTTAAAATTTCTCGGCATTTTGAGAAAAGAAAACTTTTTTTAAGAAGAAGGGATATTTTCCTCAAGAACTAAGTTCAAGTGTTTTATCAGAATTATTTTCCATCTAAGATGAAACTCTTAAATATGGATATGTTTCTATCCCTATTATTAATATGATTTGATTGCGTTAATGATGGAATGATCTTTTTTTATGGATTATGTTATGATGGAATGATATTTAAGAAACCCATTTTTTTCTTGGGTTATTTTATGATGAATGATTTATGTTTTGTGGCACATGAAAAGATGATTTCATTATGAGATGGGTGGGACCTATATATACCTCTAATGAATTGGGTAAATATTTTTATCTCATGAGGTAGATATGACTGGAATGGGAAGTAAATCTGGTTCAATAATACATGGATAGAATGACAAGTAAACTTAGTTCAGTAATGGAATTTGTCCACTACGATGGTCTTGGAAGAAATGCCTTGGCTACTATGGAAATCATATTATGTGCTTATTAGTTTTTTACAATTACATGTTTTATGACAATTCTATTCTATCATGGTTAATGTTCTTTTATGATCAATGCCTTATGTATTTCCAAGATTTATTTCATGACAATGATTTTGATGTTTAAACTTTAGGTTCATCTTTTTACATTCAAATGTTTATGGTTTGTTTTATGTTATCCATGTTTACCCTTATTGGGCATTTGAGATCACACTTTTTCTGTTTTATTTTCCCAAGGATATAAAGAAAGGTTTTAGGTAGGAAAACAAAAGGGGAAGATATTTATGGGATATTTTGAAGATCTTTCACCATGATTAGAAGATTATGTTATGAGTTTCTAAAGAAACTAAACAAATAAAATATTTGGGCATCTGTTTGTGTCATGTATTAAGTATTCTGAAAATGAAATGTAATGCCTATGTACATCAAGATTGGGTCGTTAGATATAATCTATTCAGTACATCTACCTTAGGTTCAGGTCCCACTGTGTGAATATGTAAAAGAGGATCTCGTGGTTAGAGTAGACAACAAACCTATCACTGAATAGATAGTATCACCAAAACTTCAGAGTGTGAACCATGATTTCCATCTCCATGTCATGAGTAGGGTAGTTCTTATCAAGGGGTCATAGAATAAGTGACCTATAAGCTACCACATAATCTCTCTGTATAAATACCACTCCCAAATCAATTTCTAATGTATCAGAGTATAATATATATATCAAATTATAGGATCAGGAAGTATTAGTATTGGATTTGTAGTCAAACTCCTCTCCAGCTCAAGAAATTAATCTTCACATAGGTCTGACAACTAAAAATTTAGTCCCTTATTTTTTAGAAAAGTTGTAAGTAATGATAATCAAGAGAAGTCCTAGATAAAATCTCTATAAGATCTTGCTAAGACCAAAAATATTTTGATCTCAAACACATTCTGGGGACATGTCCAGGAACTCACTGCCTACAATTTATCTAGGTCCATGGATATAAATGTACTAGAAACCACACACCCTAATAAATTCACCCCCTAAATCCAAAATTTTCACTTTTATAGCTTGGTGTAAAGATGATGTGCTCGAAGTATACTTAGAACATCTTAATATGTCTGGTATACTGATTTGATTTTGGTGAGTATATAAGGATTTAATTAATAAAAACCATGAATAAAGTGCCTAGGTAAGGGTGGAAGATCTTTTTCATGAGATCCATGAACATTTACAACAAATTTTTTAGTCTGAAAACATCACCAAGTACTCTTATAACTCATACATACTCCGAAATTCCATCTTTAGAATTTCCTTCTCTCTAACTCGCATTTGGTGATAGTCCGATCAAAAATAAATCTTGGATAAACACTAGGATCCTTGTAAATTATAAAAAAGATCATCAATCCTTGGTAAAGGATCTGTAAAATTTACCATAACTTGGGTTAGATTCTAGTAATCAATAAATAATTGAATACTACCATCTGAATTCTTGGTGAACAACATAGGTGTACCCCACCATGATTTACTCGAGATGATAAATCCCTTATAGTTAAAGTCATCAAGATTCAACTTGAGATCCTTCAGTTTGGTTGGAACCATATGATAATGGGGCATCAAAATGGGATACACACCCGACATGAGCGCTATATCAGAATCAACCCCTATATCAGGTGGGAGTTCTATGAAGTTTTAAATAAAGATGTTCTGATAGAGATCCATGACTAATTAAAAAGTTAAGGGGGTTTCCACTGGTCTTATCAAAATATAAAAGATCTCTATCTATTCCGTGATCCCCCCAAGTTGAAAAAAGTATATAATAACTCTACCTACTCCTAGTTTCCATTATATGGTAATTATGTACCTCTATCCCTTCAGAAAATTAAATCACACCCATCTCTAATAGCAATAAATGTGATCTTGGAAGCTGGTAACTAGTCCATGGATATAATCAGATAAAATATTATCATATATAGTATTATTAAGTCCCACATATATCCATAACTGACATCGACTATAGGATAGTCCAAGCACCACTGAAGATAGTCCACTTTTATACTCAATAGTGTGTCAAGGGACGATAATCTAGAGGATAATTTGACCAATAAGTCATTTATAGAAACTACTCATGAAGATACGAATTAATGAGAATCATCAGTATCAAACAAGGAAGTATATAAGGCTGGTGTGATCAAAACCATCCTCAAATAGTAGATGGTCCCTCACCACCATCTACTAGATTCTATTCCACTACATAAACCTGTTCTATCTTAGCTCAATGACCTTGTCCCTATGTCACTGTAGACTGAGAAGTTTGTAACCTCTACTAAGGTTCTCCACTCCCAGATTTCCCTAATCTTATAGTACCCCTCTAAGAAACTCTAAAGAAAAAAATGTTGAATATGACCAAACTTTCCACAACTATGATACTCCATAGACATCTTCCTATAAGCGCTGATATAATTCCCCATTTTCTCATAATTTAAGAACCTACTAGAATCATATCCCATAGATGATACTAAATAAGTCCTACTCTGTCCCAACTATCTTCTACCCTACTACTCCTTGTCTACCTTCATCTTCTTACTTCCAGAATAAACTCTCGTAGTAGTGGGAGAAATATCATTAAGTAGTCCTCTATAATATGGAATTAAAAGATCTTCTTTGTTCTATTCTATACCCTTATCAAAGGTTATGGCCTTAAAAATCACCTATGTTTACATCATTAGATCAAATCCCCTAACACGACATCTGAGTTTTGGTTGAAATCATATATCGAACTTCAAAACCATATACACCTCATTCCTATCCAAAAAATGAGAAAAAATAATTAACTATATAAACTGATCATAATATGAAGATATAGTTATAGAACCTTTCCATAAATCCATGAACTCATATTCATGGTCCATATTCATCATGTTAGGAATGTACATCATGAGAAATGGAACCTTCAAGGTTACCCAAGTAAGAAACTCTTGTCTACCAGCTTGACTCATGACATTCCACCATATCCTGGTGGGTCCTTGGATCATGAAGGTCTTTGAAATCACTTAACCCTCCTTAGGAGTCTAGACTGGATCAAAAATGCTCTCAATAAAGTCTAGCTACTTCTATGCATCCATCATCCCACCAACACCCTAGAATTCCAGAGGATACTGGAGATGGAAATCCTAAGCATGATTGGTCATGGTCTTCTAAATGGTTCCACATTGGATGGGAACAATCCAAAATATCATTAGGTGAACTTGATATACAACCTGAATCACTAGTTCTGGTACAAGATCATGTTGGGGTAAATACTCCTGCACCATGTGTGGTGGAATGCGAACATCATGGGAAGCCATAAATAGAGGACCTATCAAACATCTATGAGGAAAAATCTATGAAATGAAGAAAATACTTAGAATATTTTAGGGTGATCCTAACCAGTCTGTAGGATCACAAAAATATTTTCCTATAAGTTTACCCTCAACTCAAGGTATACCTATCCTAGAACTAACCAAGGTCTCTATCCATGCACATTAGTCATAGTCATATATATACTGAACACAACATCATGCCCAGTTCAACTAATAAATTCTAGCACATGTATATCATAATAGTAAGTAAAAATAGATATATCAGACAATTACAAATATAGGTATATCTCAAACAAATATAACACATAAATAAATTAAATCAAAGAACTAATATGCAGCATGAAAATAGGTATATATATAAAAATATGGAATGTGAACCTACATGCCTATGGTTATTTTAGAATACATTCAACCAGAATAAAATATTATGAATGGAGGAACCATCAAAATTAAGAACACCATAGATATAAGATATAATTCTAGAAGATGTCCAGAAGTAATGAAGAAAATTTTAGGATATTTATTTTTTTGGATAAAGGAGAACTAATTTGAAATGTTTATATTAGAAATAATCCATTATCATCAAATGATTATAGAAATGATCTTCACTGTTTTCATAACCAGTGTTGAAGGATAAAGAAGAAATATCAACAAAATTTAGAGTTGAAGAAGTATGTTACTATAGATATGATGATTGAAGACCCTAAATAATATTCTAAAGTATATTGAATATCCTAAAAATAATATAATCCCGAAGGTAAAACCATTGGAATGAAATTAGTGATGTTGAAGAAACTAGGATGATTGGAAGGATGAACCACACTAAAGAATTGATAAAGTCCTTGTGATTCATTCCTGAAGAATTTAAAGAGAGTTTCTTCTATGAATATGGAAAAGGTATGAATTGTATCACCACTAGAATATATGGTAAACATTATACACTAAATGATCTCAGGAATATTTTCCTATAGAAAATGTTGAGAAACCAAAACTACTAAAGTGTTCAAAAGCCTAGAAAGAGAGTCATGAACCACTGAAGGTTATAGAAGTATTGATTTAGAAGATGTTTTAATATTCATTCATCATAATAACAACACTTTGGTATAAGAGAAAAAATAAACCTAGCTAAGTTGAATTTAAAATGAAATACTCATAAAACATTGAGGATGCATGTAAAGTATCATAGAGTTTTGAAGTTGATGGATGGAGCATCAGTAGAAGAAATAACAAAGAAACAGAATAATGAGGAGGTGCTTAAGTGGGAATGAAGTTCAAATCACCAGAATTCAATACAATCAATTATACTGATAAACTTTGGTTGATGTAAATCCAAAGTATTAGAGTTAATTAAAGTAAAAATGGTTGATTTTATAGACCAAACAACATCATTTATTACACAAGAGAATTTATCACATTAAAATTTATATTTACCAAACTAAACTCATCTACTAAGGTGTAGTAAAGTGGATATCCTGGGTTGAACCCATAGAGAATACTTGTAGGAAAGTAACCTAGCAGTAAGAACCTATTGAAAGGATTCATCATGATCACTCTTTGTTTTAGGGTTTTTTAATAACTAAGTAACATGAGATTTAAAATAGATTAATAAGAAGGTTTGAGGGTAAATTTAAGTGTATTGGAATAAGATAATCCTAAATCTTTATTGGGATATACCTATGGATTATGCTTAAAAGCGGTGAAAAATTCACTAATTGATATTAGTACAACCAATTAGATATAACTAAGATGATAACTACTCCTTGGTCCAGAGATCGTTGAAAAACTATGTGCAGGAAGATTAGTTTCTAAGAAGAAATAATCATAGGATATTGATCCTAAAATTCTCAACTCTAATTACATCAAGGATCCTTATTTTTTCACCTTTGATGGCCAGGGTAGTGAAAAATGAATTGGATTGAAAATTATTTTAACCTAATTACTAGACATAAGTTTACCAGGTTTTGATCTATAAATTCATTTGGTTCAAAACCACCCCTACTCTTAACCCCCAACCCTAAGAAGATTATCCATGCTTGATAGTATTGAATAAAAGTAAGGAAACAGATCACAAAATTCTTGAAAATAAAAATAAACAACTTAAATAAAAGTAACCTACAATTGAAACCATTAGAAATATATTAGAAACTAACTTCAATGAAGAATGAAATTACATTTTATGTTTAATGAAAATTGGTATTGAAATCAAAATATTTAAACATCAAAGAATAGTAAATGAGTCTTGAAACTGAAAGAGGTAAAAAATGATTTCTAAAAACAATAAAATAAATAATTAGAAACAAGTTTTTAATAAAATAGGAAATAAACAGAGAAGAATAGATTAAAATAAGTTAGATGTCTAAACTCTTTCTATGCATCAGGGTCTCTAGGTATTTATAGACCTCAAACGTTACATGACATGTAAATTATTCATGTAATGAAACTCTTTTAAGTGGATTTTTTATCGAGAATTTCACTGAGTGTATTTTTCTTTCACATCATGAACTTCATATTTGAAAATTTATCCATTGGATATTTGTATTTATCATCATGAATCTTTAGTGAAAATTAGGTTTTCAAACTTTTCATTTCGTGTAATGAGCTCACGTTGTGTATCTCATTATATTTGAAATTCAAGTCTTTCTTTATGTGTACTCTATATTCAGGTTGTGTATATTTTCACACATTTTATTTTTGGATTAATTCCTTATAATTTGATTATAAGGTGGTCTTATTGAGGTGGTATCATCGTGTACTTGGTATTCATGGTGCGTAAGGATGATTTTTTTTGATTTTTTAGCAACTTCACCTCCGAGTCATTACTTCCCATTACTTTCAAAAAACAAAAAAATTCTCATTGTATTATCGAATAAACCATGATTAAAAATTAATTAAATGTATCCAAAATATGTATATTACTTTAAATTTTCAAATTTCCCCACTCTTAAACAATTTCTTATCCTCAAGAAAAAAACATCTCAATAGGGATTCCAATTGAAACAATTTTTAAATAGGAAACATACATTATAAGAAGGAAAATAAAACTAAGTACAAGAAGAAAAATTAAGTCCTATAGAATAAATCCTATATAGGAAATAAGTCATGCCTCATAGTTAAGTTCTTTATTCAGATTATTTCTTCCTTTAATTACTATTTCATAACTTCTCCTTAAAAGCTATACCTATTTTACTTTTTACCTCACACTAAATTTTCTCTCATCACTCAAGGTAAAATAAAACTAGTGTTATTTTCATACCCTGAATACATTTTACTAATCATAAGACTACATCGGTTTTAACGTCTCCACATTGTAAAGAAAAATAAAAAATTAATCACGAGGGCTTAACCAATAAAGTTAAAATGTCTATAAGGCTAGGGGAAGGTAGGAAGAAAGTAAAAATAAATCTAAAAAAGGAGGGTAATCTCTAAATTATAATGCATGATAATCATGCATAGTGTAATGAAGTCACTCCTCCTAGAAAAAAATGTCTCCATGCTCCAAACAGCTCAAAGTGGGTCCATGAATATTTCTAGATAGAATAAAGAATATTTTTTGTACCTTTATATTTTTTATTTTATTTATTTTTAGAAAATAATTTTTAGTCTAGATCTCACATCCATCACCTAACCACATATGATCCATCATAAGATTTATCAGTCTAGAAATGATGATTTTTGACCTTCCTAATACACAAATTATTTTTTGTTATTTTATTATTTTTTTCAAAGGAACAATATATGCATAGAAAATTTCAAATGTAATCAAGAACCATGTCATATCAATCTGGTGAAAATGACACTATACGTCTCCTCAGTATCAACATCCCATGTATGAAAAATGTAATGACCCAAAGTTTTTAGTGGAAATTCCTTTATGATAAATATGTCATATAATCACATGAAATCACAGCATAATGAATTACTAAATTCTATGAGACCTCTAAACATAAGTTTTTCACTTCTGTGATTTGAATTCCAAAAATCTAACATACATAGTTGCGATCAATAAGTTTTTTGGAGTCCTATAAGAAAAACTTAATTTTTGGTAAATAGTAACATACCCTTATGAATAGTAACATAACCTTATGAATAGTGATATACCCTAATGAATAGTAACCTTAACTATGATAGTATAAAGATAATATTCAAGTGAAATTATGATGTATTTATATTTTAGAATAAGTAAATGACTGTTTTTAAACTGGTTTTTTAATAACAAATTATGAGTTTAATTAAATATTAAAATAATCATATTTAGAAAATTATTTTTGAAAAATTTATTTCATTTTTGGATTCTACATGTTGAAAAATTGTTAGTTTTAATTTTTGGGATTTTTCTAAAATACTTGAATTTTTGATGAATAGTAAAATACGACAATTTACGATAAATGCTAAATAGTGGATTTATTGAGTTATTGATGATGATCTGCTGATGTAATACCAATTAGTTCAAAGTAACATGAATTTATTAATATTATTGGTCATGGAATAATCACTATTTCTGGTCTTGAGGTAAATTAATAAACAAATGATTAAAAAATTATAAAAACCCTCCTCTCCACTATAAACCCCCCCACTCCCTCTTCTCTTCACTACTATCACGCCTTGTGCCTTTCCAATATTCTACCAAAATATCTCCCCAAGATTCTCCCCCATTTCCAACTGCCCCTATCCTCTTCAAAATACCAAAACCTCTCCCTTTAAGAGGTTCTCAAAGGAGATAAACTCAAGAGGTAAATTCCTCATTCAAATTCTTTTATTTCTTTTAAGTTCTTTTCTTTTCTTATTTCTTTCCTCACATCCCTTCAAACAAATAGTATGATAAACCCAACAACATACATTTAATGGAATTTTTTTATGCTAATGGGATATATCATTATCATCTCTCTTCTCCCCATCTTTTATTTAGAAATGAAAACACTCTTTGAGATGTGTTAATTTAGCACATTCAAGGACAAAAATTTATCAATTTCTATTATCATATTTGATTATGGTCATGAATCCATTTGTAATATAGTTGAACTAGATTATTATATATACAATATATCCAATTTATGGTTCTATAATCCTTTTGTACAAATGGTATTATGTTATAAATCAAAACATGTTCGTTGTAATCAAACCCACCGATTAACCAAAACGGTTATCACTAAGGTTTTATATAATAATTAAACTTCACTCTAAGTAAAAAATTTAAATTTTAAACCATTTAATATATTTTATGTTCAATAATATCATATAACTTCAATTCTGGAAAACCACTTTCATCTTTCATGTGTATCCAAACATGAATATAAGCAAACCCGTCATTAAAAACCAAGTAAGAAAATGAGCCCGAACAATGAAATTGAACCTTATAACCAATAAAAAAGGTCTTGAATGAACCAAAAATGGTTATAATAAATAAATTACATATATAATAGGTTATTTAATTATTAATTAATAAACCTAATTTATTTATTCAGCTCATTGATAAAAAGTGGAGAACACCACTGGATTTAAGGTAAGGGATCCTCTCCATTTCTCTCTTAATCAAGATTGTCCTCTATGCTATGCCTTTTTATGTGTAATCCCAAATGATGGGGTATGTTTTATCACCTCCACCATTATTCCCTCATGATTTATAAGTGATTAGAAACCCCTTTTCTCTCTCATCAAGCCCTCTTAGGTACACCCGACACCATGCCGATAAACCGTAACGAATTCTACCTGAACTTTCTTTGTTCTTTCGGGTTTCCTTATCTCTATTTATATAAAAATGGAGTTATATTATCTATTTATGTACATATTTTAAATTCTGTGTAGCTTTAAAAAATTCATTATGAAGACCCTTTCATCACTGTATTTTGGGGATATACATGTTTTTAAAAGATTCTTTCCTTAGTATTTTTCGATAAGCAAACCTGTTTTAAGGGAACTTCCCGAATTTTTACCCAATTTCAAGTGCACTATATCCTCTGTTTTAAGACATAATTTTCTTTACAAAATCGTTATTTTTATTATGAAAACCTTCCTGGTTCAATTCTGGTTTTATATAAAATATTTTCCTCTTTTCTATTTTAAAGGCTCGATAGTATTTTTCTTAAAACTGCACAAAAATGTTTTAATGATAATGTTTCTCAAATACATTTCTTATATGTTGTCACTTCTGTTTTCCATCACTTACCATGTTATATGACTATTTTACCTTATGAACGTCCATGTATGTTCTAATCCCTTTCTTTCATGGACATTTTTATGATACGCCCATTGGTTATGCTTTTTGTCATGATTGTGGTACCCAATTATTTCCATGGGTACCCTTATGTTTATGTATGATTGATTATGTATGATTTTTTATGTGGAAATAATATTCATGAATATGTTGAGATGGGTGCACCTAGATAGCGCTCCAATTCATTTGGTAAAGTTAAGTTTCATGAGATGCAATGTGAAACTAGATTGGCGGTTAGCCTTGACTCGTACTAAAATGGGAAACGTGATTGGAAGTTAGCCTTGACCCATACTAAAATGGGAATAGGGATTGGAGATTAGCCTTTACCCATACTAAAATATGAAACGATATTGACGGTTATTCTTGAACCGTACTAAAGACTTGTTTTATGATTCTTCAACATTTATATGATTCCATATTTATATGATCCCATGCTTATATGATATGATTTCATATGTTACATGCTTTTCATATCATTATTTCATGCCTCCTAAGTCATGTGCTTAAGATGTATCCTTATGTTCATTCCCTTACTGGGATTTTTTAGCTCATCCCTTTGTTCATGTGTTCCCCAGGTTACCCTATGCAGATGTAAGGGCTTAAAGAAATTTAGGAGCTCTTTACAGAGATTAAATAAAGAAGTTTTTTAGCCCCGTGTTTTATGTTCTATGTAAATAGTATTACAAGGCACTAGAATTAACAATCCTTAGCTTGTACTATGATGTATAATTATTCTTAAAATCATGTAATGTTATGTGTAACAGGCTTGGGTCGCTACAGTTGGAATCAGAGGATGATCTATTTATTTTTGGAGAGCACCTTAGTGAGAACCTTAAGTATGAGACTAAGTATAAGAAAAAATTCTTAAATTTTGATGAGTATTGAGTTAGTGGTTTATCAAGAAAATACATCCTTGTCTAGATATGGGTAGGTAGAAGTGGATCTATCATAGAGTTATCTAAGGGTAAAACCTGAAAACACCACTTTGAGATAGACTCGAATGAGAACTGGTGCACGAAAATGGGCATTGCTTCAATCTTGGTTACGATAATCCCAGGGGATATGCTTTGGTAGATTCATGAGGTTAGTACAAACCATTATTAAGGGAAAAAATCCCATAATAATATATGTTAAGACATAGAACGAGGATAACTTATATTTTAACCTAAGGAATCACAAGTTAGGATATAATTCACCTTTACAAGTTTATCCTTTTATGTTCAAAGTTTTATTTTATGATCAATGGATAAGTACTAAATACCTCTAATTATACATTCTTTTTCTTAGTTAATGGAGGTAAATAGAAGAACACGTTCCAATAATCAATGTGATAGGAAATGTGAGGATTGCTTTAATGATATGCCTAATTTGACGAGAGTGGGTGCTTAAAACTTCATGACAGTACTTGATCAGCTGACTTGAGTTATGAATAATAACTTGAATCATGTAGAACGCCCTCCTCCTCCAAGGAAAGATAAAGTTTCTGTATAATCCTTCATGCAGAAAAGGCCTCCCATGTTTAGCGTATCTTCTGATCCCATCCTCATGGAACAATGGGTTAACTCCATTGAAAAGATATTCTCCGTCCTCCAGTGCTTGGAAGAAGAGAAATTTGTACTGGCGGTCTATATTTTTGATGGGGAAGCTGATCAATGGTGGACACTGATCATGAATACAAAGTCCCAAGAGGAAATTGATTCCATGGATTGAAAGGAATTAAATAGGATGTTTTTCAATAAACATTTTCCTCAAAACCTCTATCTCAAGATGGAAAGAGAGTTCCTTGGACTCAAGCAGAAGGAAGATGATTCCATCAGGGAATATGAAGAAAACTTTACAAGGCTTTCAAGGTATGCCTATGGATTTGTCTTAAACAAAAAAACAAGGTGGATATCTTCTTTAGTAGACTAAATCCAAGTCCACGAAAAGCATTGGAAATTAGAGACTTCGAAAGTTATGAGGAGATTGTATGTTGTTCCCTCAAGGTGGACCTTCGGTCGGGATATCAACAACTAATGGTGAGGAAGGAAGATATTCCAAAGATTTCCCTTTGAACAAGGTATGGACACTGAGTTCATAGATATTCCATTTGGACTCACTAATGCTCCAAAACTTTTCATGGATTTAATGAATAGAGTCTTTAGAGATTACCTCGACAAATTTGTGGTAGTCTTTATTGATGATATTCTGATATACTCTAAGAGAAAGGAGGAACATGAGGATAATTTTAATACCTTGTTAAAGACTTTGAGAAGGGAGAAGTTGTATGAAAAGTACAATAAATGTGAGTTCTGGATGGAGGAAGTATCATTCTTGGGGCATGTTATCACCAGCAAAGTGATATCTATGGACCCTTCCAAGACAAAGGCAATTGAAGAGTGGACCATGCCAACATATGTAACAAATATCCCTAGCATTTTGGGTCTAGCTGGGTATTATTGATGATTTGTGAAGAACTTTTCAAAAATTTCAAACCCAATGACCAAGATGATATAGAAGGGGGTAAAGTTTGTCTGGACTCAAGAATGTGAAGACTGTTTCACAGAGTTGAAAAAGAGGCTTATCACTGCGCCAGTACTCACACTCCCAATGAGAGGCGAACTATTTGTGTTGTACAGTGATGATTAAAAGAAGGGATAGGATATGCACTAATGCAAAATGATAAAGTGATAGACTATGCCTCAAGGAATTTGAAAATCCAAGAGAAAAACTATCCTATGCATGATCTGGAGTTGGCAGTTGTGATCCTTGTGTTGAAAATATGGTGGAATTATCTCTATGGGGTGAAGTGTGAGATATATACTGACCACAAGAGTCTCAAATATATATTCACATAGAAAGAGCTTAATATGCACCAGCGAAGATGGATAGATCTCGTTAGTGATTATGACTACTCAATCCACTACTATCTCGGTAAGGCAAATAAGGTGGTGTATGCTCTAAGTAGAAAGGATCCTACATCTTTATCAATGATGAGAATTGAAAAGGATCCAATATTCTTAGATTTACAGAGGATGGACATGGAAATCATTGAGGGCGTAACATCATCAATCCTTTCTCAAATTATTTCTCAACCATCTCTCATGGAGAAAATAAAGGATTCTCAAAGAAAAGATGTGGAAATTGTGAAAAGGGTGGAAGCTATCAGAAATGGGAAATACTACGAGTTCAAGATTGAAGAGGAATGAGTTGTAAGATTTGGGTCATGATTATGTGTACCACATGATCGAGAGATAAATAATGAGTTTCTGAATGACACACATAGCTCAACCTTCTCTACCCACCTAGGGAGAAAAAATATATATCGAGATCTCTGAGAAAACTTTTGGTGGGACAATATGAAAAGGAAGATCTTTGAATATACATCAAAGTGCCTAGTATGTCAACAAGTAAAGGATGAGAGGCAAAAGTATAAGGGGTTGATGCAACCACTACCCATACCAACATAGAAGTGGGAGAACATTACCATTAACTTTTTCACTGGTTTTCCAAGGACATCCAGAGGAAAAAATGATATATGGGTTATTGTGGATTGTCTTACAAAGAAATCACACTTTATCATGATTCGAGAGGACTTCCCATTGGATCAACTTTTAAAGATTTACATAAAATAAGTGGTAAGGATTCATGGAGTACCACTATCTACTATATCAGAACGTGATCCAATATTCACCTCAAAATTATGGGAAAGCCTCCAACATGCTCTAAGAACTGAATTGAACTTATGTATGGCCTATCATCCTCAAACTGATGGCCAATCTGAGCAAACTATTCATACACTGGAAGATATGTTGAGAGAATGTTCTATGGACTTCAAAGGAGGATGGGACCAACATCTTCCACTGGTTGAATTCTCCTACAACAATAGTTTTTACTTGAGTATCTGAATGACAACATATGAAGCCCTTTATGGGAAAAGGTGCAGAATGGCAGTGTGTTGGGATGAAGTCGATGAGCGTAAGCTGCAAGGACCTGAAATGGTCGAAGAAATAGTGGAGAAGGTGAAAACCATTCAGCAGCATATCAAGGCAGCCCAAAGTCGATAGAAGAGTTATGAATATAACCGTCGATGAGACCTTGAGTTCAAATTTGGAGACATGGTATTTCTACGCATATCTCCATAGAATAAGGTCATGAGATTTGGGAAGAAAGGGAAGTTAAGTCCCAGGTACATCGGACCCTTCGAGATCCTTGATTGATTCGGAGCTGTAGCCTATCGAATGACACTTCCACCTACCATGTTGAAATTACATGATGTCTTTTATGTATCCCTTTTAAGGAAGTACATACCAGACCCTTCACATTTACTCCCTTCAGAGGTGGTATAGTTGGAGGATTATCTTTCCTATGAGGAGCAGCTAGTGATGATCTTGGATCATAGAGATAAAGTTATATGTAACAAGACTACTCACCTGGTCAAAGTACTGTGGTGGAACCACAAGTACAAAGAGGCAACATGGGAACTAGAGGAGGAAATGAAGGAAAAGTACCCACACATGTTTATGGATTATAATGTAAAATAAAATTTTGAGGGAGTAATTTCATAAGGGGGGAATAATGTAACGACCCAAAGTTTTTAATGGAAATTTTTTTCTTATAATTATGTAATATAATCACTTGAAATCACAACCTAATGAACTATTAAGTGCTATGAGACCTCTAAACATAATTTTGTAACTTCTGTGATTTGAATTTCAAAAATCTGACATACACGGTTTTGATCAGTAAGTTATTTGGAGTTCGATAAGAAAAACTTAATTTTTTGTGAATAATAAACTACACTTATGAATAGTAACATACCCTTATAAATAGTGATATAACCTAATGAATAGTAACCTTACCTATGATAGTATAAAGATAACATGGAAGTGAAAGTTTGATGTACCTATATTTTAGAATAAGTAAATGAATGTTTAAAAATTGGTTTTTTAATAATAAATTATGAGTTTAATTAAATATAAAAATAATCATATTTAGAAAATTATTTTTGAAAAATGGATTTCATTTTTGGATTCTACATGTTAAAAAATGGTTAGGGTGAATTTTTTGGTATTTTTCTAAAATACTTGAATTTTTGATGAATAGTAAAATACGACAATTTATGATAAATGCTAGATAGTGGATTTATTGAGTCATTGATGATGATCTGCTGATGTAAGCCCAATTGGTTTGAATTAACATGAATTTATTACTATTCTTGGTCATGGAATCATCACTATTTATGGTCTTGAGATAAATTAATAAACTAATGATTAAAAAATTATGAAAACCCTCCTCTCCTCCACTATAAACCCCCCCTCACTCCCTCTTCTCTTCACTACTATCAAGCCTTGTGCCTTGCCAATATTTTTCCCAAATATCTCCCCAAGATCCCCCCACGTCCAACTTCTCCTAGCCTCTTCAAAATACCAAACCTATACCTTTAATAGGTTCTCAAAAGAGATAAACTCAAGAGGTAAATTCCTCTTTCAAATTCTTTTATTTATTTTAAGTTCTATTCTTTTCTTATTTCTTTCCTCACCTCCATTCACCCAAAAAGTACGATAACTCCAGTAACATAAATGTACTAGAATTTTTTTATGCTAATGAGATATTTCATTATCATCTCTCATTTCCCCATCTTTTATTTAGAAATGAAAACACCAATTGAGATGTGTTAATTTAGCACATTCAAGGACAACGATTTATCAATTTCTATTATCATCTTTGATTATGGTCATGAAACCATTTGTGTTATGGTTGAAATAGATTATTATATATATAATATATCCTATTTATGGTTCTATAATCATTTTGTACAAATGATATTATTTTATAAATCAAAACATGTTCGTTGTAATCAAACCCACCGATTAACCAAAACGGTTATCACTAAGGTTTTATATAATAATTCAAATTCACTATAAGTAAAAAAATTAAATTTTAAACCATGTAATCTCCTGGATGTTTACTAATAGAATATAACTTAAATTATGGAAAACCACTTTCATCTTTCATGTGTATCTAAACATGAATATATGTGAATCAGTCATTAAAAACCAAGTAAGCAAAGGAGCTCGAATAATGAAATTGAACCTTATAACCAATCAAAAAGATCTTGAATGAACCAAAAAGGGTTATAATAAATCAATTAAATATAGAATAGGTTCTGTAATTGTTAATTAATAAACCTATTTTTTTATTCAGGTCATTGATAACAAGTGGAGAACACCACTAGATTTAAGGTAAGGGATCCTCACCATTTCTCTCTTAATCAAGATTGTCCTCTATGCTATGCCTTTTTATGTGTAATACCAAATGACGGGGCATGTTTTTGCACCTCCCCCATTCTTTCCTCATGATGTATAAGTGATGATAAACCCATTTTCTCTCTCATAAATACCTCTTAGGTACACCCGACACCATGCCGATAAACCATAATGAATTCTACCCAAACCTTCTTTGTTCTTTCTGGTTGCCTTATATTTCTTTATATCAAAATGGATTTATCTTATCTATTTATGTACATATTATAAATTCTATTTATTTTTTCAAAATTCAATATTAAGACCCTTTCATCACTGTCTTTCGGGGATATACATGTTTTTAAAAGATTCCCTCATTAGTATTTTCTGATAAGCAAACCTGTTTTAAGGGAACTTCCAAAACTTTTACCCAATTTCAAGTGCACTCTATCATCTATTTTAAGCCTCCATTGTATTTATAAAATCAGTATTTTTATTATTAAAACCTTCTTGGTTCAATTTTGGTTTTATATAAAAGATTTTCCTCTTTTCTATTTTAAAGGCTCTATAGTATTTTCCTTAAAAACGCACAAAAATGATTTAATGACAATGTTTCTCTAATAAATTTATTATATGTTGTCACTTCTATTTTACATCACTTACCATTTTATATTCCCATTTTACCTTATGAACGCCCATGTATGTTCTAATCCATTTCTTTTATGGGGACATTCATGATACACCCATTGGTTATGCTTTATGTCATGATTGTGGTACCCAATTCTTTCCATGGGTACCCTTATGTTTATGTATGGTTGATTATGTATGATTATTTATGTGGAAAGAATATTCATGAAAATGTTGAGATGTGTTTTCCCAGATAGCACTCCAATGCATTGGTTAAAGTTAAGTCTCATGAGATGTGATGTGAAATGGGATTGGCGGTTAGCCTTGACCCGTACTAAAATGGGAAACAAGATTGACGGTTAGCCTTGACCCATACTAAAACGGGAATTGGGATTGGAGATTGGCCTTGACCCATACTAAAATGGTAAATGGGAATGGAGGTTATCCCTGAACCATACTAAAGACATGTTTTATGATTCTACCACATTTATATGATTCCATGTTTATATGATCCCATGATTATATGATCCCATGATTATATGATATGATTTCATATGTTCCATTCTTTGCATATCATTATGTCATGACTCCTAACTCACGTGCTTAAGATGTATCCTTATGTTCATTCCCTTACTGGGATTTTTAGCTCATCTATTTGTTCATGTTTTCCTCAGGGTACCCTATGAAGATGTAAGGTCTCAAAGGAAGTTAGGAGCTCTTTATGAAGATTAAATAAATAAATGTTTTTAGCCCCATGTTTTATGTTCTATGTACCTAGTATTCCAAGACACTAGACTTAACGATCCTTGTCTTGTACTTTGATGTATAATTATGCATAAAATCATTTAATGTTATGTGTAAAAGGCTTGTGTGTCTACATAAAATATGACAAATCCCCCAGAATTATTCAAAATAAAATCATGAAAAGTATAATGAGTAGGGTAGGAAGGTATAATATGCTTAAAATGGATCCATTTTAGGCTAATATAGACTAAATAAGGATATATATACAGGTGGGTCTCAAGAAAAATGGATCAAAATGATTTACTTAATCATTTTAATAATTCAAATTTTCAATCATAACCTTAATAAGATTCTAATTCAAGTTCTGATAGGTTTACATTCCCCAAGTATCTCTCAAGAAATATGTTTATAAAATAATATGACAATGTAGATCTAGAATCCAATCAAGAATGGGAATATAAAATAACTAGAAATCACTCAGGGCATAATATCTAGTAATAAGTCAATGAAAATAAATTTCAAGAATCTAGTATTAGAATTAAATTAATAAAATAAGAAATCATGATAAAAATATAAACATGAATAAAAATGGATTAAAAAAATCTCCAACCCAACTTTGTATTTTATTTAAATGGGTGAAATGAGATTTCAAGTGAACTTATGAGTTAAATGAAAAATGAATACTAGAATAATTTAAATAGGAAATAATCCAAGTGTATTGACAATAAATATCAATAAGGACTCCCCCACACTTAAAATGATATAGTTTCCATGTTGTTTTGGAAAGATTCATGGGAGAGTTATAAATTATATAACAGACAAAAATGAAATAGAAATGTATGAATTTACACTACAAGAAAACCACCATTTATCAGCGGTTTAAACCACCTATACATGGTTTGGCAGTGGTTTACAGAAACCGCCGCTAAATTTGGAATCGACAAACTATTAGCAGTGGTTATTTCCATTTAGTAGTGGTTTAAGTGAAGCGTCGTAGATGCCTCATTTTGTAGCGATTTTACTGAGTTTAGCGACGGTTTTTATGAGCCCATGATTTTATTTTATTAGCGGCGGTTATAACCGCCGCTAATAAAATAAAATTAAATAGTTGTAAAACTGCCGCTAAAGTCACGAGAACCACCACGGAATGCACACGGGTGATGCGACTCTATAGCGGTGGTTAAATCTGCTGCCAATGTTTTTTACCTGTATACTTTTCACGGCGGTCAAAACCGCTGTGAAAAACTAACTAGAATTTTTTTTTGCTTTCACTGCACCACTGCCCTAAAAAACAAATCAAATCAGAAATACCAATAGCCTAACAGATTAATGCACACAAAATTTAAAATATAATGGAGACAACTAGTAAAAAATTTATGGTTGTGATGCTTGGAAAATATAGTGGAACATCATAAATGGATATGTGTAGTGAGGAGGAGTAAAAAACATGACCTGAATTAATAGATAATGGGTACAACACCAAACATCAGGAAATTTTTTATGGGGTTAAATTATCTATCATTAATAGGTATATATATTTTACACATGGTAATGATATAGTTTAAATTCATCTTATTAGGATTTTAGAAGGTCTTGTGCATCTATATACCCATTATTTACTTCCTTATATCAGGAAATGAGTGCATCTTGGCCCACTGATGTGTCAACATAAATGAAAGGAGATTATTGCTAAAAAAGAGGCTCATGTGAGTGTTTTGGGGCAATGACACCTTATGTAATGGATTATTATATGGCGAATCATCATCTAGGATCAATTATAGAAGATATATGCATCAATACGTATCCCATGAAAATGAGAATCAATCCACCCATAGTTATAGAATGTTGTGGAAATAGATGTTTGATGAAACTACAGGGATGAATAAACCCATGTGATGAATGTATGAGAATATTTTATTGTCATAATGCTTGGACTAGGGATATCTTCATATAAAATATTATATTATAGATTGGTGAGGTGGGGGAATCAAGATTGTTTTTGTGGTGAATAAAACCTGGGGTTATAGGATAAAATATTCCCTTCAACCCATGAAGAAATCCTGAATATGATTGCACACAGTGTAAGATCATAAAACCAAGACCATGATGAAAAATTTAATGTCATGTCTTGATGAAAATGATTTTTTTCATCTCACATAATGTGATGATTCCATGTTTTATATGAGGTAATGTTTTTGAACATATCATAATTATCGTAATAGGAATCCAAATTTTATATAGTGTAAGACTTTTAGATCATCCAATACACATCGCACAATGAATCCCGGTTTTATATGGTTTAATACCATCTCCCATTAATAGAAACCTAGGTTTTATATGGGGTATGACCACATTTTATCATCATAAACAAAATATGATAACCATTAACAATGCATGAAGATTCACTATCTACACATTCTGCCTCACCAAAGTGTCCACAAAATTATCCCCTTGATCACTATGAAATGACCCAATTTGTTCAACACATCAACAATGGGTTTAACTCCTAGTCATCCAAAATCTCGACTACCAATTCAAACACAGTCCTAAATGGAATGATGTATACCACACTCGAGAAATCAAGACATAAAAGGAAACATCAAAAATCAATAAAATGCATAAAAAGAAACATGAGAAATCAAGGAAATGTTAGGACATGAAAATGTTTGGTGGAAACTATGTGCCACACATGTTACATATACAAACCAACTATTCCCATATTTTTTCAACACATCAATAATACATCTACTCAGGGTCTGATGATGCATCGTCACCCTCTCCACCTCCATCTCCACTTTCTGCTATCACCTGTAAGAACATTATATTTTAAATTAAATACTGTTGTATATTTATATTAAAACTTAAAACCAATGAAAGTTTGTAAACTAAATGATTTTGATTTTTTGTGATTTACCAGCATACCACCAGTTAATGCACTACCACTAGGGGCATATCTGCTCAACTTCTGATGTATATCAGTCATCTCTTTCTGCAAAGCAGATATCTAAACCCCCTAGTCTTGAACTGTGGTTCATATAGAATCAATATCCCTCTGAGCATATTCGGGTATGGACTGACTATAACCAGGAGTAGACGTAGCTGGAATCCCCGGTGGCATGCCAAAGACCTCATATGGTACGAGTCCGAAACCCATCCCGCACACTCTACCAGGATGCTCCTTCCCAAGGACTTTAGCAACTGGGTCATCCTGGGAGACTGAGTAGGGCTGCGCAGGATTGACATCCCATAATTCTTTAATTTTTACCTATAAATCAAATATCAATATATATTAACACAGTAAAAACTGATAATAATTTATTATAATAAAAAATTGACCTCATACCCCAAATTCTTTAGCAGACTCATTAACAAAACTTCCATCTGATTTTTTGTGAACATCCAACCACAGTTCAGTTCGGGATACTTCATGCCCTAAACTCTTTGAATGTATTAAGAAAAGATAAATCTACAATTCAATATATTAAATAGATAATATTTTCTTATAAATATTTAAACTAATTAAAAGATTACCAATGTCATTCGGCTTCTAGAAAAGCTTTTTGAGCCCGCAGTGTGAGGGATGACTTGCTTAGCCCAGTTTGATGCATTCTGTCTTGATAGATCCTAAAATAAATAAAATGAAATTTAATAGTAATGTATTCAATCTCATATCCTCTTAATATATATGTATAAATTTAAAATAAGTATAATATAATAATATATATTTCAATACCATCCGCTTCTCATCACGATGTCTGTTAACAAAAACATTCCACTGTTCTTTCAGTAGCCCACTGGGTAGCTTCTCATACATTTGTTGCATGGTCAACGAAGTATCGTTGACATCACACCAAAATCTCCATTTGAAATCTTTCAATTTCATACCAAGATTTTTCAACATCCACTTCTGTGCTATCACATCAGCAACTGTAAAGTGGAAGAACATCTATATACAGAAATTCATTTTGAACATATTAGTAATATGACATTCAATTAAACCATAATTTAATAAAATTACCTTTATTTGGGAATCAAAAACTTCATTTTTCCATCTTTGAGGCATATTTCTCTAATCATCATAAGAAATAGGAAGGGAAATGGACTCCGCTGCCAACTGGCCTAGAATCTGGCCAAGTAAACCTGCGGCGTCATCCGTAGGGACCCCATAAGAATCAAATGGCACAACTATCTTCTTGCCATTCATATTCCAAATATATAAACTTTTTATGTTTTTATCCACAGTTTCATTTTTTTCATCTTCAATGAGAAAACAATTAGTATAAACAAAATTCAATAAATTTATTTAATTAAAATTTTTACCTATGACAGTCACTCTCCAATATGTCCGTGATGAACTGGAAGGGGCATGTCGCTGCCCTACTGCTGAGGATCCTGAAGGGGGAGTCGATGACTTAGCCTCTAATGGGACATCCATAGATGGTGTGAGAGATGGTGCATGGGGTGATGGTGCAGGGGTGTAGGCAGCTGGTGCCTCAGATGCCGTGGGGAGGGAGCCGGATGGATCGTCATCTGTCACAGAACTAGATGAAATAGTGTACCACTTCCTCCTTGACATTCCTGTCATTTAATAAAATAAAATTAATTTCAGAATATATATTTCCAAAAAATTATGCAGAAAAAACATTAAAAATGATAATAGATGCCCAGTACTAACAGAAAAAATATATATAACAATGATAATGAATGACTGTAGAAATGAAATAAGTGGTTGCTGAATGAATAAATAATTGTACATACAATCATTTTCCCCTTCAATCATGTCAGTTTACTACTCCATTGCTTCATCCACTTCATTTATCCTTGCTAGACTAATATTATCAATACCAGGATTGACATATAATTCTGCTTCCTGTTGTTGATGAAATTCAATTTCAGAGGTCAAATCTTCCACTTCATCACCCATATCATACAAATCTCTTTGTATTACATGAGAAACTACACTCCACCCTTCATCCACAAAATCATTCACATAATATACCATTTTTTCTTGCGATTCTAAGATATATGGATCATGTAGTTCATGATCACCAACATCCATCAAGCGAGAGAAGTTCACAGAAGTAAATTGCAAGGAATCTCTTTTAACACCTCTGATAATATCGACCCATTTGGATTTGAATAAAACAACATAAAAATGTACGTGGTAGTTTAATTCAATAATATCATGCATCTTTCCATAGTTTCCCACTTCAGCAAATGTAAATATACCACTATTCTGTGTTTTCAAACCCACTTCTTGATCGTCTGTACAAAATCTAAAGCCATTCACATTATAAGCGTCGAACTTTCTAACTTCTTTTATAGGACCTCTAGTAAGAAACTTGAAATCTTCTGACAAGTCTGCTCGATTATCAGTATTCATGATCTGAAAAAAGAAATATAATTTAATATATTTACAAAATGTATGTGTCATATTAATATTCATATTTATTGCAATATTTATGAACTTACATGTCGTGCAAACCATTCTACAAGCTCTTTATTCAAATATTTCATTATATCTTTCTCATTTCGTGTTCAGCCCCTCATTTTTCTCTTTGTTTGTATCCTCAACTCTTCAATAAGTGGATCTGCAATTTCACTATTTAGCAGCACATATCTATATGTCTGTAATAATTCCAATTCTGTCAGTGTCACATTTGAGGTCCTCCTAACTGATCGGCCAATATCAAGAAATATTTCTGATTTATGATGCATTTGAGATTGAGTTGATGTGTTGTAAAAACATCCATCTCGATTAAATATTGTCTCAATATCATCCAAATATCTGGAACAAAAGGTAAGACACTCCTCATCCAAATAGCCTTCAACAATAGAGCCTTCTAGTTGAGCTTTATTTCTCACGTATGCTTTCAAATGCCCAAGATATCTGTGAAATAAAATAATAATATTATGAATTTATTTAAATTCCAAAAATTGTTTACTTAAATGAAAAAAATACAAAAAATACCTCTCAATTGGATACATCCATCGATAATGAACATGGCCTCCTAATTTAGCTTCCTCAACCAAATGCACAGTTAAATGCATCATGATAGTAAAAAACGATGGAGGAAAGATCATCTCCATTGCACAAAGGGTCAATACAAACCTCTCCTGGAGGTTTTCAAGCTGAAATGGATGTAGATATTTCTCACATAATTGCATGAAAAATGTGCATAATTAGAGTACACAAGAAGTAACTTTTTCAGGTAATAATGTATGCAAGGTCAATGGTAGTAACTGTTGTAACAAAATATGTGAATCATGACTTTTCCATCCATGTAACTTACAATTATTAAAGTCAACACACCTCGAGATGTTACCCGAATACCCATTAGATACCTTCACATTCTTTAAAATTTGAAGGAATGTATCTTTATCCCTATTTTTCATTACAAAAATGGCTGGAGCATACTTTTCATTCTCATCTGGCCAGAGATCACGTTTTATGTTCATTACTTGTAAGTATTTGCGAGCATTGAGAGGATCCTTCGACTTTCCATGCTCATTAAGTAATGTGAAAATCAAATTATCACATACATTCTTCTCAATATGCATCACATCAAGATTGTGCCGCAACAAATTAAATTCCCAATACGGGAGTTTGAAGAATATACTTTTTTTCTTCCATTGTTGTGTTCTGATTTCACCCGACGATGCACTTCAGACCCGTTTTCCGCTATCATTCAAATGATGAACCTTCCCAAATTCTGTTTCAACATTTTCAAGATGTGTCAATATTTCAGAACCAGTTAACAACTTTGGAGGTGATCTATGATCAATGGAACCATTAAATTTTGATCTGTTCATCCGAAATCTATGAGATGCATTGAGAAATCTTCGACGACACAAGAAGAACCATTTTCTACTGTGAGGTATCCATTTGGGCTCAAAATAAAAGTTAAAAACGGGACAAGACAAACCCGTGTAAGTGTTCCAACTAGATAAATTCCCAAGCATAGGGAAGTCACTAATGGTCCACATTAAAGCAACAAGGATTTTGAACACTATTTTAGAAGAAGCATCAAATGTATCAACACCGTTGCTCCATAACTCCTGCAATTCGTCAATCAAAGGCTACAAGTATACATCAATATCATTTCCAGGAATTTGTTTTCTAGTAATAATCATCAAAATGATAAAAGATGTTTGTTTCATACACATCCACAGAGGCAGATTATAAGGGATCAAAACAACTAGAAACATTCTATAACTGGTACTCAAAGTCCCAAATGGGTTGAATCCATCGACAACCAATCCCAATCGAACATTCCTAGGATCAGATGAGAAAACTAGATGTAATGAATCAAATGTATTCCAAGATTGGGAATCTCATGGATGTCTCATTAACCCATCATTTTTTTTATCTACAGAATTCCACTTCATGTGTTTGGCGGTTTTGATGACATGAATAATATTTGCAATCGAGGCTTCAAGGGAAAGTAACGCAAAACCTTTGCAGGTTTTTTCCTTTTCTTCTTCTCTATGAAATTATGTTCATTCAGACTTCCAACATCACCATTTGACTGCCATCTAGAAGAAGAAAATTTATTGCAATTCTGTCTACTTGAATCCTCTCCCCAATAAATCATACAATCATTGGGACATGCATGTATTTTTGTATAATTCAGACCAAGCTTGTTAACAACTTTTTTCATATCATAAAAATATTCTGTTATTTTTTCTTCAGGAAATGAATCAAAAATCAATTTCAATATCATGGACATTTCCTTATTTGTAATTCCACAGAGACATTTGATATGGTACAACTTCAGCAGAAATGAAATCTTTGAATATTTCAAACACCCACTATACAACTCTTGATTTCCATCATCAACTAAATGATGAAATGAATTTTCCTCAGTGAAGTTTTCTCTTACATTTGGCTCCACATAATCAAGAGGAAGATCCAATGATATGTTACAATCTTAATCTACTTGTGTTACAGTCTCAAAAACATCACTTGTCACGTTGCAATTTGTAGCACCCTCTTCTGGTTATTCTGATATGTTTTGATGCTGATAGTGGTGTCTTATAGTGCTGAATGCATCATTTATGAGGTTTTTCATTTCATTTTCCATTGTCGATGAACTTGAGACCTCATTCTATGGATTAATATCAGTGCTCAATCTTTCCGTAACGTTCGATTCTCCATGCCAAACCCAACACAAATATTGACTAGGGAATTGCTTCAGTATTAAATGTTCATAAACTTCATCTCTCTTAAACCATGTTCTAAATTTACATTTAGGACATGGAAATCTTATTCTCCCTTCAATGGATCGATTAGAAATTGAAAAATCTAAAAACCCATTCAAACCCTTAACATACTGAGGTGTGTTCTTCGGTAATGTGAGCCACCTTTTATCCATGTATATCACAATGTGTCTAGAAAAAAAAAAAAAATTAAAACACATAGTTACTACTAAATATAGAAAGAGATTCATATATATGATAATGTAAGATTACAGAAACATAATATAATAAAGATGATCCCCTGAGTTAGATATGAACCCTCTAGTGTTTGGGATAGGGGAAGTTTCTTTGGTAAAGAGAAACAATGTGCTAACAATGCCATATTACTCAATTACCACATGGTCAATACTAAAAGTTATTCTAAATTGTATTCCTATCATGTTTCTCCCAAATATCCAAATTTTCAACCCTTGATTTTTGAAATCCTTTATAGCATCAAAATATAATATTAGACAACAAAAAGTAACATAATCATAACTTGGTTGGAATCATAGTTCATGAGAAAAAAATAATGTTTCCAATCTTGATGAAGAAGCATAGAAATAGTAGGATGTAACCCTTAATTGGTCCTGATTGTGTGACTCTAAATCATAAAGAAAATGGTATGGGCTTCATGAACATAAACTAAATGACCCATGTTCCAAGACCGTATCTAACTCCTTCAACCCAGGTAGTAAAAGTGGGATATCCCTTATGCCACTGCTTCCATTTATGATTAGAGAGTGCATATATTTTCCTCTTGATATCACACAAACAAGCACTAAAACAATCTCAAAGAGTGAAAAACCCACTATTATCAAAAATAGTGGTCATTATGATTAGTTTTATTGAGTTATAATTAATTATGAGATCATCCATATTCATGATACCATATTTTACCAATTCATATCAGGTTAAGTTGAAACATCTCTTCATGTAGGCTACCCCAGCTTATGGTCCACACATCATAAACTTAAAAAATGTACACCTGGGTCAAATTTTTATAACCTTAAACATCATCTATATCCGTACAACTTGCATGAACTAAAACTATATAAGTAAATAGATACACAAATAAGCATGGCGAACAATTGTAAAGAGAAACCTAGGTAAAAATTGAGTCTCCACTAACTGAATATGACCCAAACCTAATCTAAGTTAAGCATTTGGAATTGAAAAATGGAAGAAATCCTGTTAGGTTGAAACTATGTAAAGGTAAACCTAATAATAAGACAATTCCTTGTGAACTAGGCCCCCCCAATATGAGGATCAAGAAAAATTTAAGGTGATAAAATAAACGACTTAAAGCTTGTTGGGTTCATAATATTAATCTAGAAGAAGTCTGGCTGTACTCGCTAGGCCCTTTGACTATGAAATTTTTTAAGCATTCACTTGTTCTCTCATCCCCAGTTTATCAGTCCAGAGGTATATTTATGAAATGTGTGAAGAAATAATTTTGGGGTGATCAAACCCTTTTAAACATTGGAATCCACACTCTAAATCTACCCCTTTCGATCCTTATCATGTTGAGTGAACTATTTTATCCAAATGGAATAAAAAAAGTGTTATAGTGATGGTAGTTATGCCTATACCCATCCATGATCCATATAAAGGAGGAACTAATTCATCCAAATGAACTAACTATAGTGTTAATTTGATGGTAGTTATGTCTATATCCATCTATGATCCATGATCAAAGTGAAATAATTCATTCAAATAGACTAAATATAGTGTTATAATTATTATACTTATGCCTATACCCATACATGATCCATGAACCCGAGGAAATATTTCTGACTCAAGCATTTTTGAGAACCATATTTGACTTTATGCATTACCAATTAAATGTTCAATTGGTTTTAGATTATTTTAATGATGCTTCCTCCAAAAATTTCATAGGTTATTATGAAGTTTTAATAAAGCTAAAACAAAATCTACGGAATGGATGAAAATTAAGAATAAAAAAATCTTTATTCATTAATATAAACAAACGAGAAGAGGATCCATATTCTATAGTCTCTCTTCGATGTTACAGGTAAAGAAAAATGATAAAAACAACTATAAGATACTAAAATCATCCAAATCTAAAAAATAATCCAATTCCTGATGATAATTGATGATAGACTATTGAAGGTTCATTTGTTTAATATCTTTCAATTTAGCCAATGGATGTGTCTTCTTAACATGGGAGGTTAGTTTTAAACTCCTTCATATAATGGGCTCAATCCTTATGTCTTCTAATAGTAGCTACACCTACACCCTTTCCACATGAGCCTCATGTTCTCATGATTTTTCTATCTTCATAGCTATTCAATCATGAGGCCATGATTCTTCAATAGAAAAATTATGCAACTACTTAATGGAATCCTCTATATCTTTGTCTTGATGGTTAGAAATATTGAATAAGAGGAGGCTATATTCTTGGACTACCTATTCCTCTTAGGAAGAGAGAAAATGATGGATAAGAGCATATAAGTTCCATTAATTGAACCCAATTGTGCCCATTCCATAAAAGAGTTGGAGAAGAAACTCCACTTTATCAATATTCTCCTCTATCCCCATGATGATAGAAAAAAATTGGCACCAAACACATTTTATCATAGCTTAGTTTTTTTATAGTGATGTTGGGATCCAAATACTGTTTACTTGATTCTATAAGTAGGAAGCTAATGATACTATAGAATCCTCCCTGTTTTATCCCCCCATGAAACCACTATAACCAAAATGTATGTATGAAGCTAACGATACTGTAGAAGCCTCCCTGTTTTATCCCCCCATGAAGCCACTATAACTAACCACCACTATGGCTCCCCACAAACCGAGTTGACCCTCCCCCTATTTCATATAGGGAAACCCCTACATTAAAATTCCTTCTAATATGGGTGTTTAAGAGGTTCTTTATATATTTCACTAGCTAGAGGTGACACCACACCTATGGTGATTCTAGACCATAGCATGTTAAAGTTATCTAGACAATACCACTCCCAGAATTCAATCACTAAAAAATGGATAAACTAAAAAAATAGCCTTAAAATCATTAAAAAACAAGAAAATTATTTCATGGGGTGTAAAAATCAACCCCCTAATGACACATTATTTCCATAGAATGTAATTAGTATAAGTATAAAATTCAAAATGATATAACCCCATGATACCTCATTTCCAGAGGTGGTTGGGTGGGAAAACAACTTGGGGGTATCTGAGAGAATTAAATCCAAACAAAAAACACATCGAAGAGGATTAAACTATTCTATAAAATTTCCTCATCATCTCTAATCATATTAAAACAATAAACAAGAAACACAAAACCCAAAATAGGTAGACTCATAGCATATATCTCTACACCATTTAGGGATAATCTATAATGGTGAAATTTAGACAAAACATACACCTCGTGAAAAAACACAACCAATAACCTAAATTCCACCAAAATCACACAAAACCTAAAAATATCCCTAAAATTAAATTCCATTAACAATACCAAATCTGAATGCTAATGTGAAAATAAACCCATATAAAATTCAAATTAATAACAACCTTTATTTTTTACCCAGGTTGCAATGCTCAACATGGTCTAACTAGAACCTCAACCACATGGTCTTCATGTCACAGAAAACTCAAAAAGATCAAAACCCTCATGTTCTAAATAATATAAATTTTTATATTAGTTATGTGAGCATGATTTTGTATGTATTCTCATTCCCAACCTATCTAGAACCAACCTCCACAAATCTCAATCATAGGCACACACAAACTTCATGTGGAAAAAACCCAAATCAATTAGGTATTCACAAGACCAAAATTCACCTCAAACTACCTTAATAAATCCAAAAAACTAATTAAAACCGAAAATAATATGGAAAGAGGGAAAACTGGGGAAACATGGGGTCGTGGGGTCACCGGGGTCACGGGGGGCCAGGGTCGCCGGGGTTGCAGGGTCGCCAGGGTCACAGGGTCGTTGGGGTCACAGGGGGTTGGGGTTGTGGGGGAAGTGGGGGAAGCGGGGAGAAGCGGGGTCAGGGTGGGGGGGAAGGGTCGGTAGCGTAAAAAAAAATTTCACGGTGGTTTCTTATAAACCGCCGCGAAACCATTTTACAAAAGATTTAGGGGCGGTTCCCAAAACCTCCGCTAAAAAACCACAGCTAAATTCAATTTCTGTTGTAGTGTTAAAATTAGGGAATCTAGATCTCCCTATAGTGAAATTTATTCCACGGTGAAAATTTGTTGGATTGTGATGGGATATTGTGATAATAAATAAAAACTATTAAAAATAAAATACCTACAAGAGATAAATAGTTATTAAATAGGGGTTAAGAAATATGTAAGCAGAAAAATGGGTAGTTGCAGATAGTCAAATGTATGGGAATCAACTTAGATAGATGCATGAATGGACTAAAATAAAGTTCTAGATGATCGACGAAATAAAGTGATAGAAAATTAAAAAAAAGGTCCTAAGAAAACAATTAAGATAAATAAATAAAAAATATGGGTTTCCTCCCATAAATATCTAACCATGACATTATCATCCAGAAAGATGGAAAAAACAATCAATCAATACCATACATCGACTCAAATGTCCTCTGCCTCCTATAAGAATCTGTGGTTGTATCATCAAGCTCATGAGGTTGTTTATTGGTATTAACCACCTCAAAAATTGGTTGCCTAAAACACAAATGTGAATGTATTAAATTCCATGAAAGTTATGGAGGAGGATCCTGCTATGTATGGATCAAGATCCAGAGCTCCTCAAGATATCTATGTATCTCATCCAGATGCTGATAAATTTCATGCAGAATCCTAGAGGGTGTCCTAACAGACTATTCTATGACCATAGATTATGTGGAATAGCTATAAATTTCTAAATAAATTTATAAATAAAATGAAAATAAGAAATCCATGTAGTGAAGTAAAAACTATATACCATCCATATATATAAAAAACGATACATCAGTGAACATGATATACATTTTGGAATACAATGAAGAGACAAAAAATATATACCTCTATGTAGCATACAATAGGGGATGGGACATGGACAAAACTAAACAATATAGATAATGTCACTTCTATCTGCATCAGGAGTCCCCTCCCAAAAAAATGAGTTCTTGAAGCTGTCCTGCTTTATCTATGTCAGTAATGGTGGTGTAGGAAGGGTCATTGATGTTCAAAGGAGGTGTCGTGGTGATGAAATTAAGATCGATAGATGATGAGGGGTGGGGGAGGTGATGATCCATATTGGGATCGTATATCTGGCAGTTGAATTAATTAGAGGAACCTTAGTGGAAGATAGAAGGGTAGGGCCCTTGCCCTGTTGGTCCTACTCTGCTATAAAATAATATCGGGCAATAGATTTCATAAACTCTAGTGGGAGGTCTATAGGGGTGGTATGTAGGTTGGGAATGTATGTAGTGGTAGGTTGTGCAGAGGGGGGAGGGTGGGTATATCTTGAGATAGTTGGTGGGGTGTGGGTGGTGAAATGGGTTGGCTCAGTGAATGGGGTGTAGAGGTGATGACATATCTAGTGCTGGTCCTCCAGAATTAATTGGAGAACATACTAGATGTTGGATGGTATAGGTGGGACATGTGTAGTGGTGGTAGGTGGTGACAATGTGGTGGTAGGGGATGGTGTAGCTATAGTGTCAAAGAAAGATATGGTAGAGGTTAATGTAGGGGCAGGGGGATCATGTGTGTGGGAAGGTGTTGGGGAAGGGTGACTTGGAGCTTCATGTGCATCCTCCACATACTCAGGTGCCCACCGATAGCTCCCCTCAATCTTCCTCAAGAGACCCATATTGTGAAGCATGAGGAGATCAATGGAATCTATCTTACCAATAGAGAAAATAGTTTGAGTTATGTAGAAGAAGCTGAGATGGCATGCAATATTGGTGATGAATCTGCCACCAATCAGAGTACAATGATCCCTATATACCTAGATCTAATATTAAAAAGTGAACTAGCAGTCCATGTTGATGGAAGGGCCACCCATGACTTATTCTAGGATGAGAACCTCAATCTGACTGATGCTTCCATAAGAATATCCTTTGGAAATCCATGCATGAGCCAGATCTGAGTGGATAATTCATAAAGTGGCACCCCACAGCTGGGTGCTCTTCAATGTACGTAGATTATGAATGTTCCATGGATCCCAAGTGATCAGTGGCCAACATCCTACCACATTCATAATAAAATATCAATAACCTCCTCATGGATGTGGATATTATCAAGAACTAATAGGTCTGGGGTCTTGTTAGACCTCATCAACTTGGCCTAGATATGGACCATGTGAATTTGATTCTTAGAGGTAGAGAAATGAAAGAAGGGGGGCAGGTGAGGGCATAAGGTAGAACTTTGTGATTAGTTGTAATAGGCCTTGTAATGGTTGGAGGTCAATGGACTGGACAAAGTGGATAAAGATAGTGAGTGGGTGGGATCTGCGGGTGGTAACAGAGGTACAATGACTGGCCGCTTGGGTGGTGGAGGATCACCATCAAATTGGGTGGCATATTTTACTATTTTGGTGTGGGACATGATGAATGGGTGAAATGATCAAGGATGAGGATGAAGGAGAGGTAGTGAAATTTGATGGTGGAGGAGGGGAGGGGAGTGATTAGAAGAGGGGAAGAGAGGGTGACGATTCGGGGGGGGGGGGGGTGCATGAGAGAGGAGGAAAAATGGTGGTGGTACTGTGAACCTAGGGTTCACAACTTTTAAATACACACTATTTTTTTTACATTTTGTATTTAATACATGGCATTTAAATCTTAGGACTTATTTTTTTTACACCTCGACACTTTCATGACATGCATTCTTTTTTCACAACATGTATATATATATACACATATATTAAAATTTTAAAATGTAAATACTCCAAAACCTACTCCAACATTATTTGTCTTCCCTAATCTCTAATATAGCCTATCATGGGTTTCCTCCTAGTCAATAATTCTTTATTTTTGATTGATATACATGATTAATTTTTTTTGAATTTTACATTAATGGAACATTCCCTGTGGCATGGTCCTTGATAGTAGAGGGCACGAAAGGTGAGACAACATTCCTCGTGAGAAGGGTAGTGTAATTCACCTCCTTGTTATTACTATATTTATTTTCATTAGGAGGTAGGTTATTTCTAACTTCGTTACTGGTTTTATGATCATCTTTATTATTAGTAGAAAATATGGGTTTACAATCCAATGACTCCCCAATTTTCTTGGAAGCCTTTACTAAATTGAAAACAACTTGTTATTCACTAACTTTGAATATTAACCTTTATTGGTTTACATCAATTAGAACCTTCTTGATGGTGAGAAATGGTCTCCTTATAATTATTGGAACATCTCATTATTCCTTCATATCTAGGAAAAAGAATTCAGCAGGAAAGATGAATTTACTAAATTTAACTAGGAAGTCCTCGAGAAGTCCTTGATCATGCTTGAATGAGTGGTTAGAAAGTTGGAGTGACACTCTTGTTGGTTTTAATTATTTGAACCCCAGCTTTTTGAAGACAATCATGGTCATGATATTGATACTTTCACCAATATTGCACAATTATTTTTAAAAATTGCATGTACCTATAGTGAATGGAATAAAGAAGATTTCAAGGTCTCACATCTTTGGAGGTAGCTTCCACTGAAAAATTGTAGAGAATTATTTATTTAAGTATATTACTCCTAAATCTTCCATTTTCTTCTTACTGGAAATAAATTCTTTCAGAAACTTGGCATAAGAATGCATTTGAACAATCACTTATACAAAGATAATTTTGATATGAAATTGTTTAAAAATCTCTAGAAACTTTTTATACTATCCCTATGGTGGGGGTTCCACATAAAAATTATTCTTTTCAGGATTATACTATACAAATGATTTTTCAATTGCTCAACTTTTTGATCTTTTTCTTTACCTGCTTTAATTGTGCTATCATCTCTATCTTAGTTGATTATTGGAGCACGTTTTTTAGTTTATTTTTACTTATTTTCATCATCTCTACATGGATGTTGAAAATCCATCATTTTTACACTTCTAAAGACGATATAATTTTCCTCCTATATCAGATGAGTCTCAGTATTACTGGGAAATGTACCTTGTAATCAATCCAGTAGGGTCTTAAAAATTTTCTCCACTTGATTTTCAAGGTTTCAGAGGAAATAACTTTGGTTCTACATTTAGGTTTATTGATTAATCATCAATTGGTTTAATTCTTGCATGAAGTTGGTGATAATTTTATCAAGATTTTGTTGAATAGGTTGGGCTTGCTATAGTGGTCTTAGTAGAGATTATTGATACTTCTATTGTTGAGCAGGTGGAAACTACTAAGATTTAGGAAAAGGATGTTGGAATTGTTTTTTTTGGTCAAGGAGATAGAATTTATAGTGGTTACCCATGTGGTCCCTGATTCCATGGTGATGTTGAACCACTCCATTATTAAAATCAACTATGGTATGGTTTTTGCAGCTACTGATCCAACCTTTCCTAATAGAACTGCTATTGGTACTATTGGGGATGATTGTAATGCTGATTCTGTTGATTTTAATTAATGTAATTACAATATTGTAATTGAGGTTCCTATATTACTTCCCTAAAATCTAGATATTGGTGAAGGTATCCACACATTTCACAAGATTATTTCTCCATAATAGGGGCAGGAGGTTTCCGTGGTGGAATAGGTAAGTGAAATAATTAAATATTTTTCATTAGAGCTTCAGCCTGGGATTCTAGGAAGGTATTATCCTCCACTTGGTGGATTTTATGCTGGGAAGATCCTCTATCACTCTACCACAGACTGGAATTGTGTGAAATCTCATCTAACATCACTCTACTAACTTCATGTGTCTTTAGTTTGAGCCTGAATTCAACGGTAGTGTCCAAAATAGTGTGGGTGGTAGGTTTGAGTCCTTGGTAGAAAGTTTGATATTGAAGCGACACATCAATTCCATGATGTGGGCATTTACAAGTCAGTTCCTTAAAAATGGTCCCATTCCTCCCATGATGATTGTCCATACGCACGATTGAAATTTTGGATTTAATTCCTTATATTTCAGGTTAGAATCGATGGGAAGTATTTATCTAAAAAAGTCTTTACTAGGTCATCCCAATTCATGATGGACTCAAACACTTTAATTTTAAGTAAATCCTTGTATATTTCGTGCAAGGAGAATGTGAAGACATGAATTTTGTTGGAATCTGAGGATACACCTTGATTTTTAAAGGTGTCACATACCTATAAGTATTTAAATATCTGTTCATGTGGGTCTTCACTTTGTAGTCCACTAAACTTACCCATATTCTGGATCATATGAATGATTCTAGGTTTTATCTCTAATGACTGTGCCTAAATTAGAAGGCTCACATTGCTAGGCAAAACAACATTAATGGATGACAATCCATAATCCATGATGGTGAACTCCTATATTACTATTCTCTCTCCCTGATGTTCAGGAGTTCATATTGGAGTTTAGGTGGTGATATATAATTACGGTCATCCATGGTTAAGTATCGACATGAAAAAATAGATCTTTCAGTTTTAGGATCGAAATAGGTTAATTATTGTGCTTAAAGGATCCTAGAATGAGTCAGGGGACCTTGGCACATGTACTAGGATGAAGTGAAAGTGGATTCAGGTTCTGGTATACATGAAAAAAATTTATAAAAAGAAACAGGGGATAGAAAAAGAATAAGTTGGGGGGGGGGGGTGTGACATAATCCTATGTTCGTACTGAAGGTCACTGTTCCTAAGAATAGTTATCTTTAGTAATGGTGCCAAAATTTGATCAGCCTGCATGATGTCATTGATTACACATGGGTGTTGATTATATTAGTATTTACATTTCCCAAACTACAATCAGCTACTAAGTAGTAGTAAAGTGGAATTCTGGGGTTGAACCCACAAATAAAACTTGTAGGAAAGAAAGTTAGTGGAAATAACATGTTATAAGTCACGATCAATATTTGTTTTAAGATTTTATAAGAGCTAAGTATCTTGGGATTTAAAAAAAGATTAAGGCGAAGGGTTTAGGGTCAATTTATGGGTATATATAGAAGATAATTCTAAATCTATCTTGGGGTAGACCTATGGATTAGGTTGCAAAGAAGAGAAAAAATCACCCATTTATCTTGGTCCAACCAATTGTATCAACCTAAGTTGGAAACTACTCCTTAGTCTATATATAGTTAACAACCTAAGTTAAGGAATCTTAGAATATAGAAAAAAATAATCACATGCTCATGGTCCTAGACTTCTCAACTTTAATAAGGTCAAAGATCCTTTTTTTGAACCTTTTATAGTCAGGATTTTTATAAAATAATGGGATTAAAAATTATTTTTAACCTACCAAAAATTTGTAGGGTTACTAATATTTGATCAATAAATTTATTAGGTTCAAATCCACCCATACTTTTAACCCCTAACCTTTAGGGGATTAGCCACACATGAAGGTATTGAATAAAAGTAGATAAATAGATCACAACATGCTTGATAAGAAAAATAAACAACTTAAATAATATAAATCCACAATTTAAATCATGAAAAATCAATTATAAAATAACTTTAATGATGAATAAATGAATAATTCAATGTAATTTTATGATGAACAACAAATGGTATTGAAACCAGAACATCAAAACAGTAATGAATAGTAAAGGAGTATTGAAATGAAAATCAGTAACAAATGATTACTTAAAACAATAAAATAAAGCAATGGAAACAAGTTTAGAAGAAAATGGGAAATAAATAAAGAAGAAAGTAGGAAAATAATTTGGGTGTCCGAACTCCCATTGCGCGTTAGGGTCTCTAGGTTTTTATTGACCTTGAACATTACACAGAGTGTAAATTATTCACGTTGTGTAACTCTTTTAAGTGGATTCTACATCAATACTTTTGACAGTGTTTAATTTTATTTTACACTAATTAAAATGTACATATTTCTACATTGTATCTCTAGATTTCTTGACTTGAATCTTTAATGGAAACTAGGTTTTAAAATTTTTCATGTCGTGTACTAATCTCACATCATGTATCGCATCAGATTTGAAATATGTGTCTTTCATGATGTGTACTATGGATTCATGTCATGTACTTTGTTTAAACCTTGTATTTTGGATTCAAACATTGTAATTTGACTGTTTTGTGGTCTAGTTGAGGATTTCACATCGTTTAATTTAGATTCATGATGTGTAAGGGTGATTTTTCTGATTTTTTAGCATCTTCTCCTCCAAGTGTTGAATTCATATTCCTTGAAAAAACAAACCAACAACTAGTGTATTATAGAATAAATCATTATTAAAAATTAATTAAATATATCCAAAATATTTATATGAATTAGGATCATTATTGATATAAATTGTGGATATTAGGAATCCCAAAAGATCAAAATTTCAGAATAATAGAATATAGAAGCTAAAGATGAGCTAATAAGAAGAAGATCCTACAAGCACAATTATAACTAAATGAAGGTGCATCATATAGTGATCACTAGAAGCACATTAATCTTTTCAGAGAATGTTCGAAGTAATAATTGCTATATAATATTTGGTTGAGAAAAATTCACAACTAGAATAAGCATACTGATTACATTGGAATAATATTTACAAGAAGATTATAGAAGGAAATTACATTTATATAAAGTCAGAAATCCTGATGATTCTAAGATGGATGTTCAAAGAGTAATATTCATGGAAGTAAAGTTCATGATTCATGATGAGATTTTAGGATGAGTTGAAGATACCTGACACCATGCTTTTTAGGAGATCTAACAAAGTCAAGTCCTAATATCTTCGAAAGATAGTAAAGGTGGTCAATTCTAATGATAATGGGAATTTAAAATTTAAGTATGTGAATTATCCACATACATAGAAAAAAAATTTCTATAAAAACACTTGATTTTTTTGAAGGAAAAAGGATATTGAGAGAGAGCTTTTGAATATCAAAGAGAGGAATTAGTTGATCAATATATTCCATAAGAAGATCCAATATCTTCCATAAGAATATAAGAAGGGTCAAAGTTGAGAATAATCAAAACTAAAATTCTGAATTAGATTGAGTTCTTTGGATTCGTCAGACTAGAAGGAGATCCTAGTCAATGTCAAGAGATCACTTGTGGATGTTCTAGATACTGAAGTACAAGGTAGTGAGAGATATAGAAGAACATTCTACTAGAAGTAGGATTGGGTGGATGTTCATAATAAGTAAAACTAAAGATCAATATGTATTTAAAGTTACATCTATTATAATATTCAAACATTAACTTATTATGATAGGTGGTTCCAGTATAAATAACACCATCATTCCCACTGAGAGGTAGAAGGTGATTTTTGGGAGATAAATCAACTGTGGGATATAGTATAATGACCCTTAACTTGAGTAATATAGTGAATCATGTGAGTTAAGATATTAAATTACCACACCAATTTTTAATTTTTTATAATGATTATTAGGAGAATTATCTATTAATCTACAAGAGTCTACACGATAAGGATCAGGTTCTTACATTAAAACCAATCCTTCCAAAAGTTCATGTGTGTTATTTACTTTACGTAATATACATATAATAATAGGGAAGTGTTAAGGGATTATACATAAGATCCATACATATTAATTAATAACAAAGTATTGACCAAATGTAAGGTAGTATTTAACTCTAACTCAATCAGTAAAAGTTAGTCACCCTTGATTCACCCCCTCTCAGGGTGACTACATTATCCCCTAGGAATCTCAATTCCAATTATTTTTTTATAAAAATAATTCTATGGGGATCTTCCTCATGATTTAAAGTGCTTAAAGTGAATTCCAACAAACTTCACATAAAGAATAATCCCAATCAGACTTTAGATTGACAAAAAAACTAACCAAAATAATCATTAGTTGTAGTGACCTCACCCTTTGGATTTTCTATCAACTATTATCATCATTAACAATAATCACCATACATCATATACTCCACTTGGTTTTGATATGTAGGATCCTCTACATTTATGCTTACTTCTCCCCCTTTAGTGTCGTCTTCTCCAAATATCCCTACACTATTCATCCCTGTACTCTTTTAGCCCTATACTCTTCTCCCAACTTTCACATTCTCCACCTTTAATAATAAAATTCAAAGGAATATTTCAATACTACTAAAACTATGATCATAAAAGCATATATTCCTCCATTTCCCCATAACTCAAAATCTTAGAAAATAGAATTAAATCAATTGGTAAGCCTACATAATTCAAATCTTGATATAGGAATTAAAAGAAATAACCAAATGAAAAATTGATTTCCTATAAAACTGATCAAACTTTTACTTCCACCAAGTAACCATGGATAGTATCTCCCCTATCTTATTTCTTCCAATAAAATATATAAAAAAACTTACAAAAATAATAACCAATTATAAAATTAATTACAATAGGGATAGGAGAATCTAAACCTCCATAGTTTGAGAATATTCGTTAAACTCTTAGGATCAACTTTTTCCTTTAAAAAATTTAACCCACCAATGGTTTTGTAAAGATATCTACCAATTGTTTTTGAGTTCCAAAAAATTAAATCGTCACAACATTGTTCACCTCACAATGAATCATCATTATCTATTTCATCACTTCAACAATTTCTTACAACTATTTCTTCATCCACATAAGCTATGTAAAATATTAAGTGATTGACATATAATCCTCTTTCATAGTACTCAAATAAACACAATATTGTTTTTTTACTTATCCAACTAGCATAATTTTATTCCAATAGAAAAATATCTACCACTTTTGGATTTTCCATTGAAAATTTCACCAATTCAATTATAATCCAAATATAATAATAAGTCCATGTTCTTTTTAGATTTGAAAAGAAAACTATATTGTAAAATTCCTTGAACATACCTCATCATATTATTCTCACTACCACAATATGTTATTTATTAGTTTAACTCTAAAATCTTTCTTAAAATCATGTATAATAGAAAATATATTTCCTAGTAATAACATGATTAAGAAAACAACCAATGATTCTTTTGTATAATGTTTAATCTACCCCATTGGTGTCCTCGTGCTTTCTAATTTTATTTCCAACTACTATCAGAGTTGAAGTAGGCTTTCACTCTACAATTTTGAATTTATTCAATACTTAATTTACATAATTCACTAGTTATATAAATGTCTTCCATTCATATTGATTAAAATTTAGCCCAAGAAACTATGTCAACTCTCCAATAATTGATATTTAAAACTCAAAAAACATTAATTTAACAAAAATTTCAATAGAACTATATTTTCTACCACCAAATATAATGTCATATATATACACCAACACCATGAATTTATCCTCCACTAAAGTTTTTACATAGAGGTTTTAATCAACGACTCGTCTATTAATATCCATTTACCTTATAAAAGCATCCAACCATTCATACCAAATATGTGTTTCTTACTTAAGGCTATATAAAACCTTTTTCAATCTACACAATTTATTATCATCATGTCCGATAAAAAATACAATCGGTTTCTCAATATAAACCTCTTTATTAAAGACTCCATGTAAGAATATTGTCTCTACATACATTTGGAATATTATGAAGTTTCTTTAGATATACCTAGATAATAAGAGTCTGATAGAATCCATCCTTTCTACTGGTGAAACTAACTCTTATATATAAATTACTTTAACTTGAGAATATCTCTTAAGAATTTGTCTTCCTTTATTATCAATTACTTTTCCATTTTCATATATCTTGTTCTTGAAGTCCCACTTTGTACCAATCACATTATGATTTTCTAGTTAGTCCACAAGCTCACAAGTATAATTTTTATCTATTTATTCCAATTATCCATTCATTTATTTCACTTGTAATTCCTCCTTTCCCAATTATTCAAATGAAGCAGGTGATATATTAGATAATACAACATTATGATCTATTCTTTTTATCATCTTTGTCAAATTTAGAGTAAATTTGTCTCCAATGAAATTTATTCGATCAACTTAAACCCTTTTTCTTTCTTGATTGAGTCAAAAGTTGAATCACTTATTTACTTTGTTCATTAACTAATTCAATTTTATAATCATCATTAGCTTGAAAATTTTGATATTCTCCTAAATCTGTATTTGTATATTCTTATTTTTTTCTAACACTTTATTAAAAAAAAATTTAGAATCTACTTTGGATTCATTCTAAAAAACCATTATATTACTACTGTAAATAATATTGTTGAGCCTCTTATTAAAACACTTATAGGACTTACTCTTTGTTAAGTAGACTAGGAATATACCTTTATCCACTGCATCACCATATTTTCCTTGATTTCCTTCCTTATTTAATATAAAAAAAAATTCTTCCAAATACCCTAAGATTATTCATAGAGGGTTTCCTTCAATGCCACAATTTTTATAGTGTCTTCTATACTCCTGGACTGAGTAATAATATAGTCAAAGTATAGACAAAAAATCCTACCACTTAATTCTATTAGTGATGTGATATGATACTATTGATCAACATCTTTTCCATATTGTCGATCATGTGATTTCTTCATTCAAAAGCACCATTTTATTGGGGATTCCTTACTAAAGATTATTGAATCCTTCCATATGAACATTGAAAAAAAACTAAATTTTGTAAAATAACTAAATCACAAGTTCAATTTTGGTGAAAAGGAAAAAAAGAGAAATCATGACCAATTGAGGGTCATGCGATCAGGTCATGTGATCACATAACCCTTAAAGAGACATGCGATCTCATAACCCCCATCGAATCACACAGTGCCTCAAAGACATACTAAGGGGATGTCCGTGATGAGGTTAATACGTGATAATAAAACCCAATACTTCTCATGTGACACCTCCAAAATACACATAATTTACTAGAATACAAAGGATTAGGCAACCATATCTATTTGAGATGGAATACTCACATAGTCACTGTTCTTTACATGACACCCCTAACATCATGTGTTCATCTGACAATAGGCTGATCACATGACTCGACAAGGTTAGGCTCTCTATGATGGGACTATCTTATGGTTTATGTTCTTAATGTGATGCACTGATATAAGTTACTAATTATTATTACTTAGTCACATAAGGTGCACAAGACACCTCCAACTTATGTGGAAAGTCTTCCACTAAATTAACCCACAGATGTGGATTTCCCACCATATAAAGATGCATAGACATTGTGGGGATACATCTATAAAAACCCATAACACTCAAAAAGGAGAATTAGAAGAGGATTGGATATGAAGAGAGAGTGGAATTCCTATAGATAAGGAGTCATGTGATTTTGAGTACCTCCATTTAAAAATTGGTAAGTAATTTTGAAGTATTGTTTTGAAAACCACAGAAGTAATCCATACAAGACATGCCCATGATACTACCAATGTGAGAGCCAATCACGTAATTACCTATCAATCAAACTATCACAAGACAATTTCATGGTCATGTGATCATGAAATCCTCCAGTTAGGTGATCATGTCACACAAACTTCATGTCATAACATGCCCACACAATATACCTTTTCCTTTATGTGACCGCATGAACCTCATTCAGTGATGATATCACATGAACCCATTTCCATTATATGAAGCACATAATACCTTTTCCTTCACATGGGGTACATGATCCTATAGAATTCATATGATCACCCAAACTCTCCTAAGTCCATGTTACTATTTTCTCACATAAGGCTATATCCCTTAATATCCTGCAATATTTTCTAACCCAAAGGGAAATAATCCCTTTGGGATCAATTATACTACCCTTCCCATCACCGGTCTAGGAACCAATGAAATACAAGGACTTCGATTCCTGTTATAATTTGGATATGTAGGATTCCTTCAAAAATATTGAGCTCCATTTTACCTCATTCAATGTATCCTATATTTTTCTACCTATTGTTTCTCACATTGAGTAGGACTCATGTGAACTTAGATATTTGTAGAAATCATAAAATTAACATAGAAAAACCACCTATATAAACAATGAGGACTCTAATTCATGTTATAATCAGGATACCAAGGATGAATTTTCAATTCCTGAGCTTCATACCCAATATACTTCCATCAGTACTACCATGAGGCTATGTTGCCCATAAATAATGTGGAATTTTCATGATACTACCATCAAATTCCACCATATACATCTCTCACATTCCTATATGGAATCCCATAATTATTTTAGGGAAACACCATTGTGTAATCCTCATGAAAATATCTATATTCGATGTATCTTATCATCTATCATATCTTGTTTATCACACCCATCATGACTCATGTGGGATTGAGAATTTAAATTATCATTCCATTAGCATAAAAAACCACCTCCATCAATGGTAGGTACGACCTCATGGTGTAATCCCCATTAAAATTCAATCTTATATCCTAACATGATATTTCTTACCTTCTGATATATCTTATTTCTCACTCTAGGAATGAATCATGTGGTATTATATATTTTCAATGATTATTCCATTATCCAGACACAAGTGACTGCAATATGGGACTCTTTCTTAGGTGTAATACCCAACCACATCAAACTATGTGGGATTTTATTCCCCTGATGATGGGATACATAGGAAACTTCCTTTAGGTTCAAACTAAAAATAATTAACCATTCATCCTTTTGAAGAAATATTCCTTATTTATATTATTTCCCCACCAAGTCATACTCCTACAAGCCTGTATGTCTTATTCACAAGGCCATATTCCTCATGAAATCAAACCATATTCACTAGACCATACTATTGGTGGATGTCCTCTTCACATTTCTATATTCCTTGTAAGATCAAACCATCCTCATTGAGCCATACCCCCAACAGGGGACATCTTCATAGGGACAAATTCCTTGTGACATCAATCACCCTCATTGGGCCATATCCCCTATGGGGTCCATCTTCATGGGGCCACATCACTTATAAAACCAACTCATCCTCATCGGGCCATATTACCTTCAAGGCTAACCAGATCAAGATGATCATGTATAATCCCATCAATGGTCATTTCTTGGTATCTTTCATCTAGTAATCCTTAACACACAATGTTAAAATACATGGACCGATCCTCATTACATGACTTTAAAAGGGAAATCTTGTCCCTTTAAGTGGAACCCAAATACATGGGTTCTGATTACTTTCATGAGGATACATAGGAAACCCCTTCATGGGATTGATCCTGACACCATTAACACCTACCACCTTTCTATATGGAAATAAAATCTAGAGCATCCAACTATATGAGTTTAGAACATAGTAATCCTCAATCAAACATCACTAAGAAATAATGGGTAAAAATTTGGAGAACCTTTGACATTAATAAAAGGTATCATTTATGGATAACCTTTGATATATTCAAATTTTAACATCAAAAAAATTTCTTTAATACATACAAATAGTCGTAGTAAAAAAATTGTGAAATGTTACAGTAATCGGTTATGTATCAGGATCTGGAAAATATTCATGAACATATCATTAATCTATAAGAGATTCCTAGAGTAGGAAATAATTCCCCCAAATAGGGTGCGATGAGCCCAACCTCCCATCCTCTTAACTAATATGAGTTCCTAAGCATTGTTGGTAAGGAACCCCAATGATCTCCAGCCTTTGGAAAGCCATCCCATAACTCGTTATAGATGTGGAATCCATTGGGAGTTTCCATTAGAAGAAAAATGATGAACCTAATAAGAATTATTATGAAACCATACTAAACATCCCATAATCAAGAGATGAGTTATGATTTGTTGGAGTTTTCATCAGAATAAAATGGTGAACCCGATATGAATCCTTCAAATGTGTCAAAATTTTCAAAAATAATAGACTGTCCAGTTCCCATCAACCATTTTTTTCCATGCTTCATTTATACTGGGAAACCAAAATGGTGAACCCAATGTAAATCTTTCAACTATATCAAACTTTTCAAAAAATAATTGTTTGTCTAGTTCCCATCATCCATTTTGTTCCATGATTTATTTTTTTCAAGAATCAGAAATGGTGAAACCTAAATGAATGTTTCAATAATAAAAAAAATAATAATTAGGTTTACATGTATTAGGCTATTTTTTGTGTATTCTATGAAAAAACCCAACGTGAATCTTTCTAGGAACCAATAAATATGTTTCCCATTCATAAATAATTCAGAATTTTTCTTACTTATGATGCTACAATGATTGGTATACTTGTTCTTGTTGTCTTTGTGACCATAAATACCTCTCTCAAAAACTCCCTTCAATTCCAAGGAAATGGAATCATCATCAGGCAAGAATTTTAAAAATTCATCTACCATAAGAGTTGCTGCCTCTAAAATTTGAAGGATGATGTCACTTTCTCAATGCCTCTAGCACTAGGCGGAGAATACGATGGTTTGGAAATACCAATAGAAGAAAACTATTATAACCTTGGAGGCTTCAAACAATGGTATCTAGGCACTGAAACATACCATACCACCTTGCCCAAGGAGAGCCTCGACAAAGCTGGTGTCTCCCACTAATATCACCAATAACCGCTTTGGGATCCTATCCATGGAGTGAAAAAATTAGCAACTTAATAACCTTAGAAAGATGGACAAAGAACCCAAACATGTCTCTATTTTGGTTCAAGAGTTTCCCAAGAGGGATCCTATTAACCATCATGAGCATCATCTCACTAATACCACTTGATCGCCTACTGATGGTGATTCCTAGCCATCCAGCTTCCAAAATGATTAGATTTAGGTACCTAGAAGATATTTGTAGGTGTTTCATGATATGAACCATAGGGAGTGGGGCCATATCCCCTATTTCACTGATGAATCTTGATGACATATTCCGGTGGTAACGAGTTAATGGTCTCATATACTTGCTTACCCATATCAAGTCTACCAAAATCCAACAAAGGAATCTATTGAGAACGCTTATATTATTGACCATGAATACTAATTGCACATGAATATTCCAATAATGAACAACGGGTAGGTTCATATTCCCACCCCCATAAAATAATCCCACCAACTTAATCCAGTGGTAAATAGAGGACATGAGTAGGAATATATCCCCACTTTAATTGAAGATGTATGCCAACCTATAATAGTAACTGAAAATTAATAGGCATACACTCTAATGAAGAGCTAGTATATCCTGAAAAAAATGAATGAAATTAACAGACATATTCTAGTGATGATATAGGGATAGGAACATACTCCTATCCTAACCACTAGGGGAATACATCAGCATGTCCAACATGACCAGGAAACCACTCCAGAGGAAGAATATATTATTTATCCCATATAGTATAATTATCATCATATTACAGTAGAGGATGAAGTATAATAATTTATTATATCCCCATGCCTATTGGGACCTATAAAACCAACTTGAAAATCACCTTAGGATAAGAATATATTCCTATCAAATAAGGATGATAGAATATTCTGAAGGAAAAATAGGATCATTTTCATATTCCTGTTCCAAATGAGGTTCATTGGAATATTATAAAAGTCACCTTAGGGAAGGATTATATACCTACCCAAAATTTAAGGGATACTCAAAATATTATAATAGTTGATAGGAGCCAGTTTTATATTCCTACTCCTATTAATAGATGACTTCACCCATATCATTCAGATACTATACAAGAGGAGGATCGTATCACTTTTACCATTCCAAAGGTCTATCATCATGTTCCACTGGGGAATGGATGTTTGAATTGAGATCATATTCCCACTTCAACCAAGGATGACTGGTATATCCTGACATCCACCCAAAGGTGGGATCATATTCCTACCAATAATATAGAATATTTTTGGTATACTCCAATAAAATCCTAGAAGCAGGTTTATATTCCCAAGATAATAGATAATCGTTGACATATTTCAATGGCCGTTATGTAGGAGTCTCATATCCTTGACAAACCATAAATGGAATCCTGACATATTATGGCCATGATACAGGATGAGGATCATTTTCCTACCCTTCTTAATTATAGTATCCTTGAGGACATAAAAAACATATATGAAGAACCTAAAGGATTTAATGAATCTTTATCTAAAGAAAAAGGTTATAACTACCATGATAGTCCTCCTCATGGTATTATAAACATGGATTATGAGGATCTCACCCCTAAAATATACCATGGATGACCTCCTCATGGTGATATCTCACCGAGTCAAGGATATCCTCCCCTTATTAGGGAACCTTCATATAGAGTGGTACTCAAAACAACAAGGTCAACCATATATAGTTCCCCATCAACTAAAAACAAAGATTCACATAGAACCATAGGAGACCTAGAGTAGCAACCAACATCCTTTATTTTTTAAATCCCATAAGTCGTTTTCCACAAAAAAGTGACCTTTGTTTTCTAAACAAGTGGAGGAATATTCCTTCGAAGAAGAAGAAGATGGATTGTACATGTGGAAAGAGTTGGACATGAAAAACCTACCATATATTTTATGGCATATTGTAACTTCCATCTATGAAGTCCCGACTGATTTAAAGGAGGATTACATGACTTACCTATTCCATACCTTCTAACAACTAAAGGAAAAAAACCTCCCTTATCAGGGATATTAGGGCTATCTAAAAGCTGTGAACACGATATACTACCAGATAAACCTATCCTCCTTATCTATCACTCAGGACTCAATATCAAAAAAGTACTACAAGATCCCATGATGTTCTTACCTATATATCTTAATGAACCTCCAAAAAACAATTACTAAAGCCTTATCATATGTACACATATGAGGATGGGGTAAGTGTGGAGCATTTCACTTTTACCCATCCCCAAGTTAATAGTGCTCATTGTACATGACCTATTGGAATATCATTTCCACAATATGGATTAAAAGACCACATAACTCTCATGCTATTTTTTTAATCCAATAAAATATTATGGTCACTAAGACACAAAAGTACTATGAGCAAAGAGAGTGGGTCATGATAGGATCCTAAGCTAGGACCCTTGATATGTACAATAGGTTAAGGACACATGTCAAATGATTAAGCTAAAATATTAGGCCACAATTCATATTTCCATGAAAATAAGTTTATACTCTAAGTAAGTGCTACAATTGGCTCATGAATGATTGAAAATGGTCCAAATCAAGAAAATCACTTTGGCATCTATCATGAAATCCATCCATGAGAAACCCCATATCGTAGGGTTGGGGCAATTTTCTTCTCAACCACCTTTTCCACCAGGGCCATCAAATCCAAGGTGAGTCTAAAAAGGATCATAAGTGGATTTAAATAAAACCAATCACAAAGGTATGGGGGAATTTTTACCTTAACCACCACCCTGAGAGTATTCAAATCCTTAAAAACTTTTAGAATTACCAGAAGGTGCCCTACATCAGCCTAAACCCTTATGTATGAATGCATTATTACCATATCCTCTAAGAAAATATAGGTTATCCCAACTGGGAACTGACCACAAAAAGTTAACACCCCAGTCATTCCCACCACCGTGCGATATACCCATCTCATTTGAGAATTGCTAAGCGAGAATGGCTAGAGACTCCCTCAAAGTCACTATTCATAGACCAAAACCCTAGGAACATCTGAATAAGAAGATAAGATCTCATAAAGGTTATAACCTAAAAGGACCCAGTGTGAGGAGGGGTCGAGGTGAATACCAGAATTTGATTCTTTAATGAAATGTAGGTTACACAAGGTGGATCTATTACTTGAAGAACAGGATGATCCCTACCACCTGATATGCCTTATAGAATGTCATCACATTCAATCCAATTGATGGTGAAGATAAATATATGGATTGTAATGAGACAAATGCAGGGATGATACTCTGAGAGGTTGGTGCAATTAATGCACAAAATGAGTTATATCATGACATAAATTAGGGTAAGGGCCAAAATTTGGCGCCACCAACTAATGATATTCCACCCTCTCAATGCCATTATACCAAGGAAAAAGGGAATGGTGTGGATACATCCCACTTGATGCTAATAAAGTCAAAAGTACCCTATATAGAAGAAAGGTTGGCACAATATGTGGCCAAGATATACAATCTCAGAAGGATCAATGAGGAATTGATTAGGGGTAATGTTCCCACTATCTATATCATATAAACAGAAGTGACTGCTCCTCATCCCATCCATTAGGCGGAGGTTAATTTTCTCATCAAAGTGTCATTTCAACATTAGGCTGGAACTGGATTCGAACAACCGATCTACTTGAATATGAAAATTGAGGAAGACTAGTATTTTCCTCCCTTAAAAAAAACCTCAACTATATTAAGATAATCATCTATTCCTAGCATGAACTAGCAATAAATAGCTTATGAATGTAGGGTGATCACGTCAGGCTTCTCTGGTCACTTTCATATAGGAGGTGGTTCAGGGAATGGTACCCCTAGAAATCCTCAACACCATCAAGTCTCATTCTACTTGGATGAAATATATGGAAGGGTGATGTGCCCCAAGATAGCCCAAGAAGAATCTATTTCCCAAATGGGTGGATGAAACTCTACCCCCAACTAATTTAAGGAATATTTTTTTATTGACATTCGATGACATGAGATATCTAGTGTAGTATATCTCACACTTCATTTCCCAACATGGACCCAATTTGTTTCTAGTAATTAGACTCCCAACAAGGTCTATCATAGGTTGGGAAGACATTAATAATCAATTACACTATAAATTGAGCTCCACACTGAGGAAAACAATGACCATTGACCTCACGAACTTCAAATAATGTGAAAATGAAAGGGTTGTTGACTTCATTTCTTGATGGGAAATCTTGAGAAACTCACTTAGTATGCTTCTCCCATAGAATAATTTGTTGGAAATGTGTTCAAAAAATTTCTGTGATGAACTACATACACTTCTAATACCATTGAAATATATTGGATGGTTTTGGGAGTTTGTGGACATGATAAAATGTCTAGATAATGTTATTTGGATAACTAAGGACAAATATAGTACCATTCCCATGACATAAGGGAAAAGTTCTGGAAAGTCAGAAACTAATGCTATCACACTCAAACCATAGTAAGTTACTATTGGAGCACTTTGTAAGCCTTTTCATCAGTTGAAACCACCCACCAAGTGGAAACCAAAGAAAAAATTCCCCCAACCGTAGGAAAAAAAGAGATCAAGTCCACCTGTGATTTTTGGAACAAAAGAACAAAGTCTATAAATCAAGAAATGAATAGGTTATTGGTTATTTCATCACATCCATGGAAAATATTCTCCTCAAGATACCTAATCCTAGGAAACCCAATGAGGTCGGCCTCAATTAACATCTAGACTATTTCCCCTTTCATTAAATTATGGGACATACTATACATAACTGCTTTGTATTTATAGACATACTCTAAGGAATGGTTGATTTTAGATAGGTGATACTGGGAAAATCCATGATGAAAGTGGCCCATGTTTCCACCACCGAGTCATAAGGAGAGGGTGACTGTAAAGAAGACTCAACTAGGCATGGATAAATATTCAAAAAATGGATGACCCAAAATATATTCGATTAGGATCATATTACTCTTAGAGAATGATTGTTTCAACCAATCATGGTCCCAATACCTCTTGTATCTCCCAGGGGATGGTGTCAAAATCATCCGATAGAGTCAGACATAATCATCATAAGTAGAGTAGGGGATGGGAAGAATAATCTCATGCCACTCCCAAATAAGACTTGACTCTCACTGATTTCCTTCCCTTATCATTTGGACCATAGACACCGCCCCACCAAATGGAACCCTCATTTGATGAAAATATACTATTTAGTATTGTTAATTTCATTCACCTAGAAGAACCATTATATAATGATGAATACATATATGAATCTAAGTTCCCCATACCTAACTAGGGAGATAGAGGCAGAATTCACAAAAGCTAATGGAACTGGGGAAGACACAGCCACGGTTCAACTTGATATCCTAGAAATATCCTCACTAAAGTCATATACGCAGTTGATACATATAGATGAGAACTTCAATGAGACTCAAAGGATAAAAAAGAGACCTCAAATTATTCTAAGAGTAATCCAAACATAGTTATTTTGGATGACTTACTGATAGGTGTGAAACCGTCTAACCATCCTAGATGAGCAAGAAAACCATCTCATCCCACTCCGTCAGTGTCGTTAGTGGATGAAATTCTATCAACCATTATTCAATAAACAGATCTATCTACCTCATGAAATTTATGCCCTAAGGTACATACCAATGAGAAACCCCATATTGGGAAGCACATACCTCTTATATGGAAGTATGATATCTTGATATAGTTGTTTACTATACCAAACAATCTCTCAATCCTAGATGCTCTTAATATTTAAAAAGAGCTTAGGGAGGCACTCATCAAGTCCCTCTAAAGTCCCCATAATTTTGAGATAGAATTCACCACATCCAAGATTTATAGAGTAGAAACCACTTCAGTATAATTTCATTTCACCATCTCCTTCATAGAAAAAGATCAATAAGAATTAATTCTAAGAAATATTAGACCCCTCTATAGTTTAGGAAATCATAACAAAATTGGTACCTGAAAGGCTCTAGTTGATAATGGTTCTGGGATTAATCTCACCCTATTATGATCTCTCCACCATTTAGGATACAATGAAGATGATTTATTTACCATGAATCTGACCATTAAATTTTATAAAAATAGATGGATAAATCCCCTTAGAAGGATCAATGTCAAGGCCCAATTTATGGACTTAGTGTATAATATTGAGTTCATGGTCATCTAGTAGGACACAACATATAATGTTATAATAGGGAGACCTTTTATTTATAGCCACATGGTAGTACCATCAACATTCCACCATTACTTTAAGTACCCCATCAATTAGAAAATTAGAATGTTGTGTGGTGATAGTCCCCCCTTTGAATCTTGTGAATTCTTGTGTGTTGAGGTGGGTTTCCATAAGAGGGAAGGAAAGATACAAATGAAAGAGGGTGACATTCTAGTTTCCACTCCCAATGGCTTGGGAAATTCCAATGAAAACCCATGGATACTAGTCAGCACTGACTATGTACTTCCCATAAACTTGATCGAGGTAGTAGGCCCATAAAAAGAGATTCAGATCAATGCCTCAGTGGGAAAATAAAGTCTCCATGTTTCACCAATGGATATAAAAAAATTTCACTATGAAATCTCTTATAACTTGGGAAGTCCATACTTATTTTCCCTAGATAATAGTAGGGATGAAATAGATCATCTCCAAAAGGCTCCTGGTTATGACACCTATGATTTGGAACTCCTAAGGCCCAAGGGTATCCTCTTATCCCTCATTAGAGATGTATATTCTCCCATGTTTTCTATGAGTCCTAAGGATGATTTCTATGATATAGAGATGGAAGATGAAGAACATGACCTCATATTCTCCCCTTCAAAATTCAAGGAAAGTATCTCCATGACAATTGATGAGATTATATAGGTGAATATTGGAATATAAGAGGACACACAACCTCTAATAATTAGCACCACCATTCCCATGGAAGAACAAGAAACATATATTTCATTCCTAAAGTATCATTGTCACGTGTTTAATTGGAATTATATATAAATTATTTGATTATACCATGATGTGTCTATGCATCACCTAGGCCTGCCATAAGAATACTGAGGTTTCAAATAGGTAGCCAAGTGAATGAATCCCTTACAAGCCTCCAAGGTGTAATCCAATGTTGACAAGCTCATCAAATCTAGATTCATCCTAGTGGTACAGTACTTGAGGTGGATAGCCATCATCACCCATTTTAAGAAGAAGAATGGTTATACTAGGGTCTATATCAATTTCAAGAATGTTGTCACCACTTATCAACATGATATGCCTAACATCTTTAAGACCTTACCATGGAGAATCACTAAATGTTATGTCGATGACCTGGTGGTCAAATCTCGACAACACTGCGATCATCTCGCTGATCTTTGAACAATATTTAGTAAGTTACACCAACATAACTTGAAGTTGAACCATTTAAAGTGTAAATTTTGGTAACATCTAGAGAATTCATGAGATTTGTATTACGCCACCATGGCATCGATATAGAACCTAAGAATACTAGTGTAATACTCACAATTATACCTCCTAGAAACCCCACAGAGTTGAGAGGGATTCAGATATGCCTCACTTATATCAAATGTTTCATAGAAAACCTAGAAGAAAAATGTCTCCCCTTCATGAAGTTGATGAATAATTGAGTTTCTTATAGGTGGGACAAAGATTTCTAGGAAGCCTTCCAGAATCTCAAGAAATAATTTCTACACCCATTCTTCCTAATTCCACCGATAGAAGGGGAGGCAGTCATATTTTATTTGGTCATTATAGAATGATCACTTGAATCCCTTCTCACATAAAATAACGATGCAGGGAAAAAATATTATTTACTATCTCAGTCAAATGATGCTAGATATTGAGACATGATATTCCAATATGGACACAACTTTTTCATACACCCATCTTCATGGCACAAAAGTTTAGGTGGTACTTGAAACACTGTGAAATACACTTAGTCACCTATGTGGATCCGATCAAGTATATCCTCATCCATCCTATGTTTATTGGGAATTTGGGCTAATGGTTGGTTATCCTATAACAATATTAGATCCAATTTGTATCACAAAAGGTAATCAAAGGTTAGGTGTTGGCCTATTTCATTGTACCGTATCCCTCCCTAGAATGTTCCAATATACACTAAGCTCCTAGAAGAAGATATTTTCTATACTCATGACACTACCTATATATAGGAAATGCATTTTTATGGGAATTCTTGGATTTGAACTGGGAAAGGAATGGAAATCCATAATCACAATTGGGTTTGTTTTTGGATTGTCTTAATTTACCCCGCCAAGGAAATTATTCCATATTCTTTTCTGTTATCACAAAATTTCACCAGAAATGTGGTAGAATACCAAGCCCTCATTAAAATCCTATAACTAGACATGGAGCTACATATAGCCCATATGAATATCAAGGATAACTCATAACTAGTGATTAAGTATATCAATGGTGAATAAACCTTCAGGAAATAAGAGTTAAGTCCTCTCATTGACTATGTGAAGGGGTTGATGTATGAATTACACTTTGAAAAAATTATACAACACCTCCATTATTAAAAAAACAATATGTGTACTGATGCACTAGAAAATGTATCCATGAACTTAGTTGATCCTAACTAGGAATATATAATTTTTCATATTACACACCAAAGGGTGGTTTACCCAATTGTAATATGCGATACGAAGGAGATTAATCAGGTTAGAAATGATCTAAGATCTAATGATACGACATACATTATTGAATGGATGATCCCCATAGTGGGATACCTGCAAAATGGGACCCTCCTGATGGATCGATCTAGAAAGGAACATATCTGATTCCAAGCAATAAAATTCACCCTTCACAATGAAATGAATAAATAGAATGTACTCTATAAACAAGTCTTTCATGAAGTTATCCTTAAATACATCATAGAAGGAGAGACCCTCACCATAATACAAGAATTCCATGAAGGATATTGCAATTCCCATCATCCAGGAAACAAGATCTCTCACCAAATTAGATGGATTAGTTATTTATAGTCAAAGATGACAAAATACCATTTGGAATTAACTAATAAGTGTCATGCCTATCAAATACATGAAAACTTCATCCATCACCCCATATATATATTTCATACTACCAAATACTCTTAACCATTTACCATATGGGGAATTATTTCATTAGGCCAAATCCCCCAGCCACATCCAATAAATTCAATTACATCCTTACTACTACTAAATTCTTCTCCAAATGGGTTGAGGTTATAACCCTAAGGGGATTTGGGATGAAGGAAATTATAAAATTTATAAATTCTGACATCATAACTAAAATTGGGTTCCCTTATATAATATTGATTGACAATGACATCAACTTATGTTATTTAGAGTTGAAAAGGATGTACTAGGAGTATAAAATTGAGTTTAAACATTTGTATCACTACCACACAGTGAAAATTGGGTAGATAAAGGCTTTCAAAATGTCTCTATAAAGTTTAATACAAAAAATGGTGGAAATGGAAGTGGAAGATTAGACAAACAAACTCTTACATACCTTCTGGGCCTATCACACCATAACCCACACTACCACACATGTGACCCCATATTCTATTTTATATGGAACAAAGGTAGTTCTACCCATATAATTCCATTTACCCTCATTCTAAATCACTATCTATGGTAAAATATCAAGAGAATAATAGTCCTAGAATCATATCAATGAATTATAATGGATTAAATGAGGAGATGTTACATACATTTCACAATATGAAAGTCCATCAGAGACGGATTGTGCATTTCTTTAACAAGACATTCCACCTCCAATATTTCCTACAAGGATAATTGGTATTGATTCTCATAAACCTAATGATATAAGGGAAGAAACCTCAAAATCAATAAACCAAATTGGAAGGTCCTTACATCATACAAAAGGTCTATTTTAATGAATCTTACAATTTAACCACAATGGACGAGGAACACATCACACCCCCACTAATACAAGGTTTCTCAAGAAATAATTTTCATAATTACCATATCTGTGGAAGTATAACCTACAAAATTCTAAACTCTCAAATGAAAGTTCTGGAAGTAATAATTTAAACTAAATAAAACCTTATTTTGGATAGAAATACTTTAAACAACACAACATATATGTCATAGTCACATGATGTTAAACTGTATGATATTCCGTCCATCCTATAAGAAATTAAACTAATCAGAGTGGGTCATCCTATGGGAATGATGACCTATATGAGTGTTAGATCCATGTAAAGGAAATTACTGTTGGGAAAAAATCCCTGAAGGTAACATTGCAACATTTTTGGGTTGGTTGTGTTTGTTGACAATGCAGGTTTCCATGGTGAATTGTCAAGTTCTAGAGATGTTGTTGACAATCAATGTTGAGAAAGAACCATAAAAAAGGAATGAAAGATCTGGAGGTGGTACAAAAAGATAAGATACAAGGTGGCACTATTTTCCAGTGTTTTCCAAATCATTGGGTTCCAAAATTTGGAGTCTGTACAAGTCTTCTTTAAATTGGATTTTCTTGAAGATCTCATAAAAAAGGTAAAGGCTTGAGTTTCGAAAAGATGGGATTTTCTAGGTGTGTTTCGCGACGACGTGAAAGTATATGATGGCGATCTTCGTGATCACAACAAATCTTTGTGAAAGTGTATTTTCTTGAAGGCCATATAAAAATATGGCAAAGGCATACATTTCATGAAGACTTTGATTTCATGAAGTTTGGTTCGTGAAGAATGGAAGTTCGTGAAGGGTGGTTCACAAAGAGTTAAAAGTCTGTGATGGTGATCTGTGCGATTCTAAGAAATATTCATGAAAGTAATTTTTCTTGAAGGACTTATGAAAATATGGATAAGGCATGAGTTTTGTGAAGAATTGGAGTTTGCGAAGGGTGGTTCGTGAAGACATGAATGTTTCTGACCATGGTATCTATAAAAAAGGGAGTGCCACAAAGGTAAAGAAGGTGCTTTGTGAAATGGTGATGATTTTTCCAGAAGGTTCGATGGAAACATCGATAAATAGGCCTTTATCCCCTTAAGAAGAAGAGAAATAGACTTAACGAAAATCTTAAGGCTCTGATTTCGTGAAGACGTTCGCGAAGTTGGTATGTGAAGACATTCACGAAGGCTAATAGCCAACTGAATGTTCTGAGCTTTGTGAAATAGAATTTCTCCATGAAGGTAAATTGATTTTCAGGGAAAAGTAAGAGCTTCATGAAGGATACAAAATCCAACTGACTATTCTGAGTTTTGCTGAAGTAAATGAGTTTTGCGAATACCATTTGATCTTCGCAAAGGTTCTTAGCGAAGAGCTCCGTGGAAGAGCTTTGTGAAAGAGGGTTTTTCCCGAAGGTAGTGGGAATCACGAATGGTGCTTAGAAGGCATTTCCCAGTGAATTTGTGGCAAAGTGATATTAATCTGTGGATGAAATTGGAACTTCAACAGAGCATCTATCTATAACTGAGGTTGCATTCATTAGTGATAATTAATGTACCTACAAGTCCATAAATTGTGAGTGGATCCCTTCCAAGTGCAGTGAGCAAAGAAATAGGAAGGAGGTTATCCTTTCTACCGGCAGTGAGCCAGTGAGAGAGAAATAAGGAGTGACCCTTGGGAAAGAAGTTAGCTGACCCTAAACATTGTAAAGCCAGTGATATTGGGCTTAGAAGTGATCTAGACCAAACATTATTGGTAGTGAGATTTAGTGGATTTGGTACAGTGGAACATCACCATTGTATTCTCCTTGGATGTAGTCTAGTGAGGGTGAACCAAGTAAAAATCTCTTTGTTTGCCTGATTTCTTCCCTACATTGCATCCAAAACATCATCATCAGATAAATAAGGAGAGAACAATATAAAAATTAACACAGAAGTGCAAACATAGTGACCCATATAATATTTAGGTCAAGATCCAGTGGGGTAGGAAGAATTTTTGAAATAGAATATCCATACCCCGATTCACCCCCCCTCTTAGGGTATTTAGGACCCTTTTGGTCCTAAAAATTGGGATTACAGTGATAGGTTTATTTTATCATATTTTTTTCTCTTACTTGGTTCATTTGATTGCTCTAGTTAAAGATTTAGTATGCTCTTATCTTAGTGTTCCATGGAAAATGGAAGAACTTCAAAGAAGAAGAAGAAGTCTTGTGAAATTCCCCAATGTGGAAGTGTCAACAGAAAGAGTGTGATTCATTTGAAGGAATCAAGTAGTGAAAATAATAATGATTTGGATAAATCATACAGTGAAAATACTTACTTATTTAATGATGTAGAAGGGATGATCAAGGAACCTGATATTCCAAGTGACGTTAGAACTACTGATGATGAAGAAACTCCAAGAAGTCGAAAAGTGGAACTTGTTCATGATATAAAATAATTGGATCATAAATTAGATGCAAAAATTAAATGTAAAGATATCTAGATCTAGGTACTAGAAATTGAGGCCAACAAGCTAAGAGTCTTAAATCAAAGGCTTATTGATGTGGCTACTGACCTAAGGGAGAATAATGATTCTAAAGCTGAAGATCTGCAAGAGATGTCTTCAAAGAGAGATAAATGAAAATCTAATGATAAGGGAAAGAATATTAACTTAGATAACATTAAAAATTATAAATCCAAGAATGATTATCTTGTTGCACAGCTAACCGAACTAGTTAAGGAGAATAAAATACTACAACAAGAGAGTGCATGCTATGATAATTATATTTCTCAAGAAAAATTGAAAGTAAAGAAGAAATGTGACATGGTGAATAAGCTAACACATGAATTGGAAGACGAGATGAGTAGAGGGAAGATTCTCAAGAGAGAACTTGATTCCCATCTTGAATCAAGGGATATGAAGATTAAAAAGTTGGAAGAAGAACTAGAATCAATAAATAAGGAAGTGGAGAGATCCAATGCTAGAGGAAAGCCTAAATTGAAGGATGCACTGCACTTAATATTAGATTGTACTTCAGTAGGTGATGATAAAATGGAAAGAAAGTATGCTATTTCTAAGGATAATAAAGAACATATTTTATCATCTCAAAGACCACATAGTATGGGAAAGTCTGAAATTGGATATGATGATCCCCCTCTTATGAATGATAGGACGATAGTAGTGAAGTGTTCTATAGATAAGAAAAACATTATAGGTGATGGAGATATACCTAAAAAGGTTGTTATAGGAAGTAATGATAGCATGCACTATTACTGTGGGATTCATGGCCATACATAAAACTTTTGTTCAGAGGATCATGAATACATTTCGTACTATGAAGATAGAAATTTTTCTAAATCTGAGAATAAGAGGAAGAATCATGAAAAGTCTGAAAGGAAAACCTCTCAGAAGAAAGCATTCATCAGATGCTATTACTATGGGAGAATGGGAAACACTATGATCATGTTTTAGGATTCTCAGGAGCTCAATATTAGAAGAAGAACTCAAGCTACATCAACATCTCCGTTGAGAGATTATGAAATGAGGTATGCTTTTAATGCAAGATGTTTTATATGTTCTAATCACGGGCATTCATCCAGACAGTGAAACAAGAATAAAGAGGGGAAGGAAAAGGAACCCAGAAGGAGATCCCCAGCATAGGCAGTGTACAATGAAAAAGTCTATACTTAAAGAAAATATGGTAAGCCTAAAAATAGGTTTACAGTCCTAGGGGAATCACAAGGTGATCAAAAAAATGTGTATCAATCACCCCTCTATTACAACCACAAAAATACCCCTAGACTGGATGTGGGAAATCTTGGATGAAAAAGGGAGGAGATTCCCCAAGTGTAATTAAGAATAATTTAAAGTCAAGGGAAGACTCAACTGCAAAAAGAAAAGGCGACATGACTCAAAAAATTGATAAAAGAAATATGACTAAAGAATGTCCTGGAAAATTTGCATGTCATGCCACACAACGGGAAGTGAAGGAAATGGAAAGATCCCGTCAATGGAGGAAGAAGCAAGAGAAAATGATCAATGGAGATATTCCTACTCAGAGAAGGAATCAAGGGAAGTGGCATATTGGTGGAACATCCAAGAAAGAAATGTGTACCAGCGGGCTTAAACCCAAAATTTTGAGAAAGGCCAAGCCTGTAGAATCTACATATTAGAAAAAGACTCATCATGTGGGTAATGAATGCCTAGTCATATGGACAGAGTAGTTGAAGTTGGTTAGGTAGCTAGAAAAATAAAGGAAGGAGTGTGATGATCTGCAAGAAAGAATCAAAGGGTTGACCCACCAGGATCAACCAAAATCCTCACCTTGAGGATTCCAGAAGTTCCCCTCTCCCTATGTATATATACTCTGTTAACTGATGATTCATGTGTTTTAGGTTTTAGGGAGATACGATCCAAGTGGAAGTGGCATCTAAATATTCCAAGTGATAAGGTGATACACTCCAAAGTTTCAATTTATTAAAATCAGTTACCAGAGTTGAAGAATAAAGGGAGAAATTGAGCACAATAGAAAGTGATTGTCTTATTAACTTTATCTCTTGTTTCCTACATTGAGTTCCAAATCAGTGAGCTTAGAGATTTTGTTGATGGATCAATACCAAGTGCTAGAGTATAATAAATGATGTAGGAGGAGAAGAATTATTTTGGGTCAAAACATTGATCTTAACAATTGGAAGAGTTTCACCTCATAGGGGGAGATCTTTATCTCCTAATCAGATGCAATATCTCAATGGGATATAAAGGATGAATGTTTATGTTCAAGAAGAATGAAATCACTACATCATAAATCTTTTCTATCTTAGGTAGAGTCAAAATGATTTGCTGATGCAACTGAAGATGAAAACTGGCTTCATGCTATGAATGAAGAGATAGACCAGGTTGAGAAGAATCAGACACAAGATACTGTTTTGAGGCTAGTAGATAATAATGTCATCGGGACTAAATGGGTCTACCACAAAAAGATGAATAAAGATGGCACCGTGATTTGAAACAATGAACGACTGGTGTGAAAAGGATACTCCTAGATAGAGGTAAAAGATGTTGATGAGACATTTTCATTGGTTGTAAGGTTGAAGACAATCAAATTATTCCTAGCCATTGTAGTACAACAGAAGTTCAAAGTGTTCCAGATGAATGTCAAATTTTCCTTCTTGAATGGGATTCTAGAGGAAGAAGTGTATAAAAACCAGCTAGATGGTTTTATCATTCATGAATATTATAACAAGGTTTGTCAGATGAAGAAGGAGTTATATGGGCTAAAACAAGAACCACGAGCATGGTACTCAAGGCTTGATCTATTATGAACCAACCCAGGTCGACCCAGAACCGGTCACCCAAGCCGGTCCATGACATGACCCGAGAGGCGTTCCCGATCCTCCCGGGCTGGCGACAAGCGCCAGGGAATCAACAGAGGCTATGGGAGCATTTTTTCCCAATATAAATAAATAAAGTAGCAGAAATAATACAGAGCAGTGTAGAATAAATAAACCAAGTAAAGCGACTAAAAGAAAAATAAAGTTGATCGAGCTCGACGACCGAACTAACTCCATGCGACCTCGTGGGTCACTCTCTGACTCAACGATCAAGCATCGCCCATGGCGAGTGCACTCAAGCTATAGCCTGCACAAGCACTAAAAACAAAAATGAACTATATTCGTGAATATTAAAACTCAGTAGGCTAGCCTGATATCTATTCCCAATGCACTACCTTTAAAATAAAAGAAACACCATTTCAAGTTTGAACTACAATTTATAAAAGTAAATTTTCTAAGTATTTTAATCCAAAGAAAAGTACGAACTATTGACCTTAACCATTTTCAAATATAGATTCATTTTCTTAGTGTCAATGGATTTATAGAAAGGGAAAGTGATGTTTATATTTTCAAATTTGTACAAATAGGATTAAACACTTTAATTTGAAAACCATTTCTAGAAACCAAGTCAAAACCAATTTATCACTTTCCAAGGAAAACAATATACAAAAATGCAAAAAAGTAAGTACACAACAAGGGAAATGTAGAAATACATACAAGTACCAAATCATCACTCAAGTAACTGAAAGTCAACAGACATGGGTGAACCTAGAAGATCAAGAATAATCCAGAAGACACCAATATATGAGATATCATCCCTGTTGACATGTCACTCATGATGAAATCAAAATTCTCAATACACTTGACCATATTTTCTCAGGAAGGCTGAGGGAAAATCCCATAGTAATAAACCCAATATATCCACCTACTATGGGCCACTTTTCAGTACCATAACCTACCAGTGTGGCACTCATTCTCATAATATTCTCTCAATATGCCAGATTCCCATGTCTCAAGTATTTAGAAAGGGGGTGAGCCAACTAATGCCAGTCGAGCATCCAATCACATACATATATACATATATAATAATAATGCACAATAGGTATCACTCCAAGACACTCCATGGGACAAAATCTTGCCTTTAAATCATTCGAGAACCCGGGAGCCTCTAAGCGTGGGCTCCCAAACAATCAGTCGCAACCAAGGCAGGAGAGTTATACTAGGAGGGTTTTCATTAAAACAATTACATCATTTTCCATAAAGTTCCAAATGGGAATTAAACACCTTACAAAATCACCACTTTAAGAAAAGTACAACTTCTTTAGAAGAACAAAACCAGTATGAAACCATTTAAGGAGCCCCAAAATACTACTTCACAGGCTGCCAATATTTTTATACAACCAAACCAAAAAATTTTATTTTTCCAAATAAGCCGTAAGAGCCAACTTGAAAATTTCTCAAGAGAACCAAAACACTTGTTCACACTTCAGAAGAAATCATTTATCATTAAACCAGAACTAAACTTGATATTCCTTGAATTATTTTTAAATTCCAAATGAGAATTATTTCACTATTGTGCATCCATTCATCAAGAAAATTTTTCAAGTGTCATGTATAAAATAAACAACACTTTTTACATCAAGTAATTATTTAAAAATTAAATATCTAATACTATTTCACATTTATTAAAATTAATAAAATATTTAATTGAAAAATTATCTTGCGCAAACATAAAAAAACGACACCATCTTCACACAATAAGAATTTAATTATAAATTTTCATAATAAATCAATTAATCTTAAGTTTCACAATAATATTCAGCACATATATATATATAGAGCGCAAGAAGTAGGAAATAATATAACTTAAATTTTAAAAGCAGTGCAATGGGAAACTACCTCGAGATCAAAGCATGATGACAACGCAACATCGGAAAGAAGGCGCGGTGATGGTGCTCACTCGGAAACGCCCCGCACGGGTCCTAAAAAGTCAAACCGACCCAAAATAACATTTAATTAATAAAACCGATAATCAAACCAAGGTAATATATATATATATATATCAAATAAAAACAAATGGGTATACCAAAGGGAGTGGTATTCTTACCGGAAGGAGCGGCGTACTGGTAGGGGATCGCGCTAGAAGAGGCGACATACCGAAGGAGGGCAGGTCGAAGGTGGCTCACCGGTGTTGCGTTTTCTGGTCGGAGAAGGTTTGTGCTCCTAGAAATGGGCCGAATGGGGATGCGGGTAGTCGGGAAAGAGTGTAGGTCAGACTGAGAGGTTACGACAGTTAAAGAAGGGAGGTCCGACGCCGGAGGGAGGCCTCGCCGGAGGTGGGATCGTCGGCCGGGGGTGCTGCGCACCGAGTAGGGGGTCTGAGGGGGGATTCTCTTCTAAAAGCAGGAGGCCAAGAGCGGTAGGGGGTCGCGCTGGCTAGGTGCAGTAGCAGATAGAGGAAGGGAGTCCGGCTGGGGGATGCTTCTGGAAAAGGGTGTTGGTGGTGGGCTGCAAAGAGGAGGCCGAGTGGGGGTGTGGAGGCCTACCGTGTGGTGAGACAGGAGTGGCCCGAGGGGGCCGTAGCGTTGGCTGCACGACTGGAGAAAAGGCTGACCGAGGGTTGAGGGGGTGTTCGACGGCCGAACAGGAAGGGGGTCGGTGGCGAGGCACTACAAGGGAGGAGGGCAGCCATCCACGATCAGAAGGAAGGGGTTGCGGGTACTGCGGCATGCAGGAGGGGTGTGTGGGCGGGTTGGGGTGCACGGGCTGTAGGAGGAGAGGAGGGGGGACGAGGTGCCGGGGTGTGTGGGCTACAGGAGGGCCGAACGGTGGGGTTTCGGCTGGGGGATGATGCGCTGTCGGGTAGCAAGGGAGCCCTGGGAGAAGAGCAGGAGTTGTGGAATGTGTCGTCGGGTATCAGGGGAGCCCTGGGAGAAGAGCAGGAGGCCGTGGGTCACTGCACAACGCAAGGAGGAGGAATGACCGGTGCTGCAACCAAGTGCACCACGTGGAAGAACATGATGCAGGGGGGAACAAACATGTGGAATAAGGAGGAAAAGAGAAGAAGAAAGGAAAAAAAGGAGAGGAAGAAAGAAGAGATAAAAAGGAAGTAAAATAAAATAAAAATTAAACAATAAAAAAAATTCATACTAAAATAATAATAATAATGATAATAATAATAAGAATTCAACTAGTATTTGGGCCGAACCTTCCTCATGATAAAAGAAACACACCAAGAACACTTAAACCAGTCAGTCCCATATGAAAGGAATTTGAGTTGAATTGAAAAATCTGTAGCAACCCAAAAAGGGAAAATTAATGACATTGCATGAGGGATAAATCCATCATGCTCTTTTGTAAAAAGAGGATAATTACACGACCAAGGAACCACAACAGACATGCTAAACTGGCCCACCACAACGATAGAGGCACAAACTTATCCAAACTTCTTAAAATTCCCCAAGGTTCCTAACTACGCGCCAACTTCAATCTGAGGCCTTTTGGCTGGAGCTTTGATAGATGAATCATCTTCTGCCTCGCAGTCAGGTTCTGATAATCGCAATAAGAAACAAACATCTTTTTATTTGACAAAGGAGAAGAAAGAGTTTTGAAATGAAAACCACACTGATATTGAAAACCAGAGTTCATCAAAATACCCATGACATTCCCATACATTTCAAACCCAAAAAAACACCCATACAACAACCATGATAAGAGATACCTTACACTGGAAAGAAACATACACAAGAAACTTTAAACAAAACCCCTATATCACATAACTTCTGAGAACTTCCCCTACGACGCTTTCTAGCGACGCCTCAACAGAATCATTGTAAGTGACCCAATCGTCCGCAAGAATGATAGGTCTTTAGATCACTTATACACGATGGATTCTTATGACCCAGCTTTCCACACTGATAACACATGAGTATATATGGATTTGAAGAGGTTGATGAATGATCCCGAGGCCTTTTGATTCCACGACCTACTCCATCGACTTTTGATCTACTACTTGTATTCTCGTTGGAAGTATCCCCACTACTCCTAATAATTGAAGGAGGGAGGACCACTTTGAGCACTCCCACCATCATGGATTCAACATGAGAATCTTGTCTCACCACATCGGAAAATGAAGTTAGGTTGGATAAAGACACCTTCGACTGTAGATCAGGATGAAGACCCACCTAGAAGCATCGAGCCTTCATGGAGTCATCTGTGGCATACCCTGAATCATAAGGGACTAGCTCCACAAAGCACTGGAAATATTCCAACACGGATCTGTCACCCTGCTACAAACAACACATCTCCATCCTCTTGCTCACCCTTTCTTCTTTAGAGAAATACTGACGAATGAATAAGGCCTTGAAAAACTCCCAAGTAAGCTCTTGACGAGGCTTGTTCCGAGACTCTGATTTCCACCACATCCACGATAAAATTTCAAGCATGAAAGTTGAAAACTTGACATTCAATGACTTGGGAAAATCAATGAGGTTAAAGTCCCTTTAAATCTTCCACAACCACTCCTATGCTACGGAAGGGTCTTCTTGACCGTAGAAGAGAGTTGGATCTAGCTTCTGAAACTCAAGCATAAAATCCTTAGGTTGATCAACCGCACTACGATCACCCTTCGAAGATTCAAAGGGATAACTGCTGGAAAAGGAAAAGTCAAAAACCCAATCAAGGCAAATGCAATAAATAAAATCCTCAAATTCAAACACCGTATAGATAACAATCTATAAACACAAGGAAACAAGCTATCATAACATCAAAACTTTCCTTTTGAAAACACTTTTAATTTAAAACAAGATTGGTGGGTTAAAACCTCTCTATTGCTATTATTTAGAGTCTCACTCACATACATGTATCTGTGCCACCTCGGGCATCCATCCGCCATACTAAGCATCCATCCACATTCCCACATATCACTATGAATGTGAGCACCCCTAGGAACACCAAGGACAAAAGAAAACAACTTCATTTTTTTTATTTTTAAAACCATCTTTTCCTGATTCAAAATTTTCAGAAGTCAGAAGAGACCCAAAACAACTCAAACAGGGAACTAGTGTCAGTAGGTGACTTGACCATATGGTTGGCGGCCATATGCCAAACACGTCACCGACATAGAGAGTCTATTTGGACCACACCACTAGCTTCACATGGCTTGCCAGGCCGTGCAAATTAGGAGGACTACTGGTCTGACTCCCTTTATTGTATCCCAATAACGAAACGTTCCATAAAAACCCAAAGAAACTAATTAAACCAGACTTCCCATGGAAACCCTAGGATCAGAATGAGCAAAAGTTTGTGACGCTCTTACCGCACCTACCCCTCGAGTCTCGACAATACTACTCCATGTACCTCGATATCCCAAATAACAAAGGGTGCTCTGAAAAGTGAGGTCCACTAAGAGACGACCTCCTATGATACCATTTTTTCATGAACTAACCTGGGTCGAACCTGAACCGGTCACCCAAGTCGGTCCGCGACGTGACCCAAGAGGCATTCTCAATCCTCCTAGGCAGGTGACAAGTTCCAGGGCATCAACAGAGGCTGTGAGAATGATTTCTACCAATATAAATAAATAAAGTAGCATAAATAATACAGAGCGGTGCAGAATAAATAAACCATGTAAAGCGACTAAAAGAAAAATAATGCTAACTGAGCTCGACGACCGAACTAACTCTGTGCGACCTTGTGGGTCACTCTCTGACTCAATGATCGATCATCGCCCAAGGAGAGCTCACTCAAGATGTAGCCTGCACAAACACTAAAAACAGAAAATAACTATAGTTGTGAGTATTAAAACTCAGTAGGATAGCCCGATATCTATTCCAAATTCCCTACCTTTAAAATAAAAGAAAAACCATTTTAAGTTTGAACTAAAATTTATAAAAGTAAGTTTTTATAAGTATTTTACTCCAAAGAAAAGTACAAACCATTGACCTTAACCATTTTCATATATAGATTCATTTTCTTAGTGTCAATGGATTTTTAGAAAGGGAAAGTGATGTTTATATTTTCAAATTTTTACAAAGAGTATTAAACACTTTCATTTGAGAACCATTTCTAGAAACCATGTCAAAACCAATTTATCACTTTCCAAGGAAAAAAATATACAAAAATGTGCAAAAGTAAGTACACAACAAGGGCAATGTAGAAATACATACAAGTACCAAATCATCACTCAAGTAACTGAAAGTAAACAGACATGGATGAACCTAGGAGATCAAGAATAATCCAGAAGACACCAATACAAGAGATATCATCCCCATTGACATGTCACACACGATGAAATCAAAACAATCAATACACTCGAACATCCTTTATCAGGAAGGCAGAGGGAAAATCCCATAGTAATAAACCCAATATATCCACTTACTATGGGCCACTTGTCAGTACCATAACCTATCAGTGCGACACTCATTCTCATAATATTCTCTCAATATGCCAGATTCCCATGTCTCATGGATTTAGAAAGGGGGTGAGCCAACTGATGCCAGTCAAGCATCCAATCACATACATATATACATATATAATAATAATTCTCAACATGCATCACCCTGATCTACTCCATGGGACGACCTCTTGCCTTTAAATCATTCAAGCACCTAGGAGCCTCTAAAAGTGGGCTCCCAAACAATCAGTCGCAACCAAGGCAGGAGAGTTATCCTAGGAGGGTTTTCATCAAAACAATTACATCATTATCCATAAATTTCCAAATGGGCATTAAACACCTTTCACAATTACCAATATAAAAAAGTATAGCTTCTTTATAAGACCAAAACTTGTTTGAAACCATTTAACGAGCCCCAAAATACTACTTCACAGGCTGCCAATATTTTTATACAACCAAACCAAAACATTTTATTTTTCCAAATAAACTGTAAGATCCAACCAGGAAATTTCTCAAGAGAACAAAAACACTTGTTCATTATTTAGAAGAAATAATTTATCATTAAGCCAGAACTACACTTTATATTACATGAATTACATTTAAAATCCAAACGATCATTCTTTCACTATTGTGCGTCCGTTCATCAAGAAAATATTTCAAGTGTCATATATAAAATAAACAACACTTTTTACATCAAGTAATGATTTAAAAATTAATTATCTAATACTATTTCACATTTATTAAAATTAATAAAATATTTAATTGAAAAATTAGCTTGCACAAACATAACAAAATGACACCATTTTCACACCACAAGAATTGAATTATAAATTTTCATAATAAATGAATTAATCTTAAGTTGCACAATAATATTTAGAACACACACATATATATATATGAAGTAAGCAGCAGGAAATAATGTAACTTAAATTTTAAAAGTAGTGCAATGGGAACCTACCTCGAGATCAAAAGCACGACGATAATGAAATAGCAGATACAAGGCGCGGTGATGTCACTCACTCAGAAACGCCCCACACGGGTACTAAAAAGTAAAACCAACCAAAAACAACATTTAATTAATAAAAACTCTAATAAAACTGAGGTAATATATATATATCAAATAAAAAAATGGGTATACCAAAGGGAGTGGTATTCGCACCGGAAGGAGCGGCGCCAGTCAGAGGAGGTTTGTGCGGCTGGAAATGGGCCGATCGGGGCTGCGGGTAGCTGGGAAAGAGTGTGGGTCGGATGGAGAGGTTATGACTATTGAATAAGGGAGGTCCAATGCCATTGGGAAGCCTCTCCGAAGGTGGGATCGTCAGTCGGGGGTGCTGCGCACTGAGCAGGGGGTCCGAGCGGGGCTTCGCCGCTGGAAGCAGGAGGCCGAGAGCGGTCAGGGGTCGCGCTGGTTGGGTGCGGCGGTGGACAGAGGAAGGGAGTCTGGATGGGGGATGCTACTGGAAAAGGGTTCTAGAGGTGGGCTTCAAAGAGAAGGCCGAGTGGGGGTGTGGCTACCTGCCGTGCTATGAGACGGGAGCGGCCCGAGGGGGGTGCGGTACTGGCTGCACGACCGGAGCAAAGGTCGGCCGAGGGTTGAGGGGGGGTTTGATGGCCGGATAGGTAGGGGGTTAGTGGCGTGGTGCTACAGGGGAGGAGGGCAGTCGACGACGATTAGGAGGAAGGGGGTGCGGGTGCTACGGCATGCAGGAGGGGTGTGCGGGCTGCAAGAGGAGAGAAGGGGGTCCGAGGCACCAGGGTGCGCAAGCTGCAGGAGGGTCAACCAACGAGGTTTCGATTGGGGGCTACTGCACTGTCGGGTAGCAAGGGAGCCCTGGGAGAAGAGAAGGTGCTGGAGAATGCGCCGTTGAGTAGCAGGGGAACCCTGGGAGAAGAGCAGGAGGTCGGGGGTCGCTGCGTAGCGCAAGGATGAGGAACGACTATTTCTGCGACCAGGTGCACTGTGCGGAAGAACAGGAGGTAGGGGGAACAAACTTATGGAAGGAGGAAAAGAGAAGAAGAAAGAAAAAAATGGATATGAAGAAATAAGAGATAAAAAGGAAGTAAAATAAAATAAAAAGTAAATAATAAAAAAAAGCAATACTAAAATAATAATAATAATAATAATAATAATAATAATAATAGTAATAACCATTAATTATAAAATAAAAATAATGACTGGATTCATATTATTTTAATAATAATAAAATTAACAAAAGGCCACGCAGTTGTATGGGAGAAGCTGAGTGGCGTCGCACTCCGCCCGTGCGTCCAACGACACCGAACCCAAAACACACGCTTTTTATTGAAAACTTAGAAACCTCATCCGGGACTCACCCCGAACCCATGCAAAAATATTTAAAGGTAGAAAAATAATTAAAATAAAATAACAACATCTTTCGGGGTGTGACATGATCAGTATTTGAAGAATCTTGGTTTCCAGCGTGGTGGAGTTGATTACAATCTCTATTTCAACAAAAACAATAATCAAAGGATGATGGTGCTGGTTTATGTCAATGACATAATACTTGGCGGATCAGATGAATCATAGTGCAGACAGTTTTCTGAATTCATGAAACCTGAGTTTGAAATGTCTATGATTGGTGAGCTAACATTTTTCGTTGGTTTACAGGTAACACAAGGAAGGAATGACAAATTCATTTCTCAATCCAAATATTCCTAGGAGGTTTTGAGAAGATTTGGAATGGAAAATTCCAAGGAGATGAAGACTCTGGTTGCTACCCAAATGAAATTATCAAAAGATGATAATGGAAAGGCAGTTAATATCACAAAGTATAGGCAGATTATTAGGAGTTTACTGTACTTGATAGCGACAAGACCTGATATTGTTTTCTCTACATTCCAAGCAGCATGATACCAAAGAAATCTCAATGAAATCCACATTCTTTGCAGTGAAAAGGATACTTTGGTATATCAAAGGAACTGTGGATTTTGGTTTGATACATAACGATAAAACTCAACCAGAACTATTGGGATATATTGATGCAGATTGGGATGGTTCAGTGGATGACATGAAATCAACGTCAGGAGGTGATTTCTATCTTGGTGGATTGTGTATTTATTGGCTATGCAAGAAGCAAGATTTCATTTCATTGAGCACCATAGAAGCTGAGTATATTGTGGCCACTCAAGCATGAACAATGTTATTGTGGATGAAGCATCAGTTTGATGATATGGGAGTTGAAGTGAAGTCTCCGATCGGAATCTAGTGTGATAACCCAAGTTATATAAATCTTAGAAAAAATCTCATCCATCACTCAAGGACAAAGAACATTGAGATAAAGTATTATTTTATCAAGGAGAAGGTTGATCAGGGAATCATAAAATTGGAATATGTGCCTACATAACTACAAGTTATAGACAATTTGACAAAGGCCCAACCCAAGGAATCATTTGAGAGGTATTTAATGGCTCTGGGAGTCTAGTCGAATCCTCGCACTTTAGAAAGTGTGGATGTGGAAGCCCCTCTCCCTGAGGTATGGTGTGTTTTTATCTACTGTGATAATCTATGTTCTTTCTAATGTCTCAGACCACAGAGTGACCTTTGGGTTCATTGAAAAAGGGGAGAAATAATGAATACTCAAGGGGGGGGGGAACTATGGCTAAGGAAGGGAGAAAATGTCTTAGTCAAAGACACGGGGCGAAGCTGATAGGTGGCGCAGTGAGATAGGGGGAGAGCAATGAGATAATGGGAGATCAACAAGATAGGGGGAGTATGAGTTTTAAATCTAACGATGATAGAAGTGATCAATCAAAGATTAGATATCACGATATCTAAGGATCATGATAAAAGTAGAAGCGTGACATTGGAATGGTGTTAAAAGGTTTCTAGTGATCAATAATTGGTATCAACAATTGGTGTCAGAAATGAAGTGATTCATTGATGAACTTTTCATACTACTCTTGTTTCTCATGCCGAGCATTGCTCATGTGGGCTTAGAGTATGTGGTGAGTGAATATTTAGTCTCTATCTTAATCAAAAGAGGTAAAGTATGGTAGATAATTTAAGGAGACTCAGTGAGGTATCAAAGTGTAGAAAATCATTCTAATAAGAGTTGTAAACAAACCCAAAGGGGGATATTGTTGGAAAAAAAAATCACTGAAGGTAACATTATAAAATTTTTGGGTTGGTTGTGTTTGTTGACAATGCAGGTTTCCATAGTGAATTGTCAATTTCTAGAGATTTTTTTGACAATCCATGTTGACAAAGAATCATGAAAAAGGAATGGAATATCTGGAGGCGGTACAAAAATAGCATATATAAGGTGGTAAAGGCTTGAAAGTGGATATTTGATGATGATATTTGTGATTATGACAAATCTTTGTGAAAGTGGATTTTCTTGAAGGCCATCTAAAAATATGGTAAAGGCATGAATTTATCAATGACTGGGATTTTGAAAAGTGTGGTTCATGAAGAATGGGAGTTCGTGAAGGGTGTTTCATGAAGAGATGAAAATCTATGATGGTGATCTGCATGATTCTGAGAAATCTTCGTGAAAGTGGTTTTTCTTGAATGCCTTATGAAAATATGGCTTAGGCATGAGTTTCAAGAAGAATTGGAGTTTGCAAAGGGTGGTTTGTGAAGACGTGAATTTTTATGACCATGGTCTCTACGAAAAAGGGAGTGCCGCAAAGGTAAATGAGGTGCTTCACAAAATGGTGATGATGTGGTTGGAAGGTTCGGTGGAAACACCTAAAAATAGGCCTCTACCCCCTTAAGAAGAAGAAAGATAGAATTAACAAAAATCTTAAGGCTCTGATTTCAAAAACATGTTTGCGAAGGTGGTATGAAATGAAATTCACAAAGGCTAATAGCCAACTGAATGTTCTAAGATTTGAAAAAGAGAAATTGCTTCGCAAAAGAAAATTTATTTTCAGGGAAAAGAAAGAGCTTCGTGAAGGCTACAAAAGACAACCGACCATTCTGAGTTTTTATGAAGTAAATGAGTTTTACAAAGACCGTTTGATCTTCACTAAGGGTCTTCATGAAGAGCTCCACGAAGGAGATTTGTGAAAGAGGGTTTTTCCCGAAGGTAGTGGGAATCGTGAAGGGTTCTTAGAAGGCATTGCCCAGTGAATTTGTGGCAAAGTAATATTCATCTATGGATGAAAGTGGAACTTCAATAGAGAATCTATCTATAACTAATGATGCATTCATTAGTGATAATTAATGTACCTACAAGTCCATAAAATATGAGTGAACCCTTCCAAGTATAGTGAACAAAGGAAGAGGAAGGAGGTTATCCTTTCTATCGATAGTGATCTAGTGAGAGAGAAATAAGGAGTGACCCTTGGGAAAGTAGTGAGATGACCCTAAAAATTGTAAAGGTAGTGATCCTGGGATTAGATGTGATCTAGACCAAACATTATTGTTAGTTATCTTTAGTGTATTTGGGACAGCGACACATCGTTGTTGTATGCTCCTTGGACGTAACCCAATGAGGGTGAACCAAGTAAAAATCTATGTGTCTTCCTACTTTCTTCCCTGTATTGCATCCAAAGCATCATCATCATTAGATAAATAAGGAGAGAACAAGATCAGTATTAACACATAAGTGCAAACATAGTGACCCATATAATATTGAGGTCAAGATCTAGTGGGGTAGGAATAATTTTTGAAATAGAATATCTGTACCCTGATTCACCCCCCTCTCAGGGTATCTAGGACCCTTTTGGTCCTAACAATTACCTTTCCCAATATGTGATTCAAATATAGCCTAGGTACTTTTGCTTCAAATAGATATGTGTGGATTGATTCCCACAACTATGGGATATGTAGTGATTCCTAGATGCTTATCTTAAGCCTGGTAAAACCTTTCATTAACAAATAATGTCCCCTATATATGAACATGATCAATATAGACATGATTTTATTTAAAAATAAATATGTGTGGCTTGATTCCCACTTTTTGGTATATGTAGTGACATCTAGAACCCCTAATCTAAACCTAGACACATATTCTAAAATGAACATGTGATAAGTTGACCACTTTTCACACTAGAATTCATAACACCCCCTCCTTGTATTCATGAATGAACCTTCACTCAATCATGTTAGGGATTTACTCAGCATAAAGACAAGGCTCTGGATTTTCTCATGCAGATTAGACCCAGGAAAAGATAATCATAATTCATGATGGCATGAATTTAAACTACATAGAATCCAGGTCCTTACTGTATGATGTTAAATTATATAGTCACTATATCTGCCACATGACATTAAACTGTAAGGTGTAATTCCACCATGAATGACTTTAAACTAATCAGTGTGACATCTTTCTCACCTACATGATATCTATATCCATGTATAAGTATTTATATTACCATCATCCTATACCTTAGAACATTAATACCCCTATTCCTCATATACAATCTTCATATATCTAAGGAATCACCCTTTAAAAAAACTATGTGTAGGATTTATTCCCATACTTATTGGATATGTAGTGAAATCTAGGTACTATTCCATAGGCCTATCTACTACTCACATAATCAAAATATAAACATTCATCCATCCTATGTATGATCCATATCTGTGTAGGAGATATTGACATGGTTCCTCTCATTTATGAACTCATTCTCGAAATAAAATACATCATCCCCTATATATGAGTTAGATCTGTGTAAGAGAACTTTCTTTCTAATAACTATGTGCAATTTGATTCATGTTATCATAGGATATGTAGTGACTTCTAGATCCCCTGATCCTAGGCCCAGCTGCAATGTTCAAAATAATAATGCCCCTTTTTTATTTCCCCTATATATGGGCTAGGTTTATAAAGGGTCCCTTATTTTTTCAAAAAATATGTGTGGTTTGATTATTTTCAACATAGGATATGTAGTAACACCTAAACACCACATCTTGGGCCCAACTGCACTATAACAAAAATTTCCTCTCCCTGCACAAGATCTTAATCTATGTAGGGAGATTACTTTTCAAGAACTATACATGGATTAATTCTTATCTAATATAGGCTATGTAGTGAGACTAAGACCCACTATCCTTATCCTAGCCACAATGTCAAGAAAATATTATCCCCCTATGAATGAGGTTCAGATCTCTACAGGGGCCTTTCATGACATTCTATTTAGGAACTATACACGACTTGATTGCTAATATTTCAGGAAACATAGTGATGCCCGTGTATATTACCCTAGGCCTAAATATAGGTTAGTCTCTATTATATCTCTCTCCAGTGATTGGTCCAAGTCAAAATCAGTCACCCTTATATGGATTAAAAATTGTGAAGATTCCCTCACAAGTGAAAGTCACTCACAATATGAGGGCTCTTCACTTTCATAATAGTTAAATATAATGCACCAAGAAGGTAGTGGGATATTATTATTTTGAAGAACAAAATACCACTTTCCCCCATATGTGAGAAAGATATGTACATGAGACTTTTTATTCAACAACTACATGTGGATTGATTCTTATCCATACACGATACATAATAATTCACATATCCTCCATCCTGGTCCAAGTCACAATCCTTGAGATAACAAGACCCCCTTGTCTTTCTTGTGTGAGATCCATATTTGTGTTGGGGGAACACTTTGATTTGTGTGACCATGCATTTCAGAATTAAATTATGAAAATTCCCCATTCAACCTTGATACATTGTCCTCCATCACTTAATAGACATAAGCCAAGGTGAAATACCTTTTCATTCCCCTGGATAGAGATCCAAATATATACAGGGTACATCTATTATAAAAAATATATGTGGCTCTATTCCTCTCATCATAGGAAATCTAGTGATGCTCAGATCTCCTATCTCAGGACCATCCAAAAATCTATAAAATTCCCCATCATACCTTAGTGTTTAAAAATTTATAGGAAATAATTAATTTTCCTGATAACTCTGCACTAAAGTAGGGCTTGATTTTCATTCCCTACACATGAACATGATCAGTATAGAGGAATTATAAAAAATATTTTAAATTAATTGATTAAAATTCCCCCTCCCCATGTAGGAGTTAGATCTATGTGGGTATCCATATAAAAACTTTGTGTTTCTTGATTACTATCGCCATTGGATATGTAGTGATGATTGAACCTCTTATCTTGGGCCTAAACAAAAAATAAAACTAAAAAATGACCCATTTAACTTCTGTATATGAGTTAGATCTACATAGAGGTTTTCCTTTGGGAAGCCTATATGTAGCTTGATTTTTGTCCTTATGGGATGTGTAGTTAACTCGGATGATCCCATACATATAAATCATAAATTCCACAACTCATATTGATTACTGATCAAATCACTTATCATTCATGATGGGTCTAATCTTCTTTAATTGATAGGATGAGTTACTTTTACCTCATGTGGAAAATAGATCAGTATAAAATCAGAAACTGGGAAACGGCCTCCTCCTATGTATGATCCAAATATGAACATGAGATATCATAATGGGTTACCTTATCTATAAATTCATGATGTATAAATATTACCACTAATATTTAATGTCCCACTTTTCCATGCACCCCTTGAAAACATATAATGGGTTATTCACCGACCACCACTTTTTTCTCACATTAAGAATGACTCATGTGAACTAGTGGTTTTGGCCGATCACCCCCATTATATCATTTTGATGAAATATGGATAGAAAAAATGGTCAAAATTTTAAGACCTTAAACTAATTAGGAATGGTCAAGTTATATATACTTTCCATATTTATATATGAGTTATGTCTATGTAAGGTTTTCTTATGTATGAGTCAAGATTTATGAAAAGGATCCCCAACATATGGTCATTTTTCCCTAATATTTTATGAGGATGAAAATGTATCCCATATTCAAATACTCCCAAACAATTAAATGTTCCTATAAAGATATTTTTCATAATTTTTATAACGTTCCACAATGTACTGGTCACACAAAATTTTACTACACTACTTCCATCCTAGATGTATAACATTAAAATACATAGCACAATGTCGACATTGAAAGACCCTAAAATGTTTACCATATGTCTTTTTCTCATGAAATTAAATTTTATGACAACACTATCACTTTTTCATGATGTTAAAACACACAAATAATTATCTATTATCAATTTTCATTAAAGGAACACAATAGCCTAACCATGGTCAACCAAGGTTCAAGGTACTTCTGTCACCTTTTTGAGAACCACAAAATATAAATAAAACATCATGGATTAAGTGTATTGGGTTGCTACCAACCTTTATAATCCATTATAGAAGAGTGTACCCAAATTCAAGGTATTATATATTTGACTAAGCATATGAGCCTCTGAAACTTTCATATGATCCCCAAGCCTATCAACCAGATGCAAATTTTCCTTGAAAAAAGGGCCTTTGATCCTTGTGAGCCTTGGAAAGAACGCATCAGAATCCATCACCCCAAAGTAATTCATGTTTATCCATTATGTTTTTTTACCATACCATTTCTCATGATCCAAGAAACTTCATTCATGACCTAAAATATCTCTGTCTCCCATTCAAAATGGTGTTGGAGTGTTTCCAACCTCAGGAATCCTAATTAGAATGTTTTTCACACATATCTATCATATTTGGATGATGAATCATGACCCTAAACTATGTGAATTTTGGTCAAATTTATATTTAATTAAACTCTAGCCTTGGTGGTATACATATCATGACCCTGATCTATGGGAATTTTGGTCAAAGTTGTATGACCTTAAACTATATCCTTGGTGTTCCATGATTCTTGACCCTAAACTGTGTTCATTTTTTTTCAATGACACATGACCTTAAACTCTATCATTGGTTGTCCACACATAATGACCCTAAATTATATACATTTTGGTCAAATATATATGACATTAAACTCTATCCTTGGTATTTCACACATCATGACCGTAAAGCATTTTCATTTTTAGTCAAATTTTTGTGATGTTAAACTCCAGTCTTGGTGGTTCGAATCATAATACCCTAAAATATTAGTGAAAGAGACATAAAAATTTTCAAGATAAGAACCCATAAAGGTAAGTTTAAGAAAATTAAATTCTATACTCTCTAATATCTTCATATTCATAGATTTTAATAAAAAAATTAGAGCAAACACAAAATAGGTTCAAAAATTTTAGGGTATACCTTATGACCCTAGTAAAAGCTGATCCATGATTTCTGGACCATTCTAGTCTAGAAAAAAGTTAGATTAATGAATTTTCACATCCTTTATACTTTTTAAAATTTTCATTACATGGAAATGTAACTTTTATTTTTCCAGAATCCTCATTGGATAGATCTCTTCTCCACGAACCACTTCATTACTTAGGTGTTTGAACCTCCCCAATTCTTTCACTGCCCTTGGAAAAGAGCATAATTGGATTCAAGGGACTCTCTATTTGAACATGAAAATATACACCTATATCTTACATATGAGCTTCTATCCTATCAAAAAGATTCATTGTTCCATACAAAAAGGTTCCTTTGATCCCCGTGAGGCTTGGAAACATTATAGTGGAATCCACCACACTAGTGTATCCATGATTACCCTTAGCGTTCTTTCCCCATATCATCATCCTAGGTTCATGATCTTGGATTAATGATTTAAAAAACCCATAATCCAATTATACAAGTGTATTTAACATCCTATTCATTACATCACCATATACCATACCCATTTTTGAAGTAGTGATGTGGTACATTATTCTCAAGCCTTTTGGTGGTCCTCATCATGTGTCCTAAAACACCGTGATATAAAATAAAAGATTCATGACCATAAATTGAATTACCATTTAATAAGGTAGTATATAATATAAATTTAACCTTTATTGAAATAAATTTTCACTTTTACCTTGTTGTATAAACTATTTATAGAGTGCTAGAACCCTCCCTGGATAAACTTTTCTCCATAACATACTTCACCACTCAACTATTTAGATCTATGAAAATATTCCATCGACCTTAAAATGGAGTGTATATGTTTTCAAGGAACCATATACATTAATATTAATGTATTCCCTTGGATATTAGAAATGAACCCCTGGCCTATCTACCAGATGTATTTTTTCCTTGCAAAAAGGGTCCTCTGATCCATGTGATCCCTGGAAACATCACAATAGAACTCATCACCCTAGTGTGATTTGAGAGTATCCATGACATGTTTTTCCCATATCATTATCTTATGTTAAATCCCTTTGATTCATGATTTACACATCCCATGATCCAACTATCCAAGTAGACACCACATCCTTGATACTATGTCACTATAAACGAAGTCCTTCTTTGAAACAAGTATGTAGGGTGATAAAACTCTTCTTGAATTTCTATCCTTAATGGACCATTTCATGTCATGAGTGCCTAAATTCCAAATAAAATATTCCATGACCGTTGGAAATGAGAATTCCTAATTTCAAAGTACCCTCTACTTTACTATGCATATGAGCCCCTAACACTTGTATATGAGCCCTTGTACTATCAACCAGATGCATATTTTCCTTTAAAAAAGGACCTCTCATCCCTATGATCCCTAAGAACATTATAGTAGAACTCATCACCCCAGTGTGATTCAATACCATCCTTGGAATTATTTTCCCATTAATTACCCCAATGAAATATCTTTTAGACATTATCCCCCTTTCCCATGAGTATAAAATTCAATATATGATGTTTTTCTTATATGAATATATTCCCACATTCATATGACCCTAAAATACAATAATAGAAGGTCTAAGATATATGACCCTAAACTACATAAATATATGGGACCAACCATATGACCCTAAAATACAATAATATAAGGTTCATGATATATGAATCTAAATTACATAAATATATTGTCTAATCTATACAATCTTAAAATTTTAGCATTATTAGGTCAAATATCTTTGACCATAAACATCATATTTGTTGGTCCAACTAGCATGACCTTAAATTTACCTTTAATAAAATGTGTAATAATAAATAGGTTGGAAACCCATAAAGGGTATTCTAGGAAAAATTCAAGTTTCTTCCCACTAATATTTATTCATATGAAACTTAATAAAAATTAAGTGAAATAAAAAAGACACAAATCTTGTGAGGTCCATCATATTACCCCATTAATAGTCAAGCTATGTTCACTAGACATCTGGAATACTAAAATGTTATATCAACCTCTCTTTATGAAATAATCACCCAAGTAACTCCTTTTAACTATGAAAATCATCACCTATTTTGAATATATAGTCCCTAGAGCATCAATAATGGTGTTTATACAAACATATGACCACAATCCATGCCTAGGAATAATTTTTATGAATCAAGTGTTTGAGTTTGGATTTGAGGTTCACTTAATGTTATGAAAAATATTGATGTACTTAGAAATCTATATGATACTAATTCATTAATAAATAATGAATATGGTGAAAGGATAAGATGAAGATAACAACACATGGAATTAAAAAAATTGATTAATGAAATTTAAAAAAGAGAGAGAGGAATATCTATAATCTTGAGTCTCTCTCACAATCCCCTATGAAAAGGTAAATCCAAAAACCAGTTCCTTATTTGAGAAAGAAACACACACACAACATGATAATAAAAAATTTTCACATGATAAGTTTTTTAGACCGGTTAACGCCTGACAAGAGGCATCGATTAGATGTTTAAGTATCACCCATCCCGTTTCTTCCATAATTTCTAGCAGACAAAGAGCCTCTATTGAAGTGGATAAACCATAAAACCTTTCAAGTGTACTCTAGTAAAGATATAGTCTTTAAAATAAAATCCTTCACACAAGCTATGGAAAATTCATATTTTTCTATCTGTGCAGCTAAATTTCTCACCCAATCACACAACTGGGGAGATTTATGATGTTTTCTCTTCAATACCTTTGAGTCCTCCCTCATTGATTGGAGTATAAATTTTTAGTCATTAAAGTTTCATAGGTCTATATCATGAATAGATAGTCATTTTAGAGTAAGGAGGACTTGTTACATGATTCCATATAATCTTTGAGAATTGAAGCCGCCTAACCCCAAGATATGGAAGATCTGGTGGAGGCATTCCCCTTGGACTTGGATTTACTTTAAAGGGGTGTCGATAATTAAAGTGTGAATCTGGTTTTAGGCTCATATTCATGTTACCCTACTTTTGATAGCTATTTTAGAGGGTGTGATTTCACTATGTATGATTACTGAGATATATTTAGGTATCAAGCCTACTAAGGGAAGGTCCAACCCACCTAATGAGGAAACACACAAAGTTTTTTGGGTTAATTTCCCTCAGTTAATAAAATTATATAACCCTCCTTTGGCCGGTACACTACCCACTATCGGTGTGAAGGGACCAATTTAACCAAAATACTCTACCTCTTCATCAGAAGACTCTTTATCATAATGGGGGTGTTTTCCTAGATGGTTCTTAGAATCATTAATCCGGTCTAATACAACTATAGGTAATGGGTTTATAAGAACATGTGGTTTATATAATCACTAAACAAGTTGGTTAAATATACCAATGGGGTATGATTCCATCCAGGATTGGGAATAATACTAAGATAGAAGAAAAAGATAATCATTATATGGTAGGGTAATTTTTGATACAGTATCCTCATGAAATTGCATCCACCAAAACTAATGGATGTGTCTAGGATTCTGTTTTCTTCACACACCAGAAAAAGGAAGGTAGGAAACCCTTTAGGTATAATCAAAATAGTGAGAAAATCTATAAGGGGTGTATGGATCACAAATGATTTGTTCATCTAAATAAGATATAAAAATCCCATCTCAAAGTGATATTTTGTATGAACTCTTATTAAGGGAGGCACTACCATTATCAAAAATCATCCCAGAAGGTTCAACATATGGATTTTTTTTAAGATATTGAAGTTAGTTAATATATCAAGGACCTCATAGATGTTTCATGGAATCACATTAACCTTAGATACATCCAATATCCTGGGGTGAACTATTTAATGAGTAATTTTAACATTTTTTTGAAACTTACACCACTGGAAGTGCTCACCTATCCATCCAAATAGAAATTGGAGTGAACCACTAATCTGGTAAGGAATGTTACCCTATTGAATGTGTCCAAAGAGTTGATAGAGATGGGAAAGGGCTGGTACAACTAGTTTGATAAGTTTACAATTTGAAAATCTAGCCACCATCACCAATGTTCCAAATCAAACACCCAAATGTGCATCCCTATCTAGTAAGATCCATACATTTAGAAATATGGCTAGAAATACCACCAACCAATGACTTGGGGATATGCCCAACTTCACATTATATCCCCATGAGTAAAACTCCACAACCTCTAAAATGGTCCAATAATATCCCTCACTATCCCAAACCTATCAAGATGGATAATGATTTGGGTGTACCACATTTGAACATTATAGTGACCCAAGTTTTTCTTACATGTCTATCACAATATTTTAAAGATAAAAAACATAATATTTATACATTCAAGGATCAAAAGGTTTAATATCTTTGGAAAATTGGGACCATAAATCACTCGTACATAATAAAACATAATCATTATTAAAATCAGACTTATTTATTTTCTTAAAATCACACACTTTCTCTTTAGTACATGTAGTCACCTTAGGATATACATCAATGAAAGGGGTGAGATACATACCCAATTAGGTAAGGAATAAGGGACATTATTAAATAATATATGGTTAATCATAATCAACATCATCATATAATATTCATAGTATCATCATCAACATCATGAGGGAAACATGTTATAAAGGAATGTAATGTGGCAATGAAAAAAATAAAACATCATTTAATAGTGTTAAAATACCACATATAGGTGTGAAAAAAGATATAATCATGTTCATGCCTAAAATATGTACATAATCATAACATCATCATAGTAAAAAAAATTAACATCATTTTCATGCATAATAAACATTACAAAAAAAAGATAAATCACATTTACCAATGCATTGGAGGGATATATAATTCTGTGCCCACCCATAACATCATAATATTTACATAATCATGCTTTCCAAATAGAATTTATAACAATTGTAGTCATGAAATAAACCATGGAATGGAATGAGTTTCATATAGATTTAATAAATAATTATTTCATGAATAAACTTTAAGTCCCCAAATTAAAAAGGGAAACTATATTTTTCATAAACATCATCTTTCTTGAGTAAAGAAGAAACAACTCAAGGGAGTAAAATATGTGTTTTGGAAACAAAATACTTTTAGGAAAATATTTGTATTTAAATTATAAATAAAGGTGGAAACATGTATATCCCTAAAATAAAAGAGAATAATATTGAAATTATTTTTAAGTATCATTAGAGAAATATAGATACCAAAAATGATGTGAAAGAGGGATAACCCAAAGAAATGGAGTTGGGTTCGAGAATCCCCATACCTTAAATCCCTCTTTATTTCATCTCTTTTATGCATCTTGGATAATAAAAATAGGTTTATTAAAACACTTATCTAGAAGTAAATTATTGAAAATTTTACCAATATTTATAAATTATAATAATTTTATTATATTTATTAATTTCCTTGTTTAATGGGAAGTCATTTTGATATCATGTTTTCCCAAAAAAATTCTGTCTTTTTTCAATTTTTTTTATTTTTGTTCAAGTTCATTTTTAATTTAGTAGAATACATTACAGAAGATTAAAATGTATATATTTATACATTTATATATAATACACAATTTATTAATACCATACATTATGTTGGTTATAAGAAAGAAGTTGGAAATGTCCTCATCGGTGGTTAACTGACCGTTATTGGGAACATTGTCCAAATCTGAAGAAAAAGAGGTATAAAATATAAATACAAAAAAATTAATTTTTATAGCTGGTAAACATTATTAATATAATTTCAAAATTCTAACTAATTAAATATTTTAAGATTTTATTTTTAAATCAATTGGGAAAAGAGATAAAATAAGAATAAAATGATTGAAGAGTTTGAAAAAAACTTACTCATTCCTTAGTGTGGATTCTATTGTATGAAACTAGACTTCCATGAAGAATGGATTTCGTTTAATACAAAACATAACTAAGGTTGATAAGGGATTAATATAGAGTATTTGGGTATAAAATTGGCCCTTTCAAGTGATGGAGGAGTGGTTTTCCAAGGGTAGGTATTGGGGATATTTATAATTGAGGAGAGGGGTATATTTAGAATAAATTATTGAATAAAATACTATATCAAAGTTAAACCTTGTAATTGTGATTTTTTTAAAATATAAATCATATATAAATATAATAAAATTGGTTTTTTACATTAAAACCCTTAATAATTTTAACTCACTTAGTTTATTAAAAAGGAAAGTGGAAAAAAGAAAAATTGTTATTTTAAGGGACCACTTTTGACTTTAGGTTTTGGAAAATGATTTATATGTTTTGAAATTAAGTTTATTGAATTTTAATTAATCATTCATGTAATTAAATATATTTTTTTACAAATATAAAGTTACAGAAATGATTAGGTCATTATTAAATCATGAATTATATAATTTAAGATACATCAGTTACATAAAAAATTGTATTTTTACTATTCACTTGAAAATTAAAATATTTCATAAAATTACCAAAAAATAAAAGTTATAAAATTTATAAGTGATGATTTCAAAAATTATATTCATTTTTCAAAAATAAATTTCTATAATAGGTAATTTTAATTTTTAATATAAAAATTATGATTTTTATGAAAAACATCAAAACATGGTTTATTAAAAACATGCCTATATTTTCTTTGAGTTTTTAATCATGAATTTTTTTTTGAAATTATAATATTTATATTTACTTATATTACTCATGATTAATATTATTTATATCACACTATTTTTTCGAGGTTAAATTAGTATTCTAATGGTTAGGTTACTATTCCCAATGGTCAGGTTACTATTCCCAATAGTCAGGTTACTATTCCAATGGTCACATTACTATTCCAGCGGTAACATAAACTAATATAAATATCAATTCATTATTTCAATCATATTATCTACAATTCCTCCCTAGGTTACATATTTCCATTTTCTATTATTTTTATTAGTTTAGTAATATTTTTTTTTCTTTTCTATAGTGTTGTCCGTGGGAGGGATGATTTTAACGGATTGGGGCGATCCGTATTTTCCCATTGTAGTTTTTTTATTTTTTATTTTCCCATAGTAATATTTTTAATTTTAATGGACTTAATATTTGATTAATTTAATGATTTTAATTAATAAAATAATTTGTTATTAGTTTCTCTATGTGTTGAATGTGTATAATACTTATATAATATAATATAACACATATTTATTTATGAAACAATTATAAAAAAAGTATGGGTCATTATATTATTCCCCCCTTTAGAAAAATTTCCCGTTAAATTTTGACTCATATTCTTGGTTAATAATATGTGAGGGTAATTTTTTTCCTTGTTTTTTATAGCTTTTATATAACCTCTTTGTACTTATGGTTCCACCAAATAACTTTGATAAGGTGAGTTATCTTGTTGCGTAGAAATTTGTCTCAGTGGTCTAAGGTCTTCACCGACTATTCCTCATAAGAGTTTTCATTCTATAGTTGTACCATATCCTGATTCAGTACATGTGATGAATCATGTATGTACTTCCTTAGGAGTGATATGTGGAACAGATAAAGAACTTGATCCATATTTAGTGGAATTTAAAGGCAATAGGCCACTTCTATTGTACGATCAAGGATCTCAAAGGGGACAATGCACCTAGGTCTAAGATTCCCTTTATTTCTAAACCACATGACTCTCTTCCATGTAGATATTAGAAGTAAAGCTTTATCTATAACTTCCAACTCCAAGTCCCTTAGATAGTTATCAACATATCTCTTTTTCTGACTCTGATCATCTTTTATATGAAGTTGGATGGATTGAACCTTCTATTTTGTAATGAAACACCTATTCTCATTGGCTTGAGAATACAATGAATCAATACTTGGCTTTAGGATACATCCCCAAGATGCCAAAGGCTAGAAATAAATGCCGAAGGGTTTCAAATACAAGTAGGGGATGATTTACCCTTTAAGAAATAAAAGCATTAACCTAGAAAACCACAAACAAACAACTCACTATATAATGCATGAATAAATGAAAGACAACATGACCACTTAATTTATTTCAAAACCACACCAAAATGAAATATAATATAATTCAAAGAAAATATCAAAGTAAATAGTGGATAAACAACCAATAAGACACCAAGATGAAAACAAGACTCCATGCTCCACAATATTCCAATCACCAAACATCCCAAGTATCATGAGGTGGTGATAAATACATATGAAACTTTACCTTTACCCATGTCTCAAAAGATATAATCTAAAAAATCACTAAATTTACAAATCAGGGGTGAGTATAAAACTCAATAGGCTTTCCCCAATAACTTTCCTACTCACACCACTAGGATAAAAAAGTTAGCAATATATATAAAAAACAGTTTATATAAAACAATTTACAAAAATATTTTATAAACAAATATAAACAAGTTCCAAAACCATTTGTAACCTAGAGTAAACAAGTACCATTTTCAACCAATTTTCTAGTAAGTCACACTTCTAGAAAATTAACCAAACAAGGATTTAAAAACCATTTCTCAATATCATTTTTGGCATACACATCCCATGATCCACAACACACACACCCATGCATGCTTCATTTCATAGATCTATACTAATGAGTGGTCTCTCATACAATCACCTTATGTCCCAATGACACATTACCCCAATCTAGGGTCACACAACTTGTACCCCAATGGTACACACCCCTTATTTCGGGGAATGTCGAACATGAACTCACACAACCCATATATTCCAAAACCATTAAAATAAACCAATTCAAACTATTCCAATAAAACTATTATTTTATTGAAAACCATTAAATGATATAATTCCAATCAACCATTTCATTTTAATAAAACCATTCCTTTTATTGAAAACACTTTAATCAAATCCATGTATGACAAAACTATTCAAATAAACCAATTCAAACCATTCCAATAAAACCGTTATTTTATTAAAAAAAATTATAAGAAACAATTCCAATCAACCATTTCATTTAAATAAAACCATTAATTTTATTGAAAACACTTTAATCAAATCCATGTGCCACAATTCCAGGAAATACAATTTCAAAACATCAGTTCAAAATCAAGAATAAAACACTTTATTCAGAAGCACTAATTTTCAAGATTTATACAATTATCACCAAAAGTGTTTCAATCAATCATAAATCATCCAATTAACAAAAAAATTCACACAAATAAATCAATTTGATATCATTTCAATAAGTTCTAGAAATATGATTCAAGAGTGAAGCCACCTACCACAAAGGTTTTGACAAATATCGAAAACGGACGAAGAATTATCAAGAAAACTGCATTGATTATCCATGAAACTACCTTAGATATATTCTACTACCAATAAAAAGACAAAATATTATCATATTTGGTATTAACTATCTTAGATCTACCCATAATAGATATATATCTAAGAAACCAAGAGGATAGGAGAAGTAGATCTAAGTAGATCTAAGAAACAAATCAAGAACGATGAAGGATGATAGCATACCTCAAGAATTTGGTTTCGAGTCACCAGGGGAAGCCTTAATATTTCCTTCAGATCGATGGGAGAACCTTATTTGGCCTTAATAGAACCAAAAATATTATTTTTAACTAGTTTGGGGAAAAAGAGTGGATTAAAGGAAAGGATGACCTAGATCCACTTTTTAAGGAGGTGGGTTTTAACCCACACACGGTTAGTCCACACAGTTAGAAAAATAATGTATTAAAAGTGTGTTATCTACTACCTTACAGATCACCCCACATGACCTCCTTGCACAGTCTCCCTAACCATTAACACACCATTCCAAAGATACTGTCCAGAATATATAACTTTTCACCATTTTTACTAGGGTTTTTGCATGGTTTGGTCAAATCGTGCGTAGCCCGTGCACCTCTCCTTTGGCCTATTGAAAGTTTACCAAATGCTCCCATCCTTAACCATAAAATTTATATCCATAAAAAAACAAGGAAATGGTTAAATAATAGAAATTGGGGCTACTAAATTCTCCTTAACATTGGTCTTTCTATCCCCAGAGAGTAGAAAACTATCCTTTCCCTGAAAGAGTTCTGGCCATATCTCTTTCAGTTCCTTCTTAAATTCCAAAGTTTCTTCATAAATCTAACCATATTTCCATAAAACCCACACTATAATGATTATTTTACCATGAAACAGTTTATCCTACCTATCCACAATCTGTACTAGGATATGTACTAATAAAGAATCCAGATCTAGGTCAAAATGATCACATCTGATCACACGGTTAATATTAGGCTGATACTTTTTCAACTGAGATACGTGGGGCACATTATGAACCAAACTAAGCTGTGGTGGAAATGTAAACCAATATTAAACCTCTCAAACCTATTATATTAACTCAAAAGGTCTAGTGTATCAAGGAGATAACTTTACCTGCTTCCCAAAATGACGCTGTGCAATCCTTAGAGAGATTAGAAAGAACACATGATCACTCATTGTGAATGAAAACTATCTTTTTGATGACATGCATATGATTTCTCATGACTTTAAGCCATTTCCATCATCTTTCTGATCAAATGAATCTTCTCCATTGTTTCTTGGACAAGGCTTGACCCAATTAGTGAAGTCTCACAAGTTTCCATCCAACAAAGTGAAGAACGACAAGGATGCCCATATAGAGCTTCAAAAGAATCCATATGTATCGGGGATTGATAGCTGTTATTATAAGAGAACTTGAATAAGGGTACATGATATTCCCATTAAACATAAAATTCCATTACGTAATCTCTCAACATGTCTTCCAAAGTTTGTATCGTCCTTTATGATTTCCCATCTGTCTGAGGATGATATGTCGTACTCATTGTCAACTGAGCTCCAAGTGATTTCTGTAAGGATTTATAGAAATGAGACATGAACCTTAGATATCTATTTAAGACTATCAAAACTGATATTCCATGTATCTTTAACACTTCTTGGATATATATTTTAGACAAATCCTCCACCATATGAGTTTCATGAATAGGGATGAAATGATCCAACTTTGTGAGATGATCCAATATCACCCATATGGAATCGTGTTTCTAAACCATTCTTAGGAGACCTATAACAAAATACGTGGATATCTTATACCATTCCCACAATGGGATAGGTAAAGACTTCAATATACCTACTGGTCATTTATGTTCTGCCTTAACTTGGTATCATGTTAAACACCTTGAAATGAGCTCAACCACTTTCCGTTTCATGCCGCTCCACCCAAACTGCGCCTTCAATGCCTTATACATCTTCTATATACTTAGATGTATAGAACATATCAAATGGTGGTAAACATGAATAAGTTTATCCTGATAAGACATAGGTACAACCATCTGATCTTTGAACCACAGAACTTAACTCCTATAAAGCTTCCATCCCTCAATGGTCTCTCCACTATTGAGTTTTGAAATCATAACTAGGAATTTTTCATCGGATGTTTGTGCCTATTTGGCCATCTTTACCAAATAAGGAACCATAGAGACTGAAAATAAAACCGCAACACCACCTTGGTATTCACATTTCACATTCATGTCGGCTAAGACTGACATCAACTACCACTCATGCGAAGATTCTTTTTCCAACTGCACATATGACTTTCTTCCTAATGCATCAGCCACCAAATTAGCTTTTAATGGTGTATACATCAAGTCAAAGTCAAACATCTGATGATACTCCATCCATCTCCCTTTCCTCATATTCAAATCCCGCTGTGAGAAAATATGTTTCAAACTTTTTTGGTCCATGACCATAGTAAATTTCCCACCAAAGAGATAATGATGTCATGTATTCAAAGCATGTATAACTATAACTAAATCCAAATATTGTGTTGGGTAATTATTCTCATGAAATCTCAACTTCCTTGAACCATAAGAAAAGTCATGGTATCCTTGCATGAGAACACATCCCAACTTAGATACCGATGCATCACAGTACACCATATACCCCTATTCTGATTCTGGAAAAATCAAGATAGGTGATGATGTAAGATGAACTTTTATATCTTGGAAAGACTTCTCACATTCTTCACTACATTAGAATGGAATGTTCTTATTTTTTAAAGCTATAATTGGTGAGGCTAGTCCTAATAATTCAGGCACAAAGCGTCAGTAATAACTAGATAGAACAAAAAATTTCATATCTCAAAGACATTCTTCAGAGGTTTCCAAGAGATAGCAACTTATATCTTCTCCAAATCGATTAAAACACCTTTCTTAGAAATAACATGGCTGAGAAAGCATACCTCTTTTATCCAAAAATCACACTTTGATAATTTGGAATACAAATGGTGATCTCTCAAGATTTAAAACACTATCTCTAAGTGTTCCTCATGATCAACCCTTGTCCTTGAATACACCACTATGTCATCCACAAACACCACAATAAAAGAATCAAGATGTCTCTGAAATATTCAATTAATCAATACCATAAATACTGTTGGTTCATTCATTAGACTGAAAGGCATGACTATGTATTCATAATGGCTATATCTACTTTTGAAAGTTATTTTTGGAATGTCTTCCTTTTGAACTCACAAATTGATGATATCCTGATCGCAAGTCAATTTTTGAGAACCAATGGGATCCCTTAAATTGATCAAACAGATCATCAATGTGTGGAAGTGGATATGTATTATTTATCTTAACTTGGTTAATATTACAATAATCAACACATAGATGCATATGATTTATTTACAAACAAGACCAGTGCTTCCCATAGAGATGTACTTGGCCGAATGAAACCTTTGCTTTAAAGATCCTCCAAATACACTTTTAGTTATATTAACTTTGTTGGCACCATCCTATAAGATGGAAGGGAAATAGGATTGTTCCCCGGAAGGAGATCAATCCTAACCTCCACTTCTCTTATAGGCGGTAACCCTAATAAGTTCTTGGGAAAGATATCTAGAAATTGATCCATGACTGCTGGAAAACTTTTATCCTTAATCTCTTCCATAGATTCCAAAGTAAACACTACCTACTAGTAAGATATCATTCCCATAGTTGGTTACAACAATCCTGTTGAACCTATATTTACTACCCTTTCTCCTCTAAAGAGACATTCGACACTGTCCTCAATTGTGAAACTAACTGTTCTACTATAACAGTCGATGTGAGTCTTGAATGTTTTAAACCAATAGACACCTAGGATTACATAAAATACATCCATATCCAAGGATAAGAAGTCCCATTTCAGATCATCTCCATCCACAGTTATAGAACATGCTCTACACACAAAGGCTCGACATTCTCTTTTACCAAGAGTAGTTTTATGTTTTAACATTGAGGGAATCATCTCAAATTTTAAACATAGAAAATAAATATCAAGAGAATCAATTAAGGAATACGATGCACCAATATCAAACAACACTTGCATAAGGGTAAAATTCAAAAGAATTATACCTCTCACCGTAGATCTTCCGGCCTGATCATCTACCATCATCTTCTCAACTCCATACAACTACTTTATTGCTGAAATCTACTCCTTGTTGCCTTTATGAGATTTACCTTGTTGAGGATTCATGGTATTCCAAGAATCACCATGGATAGATCTGCTGATGATTTTGATTCTACTTCCCTCTTCCGGTCGAAGCATAAGATTCTTGCAACCCTGAGAAGTGTCTCGAGCACCTGAACTCAAAGAACTATGATAATAGCACTGAATATGAACCATCTTATTACAATTATGGATTTATCTTGGTGGCACTATACACTCTCATTTAATATTTTAAAAGGATCCAGATTAGAAACATCCCTCTTGGCTCTTTGGTCATGGAGGAAGGTTCACTAATCCAACTGTCTGATTCTGCGTCCCACTCCCACCATGGAAATATGTTTCCCTCTTCTTATTTCTTCTTGCATTTGAGTTCCCAATATTTCCCATAGGTATCATCATACTTACTCCTCCCACATATCTTGAGATATCACATTCATACAATGTCACTCTGTTCACCATCTTTGTATAATCGGTAATACAGAGTACCACAATATTCAAGTGAATCTCTTACCTCATCCCTTATTTGAAGATACGTGCTTTAAAGGATGTACTAGCCGCAACCTCTAGTGAAAATACAACTAAATTAATTAATTTAGCTTCATACTCTGTGATAGAGATATTTTCCTGCTTTAGTCTGAAAAATTACATCATTATATGGATCGTGAATGTGTGAGGATAGAATTATTTGTTAAAAAATTCCTCAAAATCCTCCCAACTAAGACCGTTTTCTAGTTTAGAATTAACCACCAAATACCACCATGGGAATGTGAGATCCTAGAGCATATAAGTCACCATCTTGACTTTTAGATTCAATGGTGTGTTGATGAAATCAAAGATACGATTCATCCTATACATCCACACCTCAGCCTTTTTGGGTTCAGAATCTCCCTGGAAGATGGGTGGATTCTACTTCATGAATTGGATGGAATGATCCACATGACTTGGATCATACCTCTAATTCCCAATATCCACTACTTGAAACACTTGGATGATGTCCTGAACTAACTCTTGGTTCACCTGTGGCTTAGGTGAAACCACATTCTATCTAGCTTCTTCCGATTGGCTTCTATGATGCCTATTGGGTGCCATTTTCTAAACAGACAACAAACTTTGTAAGTATCACTCACTAGAAACTGATGGATTAAAATTTCAAATTCTATCACATAAACTATCATAGAATTTCTTTCCAAAAAATACTCTTCTAGGTTTAACGGTTTTTGAAAATTTCTATTCTATATTTTGAAAGTTAAACTTTTTTTAAAATGTATCAACTATTCTATTTTTTAAGTCTTTAATTTGAAATCATTTACAACATTTTTCAAAAATTTCCACCTTTGCACAAAATCATAAATCATTACTCAAAATGAAATATGAAATCCTAGTGGCAAGTCATTCCTTTACAATGCATTTATTTCTCGTCTCATTTTCTAAAACCATGACAATGAGATTTCAATAATCCTATAAGTGTCTCCAAAACACTTATGTACCCAACTCCCTGATAACTTGAAGTTCATCATAAAAAGGTTAGCTATATCATTTTATGCTCTACATGTCAAGTACCAAAAATCCTACTCCCTTCTAAGATCACAAACTAAGGAATAGACAAGAATTAATTTTAACTCCAAGACCATGAAAACTAATGACTACTTGTTATACAAGGAAAGGAACAAGATGATACCATTTATCTCAAACAAGTTTTTGGATTGAACAAACCGATACCATTTGTAATGACCCAATTATTCTCATTAGATTAAGAATACAATGAATCATTACATGTACTTAGTTGACATCCATAAGATGCTAGAGGCCAATAATAAATACTGAAGGGTTTCAAATACAAGTGGGGGATGATTTACCATTTAAGAAATAAAACCATTAACCTAGAAAACCATAACTAAACAACTGACTATACGATGCATGAATAAATGAAAGACAATACTACCACTTCATTTATTAAAAAACCACACCAAAATGTACTACTGTGGAAGCCAAAGAAACTATCAAAGTAGATAGTGGATAAAAAACCAATAAGACACCAAGATCACAATTAGACTCCATACTCCACAAGCCCCATCCTCCAATCACCAAACATCCCAAGTATCACGAGGTGGTCATAAAGACATGTGGCACTTTATCTTTACCCATGTCTTGGAAGATAGAATCTGAAAAATCACCAAAGTGCCAAAGCAGGGGTGAGTATAAAACTCAGCAGGCTTTCCCCAATGACTTCCCTACTCACACCAATATGATAAAAAAATTAGTAACATATATAATAAATAGTTTATATAAAAATATTTCCCAAAATAGTTTATAACCAAATATAAACATGTTCCAAAACCATTTGTAACCAAGAGTTAAAAAGTTCTATTTTTAACCAATTTTCCAGCAAGTTACACTTCTGTAAAATTAACCAAACAAGGCTTTAAAAACCATTTCTCAATATCATTTTCAGAATACCCATCCCATGGTCCAAAAAACACACACCCATGAATGCTTTGTTTGAAAGTTCCATACTCATGAGAGGTCTCTCTTCCAATCACCTTGTGTCCCAATGACACATGCCCCTGATTTAGGGTCACACACCTTGTACCCCAATGGTAAATGTCCCTTATTCAGGGGAACGCCGAAAATGAACTCACACAATCCATATATACCAAAAACATTCAAATAAACCAATTCAAACCATTCTAATAAAACCATTCATTTATTTAAAACCATTAAAAAAACAATTCATATTAACCATTTCATTTCAATAAAACCATTACTTTTCTTGAAAACACCTTAATCAAATCCATGTATTCCAAAACCATTCAAATAAACCAATTCAAACCATTCCAATAAAACTGCTGTTTTATTGAAAACCATTAAAAAAACTATTCTAATCAACCATTTTATTTCAATAAAACCATTACTTTTATTGAAAACACTTTAGTCAAATCTATGTTCCATAATTCCAGAAAATCCCATTTCAAAACTTCATTTCAAAATCAAGAATGAGACACTTTATTCACAACAACCATTTTTCAAGATTTCCAAAAACATCACTAAAAGTGTTTCAATCAATAAAAAAGCAGTAAATTCACAATCAAACCCACAGAAAGTAATCAATTTGAAATAATTAAAATCAGTTCTAATAAGAGGAGTCTAGAGTGAAGCCACCTACCTCAAAGGTTTTGATGAAAACCAAAAATGGATGAAGAATGCTCCAGAAAACCAGGTTTATTCTTTACAAAACTGCCTTATATCTCTTATCCTACCAACAACAAGACCAAATATTATCATATTTGGAATTCACTATCTTAGATCTACCCATAACTGATGTAGATCAAATAAATTGAGAGGAGAGGAGAAGTATATCTAAGTAGATATAATAAACTGATGAAGAACGATGAAGAATGATCACATACCTCAAGAATATGACTTCCAATCACCAAGGTAAGCCTTCCTATTTCCTCTGGATTGATGGGAGAACCTTATTTGGCCTTAGAAGAAGACAAATACCTAATTATAGCCGATTTGGGGAAAAATTAGAGGATTAAAGGCAAGAACGACCTAGATCCACTTTTTAAGGAGGTTGTTTTTTACCCACACACGATTAGTCCGAACGGTTAGGAAAATTGTGCACTAATTTGTCATGCCCAAATTTACCCAAGGTTTTAGGGTTAAGTGGTCGCTTGTAGTTTATCTTGGGTTATCGAATCCTCAAAGACCTAAGATGAAACCTATAGACACGTACATTCTATGGATTATTTTTTGATATGAAGTGGCCAACTTGGGTTGATTTTATATGGGTTCAAGTGAACTCTAAGAGAATGAAATTAATTAAATTTTAAAGTATGAGTTGATCCTAGGTTATCACTTGGGGTGGATTGGATGCATTCTTTTTTCAACTATTTCAATTTCTTATATTTGAGATGAGTTCATTTCAGAAGATTAAAAAAATCATCACTTTCTGGTTTAATTCCTACACACCCTAATACTAATCACCTATACACTTGAAGGATCAAATTTTTGAGCACTCCAAGGTAAAGGTTTGTATTATCACTTGAAATGTGTGACCTTAAATTCAATAAGGATGAAGAGGTTTTAAAATCATCAAATAAAAATCTCATTTAAAAGAAGTAATTATCCATTAATAGAGTGAGAAATAAAATCCAATCCATCCCCTTTATAATCCCTTTGATCAACCCATAAGTGGGTTAGCCCTCCATTGATCCTATGGTTTCAATGGAAGCGGGAAGTAGACTCATGAGGGAGGAATTGGAGAAGTAAAAAAAACAACGAAATAACGATCACTCCACCGTTGTGTGATAATATCACAAGGGTTGGTGTGAAAAAGTTCACAACTTGAACCAAAAGTATCAAAGAGATATGAATAACAATATAATAATAGGATAAGAAGAACTTTTATTAAGAAACTAAAGTTAATTGAACAACTTACATGTGAAAGAAAAACTTGAGACAACAAAATCGTAGCATAACATTACAATGAAAGGAAGCTCAAAAGATGATAAACTCATCCACCACCACTACATTAAATAGAAATTTTTTGAGCCTTGGGTCGATCCTCAAACTGTAAAAATCATCCCACTTTATTATGGTAGGCCTAGGGTGTTGGAAAGTAAGGGAGAGTGGACTTCTTTATCCTGGACTCGAAATGGAATCCAGCTTGCATACACCAAACATACTCACCTAGATGGCCTTTTATATGGAATAATTAGAGTAGTCTATAGAAGAAAAAAGTTGATCTACGGATGTATCCTAGATTTCTATAAAATTTCAGCCCAAATTAATTTTTGGTTTCCAAGATATAATTAAATTGGTGAGATGTTTTTTTGGGATACAGAATCTGGACCAGAATTTTATCTCTAACTTGGTCCGCCTGAATAACCACAATGGAGGAAGAATTAGCACTAGATCCTGCAGAATTATATGTTCCTATATATGTCTTATATCATATCACAAAATTTTAGTTTCATTGGGACTGTATTTTGGTCCCCACAATCTCATTAGTGGGATGGTGTCCAATCTGCCTTCTCCAAAATTGTTTGAACGAAATCCCATTTTGTTGGTCTTACAATGTGAATCTTACAACACTCCACAAGTATGAATTGTTCCCAATATAACGAGAAAACTGAAAATTAAATATTAAAATAAAATCAAGATTATTGGGTACTTTAAATTATGTTAAAAAATGTACCATATAATAATGCATTTTAAGAAGGAATTATAATCATAATGTGAAATGATGTTCAAAGTGTAAAATGCACTAAAATGGTGTTTATGAATAATAAAGCACATGAATATTATATATATTAACAATGAATATTAGCCTCATTCAGTGGATAATCACTAACCATGTGTTAGGTAATGCATTATAGATCACCCCGCATAGCTTTATCACATAGTATCCCTAACCATGCACACACCATGCTTAAGCTAATGTCTAGAGCATGCAACTTCACACCATATCTACTAGGATATCCGTACAGTTTGGATAAATATTTCACAGCACGTTCACCTCTTCTTTGGACCCAAAAACATATTTAAAGTTCTCCAAACTCTCTCATCCTTCAACCTTACACTTTATATCCATAAAAACACAAAGAAAGGGTTACATACCAAAAAATGGGGGTACTGCATATGTTATCTCTTGTACAAGATCAGATCCAAGTATCTTTTATTCACCAACTTCATCCCAATAGATAGGAGTTTTATATCATTTCCCATATAGAGATTTTCATGTATCCATTTGAATATTTGAGTGGAAGATATTTTTGTGTGAAAACTAAACTAATGGGATATGTTGATCCCACCCACCATTGAATTCCATCATGTAAGATCTCAACATACCCTAAAGTGTCTGAACAATCCTTTTAGATTGGACATCAGTTTTGGGGTGATAGGCCATATTGGAATTCGGTTTAGTACTCAAATAATGTTGGATAATTCTCCATAATTTATATGATAACCTTTTATCATGATCAGAAATGATCTAAAGTGGTACCTTATGTATCCTCACCAATTCCTTCACATATATCTTGGTAAGTTGTTCAAGTGATAAATATTCCTGAATAGAAATGAAGTGGGAAGTCTTGGTGAGTTGATCCATCACAACCCACATCATATTTTTTCCTTATATGTCATCTGGAAACCAGTGAAAAAGTCCATGTTGATGTTCTCCCATTTCCACATGTGTATAGGAAATGGTTTCATCATCCCTTTGGACTTATTTCACTTGACTTTAACTTGATGACATACCAATAACCTTGAGATATAATTTGTAATATCATTCTTCATGTTGTTCTACTAGAAGTTCTCTAGAAGATCATGATACAACTTGGTACTTACTGGATGGATAGATAAAGGTGAGCCGTGTGCATTATCTAACAGATCATTCTTTATCTCAGGTGACATAGACACAAAAAGTCTAGTTTCAAATTGAATGAAACCATCCTCATCGATGTGTAACACATAAAGCTTCACTTCCTTTACTAATTTTACCTTTTTTATAACTCTAGATTATCCCTTTTTCCTCCTTGATCTTTACTTGGGTAGATGGTTGAGAAATGATTTGGTCAAGGTATGATGTATTCCATAATTTTATGATTTCCAAATCCATCCTTTATATATCCATAAATATAGTGTCTTTCTCAATCTTCATCATGGATAATGTAGCAGGTTCTTTTCTACTAAGGTAATTATCAACCTTGTTTTCCTTTCTCATATGGTAGTGAATAGAGAAATATTAGTCCTTGATTATCTCTAACCATATTATTTGATTCATGTTGAGATCCTTTTGTGTGAATATATACATTAAAATATTATTATTGGTATATATGTCACACTTCTCACTATAGGGATAGTGTCTCCAAATATTCAAGGAGAAGATCATATATACTAACTCAAGATCACGTGTTAGGTAGTTTATCTCCCGGATCTTCAACTTTTCTGAGGAATAGGATATCACTTTTTCATTTTTCATGAGTATACATCCCAATACATTCTCTGGATCATCGCTATATATCACAAAACATTCTACACTTATTGGTAATATGAGTACAAGAATAATGATTCACCTCTTCTTGAGCTCTTTAAATATTTCCTCACATTATTATATCTAGGAATAATTTACCATTTCTATCTTAAATTAGTTATTGGGCTAAAAAATCCTGATAAATTTCTCACAAACATTGGTATTACCCTACTATTCCCAGAAAACTATGAATTTCTAGGACACTAGTGGGCCAGAGCTATTCCTCAAATGCCTTTGTCTTGAAAGGGTCCACAGAAATTCCCTAACTTATGATCACATGCCCCAATAATCTGAATTTCTATATAAAAAAGTCACACTTTCTAAACTTAGTGTGAATTTTTAATTCATTAATGTCAACAACACAATCATTAGATAATCTTTATATTCCTCTTTCCCCTTGTACTAAATGAGGATATCATCGATAAAAACTACCAATTTTTTTTGGGGTAATCTATAAAGGATGTTTTCATCAAATTCATGAATATTTAAGGGGAATTAGTAAGTCTTAAGGGAATAACTATGAACTCATAGTGTCTATACCTTGTATGGAAAGAATTCTTATGAATATCTTCCTTCTTCACCTTTAGCTGATGATATCCAAAATGAGGATCCACATTTGAAAAGTACATAGCTCCTTGTAGTTGGTGAAAGAAGTCATCAATACTTGGTAAATGATACTTTTTATTTATAGTGAACTTATTGATCTTCTGGTAATTATTACACAACCACATTGATCCATCATTCTTATCGACAAAGAGCACTAACACACCCCAAGGAAACGCACTTGGGCATATGAACCATTTATCCAAATGATCTTTTAACTACTTATTTAACTCCACCAGTTTGATTGGGGTTATCCTATTTGGGAATTTAGATATAGAAGCAGATCTAGGTAGTAATTATACTGAGAACCCTACATCATTATCTGGGGGAAGTTTGAGTAATTATTTGGGAAATACATCAGTGTATTCCCTCATAATGAGAATTTACTCTAGGTTGATTCCTTCCTTTGACTCAACGATTTGGGAATGGTATGATTCTTCATAGGGTATCAACACCCACACTATTGATGGATTTTCCAAATTAGATTCATGATTTTCCTTTTATTTATAGAGGATCATGGGATGGTTTAGAATATAAAAAGAGATTCCCTTTTCCTGATATTTTATGTGTTGTTTATATAATAATAGAAAATAATTTCCCAATATAGCATTGAATTACACCAAGGGAAGTATTATGATATTCATCGTAGGGATATTCCTACACTTGTTAATAAGAGAAGAGTCTAATACATGGGTTGTAATGATCGCACCACTAGGTGTTTTTATATATATATCTACTTCATGGTATTGAGGATTTGATTCAAAAGTTATATAAAACTTATAGGATATAATGGAATGTGAAGAAATAAAATCAAATAATTTTTTTCCCATTCTTGAGTGAATAAAAAGTATACCTTGTACAACTTCATTTTAATGATCCACATTAGTAGTAGCTGTGGCATAATATTTCCCATGATACTTTGGATTTGGTGGTTGATAACACTAATTATCCATAAAAATCCATTTTTTTGTATTTTCAAAATACACTTTAGGATGAGTGGTAACCTTACAGATTTCTAGATATTACAAAATTCAAAACATAACAAGGCGTAAAATTCAAACAAAAACCATGATCAATGACATGTGCCACACATCCACTCCAAACGTCATTAACATCCACATCACCACCGAATGAGGACAAAGAGAAGATTCAATTTTCAAATTTTAAATGACAAAGAGAAGCCATCATCACCGCCTTGGTTGACGAGTCGCCTCATGTCATGTACCCTGACCTGAACTGATCATCATAGCCACACTATGCTTCCAGTGAGAGCCAACACTAGAAACCAACGCCGCTACTGAAGAACCTCCAAACAATATGCTGAACAAAGCCACAAGAACCACCATACAGAATCTCACAACCATAGCATTGCAAAAAAAAATCCAAAAAGCACCATCATCACTGTCATAGATAACCGCACCAGAACAAACTAACTATCAACAAAACCAGCAACAAAAAAATACATCACTGAGCACAAAAACCTCTTAGATCTTCATCGAACACTCGAAATCACCTCCCAAGAAACCGTGAAATACACCACACAAATTCGACTGGGAGGATATTGGTGGAATCCTAGAGCAAGAGCAGAGTAGGAGCGGTTTCTATCGAGTGAGAACACCATCACAAAAATCTTTTGATTTCGATGAGGATGAAAACCATGACCAAATCCAAACTTCACAGATCCAAAAATCAATCGCGACTGGAAAACACCACCAAGATCGAAAGACAAAATTTGAAAAAAAGTCCTGAAGTTCAACCAATGAAAAAAACTGAAACCCTAAGGCATAAGAGAAACAACATGAATTGCGACTCCTTGGAAACTGATGAACTATCAACCAACACATCCCAAACCCCCACGAGAGACACTGCATCAGACCAAAATAGATTCTGGTGCAATATATATGGGAGAAATACGAGAGATTAATATGAAAAAGGCTTAGATAGTGAGCCAAGAATGTGGAGAGAAATAAAACCCGACTAGGAAGGATGGGAAGAGAGCAGAAGAGAGCATTGAAGGTCGAAAAAGTGCCAAAACGCACAAAGAGAGAAGCCCTGGAGGAAAAACAGGTCACCAAGGGAGAGAATCCATCTGAGAAGGTCAGAGAAGAAAGGAATAGAAGCCAGAAGAATTCATTCCATCACTAGGGGAAAACCCTAGATGGAGGAGAGGCGTGACATGCTCGGAAGAGCTATCCGAGAGAGAAGGGGGGCATATTTTCTGACACTAATTATCCTCATGGACCTGTGGTTTAGTTCACCGGATTTCATGGTGACCTTTCTCCCTATATTTGAAGCATTGAACCATGGGTGGTGCATTATGAGATGTCTTCATTTACTTCATCATGTTGGATGGATTATTTATGTATATTCAAAATTAATGATCTTGGTGGACTTATCTCCCATACTTGAATCATTTCCCTATCCATTTTAGGAAATTCCCATGATGTTTCTTCCCACATTTTTGACATGTGGGTGGCTAGATCATCTTTCATCCTTTTTCATTTGAACCACTATCTTGAAACTCCATTATTATCTTCTTATCTCTATAAACTTGGGACCATTCTAAAAAACTTCATCACTACTTTGAGAACACATTGAATTACTTCTTCATAAACTCTCGAAGTCTTTAATATCTAGACACTTTCAAAGGTGTGGTTTTACACCAATAAATAATCTATATATTTTTCTATAATTGTTGATTACAAAACCCAAGGAATATTTTGAAATCATTGTGAAGTTTTCCTTATATTCCATGATAGATTCACCATCCTTTTGATTCATAACTATGAATTCTCTCTTAATATTTGTTAGAAGAGTTTAAGGGAAATACTTGTTAAGAAATATTTTTTAAAGTATTACTATTCTATCTCTTCTATTTCATCCTTTTTCTTTTTGTTCTTTATCAACACCAACCATTGACCGACTTCTCCATATAAACAATATATGACCAGAGTCACCATCTCCTTCTTAGAACATTTGAGTACAATAAAGATATTCTCCATTTAGTTAACCCACTATTCCTTGGTGTTCATTGTCATATAATAGACTCAATATCAAATTGTTCCTTATTGGGTGAAGGTGGATATTTCATGTGGTTCATGTTATTGTTCATATCCTATGACAGCTGGGTAAGAATCACCATAAAGTTTTTAAATCCACCTCCCACAGAATTGGGGATATCATTTGGCCAATCATTATATTTCCCTCACATGGGTTGTTTGATTGGTTTCTACAGGTTTAAATAATTTTCTAAAATATAAAATATTTGAACAAAATGTAAGTCAACAAACCACGAATCATTTATTATTCTATGTAATTAACTCTAAATGAATAACTTATGGGATACCTATGTTTAACATTTTTCTAAAATGATTGTTCTTGGATATATTTATGCTTATGGTTTTCAATGACATTTTATAATACTAATTTTCAAATTATCTAAACTATACCTATCATAACAACTATAAAAAACCCTACTTTTATTATGTGACTATTACAACATTTTAAAGATTAACAACAAAATAGATATACATTCAAGGAATGAAAGGTTTATTATCTTTGGAAAACTAGGATCATACATCACTTGAAAATAATAAAAGATAATCATTATTAAAATCCTTCTTCTTTATCCTCTTAAAATCTCTCACTTTCTCCTTAGTACATTTAGTCACCTGAGGATATATAATAATGAAAGGGGTGAGGTACAAGCCCAGTAAGGGGAGGAATAAAGGACATGAATCAATAATTCATGGGTGGGAGTAATCAACATAATCATATCATAATCATAGGATCATAATCAACATCATGAGGGAAGCATTTTATAAATGCATGGAATGTGTCAATTCATAAAAATGAAACATCATTCCATAGTGGTCAAATATCACACATAGCTGTGAATAAAGCTAGCATCATGTTGACGCATAAAATATGTGCATAATAAGAAAATAATCATTTTGAACAAAGATAGAATCATGTTCACGAATAATAGACATTTTCTCATGAGATAAATCACATTACCCAATGCATTAGAGGGATATATAATTCCAGGCCCACCTTCCACATCATAATATTTATATAATCATGAATTCCACATAGAATGTATAAAAACTATATTCATGAAATAAACCATGGAAAGGAATGAGTTTCATAATAAATTCATAAAGAATGATTTCATGAATAAACTTTGGGTTCCCAAATGAAAAATATATTTTTTATAAACATCATCATTCTTGAGTGAAGAAGAAATGAATCAAGTGGAGTAAAAGATGTGTTTTAGAAAGAAAAGTATTTCTTGTAAAATCATTATATTTGAATTATAAATGAAGGTGAAAAAATTTATATCCCCAAAAGAAAAGTTAAATAGTGAAATTATTTTTAAGGTACATTATAGGAATACCCATATTGAAAATGACATGAAACATGGATAACCCAATGAAAGGGAGTTGGGTTCGAGAATCCCCTTACCTTAAATCCCACTTTATTTTTTCACCTTTAAGCCTCATAGATAATAAATGTAGATTTATAAAAACATTGATTCAGAAGTTAATTATGGTCATTTTTACCACTATTTTTCAATTATAAAAGTTTTATTATATTTCTTAATTTCATTGGTTAAAGGGAAGTCATTTTGATATCATGTTTTCCTTAAAAAGTTTCTATTTTTCTATAATTTTTTTCTATTTTTGTTCAAGGTAACTTATAAATTAGTAAAATAAATTCAAGAAGATTAAAGTAAATATATTTATAAATTTATATATATAAATAATTTATTAGTACCATCTATTATGTTGGTGATAATAAAGAAGTTGGAAACGTTCTCGTTGGCGGTTAACCGACTATTATTAGGAACATTATCCAAATTTGAATAAAAAGAGGTATGAAATATAAATACATAAAAAATATAATTTATAAAGTTGGTTAAAATATTTAATATAATTTTAACATTATGAATAATTAAATATTAGAATAGTTGATTTTGAAATTAATTTGGAATAGAGAGAGAAAAGAAGAAAATGAGTGAAGAGTTTGAAAAAAACTTCCCCTTTACCTAGTGTTTAATCCATCACACACCTAAAGATGATAAGGGATTAAGAGAGAGGATTTGGGTAGAACCATGGATTTGGAAAGTTAAGTAGGAGTGGTTTTTTAATGTAAGGAAGAGAAGTTATTTATACTTTAGGAGAGATGTATTTTTAGAATAAAATATTGAATAAAATATTATATCAAAGGTAAACCTTGTAATAGTTATTTTTTGACAATAAACATCATATATATATATATATGCAATATAATGGTTTTAGGACTTTAAATCCCTTTATAATTCAAATGCAATTAGTTTATTAAAAATAAAAGTAGAAAAATTGTTTTTTAAGGAATCAATTTTGACTTTAGGTTTTGGAATTTGTTTAAGTTTGCAAATTAAGTTTATTATAATTTAATGAATAATTTATAAAATTAAATATATTTTGGTTGAGAATCAAGTTCTAGAAATGATTAGGAAATTATTAAATCATGAATGATGTAATTTAAGAAACACCGGTTACGTGACAAACTATATTTTTACTATTCACTTGAAAATTGAAGTATTTTAGAAAATTACTAAAAAAACACTTGGAAAATTTAGATGTTCTGATTTAAAAAAACATATAAATTCTTCTAAAATAAATTTATAACATAGGTATTTTTAATTTTTAATATAAAAGTTATGTTTTTTATGAAATACTTTTAAATACAATTTATTAAAAATGTGCCAATATATTCCTTTAGTTTTTTAATCATTTTATTTATTTTTCATAATTATAATAATTATATTTACTTATATTACTGATGATAAATATTGTTTATATCACACTTTATTTTTTTGAGGTTAAATTACTATTCCAACAGTAATGTTACTATTCCAATGGCTAGGTTACTATTCTCAATGGCTAGGTTATTATTCTAACGGTCACATTACCTCCTATAAATACCACTTTATTATTTCATTAAATATTAACTAAAATTACTCCCAAGTTTCTATATTTTCATTTTTCATTATGTTTATTGGTTTACTAATATTTTGTTTCTTTTATATAGTGTTGTTCATGGGAGGGGTGATTATAGTAGATTAGGGTGATCCATATTTTCTTGTTGTATTTTTTCAATTTTATATTTTTATCCCCTAGTAAAATTTATAATTTTAATGGGATTAGTATTTTACCAATATAAAAATTTTTATTAATGAAATAATGTGTTGTTGGTTTCTCTATGTGTTTTATGTGTATAATACTTATATAATATAATATAAAACACATTTATCTATGAAACAATTATAAAAAATTCTGGGTAATTATAGACATACCCTAATTCAGCAGAGGAAAATTATAATCTTGTCTTTGAAGAAGATAGTTGACCGCATACCCATCTCCTTCTTCAGCTTCTCCCTTATGATGACAACCATATCGTAAGCTAAGGAAGGAGTCTATTTAGGGAGTTCCAAAATTCTCATTATAGGGAGGAACTCATCATACATCTCCCAAAGAGGAGGCATCCCTCTATGTTGGTAGTTGTCTCATAGCATGATCCCAATATTTCCATGAGGTCAGTGGAAAGGGTTGGTGTCGAGACACTAGCATCTGATCAATTATCAAATGATATTTAGAGATCGACAAATGATGAAATTTGAGATCCATTATTCCTCATATATATTGATGGTATGGAGTTTTTTAGTAAATTCATAACATCTTTAATTAACCTAGAATGACTATGCCCATTCATCAGAAAAATTTCCACTAGGGCATTCAAACCACTTTAAACTCCATCAACCCACTGAAATTTCCATTGAATATTTAGTATGGCTAAGTAACTCTGGGTGATAAGTTGATGAGTGAGATCTTGACTATCTGGTCTCAAATGTGTGTTGTTTATTATATTGGGTAACCCATGGAATGGTGTAAGAACTAGTTGTAAACTCTCAGAGATAATAACCTAAATACAACCATAAGAAGATAAAAACTGGGATGACATGTTATTATGTCTAGGAAAAGGAATGAAATGTCATATATAAGACTTAATATATATAAATTTAGTCTATGTGAAAAAGAATAGTCATGAAGACTGAATGGAATAAGGCCATTGAGAATATCTTTATTGGATGAAACCCTATACCAGGGAACGATTTCGTGGTTCCCAATAATAATAACTCTCTGGATGACTATGTTGTGAGAAAGAGAAGTACACATTAGAGGAAATTAAAATTTAAAGGCTCAAAGGTTCATGTGACCTAAATTGAGTCATTTGATCTCATGTATAAGGTGGGGTCACATGATCATGTGGCTGCATAAAGGTTACATTATCGCCTAACCATTAAAGGGTCAAGCGATTTGCATGCCCTTTGAACACCCATCGATTTATTTACTAAAGTCACTTTAAGATAAACACACAGATGCCTGACCTCTCTTAGGTAAGGAAATTCACATGAGTTCTCGCCTTCAAAGATCATATTGATTGATTATTTGGATTGGGTATGTGACAGAGGTCACATGATCTAGTTACATGGAGTGGTCACTTGAGAGGGATCTTACAAAGTGTTCATATGAGAGTGAAAAAAGATGATAGCTCTGGAAGATTGAGTTTCAAGTGAAATGAATAGATCCTTAACCTTCTATTTATAGAATGTTTCATGGAATACCAAGGGTCACAAATAATACTAAGAGTCACATGGAAGACCAAAAAATATATAAAAGCCCAAGGTACATCATCTATCATTTACTTTTATAGAACCAATTCCTTCTTTGTTCTGTAATTTTTTCTAAGGGTGGTATTTGTTGATTCCCGCTAGATGATGGTTGGGAAAAAGTTAAGTTGAGAAAATTACTAAAGTAAAAGTACCATTTTGGTACACATGAATAGAAGAGAAATTATAACCACCTGAGGGTGATGCGATCGGGTTACACGATCATATAAACCTTAAAGAGACATGCGATCACATAACCCCCATCGACCCATGTGATACCTCAAAGAAGAGAAGGGGATATCTGTGATGAGGTTCACATTTTATTTTTATACTTGGGCATGCTTATGAAACACCTTAGAGACACACATGATCACCTAGCCCCTAAAGGATTAGGCAACCGAAGCTATCTGAGGTGGTCCACTCACATGATCACTGTTATTTATGTGGTGACCCTAGAATCATCTGATTTCCTAATGACAGGTCTATTAAAAAACTATGTTAGTTGAATATATCCATGATGATACTATCTCATGGTTTATATTCTTTATGTGATGAGCTGGGAGACATCATTAATAATGCATGAATTAATCATGTGAGCTACATATGACACTACCGATGTATGTGGACTACATTATGCTATCTTAACCCACAAATGTATCTTGACCACCATATTAAGTGGTGAATATATATAGGGGATATGTTTATAAACCCATTTGACACTAAAAAAAATAATTTGAATAGGATTGGCTATGTAGAGAGAGTGAAATTTAGGGATCTAAGGAGTGATGCGATTTTGAAGACAAACATTTAAAAATAAGAAATCAATTTCGAAGGATGGTTTTGGAAACCACATAAGTTGTTCACATAAGACTTATCCAAGAGACCACTGACATGAGATACAGTCATGTAATGACTCATTGGTCACATGATTACTTGAGGATTTCTTAGTTATGAAATCATGAAATTCCCACCAGTCAAGTGATCATGTCGCATGGCCTTCATGTCATTGTACACCCACACAACCTCATTTTTCCTTCATTCGATTGCGATAACCTCTTACAATCATGCAATTTCATGACCCCATTTCATTCACATGAAGCACATGATCCCTATACCTTCACATGGGGTTCATGACCCCATGTCATTCATGTAATCATCCAAATTATCCTAAGTCCATGTTTCTATTTTATATATAATTCAATATCACATAATATCCTAAAATATTCTCTAACCGAAAGGGAAATAATCCAAATGTCCCAACTATCTTATGTTTCTAATCAATAGTCTAGGAACCAATGAGCTACGAGGACTCTAATTCTTGTTATTATTAGGATACTTAGGACGTCTTCTTAAGGCACAAAGTCCATATTTACCGCTTGTTATGTAATTAATATTGTACTACTTATTGTTTCTCACACCAATCATGACTATATGGGCTTATAGATTTGAAACTATCATGACATTAGCGTATAAAAAATGCCTATATGAACTATGATGACTCTGATTCCTATTATAATTAGGACACATAGGACACCTTCTTAAGGATTGAGCTCTATATCCGATATACTTATATAGGTACTTCAATGAGGATATATTCCACATGTTTATGATACTACCATAAAATGAACCCATATACAACTCTCACATTTCTATTTGGAAGCCCATAATTCTTATAGGGAAACCTGAGGGTGAAATACCCATCCAAATATCTGTATGAAATGTATCTAATATTATATCATAATTTTTTCTCACACCAAGAATGAATCATGTGGTCTTAGATACTTACTATGATTAGGCCATTAGCATAAAAAAAGAACCCCCATAAAGGTAAACTATGAGCTTATGGTGTAAGACCCATAAAAATTCAATCTTATTTCCATATGTGAAGTGTTTGATCATCTATTATCTATTGTTTCCTTTATCGGGCATGGATCATGTGGGCTTTGAGATTCATAATGATTATTCCATTATCATGATACACATTCCTACTATATATAACTCCTCCTTAAGTTTAATCCTCAACCATATCAAACTATGTGGTATTTTATTACCTTATCAATGGGATATGTAGGAAACATCCTTGAGGTTCGAAACCTATGTCATTAACCTTTCATCCTTTTGAGACCATATTTCTTATTTTCATCCTTCCCTTGCTTTGAAATACTCTTGTGAGACTGGATATCTCATTCACTCACAATTTTCCTTGAAACATCAAACCATCTTCAATATGACATAATCCTAGTGGGGATCCTCTTCATAAATCCATGTTCCATATAAGATCAAACCATCGTCATTGGTTTATATCCCCAGTGGGGGACACCTTCATAGGGTTATATTCCTTGTGATATCAATCACCCTCATTAGGATATATCCTTGGTAGGGTAATCTTCACATGTCCATATCCCCTATAAAACCAACCCATCCTTGCTCTGTCATATTCCCCTAAAGGCTAACCAGAACATGCCTCTCATGCATAATCCCCACACCAATCATTTTTAGGCATCTTTTGTATCATCATATTTACTAAATAAAGTTAAACTATAAAGACCGGTCCTCATAACATGACCTTAAAATGTGTTACATGTCTTGTTTAGTGGCATTGAACTACATGGGTTATGATTCCTTTCAATATAATGTAGTGTCCTGACCCCAGAAATCCTAGATTCGATGTCTACCACCGTTAAATTTTCATAAGATATAAGTAAATCATGTTCAAAAGGACTTAATAGTTTAGTAGTCTTGGTAAACCATATACATACATGATTCTTTTATTATAAAGGAATACATTAATTACAACCTATTTTTATTTTATTTTAGGATAATAACTTTATTCCATCTTGAATATACTTTTATATATTTCTTTGTACACTTCAAGGAATCCTGGGAAAAGGAAACATAATAAGCGTGAGGACAAATTCTCAGTAAGGGTAAAGTATATAGGAAGTAATAATAAATCAATGAGAATAGTCAATATGGAAAGGTAATAACTGAAGAAAAAATCCATGTAATCAATAAATTGAGAAGAAGTACGTAAAAAATATGTAAAGGTAAATAACTGAAAACATATTCCATTTAAATAATTAGATAAATAAAAATCAAAATGGAAAGGCATGAAACTGAAAACACATGATATTTAATCAATAAACTAAGAATGAAATGCATGCATAGATATGTGGATGCCAAATATCATGGATAAATAATAACTCAAAATAAATTAAGAAAATGATTAATTATTAGATTCCATGTTTCCTAGGTACATAGAACAACTACCGTCAAGACCTTTCACAAGATGGTTTAACTTATCGGGTACAAAAACATCTAAGGCCAGCCAACTAACTCATCCCATGAGACTACTGATGCATCGATTGGATATCTATAACCATGCCCCACCCGTGTCGTACCTATCCAAATAATTCCTCATATATCAAATAATTGATTTAACAATGTGACTTATCAAATATTTGTATGGAGTAGAAGATACAATTTTATCAATATATCCTCAGTTAATCAAATAACTATAAGGTACACACTATATGTCAAGATGGTATATAGTTTAGTCAATAATCATATCAGTGATAAATGATATGGATATTTAAGAGAAAATTATTGTTCAATGATCACTAGAAATTGAATATTTTAAGGGGACTAATAAAGGAATCAAGGAAGTTAATTTCAATACAATCATTGGTCAAAGGAATTATAAACCATATAGAGGAAGAATAAGGATGATATCAGTAAAACATATCCCAAGTGGAGTAAAATAAAGGATTTTTGTCATTGATGAATGAAAATACTTTAAAAATATATTTTAAAAAAATTCTTGAGGAAAATATCCTTTAGTTTTGAAAAAAAATTATTTAAAAATATCTTTTAAAACCATTTTTTTTAAAATAAACTTTTAAACATGAAAAGGAAGATTCAAATAAATGACGATGGTAAATCCATACAAGCCGTACAAGGTAAAAAGAACATTCCTTTTTCATAGTAAAAGGTTAAAAAAATTCCTTGTTCAGAAATAGAAAAAAATATTCCTTTGAAAACATTTTTAAAAGAAAAAAGAGTAAAAATGTCTTTAATAAATCATTTTGTAAATGTTAAAACATTTTTAAAAACCATTTTAGAAAACTGGGTTTTTAGAAGAAAACAGGTTATCCGACTAAAGAGGGAAATGAAGCCGGGTTTTGTTAAAAACATTTTATGAAACATTTTAAGTACTGAAGAGTGGTAAAATAGTACTACTACTTGATAAAGGTCATGAATAACTAGAGAATAATAAAATTGAAAGGTTTTATTGAACAATGATCCAAGAATTTCCTCTGATGGAAATTCAAGTATAAACAACCCTGAACAAAATGGGATTGTGAAGTAAACCCTTGAAAATACCATAAAATTGATGTGAGAATCAATCAATAAAAATATTATCTTTTTAAAATGTGAATATAAATAAAATAAGTGGAAATAAAATAATATATAGTGAAAATTTATTACAAAAATAGTCTTATAATATTAATGATAATGAGGAAGTAATATAACCCAAAGAAAAGAAATTGGGTTATGAGATTTTTTTCCACTTGGTAACTTTTAATTCAAATCCTATTAGAATAAATAATTCAAATTCAAACTCAAAATATCATGAATAATTAATTAATCATGATATTATATGTCAAATTTTCAGTATTTGCACCACATATAAGAAATTATGTTCACAATAATAAAATATGTCTCAAAGAATAGAAATCGAGATGAAGTCTCTTATTACTTGGTAAATTTTGAATTGGAAGACCCAAAAGTAATAATCATAATATGAAACATTTAAATAAAATTAGGATAAAATAATTCATGATATAGTATATCAAATGGGGAAATAGGTACACCACACAAAATAAGTAAGTGGAGTTAATGGCATATGCCTTATGGAAAGAAAAGTGATATAATAATCCATTACCATGCATTTACTTTTTGGGTGAACATACTTTACCATCCTATATAAGGGTTTTAAATATTTAAATGACTTATACCATAACCCTACTCATATATTAACTTATTATAATATATTATTACGCATTTTTATTAATCTTTCATTATTTTCACTATTTTGGGTGTTGATTGCCTAGTTTTTCGACTATGTTTTAACTTGTTACTTGTTGTTATTATTAATTATATCCTGGTTTCATAATCTAAATAATGTAAAAAATTATATAAATATAATATATATTCAGTATATATGTATTTATAATAATCCATGATGTTTGGAGATAGGAAATGTAATTCACCATTCATGTAGACGGTAGGTCGTACGTGCGCATGAATGCTACGTTCATTTCCTTGTCATATTTTAAAATAATGAACAGTACATGATATATATTTATATGTATATTATAATTATAGTGTCATATTTTTTTTCATATATGTCATATAGGTTTATTAAAATCATTCTTTATTCATTCCATGTATAGCGTGAATGAATCACATCGCTTGGAGGAGGCGGTAGTCCACACTTCCACAAACGATGTTATCGTATTTACACAAGATAGAAATCATAAAGTTATGTTCTATATATAAGAATTAAATAAGTATAAAGACATTATAAATATAATATATATCATATATAAGTAGTTTTTTCATTATAATCCCCAACCATGAGAGGTGGTAAAGGAAAAATTAACAATCATCGTTTCGTGAGACGGTAGTTCACCATACACATAAATGGTAGGTTTGTTACCTATTAGATGGACATGTGTGTAAGTGAAGGTTTAAAAATTAACATAAAAAAATATAAGTGTATTTATTATACTTATTATAATATTTAATAAAGGAATAAGGATAATTAAGGGGTGTAGAATGAAAATAAAATGAAAGAGCTTGAGGAAGGATTTTACCTCTTATTCAAGTAACTTCTTTTTGTTTGTAACAAATGGATTACTTGGATGGATTTATTACCAAGGATAGGATTCTAGGATTAGGGTAGGTATTTTTATGATCTATTTGGGAAATCTTGGTCAAGAAAAAGTGGCTTGATATGTGTGAGGAAGTTGGAGGGCAGAGTGCCTTTTTATAGTGGAGGAGGAGTGGTACTCTTGTAAATTCTTAGAAATGGAATTACACCCACATTTTTACTATTACAAGTGGCTAAAATAATGTTCAAAAGTGAATAAAAGTGATTATAGGGTATAAATATGGTCATCCCATTTCTCTTGGACAAGTTTCTATGTAATTTTGGTTGTGAAGTTTAATGTTTAGTCCCTTGTTAAGCTAATTTTCCTCTTAATCATTATAATTAATTTTAATCACATTCAATAATATTAAAAAAAACTAATTTTACATTATTAAAAATTATAAATTATTATTATTCAAAATATGGAATCCATTTTTCTAAATTCAAAGCACATAAGTGTCCGAAATTTATTTAAATTTAATCCCATAGACGGGATGACAATGCGGGTTTTTAAAGTTAAAATGTTCAAAAGTTTGCTATGTATTTATATCCAATTTCAAAGTAAAATTGATCCCAATGACCTAAATTGAATTAAATAATAAAAATTTATCTAATTAAAATTTAAAACAAATTTAAAATAAAATTTATCCTTATAAATAAATTATATGTAAAAATAGTTCTGAATTAAAATTCAGTATTTTTTCACTATTAATCAAAAAATAAATCTTCACAGAAATTACCAAAAATTCACTCTGAGATAATTTTTATGTTTTAATTTAAAATATTAAGTTTATTTTTACATATAAAATTTATAAAAGTTCAAAAACTTGGATTTAAAATATATTCTTCATTAAAAAGGTGGTACAAATACCCTTATAAAAATATAGGTTTTTATGCATAAAATTACGTTTGTTCTTATCTTATGCCTATCAAATATTTTGGATGAATATAAAAAATATTTTATTTAATATATAATATATATATTACATTAATATCACTCAATAATTATAATTAATTTAATTTATTAGGGTAAAATATCTTTTTGGGTATAAAAATAGTTTTCTATAAAACATTCCCTTTATATCCTATTTTTCTTATATTCACTTCTAATTAATTTGTAACCTCTAAATTAATTTTATATTTTTATAAACCATATATTTTCATAAGTTATTTAATAATATTCCTAACCAATATTTAACTTCTAGTTTATATCTTATTATATTAAATAATAATGTTTTATTAATATAATGTTGTTCGGTAAAAAATGGTCTTGCATGTAACACAAGTCATTGAAGAAACTCATTGTTGCATAAAATACATGATAACTCAGTATCGTATGAATTGAAAGATATATAATGAGTTTATTTTATTATAATAGTAAATACATTGTAAATTATTAGGATATTATATTCCCATATGTGTTTGGTGTTGCGTGCCATACACACTATCGAATACAGTGTTCCTAATTTATAATTTTGGGGTGTTACATTCTCCCCACCTTAATTAAATTGAATACATGCAATTTAAACTTGACCTTGGTAATACATTGTTTGATATTTCCTATGTTAAAATCCCACATCGTGAGAAGGGTTCGTAAAACAGCCTCAAGAAAAGTGAGAATGGGAAGTACAATGGTCACATGGACTAACATATAACTAGGTCACTAAGTAAGAGAACATTAGTGGAAAGTAGAGATACATACATGGAAAATTAATATAAATATTTTTAGGGAGTTATTGAGGTCATGAATAATAAAAAATTGAATGATCAATGGATAGTTTAGGGGCTAAAATCCATAAATCTATGATAATTTATAAAACCACTAGTTCAAAAAAATACGGTATTCAGACAAAATTGTTTGTGATCATTTCACTAATGTTGAGTAATTATTTCACTAAATTAGAATATAAGGAAATATAATTTATTTATACATTTCAATTTAATAAGAATAATTTCATCTTTAATTTGTTCTTTAATTAAATTATTATTCACCCCTTACTCCATGAAATGGATATCCTAGAATGAACCCCCTTTCTTTAGGCACTAAAAGTTTCTATTAGCGAACTATAAGACAAGTCATTATATTTGTCTCTAACTGTTCTCCAAATAAAATATTGTTCTTCCATTAATCTATAAACATAAAATTAACATTACTAGTTCATCATTAAAATTTATTTGTTAAAGTTTTTAAATAGAAATAATTACATATTAACCAGGACATTATGTAGGTTAGTGGTTGGAATGAAACCCTTAACGTCCTTTGGTCATGGGTTAAAGACCCACAAACTAATCATAATTTATTGGTTATCACCCATAATATATTTTGTCCTTTTCTAAAACCATGTTATTATAATTTCCAAAATAAAAATGACGGACATCCTTAGAATAAGGTTAACAACTAATTAGCCTTTTAATAAAGGTTTTCAATACAACCCCAATACAAATATACTTCATCCATTTATTTAAACATATGTACATCCTTGGTCTAGATTTTATCCTTTAGAATAGGTAAATTACTCAAGTAATTCCTAGGTTCCACACACTTAAGGCAACGAACAATAAATGATTCCTTAGGATGAGTTTCCTTTCCTTGCATCATACTCTTCATTTTTCCTAGGTAATTATTTGAATTATGTCTTTATTTACCACACATAAAGCATTTTAAAATTCCATTGATACACCTTACTGGGTTTCACCTTCCTCATTTCTTTCATGATGGAAATGAATCCTTCTTTTATCCATGTTCTCCACCACTGGAGCTCTTAGAAAACCCCATCCTTCTCTTACATGGTAAGTTCAGGAGATGGTTAAGGTATATGTTTTTAATAATATTCCATGAAAAATAATTAAGAATAAACACTCTATATTTCACTCCTATCAACACCTCATTTAGTTTCTCATTATCACCACCTTATCCTTCATGTTAAATATAAAATTGACTCTTTTGGGTTCTAACCATTAACTAAAACTACAAACCATAGTGTGAGTAACAATATTCATAGCGATAAGAACCTATAATCATTTATAGGATATAATTACACCTTATTCTCAATCTAAAACACATTAGGTTTAACCTTGATTATTAATTGTTAGTATCTATTAAATTCCTTCATAATGGTTTGTAAAGAATATATGAATTATCCTTATCATATCCCCTGGGAGTGTCAAACTAGGTGCGCAGTAAGACCATTGTCGTTTACTAGGTTACGCTGAGTCAAGACTAACATAGCTTATCGGAGTTGTTACCCCTAGGTACATCTATGCGAGAACTAAATCCACTTGTAGTATCCAGATTGGGATGAATTTCTAGGAATACTCACATAATCTCAATTGTACCAAAATTATAGGATGTTATTTTATACATATCCTTAAAGTCTGCCATAGAGATATGTTCTATAATCTATTTTTTCCTAAATATAGTTCCCATTGTTTCTACTAAACATAAACTGATACCAAATATAGTTTCCCAACCCCAAAAATTCCAGATCTAGTGTCTAATACCATTAAATTAGAATAAGATACCAGTAAATTGTATCCCAAAGGACCAAATAGTTTATTAGTATTGGTAAAATAGATAAATACATGATTCTTGTATTAAAAATGAATACACTAATTAAAATATTTTTTTATTTGAGGATAATAACTTTATTCTATATAGTGTATCCTTTTTATATTTCTTAGTATAGTTCATGGATTCCTGGGGAAAAGAAACATAATAAGGGTGAGATCAAATGCTCAGTAAGGATAAGGTATAAAGGAAGAAATAATGAATCAATTAGAATAGTAAGTATGGAAAGGTAATAATTTAAGACACAAGACATGTAATCAATAAATCGAGAAGGAAGTGCGTAAAAAATATGGAAAGGTAAATAATTTAAAACACATTCCTTTTAAACAAATGGATAATAAAAAATCAATATAAAGTGGTAAGAAACTGAAAAAAACATTTCATTTAATCAATAAACTGAGAATTAAATTCATCCATAGATATGTCGATGCAAAATCTCCTGGATAAATAATAACTGAATCAAAATTAAGAAAATGCTTAATTATTAGACGCCATGATTCCTAGGTACATGGAACCATTACTATCAATACCTTTCACAAGATGTTTTATTATATTAGAGAAAACATATCTAAGGATAGCCAACTAACTCATCCCATGAGACTACCGATGAAGCTAGGGTATATCTATAATCGATCCCCACCAGTGTCATATCTATCCAAAACATTACTAATATATTGAATAATTGATTTAACAATATGCCTTATCAAATATCCATATGAAGTAGAAGATACAAATTTATTAATATATCCACATTTAATCAAATAAATTTCAAGTACACACTATATGTAAAGATGGTATATGGTTTAGGAAATAATCATATCCATGATAAATTATATGGATATTTAGGGTAAACATACTGTACAATTATCACTAAAAATTTTATATTTCAAGGGGACTAACAAAGGAATCAAGGGAGTGAATTTTAATACTATCCTTATTGAATGGAATTATAAACCATCTAGAGGAAGATTAAGGATGACTAAAAAAAACATATCCAAGTTTAGTAAAATAAATGATTTTTGTCGATGATGAATGAAAATACTATAGAGAGATATTTTAAAAACTTTCTAACAGAAAATATCCTATCATTTTGATTTTTTTGAAAAAACTTTTATTTGAAAATAAATTTTAAAAACACTTTATTTAAAAAAATAACCTTTTAAACTTGCAAAGGAATCTTTGAATAAATGATAATAGTAAATATTTATATGTTGTACAAGGTAAAAAATACATTCCTTTTTAACGGTAAAAGTTAAAGTGCCTTGTTCGAAAAGTGAAAAAAAGATTCATTTGAAGAAAAATTTAAAATATATAAAGGGTAAAAATTTATTTAATAAATCATCTTGTAAAGGTTAAAACATTTTAAAAAACGTTTTTATAAAACTAGGTTTTTAGAAGAAAATCGGTTCTCCCACTAAAGAGGGAAATGAAGTTGGGTTTTCTTAAAAATATTTTATAAAACATTTTAAGTAGAAAAGAGTGAAAAAATGGTACTATTACTTGAAAAAGTTAATGAATAAACATAGTATAAGAAAATGAAAATTATTTATTAAATAATTATCCAGTAATTTACTCTAATAGAATTTTGAGTAAAAACAATCTCGAACAAAATGAGATTGTGAAGTAAAACCTTTAAAAGATCATAAAGTTGATGTGAGAATAGATCAATAAGTATATTATGTGTGTAAAATTTAAATCCACATAAAAAAGTTTAAATACAAAAATAGATAGTTAAAATTTATTACACACAAAATTTTATAATATTAATCATAATGAGGAAGTAATATAACCCAGGGAAAATAAATTGGGTTATGAAATTATTTTCCAATTTGTAACTTTTAATTCACCTCCCTAGAAGAAATAATTAAAATTAAAACTCAAAATATCACGAAGAATGAATAAATAATGATATTATATTTAAAAGTGTTAGTATGTCTACCATTTATAAGAAACTAGTTGCGTAATAATATAATATATCTCAAAATATGAAAATTGAGGTGAAGTCCCTTATTATATGGTAACTTTTGAATTGAAAGAACCAAAAAAAAAATAATCAAATGAAATATTTAGATACCATTAAGATAAAATAATTAATGATATATTATATCAAAATGGTCAGTAGGTACACCACACAAAATAAGTAAGTGGTGTTAATGGCGTATTCCTCGTAGAAAGAAAAGCGAGACAAGAATCCCTTACCTTGCCTTTTCTTTTTGGGTGAATGTCATTTAACCTCCTGTACAAGGGTTTTAAATTTTTTACTAACTTATACCATAACCATAATCATATATTAACTTCTTATAATATCTTATTACCCTTTTTATCAATCTTTCATTATTTTCACTATTTTGGGTGTTAATTTCCTAGTTTGTCAAGTATGTTTTAAATTGTTACTTATTGTTCTTATTAATTATATAATGGTTTCATCATCACCAGAATGTAAAACACGATGTAAATATAATATATATTTATTATATATGTATTTATAATAATCCACTCGTTTTTTATATAGGAAATGCAATGTGCCGTTCATGGAGATGGTGGGCCGTATATACTCAGGAACACTACTTTAATTTCCTTATCATATTTTAAAATAACAAAAATAATATGATATATGTGTATATGTATATTATAATTAAAGTATAATATATATTTAATATATGTTACATATGTTTATTAAAACTATCCTTTATATATTCCATGTATAGCGCGAATGAATCACATCGCTTTGAGGAGGCGATAGTCCACACTTCCATAAATGATGTTATTGTATTTATAGAAGATGGAAATCATAAATGTATATTTTTTATATAAAAATTAAAGAATCATAAATTAATTATAAATATAATATATAAATAATATAAATAGGGTGTCCATCATAATTCTCAACCATGAGAGGTGGTAAAGGAAAAACAAACAGTCATCATTTCGCGAGGCGGTAGTTCTCTGTACACATAAACTGTATTTTCGTTACCCATTAGATGGATGTGTGTGTATGTGAAGCTATAAAAATTAACATAAAAATATCTAAGTATATTTAGGATAATTATTTTATTATCTAGTCATGGAATATGGATAATTTATGAGGTGTAGAATGAAAACAAAATGAAAGAGCTTAAGGAAGGATGTTACCTCTTATTCGGGTAACTCCTTTTGGTTTGAACCAAAGGGATTCTATGGATGGATTTATGACCAAGGATAGGATTATAAGATGATGGAAGTGATGTTTATGAGATATTTATCATATATTTATTGATAAAAATATTCTTTATATATGTGAGGAAGTGGTAGGGGTGAGTGCTTTTTTATAGTGGAGGAGGAGAGACACTCTTGTAAATTTTTGGAAATGGAATTTCACCCATGTTTTTCCTATGAAAAGTGTTTAAAATAATGTTAAAACGTCGATAAAAGTGATTATAGGGTTGATATATTTATAGAAAATGGATTTTGTACAAGTTTCTTGTTCATTTTTTCCCGTAATATTAAGGATTAATCCCTTATTAAGTTAATTTTTCTCTTAATCATTGTAATTAATTTTAGTCACATTCACTAATATTTTTGGTCAAATAATAAGTTGAAATTTTTATAAATTATAAATTATGATGATTCAAAATATAGAATACATTAAAAAAAATTGGCATAAATTTATTTAAATTTATTCCCGAAGATAGGATAATAATAGAGGTTTTTAAAGTAAAAATGTTAAGAAGTTTTCAATGTTTTTATATCAAATTTTAAAGTAAAATTGATTAAAATAAAATAAATTGGATTAAATAATAAAATATTCATGTAAATAAACTCTGAAACCAATTTAAAATATAATTTATCCTTATAAATAAATTAGATTAAAAAATAATTTTGAATTAAAATTTTGTATTTTTTCACTATACATAAAAAAAACTGTATAGAAAAATAGAATAATTCACCCTAAGAAATTTTTTATGTTTTTATTTCAAATAATAAGTTTATTTTTACATATAAAATCTATAAAAGTTCCAAAAATTGTATTTAAAATAGGTTCTCCATTAAAAGGCGGTAAAATTACCTTTATAAAAATATAGGTTTTTATGCATAAAATTGAGATTGTTCTTATCTTATGACTATAAATTCTATTTGACGAATATTAAAAATATTTTCTTGAATATATATAATATATATTAAATTAATATCAATAAATAATTGCAATTAATTTAATTTATTAGGCTAAAATAGCTTTTTGAGAATAAAAATAGTTTTCTATAAAACCATTCCCTTTATATTCAATTGGTTCTTATATTCATTTCTAATTAATTCGTAACCTATGAATTCATTTTATATTTTTATAAACCATATATTTTTATAATTTAGTTCATACTATTCATAATAGGTAATTTAATTATAATTTCCCAAAAAATCTATGTAGTTTTTTTAATTATATGGGATTATTTTGAGGCCAGGTGCTCAGACAACACTTGATTCTGAGGCCCGGTGAGCCCGAAATAAGTGTTTGAACTTTTTTTATGTTTATTTAAAATAGTGCATGTGAGTGCTTTTGGAAACTTCTAAATGGGTGTTTGGATTAAAAATATGAGGGAACTATTGCGTCCGGAATGACGACTTTACCATAGGATGGACCTAACCTCAACCGGCGCAAGTTGAGGGAAAAAGATAAATTTTGGACTTTTAAAGAGATTTTAATAAAAGAATTTTCTTGAGGAAAAATAAAAATCATCTTTTAGTTTAGTTTATTTTGAATTTATAATTTCGTTATAGCGTAAAGATGCTACAACCCAAGTGTAACAAAAATGATGAAATGTGTTCTCCCTATTTAATGGGTTAATCGAATACGGGATCATTGAAACGATCGAGGATTGCTCTGAACTTGGAGATTTGATGTTGGAAAGCAACGATCGACAAATAGCTGTGATGAAAAATGATTTTCTTCTTCCCTTCCTCCATTCTTCAATCCTTAGAAGGATCTCCAATAGCAAAGGCGGGCTGTGGATCAAGGAACGACGAACAACATCGGTGCGATCTTTGCCGACGAACGATCCAACATCGAGGTAGGTGTTTTATTCCAAGTGAATTTCCATTCCCCAATCAAGGAACTATATGAAGAATGCGGGTCAACCCACAAACAGGTGACCCAAAGATCAATCGCTTATGTGGGAGGGTTTTGATCTCAAGGTTTTAAATCAGAGATATACATTTTAGATTCTTAAATATTCATCCAAATTGTGTTGAAATTCGAATGTGGAGGGATTAGGCTAACATGAACACGGACCATATCCATCCATTTTGGGTGTTCTGGTGTTCTTCATGATGGAACCTCCAGATTGATGAAAAGACAACTTTGAGACTGTAGCAGTGACAATGATGATCCGAGGATCCTGAATATGCGTGTGGATCGGAAAATGGGCCAGCGGAGCAGATCCGGTGACCTGTGAAAGAGACCACCAGTGCACCGGTGGTACGCCACGGTGGAGCGCCATGGTGGAACACCATGTTGGTGTATGTGGCTCGAGGAAACTACTGTGGGTGGAGGATTGGGGTCGCCGACAGCAGCTTGCAGCGGAAACTGCTGCAGGTGGGACGTGACGTCTGCCCTGTCCCGGGCGGACCAGACCAACCCACCCAGTGGGCGATACCCGTTACCCAGATGGTCCGAGCTGGGCCCATCCAATCTGGGCTAGGCCCCACAGACTGGGTCAGATCTGGTTCAGGTCGGTCTGACCGGGTCGGACCAGACCCGAATCCCACCGATCCCTTTTTACTAAAATTTCCATAACTTCCGAATCGTCCATTCAAATAAAGAAATGTTTGCGACATTGAGAACTTAGAAAAAATAAGGTATTTTTGACATACTACAAGTGAGTTTTTTTTGGATGTTTGGATATGACCGATGGATTGAGGAGTAGATTCTCTGGGAATCAAGAGCGCTACAAGCAGGAAACATGCAACTGGATATGATGAGATGGAATAGACGAGCGGACCTCGGTGTCATGGTAACCGAGAAATCCTCAGTAGACCAGTAGATGATCAAAACTTGGTGGACCAATAGATGAGAATACCTCAGTGTCTTAGTAGCCAAGCGCACCTCAGTGGCTTAACAGATGAGAGGACCTCAGTGGCCCGATAGACCTTAGTGACTAATCAGGTATGAGTCCCTCAGCAGTACAAGATTTTGAGCTTTACAATTGATAATCTTGCTTTATATACTTTAGGTTATACCTGTGTGAGCTGACAATTCTTAGTGCCTAATTTTCCTTTATGGTCTTTCTTTGTGGTTTGGGGTCCTTACTGAGTATTGTGTTACTCACCCCTACACATGCTTCACCCGCACATGTCGTGTCTTATGTAGAAGACCAATGCTTTGATAGAGACCTTGGTGGTCTAGGACTAGGTTGTGCCTTATGATATCGGACAAGCGAGACATACTCCTACAACTTTTGGTAGCTACTCTACACCTACCCTTTAGGTAGGGTTTTCTAGGGATGGATTATTAGAGACCTTTTACTCCCTTTTTTACAACTTGTCTTTTGTTGGGTTTGTATTCTGGCCCATTTTACTTACAAATTGTACCTCTACTTTCAGTGGTTGTCTTAGTGGCATGCATGTTTTCCTTTTCAGTGTTTCAGTCTGGGGTTGTGAGTGTGAATTTGTACAAGTACTCAAAAAATGAATCCCACTTGTAGATTAAATCCTTCAGCACTAGTCCCCACCCCCTGGGCTTTGGGAGGTGGGCTTGGGGTAGTTGCTACACGGGCCTCGAGTGACGAGTTATAAAAAATTGGTATCATAGGAGGTTGGTTCTAACATAAAGACGAAGAGTCTATGGTATTGTTTTGGGGCAATAGTGTTTAATGTTTCGAGTTCATCTTTCAGGCTTGGAGAGTCCAGTGTTGGTGTAGAGTCCGAAGTATCCATACACCAGGACCTTGAATTCTAATTTTAGACTCAATAAATGAAACCATTGGTTGAATGCATCATATAGGATTCTGAGTGTTTCATCATGTCCTTCTTGAGTTATCTTAGCAAATATAACCTATCGACCGTGGTCCATGTTGATCTGTTTCAGGATACCTCCACATAGACAGTCAGTTAGGATTCCATTTCATGACAACAAGATGGTACACCCAATGATAAGGCATCAATACAGGGACTAGTATTGGAGATGGCCCCATAGAGAGGTGCACCAGCGTTTCGACCTCCTGTTGTTCAACAATTTCTACTGATTCTACTGGTATAGGATGCACATAGGCTCAATACCTTACATGAGTTCCAAATGTAGAGACATACTAGGTTCAGGGGTGAGACTAACCCCTAGGTGGCAAAGGATTGGCTTGATTCGGTTTTGAGAGTCTTCCATTTGGTGAGGACACCTCTCGACCAGATGATGATCTTAGCCACGAGCCTTCTTCAAGTCTTGGCGGGGAGATGTTGGAGCTTAAAGATCCTAAAACACGATGAGGCGACCATCACCTGGAAAAAATTTGAGCACCTATTTAGAGAGGATTTATTTCTAGAAACATTGCACTCAGTGTGCATACATGAGCTACTGCACTTACAGTAGGGTGTCATGACAGTTGTGGAGCACTCACTGAGATTCACTAAGCTTTATCGCTAATCCACAGATATGATACGAGACCCATTCTTCAGGGAAAGAGATTTTGAACATGGAATACTCCAAGAGATTATGTCATCTATGGTATCGCTTAGAATCCCTACTTAAGCTGGGGTGATGGAGAGAGACCTACTCATGGAGATCTTTCTGGTAGAGTAGGTGCCAGCAGTAGGGGCTAGCAGTGGACCCCGGGTGACAAAGTCTTCAATTGTGAGTTGCAGGAAATATACACGGGGTCCAAACGAGATAGGAATTATGGGGGATGACCCTAGGATGCAGGATTGGTGGTACATGACCCCCAGGGTGGAGAGAGTCATCAGAGGGGCAAGTTGTTCTACTCATGCAGCTGGTAGGGGCACATGGCACATGATTGCCAGAATCGACACACAGATGACTAAAAGATAGCTGAGGGACCGGCAAGGAAGAGGCAAAGGTTTGAGAAGTGTGTTCCCTAGGGAGAAAGATGAGGCATGGGAGCTGGTAGAGAATCAGGTGGTGGGTGGAGGTTCAATTTTCTACCACCACAACCCCCAGGTGTTCCACCACAGGCTCCGAGAACTGGTGGACAAGGGCAAGGCCAGCTACAGGTAATGGAGGCCTACAACCACGATGCTCTAGAGATGATTAGATTTATGATCTGTGTCTTCTCCAACTTATCTATAGTTCTTATAGACACAATGCTATTTACTATTTCTTTTCCATGGACTTTGTTCAGAGCTCGGTGATTCTGATGAAGTCGTTGGCTCGATACTTATGATTAGAGACTCCTATGGGAGGGGATTCGATGACTAAAAACTGGTTCTAGAAGTGTGAGATTACTCTAGGAGGATATATCTTCAGCTTAAATCTCCTAGTAGCAGCGTCAAGGACTTACAGCGTCATATTGGGCACAGATTGGTTATCGATAGTTCATTCTTAGATCGACTATATTAGGCATAGAGTGAGGTGTGTCTGCGAGGATGGGATTGGGTTTTCCTTCAACAGTGTGAGGGGATCCCTTAAAGTGAATGATGGTCTTTTTTGGTGGAGGGTACAACTGATCACTCACTAGTTGGTTAACCTCACCCTCGGTGTGGTGGACGAGAAGATTCCTCACTTTCCTTTAGTGGTGGATGAGTACGAAGACATCTTTCTTGAGGATATTCCAGGATTACCCCCTTGTAGGGAGGTTGAATTTTTCATTGATATATACCCTGTGATGGAACTAATATCTGCACCTGTATATCAGATGGATCATGCGGAGATTCGGGAGTTTAGGTTATAGTTGGAGGATTTGCTGAAGAAGGGCTTCGTGAGGCCCAATGTTTCTCCTCGGGCAGCCCTAGTACTATTTTTTAAGAAGAAATATGGGGGTTTGAGGTTGTGCGTGGACTTATAGTTCCAGAACCAGGTGACTGTGGAGAAAAAGTATCCACTATATAGGATTTATGACGTCTTATATCAGCTAAACGAAGTGATATGGTTCTTGAAGACAGACCTCAGATCAGGCTATCATCATATTTTTGTACAGGAAGAGGATATACTGAAGATAGACTTCAGATGTCGGTATGGACACTATGAGTTCTTGGTGATGCCTCTCGGAATATCCAATTACCCAACAATGTTCATGGGACTGATGAAAAAAATATTTTAGCCTTACCTTGAAAATTTCTTAATGGTTTTCATTGATGACATCCTGGTGTACTCGGCGTCTAAGAAAGAGCATGCAACACACCTACGGATAGTCCTAGATACACTATGAGAGCACCAGATTTATGGGAAACTCTATAAGTATCAGTTCTGGATACAAGAGGTTAAATTTCTAGGACACTCCATTATGCAGGATGGAGTTTCAGTAGATCCAACAAAGATAGAGGTGGTTTTTACTTGGGAGACACCCAAGAGTAGACTAAGGTGCAGTGTTTCTTGGGTTTTGATGGATACTATTGGAGGTTTGTTCTTGAATTATCTAGGGTAGAAGCAAACTTATCGGATTTGACATGGAAGGGACAACCCTTCGTGTGGATGGAGAAGTTACAATAGAGTTTTGAGGAGCTGATGCAGAGACTGATTAGTGCCACCATCTTGAGACTATCGGAGGAGGGAATTGGGTATATAGTATTCTATTATGCATCAGGGACCAGTATGGGTTGTGTCCTGATGTAGGGGAAAGTAGTGATCACCTACGATTCATGGAATTTGAGGTAGCACGAGAAAAATTATGCCGCCCTTGAACTGGAGCTAGCAACAGTGGTCTTTTCTTTGAATATGTGGTGGCACTACTTGATGGGTGAGCGGTTTATCATCTACTATGACCACAAAAGTCTCAAGTATATTTTCTCCCATAAGGACCTAAAATTGAGGCACAAGTGGTGGCTAGAGTTCCTCCCGGACTATGACTTCAAGATAGTCTATACTCCCGAAAAGGGTAACGTGGTAGAGGACACACTCAGCAAGAGATCCGGTTTGTAGTTTCTGAGTGAGGCATCAGAGCAGTTAGTTGTGATGCAGATATCCTATGTGGATGGTGATAGAGAAGCTTATATTCAGTCGATGGCTGTCACCCCCACTCTTATAGTGAGTTAGGGAGGCACAACTTGTGGATGTTGACTACGAGGCCTGACATGCTTAGTTATCCTTAGGACAGGCTCCAAATGGATATTTGATAGGTGGGGAGCACATCATCCTTTTTAGAGGGTGCACCACTGTGCTAGTGACATCATTTGAGGAGGTTCTGAGGGAGTTACACACCTCCCATTTAGAGGTACATCCAGGAGTGGAAAAGATGTACCAAGAACTTCGATGTCAGTACTGATAGACGAGGATGAAGAAGACAATAGTAAAGTTCATTTCACAGTTTCTCACTTATTAGAAAGTGAAGGCAGAGCATCAGGTTCTAGTAGGATTGACTCATCCTCTTGAAGTTCCGGAGTGGAAGTAGGTTGGTATATTGATGGACATAATGTTGGGTTTACCCCGCACATCTAGGGGGCACAATACCATCTGGGTGGTTGTTGACCAACTCACCAAGTTGTCCCACTTCCTACCCATTTGGAAGTAGGGTTCAGTAGAGAGCTTGAGAGGCCTCTACGTGCAAGAGATAGTTCGACTCCAAAAAGTCCCATTAATGATAGTTTCAGATCAAGAGATACACTTTATGTCCTAGTTGTGGAAGGGATTTCATGAGGAATTCAGGACTCAGCTGCACTTGAGCACAACATTCCACCCCCAGACAGATGGTCAAATGGAGAGGACTATCCATGTTTTAGAGGACATTCTCCTTGCTTGTATATTAGACTTTGGGCATAGTTGTGAGGATCACCTACCACTGGTAGAGTTCACGGACAACAATAGATACCACTCCACTATTAGTATGGCACAATTTAAGGCAATGTATGGGTGACCATGTAGGTCACCGTTATACTGCATAGACCTAGGGGAGTCAGCACTCATGCATCAAGAGATGGTACATGCTACCACTGAGAAGGTGAAAGTCATCCAGGAGAAGATGAGGACTGCATAGAGCTAGCAGAAATCTTATACTGATAGGTGATGGAGGCCCTTAGAGTTCAAGGAGTGAGACCATGTGTTCCTTCGGGTCTCACCTCGATGGGGATTATAAAGGTTTTTCCAGGGCGACAAGCTATCTACAAGATTCATCAGAACTTTTTAGATTCTGAGTAGAGTTGGTGAGGTGGTGTACCACCTATCTCTACCCCCACAGATACACAAGGTGTATAATGTCTTCCACGTATCACAACTGAGGAGGTATGTGCATGATCCATTACACATCATTGACTGGGGAGAGTTAGATATTGATTATGGGGTGATGTTTGTAGAGTTCTTGGTAGAGATTGAGGATCGATAGAAGTGGGTCCTTTGTGGATGGTCGATTCCTCCAGTGTGCATTCAGTGGAAGTATGGGAATCTCCAAGAAATCATATAGGAGTGGGAGGCTCATTTCTGAGCTCAGTACCCCCATTTGTTTGTTTGGACCTTGTTTTGTCTTATGAGGACATAAAGACCTAAAAGTGGGCGTAATGTAATGTCCCGGAATTTATATGTATTTTTTTAATTTATATTGTATTATTTTGAGACCAGGCACTCAGACGACACTTGATTTTGAGGCACAATGAGCCCAAAATAAGTGTCAGGACTTTTTTTAAGTTTATTCAAAATATAACACATGAACGGTCTTGGAAACTTCTAAATGGGTGCCCAGATTAAAAATCGGAGGGCACCATTGCATTCGAAATGACAACTTTACCTAAGTAATGAACTAACCTTGACCAGTACAGGTCAAGGGAAAAATTAATTTTTTAAACTTTTTTATAATATTTTAATAAAAGAATTTTATTAAGGAAAAATAAAAATAAACTTTTAGCTTATTTTATTTTGAATTTTGAATTTCGTTGCAGTGTAATGATGATATAACCCGAGAATAACAGAAAAGTTGTTTCATAAATGAAACAGTGTAACGATGCTGCAATGCAGTATAATAGAAACACTAAAATTCATTTTCCCCATTTAATGGGTTAATCAAATACGGGATCGTTGGCATGATTGAGGATTTCTATGAACATGGAGATTTGGAATTGGCAAGAAACAATCGACGGATCACTACGATGACAAACGATTTTATTCTTCCCTTCCTCCATTCTTCAATCGTTTGAAGGATCAACAAAAATAAAGGAATGATATATATCAAGGAATGACGAGCAATAGTGGCGATATCTTCTCTAGAGAACGATACAACCTTGAGTTAGGGGTTTTATTCCAAGTGAATTTATTTTCCCCAATCATGGAATTTTGCAACAAATGTGGGTCAACCCACGAATAGGTGACCTGTGGATCGATCACTTATGTAGGAGGGTTTTCATCTCGGGGTTTTGAATCAATGATATACATGTTATATTCTTAAATCTTCATCCAACTTGTGTTTAAATTCTAACATTGAGGGATTGGGATGACATGAACAAGGCCTGAATCCCTTTGTTGTGAGCGTTCTTGTGTTATTCATGACCGAACCCCCGGATTGATGGAAAGAGAACTTTGAGATCATCGTATTGAAGGTGATGATCCAAGGATCCCGAATGTACTTGAATATCGGAAAACGGACCACCAAATCAGATCTGGTGGCCCTTGGAAGAGATTTCTGGTGCGCCGCGGTGGCGGACGTGGCCCACGTCAACCGTCGCAGGTAGAGGATTGGGGCTGCCGACAACAGTTGCTAGTGGGGCGAGAAGACGTGGAGAGCTGTTCCGCGTCATGCAGCTTGAGGGCCGCAGTCTAGCTAGACTACGATGGAGACCCATGACAAATACCGCGGGTGGGATGTGGTACCCGCCATATCCCGGGCGTACCAAACCAGCCCGCCCAGCAGGCCGGACCCACGGCCCAGCGGAACGGACCCACAACCCAGTTGGTCTGGGCTGGGACCAGTCAGTCTGGGTCTGGCCCAGCGGACTGGGTTGGTGGACCCTGGGCCGGGTCGGGTCGGTCTGGCCAGGTCAGTCTGGACTCGGACCTAACCGACCCCTTTTTACTAAAACGTCTATATCTTCTAAACAATGCGTCTAATTAATGAGATGTTTGAGGAACTGGGACCCTCATGATAAGACAATCCTTTTGAAATACTCCAAGTGAGTTTTGGTGTAAGTGGTGATACAACTAATGGCTTGAGGAGTATATTCTTCTGGAATCAAGCGCGCTGCGAGTGGTAAACATGCGGCTGGATGTGATGAGAAGGAACAGAAGAGCAGACCTCAATAGACCAGTATCTGAGCGAACCTCAATGGCCCAAAGGACGAGAATACCCCAGTGTCCTGACAGATGAGTGGACCAAAATGGCCTGATAGCCGAGAATACCTTAGTGGCCTGATATACGAGTGGATCTCAGTGGCCCGGTATCTGAGCAGACCTCAGTGGTCCGACAGACGAGCCGACCTTAGTGGCCCGAAAAACATTAGTGACTCATCATGGATAAGTCCCTTAGCAGTACAAGATGTTCAAATTTATGACTGATAATCTTTCATTCTATACGTTAGGCTCTACCTATGTGAGCTAACAATTCTTAATGTGTACTTTTCCTTTGTGGTATTTCTTTGTAGTTTGGGGTCCCTACTGAGTATTGTGTTACTCACCCCTACACAGGATTCTGCCACACATGTCGTGTCTTATGCATACGACCAATGATTTGATAGAGACCTTGGTGGTCCAGGACCAGGTAGTTCCTAGTGAGGTCGGAAAGGTGAGGTGTTCTCCTACGACTTCTAGAAACTACTCTACACCCACCCTTCAGGTAGGGTTTTCTGTGGATGGATTATCCGAGACATTGTACTCCTTTTTTTACAGCTTGTCTTTTTTTTTGAGTTTGTATTTTTTCCCATTTTACTTACATCTTGTACCTATACTTTCAGTGGTTGTCTTAGTGGCATGTGTGTTTTCCTTTTCAGCATTTCAGGTTAGAGTTGTGAGTGTGCGTGTGTATAGGTACTCGGTAAATTACTCCCACTTTCAAGATAAAGCCTTTGGTCCTAGTCGCCAGACCATGGCCTTTGGGAGGCGATCTTGGCATAGTCACTACATGGACCTCAGGGGACGGGTTATGACATTAATGACTAGTTTATATCTTATTATATTAAATAATAATATTGTATTAATATACTTTTATTTAGTAAAACTCAGTCTTGTGCGTAATGAAATTCATCGAAGAAACTCATTGTTGCGTGCGACACATGATTACTCAGTATCTAATGAATTTAAAGATATATCATGGGTAAATTTTATTATAATAGTAAATATATTGTAAATTCTCGGGATATTATACCCCCTTACATGCTTGGTGTTTCATGTCACACACATTATTAAATAAAATATTCTTATTTTATAATTTTAGGGTGTTACATAGGATACATAAGAAGCTCCTTCATGGGCTTGATCTTGAAATCATAAACACCCATCACCTTTCTAGACGGTAATAAAATCAAGAGTTCTTAGTTTTATGAATTTAAAAATTAGTAATCCTCAAACCTACCTCACTAGGAAATAATGCGAAAAAAGATGGAGAACCATTGAAATTCACAATGTAACATCACACCCCTCCTCATTGGCTTGATTCAAGGTGAAATTTCTACTTGGACTTAGGTGAAATCCCCAAGATTCCAAATTCAGGAAATACATTCCAAGGGATTCAATATAATTGGGGGACGATTTTCCCTTTGGAAGTAAAAACAACCACAACTATGCATACCATAACAAAAAATACTATATAATGCATGATAACAATGTATTACAACACAAAGTAATAAAAAAATAAAAAATACCAAACTTCACCATAACCAATATCAGAGTAACAAAGTGTAAGACTAAACCACAAATCTCAAAGAATCCAAAGACATCAACACAAAAAATCCCAACATAATCCAAGATCCAAATCCACAATCCATGCCCAGGTATCACAAATCACCACTAAAGAAATGAAATAATTTCCCTTTACCCAAGTCCTGATAAAAATATCTATAAAAACAACAAAGTTCCAAAGTTGGGGGTGAGTAATGAAACTCCATAGGATTTCCCCAAATGAATTCCCTATTAATTCCACTAGGATAGAAGATGTTAACACATTTATATAAAGAAATTTATATAAAATATTAATATAAACAATTTAAAATAGTTTATATTAGATTATAAAACAATTTTCATACCAAAATAGTTTCCAAGGAAAGCAACGAAACAACTCTTTAAACCATTTCACATTCTTTTTTGGCATACCTAATCCATGATTCACACGTGTACCCACACATGAATGATTCAGTGTCAGTTACATACTCATGAGTGGTTTATCATCCATCCACCAAGTCACCACTAAGATACTACACTCCTTGTGACCCAATGGAACATTCCCCTTATACAAGGTCACTTACCTTATACCCTAATTGTACACACCCCTTATTCAGGGTCACATCAAAAGCATGAACTCACACCAACTCGTGTATGCCAAATCCATTTCAAACCAACCATTTCAAGCCATTTCGTTAAAACTTTTCTTTCTTAAAAAAAATTCAAACAAAACCAATTCCATGGATCAAAACAAGTTCCCATTTTAAAATCATCATTTTGAAATCCATAAACAAATCACTTTTCACAACAACCAATTTTCAAAATTTTAAAAACCATCACTAAATAAGGTTTCTACCAAGATTTTCACATCAAATTCACAATAAATTTCATGAAATTAAATCAATTTGAAACTAATACTTTAAGTTATAATAATATAAGTCAAGAGTGAAGCCACCTAACTCATAAATTATGGAAAAAACAAAGAACACCAGGTATTCTTCAACAAAACTGGGTTGAATCTCCAAAAACCCACCTTTGATCTCATTCCCTATCATTAACATAACTAAATATCATCATTATTGTAATAAAATAACATATATCTGTAAAAAAGGATCAAATATATGAATCCAAGAGGGAAGGAGAGTAGATATAATAAAGAACACCAAGAACGGAGACTTACCATGCAATCCGACCTTCAACGCACCAATATTTTCCAACAGAATGGTCTTGTATCAAAGGGAAGAGTATCTATAGACTTTTTGAGAATTAAAAACTAATTTAGAGTCGAAATAGAGGAAAATGAGTGTATTTGGGGACAAACCAAGTTAGATACAATTTTTTGGGATATAAATTTTTACCATGTATGTTTAGTCGCACGATTAAGAAAACCATCCACTAACTATTAAAATTAAACTGTCTAAAAAAGAAAAATTTCTCCTAGGTGGTGTCATGATTTGAAAAATCTGTTCACCTAATCACTCACCTACCCTGATGGAACTGCTTCATTTTTATAGGTTTCCTGTTGGAGATTCATGGTTTCTACTAACCGTTATTAAACCTTGCACCTCTAGAAAAGCCCCCAAAACATTCCAAAAATCCTCTAAACCCTCCTAAAATTCACCCAAACAATTTACATAGTTATAAAACATAAATAAAGGGTTACTTAATTAAAAATTATTGTGCTAAATTCTCCCCACCATTGGTATTTCCATCCTCATAAAGTAGAAAACCACCATTTTCCTAAAAGATTTTAGGCCATTACTCGACCATTTCATACTCCCATTCTAAAGTTTCTTCCTAAATCCGATCATGTTTCCACAAAACTCACACTAGATCGAGGATTTTCCCAGGAAATACTTTCTATTGTCTATCCACAGTCTATATCGGTATATGAACCAATGAAGAATTTGACTCTAATTCAATGTGATCCCTTCGAATCACATGGTCAAGATTAGGCTAATAATTTTTCAACTGAGATATATGAAACACATTATGCATTGCAGTGTACCATAGTAGAAATTCCAACCAATATTCCACATCGCCAACCCATTCAACTATATCAAAAGGGCCTATGTATCGAGGAGATAACTTAACCTACTTCCCAAAATGACAATCCCCAAGACATGGAGATTCTCAAGAACACATCACCTCGAATGAAAATGACCATCAATGATGATCCACATACGATTTCGGATGAATCTCATCCATCTCAATTCACTTCCTGACTAACTGAATCTTCTCAAATATCTCTTGGATAAGGCTCATCCCAACTAATGAAGTCTCATCTGTTTCCACCTAAAAAAGTGTAGAACTAAAAGGAAACCTATAAAATGCTTAAAAAGGATCCATATATATCAAGTCAAAATAACTATTGTTATATGAGAAAATCTAATAATGGTAAATTTAGCTCCCATGAGCCACAAAATTTATTACCTAAGCCTGAAACATGTCTTTCAACGTTTTTATCATCCTTTTGGATTGTCCATACGTTTGAGGATGATACACCATACTCATGGTCAATTGAGTCCCAAGGGATTATTTTAAGGATTTATAGAAACGAGACATGACCTCAGATCTCATTCTGATACTATTGAAACTGGTACACCATGCCTCTTTACCACTTATCAGAGAAAATCACTCAACTGTATGAGATTCATCAATAGGAATAAAATGGGATGAATTTGTGCTCCGATCCACTATCACTCATATAGAGTCATGTTTCTATACCATTCTCAGGTGTCACAAAATCCATGACTATATACTCCTATTTACAAACAGAAATAGGTAATGACTACAAAATACCTACTTGTCATTGATGTTCTGACTTAACCTACTGACAAGCTAAGAATCTAAAAAAAACTCATCCACCCTTATTCTCATCCCAACCCACCAAAACTATTCTTTAAACATATTATGCTTCTTCTTTATTCCTGGATGAACATCCCATCTCGAATGATGATAATCATGAATACGTTTTTCCTAAAAATCCAAAGTTACAACCATCCAAACTGAAAACCACAAAAATTAACTCCAATCTAGTCTCCATCCCTTAATGGTCTCCCCACCATTAATTTTTGACCTCATAGAAACACATTATGAATTAGATATCTATAACACTTTAACCACATCCACTTGATTTATAACCAAATAAACTAGAAATAAAACGACATGAATACCTCATTCTTCAAAATCCATGTGAATCTATGCTATCACCAACATCAACTGCCCCTAATCTGAAGCCTATTTCCAACTACACATATGAATTACTACTTAATGAATATGCCACGAAATTTCCTTTACTTGGTGTATACATTAATTAAAAGTTTAACGGTTTATAGATAATTAATCCATATTCTTTTTCTCAGGTTCAAATCCATTTTTGATAAAATATTTTTCAAGATCTTATGATCCAAAAACACTATAAATTTCTCACTAAATAGGTAATTACACTAAATATTCAAATCATGGACTATAATAGATAACTTGAAATCACATTTTAGGTAGTTTTTATCATGAAAACAAAAATAACCTGATCCATAAGCAAAAACATGATCTCCCTTCATGAGAACACATCCCAACCTAGATCCCAAAGCATAAAAATACACCACATACCTTTGTCCTGATTCTAGAAATATCAAGATTGATGCTGATGTAAGGAGAACCTTTAGTTATTGAAAAAACTTCTAAAATTACTTGATCAATTGTAATAGAACATTATTCCTTGTCAAAGATATCATTGGTGAATATAGTAATGAGAAATCATGAAAAAAATGTCGGTAATAACTAGGTAGACTAAGTAAAGTGCATTTCTCGAAGACATTATTTGGAAGTTTCCAAGAGATAAGAACCTCTATATTTTTTGGATCCACAGAAACATATCTTTTAGAGATAACATGTCCATAGAAATGTACCTCTTATATACAAAAATTACCCTTTGATAAATTGGAATAAAAATAATGATACTGCAAGATACCCAACACTTTTTCTAAGTGTTACTCATGCTCAACCCCTTTCCTTGAATACACAAATTGAACATAAAAAACCACCAAAAAATAATTGACATAACTTTAAAATATATGATTGATAAATTCCATAAATACTTTTAGTTCATTCATAATATCGAAAGGAATAACCACGTACTCCTAAAGGACAGATCAACTATTGAAAGTTATCTTCAGAATATACTCTTTTTGAAAATACAACTAGTGATATCCTGATTGCAAGTCAATTTTATAGAACCACTAAGATCCCCTGAATTGATCAAATTGATCATCAATTCAAGGAAATGGGTAATGATTATTTATTGTAAATTGGTTAATCTTATGAGGATATATATAGAAACAAAGTGTTCCATATACATTTTTTACAAACAAGATAAGTGATGCCCATGAAGACATGTTAGAAAAAATAAACCAATCGATTTATAGCTCTTCCAACTCCACTATCAATTACCTTAATTTTATTTTTTCCATATTATAAGACTGAAGGTAAAGAGGAAAGGTCCCTATAAGAAGATCAATTGTAAACTACGCTTCTCTTTTAGATATAAAACCAAAGAAAATTTCAGGGAAAACATCTTGAAACTGATAAAAAATTGATAGAAAACATATAATATTGATATATTCCATTTATTCCAAATTCAAAAATACCAACTTGTATAAGATCGTTCAAACTATTGATGCCAACAAGCTCATTTCACATGCCTTTACATTCTGGTCTCCTTCAAAGAGATGCTCGATGCCATCATCAGTCATAAAACAATCCTTTCACATATAAAAACCAACCTGATCCTTGAAAATTTTCAACTAATCCATACCCAGGATTATGTCATAGACATCCATATCAAGTACAGATAAATACCATATCAAATCATCTCCATCAATCATTATATAACTTTCTTTAGTCATGAAGGCTTAAAATTCTCTTTGACCAAGAAGAGTTTGAAGTTTCAAAATGGAAGGCATCATCTAAATATTTAAACCCAAAAGAGTAATAACATGATAATAAATAAATGAATGGGATTCAACCATATCAAAAAAGTATTTCATAAGGGTATAATTCAGAAGAATCATACCTCTCACCATCAATGGTCTAAATTGATCATCTATAATCACTTTCTAATTTTTTTATAATTGCTAACTCACTACAATTTGTTTCTTATTTCCGTATTTATATTTCCCTTGATAAGGAGTCATGGTATTATTGAGATCACCATGGATAACTTGGTTCTTCTGATGATAATTATTTTTCTACAATCATCTCGTAAAATCAATTGATATTTTCGAAACAGGAGATGTGTTCTGAACACCCTACCTTGAAGAAATGCGATAATAGCACTAAATATTCCCCATCTGATTACAATTGTGGAATTTTATAGGTGGTTCCATACACTCTTTCTTCATGTGATTTAAGGAACCACAATGGAAACATATCTCTTTACACTTGGGCTTTGGAAGAAGATTCACCAATCCAGCCGTCTAATTCTGAGTCTTTCAACTACCATAGAAATCAGTACCCCTCTTGCGCTTGTTGCCAGTATTAGATTTCCCACCATTTACTATAGGTATCAACATTCTTCCTCCACCCATAAATCCTAATATGTATCATTTTTTCACCATCACTCTATTGATCATATCTGTATAATCCTTTATATAGAGTACACAAATCTTTGACTGAATTTCCTACCTCAACCCCGATTCAGAATTGCGTGCCTTCAAGGATGCACTAGTAGAAACTTCAGGTGAAAAGAGGAATAAATTCATAAATTTATCCACATAATCTATCAATGAGAGTCTATCCTACTTCAAGATGAAAAATATTTCCATTATTTCAATTATGAATGTATGAGGGTAGAATTGTTTGTTGAACAATTATTCAAAATCCTCCCATGAAATTCATTGGTCTAATTTATCATGAACTACTAAATCCCATAATAGGAATGAAATATATTCTAGCATATACATCACTAACTTGCCTTTCAGATCTGCTGGTGTGCTAAAGAAATCAAGAATTTGATTCATCCTATTGAGTCACACCTCTACAATATCTGGTTCTGAATCAACCCAAAAGATGGATGGATTCTGCTTCTGGAACTAAATGAAATGATTCACTTTCCTTGGTTCATCCCTTCAGTTTCCTCTATCCATAACTTGAAAATCTTGGAATATGCTTTGAACCAGCTATTGGTTCACTTATGGCTCAGGTGAAACCACATTCTTAGAAGCTTCTTTCAGTTGGGTTTTATATTTCCTACTAGGTTCCATTTTCTATAACCCCCAAAAAATCTATAAGTCTCACTCTATAGAAATAGAAGGCTTAACAATTGAAATTATACCATATCATAAGTATCACTACACAACTTTCCCAAAATTTCACACTTTCTATTTTTTAACCCATTTTTGAAAATTTCACCATGCTTTTGAAAATCAAACCATTTTCAAAATACCACTATCATTCCATTTTCACAATATCACATTTGAAAACAATTTCAACACTTTTAAAAACTTAATTTTTTTTAACCAACTCATTAATCATTAATCAAAATGAAATATGCGCTCCTAGTGGAAAATCAATTCTAAAATTTATGTCATGCTATTCTCATTGGCTAAACCCATGAAAATGAGATTAAAACTCTTATAAGTGTCTTAAAAACACGTATGTACCCAAATACCTAGTATTTAAAGTTTAGGATCAATAGGTTAGCTACTTATATTTTTGATCTACATTTCATGTCCCAACAATCCTACTCCTTTATACCATTCCAACTCAAGGACTAAACCATAATGAATTTTCAACTCCAAGACCGACACAACTGATAACCAAGGATGGAAAAAAACTAATACCACTTCTCTCAAAAAGATATTTGGAATAACCAAGACTAATACCACTTGCAATATCCCTCCCCTCCTCATTGGTTTCAGTCGAGCTAGAATTTCTACTTGGCATTAGGAGACATAGCAGGACTCCAAATGCTGACAATAAATTCCAAGAGCTTCAATACAATTTGGGTATGATTTTACCTTTGGAAATAAAAACAACTACAATATGAATAGTATTAATAAAAACACTATATGATTCATGATAAAAATGTAATATAACAGAAATTAACACCAAAATACAAAAATACCAAACTACACCATAACCAATATTAGAGTACCAAACCAGAAGACTAAACCACAAAGCTCAAAGACTCTAAAGATATTAACATAATAACCCCCAACATGTTCCAAGATACAACTCCATAATCCATTCCAAAGTATCATGAAATACCATAATAAAAATTCAATAATTTCCATTTACCTATGTATCAATAAAATTATTGGTAAAATCACCAAAGTTCCAAAGTAGGGGGTGAGTAATAAAACTTAGTAGGCTTTCCCCAAATGAATTCCCTACTCACATAACTAGGATATAACATGTTAGCACATTTATATAATTTTTTTTATATAAAATAATTTAAAACAATTTATTTATAATTATAAAACAATTTCCATACAAAAAATACTTTCCATGGAACAAAACTAGACAACTCTTTAAACCATTTTAAATTCATTTTTGGAATATCTAATCCATGATTCACCCACACACCCACACATACATGATCAGTGACAGTTCCATACTCATGAGAAATTTCTCATCCATATATTAAGTCATCACTAAGTGTTAAGTCTTCTTGTTTCCCAATGTAACACACTCCTTATCCAAGGTTATGTCCCTTTTACCCTAATAGTACACACCCCTTATTTAGGGACACATCAAAATCATTAACTCACACCAACTTGAGTATGCCAAAACCATTTCAAACCAACCATTTCAATCCATTTCATTAAAACTTTCCTTTAATTCAAAAAAATTAAAAATAAATCCAATTACATGAATCAAAATAAGTTCAAATTTTAAAATCATCATTTTAAAATATATAAACAAAGTAGTTTTCACAACAAACAATTTTCAAAATTTCACAAACCATCACTAAATAATATTTACACCTAGATTTTCACTTAAAATTCATAATAAATTTAAAGAAATTAAATCAATCTAAAACTAATACTTAAGGTTTTAACAAGAGGAGTCAATAGTGAATCCACCTACCTTATAAATTATGGAAAAAATAAAGAACAACAAAAGTTATTCAATAAAACCAGATTGAATATCCAAAAACCGACCTTAGATATCTTTCCCTATTATCAAAGTAGAAAAATCTCATCATGATTAAAAAAATATATCTATCCCCAATATATCATATCCAAGAATCCAAGAGAGATAATAAGAGTATATCCAAGAAAAACCACCAAGATCATATTATTACCAAGCAATACAACCTTCAACGCACCATGATTTTCCAACATAATTCTCATGGATCGAAGGAAAGAGTCTACACAGCCTTTGGGAGGAGTAAAAACTGATTTAGAGTAAAAATAAAAAAACAAAACAAGTGTATTTGGGGATAAAAATAGTTAGATCCACTTTGTAAGATCTAACTTTTAACTGTGCATGGTTAGTCACATAGTTAGAAAAATCGTGTGCTAACCATCAAAATGCCTCTCTCTACAAAATCACAGTTTCTATAGGGTGACTTCATGGTTTGGAAAAACCATGCACCTAACCATGAACCTAGCCAAATTCCAATGCCTCACTTTTTATAGTTTCCTCTAGGAGTTTCATGGTTTCTACTAACCGTTCTTAAACCGCACACCTCCAGAAAATCCCTAAAAACTTTCCAAAAGTCCTCCAAACCCTTACAAACTTCACCAAAACACTTTACGTACTTAAAAAACATAAATAAATAGTTACTTAAAATATGGGGTTCTACACATAATATGTTTCATAGATAGATAACCTATGTTACATACATAAGTTCTTTTCAAAAAAATAAATCTAATGCATACAAATGTTCATAGTCAACCAATTTTTAAATGTTAGTATAAACAATACCTTATCAAGATCTAGGAAGGATTCATGAACATATTTTAATTCTACAAGAGAGACTTGGAGTAGGAAATAATTCACCATAACAGGGTGTAATGATAGTGAATTCCCATTTTATCAACCAATGTGAGTTCCTAATAATCATTGTTAAGGAACCCCTAATGGGGAACTTCCTCTAAAAAGATGGCACACAGCTCATTACAGTTGTGGAATACATTAGAAGTTTCCATCAGAGTAAAAAATGGAGAACCACATGTGAATGATTGGGAAACCATGATAAATCAAACACAATCAAGAGAGAGCCTTTTTTTTTGTAGTTTTTATTAGAAACAAAAATGGTGAACCCAAAATGAATCCTTTGACTATGTCAAACTTTTAAAAAAGAATCAATTTTCCAGTTCCTGTCAACCATTTTCTTCCATGCTTTTTTTGTTTAATGAAACAAAAATGGTTAACCCAATGTGAATCCTTAAACCATGTCAATATTTTCAAATAGAATCAAATTTCATGTTATTTTAATACATTTTGTTCCATACATAATTTTTTTGGGGAAAAAAGATAATTAATGTTTAATTCCATGTTTTTCAATATAATTTTTAACCTCATAGGATGTGTACTCTATTCCATTTTCTGATCTGATAATTTTCAAGGATCTTATGGTTTCGTTTACTACTCCAATTCAAAATATTTTTATACAAACCAAAAATTAAATCTTCAATTGAATAAACATGACATTTTTTATTCTTTTATAATCATCCAAATATATGATAAAAAACCCTCTCACCATAGGTTCTATCCCAACCAATCAGAACACACACATTTTTATGATTTTTTTAGTAAAACTGATGCTATTTTTATCTTTGGAGGATATGAATTGTGAACCACATTTACTCATATACAAGCTTCACAAATATTTTCTCCATATCACTTTAAGATTGGAATATCAACTCCAACTATAAATTATAATAATTTGTCCATACATTTATGATTCTGGTGGCCTAACCTTAGGTTCCATAATATATTTTTTCTTCCATTGATATAATATAGGTTTTTATTTTTTATCTACTTGATATATTTTTTAATTTTTCCTCCAACTATTGATTATAGATTTCCTAGACCTTACTTTAATGATGAAGCCCTTACAATTGAACGTGGCTTCCAAACCTGATTCATAAAGTTTAAATACACTCAAAAAATTATGACACATTCTATCAATATAAATAACATTATTATTCTTAAACTCATCACTAGTGAGTTGATTCTTTCAACTTCATTTAATTTTCAAATACCCATAATTTTCAAAGTCAATGTTCCATCCACTCTACCCTTCACATTATTTAGGAAATTCAGATTACCAATAATATGAGACAAATACCCAATATTTAGAATCCAAGTGTTATTATTATTTTATTATTTTTAAGTAATTTCAACTAATTTTTCTTTATAGATATTTGTTCCTTACATCTAAGATAATCCCTAATAAGTTGAAACATTTGTTTTTCTATTGTAATCATTTTCAACATAAGTAATTAGATAAAATTATTTTTCTTCAAGGATATAGAACCTATCTTTCAAGGTAATAGAGTCAAATAATATTGAATTAACTTTCCTCTATCTTCAATAAGAATATCTTCTTCTTCTTTACCTAAAATCAACCAATTTATGTCCAAAGTTTGAATAATTAAAATAATAACCATATAAATAATTTCTTCCATGTTATGTAGATTATGTGCTAAATCTAATTTTATATATTCCCATAGATTCTCCTCTTATATAGTTTTAAGATTCATTTTAACAAGATATAGTGTTGACTATAAAATTAAAAAACTAACATTTCCCCAATGGAAATATATTATTATTTTTACCTCTCTACATATCTTGAAAAAAAATACTTGATTGTTTATAAGTTATCAATGGTTGAGAAATTTTTACCTATATCTACTTACTTATGCTCTTCAGATTGGGAGAGTGTGTTTTTGATATGTTATCATCAAAACCAACACTAGTTTTTCTATACCATTTTTTCCTTTGAGTGCTCAAAATTTATTTAAATTGTTTTGTGCCTCGTTCAACCCTTTATTTTAAAAAACCATCGAAAAACATCCTGAACTGAATCTTCTTCTTCAAACCTTATGTTTTTAGTTTTGGTCAATGTTTTTTATATAAATTAATTCTTTATACAGAGTTTAATTCTTATTGAAATTGATTTTGATAGAGGTATCAATATCATCAATAATCTTGGTTTATTCCATAATTATAAATCTTAAGTTTATCACTTCATCATATTTCACTTGATTCCTCTTACATTCATCACTTAGTTTTCCTATATTACCAACCTTTAATTCATGTTTATTAACATATCATGAGGAATCCTTTAATAAGCCTCTAATTTTTTTATTCTTATTTAAAAAAAAACAGACCACTTTAAGAGATAATTATAATTCCACTTTAATGTCTACAACTCCCTCTTATTTATCATTTTATTCTTCAACTACTATTTTTTATGTTTTCATTGATTCCATCATTATATCTTTTATGTTTTATATAAACTTAGTTTTCATGCTTTCCAAAAAATATTCCTCTATATCTTCTTATTTTTTTCTGGTAAACAATCTCCTATGAAACTTCTTGATACTTGAATTTATAAAAATAAAGTTCCTTCTAGGTGGAAAAATATTTTTTTAGTGAAAATTCAAACTCAAAATCTTCTTAATCATATCTCATTGCACATATAGCAATGATGTGTCTGACCTTTCCACAACAGAAATATTCTAAATTTAAATTACCTTTGAATCTTCCTTTTTCACTTTTAAACCTTCTTATAAGAAGTGATAAGAATTCATCACCCATGCCATATTCAATATCATATTAATATACCTTATACTTATCAACATCATTAAATTAAATATCTTTAGATCAATGTTCTAAATATCTCTCTTGTTTCACATTCATTTCATAGGAAACTACATTACTATATAATCCATAAAGTGATAAATCTACAATATTCATCTATTCAACTGACAACACATTCATATTGTACATAGGTGGTAATATCTATATAATCTTCTTCATAATTTCTAAACCCTTTATCTCATGACCAAAACCACTAATGTCACTAACAAAATTAGTAAAATATTTAAAGAAACTATCCGCATTTTCACTAGAATTCATTTTCAAATCTTCTAACATGTTGTAGAAGACTCACAATTTTGATTCCTATACATTTCTGTCATCTTCATAGATATTAAAATTTTTATCCCAAATTACTTTTTTATAGTATAATTCATTATCTTTATATTAATTTTATTATACACTGTTCGTAATAAGTAATTTTTAGACTTAACATCATCATTTAATAAATTTTTATCAGCTTCTTCCATTGATATTCCTATGGGATCACTCATTTGTATTCCATGAACTTACATAGAGTATACATCAAGTCCAAGAGACTATATACGAGATATCATCATATTATTCCATATCTAATAGTTTCATCCATCATATAAGGGTAGTCTCTTTGAATTTACAGTATTCTCTATGATAATAAATTTCTTCCAATAGATTCAAGAAATAACCAGTGGATTTGATACCATTGTTGTATCTTGAGGTCCTGATGAACAAACTGGGAGGGGGGGGGGGGGGGTAAATTAGGATGTGATATAATTTTTTTTCCTTAAAACGAATTTGATATTGTCTTCACAATGGTAATGACACCTTGGACTTGTTTTTATTGATACAACCATAATGCACAAATAATAAAAATCATGAACTTGTAATTTTACTTGGTTCACCACAAATGGGCTACCCCAAGGAGCATATTTTTAAAAAAATTTATATGAAAGTTAACCCCTACCTCACTATTATGTGATTATAAGTTTTATTAAGAGCTCATTACTTATCCATGGTCCACATCCTCTTCCCCTCTTCCACACACTAATTTCAAAAGGGATACAAAGATGAAATCAACACTAATGTTGATCTTATAAAAATTTATCTAATGTATTGATACCAAACAACAATGGTGTTCACCACAATGTTATGTTCTTCAAATTTCTATCTCTTTAGTTATATGGTTTGTAATAATCTTCTATAGTATCAATATTCAATTTAATTCATTCTCACACACTTCTAAAATCTTGATATTCCGTGATGTTATAGTCTTTATTATCATTAAATGATAATATAATATTTATGTATTCATTTATTCTTCTCATACATCCTATATATTTCCCTGTGTAGTCTAAATTTTTCTATATTCAGTAAAAATTTAAAATTTAAATTCAAATTAAAAAACTCCCATTAATATCCACTTCAAATCTAGACTTTGGATAGATTATCAATTGATCCACATCATTGAAATTTGAATAAGTAGTTATTAATTATTTAATATCTACTAAAACAGCTAATTTTTTCCACATAATCAGATCGGTTAAAATTCTATATAAAACACAAATCAAAACACAACTAACTGTTTTGTGTCATGATGGTATGATTTCTATGATATTTCTATTAACTAACTGATGGGGAATGGTGTAACCTAATTCTAACACCCCAAAACAAATCACTGGGGTTAATACGAAGTGACACATGGCTTCCTTTGTTCTTCCCCATCCATGAGAGGATTTTGACTAGTAGTGTGGTTTTTAATTCCATCAGTGGAGAGACTACCTTCAGTATCAATTAATATAAGCATAAATAAATACACAAATAAACACAAGATAATAAATAAGAAATGTTATAGTATATTACATAGAAATATATCAAGATAATACTGAAAAATAACCAAATACACCCAAAGTGGCAAGTCAAACAAAATTATGAGAAAGATAGGAATGTAAATAAAATACTATAGAATCATTATAGAGTTTATCCCAGTGCCACCTCAAAATAGTATCCTCTATTTATTATCTTTATATGGTCATGGCCTTTCCCTTTCCAGTATCCTTGATCATGAATTAAATGCATAATACAATTAAACATATAACTTCACATGTCCTAAGTCATTATGCACTAAACAAGCCACCACAAACCCTGACCCAACCTATTTCGACATGATGCTGGTAAGAATGTCAATGGATATCACTACATGTCACAAGACATGCCACAATTCCTAGTTTCAATTGGAACCATACACCTATCAGTATGAGTTCCAACTTTAAGGAAATTCTAAATTCCCCACCCTGATAGTGGTTATTATCAAGAACACAACACACCCCACCCAGATGGTGGTCATTATCCTTAAATGTTGGTCAGTCCCACCTAATATGTTTTAAGTAATTAGATAAGTACATAAAACATGTATTAAATTATCCCAATTCATCCTATAGACAACATATTGTTATTTACCTTGCATGGTCTACTCCCACATCATCAAACATGTCCATGATCTGACCCATACCATTAAACAAGACATAATCTGTAGCCATCATCAAGTCATCATGCCCCCCACCAAGTGTCCATTTAACCAAAACAGAGAAACCTACTCATCCTAATACCTAAAGCAAGGTTTCATAGGATAGGAAATAAAAAAATAAATATATATCAAAGTAATTAACAATAAATAATATGAAGAATTGTTCTCAAGAGGCTATGCACAAATCACATGATCACATATCAATCATGGGTAACAAGGGTCATTAACTCACCCACATACAAACAAATATCAAGCATGGGTTATCAAGAATAAATAAACATATCTTGAAAAAACCATATAAAAGGCCCTATATGGTAAATATGTAACACCTCGAGCTTCCATGATACGCTTCTCATTCAATAATGCAATAGCTTGCATTGTACGCAACTTCGAGTTCTAAAACACCGCGACTAATCAAAGTAGCCATTATGAATAGTAATAAACACCTTTTAAAATTATGGAAATTTTATATTTCAAAATGGACTTCATTTTTAGATTCGGAATATCGAAATTAGCCTATGATGAATTTTGGGTATTTTTCTGAGAACTTCTAATTTTTTATGAATAGTGAAAAATACTTAAAAACAACTTTTTTAATCAAAATAATTTATAGTGATAAATTATAATATTTAGTGGTTTTAAAGTATAATTAGAATATATTTTTACCATTTTATCCAATGGTGGTCATTAGAATTAATTTAACATTGAAATTGGACATAAACAATTGCCAATCTTTTGATATAAATTGTTTCTTTAAAACACGCTATCTGTCGTGACAGCGGGAATTAATTATAAAATTAATTAATGCAACTTATATTTTTGGAATTTTGTAAAATATACATCATTTTTGAATTTGGAATATCAATTATAGCTTAGGGTGAAATTTTGGCCTTATTTTGAAAAACATCAATTTTTGATGAATAGTGAAACCACTAAGTGGTAGTTAAATAACTGATTTTTCGTTTAAATGAAATATTACCACTTCTGTGTTTTGATTTTCAAAAATCCGACATACATGTTTGTCATTAAGAAGTAAAATGTGGTTCAATGAGATTAAAATAATTTTTGGTGAATAGTAACTTTTAAGTTCTTAATCGCGATTAGAGGTAATTAGTGTAGTTTAAGGTAAAAATAATGTTTTAATAATATGAGATGAGCTTGACACATGTCCTACCCTAATTGGATGTGCCATGGCCGACCAATACAACCCATGGGTCAACTTTGGGACCCAATAGAGCCACTTTAGTTGGAAAATGACATAAATACCTTTTATTTAATGTTAAAGTAAAAAATGACACAAACATGAAATGTTTTACTAAAACAATTTTTACATGGGGTTATACAAGTCATATTTTTGACTATAAATAGTCATTGGAAAGATAAAAAGATTTCCTACATTATAGTATTTTTTTTATAATTTTTAGATGTTAAATAAATTAAATTATTTATGACATCATGATGATGCAGCGATGACCTCATTATTTAACGATTTAAATAAAATGAGAAGATAATGTAAAATACAAGGCTTAAACTTGTCCAAAGACTATTTTATGAGGATATTTCGAACCCTTATCACCTTAGCCTCGAATTATACAGGTGTGGGACCTTTATAATCCGAAAATCATTGTATAATAGAAAAACATTTCATTACTTTCCAAAAGTGCCCCTCCTCTCCACTTATAAAAGGCCCCCACCACTCCCACATTATTCAAACCTTCAAGCCATTTGGTTCGGCCAAACTCTGCCCAAATACCCTCCCAACTTCCCTCCCTTACTCCTAGAAGCCTCACTTTGGGCAGAACGCTTCCCAAGGAAGCCTTTGGCTCAAATCAAAAAGAGTTACCCGATTTTTAGGTAATGTCTTCTCTAATGTTGTTTTGTTTTATTTAGCTTCTACAACCCCCTAAACTCTTTTTATTCATTTCTTTTGTAACAAAAACAGTATCATAAATATACTAGGATGTTGTTATAATAAGGATTAGAGCTACACTTACACACACCTACATCTAATGGTTAAAGAACATACGGTTTCTGTGGATGACAAATTTCTGCCTCACGAAACGATGATTGTTCAACACTCATATAACACCTTCAAAGGTGGCCATTAAGATGTCACTATATTTATATATGATATATAATATGTTTATGTTTTACTTATGCTTTTGTATTTCTCATTTATGGCATACTTTATGATTTCCATTATGGGTAAACGCGATAATTTCATTTTAGGAAGTGCGGACTACCGCCCCCTCAAAGTGATGTGAATCGTTAATGCCATATGTGGGATGTATAAAGGATGGAGTAAATGATATTATATATGATATTATACTGGAACTATATTATACCTTAATATAATTATGATTTCATTCCATTAAATACGAAATAGAAATGAAAGTAGCGTTCATGCGTATGTACGGCTTACTATCTCCATGAACGGTGCATTTTATTTATTACCTCTAAATGTTACGTAATATTATAAATGAATGTATTTACTGTATATATATGATATATATGATATATAAATCATGAATATAATTCTGTATATAACAGATATTTCACCACATGAACAACTTGTAATTATAAGAAGTTTATTTTTGACTCAAGTACCTAAGATCGACAAAATGACCGTTTTAAACTTAAATAATTACATAATGTTCATAACATGGTAATAAGGGATATAAAAGGAATAATGAACATGAAAAAGGTTCTTAAGTAAATAGGAATTAACTCTAGTTTATTATCCAGGAGGTTAAAGAACGGTCGAGTCAGGACAAGACGCAAGGTTAGGGAACTTCTTAACCCAATTTCCATTCTTTGGGTTAATCTCCTACTTTCAAATTATGTCACGATATTATTATGTCCTATTTTTTATTTTTACTTTCTTTATGTGTACCTATAGTTAATACACATAATAGATCTATTTTATTTTGAAAATGATATTTTTAAGGACTTCGTCTCAATCTCCTTTCATTGAGGCATATTTGGTTTTATACACAACTTTCTTTTATACGATGTATAAACACCTTTGACTTTTACGTTTTTTCAAAAGGAATCTTTTTTATACGAAGCGTTTTACTAAAAGAAAAAAAGGGAATGTTTTTCTTTCTGTACATATGCGGCGACAATGAATTCTCCGCCGCCATGACCATTATTTGAGTTTCAGCTTCCTCTACAAGCCATCACTTTTTTTTAATGAAAAATAAATACAAAGTTTTAACTTTATTTTATTTTGGTATTGAAAATGGTTTTGAAAGCATTTTTATTATATCAATGTGTTGTATTGATATCTTGTGATTGAAATGTGGAAATTTTATGTTTCCTTTATGCATGTTTTATGTGATACGATTATGTTATGGTTTATGATATGTTTAAACCTATTCATATGAGGAATGTATTGGACTTAATAAGTGACGGGTGGAGCCCACTATAGCTCCTCGATGCATCGGTAGGTCTCATGAGACAACTAGACGTGGAATTGGCCGAGGCCCTTTCCCATTTTGATTTATGGTTTTGGCCGAGGCCTTAATCATTTTAGACGTCTTGTCCGAGGCCTTGACAAAATGTTTCAGAATGTCTGGCATTATACATTCCCTCATTATGAAAGTGGTTATTGATATTGCATGTGGTTATTCGACCAGTAGAATATCCATGTGAAGAAGTGAATGGAATTATCTCATTTTACTCTTGCCATATTATGTTGATGTTCAAGTTTAAAAGGCTTTTGTTTTAGTTATACATTGCCTTAAATTTTTATGTTTATTTATGAAATCTTCCGCAATATTGTTATCCTTACTGAGCATCTGAGCTCACCCCTTTCAATGTTTTAATATTCTCCAGGATGTGAAGAAGTATTTTATGAATGACCTGCAGGGATAGTCAGAAGAGGATATGAGTGTGGACTATGAAGACTTTGTTATTAGTTTTTCACTTTATGATGTAATGTAACATTTATGAATGTATCTAGTGTTTCCAAGGCTACTAAACTAATCGGTCTTTCGAGACTTGATCTTTTGTGATCATGCCAATGTTACGAAGTAATGCACCGACTCTGGGTAGCTGGGGTCGGGGCGTTACAGTTGGTATCAGAGGCAGTTTAGTACTAACCTTGGAAGCTAGATTTATATAAACTCTGATTAGAGCACATAGCCCGAAGATAGACTTTGAGGATTAGTATAGAAAAACTTCATAGAATTTTGGTATTATAGAGATTTTGTGAGTTTTCCGAGCAATACATCCCTGTCTGGATACGAGTAGGTAGAGGCGGCTCTGGCACAGATGTACCTAGGGGTAAAACCTGAAAACACCGCTTTGAGCTAGACTCGAATGGGAACTGGTGCACGACAATGGGCCTTGATGCACTCTTGGTTACGACACTCCCGTGGGATATGCTTAGGATAATTATCATTTTCTTTACAAACCACTATGAAGGGTTATGAGTATATACTTCCTCAAAGGAAACATTTCTTTTTATGATTATGGATTATATCCATAAATAGTTCAATTTATGTAAAGTGTTTTACAAATATGGAATTATGTATTTTATTTCATAAACTAATCTAGTTTATGACATTGTTTAGAAATGGCACCTAGTGGAAGGAATGGAAACCGTATCAATGCACGCACTCCGTGTAGGGATTGCCCTCCTGCTCAAGATAATTATTGTGGAGCTGGAGATACAACTGGTGCTGATCAACTTATTACCATACCGGGACAACTCACTCAGGTTATGAATAATAACCTTACTCGTATGGAGCACCCTGATCCGCAATATGGAGGATCAATGTTAGACCGCTTCATGGGGCAACAACCACCAACATTTAATGGGGGTACAAATCCGTTAGTAGCTGAGAAATGGATAAAATCCTTAGAGAAAATATTCCAAGCCTTGGGGAGTAGCGAAAGGGAGAAGGTCATCATGGCAGTTTACCGCCTCACTAGAGATGCTGATCAATGGTGGTCATTGATTCAAAATACAAAGGAAGATGAAGAAGTATCAAGTATGGAATGGAGAGAGTTCAAAGAGCTTTTCCTAGAAAAATACTTTCCTCATGACCATCGAGCAGATATGGAAAGGCAATTTCTGAGTCTGAGACAAAAGGAGGATGAGAATGTCGCAAAGTATGAGGCCAACTTTACAAGGTTAGCGAGGTATGCTGCAGATTATAAACATAAACCAAGAGGTAAGATTGATCGTTTCTTTGATGGGTTAAAACCATTTCTCCGTCGAGCTTTAGTATCCCAATCGTTCTCAACATACAAAGATATTGTCTCATGTACTATCAAGACAGAAAAGGAATTCTCTAAGTCTTATGACAACAAAGTAAAGCAAGAGAAGAAGAGAACGGTGGAACAAGAGACAGATAAAGGGAAAAAGGGAAAGAAGGATTTTCCATTATGCGATAATTGTGGGAAGAATCACCCTGGTACTTGCCTAAAAGGAATGGGAGTTTGTTATAAATGTGGGGAAAAAGGTCACCAGGCGCGTGATTGCAAGAGAAAGAAAGAGGCTATCAATGTTGAATGCTACAATTGTAGGGAAATGGGGCATTATTCAAATGAATGTCCTAAGCGTTAGGGAAACGTACCTCAGAAAAGGCCAAGGGATCAAGGACAATCTTATGCTGTTACTACAGTTGAAGCAGAATAACTAATGTATTGGTGCTTTTGGACTCATGGACTATATTCTGGTTATTAGAATAATGTGATATATATATAAGGATTGTACTGCAGTACTTGTTGTTTCAGAAAGGTTTTAATATTATGAAGGTAATTATATTTTTAGTATGTGACAATAAGAGAAACTTTACTTTGTTTGGGGAATCTGATAAATTGATTTTGGAATTAAGAGACCTTTTTGAGAAAGTTTGGACAGAGGTATTTTGGATAACTATAAAGGTTGGGATGGATTAAGTTGATCTTTGGATAGTATTGTTTAAGGTAAAAACATTTCTGAAGATTATTTTTGGAATATTATAATACTATAGTTCTAGGAAAAGGACAACCTACAGGGTGGGGCATAACCCGTCACGTCGGAAAAAGCTGCAGGAATCGAACCCACAACCATAGTACGACATGCCTTTATTTCCTACCACTAGCCTACAGGAAGTCCCTGGTTATTACAATATAATTTTACTAATCTAAATGGTATGTGTTAACATTTGGAACCTTATACAATTAGGATAAGTATAATATTTTTGAGTTCTATTATCTTTTTGAGTGAAAGATGAGTTGAAGGTTAAAACTCTAATTGTCAAGAATAAATATATATATACCTATCTCTTATTCAATGAATAAATTAATTCTTAAACTTTAGTAAAGGGATATTAAAACAAAAAAAATGTGTTATCCTAATACCTTATGTCTTGTTGAACTGATGATATTTTAAATCAACATAGATTGAAGGATTTGAGGCCCTCAATTTGACAGTTGATTGTGATTGATGACCACAATCACTCCCTACATATATTTACGTTTTCCCCCAATTATACGTCTCTAATTGCCACCAATGTTCTCCTTATCGAGATCATAATTTGGTGGTGACTTTCTTATTTCCATTTCCCTCTTATTAAGGATAAATTTTATTAACCTTATTTCCGATGTGAGTTTTCCACAAAGGTATTTTCTATTTTCAACCTTTTATTTTCAAAGAAAAATATCAAATTGCGAGGATGAAATTTATTGAAGGAGGGGAGAATGTAACACCTCGAGCTTCCATGATACGCTTCTCATTCAATAATGCAATAGCTTGCATTGTACGCAACTTCGAGTTCTAAAACACCGCGACTAATCAAAGTAGCCGTTATGAATAGTAATAACCACTTTTTAAAATTATATAAATTTTATATTTCAAAATGGACTTCATTTTTGGATTTGGAATATCGAAATTAGCCTATGTTGAATTTTGGGTATTTTTCTGAGAACTTCTAATTTTTTATGAATAGTGAAAAATACTTAAAAACAACTTTTTAATCAAAATAATTTATAGTGATACATTATACTATTTAGTGGTTTTAAAGTATAATTAGAATATATTTTTACGATTTTATCCAATGGTGGTCATTAGAATTAATTTAACATTGAAATTGGACATAAACAATTGCCAATCTTTTGATATAAATTGTTTCTTAAAAACACGCTATCTGTCGTGACAGCGGGAATTAATTATAAAATTAATTAATGCAACTTATATGTTTGGAATTTTGTAAAATAGACATTATTTTTGAATTCGGAATATCAATTATAGCTTAGGGTGAAATTTTGGCCTTATTTTGAAAAACTTCAATTTTTGATGAATAGTGAAACCACTAAGTGGTAGTTAAATAACTGATTTTTCATTTAAATGAAATATTACCACTTCTGTGTTTTGATTTTCAAAAATCCGACATACATGGTTGTCATTAAGTAGTAAAATGTGGTTCAATGAGATTAAAATAATTTTTGGTGAATAGTAACTTTTAAGTTCTTAATCGCGATTAGAGGTAATTAGTGTAGTTTAAGGTAAAAATAATGTTTTAATAATATGAGATGAGCTTGACACATGTCCTACCCTCATTGGATGTGCCATGGCCGACCAAGACAACCCATGGGTCAACTTGGGGACCCCATGGAGCCACTTTAGTTGGAAAATGACATAAATACCTTTTATTTAATGTTAAAGTAAAAAATGACACAAACATGAAATGTTTTACTAAAACAATTTTTACATAGGGTTATACAAGTCATATTTTTGACTATAAATAGAAATTGGAAATCTAAAAAGATTTCCTACATTATAGTATTTGTTTTATAATTTTTAGACATTAAATAAATTAAATTATTTATGACATCATGATGATGCAACGATGACCTCATTATTTAACGATTTAAATAAAATGAGAATATAATGTAAAATCCAAGGCTTACACTTGTCCAAAGCCTATTGGATGAGGAGATTTAGAACCCTTATCACCTTTTCCTCAAATTATACAAGTGTGGGACCTTTAGAATCCGAAAAGCATTGTATAATAGAATAACATTTCATTACTTTCCAAAAGTGCCCCTCCTCTCCACTTATAAAAGACCCCCACCACTCCCACCTTATTCACACCATAAATCCATTTGGATCGGCCAAACTCTGCCCAAATACCCTCCCAACTTCACTCCCTTACTCCCAGAAGCCTCAATTTGGGCAGAACTTATCCCAAGGAAGCCTTTGGCTCAAATCAAAAAGAGTTACCCGATTTTTAGGTAATGTCTTCTCTAATGTTGTTTTGTTTTATTTAGCTTCTCCAACCCCCTAAACTCTTTTTATTCATTTCTTTTGTAACAACACAAGTATCCTCAATATACTAGGATGTTGTTATAATAAGTATTCGAGCTACACTTACACACAACTACATCTAATGGTTAAAGAACATACGGTTTCTGTGGATGGTAAATTTCTGCCTCACGAAACGATGATTGTTCAACACTCATATAACACCTTCAAAGGTGGCCATTAAGATGTAAATATATTTATATATGATATATAATATGTTTATGTTTTAATTATGCTTCTGTATTTCTCATTTATGGCATACTTTATGATTTCTATTATGGGTAAATGCGATAATTTCATTTTAGGAAGTGCGGACTACCGCCCCCTCAAAGTGATGTGAATCGTTAATGCCATATGTGGGATGTATAAAGGATGGATTAAATGATATTATATATGATATTATACTGGAACTATATTATACCTTTATATAATTATGATTTCATTCCATTAAATACGAAATATAAATGAAAGTAGCGTTCATGCACACGTACGGCTTACCGTCTCCATGAACGGTGCATTTCATTTCTTACCTCTAAATGTTACGTAATATTATAAATGAATTTATATACTGTATATATATGATATATATGATATCTACATCATGAATATAATTCTGTATATAATGGATATTTCACCACATGAACAACTTGTAATTATAAGAAGTTTATTTTTGACTCAAGTACCTAAGATCGACAAAATGACCGTTATAAACTTAAATAATTACATAATTTTCATAACATGGTAATAAGGGATATAAAAGGAATAATGAACATGAAAAAGGTTCTTAAGTAAATAGGAATTAACTCTAGTTTATTATCCAGGAGGTTAAAGAATGGTCGAGTCAGGACAGGACGCAAGGTAAGGGAACTTCTTAACCCAATTTCCATTCTTTGGGTTAATATCCTACTTTAAAATTATGTCACGATATTATTATGTCCTATTTTGTATTTTTACTTTCTTTATATGTACCTATAGTGAATACACATAATAGATCTATTTTACTTTGAAAATGATCTTTTTAAGGACTTCGTCTCAATCTCCTTTCATTGTGGCATATTTGGTTTTATACACAACTTTCTTTTATACGGTGTATAAACACCTTTGACTTTTATGTTTATTCAAAAGGAATCTTTTTTATATGAAGCATTTTACTAAACGATAAAAAGGGAATGTTTTTCTTTCCATACATATGCGGCGACAATGACTTCTCCGCCGCCATGACCATTATTTGAGTTTCAGCTTCCTCTACAAGCAATCACTTTTTTTTAATGAAAAATAAATACAAAGTTTTAACTTTCATTTATTTTGGTATTGAAAATGGTTTTGAAAGCATTTTTATTATATCAATGTGTTGTATTGATATCTTGTGATTGAAATGTGGAAATGTTATGTTTCATTTATGCATGTTTTATGTGATACGATTATGTTATGGTTTATGATATGTTTAAACCTATTCATACGAGGAATGTATTGGACTTAATAAGTGACGGGTGGAGCCCGCTATAGCTCCTCGATGCATCGGTAGGTCTCATGAGACAACTAGACGTGGAATTGGCCAAGGCCCTTTCCCAATTTGATTTATGGTTTTGGCCGAGGCCTTAATCATTTTAGACGCCTTGGCCGAGGCCTTGACAAAATGTTTCAGAATGTCTGGCATTATACATTCCCTCATTATGAAAGTGGTTATTGATATTGCATGTGATTATTCGACCAGTAGAATATCCACGTGAATAAGTGAATGGAATTATCTCATTTTACTCTTGCCATATTATGTTGATGTTCAAGTTTAAAAGGCTTTTGTTTTAGTTATACATTGCCTTAAATTTTTATGTTTATTTATGAAAGCTTCCGCAATATTGTTATCCTTACTGAGCATCTGAGCTCACCCCTTTCAATGTTTTAATATTCTCCAGGATGTGAAGAAGTATTTTATGAATGACCTGCAGGGATAGTCAGAAGAGGATATGAGTGTGGACTATGAAGATTTTGTTATTAGTTTTTCACTTTATGATGTAATGTAACATTTATGAATGTATCTAGTGTTTCCAAGGCTACTAAACTAATCGGTATTTCGAGACTTGATCTTTTGTGATCATGACAATGTTACGAAGTAATGCACCGACTCTGGGTAGCTGGGGTCGGGGTGTTACAAAATAAATTCATACCTTAAGATCATAGATGTTAATGTCAAGGATCTTAAAGAAGGTAGTAACCGAAAATAGGATCAGAAAAAATACCCTTAGATCCATCTCCAAAATCATACGAGAGTTCACAAATAGGGATTCTATAAGAGGAATACCAAAACTAAAATGCAAGGGACACACCTAGGTTGAATTAACCAAGAGGTTCACCACAAAGACACCAAATAACACCAAAGATCCCCAATAAAAGATGATGTCCCATTATCATTGATAAACCCCTTGTTATATTACTTTAAATATATGTACATAACCCTAATATCCCCATTTTAAGATAATTTAAGAAGGAATAGTGAACTTGGATGGACCAATAATAATTCACCAAAACTATCCATCAAAAAAACCAAAACTGGAAGCACCAACAAAGGAGGATAAACCGAGGACTTAGATTAATCAAAGGGAAGTCAAGATAGATCCAAAAAAGAAATAAATCTAGGTTCAAAAGAAGGATAAAACACCACTTGGACTTCTATAAAAACATTCCAATATTTCATCAATCATAGAAAGGGGATGATAATCAAGAGGTTTAATTGAGAGAAAATGAGTGAAATGGGTACTAATCAATCCCTTGTAATTATCAAACATGGTTTGATGAACAATCAAATAAAATTGATAGAGATCCAAAGGATAAGGTGAGTGTTTTAGAAATTATATTTAAAATGATCATCTATACACCCTACACCATGTCCTAGTCATGGATATGGTATCCTTGAATATATATCCTGAAATAGACCCCCTATGGTATGATACCCAAACCCATGATGTTTTACCCTCACCATGACCTAAAAAGTTGGTGTGGTGGGGTCACCTAGGCTATGGATAATAACAGCCCCTCACATACACCACAACTCAGCCAAATCATTTCCCCTTCCCTATTTTACATAGTAAAAAACTAGGGCCAAAATGAATTTCACCACTGCATGATGTTGGCTGTTTTGGAAATTATAATATCCAAAATCTAAAATATGCTTCCCAAAGATTTATAAGCCTCACCCAAGCATTCCATTCCCAATATTCAAGTACCAAAAGGTTCAAAACATCACTTAAGTTATGTAGGTTCTTACATAAACTAACCACCCAAGATGAGATTGGTAAAATTATCCCCCTCTACGGAATTTTCATCCCCAAGAAGTATATTTAGAGTTGGAGTTGAATAAATCTAGAAATTATGATAAAATTTTAGAATCCCACTCCCATGTTTCCTATAGTACCCATCCATGCCTCAATAAGATCTGAACAAGTGGCACCATTTTTCCTTGAAAAAATTTCTCACTCTGGTCTATGATCCACATTAGGCACTCCATGAAAGATGCATATGTTTCCAACTAAATTCCCTCATAGTCTATAACATGAACATGATCAGGCATATATATCTAAAGTTGATACATGTGAAACATATCATGAATACAACATTAATTATGATTAAGACCCAAATTGTAATCCATTTTACCTATACACTCAATGATCTTGAATGGGAAAAAACCCTGGATCCATCTTTCCTTGATTCCAAAGATTTCTATTCCCCAACCAAGGATTCAACCGAATGAAAACCCAGTCACCCATAGAGAACACTAAATGTCTCCTCTTATAGTTTATATATGATCTTTTTCTTCTCTAAGAAGTGAAAAATTACTTCTATATTTGATATACCCTATCCAAAGTCTCCCACACTAGACTCGATCGCAAAAAATCAACCTCACCAACCTCATTCTAGCATATTGATGAGTGAAAAGGTAAACTATAGAGAGCTCATAGGGTTCCATATGGATAGAAGATTCATAAATGTTATAATAAACAAACTCAATATATCATATATGATCATCCCATGATCTTCCAAAGTCTAGAACATAATATAAAATCATATCCTCAAGAATATGAATCATCATATCAGTCTTTCTATCTATATATAGGTTATATTCCATGCCCAATATTAGCTGAGTCCCCAAATCCTTTTACATACCCTGCTAGAGCTATGATGTAAAATGTACATCTTTGTCTGATAAAATTCTCAAGGGAAATCTATAAATATGTATAATATCATAGAAATATATCTTTAGTAACTCATTAATAGAGAGAGTCTCCCAGATCGACAAGAAATGGGCCACTTCCGATAGCCAATCCACTATCATCCATACAATCTCATGATTCCTTAAGGTCCTCAGTAAGGATATCAGAAAATATATCATAACATTATCCCATATCCACATGGTCATTGAAAGTGTATGTATTAAACCACAAGGATATTGATACTTTGATTTTACACTTCGGTAGGTAATACATCATAAAACAAAACTAGTGATATCCCTCTCCAAATTTGGCCACCAAAATTTCCATCTGATTTCATGGTATATATTCATCAACCTCGGATGCCCTATCCACCATGAGGCATGTGAGTATCTCATAATATCTTCCTTGATGGAAGTAAAAACTACAAACCTCCCATGGAAATAAAGCATGCTACTATAATTTGTAGACTATACTAGTACTAGTTTATCTCCCTCCATACCATTCTCATATTACAACACATTTAGAATCTAAATCCTAGATAGCCTTCACCCAATACACTAAAGCTGGCGTGATAACCAATGGTGCACATGTCACTACCCCTCACTCCTTAGTTTCATCCATCCTCCAATAAGAAAAAAAACACATCAGATGTAATTCTACATCCAAAGGACTCTCTCCAAGATCATGGGCATCCCATGTCTTCCTTATAATGGAATATGTAACAAATTTAACCTTTATTAGTGCATAATCCATCTTTAAGTAAAAAATATGTAGATAATCCACCTAGTTCCTTTGACTCAAATTCAGGTCTCACTGAGGGAATATATATCATAAGCTTTTACAGTCTTTGAAAAAAAAAACTATCTCTAAAGAGATAATATCCTCAACACTTCAAAGTGTGGATGAAAACTACAAACTACAAGTCATGAATCAGGTAGTTCCTTCATGGGATCATAACTAATATGACCCATAGGAAACTACCATATTTCTCTACATCAACGCAACACCCAAACCATGTTCTATGACATCACAATGCACCATTTATCCAATCCCATGCTCTAAAAAGATCAAAACTATGGCTCGATTAAATCTTATTTTCATACTTAGGAACACCAAGAACTGAATTATCCACTTGTACTTCAATCCATTCTTGGTAATCCCTATAATATGTGCTACCAAATGAGAGAAGTTCTATATGAACCATCTATAGTAACCAACTAAACCATGGAACCTCCTAATCTCAAAAAAATTATGAGGGTGATCCCAATTCATCATCCCCTATAACTTTTGTAGGTCTATAGAAATTCCCACCCCAAAGATCACATTCCCAATGAATCATACCTCTTGAATCCCAAAGTGTCACTTTGATAGTTTAGCATAAATCCATTATTCTTCATGTGTAATCAATAAAATCTAAAGGTTTTTATAAATAATTTCTGATGTATTAGAGTATATAAGGATACCATCCACAAATACTATGATGAAAGAGTGAAGATATTAATAGAAAATCATATTCATGATATTTATGAACACTCATAGATCATTTTTAAACCCAAAAGGCTTAAAAAGATACTCATACTATCTATACCTACTCTTAAATATTTTCTTTGGAATATCATCCCTTCAAAATTGATGTTAGTGGTAGTCTGGTTACAATTCAATCTTGGAGAACCATAAAATTCTCCACAACTGGTCAAACCAATCATTTATCCCTAGAAATAGGTATAGATTATTCATGGTCACTTGGTTCAACTTCTTATAGTATACAGACAATCAAATATTATTATCCACCTTATTTTCAAATAATACTAGAGCACCCTAAGGTAATGTTCTCAGTCTTATAAAACTCTTAAACTCTAAATCCTCATGTTGTACCTTTTGTTACATCAACTATGTTAGTTCCATATGATATGGGGGAATTGATATTTGTTGTGCTCCTGGCATGAGTTCAATCTCAAAGTCAATTCCACTCTCAAAATTTATCCTTGAAAAGTTATCTAGAAATATATCATGATACAGGTCCACCACCAGAGGAAAGGAAGAGGTTAGCATTGTCTTTACTACATGATCCAAGCCTTCTACCTATGTTGGAACTTTGTAATTTTTTTTGAGTAGGAATACATAATCATAGATCCCTAGTGAAGCTCCATGCACTCCTAAACGTAGTCTAGTTTCAGAATACTAGAAAGGAACTCCTTGAAGAAAAGGTCTTTAAAGTTCATCCTTGTTAGAACTTCATGTATCCCTACCTTTTTCATGATACCCCACAAAACTCTAGTAGTTCCTTAATGCATGAAGGTAGTTAGCTTCACTAGAAAATCCTATAGAGTCTCCACTAGTTCAAATATTGTCTAAAAACTTCAAACTTTACCCCATCATCCGAGGAGCCTCTGATGCCCAGGAAGGATAGAGGATGTAAGAGTTGGAAGTCTCTAACATAAGCAATAATATTCTTGGAAACTCCTCCACTGTAACATCCTGACCCGGGTGCCACATATCGGTTCCCCAATATGGTTGGTTATGTGACCTCAGGAATGGCTCCCCATTTACCAAAGGTTGTTTACTAGTAGTGAGGGTCTAATATATATATAACATAGGAAGACTGTACCCTCTTTACCAAATTAGAAAAACAACATAAATAACCAATAAATAACCAAATATAATAACCAAAAATTGGAATAGTATAAAAACTAGAACAAACTAGTATCACATGATGAACAAAAAACAATATCCATAACTAAACAATAAAAATGTCATGCTAAATAATTTTCATATGTCAAAATGTAATCCCAAAATAAAGACCATGAAAACTCTCCCAAGCAAGACCAGACACCATGTTTGGTTCCCTAATCAATTCTTTGTCTCAAAATATCCATCTAAAATAGGGATGTTAACATTATCCTGTATTACAAACATGAAGTGTATTTGGGTACCGATCAGGAGGACTGCGTAGGTTGTGATTAGAAATCTGTAGGTCACCACCAATGGTGTCTAAAATAATATCCAGTCAATAACAGTGTATGAAGTGGTATAATGAATAAATTACAATGAATAAATTAAATTTTCATCACATTTCATTATTCTTTAATTAACCACATAATTATTTGGGTTCATGAATACACCCAATCCATCAATACCCACTTCATCCCATACCAGAGCTTGAACTATCCCCAAGGGTGTTAAAAGAGGATTCCCTAGCCCCAACTTGTGATGTACTTTTATTACCACTACATGTATACAATTTATATATATATATGTGATTTCATTTCCATAATAGTGTAGATACTTCTACATCCACTATATTTATGGTAATGTCATTAGATTATGTTTCATATCAAAGGGTTATAGTAGATCCAAGGATGTAATGAGAACCTAAAGATACTATGACAATAATATTAAAGTAATATCCTATGGTCCAGATACATCATACTAACAGAAAACAAATGATGTGTGACTATCAGGTGCTGGGGGATCATAATTATTGAGACTTATTCTCATGAAGTTCGCACATGGTGATATCTAATATTTGGGATTATGAGGATAGACCCACTAATAGGAACACCACATGTTTTGTGTGTCATTGGCTATTCCTATCTATGAACATGTGTAATGGTCTCTAGACTTGAGATCATTATCAATGTATGACATTTGATCATTTACTTTGATTCTAGATGAAAACCATGCCAATGAATTTTTGACAAGGTAGTTTGTGTTGGGTACATCATTAGTGTCATGAAATTGATTGAATGATCAAGATAAGATTTTTCATTTATGGGTAGTGGAAGAGAAATCTTGGACCATGTTGATTAGGATGGTAGTACCTTCATAAATCCATGGCCATGGTAGTCGAAGGTATTTCTATCCAGTTAAATCAAAAAATAATAATGCATGTAAAGGATGATGAGACAAGTGTGCATCCTACATTATGATATATCGATGAAAAATAGATTATATTACATAGAACAAGTTTATAGGCTGGTAGTCATTGCTATGATTTTTCCTTATCTCTTTAAGGGTCTTGATGGGTTTCTAGACCCCGCTCTTGGTCTGTGAGTGTTATTCACTACTACTGAGATAAGGGATTAGAAGGTTACACATAATAGAACTTCGAGAATCTTCCCTATTTAGTTGAATAGGAATATAGGACTTGGTGGGCCCCACTATGGGGTATGGGTATTATCTAATTTCTATCGATCACTAAGAAATAAATAAATTCATTATTATTTAAGTATGGAATAATTGGGTTGAATTTATTTATTACATGTATTTAAAAGTTATTAGGTAAATACAAGGGTAAATATTATTCGAACGTATATTAATGTAATATTTCACATTTGTTTAATATTATCAAGAGATTCAAGTCAAGTTAATGTCTCTGTATTATCACATAATATATATTACAGTTAAGTGATAAAATATAAATAATATTTATGTCATAGTTTAGTTTGTCATAAATAATTATTTATAATACTTTTATAGTGGATGTTAATTACATGGTGGCCAAGAACCCAGACTAGGTATTATAGATTTCCACTATATAAGTGGATAGAGGCTCTTCCCATTATGATTATTCATATGTTGGAGTTGAGAGATTCTCTCTCCTCCTGATTCCTAGATAGAAAATATCCCAATCGAGCAAGCGATTCAAGTTTTATCTTCTTAGATCGAAGATGATGGATCATGGTGATCTTCACTGTGTAGAAGTGATCATCGGAGATCTGTGATAACACCCTGAATCCAATGAATAGTGTGCACATAGATTCGAGAAGCATGTACGAATGATATAGATGGATTCAAAATTAGATCCTTCGAGCAACAGACATTGTTCATCTGCGATGGGTGTTCATGATTCAAATTGTAATGATGTATTTTATTGTTTTATTTTTATACTCTGATAAACCATGCGTGATCCACAGACTGTACCATAATGAGATCGCTGGAGTAGATGATGTTTCATCACTCCAGTGAGGAATTTTTTTTAAATTCCCAGCCTATAGGCTTCTTTTGAGTGTCCCGGTATCTATTTTTGAATGGACAAGTAACAACCATATGAAAATTTTTAATGGATCGACATCATGTTGAATAGATTTAACTTTTTCATATTTTTTTAAATAATTTGTTTTTTTAAATTTATTTGCGTTCTTTATTTTTTTTGGAACCCAGCCAAGGGTCGGTCAGAATCCGTTCACCAGATTTTCTCCGATTATGACCCTTAATTCAAGAGATCAATAAAATTAATATTATATTGTATTATTTTTATTTTTCTCAATTAAACAAAATTTTATGTTTGTTTTGTATTAAAGACTTATATATTTTTTAAAACATTAAAAAGTTATAACAATTTAAAAAATAATGGCGGACCTAGACCTATCCGGTCTTCTTCCACGCGGTTGGACCCACCTCTTAGACCTATACAGGTTACGTGACACCTACCTTGAGGCTTCACCTTTATCTTCCTTGGATCAAACACCGTGGCACAACCCCTCCCCTCTCTCTCGGTCAACATCCACCCAGGGCACCCCTCCTAGCTGACCAAAGTAGGTACCGACCTTTTGTCCATCGCGTCCCGTTCCACTGCTGCCCTCCTCATCTGCCGCATCTCCTAGGGTTTCCATCGTGTATCCATATCGCCTCAACGGAGCCAAACCATAGGCTGTGAATCACCACACCTCCCATTGAATGGGAATCCGTAAGATCCTTGGCTGAGAACCATCATGGTAGAACCCAGCCACCTAGATCCCTCCTGGATCTCACCGGCTCACCGCTACCTTCTCCTGCAAGCACTGCCATGGGATGTTGTCAATGAGGCCATCACCTGCCAGCAAGGTTTTAAGTCCTATCACCGCTGTCACCATAGGACATAACCCCTTGCTTCATGCATGGTCTCCCTGATGTCACAGACTGCGGTGGAGATCCGAACGTAAGAGATGGATAGACACACTGAGCATGATGGTTCACCCACCTCTTGAACCATCGTGCTCGCTGTGTCTAGCCATCGCCTACGTTCGGATCTCCACCGCAGTATGTGTCTCATGCCGCCTCCGATCTACGAGCCTGAACGCCTTCCTACCACCGTGTCCATCCTCACAACCATCTTTAATCTAGAAGGATTCCTCCCACGGTCATAGGTAACCCATTTTTTTGGTTACATGGGTCCTGCCAAACTTGAATTTCCCTAAAATAGGATTGGGGCAGGTCTGCCTGACCCAGAATGGGTCTTGGCGTGTCTTTCAGGGCCAGAATACCCCTCTACAGGGTTTTCTAGGCACAAATCGGTCTGCGTTTTAATGGTTCACTCTGCAAAAGATCTTGGTAGGTGTTTCAGGCCTAATTGATATTAATTTTTTTAAATAAATTATTATTTTAATTCAATTTTAGTTTTTAAAATTAAATTAATTAAAATTAACTTTGATTTAAGTTTTATGAACCCGAAACATTAATTTAATTTGAAAATTGAATTAAATTAATGTTTTAATTTATTTTTTGAATTTAAAATTAAATTAAATCTAGAACTGATAAATAAATTATTTTAATTTATTTAAAGTAATTTAATTTATTGAAACACCCTTGCACTATTTAAATTTATTTCAGTTTAATTTTATTGTGCATTATTTTTGTACCAAATGGTCTTGAGCTTGTGACTGACCTGTGCATTGTCTGTATTTAATTATTTAATTATTTATTTATTGCATGTGATGATTGTAATAATTAATTAGTTAGATGAAGGTCTATGCAGCATCTTATTTTATTTAAATATGTTTAAGGGATTTTGAGTCCAATGAACCTATTGTACATTTCACCCCTAGACCCCCTCACATGCGTGCGAGTATATTTGTAAATAGATGATGACGTTCTAAAATGCGGACCCTACCAAGTTGAGGTGGTAATATAGACGAGAATCGAGTATATTGCATTGGGGGAAAGCTGCGATATGAGTTAGGAGTCGACTCATGTATGTTTTCCCCTAGGTTAAGAATGATCCATTGTGGATCAATCATAATTAGATGCTCAAGACCAGTCAGATGGAATGTTTTTTGTTTATGCATCTTTTATTATTTTATGCAAGTACATGATTATTTCTTCATCACATAAAATAATAAACAAGATAAAATGCATAAATATGAGATGAATATTTTTCTATTGCATATTTAGTTGTGATCACGAAAACTTAGTTTGAACATATTAAATAGAAATGGATTATATTCATTAATAAATAATAAAATATCTCAAAGATATATGAAGTCATAAAGCCTTACGTTACTCAAATTAGAGCAAAACAAGGTGTTTGGGGTACTTGTCAGCTAAAGTTGAGAGTGATACCTACTACTGAGGAGTTCCTATATGATCAATGGGTCGACTTGACTAAATCTGGTAGCAAAGAAGTAATAAAATCTAGCTTACTATCACTTAAGAGGAAAAGTGATGAGGGAATCAAGCAATGATTCTGAAAGTTATGACTTTACTCAACAGTTAAAGGAGATGTGAGTTAATGAAGTTGGACAACCTAGATCCTAACTAGAAACTCTCTAAGTAGTGGCATAGAAAAATCTTGAAAACTATGAGGAGTAGTTACCAAGATCCTTTCCACTAGAATATTAAAGCCACATTGTATTATGAATCTGATAACGATGGATATTAAGGTTTGATAAAATAGTGGGAGACATTTAAAATGATATAATAATTAATTAATCATAAATTTCTAAAAGGTAATCAAGATAAAGTACCGACTGTTTAAATTTATTTGTTACAGATATAAAATTGAAATCACCAATATCACAAGTACAATATCACTGTGATCGATTTTGGATAAAGAAAATATCCCAATCAGAAATAAATTCCAAGAGTGGTACAAACACTACTCTATATTAATACACCAAGAAAAGAAGCTTCATGTGCTGGAACCTTCAATTCCTACTGAGCCTCCTCAGGGAGTGAGTAAGGCAAATAAAGAAAATTGAAAAAATTCATGTAAATGATGCTCTAGATGTTCAGTACATTATGTTATCATCCATGTAGAACAAATTGAAAAAAATGCATGAGGATGAGGATTCCTACAAGATGATTTCTCATCTCCAAAAATTATATCAGGATATGGAAAGATAGGAAATGTATGAGATATCTAGTGCCCTTTATAGGTACATGATAGAAGAAGGGCACCAAGATGGTCCTTATATACTCAAGATGATAGGGTATATTGAGAGGAATGAAGCCCTTAGGTTCAAACTGAACCATGAACTACAAACATATCTTATTATTTCCTCTTTCCTACCAATGTTATTTACTTTCATTTTCAAAAACATATGAAAAATATGAAAATTCACTACTAGAACTTTTGGATTTAGTTCTCCAAGCTGATAAGGACATGAAAAATACCAACTCTTTTATTCTTATGGTGACCAAGGGAAAGAAGGAAAGCACTAAGGGGTGTAAGGCCAAGTCAAGGCCGAAGACACCAATGCACCATCCTTCCAAGAAGCCAAATATTTAGAGGTAAGGTAATGAGCAGGAGGTTGTCTAATTTTTATAGGGAAAGAAAGGAAACGATAATAAAAATTTTAGATCTGGGAAGAAGAAGCAAGGTAACACTTCTACTTTAGGTATTTTTTTCAATGAATGTAATATTTCCTTATCTAAAAGTGGGATATCATATACAGCATGTGGTTCACACATATGTATTCATATATAGAAACCATGTATATTCAAGAAGATTTCAAGAGGTGAAGTGGATATCCGAGTTGTAGATGGTGCATGTCTGGTAGACTTGGAAGTGGGAGACTATCAATTAAATTTGCCTAGTGGTTTGGTTCTATTATTGAATAATTGCTATTATGCACCCTCTTTAGAAGGAAAAATAATCGTAGTGTCAAGTTTAGACATGATGGTATTTTATTTCACGTTCCAAAATAAATTTGGTTTCTTTTATAAGGATAACATGTGTTATGGTATGGAACATCTTAAAGGTGGATTATATATACTTGAACATGAAAACCCGGTAATGATAATCAATGAAAAAACCATCTAGCATGACTCATATATCACCAACCTATAGAACCTTAGGCTAGGTCAAGTAAATGAGAATCAATTATAGAAATTACATCAACAGGGAATTCAGACTTCATACAGTTAAAACCCTTGGATGTATTTCATGCTTTTTACAAAGGAAAATGACCAAATCACCCTTATCTAGGTAGGGATAAAGATCCAATCAATTATTGGAATTAATTCATACTGATATATGTGGCCCATTTACAATATATAAAAGGGGTGGGGTTTTATAATTCATTTCTTTTACCGATAACTATAGTAGGTTTGGCTATATCTAATTAATGCAGTATAAGTGTGATTCCTTTCGGATTTTTAAGGAATACTAACACGAAGTAGAAAACCAGATTGGTTAGAAGATTAAGGCACTCCAATCAGACTAAGGAAAAAAATATATGAATTAAGAATTCGTTGATCACTTGAAGGATTGTGGGATAGTATCCGAACTCACTCTTAGTTATACACCATAGAGGAATTGTGTTAGTGAAAGGAGGAATATGTCATTACTAGACATGGTCAGATCAATGATGAGTCAGCCAATTCTTCCATTATCATTTTGGGGATACACTTTATAGAAAACAACATATATCCTTAACTGAGTACAAAGTAAAGATATATATGGGATTACATATGAGTTTTGGTGTGGAAAGAAACCCAATTTATCACACCTATGTGTATGGGGATGTGAGGATTTTTTCAAGACTATACCAAATGACTAATTAGCATCCAGAAGCATGAAGTGCATCTTTATAGGTTATCCTAAGGAAATAAAAGGATATTACCTATACAACCGTTTAGATAGAAAAGTTTTTGTGTCAAGACATTCCATATTTCTAGAAAGGGAACAAATTTCCAATGGAAATAGTGGGAGCATGATTGAATTTAATAAAGTTAATTATCTAGATGCATAGGAGTTGGTATGGGGACAATCACCATAAGATCAAGTGGAAAAAGTGGTTCTTGAGGCACAAATGCTTCTTAGGTCTACTCAAGAGGTTAGAGAACCAGGGCGTTATGGGTTTCCTATCACCAAGTCAGGTGAAACATTACTCCTTGAGTATGATAAACCTCTAACCTACAAGGAAGCAATAGAAGGAAAAGAAGCTTCTAAATGGAAATATTCCCTGCATTCTGAGATGGATTCCATGTACCAAAATCAAGTTTGGAATTTGGTAGACCATCCAACTGATATAAAACCCATTAGGTGAAAATGGGTATTCAAGAAAAATATCGACATAGATGGTAAAGTTAATACCTATAAAGAAATATTGGTTGTGAAGGGATTAAGACAATGTCATGGAATCAAGTATATTGAAAACTTCTCACCAGTAGAAATGATGAAATCTATCAGAATATTGCATTCAATTGCAGCCTTTCATGACTTTGAGATTTATAAAATGGATGTCAAAATAGTTTTTATAAATGGGAATTTGGTTGAAGGCATCTATATGACTCAACCCGAAGGGTTTGTCAGGTTAAATTACTCCAATAAGGTGTGAAATCTATAGATATCCATTTACAGATTTAAGTAGGAATTAAGATCATGGAATGTTTGTTTTGATGAGGCTATAAGAGAATTTGGTTTCGTTAAGAATTAAAGTGAGCCTTGTGTCTATAAGAAGGTTGATGGGAATTCCATTATTTTCCTATTATTATATGTTGATGACATATTAATGATAGGAAACAATGTGCAAGTCTTACTATCAATTAAGAATTGGTTAAATGAATTCTTCTACATGAAAGACTTTGGTGAAACAACCTACATTCTAGGGATCAAGATATATTAAGATAGATCTCAGAGGATTCTTAGGCTAAGTCAAATTCCATATATTGACAAGGTACTCAAAGGGTACTATATGGAACAATCTAAGAGTGGGTTCTTTCCCATGTCACATGGTATCAATCTATTCAAGAAAACATGTCCACAATGATAGGAGGATACTGAAAGAATGAGTAAAATTACTTATGTCCTGATAGTGGGTTCTATCATGTATTCTATTCTATGTACAAGGTTTGATGTTGCCTTTGTTTTAAGCATGGTGGGTAGATATCAATATAATCTAGGAGAGTTGCACTGGGAAGCTGTTAAAACTACCATTGTGTACATGAGGTGTACAAAGTATATATTATTGGTGTATGGATGAGAATATGAACTAGTAGTGAGATGATACACTGATTCTAGTTTCTAGAAAGATCATGAGGATATGGAATCATAGCCATGCTATATCTTTTTCTTGAATGTTGATACAGTGAGATGGAGAAGCTTGAAGAAATACGTGGTCACTGATTCTATAGCAGAATCAGAGTATATAGTAGCTTCTGATGCAGTAAAGGAAGCAGTCTGGATATGCATCTTTGTATCATAAATTAATGTTGTGACTAATAGTGAATACCATAATCAAGTTTATTGTGATAATACTACTGTATTGGTGATTGGAAAAAATCCCAAGTCACACCAGAGGACAAATCATATACTTCAAACGTTTTATATCTTTAGGGATATTACCCAGAGAGGTGAATTTGTAGTTATAAGAGTATCCACAAAGGACATTGTGGTAGACCCCTTGAATAAATCCATATCTTAGTAGAAGAATGATTCTCATGTGAGAGCTCGAAGATTAAGACTTATTAACAGTTTTCCCTAGTGGAAGCAGGAGTGTTGAAAGTAGATTCCCTAGACCCAAATTGTGATATACTTTGATTACCACTACCTGTATACATTTTTATTTATATATAAATGTGATTATCCTTCCATACTAGTGTATATACATATTCTTCCACAATATTTATGGTAATGTACTTAGATTACAAGTCAGATCAAAGGGTTATGGCAGATCCCAGGCTATAATGAGAACCTGATGATACTATAACAGTAATCTTAAAGTAATGTAATATGGTCTAGATACATTATACTGATAGTTTGTAAATGATGTATGACTATCAGGTGCTGGTGGATAATAATAATTGAGACTCCTTCTCATGAATTTTTTCACTCGGATATCTCTAGTAGTTGATATCATGAGGGCATTCCTGCCAATATAAACACCACATTATTTGTATGTCATTGGTTGTTCCTATGTATAGACATGTTTAATGGTCTCTAGACTTGAGATCATTATCAATTTATTTCATTTTGTCATGTACTTTAATGCAAGGTGAAAATCATAACAATGAATTCATGGTAAGGTAGTTTTTTTGGGTACATCATTAGTGGAATGACACTGATTGAATGGTCAAGATAGGATTTTTATCTTCTAAGTTGAGGAATAGATATCTTGGTCCTGGTTGATTAGGATGGTAGTACCTTCATAAATCCATGTCCATGGTAGAATAAGGTACATCCATCCAGTTAGATAAAAAAATAATAAAGAAAGTAAAGGATGATGACACAAGTGTGCATCCTAATTTATGAGATATCAATGACAAAGAGATTATATTACACAGAGCATGTTCGTAGGATGGTAGTCATTATTATGACTTTTAATTATCTCTTTAGGGGCATTGATGGGTTTCTAGACCCCTCTCTTGGTATGTGAGTGTTGTTCAATTCTATTGAGATAAGAGACTAGAGGGTCACACACAATAGTGCTTCGAGAATCTACCATATTTAGTTGAATAGAAATATAGGACTTTGTGAGACCCAACACAGGGTCTGGGTATTATCTAATTTCTATCGATAAACAATAAAAAAATAAATCCATTATTATTTAAGTAAGGAATAATTGGGTTGAATTTATTTATTTCATGTATTTACAAGTGGTTAGGTAAATACAAGGATAAATATTATATGAAAAGATAATGATGTAATATTCTAGGTTCGTTTAATATTATTAGGAGATGTGAGTCAAGTTAATGGACCTATATTATCATGTAATATATTTACATTTAAGTAATTAATTATAAATAATAATTATGGAAAAATATAGTTTTTCATAAATAATTATTTATAATACTTTTATGGTGGATGTTTACTACACAGGGGCTAGGAACCCAAACCAGGTATTATATATTTCCACTATATAAGGGGAGAGAGGCTCTTCCCATTATGATTATTCATCCATTGAAATTGATATCTTCTCTCTCCAACTAATTCCTAGAGAGATAATCTCTCAATCAATAAAGCAATTCAAGTTCTATCTTCTCAGATCGAATATGGTGGATCATGGTAATCGTCACTGCATCAGAGTGATCATTAGAGATCCGTGATAGCACCCAAAATCTGAAAAATGGCATGCGTTAATATTTTATAAGCATGTGTGGATGGTCAATAGGGATTCAATGTCAGATTATTAGAGAAATAGATGCTAACAGTCTACGACGATTGTGCATTATTTGAATCAGAATGACGTATTTTCTTATTTTATTTTTGTACTCTGAAAAATGATACATGATCCCCAGACCATACTAGGATGAGATCACTAGAGTAGATTATGTTTCATCACTCTAGTGATGAAAAAATTTTAAATTCCTAAACCATAGGATTCTTCTGAGTATCCAAGTACCTTCAAAGGGATATCAAATATCACATAGAGAATCAAAATTCATTATCACATAGTCTTTCATTATCCATTTATTTTCAATTCACATCATAAACATTTAGATCCATAGTCGAATTCCAATATCATGAAAAAATAATTTTAGGTCTAGTACCCCTTTGGGTATTTAGAGAATTATTCCCCCTCCCACACCCATGGGTATTTTGAGAATAAGTCCCTGTCCCATAAAATTATATTCTCAGGCATGAATTTGGGTTTAGAATATCATATCTAGGACTCCATGGGTATTTGGAGTGTCAGTCTGTGTCCCGCACCCCATTTCTCAATCAATCATATATATAACATATATCACATTTAATAATGTTAATCAACATTAACCCACGTATCAATATTTCTCATCATATCATACCATTTTAATTATAAAATGAATCATAATTATTTACTTCAATCACATGGAATAATATAAACAATTCACCGTTAAACCATTTAATCAACATTTAATAAAAATCCCCTAAATCCTCTAGGTTAAACCAAAACTCCCTTAATTACCTTTAATCAATAAATTTAAAAATCCCATAAATTGAAAAATTACATAACCACATTATCCCATAAATTTCATAATCACAAATCCACCAATCTCAACTTCTCTAAATTCTACCAAATCCATTAACACACTACAATTTAATTTAATCAATTCAATTTTAGATGAAATTGCCAATCATATAAATTGAAATTGAATAATTAAATACATGTAATTAAATCAATACAACGTAAATTTTTGTTTATACCACCTACCTCAAGATGGTTGATGAACACTCACCAATGGAAATCCTCAAATTTAAGTGGAACATTCAACTAAAAAATAAATAATGTGATCTAGATACTAAACCTATATCCACAATCAAATAGATTAGATCTATGAAAAACTAGATCTAGATCCATTTCCAATGGAGGAAAACATCCCTTAAAAATGATAAAAATATGGTACAGGGGTATAAAACCAATCGAGATGAGAATCTCTTACTAGGAGAGGTGAATATTCTTCAATCAGGTCTTCAATTCATCAAGAATGGAGTTTAGAAGCACTATGAATCCATCTGGAAGCCTCAAAAAATGAGAGGAATGAGTTAGGGTCAAGTTGGGTCAAATTAGGGTGATGGTTGGGGGGTTCTGGAATTTTAAAACTAAAAATTGGGGGAATGAATTCCTTACACATGGTTTCCTAGGCAAGGGCACACAGTTTTCCAAAACATGCACCCTAACCATGTGCCTCTCATGTGGGGGTGAATAGTTTTAAAAACTGTGCTCCAACCATGTAATCCATCTCTATCTGAGGTTTCATAGTTTTCCAGGGCAGGACGTACATTTTGGGCAAACCGTACGCCAACAATGCACTACCCAAAACCCTAAAAAAATATCAAGTTTCACCCGATAACTCTCCAAAGTAAAACCCAAACAAGATATACTCAAAATAAGGTAGGAAAGTACCAAAAAATGAGCATGAGTTAGCTCCAAAAAGTTTAGGATCTTACAGTCTCCCCGCCATATAACAGCTTATCCTCGAGCTTCAATCCTAAGCATATCTAAGATTCAAAGGTTAAAAATCGGCCCACTAAGCCCACATATCCAATTCTATCTCTTAAGTTTATTCTTAAACATGCCCATGTTTCCAAAATACATGAACTATCTGCAAGGTCTTTCCCCAAAACACTTTCTCACTACAATCAACAACACATATCAGATGTTCCTCCAAGGATGCATCAGTCTCAATCTCAAAATCATCCACATCGATCACATGAGAAGGGTTGGGGTGATACCGCCAAAGCTGTGACAAATGGAAAATATCATGCATAGAAATATACCTATGTGGAAGAGCTAATCGGTATGACATCAAACTGATTATCTCAACAACCTAAAAATTTCCAACAAACCTGGGTTCCAAATTTCACTATATCCAAATCCTATGATGACCCAATATAAGAAACACCCAATAGAAAACATCATCACCCTCTATTAACTCTAGGGGGGCATCCATGTTTATTATCTTATGTATTCTATTAACCCTGATCCATATGAATACCCTTCCAAATCAGCTGATCCTACTCTAATGTCTCCTACATGAGACTCAGTCCCAAAATCTCTAACCCACCTACCTCCATCCAACATAACAATGATCTGAATGGATTATAATAATTTTATTCACATGGTTCGATATGAATAGTTACCTGATAACAATTTTTATAGGTGAACTCTAAAAGATCTAGGTTATTCTCTCAAAACCCACCAAAGTCTAGAACACATGTTTGTAGCATATCCTCAATCATATGAATAATATACTATGACTTCCCATATGTCTGTGGGTGGAATACCATACTAAAAAAACCAATTTACCAAGAACCTTCGGTAATCCATTCTAAGATCATGAAGTAAAACACAAATCATAGTCTGAAACTATAATTTATGGCAACCTGTTCAAATGGACTATCTCCCAAACATACACATCTCTTAACTGGTCTTGTTAAAAAGTATCTTGTATAAGAAATAAATGTTCTAATTTCATTAGTCAATCCAAAACCACCCAAATAGCATCATTCTTATGAGGAATCCTTTGGAGACCCACCACAAAGTCTATAGTAACGTTGTCCCACTTCCATTCCAGAATGGGCAATGACTATAGTAAACCACCGATTCATTGATTCTTAGCCTTCATCTATTGACCGATGTAACATCATATCATGAACCATGCATTATCCTTTTTTGAAGCCCAACCACCAATAATATTGATGTTGGTCATGGTACATTATGGTCACACCTGTATACACCACCCACTTTGATACATGAAATTCATGCATCAACTCCTCTCGCATAGATGTAGGCACAACAAAACGACCCCAAACATAGATGATCTCATCCTCATATATAGTCCAATAGGAAGGAGACTCCCCTCCTTTAAGGCTTTACATTAAGGAAAAACACTTCAGATCCTCATACTTCCTATCCTTGATCCAGATCATAAGTGTGGAATCCATTGAAACTAGTATGAGGGTCATCTTTTCTGGCCCTCCTGATCCACAACATGCATCTCAGCCAGTAAGGTCATAACATTCCACTCATAACTTGACTCATGAACTACCAAAGTCTATGTTTTAATGCTCAAATCTTCAACAACACTGTTTCCATATCCTGGTGTATATTCTAGATCAAAAAAATGTCTGAATATACTCAACCCATCTCCACTACTGAAGATTCAAATATCATTGAAAAAATATATACTTTAAGTTCTTGTGATCAGTATACACAGTGAAATTTTCACCCAAAAGATAATGCCACCGACACTTCAAGGCATAAAACCCTGTATCTAACTCAAGGTCATATGTAGAGTAGTTCTGTTCATGTTGCCTCAACCACCCTGACTCATGCTACAAATCGATCTCCCTTCCTCAACACTCCTCTAATTCTAATCCTAGAAGTGTCACAAAACACCATATACTCCCCACCAGGATCTGGTAGGACCAAGATTGGTGTTGTTGTCAAGAGCTTCTTTAAATCCTATAAGACATTATCACATGGTCCAGACCATTAAAACTTTATCCCATTCTTGGTCAAGTCTGAAAGAGGTGCTGCCAATATGGAAAATTCCTGAATGAACCTCTGATAATAACCCGCTTTCCCCGAAAAACCTTGGATATCAAATTTTTTTTGGGATACTCTCAAGATACAAATACTTGATGCTTATTTGGTTCCATTAATACAAATTTCTTTGAGATGATGTTTCCTATGAAATGTTCCTCATTGATCTATAATTTTTACTTAGATAGATTAGCATATAGCCGATTCTCTCTCAGTGTACTCAAGATGATGTTAAGATATTCGGAATGATCACCATGAGTCTCAGAGTACACAAAGATTTCATCCACATATAATTCTACTAAATTATCCAAGTATGATTGGAATATTCTATTCATCAAGGTCATAAACACTGATGGTTTATTCACCCCCCCGAATGACATAACAAAAAATTCTTATAGGCCATAACTGCTTCTGAAAGTAGTAATCGATATATCAGAAGGTCGAAATCTCAACTGATGATACCCTGATCTCAATTCAATATTAGAGAAGAAAAAATCTCCCCTCAACTAATCAAAAATATCATCGATACAAAAAAGTGGATACCAGTTCTTCACAATCATCTAGTTTAACTTTTGGTAACCAACACACTAGAGAAACACCCTGTGATCATTATTTTCAAAAAAACTAGAGAACCCCAAGGCGAGGTACTTGGATGGATAAAACCCTTATCCATAAACTCTTCCTGTTGAGTTTTAAAATCATGAAGCTCTATTGTTTCCATTTTATAAGGTGGAAAAAAATATCTTAGTCCCCGATATGAGCTCAATCATAAATTCCACAACTCTCAGGTGGGATCCTTGAGAAGTCCTTAAGAGACATGTCCTGGAATATGTCCACTATGAGTGGAAATTGATCATTCCATTCACCCCCATTATATAGTATGAGACTTAAAAAATGGGTGTTGGGATCCCCCAGTTGCTAAACTAGCCCTACATAGCCTACCTGGATATCCCACTCTCCACGATGAATGTAATTATAACTCTTTAGAGACTTAAAAGTCACTCTCCTATAGTAACAATCTATGTGGGCCCCATAATCTACTAAACAATCCATACTGAAAATTAGGTCAAATAATAACATGCCATGGATGTAAATATACCATAGAAAACAATACTCCCAACCTCAAGAGAACACCCCTTTTATAAATAGATTTCCCTCAACCATACTTCCATGGGGTATCAATCATCACAACCCCACTCAGAAACTTCACTAATAGACTCAACCCTTTAAAAATTTATATAGACATAAAATAATTAGAGGAAATGATATCAAATAAGTCACTAGATATCATATAATCTAAAAGAACAATACCTCTAACTATCTATGGTCCAGCCTCACTATCCACATGTGTAAGATGTGATGCAAGAAAATGTACAACCCCTATTCCCTATAATGTGGCATAAGTCCCTTAAGCTGCACCACTCTTCTGATACAAGAGATATTAATTAGAAGAAACTTGTCCACTACCTCGACCTCCACATTATGTAGAACTCCAACTTCTAGACTTATATGGGGTTGAAGACCCCCTTCCAGCACTCTGATTCAACATAGTTTCTCAATTATTACCCATCTATCGTGGGTTGCTGAATAACCTCTGTATATGTTCCATCATGCCATAAGATCTCCACTCTACCAGTGGCTAGGTAAAATGCCTATGAAAGTGACTTGGACTACCACACTAGTGTAGTATCACTCAAGTAATATCTTGAGTAACGAATCCTCCCCCCCTGACCACTCTACTTTAAACTTCTCTAGTCTATATTCTCATAACGACCCTTCCTAAACTCTGAAGATGTACCTCCTGATCAGCCAACATAAACCACCTATCCTTAAATGGAATCCTCCTTTAGGTTCCCCTCAGATGTGATACCCTGATATACTACCTCATAAAACTTATTTAACTAAAATATGTTAAACTAGAACTTAATCGCATATTTAATCCCATCTTGAAAATGTCTTTCATAGTTGTCTCATCCCCTGCTAGTGCTGGAGCAAAGAACTGAAAGTCAAAAAAGTGACGAGAATTGTCCATCACAAACATAATTCCCTAGGTCAGCATCATAAACACAACTTCCTTATCCAGTCATAGATTCTCTGGATAACATTTCTCCAAGAAGCGATCAAAGTTCTCATGGAACTTCTCTCCAGCTTCCCCACCCAGAACTATTAAAGCCTCAGGTTCCTCTACTGCTGGCACATCTCTAGCCATGTACTCCTGTTACACTCTCAAAAATAATCATTGTGGAGGAATATATATACAACTCTGAACACATGTATTAGGAAAAATTTCACAATGTTACACAATTATGGGTATACACCTAATTTCATAACAAGTCATCCCCCAAACCCCGTCACACGGTCAAAACCGAGCCACTATCACTACCCTTAAGCATCATATATCTAGGTCATGGTTAAAAAAGGTTAAACACAGTTTCATTAGTCAAGTTTCTCATTAAACACCCATTTTCTAAATCTTGATTCATTTATAACTTTAAATTTCATATTAACAACCTTTTTCATTTAATTACACAGGAAAAAGAAATCATTTTTAATTAACAACATACCCAAAACCTTCTTTTCCCATGTACGCTTAAAAATGATGTATGTTACAATAATTTCTATATGAATATAATGATTCATTCATTCTCAAATCTCATTCCATAGTAGTCCATAATTAAAATATCATAAAATATCAGAAACAATAATCAAATCATAAAATAAGTTCATAACTCGAGGTGAAATGACATCCAACTGTAACAACACACATCAATAACAACAATCCCACCCTAGGGACTTGGTTTTACCCCCATACATGGGTTAGAGACTCCCATGCATGATCTCTTGACCAAGTATTGACTCATCCTAGTCTCATGTATACTTTTAGAAAATAGTAAGAAAATGGAAAAGAAAAGAAAACTCCTCTAATAGCACTTTATAACTTCTCAATCTAGGTTCCATGTGCTGGTTCCCTGAGCTGATCGATTACGTGACATTAGGAATGCCTCTCCAAATGCTAGAGGCTACCAACTAGCATTGAGGGTCTAATATATATAACATGGGGAGACTATAAACTCTTTATCAAAGCATACCAATAAAAAAAATATCCATGAAATAACAAAATATAATAACCAACAACTAGAATAATACAATAGCCAAAACAAACTAGTATCACACAATGAAGAAAAAATGAAAAAAAACATCCATAAAAAAATAATAGATATTTCATTCCAAATAAGTGTCATGTTTTAAAATGAAAAACCAAAATAAAGACTCTAAAGTCTCCCCCAAGTGGGTCCCGACAACAAGTCCAGTTCTCTCATACATGATTTGTCCCAACTCATCCATCTAACATAGGTCTCTTTCCCTTATCCTATCATGTAAACATGAATTCTATTTAGGCACTGATCAAGTAGTCCAAGTAGGGTGTGAGTACAACATAGTAGGCCACCACCAACGATATCTAAAACAATATCTAGTCAATAAAAATGTATGAAGCTGTATAAATAACAAATTTCAATGCATAAAGTAAAAAGTTATCACATTTCATTATTCTTTAATTAACCACATTATTTCTCAGGTTCATGAAGACACCCAACCCATAAATACATGCTTCACCACATGAAAGAGTCTTAACTATCCCTAAAGGATATCACATATCATAAAGAGAATCATAATTAATTATCACATGGTCTTTCATTATCTATTTAATTTCAATTCATATCATGACTATTTGGAACCATAGTCCAATGCTAATCTCATGGGTATAAAACATCATGTCTAGAATCCGGTGGGTAATTGGAGCATTATTCCTGGTCACAGACCCCATGTGTATTTGTAGAATCATTCCCTATCCCATATAATAATATTCACATGCATGCATTTGGGTCTAGAACATCATGGCTAGCACTCCATGGGTATTTGGAGTGTCTGTTCGTGTCCCACACCCCATTTCTCAATCAATCACATATATCACATATATCACATTTGACAAGGTTAATAAACATTAACCCTATTATCAACATTTATCATCATACAATACTATCTAAATTATCAAATCAATCACAATTATTTACTTAAATCACATGGAATAATATAAACAATTCACCATTAAACCATTTAATCAACATTTAGTAAAAACCCACTAACTCCTCACGGTTAATAAAAACCTAACTTAATTACTATTAATAAATAAATTAAAAAAATACCTTAAATTTTCCAATTATATAACCCCATTATCCCATCAATTTCATAAACACAAATCAACCAATTCCAATTTTCCAAATTCAACAGAATCCATTAACAGATTGCAATTTAATTTAATTAATTAAATTCCAGATGCAATTTCCCAATCATGGAATTTTAAATTAAACAATTAAATACATGTAATTAAATCCAAAATATGTGAATTTAGTTTTATAACACCTACATCAAGATTGTTGATGGACTCTCGCTAGCATAATTCCCCAAATTGAAGAGGAATGTTCAATTGCACCACAGCGAGGAGGATCTAGATCCAAAACCTAGATCCAAGTTCAAATGGATTATATATATATATATATATATATATCAAAAACCTAAATTTATATATTACCAAATAAGGAAAAAACCCTTTAAAATATGAGATAAATACAATAGAGATGGAGAAAACCAATCAGGATGAGAATATCTTACCCAGAGAGGTTCATATTCTTCAATCTGGTATTCGATTAATTAATAATAGAGTTCTAAAACCCTTGGAATCCGTCTAAAAGTCACAAAATACAATGGTAATGAGTTAGGTTTGAGTTGGGTCGAATTAGGGTGAAGGAAAGGGGGGTGTTTGTTAATTTTTAAACCTAATTCTAGGTGGAATTAATTCCACGCACATGATTTCTTGGGAAAGGGAGCACAATTTTCCAAACCGTGTTACCTAACCATGAACCTATAATATGGGGGTGAATAGTTAGTCCTAAGATTTAAAATTATTTAAAAAACCATTATCTAAACATACAATGCCTCTTTGACTATGGTTTCATGACTTTCTTGGGTAGGTCACATGGTTTGGGAAATCCGTGCACCAATTGTGCACTGCCCAAAACCCCTAAAAAATTATCTATTTTCACCCAAGAACTCCCCAGAGTAAAACCCAAAAAAGATATAATCAAATCAAGGAAAATGAGTTCTTGAAAAATGACCACGAGTCAGATATGTAAAATTTCAAGATCTTACATCCACCTTGAATAAGTACTATATGGAAGACTCCTGGATAAAGTGGCCCTTCACTCTAACATCCGGGAGAAGGTGTGTGAGCATTCTCATACACATATGGTGGTATAACATATGATTATCTCTTGCAGAAGCATTCTATCCTAATCTAATAAGAAGTATAGTTAAACTTCTCTAAGGATACTATAACACCCTTATATATTTTTAAAAAAGTAAGCTATCCTCAATGGTGTACACGACACACAACACCGATCCTAAATGAATCATGAAATAATATTATTTTAAATATGACCTTTATAACCTAGATATTAAATTCATCAGTATGAATAGTATTAAATAATTTATGAAATATACACAAATTTCCTCCCCAATATGAATTTATTGATAAATTCTTAGTAAATAATTAAGAAATTTTAAAAAAAATGTTTTATTCATTAAAAATATGATTTATTAAAAAATGGTTTTTATTGATTTGTGTGTGAAAATATTATAATAAACTTTTAGGAATTTTATAAAATTAATTTTATACAATAAAAAATATTTTTCAAATTATTATATCAAAATTTACTTAGGATGAAATTTTGTGGTTTTTCAAGAAATATTGATTTCATAGAGAACAGTAAAAAATATTGATTTTTGTAAAAAAATCATTTATTTTAAATAATGGAAGTCCTAAAATTATTTGAATTTTATTACAAGTAAAAAATTATTATTTATTTATATTTAATAAAAATTATTTTATTTGAAAATATATTTATACAGAATTTTAGTATAAGTTTATTTTTGGGTTTAAAAATGGGTTTTTTCTGAAAACTATTTTAAAGTGAATAATGTTTCTAAATTTTTATTAATTAAAACCAAAAATAATGAGGCATTATTAATAATATATATATATATATATATTATATCCATAAATATTAATTTAAATTCATATAATTATTATTACTAGTCACCGAGTTAATATAAAATCATCTTATGCTTGAAAAATACAACTCCTGAGAAACCACTTTTTCATCACTTCAGTGAGTTTTATTTTAAATTAAATTCAACCGATTTTGTGAATTGGATTTAGTAAAATGGATTCAATATTTATAATTAGAATAATTTAATTTATATAATAATTTCAACTTGATTTTTGGTCATAATGAATAGTAAAAACAATAAAAATATTTTTCCACGGTTAAGGTGAAAACGAGTTTATCAGGGGTCAAAATAAAAATACAGGTTTTAAAGTTGCCAAAAAACTTGTCTAAAATATATTTTATAAAATATTTTTGACCTTATAACATATAAGTTTTAATAATGGACAATTTTGGAGTCTGTTTACAAGATAAAAATGTGGCTATCACTTTTTCTTTTAAAAAATTCCAAGTGTGTCCTCTCCCCCATTTATAAAAGGCCACCCCCTATCCTCCTCTCTTCACACCTTAATGTAATAATAAAAAATTATCTACCATATAATTATATTTTATTATTTTAATTTAATAATAAAAATCCATCTCATCTTCTATCAAAAGGTAAACAAAACCATCATTCGTGTGTATGACGGACTATCCAAACACAAACCGATGTAATTTGTTTTTCATAATCACCTATCAAGGATTGTTATAATGATGGATTTAAAAAACATATATAATATTAGGGTCATAACTACAATTATTTAATTATTAAATCACATATAAATTCTTACTTTCCATTATGTGGGGGATATGATAACATCGCTCGTGTGTACGATGGACTACCACCTCATGGAGCGATGCGATTCATTTTTTACTAATGCTTTACATAGAAGATATTAATGATAAATTTAACAAATATATGTGATATATATGAAATAATTATTATATTAATGATATATTTGTCATTATTAAAATATTATATTTCATTTTCTATCTTACCTTTCCACTTACTAAAAAATTATAACGTCATTCGTACGTACATGTGGACTACCGCCTCCACGAAGCAATGTGATTTTTTTTTAAAAAACACATCACAAGGAATATATATATAAGTATATTTAAAGAAATAATATTTTATTTATGATATTATTATAATTTTATAAAGATAAAATATTACTTACCTTCTTTCCATAATGATCATTGAAAAATGGAAACAATGCTCATGAATACATATGACCTACCATATCTATGATCACAACATAGTCCATTTTTCATAAAAATTATTCAATGTTGGTTTTAAAATTTTAATTTATTTAAAAATTATAATTATTTCATGATTTATATTCTATATACATTTAAATAATGGCCTCTTTCACTATAGTCAACCTACATAATTCATTTTTGATACATAATCCAGATATCATCAAAACATTCGACTTAAAATTAATTGATTAATTAATCCTATATAAAATTATAATAAGTTAAATAAGAGGAATAAAAAACTTTGAAAAGTTACTTAACCAAGTCAATAATTAACATAAGTTTATTATTCAGGAAGATAAATAATGTACGTGATGAGTCAGACTCAAGGCAAGGGATTTCGCCTCAATTTCCTTTTGTTGAGGCACATTTTGATGTTATGCACCTAAATTCTATTATAATGTGTATATAAAAAATAATTTGATATTTTATATAAATGATTTATCTATTATCATGATATTTAAAGTTTTGTTTAATGTTATTTCTTCATGGGTATTATGATTCAAATGTTTCCAAAGTGGTAAGTGATTTTTTTTATAAAAACATCATTTTTTAAATTTTTCCTTCTAACTATATTTTTATTCCATGTACATGTTTTTAAAATGATTTTAATAATGTAATTATATGTAAATGAGGGTTTTATAAACGTATTTTTTTTCTTTCTTTCAATGTTTTTGAAAAATTAAATCTCTGTATGAAATATTTGACTTTCATTACAAGTGATAAAAGGAATGTTATATTTCAACGTATATGGAAAAATGAATTTTCCCAATGTTGTAATATTTATTTGAAATTTTTATTACTTTATAATATTTCACGTTTTATTCAAATATAATTAATCTTTATAGGTATTTTGGTATTGAAAATTATTTTTATAATAAAAGGGTATTTTGGAATTTGAAAGTAATTTGTATATGAGTTTAAAAGTTATTTTTAATAGTTTTTTGATGAAAAAGTGAGAGAATAAAATGTTTTATTTTTGAAATTATACTTGAGAATTATACATGGGAAATGGTTGAGCCTGATATAACTTATATAAAGGTTTAATCCCTATTATATATCACGGGTGAGCTCGATATAGCTCATATGAAGGGTGCGCCCATATAACATTGGGTGAGCCTACATACCTTATATGATGGGTGCACCTAGATAGCGATCTAATTAATTGGTTAATGTTCCATGTATTAATATGAAAGAAAGAGGGAGTTGATAGAGGTTTTATTCTATGAATTTAACTGGGCTCCATTATTTCTAACATGAGTTTAAAACAAGCTATGAATGTGATGCTCTAAGTTTCAAAAATGGGGTTTTTACTTTATTTCTATGTGTTTTAAAGGTTATCTTTGACAAAAAATTGTGTGTTTTTTTGATGTTCAAATGTTTTATTTTATAATCTCAAATAACATTGAATAAAAACTTAAGCATTACATTGGTTTTCATGTTTTTCACTGGACTATAAGGTTTCTTCTTTTTATACACCTTACTAAGATTTTTGTGATCATACAATGTTTTAAAATTATTTTCATAGGGCTTATGTATGGGTAAGAATAAGGAAGAAGTAAATTTGTAATTAATAAATATTTTTTATTAAAAGAAACTGTGTTTATTTTTAAAAGTTATATATTTTGAAAAAAATGGGTACTGATTAAAAGTGTCTATTTTATAAACTATGGTTTTGTTATATATTATTTATGACCTAATTTTATAAAAACAAAAATCTAAATGATATTTTTAAATATAAAAAAAGGATTTATTGTATAAAGTCACTAGAGTATGTAATGTTTAAGGATAATTCCATATAGTTGTTATCACAACAAAGGTTTAGGTAACTTTAGAGGTTAGAATGTTATTTGATATTAAGTTACGAATCCTCTATAACCAAAAAGGTTAGTATGGTAAGGAAAATTATGGTTATTTTGGATAAATAGAAATAGTTTAATAGAGAATAGAATAATTAAGGATATCTTAGTATTTATCCTTAAAAAATTGTTTATTAAGGTTTATTTGATATACAAACAATATCTTTTTGTTTTGTTTTAGTAAATGGATGGATCTAGTAGGAAAAAAATTAATAATGGATTTAAAGGAAAATGTGGTGTTGTATGAATGAGAAACTGAATGGAATGAGAGATGTAGTGAATAATCTTGTGGTTATTCATAACCAACTATCATGAGTTATGATTCAAAACCTAGACCTTGGTGAGTTTCTGAATGCACCAAACAAGATAAAATGGACCTTTATAGAATTTCATGTGATAAAGGTCATAATGGTAAAGTGATTCAATGACCAATGTATCTAGAATGAGGGAAGAATCTCCTAGGAAAATCTCTTAAGAGAATTTGAAGGTTTTTTGTATGTGATAAAGGGTGGAATACATAAATAATCTTCCATGGAAAATAGAATAATTAATTTAATTCCCTGAATGTGAATACAATTATTCCCAAGGTAGAAATTGAATGTTTGAAATATGTGGAGTTTTGGACTTACAAAAATCGATGTACTATATAGAAATCTCAAGAATTGGATAAAAAATAATATAGTGATAAATTTATAGGAATGCCTAATTCCATTACAGTTTAAAATGAGGAAACCGTAGATGAGATATGAAAGGTATGGATTACATCCTGGATTTTGTTTTGTAATTTTTTAATCATAGGAAATGATTCATAATATTTTTTGTAGGAAGTAAGTATTATGAAATTAGATAGAAAATCATTGTTAATGGATTATAAAAAATGTTGAGTAATTAATGTTTCTAAATCAAGGGATTCAAACTTTAAGATGTAGTGGTAGATTTAAGGATGATCATAAATTTAAATTCATTAATACTCTTTTGATGATTTATATGATTGGAATAATTTTCGAGACATTTATCATGTTTTGATTGATTTTTAAGGTATATGTAACCCTATGTTTAACATGTGAAAATGTTATTTGAGGGAGAATGATCTTTTTGTTTTGTGGAAATATTTTTAAAGGTATTAAAACATTTATGGTTTATATGATCTATGATGATTAAGACTTTTTTTAGGATGTTCATCATATTTCTGGGAATGTTATAATAATTATATAAGTATAGTTTTTGAAAAAGGAAAACCTATCACATCTAGAAAGGCTATTAGGATTGAAGCCATAAACAAAAGGATATAATAGTACAGAACCAACCAACAGACAATGTGATGTCTTGGTTAGTATGAAATCATTTTTCTTTCACTCAAAAGGATTGATAAATAATGATTAAGTTGATTTTTGTTGTATATGTTTTATCAAATATATTACCATGGGATTTTAAACTGATTTGTTGACTAGTTGATTAATGATATTTTAGAATAAGTTCATGATTTTGGGAACCTTATATGATTAAGTTAAATAATAAATTATGTGATTTTATTTGAGGTATAAATGATAAATTATCTATTTAATTTGTATTTATAGTGATGCGGGTTATTTATGGAAATGATTAATAATATTTTTGAGATTATATGATTAGGGCAGATGCATTTTTGAATATATGACTTTATGAGTGTCTAATGTGATTGAAGATAAATTTTAAATTAATATCAGAAGAATATGTGATCAAATAATTCTTATTTTTGGGGTTCTACCCCTATTAGGAATATTTCGAATAATTTTTAGGTTAGTTATTTATAAAATGATCAAAGTTGATCTTTCGAAGTTTAGAAATTAATGATGTATGAAAGTTTATTATTTTAGGGAATTACATTAACTTGTGCTAACGATTTTGGATTTAGTTAATGTATAAATATCAGAGGAATAACTTTATATCATTTAGTTTATTACATGATCTATTATATCTTTATTATATTACTTTATGTTTGAAAAATTCATCTTGAATACTCATTATTTGGAGAAAAAGATGATATTGTGGTGGAAATTGATTAAGGGATGAAATTCAATTCATCAAGTAAGTATATCTCTTTATTTTCTCAGTATATATAGTAAGGAATTACTCAAACCTCGAAAAAATATCATGAAAATTTAAATGTTATCTCATGAAATTCATTTCTGATGAAACAATGGTCTTTTTTACACCTCTTTGGTTTATAGTTTTGTGGATGTTCAGTTTCTCATAATTATTCAATTTCCTATGATCAATGACCTCTATCACTATATATCACTATTTATGAAAAATACTTTTATTCCATCTTTGAGTATTTAATTCTCACTAATTTTCAGTTTTTTGGAAACCTATTATGTGTTATTCCAAAATACATTCATACTTCCCTTTCTCTCTTATCAAGAGAAAGTTTTATTAACCCTTTTTATGACGTGAGACTTCAAGAAAGGAATTTTAAAATTTTAAAACTATGATTACCAACATAAAGTTTAAATTTTTAGGATTAAATTAATTAAAAGGGGTAGAATTTAACACCATAATATTTAAAAAAAGGAATCTATGCTTGTTAGTGTACAGGAAATGCAACACCAAGCTTAAACGATCCATGAAATAATATTATTTTAAATATAACCATTATAACATGATAGTTAAATCATAGGGTATTAATAGTATTAAAAAATTTATGAAATATATTTTAATTTACTACTCAATATAAATTCATTTATAAATTCTTATTAAACAATCAATCAATTTTTAGTAAAGTCATTTTATTCATCAAAAATAAGTTTCCTTGCAAAATAATTTTTATTTCTTTTTTTGATGGAATTTTATAATTATTTTGTAGAAAATTTATAAACTTTATTTGAAATAATGAGTTTCATTTTTTTAAATCATAATATCAATATTAAATTAGGGGTGAAATTTTGATATTTTTCAGAAAATATTGATTTTTCAGTGAATAATGAAAAAAATGAATTTTTGTAAAACATTCATTTATTTTCAATAAAATAAGTCTTATTGTGACTTGAATTTTATTTCAAGTAACAAAATTATTATTTATTTATATTTAATCCCACTAATTACATTTTAAATCATCTTTATTCCAGATTTTAGTATAAGTTTATTTTTGGGTTTAAAAATGGAATTTTTGAAAACTGTTTTAAAGTGAATAACGTTTGGCAATTTTAATTAATTAAAAATTCCCCTAATGAAAAATTATTTAAATAAAATTAATGTTAAATATATATATATATATAAATATTAATTAAAATTAATATAATGATTACTATTAGTTATATAGTTAATATAAAATCATCTTGTTCTTGAAAAATACATCTCTTCAAAAACCGTTTTTTATCGCGTCTTCATGTCTCATTTTAAATTAAAATTTCCACTTATATGAATTTAATTTGGTAAAATGAATTAAATATTTGGAAAAATAATAATTTATATTATATAATAAGTTCAACAATGTTTTTGGTCACAATGTGTAGTGAAAATAGTAAATATTTTACCACGGTTAAGGTGAAAATGGGTTTACTGGGGGTTATAATAAAAAGATAAGGGTTAAAATGACCTAAATGATTGTCTAAAATATATTTTATAAACATATTTAGACCTTATAACATATAATGTTCTAAAATTACCCATTTGGGATCCTTTTTTCATGAAAAAGACATGGTTATCACTTTTTATTTTCAAAAATTAAAAGTGTGTCCACTCCACCACTTATAAAAGGCCACCCCTCTACTCTCATATTCAAACCTTAAATGAAATTTGGCTAAAAAAAGTACCAAAATATGTTACTCAAATACCTCCACACTAGCTAGATCCACTGGTCTGATAATAAATCTATCTTATGAATTATTTTGGTGCTAACCATTGGAGATTTTCCAAAGAAATGGTATCGTTCTTAACTGAGTGTTTTTATTTTATTTTTTCTTCCACATCCTTAAAATATTATTCAATTATGATGATATAATAAAAATAGTATCTAAAATATAATAATATATTATTATTATAATCGAATAAATTAAATCAATATCATTTTATATAAAATGTGAAACAAAACCATCATTCATGTGTATGGGGGACTACTGCCTCTCAAACCGATGTAATTAATTTTCATTATTGGATGTCAAGGATTGTTATAATAATGGATTTAAAGTATATATATATATAAATATTATATTTTTAATATAATTATAATTATTTAATTATTTATTCATATATACATTCTTACTTTGCATTCTGTGGGCGATGCAATAACATCTCTCATGTATACAAGTGACTATCTCCTCACGAAATGATGTGATTAATTTTTCACTAATGCTTTATATGGAAGGTAATAAGGATAAATTTAATGAATATATATTATATATATAAAATAATTATGATATTAATAAAATATTTATTTTTATTAAAATTTAATATATCATTTTATTTTTTACCTTTCCACTCACTAAAAAATGATAACATCGTTCGTGCGTATGTGTGGACTACGATCTCCACAAAACGATGTGATTATTTTTTCATCACCACATAAAATTTATGACATATATATTTATATTTAAAGAAATAATATGGTATTTATTATATTATTATAATTTTTTAAATATACAATATTACGTACCTCTTTTCCATAATGATTGTTAAAAAATGGAAACGTTACTCATGCGTACAAATGACTTACCATCTCCATGATCGTAACATAGTTCATTTTTCACAAAAATATTTAATTATTGGTTTTAAAATAAAAATTTATGTATAAAAATTATAATTTTTTCATAATTATTATTATAGATATGTTTATATAATGACAACTTTGACCATATTCAACCTACTGATGTTATATTTGACACATTAGATGAATATCATCTAAAAATTAAATTTAAACTTAATTGATTAAGTAATAATATATAAAATGGTAATAAGTGAAATAAAAGGAATAATAAAATTGATTTTTTTAAAAAAGTAAATAATTAACAGAAGTTTACTATTTAGAAATATAAATAATATATGTGATGAGTCAGACTCAAGGTAAGGGGCTTTGTCTAAATTGAATTTCATTGAGGAATATTTTAATGTTATTCACCTATATTATTTTATGGGGTGTATATAAAAATCATTTAACATGCTATATTATGAATTTATCTATTCTCATGATATTTGAAGTTTTTAAATGTTTTTATTTTATGAGGCTTATGATACAAATGTTTCCAAAGTGATAAGGTAATTTTTTTTAAAAAATGTAGTATTTTTATGTTTTATTCATAAAAATATTTTTCTTACATTTACATGTTTTTAAAATGATTTTAAGAATGTATTTATATGGTAATGAGAGTTTTATAAATGAAATTTTTTTCTTTCTTTCAATGTCTTCCAAAAAAGTAATCTTTGTATGAAATTTTTTAATTTCTTTACAAATGAAAAAGGAATATTCTATATTAATGTATATGATGATTATGATTTTTCATACCACTATGACCATTATTTGAAGTTTTCATTACTTTACATGGTTTCAAGTTTTATTCAATGAAAAAGATTATTTTTTGGAATTTTTTTATTGAAAATAGGTTTTTATAAGCAAATGGTATTTTGATATCCTAAATTAATTTTAATACGAGTTTAAAATTGTTTTACAACAGTTTTATGTTGAAAAAGTGCAATGATAATTTTTTTACTCTTTAAATTGTACTTGAGAATTATAAATGAGAAATAGGTGAGCCTGATATAGATTATTCCAAGGTTTGAGCCTCATTATATATCATTAGTGAGCATGATATAACTTATACTATAGGTACACCCAGATAGGGATAGTTGAGCCCAATATTTATTATATGATGGGTACACACATATAGTGCACCAATGCATTGGGTAATGTTACTTTTCTTAATAAGAAATAAAGAGGGAGTTACCATATGGTTTTTACTAAGGATTTAACTAGGCTCTAGTTATTTCTTACATGTGTTTAAAATTGGTTATGAATGTGATGTTATAAGTTTCAAAAGTTGGGGGTTTTTATTTTTTTCTACAGGATTTAGAGGTTTTCTTTGAAAAAAAAAGAATGTGTGTTTTTCATGTAAAATTGTTTAATTTCATACTGACAAATAAATTTCAAGATGAAGGTAAAAATTAAATGGGTTTTCATGTTTTTTTATAGACAAACATATTTCTTATTTTTATACCCCTTACTATGTTTTTTTTCATTCATCCCACTTTTTAAAATGTTTTTATAGGGTTTAAGGATGGGTAAGAATAAGGAAGAAGTCAAGTTGAAAGATGTAAACATATTTATTTTTAAAAGTTATATATTTTGAAAAAAGTGGGTACTGATTAAAACTATCCAATTTGTAAAATATGGTTTTGTTATGTATGAGTTATGAACTAATTCTCTAAAACTATAAACCTAAAAGATCTCTGAGAATGTAATAAAGTTAATTATAGTTTAAAGTCACTATAATATGTAATGCTTAAGGATGATTCCATATAGATTTCTGCTTTTAAAATGATAAAATAATCTTTTAAACTCATGATGTTGTTAATATAGATCCTAATGAGTCTATGGGATCATAGAAAGGTTCTATAAGAAGGATACCCATATCTCAAGGTATATCCCTCCTAACATTACCCATATCCATATCCAAGTGATCTTTTCTTGCACGTTAGTCATAATCATATATATAAAATACATAACAAATTTCTAAAGTTTAACTAATTAGAGAAAAAAATGATATATAAAAATAGTAAATAACACATATATATCACACACTAGAGAATAAATTTCTATCCTGGATAGACAGCAAAATCATGTCATTAGATTAAAAAATTATTTTGTATCACACAATAGTCATATATACTATATGTGATCTTAAGTGACTATTCATGATGAATGAACACACCCAAATATGAAAAAACTACAACAAAAAAATATAATAAGGATTAATATGAAACTATAAAAACATAATTATAATAATAGTCCCAACAATGGTAACTCAGAGGTCCATTATACATGTGTTATCTAGAAACACATGTAACTCCCCTTCCTGAGTCCCACACAACCTATCTCCTTTCAACCATTCCCCATGATATAGTTAAGAAGAAATATAGAGGGAAAACCTCCATTGATACTATTTTGTAACACCCCAAACTGAATCATCGGGTCTGATCCGAAGAGCCACATAGCCTCATACGTGCCTAACCATATGCAAGTGGTTTTCGAATAGTAGCAAGGGTCCGAATTCCATCAATGGGGAGAATATAACCTCGGTATTAATTATGACTAGTATAAATAAAAACACAATTAAACATAGTGGAATAAATAAGAAATAATATAAATTATGACATGGAAATATCTCATGTAAATACAAAAAAATAACCAGAGACCCCTAAAGTGGAAGGTAAAACATAAGTACAAGAAATATAAGAAAGTAAATAAATTATTGTAGCATCCTTCCATAGTCTGTCCTAGTACCACCTCTAAACACCATTCTATATCGCCTAGATTAATATGGCTGGGGATTTCACCTTTCATATATCCCCGATCATAAAGTCATCACATGCATCAACATTCTTTTTCTTGGTGTGAGTATAAAAATACTTGGAAACCACCAATGTGTCCTTAACATATGTTCACATGAAAATTTTATAGTTTATATCATGATAATATAAATTCACAAGATAATTAAATATACGACCACATATGTATTGAGTCATTATGCACTAACCAAGCTACCATGAACCCTGAACCAACTTTATTACATGATGCCAGTAATGATGCCAATGTATGTCACCACACATGATAAGTTGTTCCATAAGTCCCAGTTTTAGTTGTAACCCAAGGCCTATCAGTCCAAGTTCCAACATTAGGTAAATTCACCATGCCCCACCCTGATAATGGTTGTTATTAGGAACACTACAAACCCTTCCTTGATGGTGTTCATTATCCTCAAATGATTTTAAGTCCCACCATAATTGTTTGACACAATTAGATTAACACATCACCCGTTCATGGAATTATCCCACTTTGGCCTGTAGTTGATGGATTCTCAGTTCTCATGCATGGTCTACTTCTACATAATCAGACATGTACATGATATGACCCATACCATTAACCAATACATAGTCTATAGGCATTATCAATTCTTCATAATCCCCATCCATGGGTTCATCTCACAGAAATAGAGAAACCTGGTCATCTTGATACCTAAATAATGGTTCTATAGTCTATGAAATAGAATAATCAATACATATCATAGAAAATAAAAATATGGAATAACAAGAACTTTTCTTAAGAGGCTACACACATATCAGATGATCACGTACCAAGCAAGGGTATTAAGGTCCATTCACCCAGCCACTTGCAAACGCATATCAAGTAAGGGTAATCAAGAATAAACAAAAATGTCATGAAAACATCATATAAAACTCTCTACATGGTAAAGAACTTCCCACCTTAAGATCATAGATGTCAAAACTAAGGATATCAAAAATGGTTTTCCCTAAATAATCTCACACCTAAGACCCTAAGAGCTATCTCCAAAATCATATGAGAGTTCAATAATGGGGATTTCATATAAGGAACACCAAAAATATAATGTAAGGGATTAACCAAATAGGAATTCACCAAATGGTTCACCACCAAGACAATAAGTAACTCCAAACATCCTAAAAAAAGATGATATCCCATTATCATTGATAATGCCCTTGTTAGATTATAGGACATATCATGGTCATAACTCAAATATCCCCATTAAGAGATCATTAAACAGGTGAAATTTAACCTAGATGGACTATGAATAACTCACCGAAACTCTATATTGAAACACCCAGAATATGAAGAACCAATAAAGGATGATGAACTGAGTATTCATATCAACAAAAGGAAATGGAAGATCTATCCAAAAAAGGAAGAAATATGGGTTCAAAAAAATGCCACAATTCCACTCATTCTTCTTTCAAAACACTCTTATAAATCATCAGTAATTAAAAAATGAGAATAATCGATAGTTTTAATTGAGTGAAAATACACGAAAAAGGTTATTAATTGATCCCCTATAATGATTGAACACTATTTGGAGGACAAAAATGGTACATTTTTAGTGATATAAGGGAGAATATGAACATTTCATTCATTACAAGAAAACATGACAGTCAACACACCCTACACCATAGAATAGTCTTGGCCATGGTTTTCTTGAAGATATACCCCAAAGAAGCTTCCCCTACAACATGCTACCCAAGACCATTCCATTTACCCTCACTATTCACTTCAAAACATGCATGGTGTGGTCACCAAGGCCATGGAGAACATTACACCCTCTCATGAACCATGGATTGTACATAGATTTTCTAAGCCTTTCACCCTCTCCTATTTTACATAGAGACAAAACTAGGCCCAAACATCTTCCACCAAGGGGTGGTGTTGTCCATTTTGGAATTTATTATCTCCAAAACCTAAATTAAGATTCAAAAATATTAAAAATCCTCACCCAAAAATTATGGACCCTATATTTAACCACTATAAGTTTCAAAAAATCACTTAAGGAAAATTAGTTCTTACAAAAACGTAACAACAAAAGATGAGGGTGTTACACTAAGTATTCATGGAGTGATGATTTCTTGGACACATTCACTGGAATATTCTTATAAATCATTATAGTTTGGATTAACTTCTCAAGAAATGATAAATTAAACTATTGAAACACTTTAATTACCCTAGAATCCTTCATGGCTTGTCCAGTTGTGTTGTATCATGCCCACATCATTTCCAAATTTCTAAAAAACCCAAAATATCATTTGTTGAGTGGATCTCTAATAGACAAAAATTACAATATCTACTCAAATAACCTTTGTGGAGTGACCTATTATCTCAATAAATAACACAAAAATATCCAAATATTTTGAAAAATTATAAAATCATATGTAAATCACCAAAAATATCATATAACTCTTATTCATGGAAAGCCACATGGCAATGTGACATGTATCACTCTTATGAAGTTTCCAATTTACTATTCCAAAGTAGCTACACAATGTGGAATTCAATATCACATAATGTATCTATATGATAAGTCCACCCAATGTATCTTAAGAATAAATCATCTTCCATTTTTGTTACCCTCATCTAATTTTACAGCAAGACAGATGTTGTTGCAAAATGAATGATTCTATTTCCATAATTTTCAAAAATGATTCTCCAGGGATCTTACTCACACTTCAAGACATTTTATTTTACTTGGAACAGACTCCACATAAACACCAATCCCAATAAGGCATCATTTTGACAAAAAATATAACAAAAAAACATTTAGTTATAATAGTATCATTGTCACAAAATAATTTTTTAACTTCATCACCCATTTTATACAAGTCTCTTGGATTGACATGGACTACAAAAATCCACCATTTATCAAATACACCATCCACATCATAGAACGTTATTTATTTTGAATCCAAAAATATATCGATTGTGTTATTCATGATCACCATCATATATCAATTGAGATACATTAACATAAGTAAATTATCATGAATCATTCCTTATTCCCTTGTAAATATCGAACCACTTTCATTTGAACAATGAAAATAAAAATTGTCTGAGATAATTTAATTTGATAATATAAATCAAATTTTTAGAGTATCCCAAATCTATGATTTTTTTGAAGATTCGATTATTTTGCGTTCTCAAAACATTCTCATTCAAAAATATATGAAACCGGAAGACATTAATATTATAATCATTGAATCTCTTATATTTCTCTAAAGTTCCTCTAGCTAAATATTTCAAATCATCTACCTTTTTATATTGACTATCATCATTCATTATATACATGTATAAATATAAGACATTAATAGTTATATAATATAATTATATCAACATATCATGAATATTAAATACATTATGATCTTATATGACATAAAAACAAATCAATAATTTCTTAATAATGGGTTTTGTAATCTATTAATCATTTTGTGTTTTAATCCAAAGTAATATATTTTTGTGTGTCTTATATTATTCAATGAAGGGATATATAATATCAATATTTATTAGTATATTTATATATTAATGTAAAACTATATTATTTTTAGTGAAACTAATTATTTTTTCCCAATGTGACTACCTAACATTAGAATGTTTACTGATTTACTATAGTACTATAATTTATTTGTGTTATCATTAACACATCAAAATCAATTGAATCACACTTAAATATTATCCAAATATCATGAAAAAATTGATAAAATCTTTTACCATACAACCTTTAATAATATATGTGACACTCTAAAATATTAAAATAACACTATAATTAATAGCATATACAATATGCAACACCGAGCTTAAGTGAACCATGAAATATTATCAATTAAATATGGCCATTATAACATAGCCATTGAATTAGTGGGTATGTATAAGATTAAACGAATTATGATATATATATTATATAATAAATATAAATGTATTGATAAATTCTTAGAAAATAAGCACTCAATTTTTTAGTAAATACATTTTATTCTTAAATATACTTTTTTATAAATAAATATTTTTTATTTATTTTTACTAGAAAATAATATAATTAATATTTACCAATTTTATAAAATTTATTTGAAAAAATAAATTTCATTTTTTAAATAATTATATCAAAATTAACATAACACGGAATTTAAGAATTTTTCTGTATCGATTGTTTTTTAGTGAATAATGAAAAATACAGTTTTCAAATACCATCACAAATTCTAAATAATTTAAATGTTCTATTATATTTTAGATTTTATATTGAATCTAAATATTATCCATTTTATTTATAATAATCTAATTAATTCTATTATAATTAAAAATTCATAAATTTTCTATAAGTTAACTTTTATGCTTAAAATGAATTTTTCTAAAAACTATTTTTTCATTGGATATTATGAATTTATATTCAAATTTTTTTCTAAAAATTATAGAGATTTAATATTGAGTAATTTATACCTTATTTGGAATCAGGATATTGATTTTTTTTAAATAGGTCCCTTTTATTTTTTTCATTAAGTATAGTTACCATGGTAAATATTTGTCACCAAAGTAAGGGTGAAATGGGTAAAATAGGGTTAAAACCTTGATATAAGGTCTAAAAATCAAACAAAAAGTTTCATTTATCCTATTGGATAGGTTAAATTAAGACATATACATCCATGTCCCAAATATATGGCCACTTGGTTCCATTTTTCTTTGATTATGACCTTAATATTAATTTATAGAATGAATAAATACAAAATGTCCCTCTCTTGATTTTATCTCTAATTTTTTTTACATAAGGATAAAAAGAGGATAAATTTAGTTAGAAATTTATGTTTTAGATATTGATTAATTTTTTATCAGGGTAATTTATTTCTAACTTTTTAGGATTAAATAATTACCTTAAATTCTTGTACAATGCCCATATAGTATTTATTCAATTAACTGAAAAAGAAAATAAATGATTTTAAAAGTATTAAAAGTAATAAATCTTTGGTAAATAATTATGTTAAAAAAATATATAAAAATAACGTATTAGAGGTGTTTCAAAGGTTTATATTCAAATTCCATTACTATCAAGTAGTTTTAAAACACAAATTATTTGAATAGTTCTTAAAATGACATTAATAGTATTTTGTGATAAAATATATTATTAAATTATTTAAAAATAATAAAAAATATTGAAATAGGAAAATTAGGATGATAAATGGTCTAAAATTTCATAAATTGGACATTTATTATCCAAATTTTACCATATATGTGAAATTATAACCCTTTAAGATTTAAAAAGTCATTGCCATCATTAAGATTAAAATTTATTAAACAAGGGTTTAAACCAAATGATATGGTTTAAAATGAAACCAAAACCTATATAAATTTTATTTTATGGGGATATTTCAACCTTATAATATTTATTTCTAATATACTTCCATTTATAAATTTTTTTATTGAGAATGACTTAATTATATTTTAATATTTTTAGAAATTCCAAGTGTGTCATTTCCCTTCGTTATAAAAGGACTGCCCTTTCTCACAATTATCAACAACAATTTGATTCATATTGATAAAAAAACCCTACAAATTTATTTTATCAAATTAAATATCCACCAATTAGAGTTTATTTTCTTTTTTGAATACCATTCCAAGGGTCCTTAAGAAGTAATCTAAAGGATATCTACTGAAGAAGAGGTAATCATCTTTACCGACTCTTAAAAATTTATATCTTCTAATAATTACTATAAATTTGATGTATACATACTAAAATAATACCTCAGGTATAATAAATATAATTATTTTTTATTATTTTTATGGAAAAACCATTTTCCATATCTTTTCCATCCTATGAAAAGTGAAAACATTACTCGTGCATACGTACGACTTACCATCTCCATGTAGCGGTGTAATTTTTATTTCATTACCACTTTATTTAGATGGTTATAAATGTAAAACCAATGAATATATATGATATTTATTAAATAAATATGATTTTGGGATTTTTATATCATATCAACCTTCTTACCTTCTATTTTTTTGGAAAATGATAACATTATTCGTGATCATGTGTGGACTACCACCTCTAAGAAGAAATGTGACTTTTTTTTCATTTTTTATTTACATGGATGGTAATAATGATATTTTTAATGAATATATATTATATATATAATATAATAATTATTTTAAACATTAATTACCATTTACCATTATTTTATTCTATCCTTAGAAAAGTGAAAACAATATTCATGCGTACATATGACCTACTATCACTAGGAACAATGTAATTATTTTTTATGTATCTACATTTGATTGATAATTATAACTATTTAGATAATTAATATATATTATATCTATAAAATTATTATAATTCTATAGATTATGGAACCATGATCAAAGTTCAAGGACCAAAACTACCAATCCAAAACATAAATGAAAAATAAAGCATTTATCACTCAAAATAGTGGTTTTAATAAATAATTGTTAATAAATTGGATATTAAAGGTTTAAGTAAATACTATATGGTATTATATATTATTATTATTATTTAATATATTTATAATAAATATATATTTATTATTCTGGATTTTTGAACACATACGAAGGAAGGCATACCTGAGCTAAGGGTTTTCTCTTATCACTTTTACTTTCTTAAGACATATTTCATACTCACCACTTGGTTATTACCATTGAAATGTTATATATTGAATCCATTTATGTTAATGGTATTCGAAATTTAATTTTAAATTAATATTTCATGGGGTTTATGATTTGAAAGATACCCAGGATGTAAGGGATTTATTTTTCAATATCATTTTAATCGGGATTGTTTATTCTTGAAATTCCATTGAAGGAAATTATATGATACTTTCCTAATGAATCATTTTCATATTATTAACCTATGTCTATTCATGAAATTTAAATTTAATATTACCATTTTCCTCTATTGGGTACTCAAAATATTGAGAAAATATTTTTAATAAAAATAGACTTTATTTCCTCTTTATTTGGTAATATTTTTCTTTCATGTTGATGTTTTATAAAAATATTTTCAATAATGATTTTGATATCCCTAAATGATTTTATAAATATATTTTCACTGATTTCTACTTTTTTTAAAAAAAATTTAAAAGTAAACTTCTTTTCATTTTCCGACTGAGGTACTTTTTTTATAGAAAATGTGAAAGGAATCATTGTTTTAACACACCGAACATGAATTTTTTTCACCATCATGAACACCTAATGTTTTAAATATTCCTCTACTAGTTTACATAATTATTTTCAATAGAAAATGATTTTAAAAATATTCTGGAATTTTTATGTTTTTAAAAGTGAGTTTCAAAGTGAATAGGGTATTTTCCTCTAGAATTTTTTTAATGATCTTTGTATGGTATTTATATTCATGAATTACAACAACCCTTTATTTTAATTATGATACACTAGTTATATATTATAACGATAATATCCAAATTATTTATATGGATTATTTATGATCATTTTGACTAGGGAAAGTATTCGCATTCCATATTCTAGTTCATCCAATACAGACAATAATTTATTTTAAGGCATGTTGATTATGTTTTATTATTTATCTATATAATTAATGCATTAAAATTATTAATTGAAAATTGTGGACTAGAATTATATATCCCATTGATACATCAGTAGGTATCATGAGACAAAACATTTTGGGTACTTTCCGGAGGCCTAACCCATTTATGTAAGATGTATAGGCACGAGGCCTTGACAATATATATATGATGCACTGGAATGAGGCCTCAATGGTAAGTTTAAGATGTAAAAAATTATGTATTTCATAATTATTAAATAATTTATTGATGTCCATGTGATTATTTGGATATTTATGATATCAATTTATAAGTTTCAAGCTCACACGATTATTTATATGTCATTATTTTATATTATTTTATTCATATTATATTATTCTTCGTGCTCATATTATTGATTAAATGATATGTGTTTTTAGTTATTTAACTTTCCATATTAATTATACTTTATTTACTCATGAAATATTCCACTTTATATAACCCTTAACATGAATTTGAGCTCACCCTTTATTTGTTTTCCTTTCCCTGGGACATGAAGAAGGATATTTTGAAAGATATCAATAATGAAAGAATTTTTTTATATTATGTTTTTATATTTACAATTTAGTATGATAATCATGTATGTATCAAATTTTTGAAGACTACTAAACTATTCAGTCCTTTATGATATGTTCTATTGCATCTAGTATATATGTAACCATGTAACCACTAGATTTAGGTTACTAGGTTTAGGGACTTTATAGTTGGTATCAGAGCATGTTTGGTAGAAACGTTGGGAGCCACATTTTTGGAAAACATATATTAGGGAACATAACCCTATAACTGAATTTAAGGATAAATCAAAGTATAGGATAACATCCTAAATTTTTGGTAAGGTAGATATTATGCTGTTTTCCTAGAAATATATCACTATCTAGATAATAAAAGTGTATATGGTTTTAGTATATATGAATCTATATGTAATAAGCCTAAAAGGAGTTGGTCGAGTATATATCGACAATTATTCTGGTATACAATGAGTTATCCCTTACTATTCACCTGGTTTAATACTCATGGGGGATATGATTTGGTTAATTGACATTTTCTTTATTAACCGTTATGAAGGATTTGAATAGATAATGACCATGAATAACTTAGCTTAAACCTAAGGTGTATTAGATTCAAAATATGGTGTCATGATTTTGAAATCCTATGAATGATTTTCTGGATTATGTGGTTTCCAACTATGATTAATTTTTATCATACTACGATTTTTTGGTTTTAGTTAATTGATGGATCCAATAGGAATAATGTTGACACAAAATGTATTGGAAAATGTGCTGATTATGAGAAAAAAATTTGATGAAGATTGGATTGAAAGATATTGTTATTATGCATAATAAGTTATCACCATATATGATTAACAACCTACACCTGAACCAACTATTAGACTCAAAAAATAAGATAATAATAGATTTTTTGGAGAGATCTAGTGGTGGAGACCATGGAGGAAAGAAATCTCAATTTCCTTCATGTCATAAATGTGGAAAGAGAAACCCTATAGAGTGTCTCAAAGCAAAAAGAAAATATTTTCTGTGTGGAAAATAATAGCATAGATCAATGAATTGTTAAGTAAAATTCAAGAGTTATATGGAGGGATATCAAGTTAATCCCCAGGAACTATTTATAGTTTTATGTCATATGTGTGACGAATATGGGTATTATATAAGACAATGCCCTAATCCAAGGGTTTACTCCTAGACCAAAGAAGAACCCATGTTATTCCAATCATTCAAGGGTAAGGATTAAAGTGTTTATTTATTGAGATTTGATAATTATGTTGTAAAAGTGTTATATCATTGTTATTCTAGATATAAGAATCATGAGAAATATAAGGATTGTTCCACAATATATCTTTTTTAAAGATTTTAAAAAATACTTTGAAAGGTATCAATAACCAAGAAAATCAATTTAGTAGAAATGTGATAATGTTTAGTTTGGATAAAAAGATGATTAAAATTTATAAAGTAAATGGGATAATATTGGTGACCTTGATATTGGTTATCGATTTGATGAAAATGTGATTTATGTCATATTTGATGAATTTTATTTCATTTTTTGATTTATAGAAATAATATGTGATTTTATTTGAGGAATAAGGATTTTTTTATTTTTTATAATCATATATTATTTCATGTGAGAATAACTTAAGAGTTATAGATAAAATCATGGTATTTTAAGTTTAAGGTTGATTATAAGTTCAAAATCATAGATACCCATTTTTAAGTTTTAAGTTATGGTATTTTGAGGTGATTTTAAACTTTTATTGGGTTTTATATGGAATATTCTATTAAAGTTTAAATAACCCTTTGGGTTAGTATATGATTTTATGATAAGTTAATTATGGTATATTATATAGTGAGTTATTGTTAATCTTAATGGTTAAAAATTGATTCATAAAGAAGGTGATCATTATAAAGATAATTATTATCAAGCTAAGGATTACCTTTTAGGTTAGTATCAAAATTTGATTCAAGATATTTTTTTGAAGTTCAATACATTATACTAATATTTAGTGATTTATCATGGTGATTATTGATATTTTTGGGATTCTTAATTGGGTTTAGGTATATATAAGCTTTAGGTTTTATATGTGGTTTAACATGAAATATTATTTGGGGAGAATGAAATTAAATATTTGGGGATGTATGTTAAAAGGTAAAAAATCACCTTTGAGGTTAAAAAATTATTTAATTTTGAGGTTATTAAGGTTAATTGGGATGTAGTGTTATTTATTTGTGAAGTAATCTAAGTTTAAACTTTGGTGTTATTGTGGAAATTTTGTAGTAAAATTTATTATTTCTTCATATGAAGATTTATACATTTTAGATTTTATCTTACCTTATGATAATCATTTCAGGTTTTTTCATATTTAGAGATAAGATAAATAAATTTTTATTATTTTTGGATTATGTGATATGATATAAGTTTATTTTAGTGATATAAGAATGAATCATTCATCTTTAATACTCATCGTTTGGAGAAAAATATGAGATTGTGGTGAAAACTGATTAAAGAATGAAATCCTACTTACCAAGTAAGTATATTTCCTTTTGTTTTCAGTCAAGATGGTAAAGGGATTCCTCAAATCCAGGAAAAGGATCTTGAAAAATTGTTATCATATTAAATTCATTCATGAGGAATCAGTATTCTTTTTTCACACCTTATTAATTTATGGTTTTTAGTCATTAAATTTCTCATGATCATTCAATTTCTTGTGATAAATGTTCTCTACCACTCTCCATAATTATTAGGAAATTTAATTTTCCTCTATGTTCATATATTCACTTCCCACTAAAATTATCCTATTTGGAAATATAGTTATGTGTTATTCTGTATGGCCTTCAAATTTTACATACCCTCTTTTAAGAGGAAGTTTTATTAACCCTTTTTACTATGTGGGTTTTCAAAAAAGGTATTTTGAAATATCAAACTGTTTATTACTGAGACCAAGTTCAAATTTAAATGGAATAATTTATTAAGTTTATGTGTGGGGGGGGGATAATTTGATACCTTGATATTTTAAAATAACACTATGTTCGATAATATATACAACATGTAACACTGAGTTTAAATGATCCATGAAATATATTTATTTAAATATAACTGTTATAACTTAGAAATTGAATTAACACTTATGAATAGAATTAAATTAATTATTATATATAGAAATTAGCACTGAGTTTAAATGATCCAATAGGATAAAGGAATGTTTTGGGTTGATTTTGAGACCGTATCCAATAGGATAAAGTTTTTTTTACATTTTTTGAAGATTTATTTTATAAAATATAATTAATTTTTGAAATCATCATATGAAAACTAACTTAGGGTGAAATTTTTAGATTTTTCTTAAATTATTGATTTTTCAGTGAAAAGTGAAAAATACAGATATTTCAAATACTGTAATTACTTCAATAAATTTAAAAGTTATATTATATTTTGTATTTGATAATGAAGTTAAATATAATCAATTTTATTAATAATAATCTAATTAATTCCATTTCTGTCCGAAAAAATAATGATTTTGATAGAAGTTAATTTTTATGTTTAAAAACACATTTGTCTAACAACTGTTTTTTATTAAGATTCACACATTTCTATTATAATTGATTTATACCAATTATTGAGATCTATTATAGATAAATCGATAAAATATTTGGAATAACGTGGTTACAATTTGGTAAATAGGTCCCTTTAATTTTCATTCATTACGAATATTAACAATGGTAAATATGTTCTATTTTGGTAAGAGTAAAATGGGTAAAATTGGGTTGAAAAATTAGATACGGTCTTAAAATCAACCCAAAACATTCCTTTATCCTATTGCATTGATGAATTTAAGAACTTTACATACAAGTATATAATATATGTCCCCTTGGTGCCATATTTCTTTGATTATGACCTTTATATAAATTTAAGGAAAGAATAAATACAAAAGGCCAATCTCTTGAATTTGGTATCTCTAAAATTTTCAAATAAGGTTATAAAGGTGAAAAGTTGGGTTATAAATATTTATTTTAAAAATATTTTTTTTATTATGGTAAATTATTTCTAATTTTTAGTGATTAGATAATTACCTTAAAATCTTACACAAAACCAATATAGTATTTTTTCAATTAATAAAAAACAAAATAAATGATTTTAAAAATATTAAAAGTAATAAAATTTGGGTGATTATTGTGTTACATAAATTTTTTAGACAAAAATAAAAAATTATAGATGCGTGAAATATTTATATTCAAATTCCATTACTTCTAATATATTTTAAAAGTCAAAATATGTGAATAGTTATAAAATGAAATTAATCGTATTCTATGATAAAATATTTTATTAAATTACTTAAAAACCATAAAAAATATTTAAAGAGGACAATTAAGATGGTAATTTTTATAAAATTTCATAAATTAGTCATTTATTAGCTAATTGTTACATTATAAGCAAAATTATAACTCTTTAAGATTGAAAATTTCATTGCCGCAGTTATGATTAAAATTATTTAACCAAGCGGTTAAAAAAATGAAGAGGTTTAAAATTACACCAAAACCTATATGATGTTCATTTGATGAGGAAATTTTGACCTTATAATATTTTTCTTCAAATATCTATCCATTTGGAAGAATTTGGATTTTTAATGACTTAATTATATTTTATTTTTATTATAAATTTCATATGTGTTCTTTACCTCCCTTATAAAATAAGAACTATTTCTTTCAATTATTCACACCATATTGATCCATCCATCTCATCCAAAGGCTACCCATTAGTCTTAAAAATTTATTTCTTCTTATAATTCCTCAAAATTTATTGTATACATACTAAAATAAATACTGAAAAATTATAAATATATTGATATTTTATTATTATTATGGGAAAACTATTTTCCATCTCTTTTCTATCCTAAAAAATGTGAAATCATCTCCCATGTGCACGTATGACACACCGTCTCCACATAATAGTGTAATTAGTCCTTCATCACCACTTTAATTAGATGGATATAAATATGAAAATAATAAATATATATAAATTTTTTAATATAATTATTATTCTGGAATTATAATATCATATATACCTTCTTACCTTCCAATCTATTGAAAAATGATAACGTCACTCATGTGTACATGTGGACTACCACCTCCATGAAGTTATGTGATCCATTTTTTCATGTATGATTTACATGGGTGGTAATAAGTATAGATTTAATGAATATATACAATATATATGATATAATAATGATTATTTAAAGGTGAATTATTATTTAGCTTTCTTTCTTTCCATCCATCAAAAAGTCAAACCAGTGTTCATGCGTACGTACGACCTACCGTGTCCAAGAATGATGTAATTCATTTTTCTATATCCATATTTTATAGATGAGTAAAACTATGTGTACAATGAATAGATATTATATTTAAATCAATATATATATTATTTATATGATTTAACCATGATCAAAGTACAAAGGACTAAAACTACCAAACCAAAACATACATGAAAAACAAAGTAGTTATCACCTAGAAAAATGATTTTAATAGATAATTATTACTAAATAGGTGAAAAAGGTTATAATTGTAAGAACCTGGATCTTTATTTTAGGTATGGATCTTTATTTAGGGTTGTTTTTTGAGGAAAAAAGAAGATAATCAGTTTTTCTAAGTGCACACTGTGTACTTATGAGTACATGACGCATACCATATTATCGAGTACAACCATGTACTGACTGTGTAACAACTGAGTACATGGCCGTGTGATGACTTGTTAGACCTCTTAAGTTAGGGTCCTATTAAGGATACTACACGATGTTTAAATTTAATGAAAACACCATGTAGTTTTATTTTTATTTGATATATCGGTGCAGGGTCACGTATTATATCCAGAACTATCTTATTCTACCTGTGTTTCATATAAGAGAGCAACAAAATGACTGAAGAACTTCAAACCCCTCCCCATTCTCTGTCCGAGCTTCGATTGAGACACCACCAGATGTGTTGGAATACCATCGGTGAGTTATTGATTTCCTTAGATACATTATTTCTAGTTTTTCCTCTCTCATGAGTTATTCAAGGTTGGGGAATTTTCACCTTTTTATAGATCTATACTGATCTAGGACAATTCAAGGGATGACATTCAAGTATATCAATCACGAGACATTGTGGTAGGTGGTTTGTGTCTTTCATTTTTCATCTTTAGATTATATATGCTAAAAGTGCCGCATACCCACATTTATGGTGTTGTTTGATTTTGAATTTAACCCTGCTTATTTCCTGCAATGGTTTGACTGATTGTTAGGGGTTTTTTTCTTAGGTGCAAGTTTAGATACCTTGTTTACGGGACACCCCATGAGTGCATTTTCCCTTGATTTACTTTTTATGGACATTTTTTCTAGAATGTATATTAGGAGTACCTTTTCTTCTATTCCTTGGTTTATTAGGATGAATTTTATTGATTATATGAAATGCATGTGGTATTCTTTGTGAATGTTTAGAAATGTAGTAGTTATATATTACATGTGTTCCTTGATATGATATGCGTGCTGTTTTTACAATAGACCGTGAGAGCCTTGGACCAGGAAAACTATGGGGGTTTCCATGCTTATTTATACGGGACTTTGAGAGACTTGGAGTAGATATTGACCTAGGGGTGTTGACTTTGAGAGCTTCTCAGGTGGCAATTTATTATTTGTTAATGCTATGTTGACCCTGGGGTATTGACTATTAGAGCTACCCAATAGGTCATTTATAAGTTATTTAAGCCATGTTGACCTAGGGTTTTTGACCGTGAGAGCTGCCCAGGTGGTCGTTTGTTAATTGATTGATGTTGTGTTAGACTAAAGGGGTTAGATTATGAGATCTTTCCCAAATGGTTGTTTGTGAATGATTAAATGATTGTGATGAGTCTTCCAAGCCTAAGCACATGCTTGGACTTAGTCTTACTTGATTGTTTAGATGCTCTTCTAAGACATCTGTTTTGTTACTATTTCATAAGAGGATGTAAAGAGTAGGATAGATCCTAAGATTACATTATTAAAATAATGAATAATAAATTGGAATGAATGAAATTGAAAACTGTAGGATTGTTTATTTTTGAGTACTTCCTAGTTTATTTCTTTATTTATACATATTTCCTATTATAAATGTTCACTGATATTTAGGCACATATCTTTTGGTGGTTGCCTACTGGGATTTATCTCACACCTTGTTTGGGCCATGATTTGGACCCAAAAAGATTATATGGTTGTAGGTATAGATAAGAGCCAACACCATTCTTCATCAGGTGATTGATTACTGTAGGAGCTGGAGAGCATGGGACCAAGCTATGGCTTGTGATGCTGTTGGAGTTTACTTGGTTTTTGTACTTTGGATTCTGTATTGTATTTACAATATTGTCACTTGTTTTTCTACTTTCCTAGACACATGTGACATTCATCATTTATATACATGCTCAAGTTGTTTTATTACTATCAGTCTTCCATTATTTACTTCTATTATATGGTATTACTACTTCCATTATTATTTACTATTTGTTTTCCACTATGTATACTCTTCTAATGAAGGAATAGTTTCCCAATTACCACACCTTAGCCCTCACTTCTAGTCAGCAGCCTCTGGCATTTGGGGAAATTTTCTTGAGGTAATGTGACCAACTGAGTTTGGGGAACTTTTAGGTGGCACCCAGATCCAGGACATTACAAAGTGGTATTAGAGAAGGATTTATTTTCTAATTTTCCATACTATTTAGAGCCAATAGACTGGGATAGGAAGGAATAAGTACTTGGTAATAAAATGTGCTCATGAGTAGCCAACCCATGTACAGGGAAAGCCAAGTTTCCTCTAATATTGCAATTTTTCTGGTTTTTCAATTGTTACAGTTGATTTGATTTAACCATTGGGTGATAAACATGTATTGTGATGTTATGATTGATATCATTGTGGTTCTATTTCTGTTTCAACTTTATTAGATGTGGGTATCTCATCTCATGCATCATATATTCACTTTCTAGAGATCACATTTCATGCATTCTTGTCATGCCATTTAGGGAGCATTACTATTTTCATGCTGTTGTGATAGATGTTGTGCTAGATATGAATAATATTGTGATATATTCCACGATATAATACCTGCTATTTTTATAGGGTATTGGTATATGTAAAGTTTCATTTGAGTGAATGCCAAACTCTGGTCCCTGCGGTGTTATGGGCTCTCTTGGATGAAAATTTTGTGGATAATGTTTGAAATTTAATTGAATTATATCAAGTTATGATAGGAAAAAGGATGCCAAACTTTGATTCTCGGGTAGTATGGGCTCTCATCGATTAGAACATGGCATGCCTTGGACAAATTTTAAGTTTTTAATGGTTATGGAGAAGTTTCAGAGGCTTACTGTTGAAAAAACAGACATCACGACGTGTGATGTTATAAACACATTCCATGTGTTCTTATATTATGAAAGAACTAACTTTTCCTAAGTACACATCATGTTCCATATATACACGCTGTGTAGTTTTTGATCGTGTGACTGACTGTGTGAGTAGAGACATGGGGTTTATAAACATTTGGTAAAACACACCTTGTAATGGGAGTACATGCCATGTACTAGGAGTAGACACTATGCTGTAGTTGACCGTGTATCTAGCCATGTGAACAATGACATCAGTGGACGTAACTTAATTTGTACACACTGTGTCTAGGATGAAAATTCCATGTAGTGTTACACTGGCATAACCGTGTAGTTCTATCCATGTAGGAGTACTTGGGAAGGAGAGAATATTCAAGTACACATCTTGTATCATGAGGAACATGCCATGTGTAAGTGGTGTTACACGACCAGGTTGGTAGAGGTACATGCCCAAGTTACGGCTTAAGGGAACACGTCATGTAGTGGTTCTACACACTGTTTAACCCTATCTTTTAAAACTTGAATGTTTTTCCTTCTCCTATTCCGTTCTTGCACTTCTAATTTGCAGTCCTTGTTAAACTTGAACTAACCTTTGCACTTGACCTTGCATAGTCATGCCACTGAGACATCCTCTGATTGTACACCATGTACAGGGTGATTATAAGACACTAGAAATGGTAGATCAGGGACTACCATCAGATCCTCCCTTCGTACCCGTATTGGTACCAACTGTTATACTAGATGCAGGTGATGATGCATAGTTTCGTGAAGGCTTTTATGAGGACAATGCATAACTTTTAGGGAGCACCACATCTTGCCCCGACTATGGTAGAGTTGATGCGAGTGTTCCAGTAGCACCATCCTCCCACTTTCTCAGAGGATGGAGGACTACATGCTATAGAGTCCTGGTTGGAGGCCATGATTTATATCTTCGAGCATCTGGAGATGCCTCCAGAGAGGAGGGTGAATCTCATGACTTACATGCTACGTGATTCTGCCAAGAGATGGTGGGATCTTATTTCATAGGCAGGACATCATTGGGATATGGAATTGGATGAGTTTCAGAGGACCTTGTATGATTACTTCTACCCAGATACGTTGAGGGCCAATCGAGCCCATAAGTTCATGCATTTGGAGTAAGGCGCTCTTTCAGTGATGGATTATTCTTTTCGATTTAAAGAGATTTAGTGCTTCGCACCTATTTTGGGAGGTGATGAGTTATCACTGGATATACGATTTGAGGATGGTATCAGGTATGAAATCTGATCACAGGTGAATGTTTTCAGGATAACTTCAGTGACTGATATAGTAAATCAGGCATTGATTACTTAGTGCAATTTGAGGGAGTTGGGAGCTGTAAGCTAGGGTGGTTTAGCATCCAGGCCTGGTACTCCTTTTGATAGTAGGGAGTGCCATAGGGAGCCTTCATGTAGTGATTCCAATAGTAGGGGTGTATCTTCAGGGATCCAGGAAAGGTTCTACCAGTGCGAGAAGAGTGGGAACATGAGAACTCAGTGCCCGAGAGACCCAATTGAGTGCTGATCTTACAGCAAGATGGGTCATCTTAAACATTTTTTCTAGTTTTTCCCATCAGAAACTAGTGAGATAGGATCTTTTATGACTCCACATTCAGGATTAGGTCCACCAGTTTCCCATCAGTTAGGAAACTAGAGTTCATTAGTCCATTCATGATGAGGAGGTGGTTGTGGTCGTGGTAGTCAGGAGATATGCTTTCTACAACAACAGGGTGGATCAGCTCAAGGTAGCCAGGAAGGGTCATAGGGCCATGGTACATGTGAGTCTTTTGGGATGGAATAGACCCATCATGAGCAAGATCCCAGACCCTCTACAATTATAGGTACGATTCTAGTTACCTCGGTTTTAGATTATGATCTTTTCTATATAGGGGCTTCTCATAGTTCACTACTAGAGATTTAAGATATATCCATGGATCTATAGCCACGATTTTATAGATTCGTGTCTATAGATTATTTATAGCCACAATTCAGTATATACTACCGTGGATAAAAATTTGCACTGTCTTTTTTTTTTAAATCTCATCCGGCTCCTCCTCCATTCTCCCCTAATTGATTTTTTCCAAATTGCGTCGGGATCCTCCTCCATCCTCCCATGATCATGACCCTCTAAACCCTGTCTCTCACGAAGGCAACCCTCCAAACCCTGGATGTCTCTCACTGGGTGTGACCCGCCTTCCCCGACCCATCATGACCTCTCCTCTCTCCGATCCTCCTCCACCGACGGTTCCCCTCACGACCCTCCAAACCCTCGACGTCTCAGATGACGACACCCTCCTCCCCGATAACCTCTGCGCACGACCCTACTTCCCCAACCCATCATGACCTCTCCTATCCTCGATCCTCCTCCACCAACGGTGCCCCTCGTGATGGTGCACCTTTCTGACACCGAACAAGGAAACCCCACCGTGAGCTGATGCCACAAAACATGGTACACCTCACCGCCCCCAACGATGTTGATCCTAGGTGGCCTCCCCACCTTCTCTGGCATGCCTCCGGCACAACCAACCCCCTCTAGGTGGTCCTCATCCTCATTATTATGAACAATTATGTATTCATTATTTTGTTATTAGTGTGTAGAAGTAAACTGGAATAGTTTCACATGTTTGAGTATGGTAAAGAGGTTTTTGAATTAGATACATTATTCTAATTATAATTGATATGCATGGTGTGAGGGAAAAGTGGTTTTCAGTGAAGAACAAATTATTCTAGATTGGGAATCTGTATAGTGGAGATGTGGACAATTGGAATTGATAAAAAGTGATGGTATCAAATTTTGATGGTTAAATTGGGGATCAGGGGATCATCCTGAATGCTTCTGAAGGATTGTAATTCTTATGGTTGGGAGTTTTTAATGACCCACACAATTAGAGGGTTGGTAATTTCAGAGGAAATTTGATTTTTTTTGCCTGAATCAGGGAGATTTTTGAGAATTGGGATATGAATTTGAATTTCAAGAGTTAGTTCATCTTTGGGATGTGTTTTCATTTGAGGCTAATGGTTATTTATAGGGATGGTTTCCAAATCTTAGGGTGGTGGATAACTTCAAAAAACCGCAGTAGTCATTGGGTATTCGATTGTGTGGCACTAGGTGCCTCTTAATGGGTTTGTAAAAAACTACAACCTTTATAAGGTACCCGATGGAGGGGTAACAGGTACTCAGTGGGATTAAAAGTGTAGGGGACGTTTTATAAGGGCCATTAGGTACAAAGTGGAGTTGGATTAGTTACCAATTAGGGATGTGTATTTTTTAAGGATAACAAAATAGTTATTTTGGATTCCACCTCTAAAAATGCCTTATGGGGTTCTTCTACTTTAAATAGATAGAGGTAAATATTCCTCTTCTAACTCCATTTTTCTTTCTTATTTATATCTTTTAATATTTAGTTTTTTTAGGGTATGGTTTGTGTCAGATTTCACCAAGACTTATTGTGGCACATGAGAATGTGATGTTTCCAAGATTTATTTATCCATTGACGTGTTATAAATATTGTGGCACATGGAAAAATTGTTTTCTTTTTCTCATTATGTTATATACTCTAATTATTTCTTATTTATTAAAGTTACCCTTGATGAAATAATTACATTGTCACCATTCCATCATAGAATGTGGTTCAATGACATTAAACTTCCACATTCTCATCTTTAACCAAGATTTCATGTGATATTATTCTTTCATATTTTTGGATATCTTTACCCAAAAAAACATACCAATTGATATAGTATATGTTTATTAGTATGATTATTATTTATCATGGTTGATTCCCTGAATAAATATTCCCACAACAGTGTTTCTTATAGATTATATGTTAATACTATTCTAATATTTCTTGGATTCAGGTATGAGAAAACATGACCAAGATGTATCATGATCAGATTTTGGTGTTATATTTAAAAATATAGATGTTCCAGAATCATCCCCAAGCTAAAGGCGAGCTCATGTAATTTACAGATCTATCCTATAGTGATAAAATCGAATATATAACCACTGATTATTCTTTGGTGGTTCATCATTATTAGATTTAAAATTCTCAACAGTGATAATGAAGTTACCATCATTGAAGCTACTATGTGATGACATGGGCCCAATGATATTATTCCCACTAGAAAAATTTTAAATGTTACATCTTCCTATTTACCTTTAGCTATCAATAATAATATATATATTTTTCTAAAAACAATAAGTAATTTCAAAATTCTGAAACTAAACCTCTAAACATGTCAAAGTGAGTTGAGGTTCTTCAACTTGTTCAATTTACAACTTTCATAACTATTATTGAAAGAAAACATAATAGAGACATGGTATCTACTAACTATACTAATCCTGGGTTCCTCTCCATTCCATGTGTCCAACATTCAGAAACCCACATTTCTTCTCCTTCTGACTTCCACGTACCTTCTTTGCGTCAATCCCTTCCTCTCCCTCCCTCCCTCTTTGGCACGCGATTTACCTCGGATTCTCCTTAATCTTGGGGTTAATATCTTATCGACCTAGGGCTTGTTGTCTTCCTTCACGTCATACTGTTTCTTTTTCCTCACTCCCTCTTCCACATGCGGTTTCCCTCAGTTTCTCCCCATGCTCGCACTTTTTCTCCTGTTGAACTATGGTCCCCGAAGACCCCATTTGTCATATTCCTCTTAATCTTGGTTCCCATCAACTCCTCGGACTCCCACGCACTATTGCTGCCGTCATACTCCGATACCATCATTCGCATCAATCCACCCTAATTCCCTCCATTGATTGTGATACTGCCTTCCTTTTTTGGATCTAGAATTTTTTTACATCAACGCCAAGTATCAATTTCCCTCATTTTCTCCTCCCACTCAATTATCACCTCCTGTCGAGCTAGGGTTCCCACCTACCCAGGCCGACATCTCCCTCCATCACCCAGTTCCCCTCCACTCCTCTAGGGGTTTCCAGTATTATCTGTCTCCTATGAGATGTACCTCGGTGAAGCACACCCTATACTCGCTTCGTGTTTCCATTCACCATCACTAAAACCTGCTACTTTCTTCAAAAATATATCTTACTATTGCTTCATAGAAATAGATGAGAGGGTAGAAATGTTCCCTAAGCACAGATTCATCTAGCTCTCGATGAATCATGCATATGTAATTTTCTCGTTTATAGCATCTTAATATCATTTTTCTCATCTCTATAGTTTTACATTTCACTATATTTTAATTTTTCAGGCTGTAATACAATATAGTACTTCAAAAAATGGTGGGTTCTCATAAGTTTCTGGAGAAAAATTCAATTCTCTCCATGATTTAGTTTTTCCAGCTACATATGGATTTTTCAAACATCAATACAATATATCTCATGTTTTGATTCACCAATTACTGCTTGTACTTATTTTTCTTGGTCAATATTTCTTCATCAAAAATTTATTCCATGGTTGATATAGATTTCCTCCACCGCATCAATGCATTCTCCATTTTAGGTATGGTGACCTGATTTGATTCAGTACACATTTTTTACAATTTCAATCATGCAGATTTTCTGTCATTTTTATTGTTTTTTATAAATGTATTCGATTACATGCATAGTGGATTCACTAACATTGGGTATGTTAAATAATCATCCACTCAGTTATATAACTCTACTTTTGATTGGACTGTTATTTTTATTCAGATATTACAATTGAAAAATATTCATTTTTTGTGCTCATTTTCATTTTGTCTATAACTAAAACATACAATTCATTTATTTTTTTTCAATTTGATATTAATGGAAATTATTTATAGATTTCTCATACATACATGTTTGTAGATTTCTTATATATAATTGTTTTTATATTTCATCTTTCTTAAAAGGATTTCATATGTAATTTTTTCACTAATTCATAGTTTCAATTATATGATACTTCTTCATGAGTTCTCCTTAGCAGGGTTTTTTTAGAAATTCAATGTATACAGGGATGTTCTAATCTGGAAATGATATCCTTAGAGAATGAGGTCTACATGTATCCCTTCATTTATGTGGTTTATTTTTCTTTATGGTGTATTGATAGTGAAATATATATGTATTATTTCTGGTTTTATTTTATCAAAATTGTTCTCTTCAATATACCAATCTACTTGACTCTTCAAATGACCAAGACACTGACATAGAGAGGTTCTCAAATAATAATGATCTGAAGAAAAAGAGTGGCCAAGTTGGCCTTCTGGATTATTTGGAGCTCAGTAACGAAAAATTTCCTCTTTAACTGATTGGTATGTGATCTGAAAGTTATGTGAATATTAGGAGTTGACTGACTGATTTAGATGTTGCATATTCAGTTTGTGGTTTGCATCTTTCCTTTCTCTAATTTATTAATTCTTTAATTATTTAATGCTCTATCTTCATGACTCTCTCTTTCTGCTTCCTTACTGTTCATGAACAAGTTCCTTAGAAGATAGATTCTCAATATAACTGTTTTAAGGTCTCCTATAGAAACATGAAAAGATTACTTGGATGGAAGATTATAAAAAAAATTCCTTCCTTTCTAGGTTTGGAATTGTAACAAAGAAACAATCTTTATATGTTTTAATGTTTTCTTTATTTTGGGTTTCAATCAACAAAAAATCAAAGGAGATGGTTACAACTTCCACTTGGGCTGTGTTTGGAATTTTGATATTCGTTTCCTCAACACTTTTCATTCTTCAAATGGTAAATCCATCCCTTCTTTATCTTATTTCTTTTAATTGATTTTCATTTTTTTGAATTCTCTTTTACAGCAGATGAAATCTCTGTCAGCTTTAGATCTTTAAACTCTTCTTTTCTTGAAACACCCATAGGTTGTTACCAAAAATTTAAACACCACCACATAGTTAATTCTCACAACTATAGATTACATTTATGAAACTATATTTCTTTATTGTCTTCCATCAAGGATTGAATATCTGAATTATAATATTTTTTTAATATATCATTGGAGATTGTAAATAAAATATATTTAGGAATCTATATTGACAATATCCACAAATTCACAAGCATTGAGTAGATATGGGTTCCAAAAAATCCTAGAGGTGCAGAGAGGCTGGTGTTAGGGATTGTTTCACCATGGAGGTGTCTTCTCTGTTTATCCACACATTGTTTTTTTTCTTTTGATTAGGTGTGAGTTTTGATTGTTGAAGTTAACATAATTATAATAAAACATGGTTTATGTTTTTTTGTCTTTTCAATTTAAAATATCTTGGTATTTTTTTATCAATAGTTTCAATGTTACATATTTTTTTATTAATGAAGTTCTTATTTATAGATAACAGAACATGTGTTCTGTTGTAGTTTGTTTAATTGATCTGTAAAACATGTATTTTTTTTGATTTTGTTATTTCAAACTGAAAATTCAATTGTAACTATTGAATAATAGTTATTTTTTTCTAATGAAGTTATTTTAATCTGGGATGACTGTTAAGGATATTCAGATGGAGAAATTCAGCATATTTGTGGGTGGTCGTGATCTTATTTCAGATGGGTCTCTTACACTTTCTAAACATCCTTCTTATTTATCTTCAATTTTATGTTCACGAATCATCAGACACAAGAATATTTCAATGTTTTCATTAATTAAGTGTGTTCTCATTTGTATGCATTATGTCTATTAGAGTATTTTATTTGTAACATAATGATATTATATGAATAATCATATAAAAATTTAATGTTTTCATTAATTAAATGTGTTCTCATTTGCATACATTATGTTTATCAGGATTCTTCTCTCCTTCCACTGATTTAGGTGTATAAACCAATGAATATTTCAATGATCATGATGATGGTGGTGGTGGCGGTGGTCTGAGAGGAGGTGATAATGATGTTGGTGTTTCTATAGGAGATGATGAGGGTCATGATGGTTCTGGTGATGTTGATATTGAGGTACATTTCAGATGTAAATTTTATTCTTGGTTTATACATTTAATTTTATCAAATAGTTCTTTTTATTATGATGATATTGATATTGAAATTTTATATTGTTTATATTGGAGATAGTTTTAATTATTATGATATATATTGTATTATGTTTGATTTCAGTTTTATTTGGATGGTGGGGTTTTTTTGCTTGTAGCTAGAGGATTTGAGTACTGCTATAAGGTGCATCTATTATGGAAGCATTTGGTGATTAAGTATAGATGGGTAGGGGGGCTATCCAGGGTGGGATGTCTAGGGTTCATATGATCCAGATGTGTCTGGTTACCGCTAAAGAAAGGAAATTATTGTAGGTTCTATGGTGGAAATGACCTCTAGAGTTCACCATGGGTGATTGGTTATTCTAATGGTTGTCAACTTGTTTAGGGAAAAGGAACATTAAGAAATAAGGGAATTTTGTGCCATGATTTTTTGGTATATTTAATATTGTGGATAAGATTAGAATCATTCCTTACAGGTTACCTCCTTTATAACATTAGGTGATGAAAATTGTATTTTATGTATCATATCTCTTGAAGTATGATCTAGATCATCCATTTGTGGTTGAAAATGATGATAATGAGTTTATGGTGGACACTTCATTTGAGTAATGTCTAGTTTATTTCATGGATCAGAGTAGGAATGTGCTATGAGGGAAGACAATGCCTCTTATTCAGGTGTTGTGGCATCATTGGAATATCAAGGTAAAGAACTAGGAATATGGGTTAGATATATGAGATCAGTAGATGAAGTTGTTCATAGGGGGGGGGGTTGTTCCAGGAGGGTGGGGGGGGGGTGTGCATGAGGAAAGGGGTAGTAGGAGGTAGGGGGCTGGGGCTGAGGAAGAGGGCAGGGGGGTGTTTTCCAGGAAGGGGTGTGCAGTCCAGGAAGGGGTGTGTAGTGTACAGGGGTAGGGGGTGTGCAGGATGTAAGGGGTTGCTGGAGGCAGAGGGGCTGGTGCTGGGGAAGAGGGCAGGGGGGTGTGCATGGGAGGGGGTGTAGGAGCGGGGTGTCTAGTCCAGGAAGGGGTGTACAGGGTATAGGGGTAGGGGGGTTGTAGTGGGTGTGTAGGGGGTAGGGGTGTCCAAGAGGGGGGCTGGTTCTGGGGAAGAGGGCAGGGGGGTATGCAGGGGAGGGAGTGTGTAGGTGAGGGGGGTGTGATGGGTGAGAATATAATATATGAGCTCAATTAGTGCCACATTTCTCTCAAGTGATCTTATTCTATGATGATATCACCTATCATGAGTATATATTATATGATCTCAATTAGTGCCACATTATTATGAAAATATCTCTCCTTCATGGTGTAGTGAATGAGGAATGAAATTTCCTATTCTTAAACAACTCTAAGATAGTCACACTCAAGATTTAGTTCCATTCACGTTTACTTAAATAAACTTTAGTTCTGTGTTTCAACCTTAAATGAACCTTAGAGATACAAAATTTATCTCATAAGAATTCATGTGACTCTTTTCTTGGACACCTCCACCTTGAACCTATATAATATTACAAATTTCATTCTATTATTAAAATTAATTTCTTGCTGCATTCAAGTTTATTTGGTATAGATATGGGTTAATCTTTTTCTTCTTCTGAGACACAACACATAATCACATATTTCCCCTTTTATTCTAGTTCAATATCTCTCAGCTATGATGAAATAGTAGAGGCCAGAGAAGCTTTAGAATTCAGGAGTATGTGGGAATCAGGTGTTGATTCTATGAAATGATCAGGGAATGTGTTAGTTATTTTGTTGGTGGTTCATTTTGATTGTGGATCAAGTGACAAATTTATTTCTAAAAATATTTCCAAGGTTTCCAATGTAGTCACTAGGCCAATTAAGCAGTTCAGAATTGGGTTGAGAGACAAGATTGATAGTACTCTTAGGGGTTTGTAAGGGTGTTTAGGTGACTACAAAGAATGTTTTTCACTACTAAGGATCATGTGTTTGACATAGGTGGACCGTATTTGATTCTTTGAATGACATGGGAAATAATTTTGTTTATATTTTTCAAAAATTAGAAACATAAATCATTGGTGTTCATGTGGGATGGATTAGTGGTGAGATTACATGAGGAGACAAGCAGATACGAAAGCCACTGGAACTAAAACAAACATTCTTCCCATGGATTATTCTTTTAGACTTTTGGTTTTGGAAAGCTAAATTAAAATGTTTTTTTACCAAGAAAAACCATCCTTGGGAAGAAAACCAGTATAAAATGGAATACTTTATTTTTGAATTTCATTACATATTTTATGAACCAAGAGAGTTTCCACCTTAGTTAGAGATCATTTTATTACTTTAATTTATGGTGCAACACCAATGAATATATGAGCATATAAGCTAGATTCTTCCTTGAATGAGGAGGGTGGAAAAAATTATCTGGTAGGGGGGATAATGGTGGGGGGTGTCTAGGGTGGGGACCTGGCAGGGGGGATACTGTTGGGGGGGGGGGGGTGTATAGGTTTGTCCAGGGGTTTTCAGGGGAGGGGGGAGGGTACGGGGGAGAGGGGGAGGGTGTAGGGGGTCTACATGGAAGTGGGGAGGATGTAGGTGGGGTGTCCCGGGGGGTGTCCAGGGTTTGTCCAGGAGGAGGGTGTAGGGGTGGGGGGAGGGTGCAGGTGGGGTGTTTAGGAGGGGTTGTCCGGGAGGGGGGGGGGGTGTCCAAGAGGGGGGAGGGTGCATGTGGGGTGTCTAGGAGAGTTGTCTGGGGGGTACATGGTAGGGGGAGGGTGCAGGTATGGTGCAAGGGGGGGTGTCCAGGTGGGAGGGGGGTGTAGGGGGGGTCTGCAGGGTAGGGGGAGGGTTCAGGTGCGGTGTTAGGGGTGTTTTCCAGGGGGGGGGGGACATGGAAGGGGGTGATACTGGTGGGGGGGGGGTGCAAGGGGGTCTGTAGGGCATTGGGGAGGGTGTAGGTGCGGTACAAGGGGGGTGTCCAGGAGGGGTAGGGCATGGCAGTGGGGGTGCGGGAGGGTGCAGGGGGGTCTTCTGGGCAAGGGGGTGGGTGCTGGTGGGGTGTCTAGGAGGGTTTTCCGGGGGGGGGGGGGGGGGGTCTGAAGTGCAGGGGGCGGGTGCAGGTGCGGTGCAAGGGGGTGTCCAGGTGGGGGGGGGGGGTGCAGGGGGTTCTGTAGGGCAGAGGAGGGTGCAGGTGCGGTGCAAGGGGGGTGTCCAGGGGGGGCAAGGGGGGATACTGGTGGGGGGGGTGGAGGGGGGGGGGTCTACAGGGTAGTGGGGAGGGTGAAGGTGCGGTGCAAGGGGGTGTCCAAGAGGGGGGGGGGGTGCAGGTGGGTTTGCAGGGTAGGGGGGAGGGTGCAGGTGGGGTGTCTAGGAGGGGGTGTCCATGGGCTATCCATGGGGTGTCTGGGGGGGTCTGCATGGGGGGGGGGAGAATGATGCCTTACATCAATGTCCATCTGTGAGTGATGTGTCAAATTCTTAGATATACACTAATTATACTAATGTTATCATACATGATCAGAACATGTGTATGAGTGAAACAATTATCTATCCCTTTGGAAATACCCTAGAATTCTACTGAGTTCTTTTTCAACAGTAAGGACTGCTCTCAGTTCTATGGCCCTTTGTAGAGAATCTCAAATACACCCCTTGGTTGTCCAATACCAATTCAACAACTCCTTTCCCGACCCAAAAGAGATGGGTAACTGGGTACTTTTTCCACACCCAAGCCGTAAACAGTTGCTGAACAGTTTGGAGAAATCCCTCTGCCACATCAACCAAGCCATTTGTTTCTACATTTCTAGAAATCTCTGATGCACCTAGGGGGGGGGGGGGTGCAGGAGAGTCTGCTTGTCCAGGGGCTGTCTGGGTGGGGGAGGGGGGGGGGGTCCAGGGGGGTGTCTAGGGGGGGAGGGAGGGGGTGTCTAGTGGGGTTGCAAGGGGGGTATCCGGGGTCTGTCCGAGGGGGGGGGGGTACAGGGGGTGTCTAGTGGGAGGGGGTGTCCAGTGGGGTGTAATGGGCTGTCCAGGGGGGCATATGGGTACAGGGAGGATGTCTAGGGGGGTGTAAGGGGGGGGGGGCATGGGGGTCTAGTGGGGGTGCAAGGGGCTATCCAGGGGGGCATGGAGGTGCAAGGGGGATGTCCCCGGGGGCATGGGGGTCCAGTGGGGGTGCAAGGGGGATGTCTAGTGGGGGTGAAAGGGGGCTGTCTAGGGGGTGCAAGGGGGCTGTCCAGGGGGGAATGGGGGTGCAAGGGGGCTATCCAGGGGGGTATGGGGTGCATGGGGGTGTTCAAGGGGGCTGTCCAGGGGGTGCAAGGGGGTGCAAGGGGGCTGTCCAGGGGGGCATGGGGGTCCTGTGGGGGAGCAAGGGGGATTTCCAGGGGGTGTAAGGTGGATGTCCATGGGGGAATGGGGGATGTTCAAAGGGGTAGAGTGGGGATGTCCAGGGGGCATGGGTGTGCAAGGGGTGTTCAGGGGGGGGGGATGTGGGTTTTTTTTGATATGGGAAGGCCTACAGCCACGGTTTCAAACAGTGGATGTAGCTATATTTCCACGGTTTTAAATTGTGGGTAAAACCATATAGCCACGATTTTGAATAGTGGAAATATGACCTGTATGGATTACTATTCTACCACAGTTTCAAACCACAAGGATAGCCCTTTAGCTACAGTTTGAACCATGGATATATCCCTTTAGCCACGGTCTGAATCGTGGCTATATGCCTTTAGCCACGGTTGGAAACTATGGCTATAGGTCTTTCCCTATAGCCACGCCAATACTAGACACGGTCCATTGAACTGTAGCTATAACCTATTACCACGGGTTTTGGGATTATAGCCATAGTTTGAAACCGTGGCTATAGTCTAAATTTCCACTAGTGGTTTATATTTATTTCCATTTTGGAGAGACGTGGTCTCGGTATCTTTACTTCTGATGATGTTATTATGATAGACACTCCATTGGGGATTTGGGTGGATAGTGTGCGTCAGTGCAAGGAGTGACCTCTTGAGGTTGGTGGGTGTCACTTATTACAGGACCTCTATGTATTAGAGATGTTAGGCTTCGATTTCATTCTTAGAATGGACTAGTAGGTCTCTTTTCAATCCTTTGTTGATTTATATCGCCATAGGGTGAGCTTCACATCACCATAGGGAGACTATTTTCTACACAAGAGAAAATGGGATGTCTAGGAAAGAAAAGATGGACATGAGCATCATTTTTTTGGAGGAATTAAAACCTAGATTTCTATTTTATATCTGGATGACTAGGGGACTTAACAGATAGAATTTCTTCTGATGGTGGATCGTTTCATAGATGTCTTTCCAGATGAATTTCCAGGTTTACCTCCAAGAGATAGGTGGAGTTCTCTATTGATATTGTTCCAGTAACAGAACTGGTGTCCATTAGTCATTATAGTATGGCTACAATAGAGTTGTAGGAGCTCAAGAAGCAGTTAAAGGAGTTTCAGGTTAAGGGTTTCATCCAACCCGATACTTCTCCTTGGGGTTTTCCGGTCATTTTTGTGAAGAAAGGGGATGGTACCCTCATAATGTGTGTGGATTATCTAAAACTGAACCAGTTGATGGTCAAGAACCAATATCCCTTGTCGAGGATATATGATATCTTTGATCATCTTCGAGGATCCTGGGTGTTCTTGAAGATTGACTTGAGATCCTGTTATCATCAGTTGCGCGTTAGACCATCATATACACCTCTTTTAGTCTTTTGAAGATTGTATGGTCTATACGAGTATTTTGTTATGCTGTTTTGTCTCACGAACATGTTGAAAGTTTTCATGGAGCCCATGAACTGAGTGTTCCATCCTTGGATTATTTTGTGGTAGTTTTCATGGATGATATCTTGGTGTAATATCACACTCGAAACAACAATTCCGTCCATCTTGATATCTTATTGAGTACACTGAGAGAACATTAGTTATATGATAACCTCACAAAATTCCACTTTTGGATGGACCAGATTCACTTCTTGGGTCATGTCATCTCTGAGACAGGAGTATCAGTAAACCCAGAGAAAGTGAGAGCGGTAGTTTTCTGGGAGTAGTCAAAGAAAGTCTTTGAGGTATGGAGTTTTTTGGGATTGGTTGGTTACTAAGAATGCTTTATACAGGACTTTTCATGCTTAGATACACCACTAATGGGCCTGACTAAGAAGGGTTTTAAGTACTTGTGGATAGATTCCTGTGATTCAACCTTTCAAGAGATGAAAGAGAGATTGACTTCAGCAACGATTCTGATTTTTCTAGAGTTGTATAAGAGTTACACCATTTACTGTGATGCATTAGTTATTGGTCTATGGGAAGTGATTATATAGGTAAAAGGAGTATTTTCATATGAGTATCGGAAGTTGAGGCCACATGAGAGGAATTACCCGACGCATGATCTCGAGTTAGCTGCAGTAGTGGATTCTTTGTGCAGTTAGAGACATTATATTTTTGGAGACCATTTTGTGGTATACACCGACCAAAAAATCCCCATGTATATATTTACTCAACATTATCTAAATTTGAGATAGAGAAGGTGGGTTGAGTACCTCTAGTATTTTAATTTTGAGCTCGCCTACACGCTTGGAAAAGGCAATTCAGTGGCCGATGCATTGAGCAGGAGGATGGAAATACATGAAATTCAGGAGGCTAGAAGTGAGTGATAGCTCATGGATTTGTTCTCTGAGATTCATTTGGAGGTGCACGACAGACATGGGAAGAAATTTCTTTCTTCTATATCTATTAAATATACTCTACTAGATCAAGTGTGAATGAGGAAACTTTTAGATTCTAAAGGCCTAGTCCTGTAAGAGAGTGTGTTAGGTGAGGACCCTACTCCTGGGTAGACCATAGGCGGGGATGAGGTTTTTCATTTTCATAGATGCATATGGATGTCAGCAGACATACATGAGGATTTATTACTGGATTTTTATTCCTTAGTATGGGAAGTTCATCCTGGTGTCACTAAGATGTATCGAGATCGACATCATCTGTATTGGTGTCCAGGTATGAAGAAGGATGTAGTTGGGTTCGTTATGAGATGTTCTACCTATCAATAGGTGAAAGTAGAGAATCAACAACCAGAAGGGATTTTAAAGAAGTTACCCATTCCTGAGTGGAATAGGAATGATGTCATGATGAATTTAGGGACATGTTTACCAAGGTCTCCGTGAGGAAATGATTTAGTTTGGGTTGTTATTGACAGGCTCCCAAAGGTTGCACATTTCCTACAGATTAAGGAAACCTTCAGTGTTGATGAGCTTGACCGGTTGTACATCTGAGAGATTGTATATTTTCATGGGGTTCCACACTCTATCATTTCAGACAGGGAAACTCGGTTTAATTCTCATGTATGGAAGGGACTACAGAGGGCTTTGTGTATATAGGTACTTCTAAGTACAGCTTACCATCCCCAGAAAGATGGGCAGTCTGAGCCCCGGATTCAGGTTTTGGAGGACATGCATCGAGCATGCATTCAGTATTTCTTGTGCTCTTGGGAGAGAAACATACCCCTAGTTGAATTTCCATATATCAATAGTTTTCAGGAAATGATTAATATGTAACCTTATGAAGATTTATATGGTAGGCCATGTTGAAAACCCCTATGTTGGCAGGAGGCAGGAGGGGTAACTATGCTGGGAACTCGTGTTGTCAAGGAGACCACTGATCAGGTGGAGTTGATTTAGAATAGGATGGCTACTACACAGTATCGATAGAAATATTATTCCGATCGATGAAGATGACCTGTAGAGTTCAAGGTCAGAGATTAGGTTTTTCTACATGTCACACCGAGGTTGGGACAAAGAAGGATAAAGAGATAGGTGAAGCTTTCACTGAGATACATTGGGTCGTTTGTGGTTTTTAAGAGAGTTGGTCCGTTTTACTATTGGTTTTAGTTACCACAGAGGTATCGAGATTTTCATGAAATCTTTCATGTTTCTCAGCTACGACGTCACTTTTTAGAGTCGTCTCATGTTTTTCAACCCGAGCAGGTTGAGTTGGAGGCGGATGGATCCTTCAAGGAGCACCCTATTTGGATCGAGGGTAACATCACGAAGGTTCTATATAGCCATTATGTTCCTATGGTATGGGTGATGTGGAAGCATAGGTGAGTACATGATGAGACTTGGGAGAGGGAGGCCATTTTACAATCACAATGGTTGGAGTTATTTGAAGTTTCTTCTTCACCACTCTTGGAAGGGTAATTTAGGGACAAATTTTTTTAAGGGGGGAATTTTGTAAGAAATTAGTTCTTCATTTCAGGTATGGATCTTGATTTTGGGTTGATTTTGAGGAAAAAGGAAGATCAGAGGTTTTTCTAAGTACATAAAGTGTACTTTTGAGTATATGTCGTGTACCAGATTTCCGTGTACAATCGTGTACTGGCTGTGTAATAGCCTAGTACATGGCCATGTGATGACTTGGAAGACTGCTTAAGTTGAGGTACGATTAAGGCTACTACACGACGTGTACATTTAATGAAAATACCATTTAGTTTTATTTTTATTTGTTATTTTAGTACAGGGTTGCGTCTCATGTCTAGAACTATCTTCTTCTCCCTGTGTTTCGTACAGGAGAGTGACAGAACGACCGATGAACTTCGAACCCCTCCCAATTATCCGTCCGAGCTCCGATTGAGACACCGTAAAGTGAATTGGAATCCTGACAGTGAGTTATCAATTTACCTATATCCATTATTTATGATTATTCCTCTCTCATGAGTTATTTAACATTGGGAGTTTTCCCCTTTTTGTAGATCTATGCCGATCTAGGCTGATTCAAGGGCCGACGTTCAAGTATATCGATCATGAGACACCGATGTAGGTGGTTTGTGACTTTTCTTGTTTGTTTTTGGATTATATATGATAATAGTGAAACATAACCATGTTTAGGGTATTTATTGATCAGGAATTTAACCCTAATTCTTTTTTGTAATGGTTTGACTGATTATTAAGGGGGTTTTACTTAGGCGTAAGGTTAAATACCTAGTTTACGGGACACCCTATGAGTGCGTTTTCCCTTGATTAAATGCTTATGGTCATTTGTTCTAGAATACCTACTAGGTGTACCTTGTCTTCCATGCCTTATTTTATTAGGATGGAGTTGATTGATTATATGAAATTCATGTGGTATGCTTTGTGGATATTTATCCATATAGTAGTTATAGATTACATGTGATGCTTGATATGATATGCATGCTGTTTTTCCAAGGGATTGTGAGAGACATGGACCAGAAAAACTATGGGGGTTTCCTTGTTTATTTACATAGTACCATGAGAGCCTTAATGTAGATATTGACCTAGGGGTATTGAGTGTGAGAGCTTCTCGGGTGGTCGTTTATGATTTTTTATTGACCTAAGGGTATTGACTGTGAGAGCTACCTAGGAGGTCATTTATAAGTTATTTATGCCATGTTGACCCAAGGGTAATGACCATGAGAGCTACCTAGGTGGACATTTTTTAATTTATTGATTTTGTGTTAGAATAAAGGGGTTAGACCGTGAGAGGTTTCCCAAAGGGTTTTTTGTGAATGATTGAATGATTGTGACAAGTTTTCCAATCCAAAGTACAAGCTTGGACTCATTCTTACTTGATTATTTAGATGGTCTTCTAAGACATCTGTTTTGTTACTATTACACATGGGGATATAAAGTGTAGGATAGATCCCAAGATTACACGATTAAGAGGATGAATAACAAATGTGAATGAATGAAATTGAAAACTGTAGGATTGTTTACTTTTGAGTACTTCCTAGTTTATTTCTTTATTTATGAATATTTCCTGTCAATTATGTTCATTGAAAGTTAGGCCCAAATATTTTGGTGGATTCATACTAGGATTCATCTCACACCCTATTTGGGTCCTTATTTAGACCCAAACAGATTATATGGTTGCAGGTATAGATAAGGGGAAGCACCCTTCTTTATCAGGTGCTTGATTACTGTAGGAGCTGGAGAGCATGGGACCAAGCTGATGTTTGCGATGCTATTGGAGTTTAATTGTTTTATGTATGTTGGTTTTTGTATTGTATTTCCATCATTGTGAATTTTTTTGGCTGCTTTCCTAGACACATGTGACATGCACCATCTATATACATGCTCGAGTTATTTTATTACTATCAGTCTTCCGCTGTTTACTTTTGTTGTATGGTATTACTGCTTCTGCTATGGTTTAATATTTTTTTCCCACTGTGTATACTCTACTAATGAGGGAATAGTTTCCTCATTACCACACCTTGGCTGTCACTACTATTCGGCAGCCTCTGGTGTTTGAGGAAATGTGCTTAAGGTTATGTGACCAACCGGGTTGGGGGCACTTTTGGGTGGCACCCAGATCGAGGCCGTTACATTAATTAAATGATATATAGTATGATGTAAATTACTATATTTTTAGAATATATTTATAATAAATATATATTTATTATATAGGAGGATCAAACATATACAAAGGAATTCAGACTTGAGGTAAAGGTTTTATTATCTCACTTTTCTTTTTGTGATACATATGCCATACTCACCACTTTTTTATTTGACGTGGTTTATATAATATCCCTTTTATTTGTTATATACTGAATCTATTTATATTAATTATATTTAAAATTTCATTTTAAATTAGTTCTTTCTTGTGGGTTATGATTCAAAAGATAGTAAAGTGGTAAGGGATTTATGTTTCAATCTCATTTTAATCATGATTTTTTATGATTGGATTTCCACTAAAGTAAATTATTTTATCCTTTCATGATAAATCCATTTAATTTTATTATCCTTTGTTTATTAATGAAATTTACATGTAATACTATCATTTTTCTATTTTGTTTAATCAAAATTTATAGATAATATTTTCAAGAAAAACTGACTTTATTTCCTCTTTAGCTAGGAATAATGTTCATCCATGTCCATGTTTTCAAAAAATATCTTAAATAATGTTCTTAATATTAATCTATTATTTTTTAAAGTAATTTTTACCTATTATTGAATTTTTAATTTTTTTGAAAAGGAATACTCATATCTTTTTCTGAACGATGTACATTTTGAGTTTTTACCAAAAATGTGAAAGGTATATTTGTTTTAAAGTACACTACATGAACAAAATTTCCCACCACCATGAACATAAAATTATTTTAATCATACTCTACATGTTTTCATAATTAATTTCAAATAAACATTTTCTTAATATTTTAGATTTTTTAATTTTGAAAAGTGAATTTCAATGGGAAAATGGAATTTTCCCCATGAATGATTTTATTGATCTTTTTATGGTAGTTATATTCCTCAATAAAAAAACCCATTATTTCACTTATGAACCACTAGGGATATGTTGTAATGATATAAGTCTCATTCTTTCTATGGATATTTTATAATCAGTTTTATTATAGAAAGTATTTAAATTCCATATGTTAGTTCTTCTAATATGGGTAATTATTGTTTTTAATGGCATGATGATTAATTTGAATTTTTTATTCACATGATAAATCCATTGGACTCATTTTGTGATGGATGTGTCCTAGAATTATATTGACCCTCGATGTATTGATGGGTCTCATGAAAAAAAACAAGTTGGGTATTTAACCAAGGCCATACCAATTTATATAATATGTCTATGCACGAGGCCTTGATAGTATGTTTATGATGTCTTAGAATGAGTTATAAGTGCTAAGTTTAATATGTCTGTAATTATTCATTCCATTATTATTAAACTATTTATTGATGTCCATGTTATTATTTGAATAGATATGATATATGTGGATATTTTTGAAGCTCATACTCTTATTTATATAACATTATTTTATTGTCATTTATTCATACCGTATTGTTATTTTTTCTCAAGTTATTGATTAAATGGACCATTTTTCAATTATTTACTTTCCATATTGAATATTCCTTACTTATTCTATCTTATGTTGTACGTAATTCTTATTGAGCATCTAGATTACCCTTTATTTTTTCTCTTTCCCTATATATGAATAAGGATATTATGAAAGACATCAAGGATGAAAAAATGTTTTTGATGTTATGTTTTTATATTTATAATATAATATGGGAATCATGTATTTATCTCATTTACTGTGAATAGTAAACTATCCAATAATCTATTAAGTGACCACTTATATCTAGTAATAATTTAATTATGTACTCATAATATCTAGGATATTAGGGTCCGAGTATTTACAATAGAGCCTTTATGTTGATATTTATTTCTTACAAAGGTCTTAAAATAACCTAAATATTAATTTAAAAATATTTTAAAAATAACTACTATGTTCTATAGTGTACAAAATATGCAACACCAAGCGTAAAATAATCATGAATGTTATTATTTAAATATTACTGTTAAAACCTAGCTATTAAATTGGTTAGTATGAATAAGATTAAATAATTTTTGAAATATAGATAAATTTTAGTATAAATAAAAATTTATTTATTAATTCTTAGGAAACAAGAACTGAATTTTTTACTAATGTAAATTTATTCTTTAAAAATATATCTTCTTCAAAAATGTTTTTTATTGCTTTTTGAGAGTGAATATTATAATTATTTTTTTTAAATTTTAGAAATTTTATTTTATAAAATAAATATCATTTTTAAAACTAGTTTATAATAAGTATATTTGGGTGAAATTTTAGTGATAATCTGAAATGAGGGATTTCCATGTCAAGGAGGAGATACCATGAGCATTGGATCTTCCTCATCTATACTCTGAAACCAATCACGAATTAACCAATATATTTTCTAAAATTCAATTGCACCCAAACCTTGGAATTACAAAACCCTAGCACACTTTTCAAATCTAATTAAAAACCAATCAAATTTCTTTTATTTCATTTTTTCTGAAAATATATCAAAACCCATCTTTTCATACCTCTTTATTAAAATTAATAAAATAAAATATTTTTAAAAACTAATCAAACTAATTTCACCATCTCTATAGATCTATATCAACCTACTTATACATTCATAGTAATTAACAATGTAGAATAGTTTGAGTTTTTTAAATTTTTGTTTTGAATAGACTCCTATGGAATTAATGATAACCATCATTCTTATCAATAACATATAGAAATATATATATGAAATGATAAAGTAATTATTAATATATAATATATTGATAAAAAACTATGAAAAAAATTAAAATATAATTCTTGAATGTATCAAAATAAAAAAATCAAATAAACAAAACTAACACAAAAAAATCCTAATAATAAATTAAAAATTAACTTCATGTTAAATAATCAATAAAATTAAAAATAACTTAAAAATATAAATGCATTACTAGATCAAAATGTTGAAATATAGTGGGGAGAAGAGGGAATTATTGGGTGGATGTTAGGCTTTAGGTACCTATAAATTTCTAAATAAGTAAGTTTTGTAAGATAATCCAATAACATGATAAAAAAAACTTTTATAACATGAAAAGATAAATCCACAAATCACTATTTAGATATCACGTTAGTTGTTGAAATAAAATAATAATAAAGATAAGATAAAATTATAGATTTTGAGAACTTACCTTATACCTGGAAGCGGAAAGCAAAAATTGGGGAGAGGTTCAGGGAACATATGAAAAAGATGGATATTGAGAAGGAGAAGGAGAACCTGTTCTGAAGAATAATGGGATATAAAGAAGGATAATAGGAGGTTCATATCATGGGGGAATGATGAAAAGAATTGGGTAGGTTTCAATGCCTGAGGAATGAGGATAATGTGAGGGTATAATGGACGAAGAAGGAGAAAGGGAGGGGAGGTTATCACGATGGAGGAAGGATGAGGATGGTGGAATTCATTGTGAAAATAGGGTTTACATTATGATGGTTTTTAAATAACCACTAATAATAATAATAGTAGTGGTGGTTTTATAAATAATTGATGCTGATAATTCATTAAATGATGATTGTATTTAACTTCTACTAAAAGATTGGGCTTAATTGATATAAGAGTTGAGTTTTTTAATTAATGGGGGTTTCTTGAAACTACTACTAATAAACCACCATAAAGTATTCCTTTTCTTATAGTGCCTTTAAAACTAGTTTTATATAAGATATAATATATTTTCACAATATGTTGTCTCATATTCAATAATTTAGGAAAATTTATCACAAACACATTTTGGATATCCTACAAAAAACATTTGGAGTAACAATCGATGTTTTGTATAAATAATTATAAAAAACCCATTCACAAAGCCATAAAAGTATTAACCAATGAGACTTTATAGCATTGATAATAATTATAAATTAATTAATATATAATTTTAATCAAATAACAGCCTCCAACAAAACATCTATTCTACTAAAGATATAAAGGGACCTAACATGATCTCTATTAAATATATATTTCAATATCTTTGTCTATTTTTGTGTCATATACAATATTCATAATCATATAATAACTTTTTCAAACATATCAAGTTACTATGAGAAAATAATTATATCAATATCATATAACCTACCCATACATTCTTTTTTCTCTAAGTATGGATTGACCAGATGGATGAACACATCACATTTCATTCATTTTTATAGATAGAAAAATTAAATGTCCCTAATCCAAATAGAAAAGAACATCATATTTCACATATCATGGCATGGAACACTAGTGGAAAAAATATTTTAATGTTATTTGTTTAAAAATTTTAACATCAGTTTTCAACCATTTTTTATCCAGGAGACGTTAAAAATAATATATTTGATTGAGGTTTATTGAAAAATGACATTGGAACTTAAACTAAAATCAAATTTAACTGATTTTTCAATGTCATTTTTTAAAAACCAATGTCGAATGTGTCATTCAGAAAATTCCACACCAGTTTTTATAAAAAATTGACTTAGATGGTAACTTTGAAATTGGTTTTTGGTATATACCAATGTTTAAGGTCCTTTTATTTTTATTCTATAAAACACTTTTTATGTCTCTTTTTAGTAAAAAAAGACATCTAAAGTCCATTTATTTTGATTTTGAAAAAGATTTTAAACAATGTTTTTTGGTAAAAACTAAGATTGAAAGTAATATATTTTTGATTCAATGTCGATTTATAAGAAAATAAACATGGATAGTTTGTTTTTCTAAAAAAATAATTTATGTTTTCCAAAAACATATGAATCCTATAAAAAAACAGAATAGAAAAACCTAAAGAAAAAAATAACCTTGTAAAAAACATAATTTCCAACTCAAAGAATAAATTTATTATCTAAATACTAACTTTTAACATTAATTAATATATATATTTACTTGATAATTTAAAATTTTATCATAATAGAAAAATAGTTTTAACACAAACTTCAATGATGTGTAAGGTTTTCATTCATATTCGACTTAACCTCATTGAAAATAAATAATAATAATGAATATTATAAGATTAAAAAAATATAATATTTTGATAAAAAACATAAATCAATTATTACATTTATAAAAAAACTGAAGAAATGAATTTTCTTTTAGGTGTAATTGAAAGAATAAGTATTATTTTAATTATCAAAACAATGGATTTAGAAGAAGTCATTTAAGAAAAATGACTCAATGTTACTTTGGTGGGTTTTCTTGGAGTTTAGTGATTTCTTAATTCTAGTGTGTATTTTACTCGATTTTTTGGATTTGAAACACTGTCTAATAGTTCAAAGGGGATATTTTGTTTTCCTTGAAGAATTTATTGGAGGTCATTAAGTTTATACATATTTCTAATGAATAAGGTAGGGTGTCTCAAATCATGGAGTGAATTTACAAGCTATACCTTGGAAACTCCTGAAGGTTGTTTATCGAAATAAATGATAAAAATAACACTTTAGTTTTAAAATTATTAATGGATTGTTTTTAAATATATTTTTACATATCAAGTGAACTAATTTTAAAGAAGTTTTTACATAATGTATGTAATAGTTTTAATTTATATCTCTCTATATTAAAAACATATCATTTATGGTTTTGTGAAAATTTACTTTAAGAAAATATTTTGAATTGAAATTGATAATTAATATAATGTAAGTTTTGATTGGAAGGTTTTTTTATTTTATTTATATTGATATATTTATACACTCATATATATTTAAAGTAAAATATAAATATGGTAGAGATATTTTAGTATGTTGGTTGTTATTTCTAGAATTTTTTATAAAATTAAGTATGCATGTAACTGATTTTATCTTAGAGTTTCATGACATAAATGTTTTCCATAATACCATGATTCATTGATTTTTTCTCAATAATATGAGTGAATAGTTTGGTTTCTCAAGTAATTTTTTTATTCCTGATGTATATTTCTAAATTTAATGCTTGAGTATTTTTTCTACAATTTTATAAATCCATAAACCTTCATACAATAGAAAAAACCCTATAAAAATAGACCACACAAATTTAATGTAGAAAAAAACTATCTAAATACTCATTATTAAACATTAATTAAAAGATACATGCCTAATAATTTAAAATTTAATCATACATAACAAATATTTTGAAATCCAACTTTGAATATGGGTAAGATATTCACTCATATATGACTCAAAATAATTAAAAAATACAATAACAATGAATGTTATAATATTAAAAAATAATATTTTGATATAAAACATAAAATAATTAAAATAAATAACCTTATCAAATTCAGTCATTGAACCAATTTTGATTATCTAAAACATGATTCTTAAAACATAATAACCACATTCCACCCTTCCATTTTGACACCAGTGTTATAAATCATTGACCTAAAAATAAAAACCAACACACACACACATATTTAAAAAAATATTATATAATAAAAAATATATTTACCATTAATTTCATATATTGGATTTTATTTAGATCCTTTATTGACAAGTGATCTTTTCTAAACTCTATCAATGTCCAAATATTTTCATATATATATTAACTAAACATACATACACATATATATATATATAAATTCTAAGAAATCATCAAATTGTTTCTCACATTCATCAGTAGTTCTTCATAAATTTCTCCAATTGTGATCCATTAATTACCTAATAACACAATATAAAATATGAATATATTAAAATATATTGAAATTTAAAAAAATATATAAAAAGATAAATTTTTAACATAAAAACATATAATCAAAATAATCAATTTTTGATAAATATTTGATCATAAAAAACAATTATATGTTAATATAAAAAAATATCATTGAAAAATTTAAATGCAAGTGATTTAGAACATATAAATGAAGATAATTTTAACATTAAAAAATATTTAACAAATAATTTTTCATAAAAAAAATTAGAAATGAAAACCAAGATACAAAAAAATAATAATAATCAAAATTCAATATTTTGACAAAAATAATATATAAATGAAAAAACTGAAAACAAAATTGATTTCAACCACAAACTAATTATAATGACAAAAAAATGATAAATATAAGAAACTATAAATACAAAAAATTCCAAAAAAATAGTGAAAAATAATTGATAATGATAAAAAATTTATAAAATTAAAAAAAATTCAAAGAACAAAAAATTTATAATTGATAATAAATTACAGACAAAAAATGAACCGATGAATAAAATTTATAAATAACAAATAAATAATTTATATTTAAAATTAAAAAAATAACTTTCATAATTTAGTGGTCGATAAAGAAAAATTGACCCCTGATATCAATGAACTTCTTCGAAGTCAGTGGTAATAGGGTGAACACTACAAGATTTAAGAAAAAAATTTGAAAAAATGAACATGAAAAAAGAACCAACAAAAACCTTAAACTGTGGTTGTTGGCTGACCCAAATAGGGTTGCCGAGAAATAAATATTTTCATGGATCATGAAACAAGGACAATGGATGTAAGATTGGGTGGTTGTTGGTGTCATCATAGGTCAAGATCAAAAAGGTTTTAAAGAAAATGAAATGAGGGTTTTAGGGCGTTTTTTTATTTTTAAAAGATTTTAACATCACTTTTTTCTAAAACCAACACTAAAATGTATTTTTTCATATGTTTTAAATTCGGTTATGAAAATACTGATGTTAAAACTATTTTTTATAAACTTTAAATGTTGGGTTTTCTCAAAATTGATGTTAAAATGTCTTAAAACGAACCATTAACATTGATTTTATATAAAACTGATGTTAATGTTAATTTTAAAGACCATTTTATGTTGGTTTTTTAAAAAACAATGTTAAAAGTTCACCATATCTTTGTTAAAACCGGTTTCTAAGAAACCAATGTAATAACCTCAATGCCGAAGCCACTATTTCTACCAGTTTCCATAAGATTCATCAGTCAATCAAAATTTATGGTTTTAATTTCATACATATTATATGAGAGGAAAATCCCATCAATGTTAAACATCAATATATGACATAATTTGTAACAAACCCAACAATCCCTTGATTTTCTTAGCCTTATGGATGATATAATAAATGTGTCAAGTTGTGGAGGCATCGAAGTTTAAAGGATTTCATGATAGGCATATTTTTAATCTAAGGTAATGGGTATTCTTTCCATAATATTTTATAAAATAACTTGGATGAACTATTTTATCCTTGATAAAACATTTTTATCAAAACAAAAATTCAAAACATGACATAAAATATTGTATATTATAAACAATGTGTATCAAAACTTTCGTATCATATAATTCATAAAAACTCTTTGTTTATAAACAAATTCTATCATCACATAAGATAAATAAGATGAAAATACACCTATGATATTTGAGATTCAACCAAAATTTTTATGTAATCCTTTGTATCCACCTTTTTAATGTCAAGATAAATTACTCCATCACTTGAATACAAACTTCAAACTCCATCCATAAATTCCTCATAAAATTTTAAATCATAAACATATTTAAAATATTTTTATAATTTTTAATTGGTATCATATAAAAATAGAATCAGAAAAATTGATTTCTATAACACTAATACCTGACATGGAATGTCCACAGAGTTTACTTAACCCTTTCTAGTATATTGGACAATTTTATCTCCAATTTCTAGGTTTTCATAGTGGAAAAGTTATGCTTCCTTAGAAGATCATTTATTAGGTTTATAATAAGTTGTTGTTGACTTTATATGAACTATGTTTTTTAACATATAGATTAAAAATTTAATCATTACTTTTTATACTATCATCATGTAATTTGTTCTTATACCTCCAATGTTTTTCTCAAAAATTATTATCATATTTAGTGGACTGAGTAAAATTTTATTAAACTCATTCACACTATAATTAATAATTAACTATTAGAACCTTTTGAAAAATTATTGTAGAATAAATTCATAGACAGATCAATCCTAAGTTGTAATACTAGTATCTAGGTACCATTTACATACCTAATCATATTGAGCACATGATTTAAGACTAAATTACTCTACACCATCTTACAATAAAATATTTCTTTTAAACTTCATATCTTTTTAACCTATATTGTTATTGATATTTGATTTTATATTGTTTATCATTCTAAAAGAATTAATATTTTCATATTAATTTTGAATCATGAGATCTAAATAGATGTGGATCTCCATAGACACATCAATATAATCTTTACTATCATTACGATATATATGTTTTTATTCTTTACTAGATATATCATCAAGTGATTTCACATGAGGTTTTTTCACACATACATAATATTTTACTTCTTGTTTAAAATATTCTAAATTCATATACTAATCTCAGAATTTGTTGATGTTAATATTTTCTATATCCAAAATTGTTCTCAAAGTCAATTTTGATGATTACACCATTTTTACTTATAATATGTGTTTTTATCAAATGACTATTATAATAAACCCACTGAAATTCCATATAAAATGATATTCAAACTGATTCTCCACTAACCCAAAGATTACCGATATCCACAGGCTGATGAAAAGAACCTAGTAATCAATAAAAATCCATTGGAAATGTTTTTTCCCTCAAAATATTACAATAATCAAGTACGCTATCAAAACGTCATCATATACATACATCAATACATATATTTCATGGTACAAGGAGATGATACAAAACTAAGAATAAAAAAACTACCAATAAACCATCTCCTAGTGGTCTATGACCACCCACCATATCCCAAGTCACCCACCTTTTTTTACACAATCATGAAACCATAAAAGAATATTAAGATCACACGGGAACCTAATATAATAAAAAGAGGTTGTAAACAACAAATGATATAAGTAGGGTGTGATCCAAAGAGACTAGTTGGATTCCACCAAATATTCTATGTAGTTACTTCAAAAGGTAATTCAGATATGCTAAAATAGGAGTATAATAAAGGAATTAAAAATCTTGGTTTAAAAATATAATTTTAAACATTTAAAAATAATTTATCAAACTAAAAATTTAAAACATGCCATTTTAACATTTAAAAACTAAACATTTTCATGAAAAGATTTGAAAAACATTTTACAAGATAGATTTAAATAATCAGGAAAGCATGATAATATGCACATGATATATAAATATTAACAAGATTAAATACAATAGAGTTAAGGTGAATAATAATAATAAATTAATCAAGTATGGAAACTCTGGTGCCAAATAGTGAAAAAGAATACTATAATGTATTGAGCCCAAGTATATGGATCTCATGGGTACAACCTAGGTACAAAAGTGAGTCCAACTCAAAATAGATAATCAAATTATGACATTCCTAACTACTAGGATTACATCTAGTCACACACTTCTCAAGAAAACTAGTTCCCTGCGCACCGACTTTCCTATCCAGATTTCCATAGCTTAATCCCTTCGAATTCTTCATAGATCCACTAGATTGGTGTGAGTCCTATAGTGATGAATATATCCAGGTCATCTCATCTAACTATCTAGGTTCCCATGACTAATCTAAATAAGTGAGTGATATAATCAAGTTATGAGGATCTCACAGGGATCCTTACCAAACATGGGCATTGGCCCTAAAATCCCATCTAACTTTCACCCCCCAAATTCCCTCAAAGTCAATAAAACCTTTTTAAAAACCCCAAAATGGGAATTATAAGAATCAATAAAGTTACATTAAGCTATTATTACAAGATATGATCATTATAAATTTCCAATTGGTCCACCAAGAATCATCAAATAAATTCAAATCCTTTTAAATAAAATGACATTAAAAAAGGGTAATCATACCCACTTCCTTTCACAAATCATCATAATAATTGAAAATAAAATTTTAAAGAAATTATTTATTTCAAAGAAACCATAAATAATTCCGAGGAAGTATTATAATTTTAAAATGCTTTAAATACATTTCAAAAATGGATTTACACCCTCTTCCCATATGAATAAATAATTTATTTCAAATAACCCAAGAAAACTCATTTCAAGACAAAGATAAAATCATTCAAATGGGGTTCTTGTTCATTTAATAAATTCAATAATTTTAAACTATTTAGAAAACATCAAATAGTTCAATTCAGTTAATTCAAATACAGTTTATTTTATAAATCAAAACCTAGGCCAAAGAACTCAATTACACAAAACAAATCATTTAAAAGATATTTAAAAATAAATCAAAAAATCATGTCATTAAACAATTCAAAAAATGGTGGGAAATATTATTATTATATCTATTAAATCCATTCTATTCTCAATTTAAAGGAAAAATGGTCAAAGAATCTTATACAAGGAATTTCAAGGAAATATTTCATAGAATATGTGTTTGAAATTTAGAAACAAGCATTAATTAATTTATCAAGAAAAAAGGAAATTCAAAATAAAGGAAAATCACAGAAACACATATTGGAATTTTTTGAATCCAACCACAATGAATCTGAGATGTGTCGTGTCTGATGGAGATCACTGAATCTAGGAATAGAGATCTTGAGAGAAGAGAGAATAGATCCTAGATCCACAATCCCACAAAAATATACCAAGATCCAACAAAATGAAAGGCCATCATAACCTCTAGGAATAATAAATCAAGATAATGGGAGATATTGAAGATCAATAATAAAAGAACTCACTAAAATATGATCACATCTTTGATTGGCACTTCAATACACCATGGAAATAGGCTTAGAGAGACAAAATGCCTCCGGAGGGCTCCCAAAAGCCTAAGTATCATATTAAGATCAAGTGAGAGGAGTTTGTAATTAATTACATGGGTTTAGGGAATTTAATTAAAATTTTTGGGTTACTTAATTCCCAATCACATGGTTTCCTGGGTAGGTCGCACAGTTAGTACTGACCATGAATCTAACTGTGCACCCAAAACAGAGCCCCCAGAAGTGTTGCATGATTTGTTTACAAACTTACTTTAACCATTCACAAACCATGTGAACCACTTATTTCCATGATTTACACCTTGTCAAATTTTTATCAAACCATATGAAAACCATTCATAGGCCTAGAAACATTCATAAAGGTCTAAAACAACTCTGGAAACAACCCATGAAGAGATCCAATCACTGGGTAATCAATTCATTGAATAAAAACACATAAAAATAGGTAACAAGATGTTACAAAATCCCCACAATAGGAATTTATGTCCCCATAATTTATCCATTCTGAAAGATAGAACATAATGAGAAAAAAATAAATTTATCACTCATATTGTGAGATAGAAGGTCCATGGTACTGAGTAGAGAAAAACCCAAAGTTTAACAACACACACACAACTCCAAGATCAACACATTAGGATCATAACTTGTATCTAAACTAGATAAATAATAGAGACATAGAATATGACTTCTCACCATTTAATGATTCATAAAAATGATGTAACACAAGAAAAGAACATCTATTGGACTCAAAGAAGAGACTTCAAACAATCGCTAAGAATAAACAACTAAGATCAAGCATCCACATGAAAGGTAAATAACTAACAAGGATTTATACCTTGGGTAAGTACTCAACGGTGTGATATGGTTTTAAAAAATGAGCCGCATACCTTGATTATCTCATCAAATCAAATTCCAGAACCACTGGGTTCCTGGTCCAACAAAAATACACATCATCTGTGTTACATGAGTACATTCAAATTTTCTATCCAAGTCAAACTAAAATAACTCAAACATTCAGGTTAGTGTATAATAGGTAACTATAATCTCACAAGGTAGATCATCCAACATATCAAAATTTATCTCTAACCATGAATTCAAAATAAGTGTAACACCAAGGAACAATAATAAAGACAAGAATATGAAAGTTGGTTAGCACAAGATTACAATCCATAAAAAAGATCACAATAAACATCAAGGAGCTAAAGTCATTCCAAAAAAGGAAGGTTAACCATTCAAGTGTGCACATACACAAGGCCCAACCAAACATATATCAAGAAAAGAAAACCATTTTCACATCATTAATAAAAAAATAACCTAAAACAATTTCCATAAGATATCATTAAAAAAATATAAAAATAAAAGGTTTCTAAAATAGACAATCCCCAAGAAGAAAAAAACTCAAACAATTTTCACTAATATGTAGGAAATAAAAAGTTGGATCGACATTAACCACATATGGAAACTAAAATATAACAACTTAAAAATCATCCACTATCTGAAAGTATTCACTCTAAATAATATGGCTCAAGACCTATTATCATGAAGCATCTATTTCCCTATATTCTAGAGAAGAAATTCTAGAACAAAACAACCGTTTTCATTCTAACAACTTATAGAACATCTTAAGGTTAACTAAAGGACACAATGTTTAAAAACTTTCATATCATTCAAACACAAATTCTTATAATGAACATCTGTTTTGGACTAGAAAAACAAGGTATAACTCTTCTTTTCTCAAGGATTTCATCCTTACTCAACCAAAAATAGGGAATTCATCCATTCATATTGTATTTCTAGCTCCATTTCTACTGATGAGGCCTTAGAGATAATCCCTGAATAAAATATTAACCCATCCACATGCATGATGGTTAAGTGGTATGGGTGAAGACCTTTTCTAAAATATATATCCTTACTGAAATAATCACAAACAATCCCTGGTATCAAACATACCAAATGTGAGAATTTCTTAACATACACTGCAACTGATATCCCATCTTTACCAAAACCCAATAACTTAGAAAATTTATCCTTCTTCACTTCCTTAGGATACTATCACTAATTGAATATGGAATTGAATAATTACCAAGACATTAATTCATGAAGATAAGAGAGAATAATAGTTTCTCAACACTCTTGGATAGGTCCCTCAAATAATGAGACAACAGACTTAACCCTTAGAGTATCAGGAGTCTTGAGAGAATAAAAAATCTCATCAACTTCTCTAAGAAACTTTACTATATCAAGAGAACCTTGTTCACCTTTATAAGATAGTGGATGAAAATACAGGAATTCAAGGATGGGGTTCAATTCCTAGATGGTCTATGGCTCCACCACTCAGTATGAAGTCTAGGTATAGTTAATAATATTTGATGCCACCTCTAGAAAACATGAGGAACTACCCAAAGGATTGGACCATTGGACCAAAATTCTATCTTTCCTGATGTACATTCTAGGTGAAATTTCTAAACATCATAAAACATAGGTATATCAACTCAGGCATAATAGAAACCATAAAAAAATAATCCAGAAAATTTTAAACAATTCACAAACCAATTTATCAAAAAATCATTGATTTAAAAACACATAATATTTCATCATTTATAAAACATTACTATTTCCTTTCAAAATGAAAAATCTTGATAAAAATCCATCCATATTTCAAAAAACTTTTAACAATACTTGAAAATTATTCCATGGTTTCAAAAATCATTAACCCCATTTTCCAATTATCAAAACAATTTTCATTTAAATCCATTACAAAATAAAAATTTATTCTTAAAACATTTTTTTATCACATCACAAAAGATTATTTGAAAATTATTTTTTCAATCTAATGATTTCATAAAATTCTCTTTATGTTAATTGAGTTTTTTTCAAATCACTCTACAAAACTTGTTTTAAGACACAAATTTGGTTTTCAAAAAGGATTTAAAATATTCAACAATGTATTAAATCAAAAGAAACAACAGAAGAGAAATAAATATCCCATATCCATAACTTATATAACAAACCTCACACAAGTGAAGTAAATTTTAAGAAAATGGATAAGGTTTCATATTTAATACCAAGTCATAACTATGTGTAGACTGTCTAATGTGATTGTAAACCACACACCAACCTTAAAACTATTATTGGATGAATTTATATATTAGGAACGTCAATTCCTCATAGTTTACTAGACTATGAAAACAATATATGACTATGGTCATCCTTCCATTCCAGCTCCAAAACTCATAAGAGATTCCACAAGTCAAAGATATTATCATTGTGAATCTAAAAATCATTTATCATTAGGAAATAAATAACTCAAAATAAATACTCAATTCCTAAAATCCATGGTAACTCAAGTATCTTTATGAGTAGGTGAAGATCATGAACCCACTCGTGAATTACCTCTTGAGTATAGAAACATTCTTAATCTCATTTCCACCATGAATCACCCTAAATAAAATAATGTATTTCAAGTATAAGAGCTTCATTTCATAGAAATACCTCCTTTGATACCATTTGTAACAAACCAACCTATAATACCATCTAAACCAATATCCAAACCAATTCTACACTAACCCGAAGAGTGTTCCTGATCTCCATGGGTCGATGAAAAGCACCTAGGCTTCAATAAAAAACCACTGGGAATGATTTTTCCCTCAAAATATTATAATAATCAAGCACACAATGGAAATATCATCATATGAATACATCAATACATACATTTCAATGTACAAGGAGACGATACAAAACTGTGAATAAAAAAACTGCCAAAAACCTATCTCCTAGTGGTCCATAACCACCCACCATGTCCCAAGTTTCCCACCCTTGGTCACCAAAGCATGAAACTAAAAGGAAGATAATAATCACATGAGAACTTTATGTAAGAATAAAAGTCTTCAAATACCAAATGGTATAAGCATGGTGTGAGCTAAAGATCCGAGTTGGATTCTGCCAAATATTCTATACAGTTACTTCAAAATGTAATTAAAATATTCTTAAAGAGTATTATAATAAAGGTATTGAAAATCTTGGTCAACAAATATATTTTTAAACATTAAAAAAATCATTTATCAAACCAAACCTGTAATACATGACACTTCACCATTTTAAAACTAAAAATTTTATTTAAAATACTTGAAAACCATTTTACAAGATAGAGTAAGATAATCAAGAAAAGATGAGAATATACATCTGATATAGAAATATTAACAAGAGTCAATACAATAGAGTTAAGGTTCAAAATAATAATAAATGAATCAAGTAAGACAATCCAATTCCAAATAGTGACAACAAACACTTTCATGTATCAAGATCAAGTATATAGATGTCATGGGTACAACCTAAGTATGATGTTTATTCCATGCTAGAATAGCTAATCAAATTACAACATGACTAATTGCTTTATTTAAATCTAGTCTCATGAGTATCAATAAAACTATTTCCACAAACACCTACTTTCCTGGCCACACATCCATATCCTGAACCCTTCAGTTCTCTATGGATCCACTAGAAGGGTGTGAGTCTGCTAGTGAATCATATATCAAGTTCATCCCATATAACTATCTAGGTTACCATGTATAATCAAAATTACTGAGTGAGATAATTGAGATATGAGGATCTAATAGTGATCCTTACCGAACATAGGAATTGGCCCGAAAATCAAATCTCATTTTCACCCCAAAATTCCCTCAAAGTCAATAATCCATTTTTCAACACTAAAAAATGGGACGTATAATAACCAATCAAGTTATATTAAGGAATTTTTATTAGAGAGGATCATAATAAAGTGCCAACTGGTTTGTCAAGAATCATCAATTCTATTCAAATCATTTTAAATGATAAAAATTTTAAAAAGGTAATCATACCTGCTTCCTTTCAAAAATCATTATAATAATTCCAAATGATCCTTTAAAATAAAAATTTATTTCAAAGAAACTATAAATAATTATAAAGAAGTATTATAATTTTTAAAATGATTTGAATATATTTTATAACATGGGTTTACACCCTCCTTCCATGAGAATAAATAATTTATTTCAAACAACCAAATAACACCCATTAAGAAAAGTTTAAAATAATTCATAGGGGGTTATTGGTAATTTATTAAAGTCAATAATTTTAAACTATTTATAAATCATCAAATAGTTAAATTCTTTTAATTTAAATCAAGTTCATTTTGTAAAAAAAACTAAGAAAAATACCTCAATTCAACCAAAACATCCTATAAAAGATATTTAAAAATAAATAAAATCAAACATGGAATTAAAAAATTCATAAAAAAAGTGATAAAGATAAATATTATATCCATTACATTCATTCCATTATCAATTAAAAGGAAAATTAGTCAAAGAAACTTATACAAGGAATTTTAAGGATGAATTTCATAGAATATGTGTTAGAAATTAAGAAACACACATCTATGAATTTATCAAGAAAAAATGAATTAAAAAACTAATGAAAATCATAGAAACTTATACTTAGAATATTTTTAATCCAACTGTAATGAATCCTAGTTATGTCGCCTCTGATGGTGATTACCAAACCAAGGAAGAGAGATCTCTAGAGAAGAGAGAAGATACACTAAATACATAATTTCACAAAAATAAAATATGATCCAAAAAAACAAGGCCATGATAACATATAGGAATAATGAATCAAGATAAGAAGAGAGATAAAAGTATAATAATAAAATAACTCACCAAAATAGGATCATTGCTACGATTGGTGCTTCGATCTTCTTAGAAATGGGGTTTGGAGAGCCAAAATGCCTTAGAAGGCCCCCCAAAATCATAAGGATCAGATTATTATAGAGTGAGAGGATTTTGGGATTAATTATAGGGGGTTATGGAATTTAATTAAAATTTTTGGTGCATTTAATTCTGATTTTCACAGTTTCCTTGGTAGGTCGCACGGTTAGTACTAACTGTGCGCCTAATCGAGCACTTAAAATAGTTCCCCTAGAAGTGTTACGTGGTTTGGATGAACACTTAGTTTAATCAAGTGAAATCCACGTGACATCCTTCTATACAAGTTGTACACTTTGTTGAACCATGCTCAAACTGTGAACAAACCATCAATAAGCCCGAAAACCTTAAATAAAGTCCGAAAAAACACCAGAAATAACCCACGAAGAGATCTAATCATTAGGTACTGAATTCAATGGGTCAAAACACATAAAAAAGAAAGAAATGTGTTATGATTATCATGTATTAAAATAATTTTATAATAATTTTATAAAATATACTCTCATTGAAATGTTAACCCCCTTTATAACACACAATATCTTTTAGTGGAATTTTTTTTATATTTTACTTATGTTTGGAGTCTGGTTTGGTGTTCTTCTCATCACTTAGAATTTTGGTAGAAAATAATTCTATTTATATCATATATTATGCTTGGATAGTTAATTGGAAATCTCCTTTCCCAAATCCATCATATGGATATCCCACTTTTATTCCTACGGTATCCTAACTTTAAGGTTTCCCAGTTAAGTGTAATCTAAAGCTAAAATGGGGGGTGGTTACCTAAATTTTAGGGTTATCCATTTTTACAATGCCTTAAAAAATAATTTTAAATAAAATTCTAATTTTTTAGAACATATCCATTTGGATTATCAAGGGCTTGAAATATATTTAATTTTCAACAAATCTAATTGTTAGTAATTTTAGGTATTTTTAAAATCTCATTATCTTATCTCATGTATTATATTTATGTATGGATCATTATAATGACTTATTTTTATGTCATATTTAACAAAATTAATATTTTTAAAACATATTAATGTATAAAACATTATAAAACTCATAATATTTGTTAATTTGAAAAAAATAAAATATAATTATATTAACCTATATCCAAATGAATATCATATATAAGGTTTATAGAACCCTTTCATGTAGAGGTTTATAATCATATGAAACCAAATTCTATACAAGAGAAAATATGGTGTGGAAGGTATCCATCCTAAATATTTTAAGATGTAGATTAATCACCTAGGCTAGTGAGAAGTCCAACCCAATGTCCCATTATCCATAGATAAATACTCAACATAGAGCTTAATTATAAATTAATCTTGACATTTAATATTTATAAATAATAATTAACATCTACTTTAGGATAATATCTCATAAAAAATCATATTCATGGTTGAAAAAACAAAATCTTACATTGTACCTAACATGTAACTCCTTATAAACATGTAATGACATTAATAAGGATTAATTTATCACTTTAGAATAAAAAATACATTTATTAATAATATATACACTTTATATTCATGAATTAATAAAGTATGAAATAAATTAAATAAAATAATAGTTCATAAATTTGTATGTGGGAGAACCATTTATGAATATTTGATAAATAAGAATTTATAATCACTTTATAATTAAATAAGATTATAGGAAATTTTCATAAATAAATAAATGTGATTATATCAAATTTATTTAAACATGAAATATTTCATATTTCCATTTTAAATTATTTTCAATATAAAATAATTTATATTCAAAATATTTGATATTTATGAAAATATAAACCTATTAAATTTCATATAAACATTTCATGTTTTATGTAATCAATTTATATAATTTTGATATCATATATTTTATTTTATTTAAAAATTCGATCAAATATTCTAAAACTCCTTTTAATCAAAAATTAAATACATTTTCAAATAATTCTTTTTAATATTAAAATTTCATATTATAATTTATTGAAATTTCATAAAATAATAAAAAAATTTCTATATTTTCCATTACATTAAAAACTTCTAAGCACTTTTATAAACAAACCATGTAAAGCCACATTAAACCTATATCAAATCAACTAAAATGAATTTGTTATGGTTTAGAGCCCCCCAAAAAACTTGGTATGAACCTAGAGGGTTTGTTCTAGAAAAGGTTTTTGATAATTTTGAGAAAAATATTTTTCCTCTAAGAAACATAAAACCATGTCCATTTTTAATTCTAATCCACAAAATGGATTTCCCCAAGTCATAAAACTTTCCAAGGAAATAAAATAATCTTTTATTGGGTGAATTTGTTTCAAAAATAGCCTTAAAAATTCTAAATTTTGAAACCATTGTGTGGTTTTACACATTTATATCATGGATTTATTATGTGAATCTCATTCCTATACAAACTATGCCCATTTTTATCCAAAACCATGATGAAAAATTATAATGTAAGATAATCTATATTTGTAAATAATTTTAAATACCATTTTACCTAAACCATAGTGTAATATTATATTTTTTAACATAAAGAATGGTGTGGTTTGATTAATTTTTATGAACTATTACCATTTTTCATAAAACACTCTCTCGTACTAGAAAAAATAATTTTCCTAGAATATTAATTTATTGAAACATCAATTCAAACAAAATTAATTTGGTTGTCATTCCACTAAAGGGTTTTGGATAAGATAAACCTTGTCCAAACATATGTGGAATAATCTACTAAAACCACTTTTGAAATAATATCTAATGAGTATATTACAAAAATCCTATAAACATATGATGTTTTGAATTATATCATAGTACATGATATATATTTATTTTCTATAATACAATATAGAGGAAACCAAGGAATATCATATGCCATTGGTTTGGGTATATTAGAAGGCAGGATATCGGGATATCATGCCACTACCTAAGCTTATCATATTGTATAATATAATTGTATTGTAAATCCATGTCATAAGCATTGTGATATGATGAATCATATTTTAAAACTTTTATAGTTTTTTATGATTGATTATAGAAGATGAATATTAAGTGTTAGAATTAAGTTTCTCTTTACATAAGTTATCATTAATCATTTAAATTTCATATTATTAAATATTTGGTAGAATTAAAGGAGTATTTATATGTTAAACACATTTGGATGAGAGGTTACACGTATTGTAACCATAACATTACTCTAACATTTATTAATTTTAAATTAATTTTATGGAAGTATTGGGGAATATTTTTGATGTTAATATAAATAGATTAAATCCATAAGAATGGTATTCCATCCAATATATTTTAATATCCTAGAAAATTAACAAAAATCAATCTTCCCCTTCCTCCTCTTCTTATAGAGATACAAGATTACTAGGGGATGTGGGGAGGATTCCACCTAATTATTGGGTTATTTTGGCCATACCATGGATATTTAATGTCTTGACTCAGGATCCAATTAACCTGTTCCCCAAGCTGGTGGGTCACATGGCCTAAATCGCACCTCCCTGTAAATAAAACAATACTACAAAACAGACCTTTAACAGCGCTGACCTTTATCAGTGCTATACAAAAGTGATAAAAAATGGGAACCTTTATCAACACTTTATTTTTAGCGCTAATAAAGGTACCCTTTACCGGTGCTTTATTTTTGGCACTTATAAAGGTATCATTTATCAGTGCTTTTTTAGTGCTGATAAATGTCCAAATAAAATGAAATAATTAAAAAAATAAAAAATAAAAATGAGTTCATTAAAAAAGATATTAAAATTTTTATTATATAAGTAATTATTAATAAAAATTAATGAATTTATTATACTATATATATATATATTATAAATACTAATAAATAGTATATATTAAATATATAGATACATACAAAATGAAAATTAAACAAATAAAAATTAAGAATTATCAAATTGAGAAAAATAGTAAACATTTAATTAATTAGATAATTAATGATAAGGTTAATAAATAGTATATATTAAATATATAGATATATATGAATGTATATAAATATAATTTATATAATAAAAAATATTACTTTACATTAGATATTCATATATTTAGTAAATAATGGTTTATAATTAAAAATTAATATGAATTAAAAATACTGACTAATTGCATAGAGTAATGGACATAATTAAACGTCGTTTGATTTTTCAATTTAACATGGATCGGACTTATGCTATATTCATTTAACATATACTTAATTAATTAATTTTTATATACAACACACACAAAGAAAACTTATCTATTTTTTCAAAGAGTACTTTTTTTTAATTTATTAAATTTCACTCATTTTTAACATGCATGCACTTAATATTAAATATTCATTAATAATGTAAAGAAAAGATTTAAAAATTAATATATTTATAAATATAAATTTACTATACTTATATATTTATAATTATAAATAAATAAATATTATTATTTTAAAAAATGTATTTATATAATTATAAATAAATAATTATATATATTTAAATAATTATTAAATTTACAATAAATTCATTTAAATAATGAATATATTTTATATATTTATATTTATATATATTTATTAAATATATATATATAATTATATAAATATATATAGTGATATAAATATTATTTCTAAAAAATATTTATATACTTATAAGTAAATAATTATATATTTAAATAATTATACAGTTATAATAAATATATGTAAATAAAGAATATATTTTTGATATTTATATTTATATATATTTATTAAATATATATAATTGTATATATATTTACAAATTTTTTTATTTTTTATTATAATTATAAATCTTTTATCATTTCTTTTTTACTTAAGTGTTGATAAACAGTATCTTTATCAACACTTTTTTGGAAGTGCTAATAAAAGTGTCCTGATTTATTTAAAAAACCCCCAACTAGTTGTGAACCTGTGGCGATATCTAAATCTCTCCGTGGAATTCACCATATGTCAGTGATCCTCCTATGTGAATTTAAGCTCAAATCAAGCCTCAAACAAATCCAAGGCTTAAGTACAAGGCTCAAACTATTCAAAAGTTGAACAAATCCAAGTCTCAAACATGAGCCTTTCTCTACTTTCTTTCAAACACAAGTCTTTATCTACTTTATATTGGGGAACTTAGGGTGTATAACATCTAGTTCTAGCCATGTTGGAGGCTATTTTTCAACTGTGAGTGTAGTGAGTTATCCATTTTTGAGATTTAGCTATTGAGATTGTCTATTTTTATGCTTGTAATATTTAGAGTGTAAAACACCTATATTATGATCCTTCCCAGCTTCACTCCCAATCCATAAAATCATCTACTTCCTTATCAATTGTAGCTGTGAATTAATATATGGTATTTTTGAGATACTCTTTTATTTATGTGAAAGTGTGGATGAATCATGATTCATTTTCATTGGATAAATAGTGGAATTAACCATATGGTAAAAGTCCCATCCCATTTTACATCATCTATATAATTTTGCATGTATCAATTTTCCTGATGGTGGTTAGGTAGCCTATTATACTACTTCTTGGTGTATTAAACTGACTAGTTATTTTCATATTTGTGTAGTAGAGACTTTAGATGGGGAGTGATGTTTTATATATTTGTTAATTTTTGGATTCCACTTAGATTTCTGAGTGATGTTAGGGAAGTTCCCTTAGGAAATGTGAACTCACAAGAGTCGTTCTATCATGGTAGAGCCTAGTGTTTATGGGATAGATGTTTCTAGGGTTGTTGTTTTTCTCCCTTGTTTGTGTTATGTCTTGTTGATGTGTATTATTTCCTTATGTAAACTTCTTTATGGACCTCCATATAATCTCAAGGATGGGTCAATGTGTATTAGATGGTCTCCTTGTAATCCTTCAAATGGGTAGATCTGTTGTGATGACCTCCCTAGAATCCTTGTGATTAGTCGATGTGGTGATATGACATTCCATGAACCTTTATATGTTTTCAAATATTTGATATACCATTAATATTAAATGTAATAATTACTTAGTTTGTTACACCACTTGTTCCAAAAAATAGAATGGAGATTATAAAATTATATATATTAGAAACTATTTTTTGGTATTCATCATTTTAGGTCTACATGTATTGGTTCCGCCTATTGGAATATATGATTACCATCCATATATATGAAATAAATCTTTATTTATTAAAATGTTTTATCAATAAATTTTTATATCTTCCAATTGTTTGAATGAGAGTTTATTATTCTTGTTTATCATATTTGGGTTTCCTTTTGACCCTTAATTTACTATATTATATTTTCATTTGTTTATTGTATTTAATAAATACTTGGTGTTCAAAAAAAATAGTTATTATTGAAATCTGTTTCTTGAGACTCATCCCCCATTTATTTTATAGACAACTATCATTCTCATCAGTTTCATCTCATGAATAGCTGTTGCATTTTTTTTCTTATGACTCATCCCCCATCTCTTTTATGTTGTTGTTGTTGGAAAAAAACCTTTCAAGGTAACATTGAAACATTTTTGGGTTGATTGTGTTTGTTGAAAAATAGTGTTTCCAAGGTCTATTGTAGAATTAAAGAGTGATTTTTGAAAAAATATGTTAACAAGAATCCATGACAAAGGATTAGATGATCTGAAGGCGGTACAAAAATAACGTATATAAGGTGGCACCATTTTCTAGTATTTTACATATTTTTGGACCTCAAAATTGGAAAAATCGAGAAATGTGTTTTTGGAAATGAAGTTTTATGCAAGATTAAAGATGGTTTGGAATGTTTCATGGAAGGAATGTTTCAGGATTAGAACATAAAAATATAGAAAAGGCATAGAGCACGTGAAAGAACTGTAATGTGTGAGAAATATGAGGTTACATAAATGAGGCTTGCACGCCCAATATGACATCAAATTGGTTTTTTCAAGCTCAAAGGAGATATTTCATGACGCGTTGAATATTAAGAGTAGGGGTCAGCGATGCCTATAAATAAGAGGTGCACCCTCATTTGATAAGATCAAACCATAGAGGAAATCAGAGCTCTGAATCATGTAAGAATTGTGTGTAAAGGGAGTTGCATGAAATAATTGGAGTTGTTTGAAAGATAAGGAAGTTGCACGTAAGATTAAAGTTTCTCGTAAGAATGAAGTCGTGCATAGGAAGAGGTTTTACACACAAATAATAAAACATGCACACAAAGCATAGTAAGAGTTGCGTTAAAGATTTGAAAAAACCCAGTATATTTGTGGTAAAGTGGCATTTATCAGTGGGTTACAACAGGACATCAATATAGAATATGAATACAGTGGAGGTTAAATTCATTAGAGATAATGAAGGGACCTAAAAATATATAAAATATGAGTGGATCTTCTAAAGAAGTAGTGGGCACGCTTCAGTTGAGAGAGTAGTGACATTTAAAATTGTGATTGGATGTAAAATAGGAGGGACATTAAGTCCAATCCGAACATTGTAAACAATACTGAAATTTTAGCAGATTATGGTACATCAGCACATTGACATTTTATGTTCCTTGGATCCATCCCAATGAGGGTGAACCAAGTAAATTTTCTATTCCTCATGCATTTTTTAATTTATGTTGATACTTTTCTTTAGGAGAGAGAGAATAGAGTTTTGTTTAATAGATAAACAAGGTCAAAAGGGGAAGTTGTTTTAATCTGTCATACCCTGATTCACCTCACATTTTAGGGTATTTGACCTAGTGGACCTAACACTTTTACTACTCTACGCATTATTAATCCCATGGATGAATTCCACTTAGAAAATTTCAAGATAGATAGGTTTATGTCCACAAGATATGGAGGATGTGTGTATAATAAAAAATGCAACGATAAATGTTTAAGAGATGAGCTTATGAGCATGACAGTTGTCTATATCTTTCACCTTTGAATGAATTGAGAGGATAACACCTACCATAGTTTAGTAATTATTTTATTCAATTAAATTACCCATTTTCTTCAAAGCATACTGAAATTCTTTGAAAAAATAAAATGTTGGGTTTCCCTTATTAGAATTGTCCATAACTTTTACCTTTAATAATGAATATATTATGTCTATTTATTTATTTATTATAAAAAATTAATATTTTTTGAATCCAATAGGAATAATATTAATAAAAAATGGACTCATTATATTCATTTGACCAAAGATTATGAATACGGAGTTAGAGAGTTCATGAAGTTTGCAAGAGAGCATACACACGACCCTTATCAAATCCTCTATTTGTGTTTACATTGTTGTTATTCAAGATAAATTAGTCCGTAAGAGTTAGAATAACATTTGATTTGTCATGGAATAGATCAGAGAAATAAATATTGGACTAAACATGGGAAAATATTAATGTTCACACCGATTGGGATGATACTGCATTTTATGAATCATTTGATATGAATACTAGTGTAAATGATGATAGAGATCGCATGGAAGAAATGAAAATGGAAATTGAAGAAGTCCTTCATGATTTTCCAAAGTTGTTTGAGAAGTTAAATAGTTTTTATAAGAGGCCATTGTATACTAGTTGTACTAAATATACAACATTTTCATATGTATTGAAGTTATATTATTTGAAAGTTGGTAGAAGATGGACTAACACAATATTTATAGAATTACTTCGTCTCCTAAATGATATGATACTAGAATAAAATGAACTACCATGTTGAACATATGACACTAAATGAATTCTATGTTCAATGGGAACGATCCCTAAAAAATACATGTTTGTCCAAATGATTTCATATTGTTTATCAAGGAACATGAATCACTCATAAAATTTCCTAATTGTGTCATAGATCGATATAGGAAAAATAAATCAAGTCCATAAAAATTTTTATGTTACATTCCTATCATTACAAAGTTTATAATACTATATGTTTTTAAGAAACCACAATACATTTGAAATGGAATTTATATACAAGAATTAGATATGTGAACCTACGTCATCTAGAAGATTGTACTCAATGGAAGAAAATTGATTACGAGTATCCTGAATTTTGAAATGTGCCAAGACACTTTCATCTTGAGTTATTTACTGATGGAGTAAATTCTTTTGGTATAATTATTAGTACTCATAGTACATATACCATAATATTGGTAAATTATAACTTTCCTCCATATTTATACATTAATTGAAAATACATTATGTTGTCTCTACTTATATTTGGACCAAAGAAACCCAGTAATGATATTGATTTCTATTTGGATCCATTGATCAAATATCTGAAATTGATGTGGTATACATGTGTTACAATGTATGAGGCTTATAGAAGTGAATAATTCACATTAAGTTCCATGTTGTATCGAACGATCAATGTCTTCCCTGTTTATGGAAATTTATCAGGCTATAGTAGTAAAGGAATGTTGGGGAGTCCCATTTACGAAAAATGCACATACTTAGTTCGGTTGAATCATTCCATGAAGACTGTGTTTTTAGGAAATCAAGAATTTTTACCTCAATTACATTAATATAGATCTTGGATGAAAAAATTTTATGGGACTATAAAACAAGGTAAAACACTGTCTCCAGTAACGGGTGATCAGCTGTTCAATAGAGTAAAAGATATTGACACTATTTTTTGTAAATTTTTTTTTGAAAACCATAAAAAATAATGTTGGAAGATGATATCAATTTTCTTTGAATTACTGTATTGGAATTGTTTGTATGTCATACATTTTCTTAATATCATTCATTTAGAGAAAAATTTGTTTGATAGTGTTATTGGAACGTTACTAAATGTTCCTGGAAAAACAAAAAATGGCATAAAGGCTAGGTTAGACTTGATTGAAATGGAGATAAGGGAAGATTTGGAATCGATGAAGGGTAAGAGGTAGAATTTTCTTCCTCTAGTAGCTTACACTCTATCCAAATAGGAAAAATTACAATTTTTCCTTTTCCTTAATATTGTAAAGGTTCCATAGGTGTTTTCATAAAATATCAAGAATGTCATGTCAATGACTAATTTGAAGTTACAAGGTATAAAATTACAAGAATTTCATGTTTTGATGAATGATTTGATGCATGTTGATTTCCATTGAATTATAACTCAAACTGTATGACATATATTAACCAGACTATGATTATTTTTCAAATACATATGTAGTAATGTTATAGACCCGATGAAGTTTCCAAACATGAATAAGGATGTTGAAGTCATATTATGGGAATTAGAGATGTTATTCCCTACATCATTCTTTGATATAATGGTCCACATGATGATTCAATTGGTTAGAGAGTTTCAACTTTGTGGTCATGTCCATTACAGATGGATGTACCCCATAGAATAGTATGTGAATGTTTTTAAATGGTATGCCAAGAATCAAAGTTATCTAGAAGGTTTTATTTTAGAATGATATATTGTTGAAGAAGCTATTGAATTATATACCAATTACCAATCAGATGTTTATAGTATCAAACTCCCAAATTCTCATCACAATGAATGCCTTAGGGGAAAATTGATTTCTAGAAGAGATGTTGTTAGAGTTACCTTGGCAGAGTGGGAGGAAGTGCAGCTTTCTGTTTTACATAATAGTGAAGATGTTGATCCATATATTGAAGCCCAAAAAGAAAATCTTAGAGATCAGAATCCATCAAGGGATGAAGGATGGATATTAAATACACATAATTAGTAGTTTATAGGATGGTTATGAGATAAAATTTATAAGGAGTTATCTAAAAATCCTAATTAAATTGCTGAATGACTTTAATGGTTAGCCAGGGGACCAAAGGAAAATGTTATATCTTAAACTTGTTTTGTAAACAACAGTTATATATTCTATAAAAAATAACATGATAAATATATTATGATGAAAAAAGTGGTGTTACACTTATAGATAAATTGATTCACATATATGGTTCTAGGGATAGTAATCCAATTTATGAAAATATGTCATATTTTGGCACTATCAAACAAATATATGAGTTGGATTATAAAATATTTCTAGTGTCATTTTTCCATTGAAAATGTGTTGAAAATATGAGTGGAGTGAAAGTTGATGAAATGGTATTTTTGAAGGTGAAAATTCAGTTAGGAAGGGGATAAGGATTATCCATTCATAATGACATCACAAACTGTTCAATTATTTTATGTCACAGATCCAGCATACCCGATTTGGTCAATTGTGCTGCTGGAAAATAAAAAAAAGTTGGGTCAGATGAGAATTCAATCAAGTATGAACCTTTCATTTGGAGATAAAAATTAGTTCATGCTTATCCCAATGTAGATGATGTATTATACATTATAGGGGACCATAAAGATAGTGTTTGGATTCTAAATCGTGGAACCAAATCCCTAAAACCTTTTAAAAAATAAAGACAGTTTGATGAGAAGGTAATTTTTTTTAATTATAATATGTTTTTACTCCTAATATTATATGTTCTATATTGCATTACCATAATCTAAATTAAATGTTTGACTACTATACAAACAATTTATTCTACATATGATGATTTCACCACTCCCTTGGATGAACTAAATATATTGAAGGAAACCCTTTGGGAAGATGTACAGGAAATGTTTTGATATAAATTCTCTATTTTACCAAAAAACTGTATAATGAAAAAATGATTTAATTTTGATTATTATTTACATATTTCCTTTTGTTTAGAAGATTTCTATCCATATTTCATTCAATTTAAGAGTAGGAATGACATTGTCTCTACTCAATCACAAAGTTAATCTTGATGTTTTCATAGTAAAATCATTTTTCATAGAAATAATATATTGTTTCATATTTATGTTTAATTTGTTTCCTTTTTGTATTACTCACATTATAAATGTTTTCTTATATAGGTGAATTATTTTATTCGATTTTGGGTAGTCTATCTATCTTTTATGCCTTTCTACACCAAAACTTATACATACTTCTTATCCCTCAAATTTTTTTCACCCATTTAGTGTTGACATTTTTTCCTTTCCTTCAAGTTACCTTCACTTCTCAATCATAGAGGAAATCTTGATATTTTGATAGTAAAATAATTTTCCATATAATTAGTTTACAATTTCATATTTATGTTTTATTTATTTCTTCTTAGTATTACTCTAATAATAATTTTTTTCTTATATAGGTGTATTCTTTTGTTTGAGTTAGGGTTATGTTTTCATATTTCAAGCCTTTTTTTCACAAAAACTTCCAGATACTTCTCCCTCAAATATGTTTCACCCCTACATTGTTGAAATTTATTAATTTCTTTTAAGTTCCCTCAACTACTCAATCATAGAGACAATCTTAATGTTTGAACAATAAAATCATTGTCTGTAGAATTAATGTACCATTTAAAATTTATGTTTTATTTATTTACTTTAATTATTACACATATAATAATTATTTTCTTATATAGGTGAATTATTTTGTTTGATTTGGGGTGGTTTATTCAAAGTTTCTCTTGTTCATGAGAGATTTGACTTCGATCCTACAACTGAGATAATGTCCACAAGAAACTACATCAAGAATGTATACAAACTTCATGAAAAGGAGAATACTGGATACTTATTTAATTAATTTTGTCATCATTTTATCTAATATTTTAAAGTTAATTTCTTAATCATTTTTATCAAATACTTATTTAGTTTTTTCACAGATATTTTGGGAAGTCATATTGATTCTATGTTGTTTTCAGAAAAATCATTCTCATTGAAACCCAAAATAGTATAGGAATCTCATTTGGTAATTGTAGTGACTTCTCAAGATATAATGCGAACATGATCTTCCTCTTCTCTTATGGATTTCAAAAATTAGAATGATTTTTTGGCTATGAACATTGAGTCAATATATAGTTTTGGATGTTTAAAAAATAAATTCAACAGAAATCATTGTAACATTGGTAGTTATGATTTTTTGAGACTTTGGGATGTTTATGAATCATCCTCACCTCAATCTGACACATGGTGTGACTGGTATGACTCAAAGTGCTTATTTGTATTTTAAATTGACATTAGTTTTAGTAAAAAAGACAACTTAAAAAATTTAAACCAAGAAAAATTATTCATATTGTTTTGATAATGTAAGAAAATGATCCATAAGACATTTTTAATATGTAAGAATCATCCTCTCCTCAATCAGATATATGATGTGACCAGTATGACTCATAGTGTTGATTATTAGTTTAAAATTGAAATTTTAGATCCAAAAGTATCACTCACTATAAACCAATCAAACACACTCAAATTTTGTTGATAATTTAGTAAAATCATTCATTAGAAATTTTTAACATGTAGGAATCGGTTTCACATCAAACCGATACATGATGTGATTGGAATGAGTCAAAGTATTCATTTTTAACATGTATAAGTCAAAAAAACCTCAATACCATACATGATGTGCCCAGTATGACTCAAAGTATTCATTATCAGATTAAAATTGCCATTTTAGTTCAAAAAGTGTCACTAACTGAAAATTAATCAAACACGCTCATATTTTACTGATGATTTAGTAAAATTATTCATAATTAATTTTTAATGTGTAGGAATTATTTTCACATCAAACTGATACACGATGTGATTAGAATGAGTCAAAGTGCATGTTTCCAGTTTAAAATGACATTTTAGTAAAAATGAAAAGTGACGTGCTCAAAACGAATAAAACAAATTCATATTGTTTTGATACTATAGGTATATTAACCCTAAGTCATTTTATATATATAGGAATCATCTACACCTCAATTATACACACTATGTGACTGGTATGACTGCAAATGTGTCTTTTTTATTAAAAATTTACATCAATTTTAGTAAAATAAACAAATGACCTACTAAAAACTTATAAAACACATTAATATTGTTTTTATATTTTACAAAAACTATCTATATGTATTTTTTTACATGTATTAATACAATTTGCCTCAATCCGAACTACGATGTGTCTAGTATACGACTCAAAGTGTCCGTTATCAGTTTAAAATTGACATTTTAGTTCAAAAAGTGTCACTCACTATAAACTAATCAAACACACTCATATTTTCTTGATAATTTAGGAAAAAATTCATAAATAAGTTTTGATGTGTATGAAGTATTTTCACATAAAATTGATACACTATATGATCTGAATGAGTCATAGAGCGTGTTTTTAGTTTGAAATGACATTTTAGCAAAAACTACACGTAACATACTCAAAATAGAGAAAACAAATTTATATTGTTTTGATGCATTGTTAAAATGATACATACATAATTTGATATGTGTAGAAATTAGACACCCCTCAATTCAATGAACTATGTGACTGGTATGACTCAAAGTGCATCTTTTTATTTAAAATTGACATCACTTTTAGTAAAATTGACAACTGCCCTACTCAAAACTGAGAAAAAGTATTTTTATTATTTTGATAATTTTTAAAAGTAATACATAAGTCATTTATGACATTTATTAATCATTATCACCTCAATATGATACATGATGTTCCTTTTATGACTAAAAGTGTCTATTACCAATTTATAATTGACATTTTAGTTCAAAAAGCGCCACTCATTGAAAACTGATCAAACATGCTCAGATTTTATTGATAATTTAGAAAAACGATTAATAATTAATTTTTGATGTGTAGGAATTTGTTTAATGTCAAAATGATAAATTATGTGATCATAATGAGTCAAAGTATATGTTTCCAGTTTAAAATGACATTTTAGTAAAAAAGAAAAGCGACATACTCAAAACTATGAAAATGAATTCATATTATTTTGATACTTTAGGAAAATTATCCATATATAATTTTAGATGTGTATGAATAAAAAAACCCCAATACGATTCACAGTGTGACTGGTATGACTCCAAGTGTGTCTTCTTACTAAAAATTGACATCAATTTTAGTAAAATGGAAAAATGAGGCACTCAAAATTGAGAAAAAGCACTCATATTATTTTGATGCTTTATAAAAGTGTTCTTTAACTATTTTTTGATGTGTATGAATTAGCTACACCTCAATCCGATGTACAATGTTACTGATATGAATTAAAGTGCCTGTTATTAGTTTAAAATCCACATTTTCATTCAAAAAATGGTACTCACTAAAAACTGATCAGACATGCTCAGGATTTATCTTATAATTATTTAATTAGTTTTCATAGATATAATTGTTTAATATAAAAAATTAATGTTATGATTTGGAAGAATCAACCACAACTCAATCCGATACACAATATTCCTAGTATGACTCAAAGTTTAATTTTAAATTAACACTTTCGGTTAATTAATTTCATTATATTATTACTAACATAAGAATTGTTTTCTTATAGAGATGCATTATTTTTCTCAAGTAGGGGTTTTTTTCTGAAATATCATGATTCGGGGCCATGATCAAAAGACAAATAAACATTGATTTTTTTAATGTATGTAATAATTATTAGTTATGTAATTATATAAACCAATGTCTAAAATGTCTATAATATAGTGTTTTTTCTTTTATTTTTATTGAAAGTTTCATTTCATTTAAATTATTTATTAGTACATGATTTTATTGATATCTGGTGGTGTTTCTGGTGATGTGGTGTAATGTCACATCACATTACACCGGTGCTACATTGTTCTTCTACAACATACTGCTGTAATCCCCTTTATTAATGATTTTGAAATCACTAATAAATGGGTCCTTTATTAGTGATTTTAAAACTACTGATAAAGGTACCCTTTATAGGTGCTAGATAAAAGTTCCAATAAATGACACCTTTATCAGTGCTTTATTTAACACTAATAAAATACTCCTTTATTAGTGATTTTTTTGGAGCTAATAATTGACAAAGGATTTTAATCTCCCACTAGTTGTCAACGCTTCTCTAGCACTACTAAAGGCTATTTTTAGTACTATTAAATACCTATTTTGTAGTAGTGAAAGGCCCCCGACTAGTAGGGAGGGTGTAATTATGGTATGGTTGGAATAATATACCCTCTAATTTGAGTGGAACAACATATATAACCATAAAAATATAAAAATAGAAGCATATATAAAAAGATAGAAAAAATAAATAGAGGAAGAATAAATAACTGAAAAACTGAATAATAATCAAAGCCACTTTGTGTAACAACTGGGCCCTGGTGACAGCACAGACACCCCGCCATAACATGGCCGTCGGGTCCCAGCCCGCCAGGTACCCCGGTTTCCCCGCAGACACGTGGGGCCCACCCTAGGGTCCACCCACATGCCTGAATGAGTCATCTAAGTAATGAAAGTCTCCACAAGACAACACATGTCCTTTCCAGTGTGCTTTGTCCTCACTCACACACACCCTGGGAAACTTCCCAGAAGGTCACCCATCCTGACCACTACTCCAGGAGAAGCACGCTTAACTGTAGAGTTCTAATCAGATAGGCTCCCAAAAAAAAAGTGTACCTTTCTGACATGAGTCATATCATTTTTTCATTTAACCCTTTATCTTTCGGGGGTGTTACAATAACCCCCCCTTTAGAGCACAACGTCCCCTGGGTACCACCTCTGATACCAAATGTAACAACTGGGCCCCGGTGACAGCACATACACCCCGTCGTAACATGGTCGTTGGGCCCCGGCCCGCCAGGTACCCCAGTTGCCCCGCAGACACGTGGGGCCCACTCTAGGGTCCACCCACATGCCCAAACGGGTCATCTGACTAATGGCAGTCCCCACATGCCAACACATGTGATTTCTAGTGTGCTTTTTCCTCACTCACACACACCCTGTGAAACTTCCCAGAAGGTCACCCATCTTGATCACTACTCCAAGCCAAGCACACTTAACTGTGGAGTTTTAATCAGACAGACTCCTGAAAAGGAAGGTACACCTTGTTGACATGAGTCATATAATTTATCCATTTAACCCTTTATCTTTCGGGGGTGTTACACTTTTCTATGTCAATACATGGATGCATGGCATGATGATATATAGAAGGGGAATAGGGGATAATAATATACATTCATGATATAAAAAAAATAAAAAAAATGAAAAAGGATAAAAACCAATCCACCAGAATCTCGAGCATATGGATGATCCTCTGCTCCTAAGCTCCAACTATATGTAAGGAATATCAAAGACTAGTAGTAGGAAACTTACCCTTATACATACATGTGGACAATAATCTACTCAGGTACCAAAGGTTACCTGAGTAGGGTGTGAGATAAAATCCCACTAGGCCACCACCAACCATGTCTAGAAGTACATTATGAATTTCTCATAACTAAGTAGTGTTTAGGTATAAATGATATAATATACAATGCAACATAAATAAATGACAGCCCGAAAAGTTTCTTAAAGGACACGTGGTAGCTCGACCTGCATCGGCTCTTGGTCGAGATGAATGTATGATAAAAAACCTTATATATATATATTATAGTTACATTGTTCATCCATCTATATGAACCAAGTACGTGTGGCTGTAAGTAACCATCTACCTAGAATACTAGTTGCTGGCTGAACTGGGGAATACCTCATTCATCCTTAATCAGTGTGAATGAGCCCATAAGATCAAGAAATAGGGAACATTCCATACATCTCGTAATGAGTGGGAGACTTCATGCTCATCACTTGAGATGGTGAGTGTGCCATCATGTCAACACTTGAAATAAGGGAAGTGGTGCATTCTAGCCCACTATCCAACTAATGTTGATGGTGTGAGACATCATGCTCAACACTCAATATAAGGGAGTGTAATACCATCACGCTAAATAGAATCCTTACCATCATATCAAAACCCATATCAAGGCATAACCATATTTATTTTAATAGAATACATGGGTAATTTTTTCATATATAACTCAATAGTCAAGTTCAATTACAACAAGTCATTTTAGTTCATGATAACTGTTTAATAAGGTATGGACTAGTTGGTGTGGCCTTACCACCCCTTAAAATTCATTCCATTTAAATAATTAAATTAATTTAAGGAAAATAAAACAAACATGCGTAATCCATCTCATATTATCATTTAATTTAGTTCACCGTGACATGGAATTTAAATTATAAGGATCAAAGAGCCATTCAGAAGGTGTCATGGTCAATAAGTTAATTACATACACGGGAAATTACAATTTTAAGTTGGGACAAGAACTTATGAGGTTATTTGGGCTCTATTAAAATTTCATATAATAAGGTAAATTTAATTAATGAATCAAGATTAATGCTTAACAGGAAATCCAGACATATAATCAATTAATTATAATATAGAAAATCAAGCCATCACACCCAACGGGTGTATGTGATCAAGGTTGACATCCTCAATCACACAATAATAATCAGTGGGCATATAACAAGGCGTATAGATCAATTTAATATTAATAACTCAATTAAATAGTGAAGCGCAACAGAGGTTGGCATGTGGAACAATGGAAAATCTATGAAAACACAAAAAATATTGGGGAAAAAGATGAGATCACATACCTTAGGGTTGTTGATGACTCCTCATCTGATGGTGACCTCATATATGAAATAGAATGTAAGAAATCAATGAAATGGTCCAATAAAATGAAAATATGTAAAAAGATCTTGCACCTAAATAGTGAAATTGATCCAAGGATAAACTTGAATAGGAAGTAAGAGGATCATAGATCTTACTGAGATAGATTAGATGCTTCCAAATAATCATGATTGAGATAATGGATGTAGGAGTTATCTCAAATCCTAGGTGGGAGGAGATGTTGGATTCTAGGAGAAGAAGGGAATTCCATCTCTAGAGAAAGAAGTGAGAAATGTGAAAAAAGATTAAATCATCCATTAAAGTGATTTTGATAATTTCACCCTCAAAATAGGGGGCACACATTTAAGATGAACATTTTCCTATACCATGGAAAAACCATTCTCAAGACACTTCTTAAGGAATATCCCCACACGGTTAAGGCTCATGGTTTCCCTAACCTTGTGAAAACCATGTGAAATACCACTGTCAAATGTCTGAAGTTTTTTGCTTAGTAGTGTACCTAGAGTTGCATGATTTTAGACAAACTATGCGGTTCCTGCTGCTCCTCTTTTTTTCCCCACATGGTTAGTAGAGACCATGCGGGTTGGCTCACACAGTTTATACTAATCATATGACCCAGTTATTTTTCCAAAATTCTAGGGTCCCGAGCTTTTAACTAGACCTTTACAACCCCATGACCCCCATGACCCCTTTGGTTAACACTATAAGGTAACTTTTAAATAATTTAAACAAAAAAACGAGTAATACATTCGTGAAAATATGGTTTGTTGCAACCTCCCCTCATTATAACAATTCATCCTCGAGTTTTCCTTATGAGGGTAAAGAGGTATCCTTAGAAAACAATTCCAACCACTAAACACATATATCAATTTCTCATTCCCAATTCTCATCCTGTACCTGGTCGTGCTGCCACAACACCCATACTAAAGGAACTTACCCACCTTAGTGTGTCTCTACACTCCGATCAACGACAAAAACTGGATACTCCTTAAAGTAAGAATCTATATGCAATTAAACCTTGTAATATCAAAATACATTTGATAGGTTTGGATAATATCCACTAAGATGAGATATGTGAAAGACATTATGCATCGACTAGTATTTTTGAGGAAGTTCCAATTGGTAATCCACTAGTCCAATCCATTCCAAAGCCTCAAAAGGTCCAAAAAACCTTTGTGAGAGCCTACCCTACCTCCTAATTCTTCTATGGACTAACCTAGGTGGGGATCTCAAGAAAAATTGGTCTCCAACCTCAAACTCAAGAGGTCTTCAATGTCGGTTGGCATATGACTTCTATCTGGACCGAGTTATCATCATGCACTTTATGATCAACTGGACTTGCTCTGTAGTCTCCTGCATGATACATGGTCGTAGAATAGTTTCCTCCCCTACCTTTAGCCATCATAGAGGTGAATGATAAGGACTAATATATAATTCTTCATACGGATTAGTTTCAATGGTATCCTGAAAGATGTTATTATAAGAAAAATCCAAAAGCGGAATGTGTTTCTATAGAAACCCCCAAAGTCAAGGACACATGCATAGAGAATGTCCTCTAGCACCAGAATCATACGATCCCTCTTTAAAATATTCTAAGTGTGATAGGCCATGCTCAGAAGAACCTGTATACCCAAGGTCATCCGCAACCCTTTCCAAAACAATGATGTAAAGTGATCATATCTATCAGAAATGATATAACGAGGAGTTCCATGAAGATGTTCAACCTCACCAATGTACAAAATTACTACTTCATCTACCATGAAGCTCCCACACATAGTTGATAAGTGTGGTAACTTCATTAAATGATCAATAAAAACCCACACCATATAATTTCCATGAGGTGATCTAGGTAAACTATTCAAGAATTCCATGGAAACATTATACCATTTCCACACGAGAATGGAAAATGGTTATAAAATCCATGTTAGATGTTGATGTTATAACTTCACCTACTGGAAGGTGGAACACTAAGTGATAAATTATGAAATACCAAGTTTCATACCAGGACACCAATACTGTCATCGTACATCATGATATATCTTAGTGACACCAGGCTGAACCACCCATGCTCAGGCATGCAATTTCTACATCATCTCCTATATGATGTTTTTTGGTACCAATACATGCCCTTGGAATAGTAAAGTATCATCCCCATCCATATTCCAAACAAAATATGTATCATCTTATGAGACACTTTCTCTTAGGACAAGGCCATTGGTATCAGATAGTCGCCTCATTCTTACCAATTCTAGAAGGGTAGAGGTCACCTCTATGGCTTTGAGGATAATATTTCTATGGTACTCATGAACCTAAATGTTTATCTTTGAGAATATTTCCATGATATTCCATTCTCCATTGGAATACTAAACTAATTGATATTGAGTCTTTTGGAACATAGCATTGGCTACTGCATTACCTTTATCAGGCATGTTGGAAAGATCGAATTCAAATGAATGTAGGTACTCACCCAACTGCACTGTCTGAGATTGATATATCATTGTGTGAATATTTACTTGATACTTTTGTGATAATTATATACCAAACAATTCTCTCCAATTCGACAGTGTCTCCAATATCATAGAGCATAAACTACAACATCTAGATCAAGGTTATATATTGGGTAATTATGATCATGTGGCCTCAATTGATGAGATCTATATGAAATGAATTAGTCATACTTCATTAGAAAAACTCTAATTTATATACCCGATATGTAACAATATACATTATATCTTTTTTCTGGCTCTGTAAGAATTCTTGTTGGTGCTAAAGTTAATATTCACTTCAACTCCTAAAAGGCTACTTCACAAGCTTCTGACCATTCAAATTTCACACCCTTTTTTTTCAAACCTGTAAATGGTGCTAAAAGATGTGATAAATCTTAGATGAAGAAAATATAATATCATGATATCTATAAGAAACTATAAATTTCAAATAATTTATTGGGATACTCCCAAGAAACAAAAAAATTCACTTTCTATGGGTCTATAGAAACTCTTAACTCCAAGAGAATGTGACCCAAGGAGTTTAATTTTCAATCCAAAAGTAGAATTTACTAAGCTTAGAATAAAGATGATACTCTCTCAGTGTATTCATCATGATCTCAAGATGATTGGAATGTTTGTATTTAGAGAAACAATACACCAAGATATCATACAAAAACACTACCATGAATGAATCTAGATATGGGTGGAGCACTCAATTCAGTTGATCCATGAAAACTGTAGGTGCGTTTATAAGTTCGAAAGACATGATAAGGTACACATATAGACCATACCTTCTCCTAAAATTTTTGCGAGGTATTTCTGAAGTCTTGACATGCACCTGATGATAACCCAACCTCAAATCTATAATTGAAAATAGTCTCACTCCTTGGATAAGATCGAAGAGTTCATCTATTTGAGATAGAGGATACTGATTCTTAACCACAAGTTGGTTCAATCAATGGTAATCCACACAGATACTGAGGGTACCATCTTAATTCTTGGAAATAAGGATTAGTAAACCCCATAAAAAAGTGTTGGGAATATGAATCCTTTAACATCCAGATCCTCTAATTTATTTTTGAGTTCCATAATTTCATAAGTTCCATCATATAAGGAGGAATGGTCACTAGTTATTCTCTAGACCCTAGCTCAATGGTAAAATATTACTCTCACATTGTAGGTAGACCATAATATTCATCAAGAAATATGTCCCTAAAACTCTCTACTACACGAGGGAAAACAAAAGGTCATAACCCCTAGTCATCAAAGAAAAGACTGGTGATCTAAGTAGTCAAATTTCAAATCCTCTGTAACTCGGGTCCTAATCACATAGCTTTCCCATCCCATTCTTCCTTACGCATGTTCCTACTACCCTATGGTGATGTAAACGTCACCCTATAATGATATAAGTCTATATGGGATAAATAGGGAATTAAGCAATCCATCCCATTGATTAATTTGAATCCAGTCATGTAGAGGATGAAAAAATTCCATATGAAGAGGTATTTGTCTAACTCAAGGGGGAAAATCCTTAAACTAGAGAACACCCTCTGATCGGATACCCATCGGGGTATCAAGAATCATAATGACATAAATGTGTTTGATCTCAAGGCATATACTCCCCATAATAGTCTCATATATGATTGAGTAAGACACACTGATTTCAAATAAAGAAGATACTAAAATGGAGGCAACTAGAATATTACCTAAAACTATAGAGGGTCTGGACCTCTACTCTTATAACATATTATGGATTGCATGTAACTAGCCTTTACCATAGGCCTGATTCACTATGTGACTATGCTGAGAAATCCCACTCTCTTGGAACTGAGAATCATGAGTCTGGAAGACTTTTCATCAACCACCATCTCATCCGAAGAGGATGATGGTATTCTTACTACTTGCATAGCGTGATCCTACTAGACCCACCCCTGAATGTGGGGTAGGAGTAGATCCCCACTCACTAGGTATTGATGGAAAATTCCCATAGAATCATTGGATATTCCATATCCTTCCAAAACCTCTATATTTTTCTAGATCTCATAAGTAATGAGATTTTGTGTTTCCTAGCTTCCCACACTGGTGACATATCAGAAAGCTATCGACATGAGGATCCTAACTGCTTCTACCTTCATGAGTATCTTCAAAATGTCTCTTCTGCCCAGAATAGGAAGCACTGATAGATCTAGGGGTCGAACTACCCTGACTCACACCATAAAATTATCTTAAATATTTATCTTTATAAGGTCTTGTTTGATGATTTCAAAAATATTGGTCAACCTGAATACATTGACCTGTGACCAGATGGTGCACACTAACCCATCCTCAAATCAAATGGTCTTCATAAGTTCATTTCTTTCTAAAGTAGAGGTGAACCACTACATCTTGATAAAAGGAGCAGAGTATTCCATTACTGACATACTTCCCTACTACAGGTTCATAAATTATCTAGCTCTGTCAGCTATGAGATTCTAGAGAAATAAATAGTCATAGAAGATAGTATAGAAATATACCTATAAAATATATCTTTACTGATCTTCTTGGGTGATAACATCCCACCACCACTTTACATAATCACACAAAAAATATATAGAAAGTTTGAACATCTACTAAATAGGTGTCTTGAGATTATGGATATTGAAATAATACATTTGATCTTATACTTAGTAATATGAGGTGTGCCATTCCTTGAAAATGTGGGAGGATAATACTACTGGAATTCTCGAGTCAACTCTACCATACTCAGGGTAGGTCGAACTACACCTTTCATATTATGCAACATATGCAGAAAGCCCTCTCAGAACTGGGAATCAATGCCCATATCAGGAATTGGAAGAGGTTCCATAGGTGGCTTTGTAGGAGGAATAACTGGTGGGTCATGGCCCGTCACCTTAGGTTTATGGTCTCCACCACCCTCAGGGTTTGTGAGTAAAGGACATCATGGAGGCATGATACTACAATTTCAAATGTACATCTCCAAATAGATTTTAACAATCCAAAAGATTATAGATATAAAACGAGGATAGGTGCGTAGCCTTCCTATAGAAATGATCACGCCTCTTTGCCTACCTAAAAGGTCAGTTCTAGGTGGTAGAAGAGACCATAATAGGCCAAAATAACATAAGATACTCCTATCTAACAACTATTACAGATGCGTTCTGGTATGAGTCTCAATTTCACATGTATATGATAACTAATTTTACTTTAAAAGTCAGATTCATTTTGGATTTGTGATTGTTCTAATATTCAAATCACTTTAAATGGTTGAATTAGGTGGATTACCATTTCTGATCCATAAGGGACTATACTCCTTATGAACCAAAATATGTAATCCACTTATCCATACCATAACTTGTTCTAGCCCATACAACTAGGGGTCTATGGCTCAACATGCCATAATTAACTACTTAAGGTGTCTGATTTAACCTATGCAGGAAAAAACTATTAGGTTAATGTAGGAACATTAAGTGTCAATTATATTTTCCAATCCCCAATTCATTCCAATACATAATCAAGTCACTAAAAATATGCAATAAGAAAATGCATGATAAAAATAGGCATGTCTTGAAAAAATGCATCACATATTTGTCCTATTGTGCCTATAATGATTCATGCAATGCAATACCCTCATTTTAATAGGACATAGTAAAAAAATCTAATTTTGAGAGCACTGATAATAATAATACAAAAAAAACAAGTGCATCTCCCAATGGTGAAGATGTATCAACTATAAATAAAATAACCAATAATTACAATTTCCCATCCCAGGAAATTTGGGTTTCCCCAATACATAGGTTAACTATGTATAGGAACAAGGTTATTTCCATTTTCCTTTAAACCCAAGACTCTTTTATAATACCATAAAAATAAGAAAATGTAAAAAATTTCTCTGATTCCATAGTGTAACGTCCCGAACTGGGATCTACTTAAAACCATTCCCTAAGCCAGTGGGTCACGTGGCCTTAAGCATGCCTCCCCATATGCTAGAGGCTATTGATAAGCAGTGAGGGTGTAAAGGTGGTATGTTGGGAAGACTATACTCTCTTATAAGAGTGAAAAAATGGATATAACCATATATATACAAAAATGGAAGAATATATAAACAAACATATTAAATAATCTTCAGAATAATAAGTTATTGAATAGCTAAATAAAAATCAAATCCACTAGGCGGTGTTGATGCATGGATGCATGGAATGCTAATAAAGAAAATGGTAATATGGGAAAATCATATACAATAATTCTATAAAAAATGTGAAAAAGGACAAAAAGGAAACAAAATTCTCCACTAGTATATCGATCGTATTCCCAATATTCTAATTCTAAGCTCCTACTATATGTAAGGCATATCAAAGACCAATATCAGAGAACTTTCCCTTATCTATACCTATAGAAAAATAATCTACTCAGGTACCAAAGGCGGCCTAATTAGTGTGTGATATAAAATCACAGTATTCCACTACCAATAGTTTCTATAAGTAATCCAACCAGTGCTTGTAACTAAATAGTGTTCAGGTATGAATGAAATAATAGACAATTTGGGATAAATAAATGACATCCCACACATGTTTATAAATGGAACTTGCGGGCTCTACCTACTTTAGATCATGTCCAAGACGAATGTCAGATCAGAATATATATATATATAAGTAATATATATTGTATAGTTATATATTTAATCCACCTATATGAACCTAGTACATGCTGATATAATTGTCCATATACATAGAATACTAGTTACTGAGTGGACCATGGTCTAAATCAGTCATCCATAACAAATCTGAATAATCTTACAATTTCATGAAAAATGGTACATTCCCTACATATCATAGAGAGTAGTGGAATTCATGTTATTCACTTGATATGGTGAGTGTGCCATCATGCCAACACTTGAAACAAGGTATGTGGCATGTGAAGCCCACCATCCTACTAGTGTTAATGGTGTGAGACATCATGATCAACACCCGATGTAAGGGTGCGTGATACCGTCATGCTCACAAAAACCCTTAACATCAAATCCCATCAAATATCAAAGTGGAACTATATTAATTTTAATAGAATACATGTAGAATTACTTCACATATATCTGAATAGTCAAGTTCAATCACAATAAGGCATTTTAGTTAATGATAAGCATTTAATAAGGTATGGATTAGTCAGAGTGGTCTTTCCAACCATTACAAATCATTCCATTTAAATCATCACACTAATTTAAGGAAAAGTAAACCAAAATTAATCATCCATACCATATTATTAGTCCATTTAATTTACCAAGACATGTAATTTCAATTGTAAGTCTCAAAGAGCCATTTATAAGGTGTCATGGTCAATAAGAAAATTACCTACATGGTCAATTCCAATTATAATTTGGTCTATTAACTTAGGAGGTGCCTTAGGATCTGTTAAATGTTCATATAATAAGGTAAATTGAATTAATGAATCAAGACGAACACTCATGAGGTGACCCGATCATATAATCAATTAATTATAATAGGGAAAATAAAGCTGGCACACCCAAGTGATATCCGTTTTCAAGGTTGATATCCACAATTATAAAATAATGATCAAAGAGCATATATCAAGTTGTGTAAATCAATTTAATAAGAATAAATCAATTAAAAAAGAGATGTTCGATAAAGTACGTCATGAAATGCAATGAAAAATGATATGAAAACACCAAAACTCTTAGATAAAATGATGAGACCACCTAACTTAGGTCCATTTATGAAGCCTTATCTGATGATGACGTCATATTTAAAGTAGGTTAGAAGAAATTGATGAAATAGTCCAATATCCTTAATATAGAGAAAAGGATATTGCATCTAAATAGCACAATGGATCTGAAGATAAACATGAATAGGAAGAAAGTGGATCATAGATCTTATTGATAAAGATCTGATGCTTCCAATGGAATATGATTTAGACAATGGATACAGGAGTTATCACAAATCTTAGGTGGGAGGAGAAGTTGGCTTCTGGGAGAAGTAGGGAAGAAAATACACTGGGGAAATAAGGGAGAAAGAATAGAAGAGATTAAATTGGATATTAACGTAATTTTGGGAACTTCAACCTAAAAATAGGGGGTGCAAGGTTAAGGTACATGATTTTCGAAACTGTGGGAAAACTACAATCAATCCAAAACTTAAAGAATATCCCTACAAGATTAAGGTTCATGGTTTCCCTAACCATGTGGAAATCATGTGAAATCCCACTATCAAATGTCTGTTGTTTTTTTCATAGTCATGTTCCTGGAGTTTCAATATTTTATAAAAACTGTGGGGATCCTTATGATCCTATGTTTTCCCCACACGGTTACTAGATACCATGCGGGTTGGGCGGAACAATTTATACTAACCATGTGGCCTAGTTATTTTTCCAAAATTTTGAGGTTCTAGGATCCGATCCAGCCCAGAATACCATCATGGCCCTCGTGACTCCACTAGTTAACACTATAAGAGACTATTTATTGAATTGAAACAACAATAAAATGAGTAGTACCTTTATGAAAATATGGGTCATTATAGGACATGTCAGGGAGGAAAAACCCCATTGGTTTCTTCTTAGTGATATCTATCTAACTCATGTTAAAGAAAAGAGATTCGACTGACTTCAATATAAGGTACACACACATTATTCATTTATGTTATAAATGATTTTGGTTTTATCTCATGGAAGATATTAGGTTTAAGGGTTTCTTATTTTCCTTGACTACTTTATTAAGTGTTTTTCAATCCTAAGAAACCCATCGGTGGTATTAGAGTAGTTCCATGAATTTTTATTCTTTAGATCATGTTGAAAAAGAAGAAAAATGGATATCATTTTTGATATCGTATTAGATATAATAAAAAATGATTTATAATTTTAAATATGTCATGTATTATTATATAGGATATCATAAGTCATGATAGGACCACCCTATATGATATGTGATATTGTAATAGGTGATATAGTGAAAACCTATTAGTTTTTAAAATATCATAATGTATGATACAATGAATCATTTATGATGATATCTTTGATATACACTATTTTGAAAATGAAAAATAGTTAATTACACTATAAATATGATATAACCTATATCATAAATTACGATTCCCTAACATTAAAGGATTATATCACTAGATTATTATATAATATGGTATGGATTTTGAACTGTAGAATAGAATACAATATGCACATATCATAAAATGTGATTGAGAACACATGCATTATCTATCATAGGCCAGTGTACACAAGTTATAAAGAAAAATATCTGTTTTGATATGAGTTGTGACATACCATATTGATATATCAATAAATATAATGTATATATTTTTTCTAATCTTTTAATTGTGAATTTAATTATATAAATTATTAATTTTTTATGAACTACGGAAAAAATTATTTCAATATATTTAAAAAATTTATAAAATATATATAAATTAATTAACTATAAAGAGTTGGTAATTAATTATTGAATGTTTATGAAACATTTAATAAATAAATATACCTAGTGTTAATAATTAACACCATCTAACTTTTTGATTTATATGAAATGACTTATAAATTATATATAATAAGCTAATATATAAATTTAAATTTTAATTATAAATTTTTTATAAATTACAGAAATATAGAAATATATAAAAGTTTTTATATTTAAATTTTAAATTTTTTATAATTAATAATTTTAAGCGATCATAGTCAGGGCCTTAATTGTAATTTTTTTGGACCATATGAAAATAGATTTTATAGAATGACACGATCAAGGTTCAAGTAAAATTAAATTGGTGGTATTTTGATTATATAAAATATAAAGTATTTAGATTTCATTTAGTAAAATATATTTAAATAAATACCATATAAAATGATAATATGAAGTGTTCATATTATAATTAAATATAAAGTGTTTACATTTATTTGATTATTGAATTCCATAATGCATGGTTAAATAAAAAAGTGTTTATAATTTATTTATTTATTAATTTTTCATAAATGTTTATCTCAGGTCTAAATTTATAAATTATTCATTTATTTGGTTTTATTTTCTACTTTATCCATAGATATATTGATTTTGTTATTAATGAATTTATTCTTTATTTTAAAGTGTTAAATAAATTCTATATATTATCATACATTCATTTAAGGAGTTACATGCTAGAAAAAATAATTGTTTTTATTTTTTTAACCTTGAATTTTTTTTGTATTATGTTATGAGATTAAATTAAGAAGTTAATTATAGTTTATACATGTTAGTTTTTAGAATTATTATGGAACTAAGGTCTATCGTAAGTAAATAATCAGGGGTATATGGACTCTAGGTTGGACTACTCATTGACTTGGGAGTTAAGGTTATTTCTAGAAAAGTAGGGGTTGTTTACCTATCAATCCAGACACACTCTTGTGACGATTATTGGTATCAAATTATTTTATGATTTTATATGAAAGGATTTCATGTAATTTATAAATGATGTGCATTTAGATATGTATACATATAGTTTAATTTTCATTTTTGTTAGTAATAAAATCTATGAGTTGTGTAAAGTGTTACACATCAATATGGTTTGAATATATTAAATTGATGGAAAAAAATAGGATTCAAAACTAAATCAATAGATGCATGCTTACATCTTAATGTAATACATGAGTTAATATTGTAGATTAAAAAACACTTAAAATAATAAGTGTTAGACCCATTCTAAATTGACATTTGTTAAGACCAAAATCTTCCAATTAGGTAGGTTCATGCTGGAGTTGGGTGCCTGTTGATTATATTTTGTAAGGAAAATAATTGTGGGTGACCCTAAAAACATTAGGTACCCATATTTGGAATATGATTTGGGTTAAAATTATTTATAAAAACCTAAAGTCTAGAATACTAGGTGAATAGAATTGAGTTTATATATATGACGAATTAGACAAGGTGTTGCATGCTCAACTATCAAGGATCCATACATGAGATGATTGACAAAACAACCAACATAAATAACTCAGTGGTAAAAGAAATTATAAAATAGAATCATTATATTGTGAAATAAAGATCTTGTAACACTAATGAATATTTTGTATTTTAAAAGGGTCTATTATTTTAGTGATTACATATTTAATAAATATCCTAATTTAAGTATTGTAAAACATGATACTCATTTGATAAAATATTCAATTATAGATAAAATAGAATCATCATGATAAAACATAACTTTTAGAGAAATATTTGAGAAGGAAAATCCTAATAAAATAATCTTTCTAGACTAGTATAGAAACTTAATAAACATATTTAATCAATACAAAAAATTCTATGTGTTAGAGTAACCCTTTACTGATCATCCAAAAGGTTAAAGTTGTTCAACATACAAATTTATATGCTTATTAGAATCATATAATGAATAAAATTTGATTTAAAATGTACAACCTACAATATTACCTAAGAAATTTTAGTGTTCACTCATATACTCAATATTATTAGGCGTATTAATGACTTGTATAGACTACAAACTTCCTTTAAGGATTGTTTTTTATTCCAAATTAAACATGTAATAATATTTATAAATGTTTTGATGGTGTGTATATGAATTCAAAAAAATTACTTTATTTCCTAATGGTGATGAGGATCGCTAAACTGGACATGATATATACATGTTTTGATGCTATATTGATCATTTAATTAAGTAAAATTTAAATTTGGATGAAGAAAATTATGTTGGAAAGTCTAATAATGTTTCTTTGATTTATAGTCAATTTTTTTGAAACTAAAGCGAGGTGTCAGGAAGGTGGGGAAATGATTCCATTGGATGTAATTTTCTAGAATATTTTAAGGGTTTTGAAAAATTCTATGGAATGTTCATGCTAGGTATTAGTTTTATATAGATAAATTCATTGATTTTAAGGGTATATAATACCAACTATATGTTTTTAAAATGTTTTAAGTATATATATGTTTTAAATCAAGGTAATAATTGATGGATCTTGTAATTTTTATTCAAATACAGCAACAAAGGTTGAAGTAATGAATAATTGGAATATAAAATAATATTTAAAGAATGCATGGATCTAAATAAATGATTATCATAGTTATCTAATTCCTCTTTTGTGATAAGAGAAATTATTTGTTAAAAATATTTGTTATGAATAATGTGAGATGATGTTTTGATACACATGGTTTATGATTCATAAAAAAACTATAACATGGTTTGGAATAGAGACAATGATAAAATGATTTTAATCTGGGAAAAAAGTATTTTATCCAATATGTTTCTTAAAATATATGGTAAATTTATTCAACTTTCCATAATTTGTATACTTTAAAGAAAAATGTATTTGTTTAAATATATTACTCTAAACACATAAAATACCATATAAGATATGGTTGTTAATTATTTATTAATTAAATGTTTTCACTTATTTATAATTAATGTTATTTCATAACAAAAATTAGTTTTTGTTTCTTAGCATGATGATTAAGATATAATATAGTTTTTAAGAGATTTGTTGGAGTATGTTAGACTTAAATAAGTTCAAATTATAAAAAATATATTACACTAGTCAAAATTCAAAGTGAGTGTAACTTGATATACTAAAATAATTTGGGGTATATTGGTAAAGATAATAATGTAAATATTTAAATTTTGTTAACAAAACTAATATAAAATAAAAGTTTTAATATAAGGATTCCATGATGATGATAATTAACTTATAAAGAGTTTTAAAAATAAATCAAAATTTATTAATCTTATAACATTGGATGGAATGAAGCAATGAGTTTGGATACCTGATCGAAGAGTTAAAAATTATGAATATGATTCCTAATCTCTCTATTATTTGATCAAAAAATATTTATACATGTTAATTACTAAATTATTTTAATGAGAGGGTTTTATCAAATAGTCACACCGATAAGTCACAAGAATTATATAGATATGTAATGATTTTAAGAAAACCATGAAAGTGTAGCAAACACAATGCCTCTCTGGTGGTATACCATATGAGATATGATTATATGAGAAATTGTGTAAGGTTTTTTAGTATTACTAAAAGAGTTTAAGAATGTAAAATATATCATGTTATAAAAAAACTAGTCTTGAATTTATTATTATTTTATGTTGTATGCATATATTTTGTGAAGTGAAATTATAATTGACCACTCAAAGTATGACTTTGAGTTATCCCTAACCAATTTTCACCCTGAAATATTATGGATTGTGATAAATTAGTAAGGACAGTATGAGTAGGATTTTATAAAATGATATAAAATATGATTAGGATACACAACACAAGTTTTTTTTTTCTGTTGGGTGACCCTCCAAGTATACCAAATATCGTGGAATACACTATATGTGAGGTTTGAAATATAATTATAATTAGAACCTTCATTCTTTTATACCTTTATTACTCCATCCTTGAGGCTAATCTAATCAAGTGTGGTTGAGTATGTTTCTGATATGGATATCAATTAAGGATTAAAAATGCTTGGTTTTTTCCTCTCATATGAAAAGTGTAACATTTGGTCCCTTAATTGTGATGGAATATAGAAGTTTATATACATACATAGATAATGATCATATTAAGTTCTTATTTATTTCAATGAGGTTCATGTTATGTGCTTATCCATCTAGGTGAATGACATGTGATGTGTTCATCCAGCTAGTTAGTATATACTTATAAAATCAAGAATGTATGATTAGATATACAACATTGGAATAATCATTGTTCTATGGTTACCCAATGTATTAAAATGTAGGATTATATGATTATGTATTCTAATATATTATATTGATGGCAGATACATGTATAATGATACATTTCTTTGATGAAGATCACATAAGATCCCCTTATAGCTTGAGTAAAAAATGATGATTTTATAGAGGATTATATTTGATTATATTTATGGATTTAGGAATTCATATATTTTTCATCACATTAAAGGCCCCTAGGGTTACACTTTTTGGTTTACTAGATGAGGATTATATTTTACCAAACTCTTACGGTTTCTCTAATATTTTTTAGAGTTTATCCAAAATGAGATTTGGATGGATAATAAAAAATTATTGAATATGGTGTGATGCATGGGGATGATGTTTATATATTTACAAAAATTATTTTGGAATATATAAAAAATTTATTTTTGGATATTATTTCGTAATTTATTATATATGATATGATATAAGTTGAAATGAAACAATGTTTTGGTGGATTTAGTAGAAGAAGGAGATTGTTGGTGATGTGTCCTAAAAACAATAAATATACAATGTTTTGGATTATATCATAGTGTAAAATATATATTTATTTCATATATCACAACATATAGAAAACCAAGGAATCTCATATTTCATTAGTTTGGGTATATCGTAAAAAATGATATAGGGATATCATTCCACTACCTAAGCCTTTTATATTATAGTATATGGGTATATCATAAGGTTATTTCAAAATCTTTGTGATATGACGAATCATATTTTATAAATCATATAATTATATATGGTTGATTATGAAAAATGAAAATTAAATGTTAACATTTGGTTTCTCCCTATATAAGTTATCATTATTCATATTCTTCTCATATGATTAAACATTTGGGATAATTAAAGGAGTGTTTAAATGTTAAACATGTTTGGTCAAGAGGTAAAAATTGTTGTAACAATATCATTACTCAAATATTTCTTAACATTTGAGTAAATACATGGTAGATTTTGGGATTATCACCAAAACCTATTTATATATATATGTAATAGAGTTTTGAATTATCTTTTATCTAAATCTTGTTTGTTATCCCAACAGATCCACTCAATGAGATCTTCTTCTTCTTCCATTTCTTTGAGAGCTACTAGTAAATTGTTGATGGTGGGGAGGATCCCATCTAATTATTGGGTGATTCAAGTCATCCCATGCATACATTAGGACTGAAGGATCTAATTGGTCATTTATGAGTGATCACTGTCAAACTTATGTCTGAAGATAGAATATTCAAATTGCATTTGTTTAAGTTGAACGTGTGTTCTTAATTTATTTTAGTTTTGGTTTCCAAGAATGGTAGAATCTTGGGTTTAAGGGATTATTTTTGACTTCTAACACAATAATATGATTTATTTTATCATTATAAACTCATAATGATCCATTTATTAGTTTTAATTGATTAAAGTATAAATGAAAATGTATATTTATTCTCTTTGTTGCTGATCTATCTAAGATATTGTATAAAAGAATGATAAATATCTATTAGAGGAAAAAAAATTTAGGCCCAAGTTGGGTTATGTTTGTATTTATTATTAATAGATCAAATATGTTTAATCTTGAGAATAAGTGGAGATTTTTTTTGCAGACTGACCCCATCAGATTGACCAAGAAGTTTCACCAAATGAAGAGAACCAGATGAAAAAAAGGGAAACACAGTTTTGGACATAAATCTTCCGACGCATAACATCAGACATAAGTTTTCATCAAATAAAACTTGAAGATGATTTTATGTAATTTCAATGTTTCAAAAATCATGAAGGATTCATTATACAAGATAATAAATATAGAATAAAATTTAATGGAAGTTTTATAAAGTCTAAATTTTTTATTTAGATGCACTACCAGAAACAAATCATCAGTGTTAGCTCAATCAGATGTAGTTCATCAGAGGCAGTTCTTCAGATAATATTAAATTAGGTGTAGATATCGATGTGAGATTATTAGAAAAAGATCATCAGAACAAGGACCATTGGATTCATAAGTTTTCTGAAATCTATAAATGAAAATTTACTAAAATTCAAAGAATTTACAGAGTGATAATCAGTAAATACATCAGATGGGATGATAATTTGGATGGGACTGGTTCATCAGAATGGTTTGAGTAAATGGGAAGAGATTGATCCATTTGATGTAATATTGGAACCAATTAATCAAATGGATGATTTACACCATTAAAAAATTGGTTTCAGAACATCAGATGGACTAGAGTTTATGAAACCGATAAATTTTACCTAAGAATAGATAGAGGGGGGGGGGGGGGTTATATTTGTAATCAGAATCATATGATCAATCTGAGTAAATGTATGAATAATGAAGTCACATTGAGAAACTGATTGAAAATTTTATTATTTTTGGGATGCTAATAGAGTATTTGTAGGTGATTTAAGTTTATATAAGTTTCAAAAATACAGTCAACCATTTTCATTTGGCACGAATCATCATTGAAAAAATCTCCTGATTGATTTTTTATTCATTGGGTAAAGATAAAAAGTTATGAATTGTTTTTAGTTGAGTTAAAATAAAAGGATATAGAGTTAAATGTTGTAAAGTTATGATATAATGTTTCATTAGACAATAATTTCATGAGTAACTCAATCAGAAAATTTTTCTATTTAAAAATTTATCAGACCAAATTTGAGGTAGAAAGAACATTCACAATCACCAAAAAAATAAAGATCACACTCAAGTAATCATAATGGAGAATTGATTTTAAAATTTTCAAAGGATGGAGTTTTTATAGAATTTATCATGATTTTAGAAGGGGATCCATATATATTTATAAGAGTTTAAATGATTAAAGATGAAGCTCAAATGAACAAGAAATCCAGATTTATGAATTTCATTAAGCAGGAAGAAGAATTGTTGTTCCAGACTTTTTTATTTTTGGATGCCTATAAATATAGAGCACAATAAACTTGTACTTGGAGATAGTGTGAAAATTTTCATCTATTCATAGAGATGAAATTAAAACATTTCTATGGAAGGATGAGATCTTAACCAAAAGTTTGATTCATGTTAACATTGAGGTCCATTAGAGAAAGATCCATCATTGTGACTTTGATTGAAATAAGATCCATCAAAGAGAGTTATGTTGGATGGAAATAAATATGGGAAAGATCCATCAAATATACTTCTATAAGCTAGTGCTCTATCAGAGAGAGATACGTTATTGGATTTTTGATTGAGTTTTTACTCAGTTGATGTACAGAGAGAAGAAGTAGAACTATATAGATCCAATCAGATGGAAACAAATAGATAGAGGTTATCAGACTGAATTAGATCAGACTAAATTTTTCTAAGTATGTTTTCCAGGAATAATTTCAAGAAATATTGAGTTTTAGCATATTAAAATTTTTTAATGATCAAGAGGATGTTTTAAGACCAACATGTTCATAAGAGAGTATTTTAATTTCTTGATGATTATACACAAGTGAAGTTGATCTAGCTTAGTTATGGAGGAAGTGAAGAACTTTTTGAATTGGATCAGAACAGAATATAGAATCTTGTATCTATGGGGAATAACAAGTTACTGAAAAGGATTATTTGATGAGGTGTATAACTAAATATGGGTAAAGTAGATATGAAAAATATAGTTTGGGAGTATAACTTACTATCATATAAAATCTTTCTATAGGGATATAGAACTATTTTTTTCTTGTTCCTTTGTATCCTAGAAAGAAGTTAGTGAAAGGAATCCAAGTTGGAGGGACTATCCAAAATGGGAAGAAGTGAATATTTGTACCAAACCTTGTAAGTATTTTGTATTAATCCTTCTTTACATTTTTTCCATACGAAAGGTGAGGTTGTGATTTATATTTGAGTATACTGTAACTTTAACATGTTTCGAAGGTTAATAAAGTTTTCTCAAGAAAGAGTTAAGAAAATTTATTATAAAAAGAAAAGTTACCACTAATTCACCCCTATTAATGGTCTCAATCCTATCTGGGAACATAAATTGGTATCATAGCCAGGTACCCTCTAAAAGATCTATATCTTAGAATAGATAATATTAACTCAGTGAACAATATGATTGTTTCTATTTTTGATGTAAGAAACAATCATAGTTGGAACAATAGGATGCCACCCTATATTCTATCACTTATCCTTGAAATTAGATATGCAATAGCATATGGATTTCTTCCCATCAATGAAATTCCTATGAAAGCTAACGATAAGTGAAGTTTAGAAGCTGATGGAAAATCTCATAATTATATTATTGATGGATATTACAAAAAAAAATTATGGGGTTTTTAATAGTTAAGAAATTGTGGGACATGGTTTTTCATACCATGAGAGGATCCCTGAGTGACCATTCAACATAGCCCCTCTTAGATAGAGTCTGGTGAATGGTTGGCACACAATTTGGAAAAATGTGTGGCCAAACTATGCTCCCCATTAAAAAGAGTAAATATACTAAGATTACCCCTCAGGGTTTTAATATCCTCACCCAGTTCTCTCCAAACTTAAAATCCACCAGAAGAAGAGGGTTTTAGGGATTTGTAAGAAGGATGAAAAATCCACAATCCATAATCCAAAAAAATTAATCAAGAGGAGTGTTAGACTTATCCAGATCTTCGATTCACTTTTGGAACTGTTAGAATGACATGACATAGTTATTATTTGGTTGGGGTTGTCCCCTATTTGGAAACCAATTTTTAATGAATGTTTCTAGATTATTGTTTATTGTCACTTTATTTCATATGTTATCTATTGTGTCTTACTCTAGTAAGGAGGTTATAGTCTCCCAACGTAATCCATTAGAACCTCACTACTAGTTGGAAACCTCTGGCATACAGGGTGGCACAATTTATGTCATGTGATGACCCATCTTAGAGCATGGGTTTAGTGGCTCCCAAGTCGGGGACGTTACAGTCCCCCAGGAGTGTCAAACTAGGAGCGTAGTAAGGCCCATTTTCATGTACCAGGCAACGCTCGAGTCAAATACCGAACCACTTTTTTGGATTTATTAACCCTAGGAACATCTGTTCTTAAACCACATCCACTTTTAGTATCCAAACATGGACATAATTTTTTGAAAACCACTCACAATACTTCACTAATATTCTAAGATATTTTTTTATAGTTAGACTTATTCTTAGACTTATCCATAAGGTTTTTAATAATTCCTTCTCATCCTAGTTCCAAATATTAACTAATAATTTCCTTGCATACTAACTATGGTGACCCATTCATTTTACACATTTTTTATATGATTCTTAAACATAAATATCCATTAATACAACACAAGGATTATAAATTCCTTGTATTTTTGGATGACTACGTTTTTGATACATAAAACATGTAATCCTTATTTTATTTTCCATAGAGAGATATTAAAATCCATTTGAGATACTAAATATAGATGGGATAACCTAGGAAATACGTAAAGAAATGGGTGAGATAAAAATCCTTGTAAGGGAATAAATATTATTAGTAAATATAACATGTGAGTCAAATGTATAACATGATATCATACAAGAGAAGGCACCCAAGTAATCACATGGAATTATAACATAAATAACATGGTATCATAATATCATAGAATCATGGGAAGGTTGAAAATACATAAAACATAAAATAAACATAAGTTAAGTCTAACTACCAAGACTATTCCACGTGGTGAAAAGTGTCCCATAATGGATTAGGTTCACCCCTAATCACACATATGAGGGCTCAAGAGACTGAAACATTACCCAATGAATTATAGGGATATATAATTCTAATTCCACCCATCACATTCATTTATTATACATGAATATTCCTTATGTATAATAATATGAATCATAAGTAATAAACAGAATGATTACCCATGGAAAGAATTGGGTTGCATAGTTTTGTCTAATAACATATTCAAAAGAGATTCCTTAAATAAAGAATTTGAGAAATAATCATAAGGCATGTATTACGCTATAAAAAGATGGTAGAATAATCCAGGTATAAATTTGAGATAAATATATACATAATTTATAATCATTACATAACTTTAAAGAGAGATCAATTGTGTTAGAGACAGAATGGAAATAAGGTGAAGAAAATGGTGGGTTAGAATTATCCCTTACCATGAGACTGATTGGTCCCCTGAGTTCTTTATCTCCCTAAATAATTAACATAAGGTAATTAATTACTTTTTTAATGAAATTTTTATAGATTATTATTCATTTTATTTTATTAATTGTCAATCTTTTTAATAAATCTAAGTCTTCGGTCGTTTTTGACCAAGTCATCACCCCTTAAAAAAATTTATTAATTTTCAAGTCATATTAAATTAACAAACCAATTAATTTCATGTCAGTAATTTTAATGATAAATGGTTCATATGTCCAAAATCACTTTGGTAAGTTTACTGAGGTCAAAGAGATTATTAATTAATTGTATATAAAAGGTTAAACACTAAATATTTATAATTTTAATACATAAATTATACTTTTTAAACCATACAAGAAATATGGTTATGAAAAATGAACTATGTTACAATTATGGAGAAGGTTGGTCGTACGTACGCATGAGTAACATTTCCATTTTTTAAGATCATGATCGAAAGAAGGTAAGAGTTATTTTTAATTTCTAGGAAGATAATTATATAAAAAATATTATATTATTTATTTAAATACCCTTACATGTACCATTCATGTGACGTGGTAATAAAAATGAATCACATCACTTCATGTGGCAGTAATCCGTTGTACACATGAACAATATTATCATTTACTAAATTAATGATAATGCAAGAAAAAATATAATATATTTATTTTTTATAAAGGTTAAAATTTAATTAATATAATATATAAACATAAAATTAATCATTATTACCTTAAATTTAAAGTATAAGTGAAAAACAAATCACATCTCTTTGTGAGGCAGTAGTTCATCGTACACACAAATGATGTTATAGTATTCTATATAGAATGGAAAGTAAGAAGGAATATATGAAATTATAATTCAATAAATATAATTATAAAATAAATTTAATATGTAAATAATATATACAACATTATATCAATCCATTTGAAGCGGTGATAGAAAATGAATTATGTCAATTCAGAATGAGGTAGTCTGTCATACACATGATCAACGACTACATTTCCCATTTGAGGGAGGAGGAGATAGTTGTAAGTAGTAAACATAAAATAAAAATATCTCAGTATATTTAATATAATAATGTTATTACAGCATAATTGTTTAGTATTATTTTAATTTAGTGGAAGAATAAATGAAACAAAATGTTCAATTTAGGACGTTACCTCTTCTTCGGACAACTTCTTTTGGTTTGAACAAAAATACTTCCTAAGATGGATTTTTAAACACACCAAGAATTATATAATAATTATATGTAAATTAGGTAATTTATTTGGGAATTTATTGTGTGAAAAAAAATTTATGTGTGTAAAGGAGATGAGAGGGGGTGGCCTTTTATAAGAGGGGGAGAGGACACACATGGAATTTTAAAAAACAAAAAGAATTCAACCAATGTTTTTCTCATTCAAAAAGACTCAAAAAATGGAATATTTTTTAATATTATATTATATAATGTTTAATTATGACCATAAAATTTGAATTATACATGTTTTGGGTCATTTTAACCCTTATCGTTTTAGTTTAACCTCCCAAATAAACCCGTTTTTACCTTAACGGTAAATAATTGTTACTATTTTCACTCTTTATAAGGGTAAAAAATTATGTTGAAATTATTAGATAATATAAATTATTATGATTGAAAATATTTAATCCATTTTTCTAATTTCAACTCATAGAAGTGGATGAATTTAATTTAAAATAAAACCCGTAAATGTGTCGAAAAAATGGTTTTCCAAAATAAAAACATTCATAAGTTCAAAATGGTTTTACATAATAATTCAATATGAAATTTATTCCAATGAAGTAATTTTAATTAATTAATATATAATTTAACTAATTTTAATTTTAGACCCATATTAAAATAAAATGGGGCTTGTAAATTCTTTAAATGAAAAGTAAGTTTTTTATAAAAATTAATATTTCTCAATATCCATTGAAAAATAATTTTTTTTAGAAAAATAATAAAAAAACACTAATATAAATTTGATATGATGATTTAAGAAATTAAGTTATTATTTTTTAAAATAAATTTTCTAAAATTATTAAAAATTAATTTTAAATTATGTGTTCAAAGAACGACTAAACTTCCTTTAAGAAAACATTTATTTTTATTTAAAAGGTTATTATTTTATATATAATTAGTAGATAACCACTGAATTTATTTTATACATGTGGAAATAATATAATTTTTTATAATTTATTTAATCCTATTGATACCCGCCAGCTTAATAGTTAGATTATAATAGCCACATTTAAATAACAGAGTGTCGTGTTTATTTTAAACTTGGTGTTGTGTTAATAAAAAGATATCAAATAGATTGAATTTATTTAAAAATAAATATATCATATAGTCTTAGTGTGTTTTATTTTCTTCTAATATTGGGGTTTTGTGTCATATACGCAATAGAATATAATGTTATTCTTTTAAAATCTTTGAGCATCATAACCATGGCATGTAAAACTAGAATAGTATCTAGAAAACCCCTGGACAAGTGTTGATAGAGGAAACCACAAAAACAACGACTGAAATGCACTAAATGAAGGATATATTCCCTAAATCCCATTTTCATGTGATGTCATGGGGACAATCCTACCTTATGATTGAGGTGTGTTATATTTCATGAAATGTTATTTCTTGCTACATATTCTTACAATAATAAGGTATGATTGGGTACATATCATATAGTTATATTTCCAAAAAATATTGGGGTATTGTTACTAAAAAACAAATCCTTGATAAAGGACTTGAGTATATGTCTGTGAGAATTTAATATGACATGCATATGATACATATCTTGAGACCATTTTCCCTTAACATGTCTTGGACTAGTGATTTTCTCAATCCAAACATTATGTGTTAACATTAATGTAATATTAAAAAAGTTTCTATCATTAATTAACTATTTTATGGGTTGAAATATATTATAGAGTTAAGTTTAGGAGTTACATGTGATGTAACTCAAACCAATGCACATACATTTGTGAAATGAAACATAGGATTAAATGTGCAGTGTGGTTTCCAGGATCTAGGGGTGTTATTGTAGCCTATATAAAGGAGGTTATTCCCTTGTGTGGTGTGTGATCAATCTTCCCAAGAAACCATTATCTAGAAACTCCCACCCTAAAGCTATCTCTTTGTCCTTATTTTCTTTTTAGATACTAGTATATCATGAATGTTTCAGGAATACCACCCAAAATTTTTAGGGGATGCAGTGATTTCCATATATATAACTCAGAGGGAAGAATCATTTTGTATTCCTTTAGTGATCATCATCAAGCACAGAAGGGTGGAATCATCAAATTCTTTTTAAAAATTAGAGGTATACACATTCATCAATTAGAGTTTTTTATGATTTTCATTTTATACATATAGTGACCATTATTAAAGGATTATTTATCACTTCCACTATGTTGATTAATGGTTAATCTATACTATGAAGCCTTTTAGTGGTATTAAAGTATTTACATACATTTGGATATATGAAATAATATTATAAATAAATACTTTCATTATCATATTATCTATTCTATTACATAACATAAAATACTACTTAGTACACAATCTATAGTTTTGAACATGTCATAGAAAATGATATATGAATGTTGTATTATATGATAGATATTTATATAGGTCTCAAAAATAGATAATCTATTATTGGGATGATATGTCCATGAATTGTAAAATATGACTACATATCATATTTAATGATTATATTATTATTCATACAATATGACTGATAAATAATAAATAAATTATGTGATGTGATATATCAATCATAACTTATGTTTGATATTGGATCATAAAATATTATTCCTCCAGAAAAGTTTTTCTATTTATTTTAAATAATGAATTGAATTATATTTTTTATAGCATATTTATAAATAATGATAATTTGGGGGGGATTTATTTATTTATAAATTTATTATAAATTAAATAATTATAAAAGGTTTATAATTAATTAACTATTTTTTTGGAAAATATTTATAAAAAAATATTCCATAATATTAAGAGTTAATATTTAAAAACCTTTTCAAAATTATATGGCATGGATTATAATTTGGATATAATTTTATTATATTTAAATTATAAGTATCATTTATAAAAGTTTTATAATTTGGGAAAAATAATCCAAAATAAAAAGTATTTACTTTTAAAAATTATGAATTGTTCATAATGTTTAATTTGAAATGTTTAAATTAAAAGTGACTTATTTAGAAATTATTTAAACATTATCAAAAGAGTTATGATAAATGATTTGTTCAAAGTTTTAAATAATGTTAATATATTATATTCAAATTATTTAAAATGTTTGTATAATAGAAATTGAAATATAAAATGTTTATATTAGATGAAATATAATATATGAAAATAAAATTCTATATAATTATTAATATGAAAGAGTTCACATTTGTAATGAACCAACCTTAAACATTATATATTCTAGTGAAATTAAACTATAATCCACTTTATTACATTTACAAATAACTTGTAGGTTTAGAGTTTTAATTAATTAGGTCATAACTCATACTAACAAACCAATATTTTACAAAGTCGACACTCCCAATCAGTGCATATTTTCCCCAAAAAATAGAACTTTTAAAAATAAATACATTTTCTTTTCCTAAAAAGTCTTCATGACTTTAAAATTGACTTATTACTTTTTCTTAACCATCCTTAAATCCTATAATTTTTTTAAAACATGGTATGGGCATAAAAATATTAGTAATGGATATAAAAAAGAATAAATTTGTTAATCCATTGAAAAATAAGAAACCCCATAAAAGTTTTTCCATTATCTTCAAAGTTATTTGAGCATATGAAATAAAAAATTTCTACATGAAAAAACACACACATATACTAACTATAATAATCTTAAGTTTTCCACCCATCCATGTATCCTCCCAACGAAACTACAAGATTACACACAGACTCTCTTCCATGTCTTCCATCTACGTCAACCCTTTACTGACACTCCCTCCGTATTCTGCATGATGTTTCCCTCGCTATCTAATCCCGCTCACTCTATCAAGCTAGGGTTCTCGCTGCATAGAGTCATCTTCAAGCATCATCTCAATCTATTTGTTTCTGTCTTCTCAATCAATTTGTTTCCGTCCATCCCTATTCTGAATGTAGTTTCAATTTTATTCTACTCCTACTGATGCTTCATATGATTTGGACCTACAATTACCATAAACCTGAGTCGTCGTCTCCCTCATACTTCCAGTTCCCTTTCATCCCTCTTCCGCACGCAGATTCAGTCATTCTCAAGCCTGAGATTTTCTTTACATCCATGGCGATTTCCATTGGTTTCTCCTACAACTCGAGTAACACCTCTTCTCGACCTACGGTTCCCGAAAACATCAGTCAACATATCCCTTTAATTCTTGGTTTCCATCAATTTTTTCGTTTCCTCCCTCCAATTACCTCCCCCTCTCAGGTTTTACCGCCTCTTAGGTTTCCCAATCAATTTCATCAGCTCCCCAACACCCCTATATATCCACGCCTCTTGGTTTTTCTCTTCCTCTGCATCCAGATACTCCGCATCTGACTCCTCTAATAAAGACCCATATTTATTCATGTAATTTTTTTAATTATATGGGAATATTGCAAGACTGCGAAAATTGATGGCATGTGATTCTGAGGCCCGGTGTTCCCGTAATGAATATCTGAACTTTTTAAGTACATCTAATAAACGTGCAAGTGGGTTTTTGTAACTTTTGGATCACTGCTCGAAATTGAAATATAAGGACACCGTTTAAATCGCAACACCAATATTCACTTAAGGGAGGCTTCACCTTGATTGCAGTTGAGTCGGTAGTGGATGTTGGTTTTGTGGTTTTTCGTGGGAGATTTAAATAAAATAAATTATTTTTAATTGAAAATCTCCCACCATCCTTTTTTAATTCTGGTGGCGGGGACCACCTGAGGGAGGTCAGGAATTTAATTATGGACATTAAATGTCAGGGTACACAAAATGTGTAACCACCCTTTTTTGGATTAATGAGGCTCATTAATTACAAAAATTAATGAACCCCTTTAATTAAACAAAGAAGAGTTAAACCCTTTGATTTTGGGGAATTGTTGGGAAAGGTTGTTCTTGGAGGAGCCTCTTGAGGAAGATCTGTTCTCCCTAAGGAGGAACCAAAGAACGGAAGATTTTCAAACAAGTGGTGTCATTGGAGGAGGCTTTCTCCGGGATCGAAAAACACCAATCCATCTTCAACCGTGAATGATCTCCAACGGAACATTCGAGGTAGGGTTTGTTATTTTGAATACCCTTACCCGTTCTTGATGTTCTTCATGATTCATGAACAAATGATCCGCTTGATACCAATCTTACATGGAGGGTGTGGGCCAAACAAACATGGCCCGACCACTCCACAACCTTTGTGGTTTTTGATGCGTTCTTCCCAATGGAGGAGGATGGAGAATAGTGCCTGCGACTGGCGTTGGTAGGGCTCTGGAGCGGCGGCCGACACACCAGTAGCCACGAAGACAGTGGCAGTGCAACCACGCCGCCAGTGGAGGGCCGCGGCCCATCGGCAGTGGCAGATCGGAGGCAGCGGCCACCATGCGGATGGCCGCACGAATGGGAGGCGGCGGCACACGTCCGTGCCGCCGGCGTGCAGGGGCTGTGGCATAAGTGCCGCGACGATGATGGAGGGTCGGCCAACTCGCTGTCGGCCGCTGGTGATGGCGTGGCGCGCGACCGCGACACATGGATGAGGCTGGCCTTCTGGAAAGCTGCCAGCCGAGCAGACCACCCAGCAGGCCGGGTCAGACCCAGGGTCAGATCCAGACCAGTTTCGACACTTTCGCTCTTTCGGCCATATCTTGAGCTACGAGCATCTTTTTGAATAACTGTCCACGGCTCTGGAAACCTTTGATCGAGAAGGTTCTTTTGATGTACCCAACTTGATTTTTGGATAAAGTTTGGGTACAGTAGGGTTGGATGGAACACGAATCCAACCGGGCCCTCGGGACTAAAAAGCCAATAACTTACAGACCGGGCGTCCGATTGACGCACCGTCTGTTGCGTTGAAACTCCTTTTACGTGGTTTTCCTTTGGGATAATTCTTCATGGGACTTCATAGCATCTGTAGTATTCGACGCGTGTCTTGAGAAGCAGACCCTCCTAGAATCAAGCGAGCTTAGTGCGAGAACCCTCTAGCTAGCTGTAAATGAGAAAAGGTTTCTATGTGGGTCTGTGCTTTGAGATCCTATGCGGGTCTATGCTTTGGGATCCTATGTGGGTATGTGTTCAAGAGTTCCACTTGGATCTACTCTAGGAATCCATGTGGGACTACTCTAGGATCCTACGTGGTTCTTCTTTACGAGGATCCTACGTGGGTCTGCTGTACTAGGATCCTACTTGCGTATGATGATTTAAGATCCTACATGATTCTGCCTCTTAACAGATTAAGATGTTTCAGTAGTTACATCTAATCATATTTACTACCATACCTAAGTTATACCTGGTGTGAGTTGAGTCTTTACCTTTGTGGTAAACTTATGTGTGGCGTACCTTTGTGGTACTTACCTTAGTGGTGATACCTTTGTGGTATTCTTCTCTGTGCCGTACCTTAGTGGTACTTACCTTCGTGGTGATACCTTTGTGGTATTCTTATGTGGGGCGTTACCTTTGTGGTATTCTTATGTGGTGCATTACCTTTGTGGTAATTAACTTCATGGTGTTACCTTTGTGGTATTACTTTCCTTCGTGGGAAAGTTTAGTTTTGGGCTTCTGAGTTGGGCCTTGTGTTTCCTCATGTTTGAGATGGGTTTACTCGACTACTTAGGTATATGTATGGGAATATATCTAAGTAGGGTTGTCAGTTCTTTTCATGCTTTTTGGTTTATCCTTTGTGGATTCTTTGAGACCGTCGAGGGTCTTGGGGTCCCTACTGAGTATCGTTATACTCATCCCTGCATGAGCTATGCCCACACCTTGTTGTTTTTGGTGTAGACGATGGACAACGATGACTGAGGACGAGAGTACCAAGATTGGAGGTAGCTCGAGGTGTACATTAGACGAGGCATACCATAGAGACAAATGTTCAAGAGCTATACTTACCCTTCAGTTAGGATCCTTGGTGGGTGTTCATAGGATCTGTTTTCTGTTATTCTTTTACATCATAGTTTTCCTTGTACATTCCAGTTGGGCTTGTATTCTGGCCCCTTTTGGCTTTCTATACACACTCTTTTTACTATACATCTTACTTGTGTTCGTATCTTGCTTTGTTCTTGGTTTGTGTGAGTTTTACTGGTTATAAAGGCAATGACTTCCCATTTTAGGGAATATGATTTTCGGTGCTAGTCGCCAGCCCCTGGCCTATGGAAGGCGGGTTTGGGGTAGTCACGACATAGGCCCTGGGGGACGGATCATGAAAAATTAGTATCAAAGGAGTCGGTTCTACCATAGAACATTGGACTCTGATCTTTTAACAGCAATAATGTTAAGTGTTATGAGTGTGGTTATCAGTTTAGGGAATCCAGTGTTGGTGCGGCGGCCGACGTATCCATACACTAGTACCCTGACTTCTGATTTCTGACTAAGTGCATGAAAACAATGATTGAATGTGTGTTTTGAAAAGTTTTCTTTGTGAACTCTTTGAGTCAGCTCCTCAGGTATAACTTATTGACCGTGGCACACTTGTTTCTTTTCCGGATTCCTCCACGCAGACAACCAAATAGGGTTCCGGGTAGAGTACGCGATGATATCCCACCGAGCGACGAGGCCTTGGTGCAGGGCCCTTTATAAGTAGAGGCACCAACGGAGGCACCAGCAGTATCGTTACCCTTGGGCCACCAACCCCAATAGCCCTAGAAGTAGAGGGTGAAATCCTCTTGAGCGCACTGCACGAGTTACAGTGCCAGAGGCCATCCAGGTTCAGGTGTGAGATGGACCCACATGCAGTCGAGGATTGGTTGGAGGCCGTGGTGAGAGTCTTCCGACTGGTAGGGACACCAACTGATCTCACGGTGATCTTTGCTGCCAGTCTTATACAGGAAGAAGTAGGAAGATGGTGGATCTTGATGCTCCAGGTTCACAATGAGGTGACACTTCTCTGGGAAGAATTTGAGAACCTGTTTCGTGCAGAGTTTGTCCTAGCAACCCTTCACATAATGCGCATAGAGGAGCTTGTTCATTTGTAGCAGGGCATCATGACTGTGGCTCTATACTCAGCGAGGTTTACCGACCTCTCACTCTACTCCACTGATATGGTGCGAGACCCATACTTTAGGGCCCAGACATTCAAGTAGGGACTCAGGCATGAGATCAGACCTTCGATGATTTCTCTCAGCATCCCGGTGTAGGCGAGGGTGTTAGAGAGATCCCTATTAGTGGAGAGTTTTCTTGCTAAGCAGTCAAAAGTAGTGAGACCCACCACCAAGAATCACGTATCGGAGTCTTCTGCAGCTGGTAGTAGACAAATATCACAGAGGTCCAGGAGGACCAGACCTATAGGTGGACGACCGCAGGATTCAGGGTCGGTTGTGTGGGGAATCAGAGATAGATCCAGTCATGCGAGGAGTAGGCAATGTTATGCATGAAGTGGGCATGGTCACAAGGATCAAGACTGCCCGACTCACCATACAGATGATCAGAATATGGTCTAAGGACCACCCAGGTAGAGATAGAGGTTCGACCGAGGATGTCTGTAGGGAGAAGGCAGATGTGGCAGAGGAGATGGCCATGCAGATGGCGGTGGGCGACGATTCGAGATGCTACTACCACCACCACCAGGTGGTCCAACCCGACCATAGGGAGCATATGGATTGGGTAGAGCTCAGCTCCAGGTAGCTGAGGCCTATGACCATGGGGCTCCAAAGATGACATGAGGTATGATCTATGTCTATTCCACCTTAGCTGCAGTACTTATAGACATAGGTTCCTGTCATTTTTTTCCACAGCCCTCGTTCAGAGCTTCGAGATTCCTACGGAGCCGTTGGCTCGATCCTTAAGACTATAAACTCTTATGAGAGATGATTATATGATTACACACTGGTGTCGGTAGTGTGAGATTTCTCTAGGAGGCGAGAGCTTTGGATGGGATCTCCTAGTTGCGGCGTCGAGGCCTTACGACGTCATCTTGGGAATGGACTGGTTATCTGCAGTCCATGCCCAGATTGGCTGTATTAGGTGAAAAGTGTGGTGTGTCTACATGAATGGGACTAGGTTTACCTTCATCGGTAAGAAGGGAGCCTTTTCAGCACAGGATGGACTTACCTGCATGAGAGTGCAGCTGATCACTCATCAGTTGGGAAGCCTTACCCTCGGAGCGGTTATTGTAGAGAGTCCGAGCTATCCTATAGTGGTGGACCAGTACACATATGTCTTCCTTAATGATGTTATAGGTCTACCTACTCATAGATTGGTGGACTTTTATATTGACTTGTACCCCAGGATGACACTGACATCTACAACAGTGTATCAGAATGTAACACCCGAGACTTTTATGTTATATAAATCATCAAAGGAATCTTTTTCTACACAACACTTGCTTGGCTTGCTTTACACGCAATCGCGACCTTCCTCGATAGCTTGCGTCGTACGCAATACCGAGTTTCACTAAACAACAATATGCTATTAAAACTAGCCGTTATGAATAGTAATAACCACTTTTTGAAATTTTATAAATTTTATTTTTCAAAATGGACTTCATTTTTGGACTCAGAATATCGAAATTATCCTAGGGTGAAATTTTGGTATTTTTCTGAAAACTTTCAATTTTTGATGAATAGTGAAACCACTAAGTGGTAGGTTAAAAACTGAATTTTGCATAAAACTTAATTTTACCGCTTCTGTGAATGGAATTTCAAAAATCCGAGAGACACGGTTAATATCAAGGACTAAAATGTGGTTCAATGAGATGAAAATAATTTTTTGGTGAATAGTAACTTTTTACTATTTTTACCGCGGTTAATAGTAAATAGGGTAACTAAGGGTAAATATGATATTAATATTACCCTAACACATGTCCTAGTTCTATTGGACAAGTGTAATTCGACCAAAAACAAACTTAGGAATAAAATATGACCATTTAGGCCCACCTGGATTAGATTAGGACATTTATTATTAATTTATTTAAAGAAGGGTTAAAATAGTTAAAATCAAAGTTTAATAAGTAAATCATTTTTAATATAGGGTTATACATAAGATAAATTCGATTGTAAATATTAATTAGAAAGCTAAAAAGATTTCCTACATGATGGTATTTTATTTGTAATTTTTATACATCAAATAATTTAATTTATTTATGACACAACGATGATGCAGTAATTATCTTATTAATGAAATATTGACAAAATTGATAATATAAATACAAAAATAAATGTAATTTGAGACTTTTTATGAATTCCACTAATTTTCTAGGTTACTATGATATATTAGTATTGATTTAATCAACTTGGTTCGAACATATAATTCTGTTATGACTTTCACAAAAATCATATATCAAATAGTGTCAAAATTGACACAAAATAGTTTTTAAATCAAATATTATATTATTAATTGTTATTTTATTCCTAAAAATCTAAGGTTCCGACAAATGACTTAGATAAGGATATATATATTAATAATAAACAATTTGGGGTTCGTTTGGCATGTTATAGTAAGTGTATTAACCATATAGTGAAAGAAAACAAAAAGACACGGTAAAAGTTAAATTAATTAACTTAGAGTTAAATCTAATTGATAAGGTTAAAATAATACCCTAAACTTGTCTAAATCCTATTGGTTGATAGGATTTCGACCCATCCCCACTTTAGCTTCGAAATAAGACCCTTTGGAACCATTATAAACCGATTTTGACTTTAATATAAAATAATATTTTGAGATATTCCTAAGGTGCCCCTCTCCTCCCTTATAAAAGGGCACCTCCTCCCCCTCCTCCTCACACCAATTTGAGCACTCAAGCTCGGCCAACCCCTGCCATTTTCCCTTATCCACTTCCCTAGAATAATCCTAGAGGTCCTGGTCTTCTCCAAAGACCAATCTTAGTTCCTTAAGTGGAGGATTCAAAAAGGCGTTCCAAAGAAGAGGTAATATCCATTACCGATCTTTTCAATTTCTTTCTTCTTCAAATTCTTCTTCTTTAGTTTTTTCATGATAAAGTAATAACATCAGTATTACTTACATACTGATATGTTATTATAAATATGAAACAACCCTAATTCACCTTCTATCCATCCTACGGAAAAATGAAATCACCGCGCGTGCGTACGTACGGAATACCGTCTCCACGCCGTGGTGTAATCTATTTTCCACCATCACCTTACAAGGATGGGTATAATGGTGTAATCAGTAACTATATATGATTATTATTAAGTAATATTGATACTGAAATAATATATATATATACTCCAATACAATTCCACGATCATAGGAACGATATCATCACTCGTGCGTACGTACGGAATACCGTCTCCACGATGTGATGCGACTCGTTCTACATGATCTTCATTTCATAATGATTATATAAATGAATTGAATGAATGAATATGGTATATACTACACTAATACCATTCTGGAAATGAATTATCTATAACCTAAAGATAAGAATAAGAATTTATTCGACAAAACACGCATAAGAACAAAAAGTTATAAAGACCCAAGTAACAAGTAACAATGAAATATTACTAACAAGAAGCTAATAATATGACCATATATGATCTCATATCAATATGTATGATTCTGGAATAAGTCAATAACATTATTTAAACCATTATACAGGAGCTTCGGACACGAATAAAGCAAATCGGACCTAAGGTAAGGGAAATATCACAATCTCATTTTTATCCGAGATTGTTTATTCGTAAGTATTTACTGGGGTGTATTTTATCATCCACATCCATGTTCCCTCAATATGTAATATTGTTTCCATCCACTTGAAATAGTTTAAATCCAATTTTACCCTTAGGTGAGTTTTTAGTAAAGAATATGAAAGGAATCTTTTGTCGTTTTTCCGTACGAGGTACTTTTTGACTTTTCCGACAAAAGTACGAAGAATGTTTTTTTTAACTTATACGACATGAATGGATTTTTAAAACATTACTTCAAAGAAGCTTCCTTTACAAGTTTTCAAGTTTATTTTTAATCAACTTCTTTTATTTTAAAGTTGTATGACATGTTATGAAAGGAAAAATGTTTTTGAAGAAGAAAGGATATTTTCCTCAAGAATTCAATTCAAGTGTTTTATCAAAATTATTTTCCATCTAAGATAATAAAGGGTTCTGTTTCTATCCATATTTTTACATTGGTTTGACTATGTTGTGATGGAATTATGTTTATGAATTCCTTTATCATATATGAATTGATTTATGATGTCATGATGTTTCAAGAATCCCATTTTTGTTACATGTGTTATGCGATGATGCATGTTTTATGATTATGTGGCACACATAAGAAAGGATTCATTATAAGATGGGTGGGACCTATATCTCCCTCCAATGCATTGGGTAATGATTTTATATCTCATGAGATAGACATGGCTGGAACGGAAGGTTATTTCGGTTCAGTGATACAGGACTGAAACGAGGAGTGAACTCGGTTCAGAAAGGGACTTTGTCCACTAAGATAGTCTTGGCAATGAGTCATGACTAACAAGAAATGATTTTCCATGATTATGTGTGCATGCCACAAAGATTCAAGTTTTATGTTATGATTATGGGGATCTCATTTTCACTTCTATGATTTATTCCATGTTAAGATATTATGATCTCTTTTGCAGGTTTTAATTTTCAAAAAAGATATGATATGATTTTTATTTCCTTTATTTGCCCTTGCTGAGCATTTGAGCTCACCCTTTTATGTTTTCTTTTCCCCAGGCTAGGAAGATGGATATTAAGTAGAATATGCTAAAAGGGACCCTAGATATGATGAAATAAATGGGAGACACTGTAGAAGATTTATGAACCAGTTGTTTATGTTTCCCAGTTTCTAAAGACACTATACCTATACGGTCCTTTGTGGTTTTGTCATATGTTGTAATAAGTGTAATTCAATTTTGAAGTATTAACAATGTATGTAAAGTGTGGGTCGTTATAGTTGGTATCAGAGGAAAGGTATAGTCAACCTTTGGAAACTAGGATGTGAAAGCCTTAGTAAGAACCCTAAGGATAAGTCTAAGCATAGAACACAATCTTAGAAATGGCCATGAATAACCTAGGATAAGACCATAAGCATGAAAATTTTATTCTTGAATTATGTGGTTTCCTATTATAATTAGTGTTGCTCACACTATTCTTCTTGGTTTTAGTCAATGGCTGGAACCCGAAGGAACCGTGTTAATGCGGAATGCGATGGGAAATGCAATGATTGTCCCCCTGAGCAACCAAACGATATGGGAGCTGGAATGCAAAATCTTGTAGCCATGCTCACACAACTTTCTCAAGCTATGAATCATGCAGGATTTCCAAACGAACAAAGGAGGGAGCAACATTCTGTTGAATCCTTCATGAGGCAGCGTCCACCATCTTTCAGCGGGTCTACTGATCCATTAGTTGCTGAACAATGGATTAGTACTACTGAAAAGATATTTTCAGTTCTTCAATGTTCTGAGCATGATAAAGTCATCCTAGCAGTGTATCGTTTGGAAGGAGATGCTGATCAATGGTGGAATCTTGTTAAGAATACAAGGCAAAGGGATGAAATTGAGTCTATGGAATGGGACGAGTTCAAGAACTTATTTTTCAATAAGTACTTCCCTCGTATTCTCCGAACAAAGATGGAGAAAAAGTTCCTTGAACTGAAGCAAAGGGATGATGAATCTGTTGGTACCTATGAAGAAAATTTTACCAGACTTGCAAGGTACGCTTCTGGTATTATTATCCAACCTGAGAGTAAGATCGATCGATTCTTTAGTGGCTTAAAACCAAGTCTTCGAAGGGCGTTAGCCATAAGGGACTTCAATAGCTACGAGGAAATCGTTCGATGTGCTCTCAAAGTCGAGATGGAGATTGGAGTAACCCATCAGTCACATGGGTTTGATAAGAAGAGGAAGATGGAATTCAAAGAAAAATCTAAAGAGCACACGGAAAAGAAGATGAACTTTCCCTTATGCTCAAAGTGTGGAAAGAAACATGGAGGGAGTTGTCTTAAAGGGACAAGTAAATGTTTTAAATGTGGAAAGGAAGGTCATCGGGCATTTGAATGCCGTGATAATGGGAAGAAGATGTCTAATGATGCAAACAAAGGAAGGGATACACAGAATGAACCTGCTTCACTTCAATGTTTCAAGTGCAAGGAGATGGGGCATTATGCCAATCAATGCCCAAATCCAAGGGTTGATGATGATGGTCGACGTCAACAAACTCTTAAGGCTAAATAAAAAGGAAAGTCACATGCAATTTCTATCAGCGATGTGGAGTACGATAACGATGTGGTGAAAGGTACACTTACCATCCACTCTAAAGTAGCAAATGTTTTATTTGATTCTGGATCCACCCACTCTTTTATTTCTGAAAAATTTTCTAAGGGTATCACCGTATTACCTCAACAATTAGATGTTGAGTTAGCTGTGACAACACCTAATGGCACATCAATCGCATCAGAAGTTTATAATTCTTCTCCGATCGAAGTTTGTGGGAAGGTGCTTCCTGCAAATCTTGTGATCCTTCCTTTAGTGGAATTTGATGTGATTCTTGGCATGGATTGGCTTTCTCTACATGGATCTCATATCAATTGCCAAAGAAGGGAAGTCACATTTCATATTCCAGATCAACCTACGATCGTCTATCAATGCAAGGATGAACATAACCTTCCAGTGGAAATTTCTTCCATCTTATGGGTATTGATTCCACTAAATGAAGGTTATTTATCTCAAATAGTTGGTGAGAAACTCACGATTAAGAATATGCCCATTGTACGGGAGTTTGATGATGTCTTTCCGGAGGAATTACCGGGTCTTCCACCAAATCGTGAAGTTGAGTTTTCAATAGAACTCGTACCGGGTGCTTTGCCTATTTCAAAGACACCTTATAGAATGGCCCCAATTGAGTTGCAGGAATTGAAGAAGCAACTCCAAGAGAATCTTGATAAGGGATTCATACGCCCTAGTGCGTCACCTTGGGGAGCACCTGTTCTATTTGTTAAGAAGAAAGATGGATCAATGAGACTCTGCATTGATTATTGAGAACTTAACAAGATCACTATCAAGAACAAATATCCTCTCCCACGCATTGATGACTTATTTGACCAACTACGCGGAGCTCAATACTTTTCCAAGATTGATCTTCGTTCAGGGTATCATCAATTAAGGGTCAAAAGGGAGGATATACCAAAGACGGCTTTCCGTACAAGGTATGGACACTATGAATTTATAGTGATGCCATTTGGTCTTACTAATGCCCCTGCTATCTTCATGGATCTAATGAATAGAGTCTTTAGAGACTATCTTGATCAATTTGTGGTAGTCTTTATAGACGATATTCTTGTCTATTCAAAGAGCAAGGAAGAGCATGAAGATCACTTGAGAATTATATTGAAGACCCTGAGAAAGGAGAAGCTTTATGCCAAATTTACCAAGTGTGAATTTTGGCTTCAAAAAGTTGCATTTTTGGGTCATATAATCTCAAAAGAGGGGATATCTGTGGATCCAGCAAAAATAGAGGTTATCGAAAGATGGTCAAGACCAACAACAGTAACTGAGATCCGAAGTTTTCTTGGTTTGGCTGGATATTATCGACGTTTTGTAAAAGATTTTTCACGATTATCTAATCCACTCACCAAGTTGACTCGGAAAGGAGTTAAGTTTGTCTGGACAGAGGAATGTGAAGAGAATTTCAAGGAGTTGAAAAGAAGGTTATCCAGTGCACCTGTGCTCACACTGCCTTGTAGTGGAGAAAGGTTTGTGATCTACAGTGATGCATCCAAGAAGGGATTGGGGTGTGTTCTTATGCAAAATGATATGGTGATCGCTTATGCCTCACGACAGTTGAAAATCCATGAGCAAAATTACCCAACACATGATTTGGAGTTGGCTGCGGTAATATTTTCATTAAAGATTTGGAGGCATTACCTTTATGGTGAAAGGTGTGATATTTATACTGATCATAAAAGTTTAAAGTATATTTTCACACAAAAGGAGCTGAATATGCGCCAAAGAAGATGGTTGGAGCTGATTAAGGATTATGACTGCTCAATCCATTACCACCCTGGGAAAGCAAACAAGGTGGCAGATGCATTAAGTCGACAAGACCATGCTAGTTTATCCATGATGAGGATCACAAAAGATCCAATATTTATGGATTTACAAAGGATGGATCTTGGAATTATAATGGAAGGGGAAAAATCTTATCTTTCTCAAATGAATGTTCAACCATCTATACATGTGAAGATTAAAGAGGCACAGAAAGAAGATGTCGAGTTACAAAAGAAGGTGAGAAATGTTCCTGAATTCAACCTTGATTGTGATGGGATAATAAAGTTCAGGAATCGGGTTTGTGTTCCTCCCATCCCCGAATTAAAGAAAGAACTGCTGGATGAGGCTCATAGTTCTTCATTCTCTATTCATCCTGGAAGCACGAAGATGTATAGGGACCTGAAAGAGTACTTCTGGTGGGATGGCATGAAAAGAGATGTTGCTGAATATGTCTCTCGATGCTTGGTTTGTCAACAAGTTAAAGCTGAGAGACAGAAGTCTAAGGGGATGTTACAACCATTACCCATACCCGAATGGAAATGGGAAAACATCACTATGGACTTTGTCACAGGACTTCCTAAAACATCCAAAGGCAATAATGCTATCTGGGTCATAGTTGATCGTCTTACAAAGTCTGCACACTTCATTGCTATTAGAGAGGATTTCTCTCTAGATCAGCTTGCCAGGATATATGTAAAGGAAGTGGTAAGATTGCATCTGATCGAGATCCGAGATTTACCTCGAAGTTTTGGCGAAGTCTTCAGCATACTCTGGATACAGAGTTGAGTTTCAGCACTGCTTATCATCCCCAGACAGACGGTCAGTCTGAGAGAACAATTCAAACCCTAGAAGATATGTTGAGAGCTTGCTCTATGGATTTCAAAGGAGGTTGGGATCAACACCTACCTTTGGTGGAATTTTCTTATAATAATAGCTTTCACTCCAGTATTCAGATGGATCCTTATGAAGCTCTCTATGGAAAGAAATGCAGGACTCCAACTTGCTGGGATGAAGTTGGGGAAAGAAAGCTATTAGGACCTGATCTCGTTGATGAAATGGCAGAAAAGGTCAGATCTATTCAACAACACATAAGAGCAGCTCAGAGTCGACAGAAAAGTTATGCCGACAACCGAAGAAAAGACCTAGAGTTTGAAGTGGGTGATAAAGTGTTCTTACGAATATCTCCCTGGAAGAGGGTTATGAGATTTGGAAAGAAGGGGAAGTTGAGCCCTAGATATATCGGTCCTTTTGAAATACTGGATCGTGTTGGGAAGGTAGCTTACCGATTGGCGCTTCCACCGAATCTCTCTCAAGTTCACGATGTGTTCCATGTATCTCTCCTGAGAAAGTACATACCAGATCCTTCACATGTACTCAGCTCAGAAGTTGTACCGCTGGAGCAAGATCTTTCTTATGAAGAACAGCCGATAGAGATTCTGGATCATAGCGAAAAAGTCCTACGAAACAAGACCACTCGCTTGGTGAAAGTTTTATGGAGAAACCACCAACTTGAAGAAGCTACATGGGAGCTTGAGGATATGATGAGGGAGAAGTATCCTCATTTGTTTGTTGCAAAGTGACGAATTTCGAGGGCGAAATTCTTTTTAAGGGGGGTAGAATGTAACACCCGAGACTTTTATGTTATATAAATCATCAAAGGAATCTTTTTCTACACAACACTTGCTTGGCTTGCTTTACACGCAATCGCGACCTTCCTCGATAGCTTGCGTCGTACGCAATACCGAGTTTCACTAAACAACAATATGCTATTAAAACTAGCCGTTATGAATAGTAATAACCACTTTTTGAAATTTTATAAATTTTATTTTTCAAAATGGACTTCATTTTTGGACTCAGAATATCGAAATTATCCTAGGGTGAAATTTTGGTATTTTTCTGAAAACTTTCAATTTTTGATGAATAGTGAAACCACTAAGTGGTAGGTTAAAAACTGAATTTTGCATAAAACTTAATTTTACCGCTTCTGTGAATGGAATTTCAAAAATCCGAGAGACACGGTTAATATCAAGGACTAAAATGTGGTTCAATGAGATGAAAATAATTTTTTGGTGAATAGTAACTTTTTACTATTTTTACCGCGGTTAATAGTAAATAGGGTAACTAAGGGTAAATATGATATTAATATTACCCTAACACATGTCCTAGTTCTATTGGACAAGTGTAATTCGACCAAAAACAAACTTAGGAATAAAATATGACCATTTAGGCCCACCTGGATTAGATTAGGACATTTATTATTAATTTATTTAAAGAAGGGTTAAAATAGTTAAAATCAAAGTTTAATAAGTAAATCATTTTTAATATAGGGTTATACATAAGATAAATTCGATTGTAAATATTAATTAGAAAGCTAAAAAGATTTCCTACATGATGGTATTTTATTTGTAATTTTTAGACATCAAATAATTTAATTTATTTATGACACAACGATGATGCAGTAATTATCTTATTAATGAAATATTGACAAAATTGATAATATAAATACAAAAATAAATGTAATTTGAGACTTTTTATGAATTCCACTAATTTTCTAGGTTACTATGATATATTAGTATTGATTTAATCAACTTGGTTCGAACATATAATTCTGTTATGACTTTCACAAAAATCATATATCAAATAGTGTCAAAATTGACACAAAATAGTTTTTAAATCAAATATTATATTATTAATTGTTATTTTATTCCTAAAAATCTAAGGTTCGGCCAAATGACTTAGATAAGGATATATATATTAATAATAAACAATTTGGGGTTCGTTTGGCATGTTATAGTAAGTGTATTAACCATATAGTGAAAGAAAACAAAAAGACACGGTAAAAGTTAAATTAATTAACTTAGAGTTAAATCTAATTGATAAGGTTAAAATAATACCCTAAACTTGTCTAAATCATATTGGTTGATAGGATTTCGACCCATCCCCACTTTAGCTTCGAAATAAGACCCTTTGGAACCATTATAAACCGATTTTGACTTTAATATAAAATAATATTTTGAGATATTCCTAAGGTGCCCCTCTCCTCCCTTATAAAAGGGCACCACCTCCCCCTCCTCCTCACACCAATTTGAGCACTCAAGCTCGGCCAACCCCTGCCATTTTCCCTTCTCCACTTCCCTAGAATAATCCTAGAGGTCCTGGTCTTCTCCAAAGACCAATCTTAGTTCCTTAAGTGGAGGATTCAAAAAGGCGTTCCAAAGAAGAGGTAATATCCATTACCGATCTTTTCAATTTCTTTCTTCTTCAACTTCTTCTTCTTTAGTTGTTTCATGATAAAGTAATAACATCAGTATTACTTACATACTGATATGTTATTATAAATATGAAACAACCCTAATTCACCTTCTATCCATCCTACGGAAAAATGAAATCACCGCGCGTGCGTACGTACGGAATACCGTCTCCACGCCGTGGTGTAATCTATTTTCCACCATCACCTTACAAGGATGGGTATAATGGTGTAATCAGTAACTATATATGATTATTATTAAGTAATATTGATACTGAAATAATATATATATATACTCCAATACAATTCCACGATCATAGGAACGATATCATCACTCGTGCGTACGTACGGAATACCGTCTCCACGATGTGATGCGACTCGTTCTACATGATCTTCATTTCATAATGATTATATAAATGAATTGAATGAATGAATATGGTATATACTACACTAATACCATTCTGGAAATGAATTATCTATAACCTAAAGATAAGAATAAGAATTTATTCGACAAAACACGCATAAGAACAAAAAGTTATAAAGACCCGAGTAACAAGTAACAATGAAATATTACTAACAAGAAGCTAATAATATGACCATATATGATCTCATATCAATATGTATGATTCTGGAATAAGTCAATAACATTATTTAAACCATTATACAGGAGCTTCAGACACGAATAAAGCAAATCGGACCTAAGGTAAGGGAAATATCACAATCTCATTTTTATCCGAGATTGTTTATTCGTAAGTATTTACTGGGGTGTATTTTATCATCCACATCCATGTTCCCTCAATATGTAATATTGTTTCCATCCACTTGAAATAGTTTAAATCCAATTTTACCCTTAGGTGAGTTTTTAGTAAAGAATATGAAAGGAATCTTTTGTCGTTTTTCCGTACGAGGTACTTTTTGACTTTTCCGACAAAAGTACGAAGAATGTTTTTTTTAACTTATACGGCATGAATGGATTTTTAAAACATTACTTCAAAGAAGATTCCTTTACAAGTTTTCAAGTTTATTTTTAATCAACTTCTTTTATTTTAAAGTTGTATGACATGTTATGAAAGGAAAAATGTTTTTGAAGAAGAAAGGATATTTTCCTCAAGAATTCAATTGAAGTGTTTTATCAAAATTATTTTCCATCTAAGATAATAAAGGGTTCTGTTTCTATCCATATTTTTACATTGGTTTGACTATGTTGTGATGGAATTATGTTTATGAATTCCTTTATCATATATGAATTGATTTATGATGTCATGATGTTTCAAGAATCCCATTTTTGTTACATGTGTTATGCGATGATGCATGTTTTATGATTATGTGGCACACATAAGAAAGGATTCATTATAAGATGGGTGGGACCTATATCTCCCTCCAATGCATTGGGTAATGATTTTATATCTCATGAGATAGACATGGCTGGAACGGAAGGTTATTTCGGTTCAGTGATACAGGACTGAAACGAGGAGTGAACTCGGTTCAGAAAGGGACTTTTTCCACTAAGATAGTCTTGGCAATGAGTCATGACTAACAAGAAATGATTTTCCATGATTATGTGTGCATGCCACAAAGATTCAAGTTTTATGTTATGATTATGGGGATCTCATTTTCACTTCTATGATTTATTCCATGTTAAGATATTATGATCTCTTTTGCAGGTTTTAATTTTCAAAAAAGATATGATATGATTTTTATTTCCTTTATTTGCCCTTGCTGAGCATTTGAGCTCACCCTTTTATGTTTTCTTTTCCCCAGGCCAGGAAGATGGATATTAAGTAGAATATGCTAAAAGGGACCCTAGATATGATGAAATAAATGGGAGACACTGTAGAAGATTTATGAACCAGTTGTTTATGTTTCCCAGTTTCTAAAGACACTATACCTATACGGTCCTTTGTGGTTTTGTCATATGTTGTAATAAGTGTAATTTAATTTTGAAGTATTAACAATGTATGTAAAGTGTGGGTCGTTATATAGATGGCTCCTACAGATCTTCGTGAGCTGCAGGTACAACTATAGGACTTACAAGGAAAGGGATTCATCTGGCCCAGTGTTTATCCTCGGGTAGCCCCTATTTTATTCTCCAAGAAGGCTAATGGGATCTTGAGACTTTGTGTTGACTATTGGCACTTGAACCAGGTGACCGTGAAGAACAAGTACCCACTCCTGAGGATTGAAAACCTCTTTGATTAGCTGAAGGTAGCATGGTGGTTCTCGAAGATGGACCTCAGATCAGGCTATCACCAACCCAGAGTACGAGACATGGATGTGCAGAAGACAACTTTTAGATGTCGGTACATCCATTACGAGTTCTTGGTTATGCCATTAGGTGTGAGAAATGCTTCATTAGTGTTTATGGGACCCATGAACTGGATCTTCTAGCCATTCCTTGATCACTTTCTAGTAGTCTTCATCGACGACATTCTGATATACTCAACTATTGAGGAGGAGCATGCCTATCATTTGCAGATAGTTCTAGACACACTCCGAGAGCACCGGATTTATGGTAATCTCTCGAAGTGCTAGTTCTGGATCTGAGAGGTTCATTTTCTGGGACATGTCATCTCATAGGTAGGAGTTGCGGTGGATATAGCAATGTTTGAGGTGGTACTTTCTTGGGATCCACCTAGGAGTGTGACAAAGGTACATAGTTTCCTAGGTTTGGATGGTTACTACCGGAGAATTGTGTCATATTTCTCTAGAGTTCCAGCACCTTTATCAGCATTGACGAAGGAGGGGAAACCCTTTGTGTGGTCAGAGAAATGTCAGCGGAGTTTTCAGAAGCTGAGGTAGAGGATAACTAGTGCCCCCCATTTTGAGGCTTCCAGAGGATGGTGTTGGGTACATAGTCTACTGTGACACATCGGGGACTGGGCTCGGATGTGTCTTGATGTAGTAGCGAGAAGTTATTTCATATGGTTCTTGACAACTGAGACAACATGAGTAGAACTACGCTACCCGTGACCTGGAGTTAGCGGCAATGGTCTTTGCCTTGATTATGTGGCAACATTACTTGATGGGAGAACGTTTTACAGTCTAATTTGATCATAGGAGTCTCAGGTATATCTTCTCTCAGAAGGACCTGAACTTAAGACATCGATGTTGTCTTGAGTTCCTCCAGGACTATGACTTCGATATAGTCTATACTCCTGGGAAGTGGAATGTTGTATTAGATGCACTCAGAAGGATATCTGATATACAACTGCTAGGTGACGCGACGAAGAAGCTAGCCGATTTACAAATATCCTTTGTGGAATGAGATGGATTAGCTTTTCTTTAGTCTCTTACAATCACTCCCCCACTTCTTTAGTGAGTCAAGGAGGTGCATCATGGGGACACTGAATGCAAGGCTCAATGTGTTTAGATATCCACAGGTCTGGCAACTAATTGATTTTCTGAAGGTGGGGAGTACGTCATCCTCTTCAAAGGGCATACTATGGTACCAGTGGCTTTATGGGAGGAAGTGTTGAGTGAGTTCCATGCGTCCCCTCTAGCGGTACATCCATGAGTGGTGAAGATGTACCAGGACCTCCAACGATAGCATTAGTGGCTGGGAATGAAGAAAGCAGTAGAAGAGTTTGTCTCTCGGTGCCTCATTTGTCAGCAAGTGAAGGTAGAACATCAGGTACCAACAAGATTAGTTCAGCCTTTAGAGGTCCCAGAGTGGAAGTGGGATGGGACATCCATGGACTTTGTGACAAGACTTCCACGTACATCCAGGGGTCATGATTATATCTAGGTGATCGTCGACCGACTCACAAAGTCGGCCCACTTCCTACTGATCAAAGAGCAGGGTTCAGTAGAGAGCTTGGGAAGCCTCTCTGTGCATGAGATTGTGTGGAAACATGGAGTACCCTCAATTATTGTCTCCGATCATGAGGTATGTTTCACTTAACAGCTATGGAAGGGGTTGTAAGAGGCTTTCAGGATGCAACTTTGTTTGTGAACCACCTTCTATCCTCAGACGGATGAATAGACTGAGCGGACCATTCAGACCCTCGAGGACATGCTGTGTGCTTGCATCCTCGACTTCAAACACAGCTGGGAGGATCAATTTCCCTTGGTGGAGTTTGCAAACAACAACAGATACCACTCCACCATTGGGATGACACCATTTGAGGCTCTGTACGGCTGACCTTGCAGATCATCTTTATGCTGGACTGACCCAGGGGAGTCAGCACTCGTGGTACTAAATATGGTATGGGCTTCCACGAAGAAGGTGCAGATCATCCAAGAGCGGATGAAGGCTGCACAAAGTATGAAGAAGTCTTATGATGATAGGAGACAGAGACCTCTGGATTTCGAGGATGGTGATCACATCTTTCTATGGGTCTCACCCCAATGAGGTTTTTGGAGATTTTATCGGGGCGAAAAGTTATCTCCGAGGTTCATCGGACCCTTTCAGGTCCCCAACAAAGTTGGAAAGGTGGCTTACTGCTTAGCTCTTCCACCACAGTTACACCGGGTGAATGACGTCTTCCACATATCCCTGCTAAGGAGATACGTTCACGACTCATCTAACGTCACTGAACATGACGAGATAAACATCGGCGATGGGGCGATGGTTATGGACATTCCAGTGGAGATTGAGGATCAATAGGAGAGAGTCATTCATGGGCGACCGATACCTTTAGGGCAAATTCGCTGGAAGCACGAGAACCTCCAGGAGAGCACATGGGAGTAGGAGGCTCAGATACATGCTCAACACCCCCACTTGTTCCATTAGTTTGAGTTGTGGCTTACGGGGGCGCAAAGCCCTAAGGTGGGGATAATGTAAAGACTCGTATTTTTTCATGTAATTTTTATTTAATTATATGGGAATATTAAGATACCGCGAAAATTGACGGCATATGATTATGAGCCGGGTGTGCCAGGAATTAATTTTTGAACTTTTTAAGTATGTTCAGTAAACGTGCGAGCGGGTTTTTGTAACTTTTGGATCATTGCTCAGGATTGAAATATGAGGACACTATTGAACTCGCAGCACCTATATTCACTTAAGGTAGGCCTCACCTTGACCGTAGTTGAGTCTGGGGTGGAAGTTGGTTTTGTGGTTTTTCGTGGGAGATTTAAATAAAATATATTATTTTTATTTGAAAATGTCCCACCATCCTTTTTGAATTCTGGTAGCGGGGACCACCTGAGGGAGTTTATCTATTTAATTATGGATATTAAATATCAGGTTACACAAAATTTGTAACCACCCTTCGTAGGATTAATGAGGCTCATTAATTCCACAAATTAATGAAACTCTTTAATTAAATGAAGAAGAGTTAAATCCTTGGGTTTTGGGGAATTATTGGGAAAGGGTGTTCTTGGAGGAGCCTCTTAAGGAAGATTAGTTCTCCCCAAGGAGGAACCAAAGAACGGAGGATCGTCAAACAAGTAGTGTCATTCGAGGAGGCTTGCTTCGGGATCGACAAACACCAATCCGTCTTCAACTGCGGACGATCTCCAATGGAACCTTCAAGGTAGGGTTTTTTATTTTGAATACCCCTTACCCATTCTTCACATTTTTCATGATTCAAGAAAAAATGAGCTGCTTTCTACCACTATGACGTGGAGGGTGGGGGCCAAAAAAAACATGGTCCGACCACTATGCAACCTTTGTGGGTTTTGATGCGTTCTTCACGATAGAGGACGACGGTGACCGGTGCTGGCGACTGGTGCCGGTAGGGTTCAGGAGTGGCGGCCGGCACACCGGCTGGCCATGAAGACGGTGGAGGTGAAATAGCACCGCCAGTGGAGGGATGCGGCCTGTCGGCCATGACAGAGCATAAGTGGTGGCTGACCAGGTGAAGGGGAGGCGACAGTGCGCGTCCACGTTACCGGTGTGGAGGGGCCATGACACAAGTTCTAAGGTGGAGATGAAGGGGTGTCCAGCTCGATGCTGGCCACCGGTGATGGCGCGATGCACGACCATGCCGTGCGGAGGAGGCCGGTCGTCCGACCAGCCGTGAGCTGAGCGGACCGCCTAGCGGGCCGGGTTGCGCTGGCGGGCCGGCCCAGGCCGGGTCGGTCCAACCGGGTCGGACCGGACCCGGACTAGTTTCAACCCTTTTCGCTCTTTCGGCCATATCTTGTGATACATGAATATGTTTGATGAACCGTCTATGGAGCTGGAAACCTTGGATCGAGAAGGTCCTTTTGATATACCTCACTTGAGTTTTGAATAAAGTTGGGGTACAACTGGGTTAGATCGAAAATGAATCCCACGGGCCCTCGTGACTAAAAGGCCAACAACTTACAGACCGGGCGTCCAATTGATGCACTATCTATTGTGTTGAGACCACTTTTACATGGTGGTACTTTGGGATACTTCTTCATGGGACTTTATGGAAGTTGGTGTATTTGACCTGTGGCTTGAGGTGCAGACCCTCCTGGAATCAATTGTGCTTAGTGCGGGAACCCTGTAGCTGGCTGTAACAAGAGAAAAGGATCCTATATGGGTCTATGCTTTGGGATACAATGTGGGTCTATGATTTGGGATCGTACGAGGGTATTTGTTCGATAGTTCCACTTGTATCCACTCTAGGAATCCACGTGGGACTACTCTAGGATCCAACTTGGGTATGCTTTACTAGGATCCTACATGGGTCTACTGTACTAGGATCCTACGTGGGTCAGATGATTTAGGATCCTACATGGGTCTGCCTCTTAACAGAGTAAGATGATTTAGTAGTTACAGGTAATCATATTTATTACCGTACTTAAGTTATACCTGGTGTGATTTGAGTCATTAACTTTATGGTAAACTTCTGTGTGGCGTACCTTTGTGGTACTTACCTTCGTGGTGATACCTTTGTGTTATTCTACTATGTGGCGTACCTTAGTGGTACTTACCTTCATGGTGATACCTTTGTGGTATTATTATATGTGGAGTTACCTTTTTGGTACTTACCTTCATGGTGTTACTTTCGTGGTATTATTTTCCATCGTGGGACAATATATTTTTGGGATTCTGAGTTGGGCCTTGTGTTTCCTTATGACTGAGATGGGTTTACTCGACCAATTAGGTATATGTATGGGAAAATACCTAAGTAGAGTTTTCAGTTGTTTTCATGCTTTGTAATTTATCCTTTGTGGATTTTTTGAGACCTTAGAGGGTCTCGAGGTCCCTACTGAGTATCGTTATACTCACCCCTGCACGGGCTATGCCCGCACCCTATTGTGTTTGGTGTAGATAACAGACAATGCTGACTGAGGACGAGAGTACCAGGACTAAAGGTAGCTCATGATGGACATTAGACGAGGCGTACCACAAAGATGAATGTTCAAGAGCTCTTACTACCCTTTAGGTAGGATCCATGGAGAGTGTTCATAAGAGATATTTTCAGTTATTCTTGTACTTCCCAGTTTTCCTTGTAATTTCTAGTTGGGCTTGTATTCTGGCCCCTTTTTTCTTACTATATGCACTATTTTTACTATACAGTTTACTTGTGTTCGTATATTGCCGTGTAGTTGGTTTTTGTGAGTTTTAAAGGTTATGAATGCAATGCCTTCCCATTTTAGGGAATAAGCCTTTCGGTGATTATCGCCAGTCCCTGGCCTATAGAAGGCGGGCTTGGGGTAGTCACGTCACGGGCCTCGGGGGACGGGTCATGACACCTCTGTCTTCGGCTCCTCTATCAACAGCTGCTCCACATCCGGCTTTTATGACTTCGATTCATCCCCCTCTGGCTACTCCATGGACAAAACACCACTATTACCTTTGGCTTCTCTACCTCTCGCTTCTACGCCGACTACTGCTCCACCTCCAGTTTCTCCCACCACGGATCCTCCACCTCTAGCTCCTCCCATATCATATACTTTTCATATTGTTCCTCCATGCCCGACCAAACCGTTATTCCACTTCTCCAGACCCCGACCACATACCCAAGGTTTTGGTAAATAACATTCTTCTCCCTCATAATTTAGTCTTCTTGTATGCTTTCTTCAGTTAAGATTCTCACAGTAAATTTTTATTTCCATGGTCTACGATTTCTTATTATTAACTATTCTTCTCATTTTTATCAAATTTTCCTTTGTTATTTCAATTTCTCTTTGGCTACAATTTATTTCAATTTCCTTTGGAAATTTTTTATTTGATTTCAGTTCTCGAACAGTTTTTAGAAAACTAACTTTCATATTTACTGTGTTCTATTTTAGGTAATGTCGTGCTGATATGTTTTAATTTTTTCATTCATTGCCTTATTTTATCATTCATATTCTATATTGTTCTATATTTTTGGATGAATTTATGTAATGTTCTGTGCACTTTTTTCAATTATAGAATTATATTTATGTGAATGTGGTATTTTGTACTGGAAATTATCCATTAAAACCTATTCATACAAAGCTTCTACAGTGTAATGAAATATTACTGATTTCATGTTTTAGTCATTTCCCTGCATTTCTTTTTTAATGATTTTGTTCTCTTCCCTAGAGTCATTCATCATCTGCATCACCAAAGTTCTTTGTTTTTGTTTTTGTTATAAGTGTGGTATGAGTATGTTCCTATTTTATCTTCTTAATGTCAACATAGTGATCCCTACTTATTGGCATGATTAGTTATGGTGGATTTTTCTTTCAGGAAACAAGAGATGAACATGGTCTACTATTTCAACATGTTCACTTCCCATGATTTTGTAGGCTCCTAAAACATTGTTTTAAATTTCATATTATGGAAAAATAGAATTCTTGATTTAGTATATATTTTTTTTTATTTTCTCTAAATTAATGGATGTTACATATTCTATGTAATTATTATTTTTATTGTAATTTACATTTTTAATTTCCCTCACATCACTACAACTAATACATTCAAACTTTTTGTATGAAAATGAGGATGGTAGTCCAGTAATGTTATGTGTAACTTAAACCATTACAGATCAACAATAGGTTCCTATGTTGCAATACCATTATTTTCACTCTTAAAAATTGTAAAAGTTGTTTTTATATAAACTTTGAATAATATATGGTTTTGGTTCAAAGTGAATATTATAGTGGTCACCAGGAAGGATTACATGATATCATCCAAATCAATGACAGTAGGAAACACCTAATAGATCATAGTTCAATGAGTTTCATGAGGGTTTCAATGAGAATTTTGAGTACCCATGCATTATTATTTAGTTAATAAGCAGTATCACATAAGGTTTTCATAATATATTCACTTTCATTCAGCTTATTTCGACAATATCTATTTCCATTCACTATTTTTATATCATCTTCATTGTTAGTCTACTGTAATCACTGTAAGCATTTTCTGTTTCTATGATTTTGGTTCCATAATTAATTTTGGGTTTATAGTTTTATTTAGTTATTCTATTATAATATTACTTATATGGATCAAATTATCTTTACATGTTTTTGGTTAGGTTGATAATAGATTGGTTTATATTTCATTAAACTATGTTGATTTATGAAATCCTTATTTAATTGGTCTAAAAGTTCCTCTGATTTCTCTTAAACTGTTCTGTAAATCTAGAATTCCAAAAATATATATATATTTTCCTGATAAATCTCATGATATATTTTATAATATTAGGCTATTTTTTTTCATCTAAAATCTAAGACTATTATCTATATTTCATTAAACTTCTTGAAAGGATGAAATTTCTATTTAGATACATTAGAAAATGGGTGGTGTTCTTAAACATTTAAATTATTTTCTTCAATGAGTTTAGTATATATATTTCAATATTTTTTGATCATATGTAATGATATATAATACATACTAATGTTTTATTTATTCTATTGGAAATCTATTTATTATATATACATTTAAGTAAAATTGAAAGTTAGATTTTTCTATTGTTTAGAAGGGATAAAAAGTCACCAAAATATATTATATTAAGGGGTTTTATACCTACATTGAACCCTATTTAAAGTGACTTTAACTTCAGTGTACCTAATGTGATGTGTATTATCTGAACCTAGGTGGTCGGATTATCATTTCATAGTTAATTAATTAATGTTTTGTAGTTACTAGGAGTTATGATACTTCATGAAGATAGAAAAATTTATTTTTAAACCTACTATATGTTGCTTTTATAGGATTCTAATTGAATTGAGTGGAGGCCTTCACTGAACATGTTATTGGCTACACTTGCAACCATTTATGTAGCATGAGTTCTCCCCTTCCATGGCGTCACCATCTTAGATCTTGAAAAAACTATGAAGCTTACATGAAATAGGATTTGTGTCCTCTCATACTGTACACCAATATAGACGATTTCACATATATTATGCATTCCAATATATTTCAATTAGTTTCCCTTTTTTAGATTGTAATTCTACTCATTTTTATTCATGTAAAACAAAATACGCATGCAATGGTTAAAGATTTCATGGATAATCAAGGTATGTAGAGTAACTATATGAGGATATTTTCTACTGCCCATGAATTCAAGGTTAGTATACCCACTTCATGTCAAATCAAGTGTCCACATGCTATGTCCACCTTATGGTCAATATATTTACCTCAAAAGATGATTTTTTACAAGGTAATTATCATTTTATAGTTATTGAATTATGGTTTTTAAGTTACCAGGATTCATAATACTTCATGAAGTGAGAACAAGTTGTTTTTAAACCTAATGCAAGTTTTTCTTATAGGCTTATAATTGCAGTGAATGGAGCCCTTCACTGAACATTATATTGGCTACACCTAAAACCATTTATGTAGCATGACTTCTCCCCTTACATGTCTTCACCTGCTCAGATCATTAAAAAGCTTTGAAGCTTACATCAAATAGGATTAGTGTCCTCTCATACTGTACACCAATATAGGAGATTTCACATATATTATGAGTTCCAATATATTTGAATCAGTTTCCCTTTTTTTAGATTGTTATGTGCCTCATGTTTAATCATGAAAAACTAAATTTTCATGCAATGGTTGAAGATTCATTTGAGAATATAGTTACCACATTATTTGATTTTTATAAGGTAATTATCATTTTATAGTTAATGACTTATTGTTTTTTATTTACCAGAAGTTATGGTACTTAATGAAGTGAGAACATGTTGTTTTTAAACCTAAAGCATGTTGTTTTTACAGGCTTCTATTTGCATTGACTGGAGGCTTTCAGTAAACATGATATTGGATACACCTGCAACCATTTATGTAGCATGAAATCTCACTAGAATATTCTCTTAATTGTGTACTATTATATTCAGATTCATAAATTTCCCATCCAAAGATAATCATATTCATGTAGTGATTTTCATATTACAAGTTTAGTTGATATTCCTTGGAATAATACAAGAGATTTGAACATGTGATTTAATTCATTTTAGATGTTTAAACCTTTCTATTTTAACAAACCTACTATCTTTCCCGTCTATAATGTGTTTCAATTTTTAGTGTATATTATTCTTACCATCTTAGGTGAATACCCAGTTCTCTATAATCTGCATTTCTATTGATTCAGGTAAATACTTCTTTCCTATGTAATTTCTTTGTTTTATTAACTCTGTCAATATTTTTGTATCATTACTCTTAGTATCTCAGGTGAATACTCATTTATCCATAATCTGCAATTCTATTGATTCAGGTAAATAATTATTCCTATTTAATTTCATAAAATTATTAACTGTTTCAAGAATTATATATCATTTATCTCTATTGTGGTTTGTGGAATTTTTTTGTCTCTATATTTATCATTCAAGTTGTATTTAGTTATCAATGATCATTCAATTCATATTTGAGTTGTATCCATCTTTGGCATGGGTTAAGTGTGTCAAGATAACAGGATCCAATGTTCTGGGTATTAAAAAGCTATATTTTTTTCAATGAAATCCTCATTTCTGGTTTTCTTTGGTATCGACTCTAGAAACCATACTCTTTCCTTTTCCTCCTTTCATACATCGCCTTTCCCTTTTACTCATCTGCCTTCTTATGCTTCTCTTTTGTATTATTTTTATTATGTTCTCTTTATGTCCATTTATATTTTTATCTAAATTTTATACCCTACATCAAATCCCAGTTAATCCCAGAACACGAATATTTTGATTGTATCAAAAAAATATCTATTACAACATGTATTTTATTTCTTATCTTGATGGTTGAGAATTATTTTTTAGTGATCAGGAAATAATTTCATTAGGGGGCTTGGAGAGGATAAACTCACACTCTGCACCATTTTCATTATGACTTGGTTCATTTATATTTTTTTATTAAAAGGAAAGATGCTATTTTAGTGAATTTATTCTTGTTTTTTCTGTTCCATTACAGGATACCTTGGAACGAAAAGCAGACTATTTTTATTGATAGGTGTGCTGCATTATTTTCAGGTTTTCCTAATTTGGGTGTATTGTTTAGTGATACATGTGTGTTGAACTTTGGTAACATTTTCCTTTCATAAAATCATATTTTATGGCAGTCCTCTTCTTGATTTTATTCGAGATTTTGATTCCTAAAGCTTCCGTGTGCCTGAAAGGTTTAGTTTCTCCCTCTCTCCATTTTATTTTTTATCTTTCACTTTTTATTTTAGTGCATGAATTACTGTTATTGTGATTGATGGTGAAAATGAATTAAAATTTCCATTCCCAAAATTTAGAAATTCATATAGATTTAATCTATCCTTTATCATTGTAAAAAATTTAAATGGTGTCTCTAAATTCTATGCACTCTTATTTCATTATCATACACCATTACTTTCTAATTAAAAATTATTCAACATTATTGTTTCTTATCAACTATTATAAATAATAATATATTATTAAAATAAAAACATGTAATCTAATACATCGTGCAATAGAACGGGAAAGTACTAGTTTTCCTCAAATAAAACCTTTAAAACCCTTATAAAGAAAATAAAAAACTCTTTTTTGGAAACTTAGAGCATCAAATTCCTAACCCATTATAAAAATTTGTCATAAATAACTAGAAACAATTAATTATATAGGTGAAACCCTCTAAAATCTCCCTAATTATTTCATGTGAAGGAAAGTAACGTTACACAATGCGTTAGATTGATACATGGGTGCATCCATCAGGTAATTTATATTGATCTCACTCAGAATCTATAATGGGGTTCAACTCATCATATAAGATGTATCAAGCTCACTAGTGATCTATAATGGGGCTAATCCATTCATATAAGTTGTATTGGGCTTTCCCATGAACTATAATGGGGATAAAACCATCATATAATATGTATAAATCTCACTCATTTCTCATACATAATGGTAAAGTATCATATCAGGAATAAAATAATGCATTCTTTCATCTTTTTATCATTAAAAAAATTGAAAAAAACTTTTAAACCCATATGAAAAACCTTTTCAGAAATTAAAATACCCTTTCATTCTAAAAAATCATTTTCAATACCAAAACTACCCTAAAAAAGTAAGTATGGGTTCCCCTCAAGAAAAAATGAAAATTTTAATGGAATCTAGAAATAAAATTTTGGTTTTGGCAGTGGGAAGTCATTGTCGTCGTATATGTTAAAATAGAACATTCGTTTTGTTTGTTTGTAGGGAAATAAAAAAATTTCATAGAAAGATTCATTTTTTTTGATTTTTTTGCAAGTGATAAAATATTTTAATTCATAAAAATATCATTTTCATATAATTACACAAATAAAATCATTTAAAAAAATTACATTAATGAAAAATTAAGTTATAAGGAAAACTTTAAAAGATCTTTTTTTAAAGAAAAGTCCCTTACCACTTTGGAAACATCTGGATCGTAAGGTCGATGAAAAAATAAGATTAAAAATCCTTAAATATCATTATAATAGATATATCATTGATATAACATGTAAAATGGAGTTTTTAATACACCTCATAAAATAATACAGGTGTATATCATCAAAATAATCTCTCACGAAAGGAAATTGAGATGAAGTCCTTTACCGTGAGTCAGACTCATCACACAAATTCTTTTTCTTACCAAATAGTAATCATTGGTTAATTATTTACAAGATTAATAACCCTTTTTAAGTTTATTATTCTATTTATTTAACTTATTAACATGTTATATATGATTACTTAATTAATTATGTTTTCATATTTTGTTTTGAATATATTCATCTTATATATCAAAAATGACTTCTTTAGGTTGACTATAGTCAAAGAGGTCATTATTTAAACATATCCAGAATAATAACCATGGAATAATAATATTTTTTATAAATAAATTATACTTTTAAAACCAATCATGAAAAGTGGTTATGAAAAATTAATTACATTATGATCATATAGATTGTAGGTCGTACATACGCATAAGTGACCTATGCATTTGTCAACGATCATTATGGAAAAGAGGTAAATAGAATTTTATCATTATATAATGGTTATAATATCATAAATAATATTTAATTTATTTAAATATACTTATATATATCATCCATGTGATGTGGTGTTGAAAAAAATAATCCCATCGCTTTGTGGAGGCAGTAGTCCACACGTATGCACGAATAAATTTATCATATTTCAACGAGTAGAGAGGTAAGAAAGAAAATGATATATTATATTTTAATAATTATAAATATGTCATTAATATCATAATTATTTCATATATATATATATATATCACATATATTCACTAACTTTATCCTTATTACCTTCCATGTAAAGTGTTAGTGAAAAATGAATCACATCGCTTCGTAAAGTGTTAATCTACTATACACTTAATCAATGTTATTATGTCCCCTATGGAATTGAAATTAAGAATTTATATTTAATATAATAATTATAGGAGTAAAATTATGTTTAAAATATCATATATATACTTTAAATCCATCATTATAACATTCCCCTAGAAGTGATGATGAAAAATGATTTACAGTTCAAGGTGTGGTAGTCTGTCGTACACATGATTGATGGTTTCGTTTCCCATTTTATGGAACATAATCTGGGTTAAGGTTATGAAATTAAGATAATAACCTATAATTATATTCAATATGCGGTTTTTATTATATTATCATAATTATATAATATTTTAATTAGGTGGAAGAATAAATAAAATAATAATGTTTAGTTAAGAATGATACGTCTTCTTCAGACAATCTCCATAGGTTAGCTGGAAAAGATGTTTTAGGATAGATTTTTGATCAGAATATGCAATATATTTTATATAAAGAAAATCAATTAAAATATTTTGGTAGTTATTGGCTGATGAAAAGGGATTTAAATGTGTGAATGGGAGAGGATATGAGTGGCCTTTTATAAGTGCGAGAAAAGACACACTTGGAATTTTTGAAAGGAAAAGTGATACCCACATTTTTCTCACACCACAAGGCTCTAAGCTAGGTAATTTTAGAACATTATATCTTATAAAGTATAAATATGGAGATGAAATATATTTTAGACACGTTTTTACTTCATTTCAACCCTTTACTTTTTAGTTTAACCCAGGTAAACCCGTTTTCACCCTAACCATGGTAAAATAGTTATAAAGTTTTCACTATTAATTATGAAAAATAATTAAGTCGACCTTATTATGTAATATTTATTATGATAATTTCAAATATTTAATCCATTTTACCAAATTAAATTCACATAATTAGTAGAATTTATGTTAAACTAAAACCCATATGCACGATGGAAAATCGGTTTTTTCAAGAGATGTATTTTTCAAACATATGATGATTTTATATTAACTCCATGAATAGTAAAAATAATTATATGAACTTTAATTTAATTTAAATAAATAAATATATTATAATATAAATTTTATTTAAATAATTCATCAATTGGGGTTGTTTTAACTAATTAAAATGGTTAAGCATTATTCACATTAAACAGTTTTCACAAGAAACCAATTTTCAAATAAAAAAATTATATTAAAATAAAGTAGAAAGATGATTTAAAATGTGATTATTTTGATTAAATATCAATTTATAATAATTTTTTATTTAAATTAAATTCAAATCATAACATTATTTAGTTTATTGAAAATAAATTACTATAAAAAAATCAACATTTTTAGTATTCATTGAAAAATCAATATTTTTTGAAAAATCCCAAAATTTCACCCTAAATTAATTTTGATATGCTGATTTTAAAAAATAATTTTTTTATTATCAAATAATTTTAATAAATTTTTTCAAATTTATTATATTATTTTCACACAAAAAGCAATAATTTTTTTTTTGAAGAAATCATATTTTTATTGAATAAAACAACTTTACTAAAAATTGATTTATTATTTACTAATAATTTTTAGATAAATTTATAATGAGTATAAAATTTATATATTTTTCATAAATAAGTCAATACTATTCATAACTTCTAATTTAAGGTCTAGGTTATAATGTTTATATTTAAAATAATATTATTTCATGGTTTTTTTAATCTCAATGTTGCATGTCTTAAATACTATTGAGAATAGTTTCCTTTTTTAAATATCATGGTGTTATAATATCCCTCAATTTAATACGTTGGATCCTTAAAATTTTAATATTATCTCAATAATCAATGTTTTTAAATTTTAAAATACCTTTCTTGAAGTCCCACATCATAAAAATGGATAATAAAACTTCATATTGATATGAGAGAAAAGGATGTATGAAGGTCATCTCAAATAGAATACACTAGGTTTCCAAAATATGATAACATTAGAGGGAATTGATGATTTTTACATGTAAGAAAATCATAATTCCCAAATTATTATAGAGAGTGACCTAGATCATTGATCATAAAAAGGTGAATGATCATGAGAAAGTCAAAATCCCCGAAACCATAAACCAATGAGGCGTGATAAAGACCATTATTTCATCATAAATGAATACGATATGATAAAATTTTCATTTTCAAGATCATTTTTCCTTGGGTTAATGAATTACTTACAATATAGACTAAGAACATAAGTAAAAACACTTACTTGATAATTTTAATTTTATCATTTAATAAATTTCCACAACAAACTCATCTTTTGCTCTAAATAGTGAGTATTCAGGATGAAGTTTTCATTCATAATATTCTAGAATAATATTATAATGGATCACATAATCCATAAAAGGATAAAAATTTATTCCTCCTATATTTATACATTAAGAAAAACTAAATTGGTTGGGAAAATATAAGATAATTCAATAAAAGAATAAACCTTCACACATCATTAATTTCTATATAACCAATAATTAAATTTGATCATTTGATAAATAATTGTCCCCAGAATTCTTTAAAATATTCTTAAACTTGTACGAAACCCATAAAACATAAGGATTTGATAACATATTCTTTTGATATTAGTTTAATATTTATCTACAATCACATTAGTCACTCATAAATTCATATTAATAGAAATGAATCTTCTCTAATCATATAATCTCTAAAATGTGATTAATCATTTCCATAAATTAGTTTTCTCACTATAACGACAAATTAAAAAGATCTTCCAAAATTTATTACTGAAATAAAATACCAATATGTTATTTTTACCTTAATCATATAAGGTTCCAAAAACCATGAACTTATTCCAAAATAAAATTAATAAACTAATCACCAAAGCACTTTTCAATCCCATGGTTATCTATATGAAAGAACACATGCTCCCAAAATAAACATAATAATTATCTTTCAACCTGTTTGAGTAAACTAAAGTGATTTTATACTAACCAGGAAATCACATAGGCCAATGGTTAGGACTTCACCCTTATCTCCCTTCAGTAATAGGTTTATTCCCTAGAACCTTTCCAGATGTGGCTGGTTTTCCTTTTTCAGAAACTGTACTAATATAATTATTATAACATTCCTTGAAATATAGTGAACATAATTAAAAATAATATTAATAATCTAAGATCATATAAAACTGAAAAGTTTAAATACCTTTTAAATTATGTCCACACAATGAAAACAACATTCTCCCTATAATAACATTTCACATGTTAAAATTAGGGTTAAAAATATAGTAATCATTTATAAAAACACGATAAATGTCTCCAAAATTACTCCAATCACATAAAAAAAGTATTAATGAATTCAAATTTATGATCATCTTAATATACCACTATATCATAACTCTTGAATCCATTGATATAGAAAACCTAATCACTCAATGTTCTTTATAATTAATTAACCATGTTTTTATATCTTATTCCTTAATATTTCCTTTATATAAACAAAAATATGAATCATGTCCTATGATTTAACAATTTCAATGCAGAATCCAGGATAAAATTTATACCTTTCATATGTCATCTGCAGTTTCCTCATCTTCAATGATAATAACATTAGGCATTGCTAGGAATTTATCTATACAGTATTTTTGATCACATTCTTGATCTTTCCACCTAGGAAATAAACTTTCATAATTTTAAAACTCCCCACATATAAAAAATTCAATTTCAACGTAGGAAATAATTTTATTCCCCTTTATAGAATTAAATGAACACTTATTTTTTCCTTGGTAGATTACTACTTTATTCCCCCACTTACCACATGAAAAACATCTTCCAATTTTATTAAGACATTTTATTGGGTGATTCTTCCCACATTCTTGACACGTAGGTCAATAATTTTTTTACCATTGTGATATTTATCACCTACAACATTATGGAAGTCCATTTTCTCTTGTTTGGTGTATTATGAAACTCACACAAATCTAATTTTTCAATCATAACTTGTGACAACTAATTAAGAATAACCATAATAATTTTCACCACAACTCCCATTATGTTTGGTTACTCGATTAGAAAACCACTACATTTTCCATTACAGTAATTATTAATTTAGTTACTACTGGATCCAACTATTTACTAAAATAAAAAAATTTAGTGTGATTATACCAAATAAACCATAAGAAGCCTTCTTATGTCGATGATAAAAACTAATATATCCTTAACAATTCCATCCTCTATTAAAATATTTATATTTATAAAAAATAATAATAATTATACTTATTATACTAACCTTTTGGTCATAAATGATTTTAAACTTAAGCATAAATGACATCTTAACCTATAAAATTATCTAAAACTTTGCTATGATACCAACTATAAGTAATCGACCTTAAACATTAAAATTTTTAGTGAATTTAAACTGGATTTTTATTTCTTACATTCCTAAAGATCTTTTAGGTTTAACAAATTAGTTCATAACTTATACATAATAGAACCAAATTTTAAAAAGTGTATACTTCTAATTAGTTATCATTTTTAACATAATATATAACTTTTAAAAATAAGAATGTTTTTCTTTTCATGATAAATCTTAATTCCTTATAACGTGACATATTCCTTATTCTTACTCATCCTTAAAACTTCTATTTTTTTAAAACATTGGATGAGCAAAAAAATATCATCAAGGAATATAAAAAGAATAAATAAGTTAGTCTAGTGAAAAAAAATGAAAACCCATGAAATGTTTAACTTCTTATTCAAATTTATTTAAGCATATGAAATAAAGCATTTCCAAATTAAAAAAACACACAATTTTTTCTCAAAAAAAACCATTAAAACCCACAACAAGAAAATTTAAAAACCCTAATTTTGGAAACTTAGAGCCTCACATTCATAACCAGTTTTACACCTATATCATAAATAACTGGATCCTAGTTAAATCCTTAACAGAAAGCCTCTAATGAACCCCTATTTTTTCCTGTTAAGATAAGGAACATTTCCAAATTAGTTGGATAACTATCTAGGAATACCAATCATATAAGATATATTGGGCTCACCCATGAGCTATAAAAGGGATTGACTTTTTGTATAAGCTATATCAGGCTCACCTATGAGCTATAATGGGCTCAACCCATCAATATTTTATATCATGTTCACAAGTGATCTATAATTGGGATCAAACAATATTATAAGTTATATAAGGATCACTCATTTCTCATATATAATGATAAAGTACGATATAAAGAATAAAATATTTCATGCTTTACCTTTTTATCATAAAAACTTATGAAAAAAACTTTTGATCCCATATGCAAAACCTTTTTTGATATTGAAATATACTTTCTTTTAAAAAACTCATTTTCAAAAACAAAATACCCACAAAAATAGAAATAGATTTTTCTTTTAAGAAAACATGAAATCATACAATTAAATCCAAAAAATAAATTAATGGTTATGGAGGCTAGATAATTCACCATTGCAGTATATGTTAAAACAGAACATTCATTTTTTCGTTTTTAAATAAAGTAAAATGTCCCATACAAAGATTCATTTTTTGAAAAAATATGAAATAAATACGAAATTTACTTTATAAAAATATCATTTTTATATAATTACATTCATAAAATTATTTCTAAAACATAGTCATCGATGTAAAATAGAGTTATAAGGAAAACATTAAAAGAGGATTTTTTTAAATAAAAGACCCTCAACACTTTATAATCATTTGAATCATAATACTTATGAAATAATAACATTGAAAAAAAATTAAATATCATTATAATAGATAAATTCAGGATATAACATGTTAAATGGGTATGTATATACACCATATAAAAGAATATAGGTGCATAACATCAAAATATTCCTCAATAAAAGGAAATTGAGATAAAGTCCCTTACCTTTAGTTTGACTCATCACATGCATTATTTATCTTCCTAATAATAAACATATGTTTAATATTAAATTTATTAATAAAATTTTAAAATTTTGTATTTTTTTATTTCACTTATTACCATGTTAAATATGATTATTTAATTAATTAAGTTTATGTCATATATTTTGACGATATTCGACTAATGTGTCAAAAATGACTTCAATAGGTTGACTATGGACAGAATGGTTATTATTTAACAATATAAAGAAAAATAATCATGAAATAATTATCATTTTTATACATAAATTATACTTTTAAAACCAATAATGAATGGTTTTTATGAAAAATTAGACATGTTCTGCTCGTAGAGACAACAGTTTGTACGTATGCATGAGTAACTTCATCATTTTCAACGATCATTACTAAAAGGTTATAATTAATATTTTATATTTATACAAGTATAATAATTTCATAAATACAACAATTTTTATTCAAATATACTTATATATATATCATTCGTGAGATGTGGTGATGAAAAAAGAATCACATCGCTTCATGGAGGTGGTGGACCACACGTACACACGAACACCATTTTCAATTTTCAGTGAGTGGAAATGTAATAAATTAAATGATAAATTATATTTTTAAAATGAAAAATAAATCATTAATATCAAAATTATATCTTATATATTAGATATATTCATTACATTTTTCCTTATTACCTTTATGTACATATTTAATAAAAAACGAAACACATTAATTTGTGAGGTGGTAGTCCATTGTACACATGAGCATCATTATCGTGTCCCCTACAAAATGTAAATTAATAATTTTATTTGATATAATAATTATAGGATTAAAAATATTTTTTAAATATCATATTTATACTTTAAATTCATCATTATAACAATAAATGATAGGTGATGATGAAAAAATAATTAAATTGGTTCGCGAGGCGGTAGTCTACGGTACACACAAATGATGGTTCTGTATCCCATTTTATGGAAGAGGATAAATATTTAGGTTATGACCTTAACATAATAAAATATATGTATATGGGATATAATGGTGTTATTATATCATTATAATTGAATAATATTTGTAGGAGGAGGAAGAATAAATAAAATAAAAATGCTCCGTTAAGCACAATACCTTTTCCTTAGACAATATCCTTAGGCTAGTACCAAAATTATTATTAGGATGGATTTATGCTAAATAATTTATATAAGTCAGGGGTAATGAATTAAATAAGATAATTGGGTTGCTCTTGTCCAAACCAAAGGTTTTTGAGGGTGTAAAGAGAAGAGGATAGGGGTTTCCTTTTATAAGTGGGGGAGGGGACACACATGGAATTTTTGAAAATAAAATTTGATACCAACGTTTTTATCATGAAAAAAGGATCCCTAATGGTCCATTATCCAACATTAGATGTTATAAGGTCAAAATATGACCATAAAATATATTTTATACAAGTTTTTACGTCATTTAAACCCTTATTTTTTTGTTTAATCCCTAGTAAACCATTTTCACCTTAAGTGTGTTAAAATATTTTTAAATTTTCACTATTCATTACAAAAAAATAAGTTAAACTTATTATATAATATAAATTATTATTATTCAAAATATTGTATCCATTTTACCAAATATAATTCATATAAGTTTAAGAAACTTATTTAAAATAAAACCCACAGACATGATGAAAAAACAGTTTTTCTAGAGATGTATTTCTCAAGCATAAAGTAGTTTTATATCAATTTTATGAGTAGTTAAAATCATTATATTTATTTAAATTACTATTTATATATATAATCTCAAAATTTTATTTAAATTATTCCTAATTAGGGGTTTTCTAAATTAATTTAAATGGAGAAATATTATTCACTTTAAAATAGTTTTTAGAAAAGATTTATTTTTAAATACAAAATAAGCTTATACTAAAATATAGTATAAAAATGATTTTAAATGTTATTAATTAGAATAAATATAAATATTAATTTTTTTACATGAAATAAAATATAAACAATAACATAACTCAAATTTTTAAAAATAAATGACGTTTTAACAAAAACAAGTAATTTTCCCTGTTCACTAGAAAAAAAAATATTTGCTAAAAAATCCCAAAATTTAATCCTAAGTTAATTTTGATATTAATTTTTAAAAAAAGAATTTACTTTTTTAAGATAAATTTTATAAAATCTACAAAAATTAATTATAATGCTTTCTCAAGGAAAGCAATAAAAATCATTTTTGAAGAAAACATATTTTTAATGAATAAAACAAATTTACTAAAAATTGATGGATTATTTACTAAGAATTTATCAATAAAATTATATTGAGTAGGAACTTTATATACATTTAATAAAGTATTTAATATTATTCATAACCATTAATTTAATTTCTAGGTTATAATGTTTGTATTTAAAATAATACTATTTCGTTGTTCATTTAAACTCGGTGTTGTGTGTCTTGTACACTATCGATCATAACTTCCATTTTTTAATTATCAGGTTTTTACAATATTATAAAATTAATATAAAGTGTTTATATTCAAGATTATATAATTTCCATAAATAATTATAAATATTTTATAATTATTGATTTACAATTCATTCATAAATGAATATCTCATTTTGGAAAATAAATAAAATGTTTTCTAATTTTCTTAATTACTTTGAATAATAATATCTATAAATTATTAATTAAATGTGTGTTTTATGTTTAATTTTATTTATTTTAAAAATTAATTATTATAAATTTTCACTCAATATATAACCTTTTAAGTACTACAACATAATATTTAGTTTTCATCTACCTTGTCCTCGATTTATAATTGAGGTTATTATCTTTAATTTAGTTATTGAATATAGTTTATACATCTTAGGTTCAAGATTTATGATGAATTGGATTATCTCTTGAGTAAATTCTACATAGGGAGAGTGAATTTGGGTCATAATTCCCATTATCCCAAAAGATTATTCCTTGTTCTAGAAAAGTAGGGGTTGACTATTTGTCGCTATAGGCTTACTCTTGTGGAGATTTTTAATCTCAAATAATTTTAAATATTTACTTGTAGAGTTCATTTAACTTATGTACAATAATAATTTCTACATATATATATATATGTGTGTGTGTGTGTGTGTTTAGCTTATTTTTTTGGGTTATTAACATAATCTATGGGTTGTGTAAAGAGTTGAACATTAATATGATGTTATCATATCAATTTAGTAGATATAATAGGTATTCAAAAATTAAATCATTACAATCATGCATACATAAATATAATTAAACATTATATAATAATTATTTAATGTAATGTAATAGTTATGAATATAATATGAATAATATGCATATTTTATTTTTGAATATTAAAATAGAAAACCCCTTTAATACTAAGTGTTATATTCCTTCCAAAGAAGAACTATGGAATAACTTGATCATCCAACTAGGTAGGTCATACTAAATTTGGGTGCCCCTGGATTATCTTTTGTGAAGAATGAAAGTAATGGGTGGCACTAATAGGATTATGTGACTATTATTTGATTTTTATTTAGGTATCACTTAGTTGGGAGACCCTAATAGGATTAGGTTACAAGATGAATAGAGTTGGGTTTATCCATATGATGGATTGAATCTTCTCAACTATCTAAGATTCATATATGACATGATTCAGATAATACCTTTCCTAAATAGATATTTATTAAAAAAATGATAAATCAACCTAAATTTTAGATAAATATGGATCTTATGCCACTAATGGGGATATTATAACTTTAAAGGGGGAATAATTTTAGTGGGACCTCATTTAGTAAAATTACTTATAAAATGGCTATAAATCATGATAATGATTTGATAAAAATGATTTTATAGATAATAGAATCATCATAATAATAAATCGTGGCCTTCAAATCATGTTTGGATATTAAAAAACTAAATGGTAGTAATTTATTTTTTAATAATGTACATGAGAATAGTTCCCAAGAAAGAAGTAAAATTCTATGTATTAGAGGAACCCCTTCCTCAATAACCTAATGGTGAACCCATTCAAAAAATAGATATATAAACTTATGATAATAATCATAAGGATTAAATGTAATCCTATAAACCCATGCTCATAACCATGGAAACTATGTTGAAAAGAAAAAATAAAACCATAGATGCCTATAAGGTGACAAGTAAATTTAAAAGACTATACTAAGAGAAATATAGGCCTAAAAGGTATGAAATGTTGAAGGAAATTTTTAGTAAAAAATAGTGTAAGTAACCTTTGTCTCAACATATGTACTTAGTATGACTGAGTATGTCAATGAATTAGAGAAGATGGGTTCACATAATAGACTTGACCTGAATATAAAATTAATTTTTAAATCACTTCTCGATAGGTTCTAATAATTTTTTATGAATTAAAATTTAAATGAGTTCAATAAAAGTTTTCTCGAACTTCTCAATATATTAAGGAAAAAATATGAAATACATGGCAGTTATGAGATCAATTTATATGATGATAGTATAAAATGAATAGGATAAATGGTTTTTTTTCAAATTGAGAATAAAAGTGTTTATGGAAATTCCATACCACCAGCTAAGTAGAAGAAATATATGGAAGGAAAATTCTTTCTTTGTGGAAAGACTAAACATAGAATAACAAATTATATAGAATAACTAAAAATTTATAAGAATCCATGTGGAGAACCCACTTCTGGTATCAATGCTTTATAATTCAATTATTTTGTTAATAAAGCTTTATGATTCCAAATTTATTTTTTACAAGTGTTTCAAATATATAGGAGGTTAAAAGTAAGTAAAAAATTTAAGATTACAATTAAATTTTTTATTTAAACTAATTAATTAAAGTAATTTTTCTATAAATATCTTGAATTAAAGAAGTACATAAATATTTGAATAATATGAATGAAATATGTTCATTTTTATCTCATATTTAACTCTTGGGAAGAGATTGTAAATAATAATTATTGAATAAATGAGATAATTGTTTTTCATAAACATTTTTTATGATTTTTATAACTCTATAAAATTTTTAAAAATGAGACTAAGAGAAAAGTATTTTCTCTAGGATAAAGTATTTATCCAACAATGTAAAGGAATAAAATTCCTTCATATTTGGTAAAGACTTCTTTTTAGTATAATTTCGGAAACATTTAATGACATATATGATATGGAAATAATATTTTATTTTTTAAGTGTTCCCACCAAAAGGAAATAAAATTTATTTCCTAAAAAAAGGGGGTTGGGTATCATATCATGATATTTTGGAAATTATATAGTTTATAAGAGGTCAGTGGGATTATAATTGGACTTGATAAATTCAAAGTTAAAAAATAAATGATTATTCTTGCTAAAGATCAAAGTAAATTTCACTTGATATCCTAAAAAAATTAGGATATTATTATAAAAATAATAATATAAAAGTTACATTAGTTACTATAATAAAGTGGTTTTTACTAGAATCCTAAACTGTTTAAGAGTATGTTGATAAGGATATAATAAAAAAGTTATATTAGTTACTAGAACAATTCAAAGAACAATTTGATAGAATGAGTTTAAAGTATAATGATGATATGTTTTAAAAAAATTTAATTAGAGAAAAAAGTCATTAACCTAGTAAAATTAAATATTTTGAATTTAAAAAGTTTGAATACATTCCAGGATTTAAATATTAGGAATATGACTCCTATGTCTCATCATTATTGAAACAAAATTACTATAAAAACCTTGAGTCCTGTAACATAGATTCATTGGTTATTTTATGAAAATGGTGTAGAATACATACACCAAAATACACAAGATCTAGTAGTTTAGTGGTCCCTAGAACTAGATACATAAATGGGCATTACATTAAATTGTGAAAATTAAGATATATCAACTGAATACATTGAAATTTATTTCTTTCTCCTTAAAACCCCTTATGTTACACATAGAAATATTCAAGGTTTACTAGGGGAAATATGAAAAAATATAAAGGGGTGAGCTCACATTCTCAGTAAGGGGTAGTGTACAATAGAAGATATCATATAATACTTATTGAATTAATAAATATAAAAGGCATAAATAAATCAAACAATGACCAAATAGAGTAACTATGAGAAAAAATGTATATAAGTGTAATGATAATAAATAAACACATAGATATCAATAACTAATATCATAATGATGGAACGTATAATTCTATAAATCATAAACATACCACCAAGGAATCATTACAAGAAATCAAATACATAAATGGGTAAGTAATAAAACAAATACCCAAGTTAGTTTGTCTTATGAGAGATACCAATGCATCTAGGGGTTATATAATTTTCCCCCACCCACTACATCATATGTCCAATGCATCCATCATATGAAGAGAATGGGTAAAAAATAAATATCTTATTGTTTCATAAGGAACCTCATACATAATCGTGTATAAGTAATTAATAGTTATCCATATAAAAATAGTAGATATAAAAATTATCAATATTTTTCCATTCAATAAAATAATGTGGATAACTTGGTGAATATCCAACTATAGGAATTTTCACAATGAAATAAAAAAGTGACCTTATCGAAGGAATGATAATAAGGTAGCAATGAGGAGTACTTTCATGGTGTATTTAAATCAATTGGGGAAAAACTTCATCTTGGTTTGTAAAGTGAATGTGAATCATCCAAAGTATATCCCTTGGGAGTGTCCAACCAGGTGTATAGTTAGGTCAACTTGTTTTCTACCAAGTGAATATTGTGTTAATTCCCAACCAAAATTTTTAGGGTTTTAAACCCTAGGAAATTTTATAAAATAGCATATATACACTTGTTTGTTTATAGATTAGGATGCAATTTGTAGTAAATTCCACACTTTTACTTTACCAAAAATTTATGATGTTTCATAGTTATAGAAATATTTGAGCATTATAATAGCTTATAAAGGTGTTATAGTTAGAGGAAATTATGATATCTCATTAATACTATAATAGGGAATTTATATAAATGAGTCTTAATGACATTTCACATTTAGATGAAAAAGAATAAGAAATAATAATATAATTAAAAAAAGGTAAGGGGTTGGGAACCCTTACCTTGAAGGATAACTTATTAAATATTTATAAGGGAACCTTAGAACCATATAACCTCCTTAGAGATACTCTTGAGAGAGATAATGAGATCAAATCTCGACTTATTGTATTTGGAGTGGAGTGGAATGGAAGAATGAGTGGGTATTTATAGAAAATGAGGGGGGTGGGGGTGGGTGAGTGGGGTTATTAATTACTAAATATAAGCCTTAGAAATATAGGTTGTGGAAACTGAAAACACATCGACTTAACCAAGGTTTTAGCTCATGATTTTTTAAATATACGAAATGTTTTTTGGGAATTTAATTGTTTTATAACCAAACCCCCTTAAAAATATATTATTTTGGAAGGGGACAATATTATTTTTCTTTAGGATTTTTTTTAAAATATTAAAATGTATTTTAGGTATTGAAATATTCATTATAGTTTTGGGGAATTAATTTTATTACTCTCCATTTTTCTAATGAGAAAACCTATTTTTATTATATAATGTCTTTATAATATTTATTATGTCATTTTTATGTAATTATGATGTCATTACACTCACTGTATATTTAAAACAGATTTTACTTCTTACCCAAAAATTCTATTATCTTAGAAAATTATGAAAAAATCAACATTAACTAATTTAAATGTTCTTATTTAAAAAATTATATCATCTTTAAAAAAAATTATTTATAAAAATGATTAATTTAATAATTAAATAACATTATTTTTATTGAGAAATATAAATTTATATCACAAGATTAAATATCTAACCCTTCAAATTTATAAATATTATTTCATAAAATTATTTTATTATTTATATATGAATAAATATTGTTATATACAACATTTTTATGAACTTTTATTTGAATTTTACTAATTAATCTTAAGAATATATTTTAATAAAGAACATGAATATATAAATTTTTCAAAAATTCAATTATAGGTATCAAAATTCTATTCTATCATATTCATCCTCTAATCATGTTTATTTTCCCTTTTATATAATGATGATTAAATCATGGTATCGTTGAAGACACTATTTCATTTCTAAAAAAATTTACACCATAATAACACTTAAGTTCTAGATACATAACCCCTTATCACTCTAGCATAATCCCTAAGGGTATGGCGTGAGATAGTGGTACTTCCATGGGGTGGTTCATCTAACATTAATATCATAGTGATATATAATATATTTAACTTCTATTACAGAAAATTCCACTCAAGTATTAGTTGTTTAATCTTAGATTGTAATTGGACAAGGATAAAACCTAGTGATGCTACCTCCTTCCAAATTTTAGATAAATAAACATTATAGGGTATGTTACTATTGGTTTGGGTCATGTTTCCCCCTTACATGTCAATTATCTGTCATCATTTCTCTTAATATAAACTTACCCCATTGGTTACTTTTAATGATAATTACCAATGATAATAAAATCCAATGGCTACAATTCCCAACATCCATATTTACTCTTATTATAAATTCATCTAAACTAATCCCATGAATTATACTTCTCATATCCAGTTCTTTCAATATATAGATTTTGTGGGTTTTATTATTTTACTTTTGTACCATTCTTATTAAAACCGTGATGTTTGTTAAGGAATATTGGTCTCGTGAAATATACATTGTACTTGGATAATTTATTTTTATCCATTGTACATTATTATTTTTAGTGGTCTTAATAACTAAATATATTTTATTTGTAATGTATTTTCTTTATAATAAAATATTTTTATTAATTAATAGATTTTTTTTGGGTATAAAACCTACTTATAAATGTCTCTCACTGAAGATTTCAGTGGTAAATTTTTATGGGATGGTCACATAAGGATCTAAAGAGAATTACATATAGATATATTGAGTTAAAAAAACTTTGAAAGTGTAATAAATATAAGTATTTTCTGTAATTATATAATATATGGTATGATAAATATGCCCTTATATAGGGTTTTATTGAGTATTCATAAAATCATTTTAGAGTATAAAATGTGTGATATAAAAGGCTATCTTCACTTTATTAATAATTCATACTGGATATATAAATGTATATATAGTTATACATTGCATGAAATGTAATTATAATTGACTTCTCAAAGCAATAATTTGAGTTATCCCTAAATAATTTTTGTAATGGAGTATTATAGTTAAAGTTGAAATTTTAAGGTTAGTATTTTTATGATTATTTCATGGAGAAACAAAATATTCTCATGAGACAAAAAAAATTTTGTGTGTGAATATAATCCATGAAGTATACCACATTGAGTATCATACACCATGTAATTGTTATAATAGGGATGCATTTACCATATTTATATTCCCCACTACCTGATTTTATCAAGATACTAAGCATGATAACCTTAATAATTTAACTCATTTCTTATTAAAGCCTTGTGGTTTAGATAATTAGGGTATGGTTGGGAATGTTTATGATCATTTCATCTATTGAATCACAACCAAGATTTAATTTTTCTCCTCATGTGATGAATATGTTATTTGGGTCCTTGATTAAGAAATGTTGTGGTAATGTGTGGACATAATTATATCACTATAAGAAAACTCCCATTTAGCGGCAGTTCTTTTTGCGTGTAGCAGCGGTTTGGTTCGACAGAAGTTTATAGAAAACGCCTCTAAATTTGGAATCGGAAAACTATTAGTGGCGTTTATTTCCATTTAGCGGTGGTTTAAGGGAAGCGTCGTATCTTCCTCATTTCGCGGCGGCTTTACTGAGTTTAGCAGCGGTTTTTACGAGACCGGATTTTTATTTTATTAGCGGTGGTTATAAACGCCGCTAATAAAATAAAATCCAGTGGCCATAAAACCGCCCCTAAAGTCACGAGAACCACCGCGGAATGCACACATGTGATACGACTCTGCAGTGGAGGTTAAAACCGCCACTAAACATAATTTTTTTTACGTTTAGCGGTGGTTAAAACCACCACCAATGTCTTACCTGTATACTTTTCGTGGATGTTAAAACTACCGCGAAAAGATGACTAGAAAAAAAATTTCTGCTTCCACTACACCACTGCCCGGAAAAACAAATCAAACCAGAAATACCAATAGCGTAACAGATTAATGCACACAAAATTTAAAAAATAATGGAGACAACTAGTAAAAAATTTATGGTTGTGATGCTTGGAAAATATAGTGGAACATCATAAATGGATATGTGTAGTGAGGAGGAGTAAAAAACATGACCAGAATTGATAGAGAAAGGGTACAACACCACACATCAGGAAATTTTTTATGGGGTTAAATTATCTATCATTAATAACTATATATATTTTACAGGGGTAATGATATAGTTTAAATTCATCTTATTGTGATTTTAGAAGGTCTTTTTTATCTATATACCCATTATTTTCTTCCTCATATCAGGAAATGAGAGCATCTTGTCCCACTGATGTGTCAACATAAATGAAAGGAGATTATTGCTAAAAAAGAGGCTCATGTGAGTGTTTTAGGGCAATGACACCTTATGTAATGGATTATTATATGGTAAATCATCAGCTAGGCTCAATAATAGAAGATATATGCATCAATACGTATCCCATGGAAATGGGAATCAATCCACCCATAGTTCTAGAATGTTGTGGAAATAGACATTTGATGAAAATCTAGGGATGAATAAACCTATGTGATGGATGTATGAGCATATTTTATTGTCATAATGCTTGGACTAGGGATCTATTGATATAAACTGTTATAGTATAGACTGGTGAGGTGGGGGAATCAAGATTGTTTTTGTGGTGAATAAAACCTGGGGTTATAGGATAAAATATGCCCTTAAATCCATGACGAAATACTGAATATGATTGCACAGAGTGTAAGATCATACAACCAAGACCACTATGAAAAATTTAATGTCATGTCTTGTAGAAAATGATTTTTTTCATCTCACATAATGTGATGCTTCCATGTTTTATACGAGGTAATGTTTTTGAACATATCATAATTCTCATAATAGGAATCCAAATTTTCTATAGTGTAAGACTTTTAGATCATCCAATACACATCATACAATGAATCCCAATTTTATACGGTTTAATACCATCTCCCATTAAGAGGAACCAAGGTTTTATATGGGGAATGAACACATTTTATCATCATGAAAAGAATATGATAACCATTAACAACACATGAAGATTCACTATCTACACATTCTGCCTCACCAAAGTGTCCACAACACTATCCCCTTGATCACTATGAAATGACCCAATTTGTTCAACACATCAACAATGGGTTTAACTCCTAGTCATCCAAAATATCAACTACCAATTAAAACATAGGCCTAAATGGAATGATGTATACCACACTCGATAAATCAAGATATAAAAGGAAACATCAGAAATCAATAAAATGTATAAAAAGAAACATGAGAAATCAAGGAAATGTTAGGACATGAAAATGTTTGGTGGAAACTATATGCCACACATGTTACATATACAAACCAACTATTCCAATATTTGTTCAACACATCAATAATACAACTACTCACGGTCTGATGATGCATCGTCACCCTCTCCACCTGCATCTCCACTTTCTACTGTCACCTGTAAGAACATTATATTGAAAATTATATACTGTTGCATATTTATATTAAAACTTAAATCCAATGAAAGTATTCAAACTAAATGATTTTGATTTTTTTTATTTACCTACATACCACCAGTCGATGAACTACCACCAGGGGCATATCTGCTCATCTGCTGATGTATATTAGTCATCGCTTTCTGTAAAGTGGATATCTGAACCCCCTGGTCTTGAACTGTGGTTCATAGAGAAGCAATCTCCCTATGAGCATATTCGGGTATGGACTGAATATAACCAGGATTAGACGCAGCTGGAATCCCTAGTGGCATGCCAAAGACCTCAGATGGTACGGGTCCGAAACCCATCCCATGAACTCTACCAGGTTTCTCCTTCCCAAGGACTTTTGCAACTGAGTCATCCTTGGAGACTGAGTAGGATTGTGCAGGATTGGCATCCCATAGTTCTTTAATTTTTACCTATAAATCAAATATCAATATATATTAACACAGTAAAAACTGATAATAAGTTATTATAATAAAAAATTGACTTCATACTCCAACTTCTTTAGTAGGCTCATTAACAAAAATTCCAAATGATTTTTTGTGAACTTCCAACCACAGTTCAGTTCGGGATGCTTCGTGCCCCAAACTCTGTGACTGAATTCAGCAATGATAAATCAAAAATTAAATATTTTAAACAGATAATATTGTCTTATAAATATTTAATCTAATTAAATGATTACCAATTTCGTTCAGCTTCTAGAAAAGATTTTTGAGCCCGTAGTGTGAGGGATGACTTGCTTAGCCCACTTTGATGCATTTTGTCTTGATAGATCCTGAAATAAATAAAATTCAATTTAATAGTAATGTATTCAATGTCATATCCTCTTCATATACATGTATAAATGTAAAATGATTATAATATAATAATATATATTTCAATACCATTCACTTATCATCATGATGTGCGTCAACAAAAACTTTCCACTATTCTTTCGGTACCCCACTGGGTAGCTTCTCATACATTTGTTTCATGGTCAATGAAGTATCTTTGACATCACACCACAATATCCATTTGAAATCTTTCAATTTCTTACCAAGATTTTTCAATGCCCAATTTCGTGCTATCACATTAGCAACTGTAAAGCGGAAGAACATCTCTATACAGAACTTCATTTTGAACATATTAGTAACATGACATTCAATTAAACCATAATTTAATAAAATTACCTTTATTTGGGAAAAAAACATCATTTTTCCATCTTGGAGGCATATGTCTCCAATCATCATAAGAAATATGAAGGGAAATGGGCTCTACTTCCAGTTGGCCTAGAATCTGGCCAAGTAACCCGACAACGTCATGCATAGGGACCCCATAAGAATCAAATGGAATGACTATCTTCTCGCCATTCATATTCCAAAAATCTGAATTTTTATGTTTTTCTCCATGGTTGCATTTTTTTAATCTTCAATGAGAAAAAAATTAGTATAAAAAAAATGCAATAAATTTATTTAATTAAAATTTGTACCAACGACAGTCACTCTCCAATATGTCCGTGATGAACTGGAAGGGGTGTGTCGCTGCCCCACTACTGAGGCTCTTGAAGGGGGATTCGATGACTCAGCCTCTAATGGGAAATCCACAGATGGTGTGAGAGATGGTGCAGGGGGAGATTATCACGACCCCCTCCCACCAATGATGCCCCTCCCGAGATGGAAACAGTGAAAAGGAGATAATGACCCCCAAGTCCCACCAACACTAGGCCCCAGAGTGGTGACTAGAACTAAGGGTATGAGTTTTCACAAATATGGGAGGCATTACCATTTTTATTATTTAAGATCGGGAAATAGGATGATTCAAACACCGAATCGAAAAGGAACAAGTAAATGAAAATAACCCCCAAAACAAACCCATATGCATGTTTTATACAATAATGAAACAAAAGTACAAGTACAATAAAAGTTCCAAAGTACGATACCAAAAAAAGAAAGCAAAAACTGCAAGCAGAAAAACTCCAACGCCCAACTAGCAAGGTCCCGCATGGTCCCTGAAGTCCTCCCGAAAACCTGAAAGTAAACGTAGGGTGAGCATACAAGTATACTCAGTAGGAAAACCTAAATCTCTCGTGCAGAGGTGGGGAGACATCCTAATGCCCTGTGAGAAAACAGAAGGAACCAAAGCCTAGAAAGGAATATATCCACCCAACCTTACAAGACACACTCACCAAATATTTCAAGTCAATAGAGTAGTATAGTAATATTATCAAAGTATGGGTACCTTGCACCACCTTCCCACTGAATACTGCCCAAGACAACACACCTAACGCTATGATGCTTCCCCATCTTCCTGAGCTATTTCCACAACCTGAACATACAAAGCTCGAGCTAGTGCCGCAACCTGGCTATACGAAGCCTATAGTATCCCGCCGACACTCAATCCTCAACCATAACCATATCTCATCCCAAGGACACCTAAGAACCACATCAAATATCATCCTGAAGACACATGGGAACATATCACATCCTCATCCCGAAGACTCTTGGGAAAAATCTGTCATAACCTGCCTGAAGGATCTTGGGCTATAGAACTTGGAAGAGGGATCACAGGGAAGAATAGTAACCAGTCATCCTTTAGATGTTTGATAATCTCACCCCCCATCCCACAGGTGTTCGGAACATAGTGCTCAACATGGGTGGGGTGCGTAAAGAAAAATAAAATGTGCAGATTTATATAGTTATATCAACCACTCATCCCATCCTAAGGCTTATACACAAAAGATCTGAGCACATGCCTCGACACTACTATCTCAAAAGTATGCACACACACAAAAACAACCCCAAACCCCATTAATCTTTTCATGTTTTAATAGTTTTAGTTTATTAGTTCCTTAAATACTGAGAAACTAACAACAACCAAACCAGATCAATTGTTCGTAAAACATATCCTTTCCAACCACAAATAAAGTCAAGGAAAACACAAGCAACAAAATGCTATTTTCTTTTATCAGCCAATCAATTCCATTGATTTTTCATATTTAATAAACTATCATGCCCCACAATTCATTAGTTAACTCTTACACTTTTTTTCAAATGCAAAACCCATCCCTGTAGCCCCACTACTCACCCATTCCACAAAAACCCATGAAAAAACCCCTTCACACATTTAAACCCCAACCAGAACCAATAGAATCATTCTTTCATTTAGTTTAACTTGGGTGATCATAAAAGGGTTCCAGGTATTCATTTAATCAGCCAACTTTACATGATTACCCAACTTCCACATTCTATGAAATTCCATCCACAAAACAATCCAGAAAAATAGGGCAACATTTAATATCCCCCAACGACTATGATTTTAAATAGGCATAAGCCTATTCAATTCACCACATAATCAAAGGATAAGAATTCATGGAAATAAAACAACAATATCAACAAAGATTTCCCCAAACCCATTATTTAACCAGTTATTATCTTAATTTACTGGTTCAACCGTATCTCATGAAAAAAAGAGGATACCCACCCCACATGATGCACAAAAGAGAGAGAGATGAAGGTAAGATCCCTACTTGAACATGTTTTGATGTCCTTCTGCGAGAAAAACCACCACAAGAATTTCGATCACTCCTCCCAACGACTATGTCCTCCCGTGGACGCTACGGCACAACCGCACTAACAAACAAGAGATACTCCATTAAGGTTTAAGGTGTCACTTTTCATAGCATGTAAAGGAGGAACAGAAAGAGGAGATCAAGGAAGGAATAAGAACAGGGTAGAACGTACCATTAAGATGACGTTCGTTGAAGAGCATCATTCCCGTCAAATATCAGCAATCTCATCAGTAGGAAACTGCGAAGAGGAAGTAGAAGAATAAGGAATGGAATGAGGTTTACTATGTTCGCCTCATCTACACGATCCTACAACCACCGAAAGATCGATGATCAGATTCCGGATGAAGAAGATAGGAGGAAGGCTTCTGGGTCATCTGGGAGCATTGTCGTGCAGAGAAGAAGAGGGGTTCGTAAATAACACGTGACCCTCTCTTATATAGGAAATGAAAAGGTAAAATGGTACGCAACATGTATTAATGAATACACTATGTGACCATACAACTGTCACGCTGTTTGAATGGTCAGAACATGACACATCACGCGGTTTCCATGCATTTAATGATAATAAGAACTTTAATTAACAATAGATTAACCCGAGACATAAGTCATAAAAAGGTATTCATCATTGGTCTTAGAATGACCGTCAAAATTTCCAGGTTATGCTTCCGCTAACGGTTCATCATTTCGATATCATTTGAAGAAGTTATGGACTACTTAAGATTTGATAACCCAAAATAATAAAAATATTATTATATTATTATTATTATATTTATATTCTTTTAATCATCCAAAACACTTCACGCATGAGGGGTAGGCACCCCCCTCCATGAACCTTCCCTTTCCTCTTTTATCATTTTATTACTATTATAATATATTAAATAAATATTATATTATATATATTATTATTAAATTCTTATAATGGGAGGAAAACACTCCCTCTCTCCAATAACATGATATTCACGCATGGGTTGGGAACCCCTTCCATTCTTCGTTATCATTTTATTATTTTTTATAATATATTAAATGAATATTATTATATTTATTTTAATATTCCAAAATACAAGATGGATTCACCCATAACGGGGTTTCCCCCCTCCATGCACCTCTTCATGTTATTATTATTATAACAAATTATTATATAATAATAACCTTTTAATGTTATTTACACAATTCCAACTTTAATTGTGGAGAACTGCACAATGCCTCCAGTACAAGGTCACACCCATGCGCCCCATGAATTTCATTCCTTTATAATTTATTACATGCACCTCATTTATTATAATTTATTCCTATATATTTTATTCCATGAGTCTCCCATTATATTCCCATTACACAAAAAATTTATTATTTATTAAAATTTAAATAAATCAAAATGAAACCATGCACCTCCCCTCATTGAATTAAATACATTCAATTTTATTTCTTTTATTTCACAATGATTAAATTAAATCCATTTGATCTAATTAACACCAAATATTTTCACGCCACCAATATAAATTATTATTATAAAAAATTAATATTATAACATGCGTTGTGTTTGACCACATCAAATTTTTACAAAGTAATGGACTGGAGAGGTCTGGGCCATTACATCATATACCTATCAAAACATTATCGTACTCAAGAATTAAAAACCAACTCATAAAAAGGGGAAAGGTCTGAACAACCACACCATAAGATACCTCTCAGGGCTCTCATCATAACAGGAATCCAACCACTATCCTAATTATATGAGTCAGCGAATTCCTTCCCCCATGTAGAGATATTATTCTCTTTAGGCGGCACTGAATTTCCTTCATGGTTTTAATCACATCGACATTAATGCGTCTCGATTAGGGATTAGGTCCACCCACCCCTATAATTTAGGATTTCTCATAAACACACTACCCCCAACACCGCACAAAACAAGCAACACGCTGAACCAACACATGGATTGGGGAATTCCTTCTCCCATGTCAAGATACTATCTTCTTTGGGAGGCACTGACTCACCCGCACGAGTTTAATTGCATCCAAATTAATGCGTCTTGATTAGGGATCAGGTCCTCCTCTCCGCACATGTTATGAATCTTCACACACATTTAAAGGAAAGATGGAAACATCTTAGCATTATAGACTCATGAAAAACAAGGTCCAGGCCCAAAGCATAGGTGAGAATGAGTTTTAACAAAGGAGTGTGATGCTCTTAAATTTTAACAAAACATAAATGAGAGAATTTAAGTAAAACTGAAAACATCTCTCTCAATATATGGCCTTCCTAGGGTTGCTGCTTCTATTGTGGGAAACTATCCGCGTTCCAATCGTTTGCCTCTCTGTTGACGTCCACCTCCTCAACCACATCCTAGCTGGGGTCCTTGAGTAACTCCATGTGGTTGTCCACCACCTGCTCCAGCTCCCCTTGGAGGGACTAGAGCCTGTTGCTACTGGAAGGGTCGAGCTGGGAACTGCTGCTGGGGCTGGGGCTGAACCTAGCCAGTCTTTCCACACTGAGTCTAAAAAGGGAAATGTCTGCCAAGATGCCCAATATTCCCACATGCAAATCACCTCGGTCCCTGGCACATAAAAAATGGGTGGAAATCGTGAGATTGGTATGGGACTTGCTGAAGTCTGCTCCCTGCCGGTCGAAACTTTGAAGGTCCTGTTGCTGGGGATTTACTGCTGATCTCCTCCTTCTTGGAAGAACTTGGGTGACTCCTCTCTCACGGTGGACCTACTTGCGAGTGAATTATCTCAATTATATCCTCCTTCTTCTATACTTCCAGGTATGTTGGTAAGGTGAAAGGGGTCACCGCGTACCGAAAAGAGGGGTGAAGTGCCTCTTCTAAATGTCTGGCTCTTGAATCCTCATCTGAAAAGAGATTCGGGAAAAAACAAAGGAGATCCTTGAACTTGACCCCTAGTTCCCGCACTGACATGCTTCCTTGTTGGATAGACAAAAACTCCTTCCTCTTCTCGGTCTTCCTTTTCGAGGAAAGAAATTCCTCGCGGAACTCCTTCTCAAAGTTTGCCCATAGAACTTCTATCTCCTTCCCCTCCCCAAGGTAAAGCATCCACCACTGACGCGCCGCTCCTCGCAGCTGGCTTACTACTAGAGTATGAAGGTTCCGGGAGCAGCGGAAGCACGTGGGTGGATGTGCCCACATGGATTTTTGTCATTAGCAATGATCAATCCGGGATCAATACGATGATAAATGCCAGTCTCCATGGATCGAATCACAGAAAAAGACAAAGAAGATGGTTTGTCCTGGAACCACAAACAAGGATCCTTACAGGTTGATTATAATTAATTTAATTAATTATAAATTAATACCTTTTGGGTGTTCTTTCTTCATTGATGTTCTTGATCACGTTGTCGATGTGATCCATCGTTGCGTCGCAGAAGCCAAGTGTAGACTCCCTCTAGCGGTGATCCACACGTGTACCTCGTATCTTTGGACCTCGCCAAATGATTCTCCGGGTGCTAGTGTAGAGAAGCCTTTTCTTGCGTTGTCCGCCTTAGATCGTCTTGATCCGATGTAAGAGGATCTCTCTCGGTCTTGAGAGCGTTCTTGGAAGAAGAGGTTCTTTCGGCCTTGAAAGAATTCTCCAGAGATGTTGTGCATAATGATTCTCTTGTGTGTTGGAAAAGAGTTGGGGTTGTGAGGATATTTATAATCATGTGTATGGGGTTATAGAGTTATGACAATAAATAAACGCGTTACGCATTTTATTTATTTCATTGAATCTTATTTAAAACACCCATGTCGAATAAATAATTCCTTGATATGCACCCACAGTGATTATAATAAATATCATTTAAAACAATATTATATCCTCAAAATCCCGACTGGAAAAACTACACGGCGTGTAATAATAAATACATGGAGTGTACTTGTTTTTCATTGAAAACTACATGGCGTGTACATTAAATGTACATGGCGTGTATATCTTGTTTTCATTTATTCATTTCCTTTCCAAAATAAAACTACACTGCGTGTACATTTATTAATACACGGCGTGTACTTATTTTATTTTATTTTTCCTCCATCATTTAAAACAACTTTGTCTTCCTTGAATAATTATTAAACCACGTACGAGAATAATCTTTATTCAACTTGAGATACTTGGATACACATAGTGTGAGACCCTCTAGGCCTCTTTCTCGTTGGCATTAGGTGGGCTTGCCTAAAGTCCAAGATTACTGTCTAGCAACGGGTCAAGGCACCCAAGAGAAAGAAGTTGATGCTGCATTGACGTATCACCTCATACGAACGATTACTGTGTAATTTAATCCCTTTGTCTCGATATCTCATCAAGAAGGTTTCATGGCAATGTCATGAACCTATATGCTTGATCCATCATTCTTTGAATACCTAAAATAAACTCATCGTTCACACCATGGCCGTGGAATTTAATGCGACAGTTCTATTTCAATCAAAGGGACGAGATATCAACTTCCATAAATGGAAGGGACAAATCCTTCCTCGACTTATCCTTTAACAACATGTCACTCGTGACACACCTAACATACCCTACTTCCCGCCAACTGTCTGCGTGATGGTTTTCGTCAGTAAATCTACGTGCGCGAGTCATGACATGAGTTAATGATAATCTTCTAGTCTAAGGACCATTACAAATGCTCGTAGATAGAAATGTCCGATGACACCAAGTCATGCAAAATTGCTATTGGCGGGTCTGTTCTAATAATCTCCCATCTTGGAGATTACCAAGTGTGAACTCCATGAGAGAGAGTCTTGTCTTCTTATGAGTACTCGCACATGACGGTCTGCATACTATGTGTCCTATCATAGTATGTCATCCAACCGTAGAACATTATTTAAGAATATTGTTATAGCATTTCAAGGTTCTCATCATAGCGGGGATCTTCCATGACCTTATCAATGCAACAAATATTCCATGACATTATTATATTATAGTTATTCAGAACAATGAACTATATATAATAAGTGAACATTCATATAATCAAAGAACAAAACAGTTGGTTCTCAGGACACTAACCCTTACAAACTCCCACTTGGACTAGAGCCAACTGCCTACGACTTTTATTCCGCTTGACCTCACATGATGATCATGTTTCTGCTTAGTAAAGGCTTTAGTCAATGGGTCCACCACGTTTTCTTCCATGGAAATACTGCTCTCGACAACTTCACCTCTCTGAGAAAAATCCCTCAAGAGATGATACTTCTGAAGTATGTACTTTGTCCGCTGATGTGACCTTGTCTCTTTTGCAGGTGCCACCGCTGTAGTATTATCACAATATAGTGTGATAGGATCTTTACTGCTCAGTACAACATCCAACTCTTGGACGAAGCTTCGCATCCATACTGCTTCTTTAGCTACCTTAGAAGCTGCGATATACTCGGACTCCACTGTAGAATCTACCGCCACACTTTGTTTTGAGCTCTTCCAGCTCACTGCACCTCCATTCAAACTGAAGATATATCCATTCTGCAACTTCATGTCATCTTGATCAGTCTGGAAACTAGCATCTACATGTCCTCTGATGACTAGTTCCTCATATCCTCCATAAACCAGGAACATATCCTTAGTACGCCTTAGATTCTTAAGGATAGTACTGACTGCCATCCAATGGTGGTCTCCTAGATCATCTTGATATCTTCCTACCACACTTAATGCGTAAGCAACATCTAGCCTCATACATATCATAGCATACATGACAGACCCAATCACGGATGCGTAAGGGATCCTTGCCATCCTCTTTCTTTCCTCATGCATCTGAGGACACATTTTCTTAGAAATATGAATTCCATGTGACACTAGCAACAATCCCCTCTTGGACTGTTCCATACTGAATCTCTTTAGTATCTTGTCAATGTATGTACTTTGACTCAGGCCCAACATTCTCTTGGATCTGTCACGATGGATCTTGATCCCAAGAATATATGCCGCCTCGCCCAAGTCTTTCATGGAGAAGCATTTATGCAACCATGCCTTAACTGACTGTAAGACAGGTACTTCATTTCCAATTAGCAATATGTCATCAACATATACTATTTGGAAAACGACTACACTTCCACTAAACCTTTTGTAGACACAAGGCTCACATTCATTCTTAACAAATCCAAATTCCGTAACAGCTTCATCAAAACGAATGTTCCATGACCTTGATGCTTGATTTAATCCATAAATGGATTTCTGCAACTTGCATACCTTGTTGGCATCCTTTGGAGTCACAAACCCTTCAGGTTGTGTCATGTAGACATCTTTCTGTAGGTTCCCGTTAAGGAAAGTTGTTTTGACATCCATTTGCCAAATTTCATAGTCATGGTAAGCAGCAATGGCAAATAGGATTCTGATGGATTTCAGCATCACAACTGGTGAAAAGGTTTCATCATAGTCAATTCCTTGACGTTGTCTAAAACCTTTTGCAACCAGTCGTGCCTTATAGGTTCTGACTTTCCCCTCCATGTCCAGTTTCTTCTTGAATACCCATTTATTACCAATAGGCTTTACATCAACTGGTGGATCTACCAAAATCTAGACTTGGTTTTGGTACATGGAATCCATTTCATAATTCATGGCTTCTTGACACTTGGAAATGTCTGTGCCTTCAACTACTTCCTTGTAGGTAAGAGGATCATCATTTTCAACTAATAATGAGTCACCATCCTCGGTGACAAGAAAACCATATCATTCTGGTTCTCTCACCTCTCTCGTGCTCCTACGCAGTTCTTGTGTCTCTGGAACAGATTGTTCTTCTACGGGGCTTTGTGGAATCTGTTCTTGTACCAACTCATGTGTATCTTGAGCCTCAACTTCATCAAAGTCTATCTCGCTCCCACTATCTCTTTTGGAGATGTGCTCCCTCTCAAGGAATATAGCGTGTCTTGCCACTGTAACCTTTTCGTCTGAGGGGTTTTATAGGTAATATCCCCTTGTTTCCTTGGGATATACTATAAAGATACACTTTGTGCCTCAGGGCGCGAGTTTGTTACCTGAAGAGGCCTTAACAAATGCTTCGCTACCCCACACATGTAAATTCGATAACATGGCTTTGCGTCCACTCCATAACTCGTATGGAATACCATTTACCGATTTAGTTGGTACTTGGTTTAGTATGTGCGCTGCTGTTTGTAATGCATATCCCCAAAAGGATAATGGAAGACTCGCATGACTCATCATTGATCTCACCATTTCCAACAGGGTGCGGTTCCTCCTTTCACTTACACCATTCCACTGCGGTGTGTAAGGAGGAGTGAGTTGAGATAGAATCCCAAACTCCCGTAAGAAATCAATGAAATCCTAATTAAGATATTCTCCTCCTCTATCTCATCTAAGTTTCTTAATCTTCTTACCAAGCTGGTTATCAACTTTATTCTTGTATTCTTTGAACCGATCAAAAGAATCAGACTTATACCTCATTAAATAGATATATCCATATCTACTAAAATCATCAGTAAAATTTATGAAGTACAAGAACCCACCCCTTTCTTCAACTGGAAATGCTCCACAAACATCTGTGTGAACTAATTATAGAAGCTCTTTAGCTCTTTCACCTTTCCCACTAAATGGGGCTTTGGTCATTTTTCCTTGTAGAAAGGCATGACATACACCAAGTGGTTTTAGTTCGAAAGAATCTAAATACCCATATTGATGTAATTTTGTCAAATGTTTCTCATTGACATGACCTAGCCGGTGATGCCAAATTTGGGTGTGGTATGAGTCATGTGAATTAACTTTGTTATCGATTGCCATTACTTGGTTTGTGTAGTCTAACACATAAAGGCCGTTATATAAATGTGCCCTACCAAAACAAATGCTATCTTTATAAAAATAGAAACATCCACTTCCAAACTTGAATATGAATCCATCAGTATCTAATCTGGATACTGAAATAATGTTTTTGGTTACAAAGGGAACATAATAACATCCTTTCAAAACCAAGACCATCCCCGTATGCAATGTGAGGTGGTAGTCCCCGATAGCTACAAAAGCAAGTCTGGCTCCGTTGGCTGCTCCGAGATCTACCTCCCCTCGATCAATCTTCTTGAATCTACTTGGTTCTTGTATTTGGATAAATATGTGAGCACAACAAGCAGTATCTAATAACCAATTAGTAGAAACAGATAGATTTCATTCGATAACAAACGCACCTGAAGCTTCCCCTTGCTCCCTTGGCTGGGTGCAATTTTTCTTCCAGTGGCCCTTCTTTCCACATGCAAAACAAACAACATACTGTTCCTTTGCGTCCCCTTTGATCTTCCTTTTCTTGAAAGGACTTGAAGAAGATTTGGGCATAAAGCTCTTTGCCTTACCTTTCCTTTTATTCACCATGAGGACAAAAGTATTTTCACGCTTCATGTCAGTGTCCACTTGGCGAATGAGGATGAGAAGATCAGACAGAGACTTCTCAATGTTGTTCATATTTAATTTCACAACAATGTTTGAGAAGCTCTGGGGGAGTGATGCAAGAATGAGATCGGTACCCAGTTCTTCAGGGAGTTTAAACCCTAGAACCTCCAAGCGCTCAATGTAGCCAATTGGCTTGACTACATGAGGCCCAGCTGGGGCACCCTCTCCAAGCTTGCTCTGAAATAGAGCCTTGGAGATCTCAAATCTTTCATGTCTTGCTCTCTCCTGGTATAGACCACGGAGGTGCTCGAGCATGCTATAGGAATCAATGTCTTCACGAGACTTCATGAGCTCACTAGACATCGATGATAGCATCAAACATTGAACGTCGAGAGCGCCGTTCAAATGTTGATCATAGAGCAGAAAATCTTCATCACTCACCCCTGGGGTAGGAGAATCAGGAAGTGAGGACTCCAGCACGTAAAACTTTCGTTCATGGTGTAGGATAACCCGAAGGCGCCTAAACCATTCTTGAAAGTTACTGTCGGTGAGGATATTGTCTTTATCCAGTATTGATCGCAGAGAAAATGTGGTTGATGAGTTTTTCATTTTGATTCTACAAATTAAAAGAGTAGATTTATCAGTACCTTTTTGATTACATTTTATGAGAAATAATAAATTAATTAATTATCCCACTATTTTATCAAGTCCCAATGGCCCTCAACGTTGAACTCGGAATGTCCAGTTGCTTTGACATTCTAGTGGAAAGGATCCATATTTCCCTTCGCATAATCCCAACAAGGGTTGGTCAAGCTATTTGAAGGTATTTAGGTAGGTAGGTCTTTGCCAACTGTGAGCTTACAGTTCCATGATCTGTTGAGTGGACTCCCCAATCCTGAAATTCTGACTTGGATTTCCTCAACTCTTGCCTCCAATATTACACCAAGTCTAGAAAGGGCTACTTCTCTTGATGCAATATGGTTAAGTAAACCAAAAACCTTTCATAAGGGCATCATTTATAAAATTATGTGTCCCAACAAGGGTTGGTCAGACACATAGTTTTATTGAGTCTTTCCCTTAATCAGGTAACGGAAGGCTTGGTCTGACTTAATATGGTATTGAGTGATTTTATTCCTTTATGCATAGTTTCGCATTATAACATGTTTGTTAATATTAAGTGATGCTTGCTTAAGTGATTAACCATGTTCTGATAATGTTTACGCATAGTCTGGTTTTTATTTTATTCCATCTTTGCATGCTTGTTAATTTTATTAATTATGTGATCGCGTCAACACATACATAATAAATAAACCATGAAATCAGACAGAAATAAAATAAGATGGCATGATCATGAGATTCTATTGGTTAGATTATCTAGCGGTTTTGATAAGCTGAACCTGACCTAGGGAAAACACCTTGAACCTATTGATTCGTGTTTTGCAGCTCCCACCTGTCCACCTTTGTATCTTCTTGCGTCGGTTTCACCTCGGCTTCGGGATTTGAACTGTCTCCTTTGTCTTGGGATATCCTCCATTATATGGGTTTACATTAAAGAAACCATGGACACGCAAGCCCTACATTTTATTGGAAGAAGGCTCGCAGGACAAAAAATTAAAATTAAATAAATTTAAATGAAACCATACACATACAAAGGGTCTTTGGTCTAGCTCATGATCATCCATAGTATGCAACAACATTTACACATATTTAGAATTCAAATTCTTTTAATCATTCTTTTATTTAAGATAAGATGCACTCGAATTCAATTAATTATGATCTTATAATTAATCAATTCTTTATCTTAAATTCCTTTCTGAATTTCCTTGAGATTCTTCTCATACAAATTCCTTGTACGGGTCTTTGTACATTGGAGGAAACCTAGTGAAATTCCATTTCTGGAAAGTACACTGCGTGTAGTTTATAATTACACGGTGTGTATTTTTCTTTTCACCCTTTATCCAAAGTACACGTCGGGGCTTTGGCGTGTTTTCTGTACTTTGTAAATTTTCAAGTACACAACTTGTAGATGAATCATACATGGAGTGTACTTCCTTGTTACGTGGTAACCGGCTTGGAGATCCCGTGTACGTGGTACATGACTTATCTTTGTACACGGTTTCACCTGGGCTGGAACGGACTACACGACATGTTGCTCCAATATACACGCCGTGTATTCCGGTTTCCACGTGCCGTTCAATTCTGGTCAACACGGCGTGATTAAAACTTAGGCATAATCAATTCACACGGCGTGGTTTGGCGGACCAGTGCCGGTTCGTTGAACCTAAGTACACGACGTGTAGTTTTAATTACACGCCGTGTAATCCCGTGTTGTACAGATAGAAAGAGCAACTCCTCCGGATGAATTCCTCATTTTTATTTTAATCAAAATTAAAATTAAAAAGTCCTTTCTATGATATGAATCGAGAAACGAAGGAGGAAGAATAGATATCGTTTATTCAGATTAATAGAACGATATATTTCGAATTGAATCAAATATAAATGCGTAAATTATCAAAGAAAATTAAATAACTATAATCAACGTTATAACCTCGTTCTGATACCATTTGAAGGTTCCAGGCGCAGCGGAAGCGCGTGGGTGGATGTGCCCACTTATATTTTTGTCATTAGAAATGATCAATCCAGGATCAATACGACGATAAATGCCAGTCTCCATGGATCTAATCAAAGAAAAAGACAAAGAAGATGGTTTGTCCCGGAACCACAAACAAGGATCGTTACAGGTTGATTATAATTAATTTAATTAATTATAAAGAAATACATTTTGGGTGTTCTTTCTTCATTGATGTTCTTGATCACGTTGTCGATGTGATCCGTCATTGCGTCGCAGAAGCCAAGTGTAGACTCCCTCTAGCGGTGATCCACACGTGTACCTCGTATCTCTAGACGTCGCCAAAGGATTCTACGGGTGCTAGAGTGGAGAATCCTTTGATGCGTTGTCTACCTTATATCGTCTTAATCCGATGGAAGAAGAACTCTCTCGGTCTTGAGAGCATTCTTGGAGGAAGATGTTCTTTCGGACTTGAAAGAATTCTCCAGAGATGTTGTGCACAATGATTCTCTTGTGTGTTGGAAAAGAGTTGGGGTTGTGAGGATATTTATAATCGGGTGTGTGGGGTTATAGAGTTATGACAATAAATAAACGCGTTACACATTTTATTTATTTCATTGTCTCTTATTTAAAACCCCCATGTCGAATAAATAATTCCTTGACATGCGCCCATGATGATTATAATAAATATCATTTAAAACAATATTATATACTCAAAATCCCGACTGAAAAAACTACACGGTGTGTAATAATAAATACACTGCGTGTACTTTTTTTTCCTTGAAAACTACACAGCGTGTACATTAAATGTATACGGCGTGTATATCTTGTTTTCATTTATTCATTTCCTTTCCAAAATAAAACTACACGGCGTGTACATTTAATAATACACTGCGTGTACTTGTTTTATTTTATTTTTCCTCCATCATTTAAAACAACTTAGTATTCCTTGAATAATTATTAAACCACGTACGGGAATAATCTTTATTCAACTTGAGATACTTGGATACACTTAGTGTGTGACCCTCTAGGACTCTTTCTCATTGGCATTAGGCGGGCTTGTCTAAAGTCCAAGATTACTATCTAGCAACGGGTCAAGGCACCCAAGAGAAAGAAGTTGACTCCGCATTGACGTATCACCTCATACGAATGCTTAATGTGTAATATAATCCCTTTGTCTCGATATCTCATCAAGATGGTTTCATGACAGTGTCATAAACCTATATGCTTGATCTGTCGTTCTTTGACTACCTGAAATAAACTCGTTGTTCACACCATGGCCATGGAATTTAATGCGACAGTTCTATTTCAATCAAAGGGCTGAGATATCAACTTCCATAAATGGAAGGGACAAATCCTTCCTCGACTTATCCATTAACAACATGTCACTCGTGACGCACCCAACGTACCCTACTTCCCGCCAACTGTCTGCGTGACGGTTTTCCTCAGTAAATCTAAGTGCGCGAGTCATGACATGAGTTAATGATAATCTTCCAGTCTAAGGACCATTACACACGCTCGTAGATAGAAATGTACGATGACACCAAGACATTCAGAATTGCTATTGGTGGGTCTGTTCTCATAATCTCCCATCTTGGAGATTACCAAGTGAGAACTCCATGAGAGAGAGTCTCGTCTTCTTACGAGTACTCGCACATGACGGTCTCCATACTATGTGTCCTATTATAGTATGTCATCCAACCGTAGAAATTTATTTAAGAATATTGTTATAGCATTTCAAGGTTCTCATCATAGCGGGGATCTTCCATGACCTTATCAATGCAACAAATATTCTGGGACATTATTATATTATAGTTATGTAGAACAATGAACAGTATATAATAAGTGAACATTCATGTAATCAAAGAACAAAACAGTTAGTTCTCAGGACACCAACCCTTACAGAGGAACCCAGTACTCTGAGGGTGCCCTAATCATCCCAAATGTGATCTCGAGTTCCTCCAACCAACTCTCTGATTCCGTATTCGAAGTGATGCCTTCATACTTCTTCAAGCTCTGTTGCTAGAAAGCAGGAAACATGCACTACCACAAGTCATCTTCCTCCTCTCAGTCAATCCTCAGCTGATCGACAGTCTGAATCCACTGGGCCTTGACTACCCGAGTCACCTGGGAATGACGTCTAGGTGCCATAGCTGTATGGTAAACAAAGAAATCCTAATCCCAAGTAGCAAGGAAATTTTCTCAAGTTTTTATTTTATCATTTTATTTCGATTTCTTTCCCAGAACACACAAATCAAGTAAAACACAAATCATGATGATGCATGTACCTTTCCTAGGGTCTCTACCCTGCAATCAATGTAGTCTTACATGGTCATTCGGTAAGCTCAGAATCCTTGAATTGGATCATGGGGGGCCCTAAAATCCCGTGTCCTATCCGGTCTTCCCTAGACAATGTCACACACCTAGATCAGCCAACACTGTTGCCTTACCATCCCAAGCAATCCTTACTGTGCCTAACACCATACTCTATCCTATATCTCAACCATCACCTCTAATACCATTCTATCATGACCCCATCCCACCAAAGATGACCCTCCAGAGCTGTAAATGGTGAAAGGGAGATAATGACCCCCCCGATTCCCTCCTCCAATAGGCCCTGGAGTGGCGACTAACACCAAGGGTATGAGTTTTCACAAATATGGGAGTCATTATCCTTTTTATTATTTAATATCGGTAAATAGGATGAGTCAAAACCCAAAAGGAAAAGGAACAAGTAAATGAAAATAAACCCAGAACCAAACCCATATGCATGTTTTATAAAATACTGAAACGAAAGTAAAAGTACAAGAAATGCTCTAAAGTACGATACCAAAAATAGAATGAAAAAAACTGCAACCAGCAAAAATCCAATGCCCAACTAGCAAGGTCCCGCATGGTCCCTGAAGTCCTCCAGAAAACCTGAAAGTAAACGTAGGGTGAGCATACAAGTATACTCAATAGGAAAACCTAAAGCTCTCGTGCACAGGTGGGGAGAAATCCTAATGCCCCGTGAGAAAACAGAAGGAACAAAAGCCTAGCAAGGAATCTATCCACCCAACCTTACAAGACACACTCACCAAATATCACAAGTCAATAGAGTAGTATAGTAATATTATCAAAGTATGGGTACCCCACACCACCTTCCCACTGAATACTGCTCAATCCCTCATGCCTAACACTCTGATACTTCCCACTCTTTCTGAGCTAGTGCTGCTACCTGGGCATACAAAGCTCGAGCTATTGTCACAACCTGGCCATACGAAGCTCATAGTATCCCGTCGGCACTCAAACCTCAACCATAACCACATCTCATCCCGAAGAAACCTGGGAACCACATAACATATCATCCTAAAGACACCTGGGAACATATCACATCCTCATCCCAAAGATTCTTGGGAAACATCTGTCGTAACCTTCCCAAAGGATCTTGGGCTATAAAACCTAGAAGAGGGAGCACAGGGAAGAATAGTAACCATCCATCCTTTAGATGTTTAAGAATATCACCCCCCCTCCCATGGGTGTTCGACACGTAGTGCTCAACATGGGTGTGGTGCGTAAAGAAACATAAATGGTACAAATTTATATAATTATATCAACCACTCAGCCCATCCTAAGGCTTCTACACAAAAGATCTGAGCACATGCCTCGACACTGCTACCTCAAAAGTATGCACACAAAAAAAACAGCCCCAAACCCCATTAAGCTTTTCAAGTTTCAACAGTTTTAGTCTATTAGTTCCTTAACTACCGAGAAACTAACAACAACCAAACCAGGTCAATCATTCGTAAAACATATCCCTGCCAACCACAAATAAAGTTAGGGAAAAAAGAAGCAACACAATAACATTTTCTTTTATCAGCCAATCAATTCCATTGAATTTTCGTATTTAATAGACTAACATGCCCCACAATTCATTAGTTTACTCTTCCACATTTATTAATTTGAACAACCCATCCCTATAGCCCCACTGATCACCCGTTCCACAACAACCCACGAAACACCCCTTCATATAATTAAACCCCAACCAGCAGCCACAAAATCATTCTTTCATTTAGTTTAACCGGGGTGATAATACAAGGGTTCCAGGTATTCATTTAATCATCCAACTTTACATGATTAACCAATTTCCACATTCAATGAAATTATATCCACAAAACAATCCAGAAAAACAGGGCAACATTTAATTGCACAAGAAAAGGCCCCCAACGACTGTGATTTTCAGTAGGAATAAGCCTATTGAATTAACCACATAATAAAAGGATAATCATTGATGGAAATAAAACAACAATATCAACAAAAATTTCCCCAAACCCATTCTTTAACCAGTTATTATCTTTATTTACTGGTTAAGTCGTATCTCATTATAACAAGAGGATACCCACCTCGCATGATGCACAAAAGAGAGAGAGATGAAGGTAAGATCCCTACTTGAATAGGTTTTGATGTCCTTTTACGAGAACAACAACCATGAGGATTTCGATCCCTCCTCCCAAAGACTACAGCCTCTCTTGGACGTTGCGGTACAACCGCACAAACAACCAAGAGAGACTGCATTAAGGTTTAATGTGCCACTTATCATAGAATGTCATGGAGGAATAGAAAGAGGAGATTGAGGAAGGAATAAGAATGGGGTATAATGTACCATTAAGATGAAGTTCATCAAAGAGCACCGTTCCTGTCAAATATCAGCAATCACTTCAGTAGGAAACTGCGAAGAGGTAGTCAAAGAAAAGGGAATGGAATGAGGTGCACGATATTCGACTCATCGACACGATCCCTCAGCCACCGACAAATCGACGATCAGAGTCCAGATGAAGAAGATAGGATGACGGCTTCTGGGTCATCCGAGAGCGTCCTCGTGCAGAGAAGAATATGGGTCCATAAATAACACATGACCCTCTCTTATATTGGAAACGAAAAGGTAAAATAGTACACAACATGTATTAATGAATACACGATGTGACCGTACAACTGTTACGCTGTTTGACTGGTCAACACACGACACGTCACGTGGTTTCCATGGATTTAATGATAATAATAACTTTAATTAATAATAGGTGTTTTATTGACCTGAGAAATGAGTCATATAAAGGTATTCATCATTGGTCTTAAAATGACCGTCCAAGTTTCAGGGTTACGCTGCTGCTGACAGTTCGTCAATCTAATATCATCTGAACAAGTTATGGACTACTTAAGATTTGATAACCCAAAATAATAACAATATTATATTGTTATTATTCTAATATTTATATTCATTTAATCATCCAAAACACTTCACGGATGAGGGGTTGGAACCCCCCTCCATACACCTTCCCTTTCCTATTTTATCATTTTATTACTATTATAATATATTAAATGAACATTATATTACATATATTATTATTAAATTCCTATAATGGGAGGATAACACTCCCTCTCTCTAATCACATGATATTCACGCATGGGTTGGGAACCCATTCCATTCTTCATTATCATTTTATTATTTTTTTATAATCTATTAAATGAATATTATTATAATTATTTTAATATTCCAAAATACAAGTTGGATTCACCCATAAGGGGTTGCCCCCCCCCCTCTATGCGCCTCTTCATGTTATTATTATTATAAAAAATTATTATATAATAATACCCTTTTAATTTTATTTACAAAATTCCAACTTTAATTGTCGAGAACCGCACAACGCCTCCTGTACAAGGCCATGCCCATGCGCCCCATGCATTTCATTCCTTTATAATTTATTACATGCACCTCATTTATTATAATTTATTAATTTATAATTTATTCCATGCGCCTCCCATTATATGCCCATTACACACATAATTTATTATTTATTAAACTTTAAATAAATCAAAATAAAACCATGCACCTCCCCTCATTGAATTAAATACATTCAATTTTATTTCTTTTATTTCACAACGATTAAATTAAAACCATTTAATCTAATTAACACAAATATTTTCACACCACCATTATCAATTATTATTATAAAAAATTATTATTATAATACGCGTCGTGTTTGACCATATCAAATTTTTACAAAGTAATGGACCGGAGAGGTCCATGCCATTACAGAGATGGTGCATGGGTGTAGGTAGCTGGTGCCTCAAATGCCGTGGGGAAGGAGCCAGATGGATCATCATCTATCGCAGAACTAGATGAAATAGTGTACCGCTTCCTCCTTGGCATTCCTATCATTTAATCAAATTAAATTAAGTTCAGAATATATATTTCCAAAAAATTAGGAAGAAAAAAAATTAAAAATGATAATAGATGCCCAGTACTAAGAGAAAAAATATATATAACAATGATAATGAATGACTGCAGAAATGAAACAAGTGGTTGCTGAATGAATAAATAATTATACATACAATCATTTCCCCCTTAAATCATGTTGGTTTCCTGCTCCATTGCTTCATCCACTTCATTTATCCTTGCTAGACTAATATTTTCAATATCATGATGGAAAAATAATTTTGATTCCTATTGTTGATGAAATTCAATTTAAGAGGTCAAATATTTCACTTTATCACCCATATCACACAAATATCTTTGTATTACATGAAAAACTACACTCCACCCTTCATCCAAAAAATCATTCACATAATATACCATTTCTGCTTATGATGCTAAGATATATGGATCATGCAGTTCACGATCACCAACATCCATCAAGCGAGAGAAGTTCACAAAAGTAAATTGCAAGGAATCTATTTTAACACCTCTGATAATATCGAACCATTTGAATTTGAATAAAACAATAGAAAAATGTCCATGGTAGTTTAATTCAATAATATAATGCAGCTTTCCATAGTATCCCACTTCAGTAAATGTAAATATACCACTATTATGTGTTTTCAAACCCACTTCTCGATCGACTGTACGAAATCTAAAGCCATTCACATTATAAGCGTTGAACTTTCTAACTTGTTTTATAGAACCTCTAGAAAGAAACTTCAAATATTCTGACAATTATGCTCGAGTATCAGTATTCATGATCTAAAAAAATATATATAATCTAATAGATTTACAAAATGCATGTGTCAAACTAATATTCATATTTATTGCAATATTTATGAACTTACATGTCGTGCAAACCATTCTACAAGGTCTTTATTCACAGCTTTCATTATATCATTCTCATTTCATGTTCATCCTCTCATTCGTCTCTTTGTTTGTATCCTCAACTCTTCAATAAATGGATCTAAAATTTCACTATTCAGCAGCACATATCAATGTGCCTGTAGTAATTCCAATTCTGTTAGTGTCACATTTGAGGTCCCCCCAACTGATCGGCCAATAACAGGAAATATTTTTTATTTCTGATGCATCTGAGATTGATTTGATGTGTCTTCAATACGTCCAACTCGATTAAATATTGTCTCAATATCATCCAAATATCTGGAACAAAAGGTAAGACACTCCTAAGACAAATATCCTTCAGTAATAGAGCCTTCTGGTTGAGCTTTATTTCTCACGTATGCTTTCAAATGCCCAAGATATCTGTGAAATAAAATAATAATATTATGAATTTATTTAAATGCCAAATTTTTTTACTTAAATGAAAAAAATATAAATAAAATACCTCTCAATTGGATACATCCATCGATAATGAATGGGGCCTCTTAATTTAGCTTCTTCAACTAAATGCACAGTTAAATGCATCATGACAGTAAAAAATGATGGAGGAAAGATCATCTCCATTGCACAAAGGGTCAATAAAAATCTCTCCTGGATGTTGTCAAGATGAAATGGATGTAGATATTTCTCACATAACTGCCTGAAAAATGTGCAGAATTGGAGTATAACAGTAGTAACTTTTTCAGGTAATAATGTACGCAATGTCAATGGTAGTAACTGTTGTTACAAAATATGTGAATCATGACTTTTCAATCCATATAACTTACGATTATTCAAGTCAACACACCTTGAGATGTTACTCGAATACCCATCAGATAACTTTATATGCTTTAAAATTCAAAGGAATGTATCTTTATCCCTATTTTTCATTGCAAAAATGGCCGGAGCATACTTTTCATTCTCATCTAGCCAGAGATCACGTTTTATGTTCATTACTTGTAAGTATTTGCGAGCATTGAGATGATCCTTTGACTTTCCATGCTCATTAAGTAATGTGAAAATCAAATTATCCCAGAAATTCTTCTCAACATGCATCACATCAAGATTGTTCCGTAAAAAATAAAATTCCCAATACGGGAGTTTGAAGAATATACTTTTTTTCTTCCATTGTTGCGTTCTGATTTCACCTAACGATGCACTTCAGACCCGTTTTCCGCTATCATTCAAATAATGAACCTTCCCAAATTCTATTTCAACATTTTCTAGATGTGTCAATATTTTAAAAACAGTTAACAACTTTGAAGGTGGTCTACGATCAATGGAACCAATAAATTTTGATCTGTTCAGTCTAAATCTATGAGATGCATTGAGAAATCTTTGATGACATAAGAAGCACCACTTTCTACTATGAGGTAGCCATTTGGGATGAAAATCAAAGTTACAAATGGGACAAGCCAAGCCCGTGTAAGTATTCAAACCAGAAAAATTCCCAAGCCGAGGGAAGTCACTAATGGTCCATATTAAAGCAACATGCATTTTGAACATTATTTTAGAAGAAGCATAAAATGTCTCAACACATTTTCCCCATAACTCCTGCAATTAGTCAATCAAAGGCTACAAGTATACATCAATATCATTTCCAGGCATTTTTTTCTATGAATAACTATTGAAATGATAAAAGATGTTTGTTGCAAACACATCCACGGAGGCAGATTATAAGGGATCAAAACAACTGGCCAAATGCTATAACTGGTACTCAAAGTCCCAAATGGGTTGAATCTATCGGTAGCCAATCCCAATCAAACATTCCTAGGATTAGTTGAGAAAACTAGATGTAATGAATCAAATGTCTTCCACGATTGGTAATATCCTGGATATCTCATTAACCCATCATTGTTTTTATCTATAGAATGCCACTTCATGTGTTCGGCGGTTTTCGATGACCTGAATAATCTTTGCAATCGAGGCTTTAAGGGAAAGTAACGCAAAACCTTCGCAGGTGTGTTCCTTTTCTTCTTCTCCATGTAATTATGTTCATTAAAACTTCCAACATCACCCTTTGACTACCATCTAGATGAAGTACATTTCTTCCAATTCGGTCTACTTGAATCCTCTCCCCAATAACGCATACAATCATTGGGACATACATGTATTTTTGTATACTTCAGACCAAGCTTGTTAACAACTTTTTTCATATCATAAAAAGATTCTAGGATTTTTGCTTTAGGAAATGCATCACGAATAAATTCCAATATCATAGAAATTTCCTTATTTTTAATTCCACATAGACATTTGATATGGTGCAACTTCAGTAGAAATTAAAGCTTTGAATATTTCAAACTCCCACTATACAACTCTTGATTTCTATCATCAACTAAATCATGAAACACATTTTCCTCAGTTAAGTTTTCTCTAACATTTGGATCCACATAATCAAGTGGAGGATCAAATGATATGTTAAAATCTTGATCTACTTGTGTTATAGTCTCAAAAACATCACTTGTTACGTTGCAATTTGTATTACCCTCTTCTGGTTGTTCTGATATGTTTTGATGTTGATAGTGGTGTCTTGTAGTTCCTAATTCATCATTTATGAGGTTTTTCATTTCATTTTCCATTTTCGACAAACTTGGGACCTCATTCTGTGGATTAGCATCAGTTCTCAATCTTTCTGTAACGTTCGATTCTCCATTCCAAACCCAACACAAATATTGACTAGGAATTGCTTCAGTATTAAATGTTCATAAACTTCATCTCTCTTCAACAATGTTCTAAATTTATATTTAGGACATGGGCATCTTATTCTGCCTTCAACAGATCGATTAGAAATTGAAAAATCTAAAAACCCATTCAAACCCTTAACATACTGAGGTGTGTTCCTCGGTAGTGTAACCCAGCTTTTATCCATGTATATCACAATGTGCATACACAATAAAAAAAAATTAAAACACATAGTTACTACTAAATAGAGAAAGAGTTTCATATATACGATAGTGTAAGATTACAGAAACATAATATAATAAAGATGAGCCCTTGAGTTAGATATGAACCCTCTAGTGTTTGGTATAGGGGAAGTTTCTTTGGTAAATAGAAACAATGTGCTAACAATGCCATATTACTCAATTACCACATGGCCAATACTAAAAGTTATTCTAAATAGTATTCCAATCATGTTTCTCCCAAATCTCCAAATTTTAAACCCTTGACTTTTTTAATCCTTCATAGCATCAAAATATAATATTAGATAACAAAAAGTAACATAAGCATAACGTGGTTGGAATCACAGTTCATGAGAAAAAATATAATGTTTCCAATCTTTATGAAGAAGCATCGAAATAGTAGGATGTAACCCTTAATTGGTCCTGATTGTGTGACTCTAAATCACAAAGAAAATGGTATGGTCTTCATGACCATAAACTAAATGACCCATATTCTAACACCGTATCTAACTCCTTCAACCCAGGTAGTAAAAATGGGGCATCCCTTATGCCACTGCTTCTATTTATGATTAGAGAGTGCATATATTTTTCTCTTGATATCACACAACCAATCACTAAAACAATCTCAAAGAGTGAAAAACCAACTATTGTCAACAACAATGGTATTTATGATTAGTTTTACTGAGTTATAATTAATTATGAGATCATTCATATTCATGATACCATATTTTACCAATTCATATCAGGTTAACATGAAACATCTCTTCATATAGGCTACCCCAGCTTATGGTCCACACATAATAAACTTAAAAAATGTGCACCTGGGTCAAGTTTTTCTAACCTTAAACATCATCTATATCAGTACAACTTGCATGAACTAAAACTATATAAGTAAATAGACACACAAATCATCATGGTGAACTATTGTAAAGAGAATACTAGGTAAAAATTGTGTCTCCACTAACTGGATATGACAAAAACCTAATCTAAGTTAAGCATCTGGAATTGAAAAATGGAAGAAATGCTGTTAGGTTGAAAATATGTTAAGGGAATCCTAATAAGAAGAAAATTCCTTGTGAACTAGCCCTCCCCAATATGAGGATCAAGAAAAATTTAAGGTGATAAAATAAATGACTTAAAGCTTGTGGGGTTCATAATATTAATCTAGAAGAAGTCAGGATATACTCAATATGCCCTTTTGACTATGAAATTTTTTATGCATTCACTTGTTCTCTCGTCCCCCATTTATCAGTCCAGAGGTATATTTATGAAATGTGTGAAGAAATAATTTTGGGGTGATCAAACCATTTTAAACATTTGAATCTACACTCTAAATATACCCCTTTGCAATCCTTATCATGTTGAGTGAACAATTTTATCCAAATGGACTATAAAAAGTGTTATAGTGATAGTAGTTATGCCTATACCCATCCATGATCCATATAAAGGAGGAACTAATTCATCCAAATAAACTAACTATAGTGTTAATTTTATGGTAGTTATGTATATATCCATCTATGATCCATGATCAAAATGAAATAATTCATCCAAATAGACTAAATCGAGTGTTACAGTTATTGTACTTATGCCTATAACCATACATGATCCATGGACCTGAGGAAATATTTCTAACTCAAGATTTTTTGAGAACCATATTTGACTTTATGCATTACCAATTCAACGTTCAATTATTTTTAGATTATTTTAATGATGTTTCCTCAAAATATTTCATAGGTTATTATGAAGTGTTAATCAAGATAAAAAAAATCTACGGAATGGATGAAAATTAAGAATAAAAAAATCTTCATTCATTAATATAAACAAACGAGAAGAGGATATATATTATGGAGTCTCTCTTTGATGTTACAGGTAAAGAAAAATTATGAAAACAACTATAATATACTCAAAGCACCCAAATCTAAAAAATAATCCAATTCCTGATGATAATTTCTGGTGGAATATTGAAGGTTCATTTGTTTAATATCTTTCAATTTAGCCAATGGATGTGTCTTCTTGACATGCGAGGTTAGTTTTAAAATCATTCATATAATGGGCTCAATCCTTATGTTTGCTGATTGTAGCTACACCTACACCCTTTCCACATGAGCCTCATGTTCTCTTGGTTTTTCTATCTTCATAGCTATTAAATCATGAGGCCATGATTCTTCAATAGAAAAATTATGCAACTACTTAATGGAATCGTCTATATCTTTGTCTTGATGGTTAGAAATATTGAATAAGAGGAGGCTATATTCTTGGACTACCTATTCCTCTCCGGAAGTGAGAAAATGATGGATAAGAGCATATAAGTTCCATTAATTGAACCCAATTGTTCCCAAGACATAAAAGAGTTGGAGAAGAAACTCCACTTTATCAATATTCTCCTTTATGCCCATGATGATAGAAAAAATTTGGCACCAAACACATTTTATCACAGCTTAGTTTTTACAGTGATGTTGGGATCCAAATACTATTTACTTGATTTTGTAAGTAGGAAGCTTTTGATACTATAGAAGTCTCCCTATTTTTCCCCCCATGAAGCCACTATAACCAAAATGTATGTAGGAAGCTAACGATACTATAGAAGCCTCCCTGTTTTATCCCCCCATGAAGCCACTATAACCAACCACCACTACGACTCCCCACAAACCAAGTTGACCCTCCCCTATTTCATATAGGGAAACCCCTACATAATTTTTTTCTTCTAATATGGGTGTTTAAGAGGGTTTTTATGTATTTAACTAGCTAGAGGAGACACAACAACCATTGTTCTTATAGACCATAGCATGTTAAAGTTATCTAGACGACACCACTCCTAGAATTCAATCACTAAAAAAATAGCCTTAAAATCATTAAAAAATAAGAAAATTATTTCATGGGGTGTAAAAATCAAACCCCTAATGAAACATTATTTCCATAGAATTTAATTAGTAGAAGTATAAAATTCAAAATGATATAACCCCATTATACCTCATTTCAAGAGGTGGTTGGGTGGGAAAACAACGTGGGGGTATCTGAGAGAATTAAATCCAAACAAATACTCATTTAAGATGATTAAACTATTCTATAAAATTTCCTCATCATCTCCAATCATATTAGAACAATAAACATAAAACACAAAACCCAAAATAAGTAGAGGCATAGCATATATCTCTGCACCATTTAGGGATAATCTAGAATGGTAAAATTTAGACAAAACATACACCTCGTGAAAAAACACAACCAATAACCTAAATTCCACCAAAATCCCACAAACCCTAAAACTATCCCTAAAATTAACTTCCATTAAAGATCCCAAATCTGAAAGATAAAGTGAAAAACAAACCCACAAAAAATTCAAATTAATAAGAACCTTTATTTGTTACCTAGGTTGCAATGCTCAACATGGTCCAACTTGAACCTCGACCGCATGGTCTTCATGTCATAGAAACCTCAAAAAGATCAGAACCCTCATGTTCTCAATAATATAATTTTTTTATATTAGTTATGTGAGCATGATTTCATATGTACTCTCATTCCCAACCTGTCTAGAACCAACCTCCACAAACCTCAATCATAGGCACACACAACCTTCATGTGGAAAAAACTCAAATCAATGAGGTATTAACAAGACCAAAATTCACCTCAAACTACCTTATGAAATCCAAAAAACTAATTAAAACTGAAAAAAATATGGAAAGAGAGAAACCTGGGGAAACCTGGGGTCACGGGGTCGCTGGGGTCATGGGGGTCAGGGTCTCCAGGGTCGTGGGGTCTTCTAGGTCACCGGGGGCTGGGGTTTCTGTGGAACCGAGGAGAAGCGGGGTTGGGGTGGGGGGGAAGGGTCGGCAACAAAAAAAATGTTTCGTGGCGGTTTCTTATAAACTACCGCGAAACCATTTTACAAAAAGTTTTAGCGGTGGTTCCGAAAACCGCTGCTAAATCCAATTTCAGTTGTAGTGTATGTTACATATAATGTTCTCTTATACTTGGATGAGGGGCGTACAATGTACTCATATAATAGATGAATGACATATAATATATTCATCAATTAGGTAGTTCTATTCTTGGATATTTGAGAATGTATGAGGAGGCTATATGGGATTGAAATATACCATGTCCCATGGTCACTCAATGTTTTCGAAAATGGAATATATGAAAACATATGCTAGCATGTGACATGACTTGTGAAATCGGGTCTAGAGACACATGTTTTTATGGAGATCACACCATAACCCTTTATATCTTGAGTATAATTTATGATTTCTAGAGGTTAATCTTTAATTACATATATAATTTTTTTATTCATATTTTTTGACAAAACTTTAAAGTCACAAGGTGTCACACTTGGTGATTGAATGAATAAGGATTCAGTTTGACTCATAGAGCTTCTCTAAAATTGATTTAATGTTTGATCCAAGAGTTTTATGGGGTTTTTATTGGATATTGTAGATGATGTAACATAACGTGATATTAATAATAAATTTAAAAAAATATTCTATAAGATATCCAATATAGTTTTTTGATATTATTTCACAAGTTATCATATATGATATGATATAAGGTGAAATGGAATGAAAGTATTTTTGTATTTAGTATAAGTGTGATATTGAAAGAGATATTCCATAAAACCCATTTTCATACAATACAATAGGAATAATCATATTTTATGATTAAGGTATGTTTTATTACATGAAATATGATTTTAGGATATTCTCCATTATAATCATAAGGTATGATTGGGTGTATATCGTAGGTTTCCATATCTAAATGGATTGATGTTATGTTGTGGACATATAACCTTGAGAAAAAACTTGATCATACATCGGTGATAACATAATATGATATGAATATATTGCATATATTGAGAAAACATTTCCCAAACATATCGTGGGATTGCCATTTGTAGAAAATTAACATTAAGTGTTAATGTTAATTTAATATTCCATATTAATCTATCATTAATTAACTATTTCATGGGATGAGAAAAATAGGAGAGTTAAGGTTGAGATTCATATGTTATATAACTACATCAATTACCCATACATTTAAGAAATGAAACATAAGAGTAATTTATCAGTACAGTTGTGTGGATTCGGTAGTGTCCCCATAGCCTATATAAAGGAGTCCAATACATTGGGTAGTGTGCACACAATCCCCCCAAGAAACCATTGCCTAGAAATTCTCCATCTCAAATATCTATCTTTTTTTCATTATTTTCTTATGATATACTACTCATATCACGAAGGTTGGAAGAATCCAACCCAACAAGTTTTCATAATTCAGTGTTTTATGTGAATACACCTTATAGGTAATAACCATTTGGTTATTCCTTTAGTGATAATCATCAAATATAGAAGGCTTGAATTGATATAATCATTTTGACAGTGAAATTAATACACATTTTTTATTTCAAGTTTTTTAAAATTTATAATTTATATGGATGATGATCTTGATTAAAGGTTTCACTATCACTTATTATACTGTGATTAACAATAAATATATTATAATAAACCTTTAATCAACATTAAAAAGTTTTCTAATCATAAAATACATCACCACCATCCCAAAAAATCCATATAAGAAACTCAACCCCAAATGTAACATTCCGTTATATTGATCGGGTATGTTTTTTCCTCTTCCCGAGTTCCCCCTTTTTGGTGTAGAGTTTTAGATATTGATTTATGGATTTTCTGTAGGCTGCATGATATTTACACGTGGTGTAACTAGGTTACATGATGTGTAATGGTTGTTGAGTGCATGCCATGATAAGGATTCATGCAATGAAAGGTTACACAATTCGATGAGTTTTACACATCATTAGTTACTAATGATTAGATTTTAATATGTGATGACGATTTTTCGACATATTTGAACATCGTGGATTTCATGATGTGTAAAGGTATTACACATCATGTCATTCCCTAAGCAGGGAGTTTTCGGGAATTTTATTGGATTTGTGTGTCCATTCGGTTACTAGTTCTCCTCTGATCTCAACTAAGGGTCATCTCTGGTGATTTTGGAAGACTCCTTTACTTCCAGATCGATTCATTCAAAATTTGATCTTCATTGCAGTTGTGGTGTGTTTCTCTGAGTGAGTGATATTTCTTATTTTTCATTATCATTGATCATCGTGGCACCCTTGCATCGCGTTATCAGATTTGTTTGTTTGAAATTGTGTTTCTTATTTTATTCTTCCAGATCTGTTGTATAATATCATTCTAGAGGTTATTCTTTTGTTGGTTGTGTTGTAGGGAGTGTTTTGATTGAGGTATGTGGTGTTTCCTCTTCTCTTGCAACACTCTTTATCAATTAGATCAATTTTTAGATGTGTAGACTATGTTCTAGGGCCTTCGTTGATGTCATTGAGTTTTCGTTGTTGGCGGATCCAGTTACTGGCGTGTGCGACCTGAGTTTCGAGGTAGGTGGTTTCATCTCCATCCTATGTTTGATTAACCGTATTGGTCCATTTTTAGGAATTGATTTATAAATAAATTTGTATGAAATTTGAATAATTGTTTTGTGTGTTTTGAAATGAGTTTTTAATGAAGAATTATTTTTCATTGGTTGTTGATAAATTAAAAAAGGCTATTTTCAAGAATTAGAATGAGTTGTGAAAATGAGCACATGAGTTACCTTGGGTACTTAGGTGGAAGGTTTATATTGAGTTTTTCATCCATTTTTTTGTGATTATAGGGAGGTTTTCTCATGGGGACATCCTCTGTTTCTATAGATAATTATTCTAGGGGACTTATATTGAAAATGTTTGGGGGGATTTACTCATGGTTTATTCATCTACTTCATAGGCATGTGTTCTAGGAATCAGATTGTGCAGTTGATTGATTATGGTATGAGTAGTCTACTAGCCTAACCAGTTTTACTCTTTGGTGTTGATACCTATACTACTACTGTTATTTTGTATTTCATGGATGTGTGATTTCAGCCTTGATATGCATTCTTATTCTTGTGATAAATGAAATAAAAATTGTGATTTAAAATTGATATACCTTGTTTAGTTTTAGAAATTTAAAAATGGGAAATGTTTACCATGTTTTCTATAAAACTGATTTACTTCTTATCATGCCAGGTTTTATTTGAAATGAGTATATTGGAATTTTTATACGGATACTTATCATGGAACACTTGAGTGAAATCCTATTGATCCTGTTTTCTAACACCCTTTGAAGACCTTCGGTGGTGCGTAGAAATTTTTATTTTATCCAATATAGGGAAAAGTAAGAAGCCACATTGAGGTGGTGAGGTTTTATGTCAGATAAGCTAGGTAGTTGGTGGTGAGATGGTGGGAGTTCTTCCATGACATCACATGGAGTAGGGGTTTGGTTTTGGTCCTTTATAGTTGGACTCGACTCTTGGATATTTTGGATACTTTTATTGTTTTTTTGTTTTCATTGTCTTCTTAAATTTATGGAATATATTTATTAGCTTTCCATTTTCCCTTCATACTCCACGTATATATATTCCATGTGTTTGTTTAGGTTGGAAAAAATTGTTCGCTTTGGTTTTTTTATGCTATGGTTCTTGTCTCATTTTCATGGGGATCATGAATTCCCTTCAATAATGTGAAGAAATAGGTTGGGTTCCAGGTTTTAGGGTAACCCGGGTCGGTTCGTTACAAAATGGCATTAGAGGAGGTTTGCCTCCAAGATTTTTTATCTTGGAACGTCAGTTAGACAAGAGATAGGATTTTCAGGGATTGATAGGTATGTTGTGACAAGTGACTAGCCATATCTTATCATGATAGGACTCACGTTTCCATGGGAAATTGGGATATGTGTCTCTAGTGTTGGGATTTGTTTTAAATCTCAGTTTTTACTTATGGGTTTTTGGGTTTTTACTATGGTTTACTAAATTATCTGATCATTCCTTCTATTTTGGTATGCAATAGTATACCTCTGAGACATCTTCCATGAGTTCCTACAGAGGGTGCAGCTCATGCTCCTCATAGGAATCTGTCAATAGATTAGAATATAATCAAAACTATTGCGCAGGCGACTCATGTTGTTAATCAGAACGTACCACGGGTTCAGAATGAAATTGTTGAAGTACAACCATGATATAGAGAAGATAGAGATAGATCACAGGAATTCTTATGATAGAATCAACCATAATTTAATGGAATTAATGAACCTCATGTGGAAGAGGACTAGCTGGATAGGATAAATCAAATATTTTACTTTTTGGTGACACTTGAGAATATCAAGGTGACGTGTGTAGCGTTCAAGACAAGGGTTCAGTTGTGCGCATGGGAAGAAGAAGAAGTGGCATGACCATCACATGAGTGGTGGAGGTGGGTCTCAACAATGATCCTCCTATAAACCATATTATATAACTCGAAATTTTCTTCTGAATTTTTATCAATTTGAAAAGTTCAGACACACAAGATGTTCTTGTCTTATGCCTGTGAAGACCTGAAACAACTTTGGATGCATTGGTAACTTACAGTGCTTCTGTCAGGCTATGACTACATCTTATTATGATAAATGTTCGTCAGTTCCAAATGCTAATTTGGGGAAGTCAGATGCATCAAGTACTAAAGGGCTCCATCCACAGGCCTTGAGAGTGAATCAATTTCATGTAGTAGATGAGTTTCCAGAGGAGGTCGATGCAGGTCCGACAATAGTGAGTGGTACTATCATTATTTAATCTTTCTTAGAAATTCATTTATTAGATACTAGTTCCTCCCACTCATTTATATCTACATTTTTTGTTGAAATTATTAAACTTATAGAGGAAGTTATGTCCTTTGTAATGGAGTTGGAGATAACTTTTGGAAAGAGAAAAGAGAAGTTGTTTTAGTGTCCTTCTTGTTTGTTAGCAGTAGAAGATACGAAGTAGGTCTAGGATTTTCTCATTCTTTATATGGATCTACTTAACGTCATCATTAGTATGGATTAACTTGTCGCTCATCAAACTGAGGATTATTGTTACCATTAGTGTGTTTCTTTTCTTGATCCCTATGGGAGCTCTTGTGTGTTTTAGGGGGAGTGGGAACTGAGGTATGGTCATGAAGGACGTTCCCACCTAGTACTCATTAGTTTGTTGTCTGTTGTTGTGATTGAGGCTGATGAATTTTATTCTATTTCTGACCTTCCCATTGTTGTTCGAGAATTTTATGATGTTTTCCCAGAAAAATTATCTGGTCTTCCTATAGAGCGAGAGGTATAGTTTATGATTGAAATGGTTCCAGGTACACAACCAATGTTGATACCTTCTTATTGTATTCCACCAGCGGAGCTGAAAGAGCTCAAGATTCAGTTGGATGACCTATTGAAAAAAGGTTTCGTTCATAGTAGTGATTCACCTTGGGCATCCCCTATGCTCTTTTCCAAGAAGTAAGATAGTTGAATTAAATTTTTTATGTACTATCAGAGGTTCAACCATGTAATAGTTAAGATAAAGTATCATTTTCCTTGTGTGGATGATTTTTTTGATCAGTTAAAGAGGGAAAACTGGTTTTCAAAGATTGACCTTCAGTCGGGTAATTACCAGCTTAGAGTATGGGAGTCTAATATAATGAAGACAACATTCAGGAGAGGGTATGATCATTATAAATATATGTGATGCCTTTTGGTATGAATGAAACTCCTGTAGTTTTTATGGATTTGATTAACAAGATATTCCATAAATATCATGACACTTTTTTGTAGTATTCATGGATGATATACTGGTTTATTCTAAATCTGTGTGTGATCATGAGCATCATCTGAGTTTGATTCTAGAAATTATGAGAAGTCACCATTTGTTTGGACAGATTTCAAAATGTAGTTTTTATATTCAAGAAGTAACGTTCTTAGGAAACATAATTTATAAACATGGCTTATCAGTTTATCCTGAAAATATTAAGGATTTCTTGTCATGGAAAGAACCATTGAATGTATTTGAGACACATATATTCCATGGTCTTGTTGGATACTACTGATGGGTTGTGAATGATTTCTCTTAGATGGTGTCACCTGTGACTGCTCTTACCATGAATGCGGTGAAATTAACAAGGGATGCGATGTTTCAGTCTTCTTTAGATGAAATGAAATTACCTAGGACTTCAGCTCATATTATGATATTTCTTGAGCCTGGTAAGGGATATGTAGTGTTTTTAGATGCTTCTGGTCCTAGTTTGGGATGTGTGATTTTGTAGGATTACCGTGTGGTAGCTTACATCTCTCTTCAACTTCATATGTATGAGAATAATTACCCCACTAACTATTTATAGCATGTTTTGTTTATGCATGCACTTAAATGTTGGGGGAACTGTCTTTTTGTGGAGAGGTTCACAATATCATCTAATCATAAGAGTTTTAGTACATATTTTCTCAAAAATACTTGAATATCAAATAGAGATGATGGGTAGAATAACCTCATATGTTTGACTTCAATATCACCTACACCCCAAGGATGTGTAATGTCTCTGAAGATTCTCTTACCAGGAAAGTATCATCATAGACTATTCTAGAATTGAATGAGGAGTGGAAACTTATGGAGGTTTTTACTCAGTTGTACCTATATGCTCAAGATATTGTTTCAGGTATGTTTCTAAACAGTGTCTAGTTATCATCACCCCTCTTAGAGTCTATTTTGTAGATTCAATAGTAGGATGATGAATTTAGTGAAATTAGAGAAAGACTTTATGCTAAGAGATCATTTCTGGTAAGTTTATCTCTTTATATGGTATGATCCATTTTTTGAAGAAGATTTTCATCCTGGTTTTTATGAGGAGTTTAGTCTTATTTAATTGTAACAACTCTTTGTGGGCCATACATCTAGGAACTATGGAGATGTATTATGAAATGAGACGATGATTCTGTTGGTTGGGTATGAAGCCTGACATTGTAGATTATCTGTCCCATTATTACACTTGATAATAGATAATGGAAGAAAACTTAAAACTCTATGGATAGATTCAAGCTCTTATGGTGCTGATTTTGAAATGGGAAGAGGCATCCATGGATTTGTTTTGTTAGGTTACAATGGAATCCCCATGGGAGAAATGATATATGGGAAGTATTTGATCGGTTGATGAAGTTTGATCATTTTATTCTGATTAAGTATACCACTAAGGTCTAATATCTCAGTATTATATATGTGAAAGTGATTGTGAGGTCACACGGGAGTCCTTCTGCCATTTTTTAGGATATGGATCCTAAGTTTACCTTGAGGTTCTGGAGGATTCTACAAGAGGTGAGAGGAAATTAGTTCAAGTCGAGCAAAAATTACCATCCATAGAAATACGGTCAGATGGAGCATGTGATTCAGATCCTGGAGGATATGCATCCTTCCTCTGTCTTAGATTTATGTGGATTAGGGGATAGCCATATGGGACTGGTTGAGTTTTTTTATAACAACATTTATCGGTTGTCAATTAGAATGGATCCCTTTGAGGCGTTGTATGGTCACACATGTATATCACAAATTTTTTTTGGGATGTGGTGGGAGAAGTATCTTTGGTTGGTCCAAGTTTTTTCTTGGAGATGTTAGTGAACATTCAAGATGTACATAAATGTATGGTAACAAACCAGAGTCAATAAAATTATTATTCGGATTAGCAGTGTCATCCTTCGGATTTTTCCGTTAGTGAATGGGTTTTCTTGAAAGTTTCTCCTTGGTTGGGTCACCATCAGCTTATAAAATTGGTAAAGTTTCCTCTGAGATATGTTGGACTATTTGAGGTACTTGAGCGTCTTGGGATGTTTTCTTATCGATAACACTGTCAGTTCAGTTGAAAAGATTTCAAGACATTTTATATATATCTCAGCTCAGGAAATATAATCTCGATCCCACTCATATTCTATGTTGGGAAGAAATTGAGTTAGAGCTAGATGCTTCTATTTTGAATAAACCAATTTATATAGTTGACTCTCAAGTGAAATTATTGTGTAGGAAGTCGATTCTGTTGGTCAAGTTTTATGGAAATATAGATCAAATTCTCATTAGACTTGGGAACATGATTCGTTAATGAGGGAGTAGTGGACTCATCTTTTTCCAGGGGTTACATCATCTATATGACTTCATTGGGATATAAAGTTTTTATTGTGGGGGGTCTGTAACATCCTGTTACCATGATCATGTATGTTTTTTCCTCTCTCCGAGTTACCCCTTTTGGTGTGGAGTTTTAGATGTTGATTAATGGATTTTTGGAAGGTTGCAGGAGATTTAAATATCGTGTAACTAGATTACACAATGTGTAACGGTTGTTGGGTTCATGTTATTATAAGGATTCATGATATGAAAGGTTATACAATGTGATGAGTTTTACACATCCTGAGTTAATTAAAGATTGTATTTTAATACGTGATGAATAGTTTTTGTATGCATTTGGACATCATAGATTACATGACGTGTAAAGGTATTACATGTCATTTAATTCCCCAAGAAAGGATTCTTAGGGTGGTTTATGGAATTTTTGTGACCATGTGGCTACCGTTTCACCTCTTCTCTTGACCAAGGGTTCCTCTCCAGAGAATTATGGAGACTCCGTTACTTAAATATTGATCCCTTCAGTGTTCAATCTTTGTTTCTATTGTGGTGTGTCTCTCTGGGTGAGTCAACATTCTACTTCTTTTTTACCATTGATCGTGGTGGTGACCTTGTGTTGTGTTATTGGATTAATTGGTATGAAATGGTGTTTCTTCTTGTCTTCTTCTAGATCTTTTGTGAGATCTCATCCTGTAGGCTGTTCCGTTGTTGGCTATGTTGTAGTTGGTGTTCTTTCCTGAGGTATGTTGTGTTTTCTCTTCCCTACTGACCCTATTTATGAATTTAATCAGTTATAAGATTTTTAAACTAGGTTATATGACCTTTTTTTGATATATTTGAGTTTTCATTATTGGTGGATCCCATTGCAGGCATGTGCAAATCGAGATTTGAGGTCAGTGGTTTAGTCTCTAGCCTATGTTTGATATACTATATTATTCAATTTTTATAAATTCTTTTATAAATAAATTTTTATAAAATTGGAATGATTGTTTTTGTGTGTTTTCAAAAGAGTTTTTAAAGAATAATGTTGTTTCCATGGTTGTTGATAGATGGAAATAAAATAGGTATTTTAAGTAATTGGAATGAATTTTGAAAACAAGCACATGGGTTACCTTGGGTACTTAGGTGGATGGTTTAACTTGAGGCCATCACATTTTTTGGATTATAAAGAGGTTCTATCAGGGGTATTTCCTCTATTTCTTAGCCCCTTTATTCTAGAGGATGGATATTTACATTGTTAAGGGGTTTAATGATGAGTTAGTCCTCTTATTCCTAGGCACGTGTTCTCAGAACATGATTGTGCACTTGATTGATTATGGTACAAATAGTCTGCTATCCAGGCCTGTTATATTCCTTGGTGTTGATACCTATGATTCTACTATTGTTTTATATTGCATATATTTTTCATCTTATCCTTGATATACATGATTATTCTTGTGATAAATGAAATAAAAAAATTTCTTTGAAATTGATATACCTTATTTTGTTTTAAAAATGTGAAAAGGGGAAGTGTTTACTGTGATTTTTATAAAAATAATTTACTACTTATCAGGACATGTTTTATTTGAAATGAGGATACACGAATTATTATACAGAGACTTGTCATGGAACACTTGGGTGGGATCCAATTTCACCTATTAGGTGACACCTTGTGCGCCCCTTTTATGATGCTTATACCTTTGTATGTCTTCTAATGCATGGAAAGACAAGAAGCTATAGTGAGTCAGTGAGGTTTCATGTTAGTTGAGTCAGGTAGCTAGTGGAGAGATAGTAGGATTTCATCCATGCTATCACATGGAATATCATTTTTGTTTTGGAACTTTTCAGTTGGACTTTTCACTTGGAGATTTTGGAAAATTTTATTGTAGTTTACTCTTCTCTTCTTACAGTTATGAAATATATTTATTAGCTTTCAATTGTTCCTTCTTGCTTTGTGTATATATATGCCATGTGTTTATTCAGGTTGGGAGAAATTGTTCCCTTTGGTTTGTTTTTTGATGCCCAAGTTCTTATCGCCAACTCATAGGTATCGGGAACGCCCTTTCGGTATGTGATAGAATGGGTTGGGTTCCAGGTTTGATGGTAACCTGAGTCAGTTTGTTACATGAACCCTATTGAACCTCCTATATATACCACCATTTTCCATCATAGAATCTAATGACTCTTCTCAGCCCTCTCCCCCTCTATCAAAACCAATTTGATCCCCAGGGTATACTTATAAAGCTAAAGCCTCAAACTTATACCCTTCAGGGGTTTGGAGGAAACACCACATCAAGACTAAGGAAAATAAGGATCCACTATAAGAGGATAATTAAAATTACACACCCCTATAGAAATTCCATCAAGGATAATAAGAAATATATAGAGAAGAAAACCCAAAAAAATGAACCAATATCCAACCTATCAGTTCTTGTAGATATTAAAGAAGATAACAATAACAGGTGAAGTAGATAATGTAAAGGGGAGAGTAATAGAAAGAGAAAAAAGGGAGAATATAGTGATAAGAAATAAATTTTCCATATCCAAGAAGAAACCATAAACTTATAGGTAAGTGAGAGATGAATTGGGTTACCAAAAAAATGAAAATCCAGAAAAAAATTAGACATTATTTCTTTTAGAGAAGCTTTGAATAGGCTTGATATCGATGACCAGAACCTATATTATGATTTGATATATGTTTCATTTTGAAATGTGTGACTTCATAATGGAAACTATAAGAATATTACCTAAATAAATGTACAATTTATTCATATTTTATTATAATTTATATGTGGTATAATATTTTTATAATAATTATTACACATGAGATAAATTGAATTTTAATGGTATGTATTGTTTAGTTACTAAATTAAATTCTATGTTTAATGAATAAATAATCATTATTATTATTATTATTTTGGTAATTCCTCAGTCAAGGACCGAAGCACCATTTATTAATTAAATAAGCACAAGTTTACATGATTCGAAAGGATGTGATCTTATTACAATCTCTTTCAAAGAGGTGAAATAAATCAGCTGGCAGCGCATCCAGCCAAGTCATGCTCTGGTGAACACCTTTATTGGAAAGGGCATCAACAACAACATTCACTTCACGGATGACATGTGTGGTAATGTAGTCAATTTCCTATAACGAATTCAGGAAATTCATCCAAAGTGTAGTGAGCGGCCAGGCGAGATGAATAACTCCATTCCAAATGGCTTGAACAATGGTGGTAGAATCACTTTCAATCCAAAGTTTTTACCATCCTTTTTTTCAGTGCAAAATCAATAGCATGGATGACTCCTAGAATCTCTGATTCAAGGGATGAGGCAATCCCACACCCACTGTAAAAGCAACCCTGGCACTGGTCAGCAGAATCTATAAAAATGGCCCCACAGCTGGCAGGTCCAAGATTTCCTTTTGAGGCACCATCGATGTTCACGTTAATCCAACCCGGCATCGGAGGTTGCCAGAAAACTTCAAAGGGGTTCCTGGTCTTTGGGAAAATACCCGGGACATAGATACGTCTGAGGATCTTGAAGTCTCCAATATAATTGCTGCAACAGTCTTTTTTAATTGAGGCATCTTCATCCATCACAATGATAAATTGATCTTTTCCTATATTGAGACTGAATGAGTTATTATTATGGATAAGGTCATTTCTTACGTACCAGATTTCATGCAGGAGTTTCGCCACTGCCGCAAGGAAATTTTTTTAACTTGCTGAGTGGCTTCATGTTTAGTATATTTCTTTAAAAGCAAACAAATCGGGTCAAATAAGGACCATGAACAATTAAATAACTCAAAAATTTAGTTCCATAAAGCCGAGGCCATAGCACCAGACAAAAATAGATGATCAGAATCCTCCCTGTGCTGATTACACAAATGACATTTAGAGCATAGTTGAATGCCAAAAGCTTGAAGGAGAGTTTCAGTGGGCAATCTATTTTGAGCAATGCGCCAAATAAGGGTGAACCTAGAGGGTCTGATCCAAGTCTTATTAAAGGTGCTCACCCATTTATAATTAGGTTCATTTCTAGAGAAATTGTGCATGTAGAAGGTTTTCGAGTCATGGATGCCATTAGGAGTAGGTTCCCAAACAAGGAAGTCCCCAGAATTAGAGAAAGTGTAATTCTCAATGATCTGAGCAATGTTGTTTGGGAGATCATGCCTATGAAGCTGCATAACATCTTTAATAGTATGTCTGGTATCTTCAGGAGTGTTATTAAGAGGTAGTAAGGATATCAAGGGATTACCCATCCAGTTGTCACACTAGAAATTAATGATGGAGTCAGCGCTGACCATCCATCTAGAGTTAGCCATAATCTTCTGATATGAGTTTCTAATAGAGGTCCAGATTGAGGAGTTAATGAAATTAAAATTATCTTTTAAACGTTTATTTAGGAATCTCTATTTTAAAAATACAGAGGCTTTAGAGTTTTCATTAATGAGACGCCAAGTGAATCTCGCTTGCAAGGCATCGTTAAATTTTATTTTTATGTTTTTGATGCCAATGCCTCCGTTATCAAGTGGTTTACAGCAGGTCTTCCACGGGATGGTGATGAGTTTCCTTTCAAAGATACTTCCCATCCAAATGAAATTTTTTATATAGGTATTAATTTTCTTGAAAGTATCTGTGGGCCATTTATAAATCACGAGGGAGTAAACCAATTTTGAGACAATGGTTGATTTGACAAGAGATATTCTACCAGCCATGGAATGAGATTTCCCCTTCAAAGTAGAGAGTTTATTGATGATTTTATGGGTGATATTAGAGAAATAAAAGTATTTACGACGTCCCTAGAAAATCAGTACGCCTAAGTACGTGAAGGTAAGGAAACCTTCTTTAATTCCAAGGTTACTGGTGATAGTAGTTTTCCTTATAGCAGGGAAGTCTTTTCCGAAAAAAATATGAGATTTGTTCCAGGAAATGGTTTGGCCAGAAATGTTCTCATAATGAGATATAGCTTGCTTAAGACATTGAATGTTTCTTTGATCTCTTTTTAGAAACAAGATAATATCATCAGCGTAGAGGAGGTGAGTGGGGACATTGAGGTTTCTAGGATCTTGAATGGGTTTATGTTTATTTTGATCGACCAGATTATGAATGAGTCTACTAAAGTAATCTTCTGCAATAAAAAACAGAATGGCTAAACGGGTATCTCCCTGTCTAACACCTTTAGAACATTTGAAAAAACCGTGAGGGGTTCCATTTATCAAGATGGAAATGATAGCATATTGAAATAAAGTCTTGATTCTCTTGATAAAAATCTCATGAAAACCAAAGTTTTTCAAGACTCTAAATATAAATCCCCAATCAGTGGTTTCAAAAGATTTTCTAATATCAAGTTTAATGGAAACACAACCCCCTATATTTTTTTTATTAAGGGTGTTGGTACTTTCTGAGGCAAGACAAATATAGTCTTGGATGGATCTTCTTTTGATGAAACCAAGCTGATTCAATGAAACAATTTTGTTGCAAATCGGGTCCAATCTGTTGGCAATGATTTTGGTAATGATCTTATAGAGGGTATTGATAAGAGCAATCAGTCTAAATTCATGAATTTTAGAAGCATTTTTAACCTTAGGTATTAAGATGAGGAATTGAGCATTGATACCCTGAGGGAGAGATCTGTGAGTGAAAAAGGACCTTACCAGTTTACAAACATCTGAACGAAGGATTTCCACATGTTTTTCAAAGAAACCATTGTTAAAACCATCTGGTCTAGGGGAACTATCTGGCTTTGAACTAAAGATGGTGTCTTTAATTTCATGCTCCAATGGAATAGATAAGAGAGAGGTATTGTCTTTCTCATCCACCATTAAAGAAATAATATTGGGATTGAGATCAATGTTGATCTCAGGGCCATTGAAAATGTCATTAAAGTGAGATACAACATGATCTGAGATGGCCTCTTCTAAGTCAATGATCAAGTCATTGTGAATCAGTTTGGTAAGAGGACGATTGGATTTTCTAGTTCTTTGAAGAGAGTTATAAAACTTAGTATTTCTTTCCCCATCAGCCAGCCATTTAGTCTTAAACATTTGTTTTCGAATGTTATCCTTAAAGGTGAGTAAAGTGTTTAGATTAAGAGCTGTATTGACCTCCAGTTGAGGGTCAAGGCTAAAATCAGAGTTGGTGTTACGAGTTTGGATTTGATTAAGCTCATCTTCAAGAGAGGTGATGTCAGAATCCATTTGAAAGCTCTTGGTTTTACACTAGCCTTTAAGGGCCTATTTTAAGATTTTCAGTTTGAAATTACAGGAAAAAGAGTCATGATGATGATTCATAGAATTCCAAGTGTTATTAATAAAAGTGACATTGTTAGGGTCTAGAGACCAAGCATTTTTGAATTTAAAAAATACTATTTTTATGACCATAATGGAATTTTATCTTAACAAATAAAAGTAATCACTATTAATGAAATATATTAATGAAATTTATATGTTATATATTCAATAATTTTTTTTAAATTCATCTTATAAATTTTATATGATTAAGACAAGAATAAATCCAAATTTAAGCAAAAAAGCTATATATTTCTAAAGGCAGTTTTGGTGCTTTTTTTATAGCACACAAGTTTTAAAACTAAAATTTTGAATTTCTAATAATATTTATTTGACAAAATAAATTTCATTTTTGAAATATTAATATCAAAATTATCTTAGGGTAAAATTTCAATATTTTTTTGGAGATGTTTAATTTTTTGCTGAAATAGTGGAAAATATTGAATTTTAATTAAAAACCAATTTTTCATATAATTTATTTTTATATTGAAATTATATTTTAAATTTGAATTAATGTTAAATTAGATTAATTATTATTAAATAAAACCAATTTATCTCATTGGAATAAATTTTAAATTGAATTTGGATATACAAATATTTTAAACTTTTGAGCTTTTACACTTCAAGAACCCAATTTTCAATCGTGCCTGCAGGATTATTTTAAATCTAATTTTGAAAATTTTGTGAATTTTAATTGTTAAAATGGATTAAATATTTATAATCAAAAGGAAAAAATTAGTTTTTAAGTTAATTTTCATTTTTATACAAAAAAATACCGTGAAATTGTTTTTATTGTGGTATAGGTAAAATAATGAAAATGGTTAAATATAAAAGGTAAATGCTTAAAATACCTAAAACAAAATATGTTTTTTAATGGGTAGTTTAGGTATTTATTGACCCTAAAAATTCTACAAAATATTATTTTACAATATAATTCGTTTTATTTAATTACACCTCAATGTGGTTTTCTTTAATTATAAAATATTCATTATTTAATAACTTAAACCCACCTCTCCTCATGTATAGATACCACCCATCACCACCTCATTTCGACCCAAAAGCCTTGAAGATCCTGAAATATCTACCCAAACTCATCCTTATCACTATACCCATGTACAAGTGATTAGAGTCTCAACAAAAGACCAAATTTAAGGTCTTTAAGTGTCTCTCAAGGAGGTGATATTCACGAGGCAATTTTCTCAAAACACCTCTGTTATTATTTTTTCTTCTTCTAATTTATCATCATATATATTATCCATAATGAAGTAATAATTATAGAAAAATTTAAATATTGTAATTTTATATTACTAATGAAATATATTATATACATAACTTTCATTACCTCCTCTTATTTATAGAAAAAAACTATTGTTCAAGTTTTTTGGTTAACCTCATTCGTGAATAATGTTTTTGTTTGTATTCCATTACCAAATTCATGGATGGTCATAAAACTATTATTCTGGTCAAATCATATTTTAATAAGAAAATTATATCTTATTTCATTTTTTTAACTAATATATACACATAATATTAAATAAAATAAAACTAGTTTATGATGTTCGGGGAAACCACCAAAATAAAATAATTGTTTATCATTAACATTTTATCAATTGAATCATCCCCATACAAGAACGAACAATTATATATGGTAAAATTTATACTCATTTAATTTAATTAATACTATTTCATTCAAATTCTTGAGTTGTAATCCCATTTTAAAAGAACATCCATAATTTTACACAAATGAACCGATCATGAAACCATGAAACACACACATGAAACCATGAAAATAATAAGATATTATTAATAAATAGATCATATGATGTTATAAAATAATCACATAAGGTATTTTAAATATTAATATAGTTTTTAAATTATTTAATAATATTATTTAACCCATTATAAGGGATTTTAAATAATGATACACTAAAGGGAAGCGTGAGGTAAGGGTTTTCTTGTCTCATTTTTATTTCTTTGAGATATTTTCTATATTCACCACTTATTTTTGTTGTGTGGTGTATATAATTCCAATTAATGTATTTTATTTTTATTATTGCTAAATTTATTGGGATTTATATATACATTTTATTATCTCTCTTTCATGGGGGTTTTGGTTTCAAAGTTACCAAAGTGGTAATGGATTATTGTCACAATTTACATTCTTTGAGACATTTGTTATATTATATTCCTATATTCTTTTAAGAGGTGTATATAATAATACTTTGACATGTTATATCACTAATATCCTTATTCACATGATATTATAAGTTTAACTTAATTTTATTTCTTCATGGGGAACATGATTCAAATGTTTCAAAGTTGTATGATACACTTTGGAATGTTCAAAGATTAATTTCCTCAAGAATTTTTCAATAATATCATTTAAAGTATTTTCATCTTTGTCAAAATCCTTCATTTAATCGTGTAGTTAATTGATATTTATCTCTTATGATATCATCCTTTGTGATAATTGGATATCTATATTCCTTATATCATAGACATGTATATAGTCTAAATCGTATTTCATTTTTACATATGGTGTTTAATTTAAAAATTTAATTGATTCATTTTGGAAATATTGATAAATATGTATCTTTTATTCGATACAGATATTTTAGGATAAGGCACATTGTTTATTAATTTAAAAAATTATTTGAAATATGGAGAATGCTTTGGACTGACAGACATAGGTGGGGCATGTTTATAGATAGACCCTCAATGCATCAGTAGTCTTATGGGACGAGTCAGTTAAGATAATAATAAATGAGTTATTACTAATACATTGAACCATATTGTGAAAGATCTTGAAGGTATTTGTTCACGTGATAGATACATAAAGTCCAATAATTAATCATTTCCTATATTCAAGATTCAATAATTATTATCTAGAGTATCTTAACTATGAAAAAAATTGATGAATGTATTTCATTCTCAATTTATTGATTAAATGGCATGTGTATACAGTTATTTACCTTTCCATATTGATTATTCTCATTGATTCATTATTTATTCTGGTGTACTTAACCCTTATTGATCATTTAAGCTAACCGTATCTTAAATTTTATTTTTTCCCAGGTTCCCGAGAAATTTATTATGATTGACACGTTGGGTTACACTAAGGGGAATAATGGTTTTATCCAAGAAAATATTTTTTTTTAAATTTTATGTCCAAAATGTAATTTTAATTACAAATATGTATCTAGTTTAGAAAGATTACTAAACGATTAGACACTTTTAGATGTGATTTATTGTGTCTTATCTAATGTAATAAAGTATGGAACAACTCCAGGTTACTGAGTTCAGGGTATTTATAGTTGGTATTAGAGATATTTTCATAGAAACCTCCAGAACTAGATTTAGGAAAACATATATTACGGAATATAACCCTAGGTTTGACATTGGGGATAAGTCTAAGTATAGGATATCATTATATATATTTATTAATCATAATGGATAAAATATATTAAACCTATGTATTCATAGATTGAGAAAATGTCATGATTTAGATATCCTATAAATGATTCTTCATGACTATATCCCTATGATTAGTGATTCCCACAATGTTATTTTGATTTAGTTAATGGATGTAACTAAAAAGAAATGGGTTAGTGATAAATTTGATAGAAATTGTATTGTTGAGAAACCAAATGGAAAAATTATTGGAATGAATACCATTGTTTTTATATTATATGATTAACCATATGTACCTTAACCAACTCTCTGACTCATTAAAGAAGAGAATGATAGAGTTTAAAGAGAACTATAGTTGAGGAAACCATAGAGGAAAATATGATTTAGTTTCAAATATGTTGAGAATGTGATAAGAAACACAAAAGATAATTTATTAGAGGAACTAGATGATGTTTTGGGTATATAATATAAAGATATAAATCATGTAATTTTCAAGTAAAAATAAAAAGTATAGAATAATTGTTTCCCTAAGGTATTATTGGTTGATGAATTTTTTAAATTTGAAAATAAAGGGAATAATGAAATCCAATGTCCTTGGAGGAAAATCATGAAAATAATAATAAAGGGTATATAAGTAGTGGTTATATATTTAATTATGAAGACACTAAAAAAGACAAATAGAAGGAATGATGTCTTAATAAATAAGATGATAAAGTGTATTTAATGGTATAAGAATGAAGTAGAATGATTAAAGTTCTTGTGTATTTGGATTTAAGAATTATTTTATCAATGATGCTCTGGTTATAATAATCATGAAATATATAATGAATGTACTATAGTACTTATTTAAGGATTTTGAAGTATGTGAGGAATAGTACTAGCAACCAAGAGAAGTGATTTTGTTAAAATTTGATCTTTTTTAAAAAATATTATTGATGGACAATAACCCTTAACATATTATTAATGTTGACATAATAATGAAAAAGTGATGTTTATGGGATATTATTAATGACCATGAAATTGTTAAAATATTTCATGGTTTCTGTGATCTTTGATGGGTTTACCACATGATTGGATTTAAGGAATATATTCAACAATTAGAGATTTTATTTTTGGAATCATTCATTTTTTCATCAAGATTTTATGGTGATAACGGTATTCATATATTTGGTACATGACATTAATAATTATATTATGTTGTTTTGGGAAATCTAATGTTAAGTTTATTTTATAAATTTAGGTAACCTACAAATTTTTGGTCATTGAATGCGGATAGAGATATTTTGGATGAGTCTTAACATTAACTACTTATAAAAAGGATTAAGATGAACGTTGGATAATATTTTTTGAGGTTAAATTCGGATTTTTTATATTGGATATAATGTGATGACCATTTTAGTTTTAGTAATAATTTAATGGAAGAATTAATGAATTATAGATCTTATGATTCATTAAAGAGCTACAAGCATAAAAAAATCCATCATGAACATTCATTTTCTTGCGTAAGAAGTGAAAATAGATCGAAGCACAACCAAAGGATAAGAATAATCTTATGGTATAAAAGTGAATCATGTAAGTTTATTTTCTAAAGTTATTTATTTGGATGCTAAAATAATCCCTCAACCCTACGAAAATAATTTTTTAACAAAAATGTTATATATTAACTTTTATTACAAATAATTTATTGCTCATTTTACAGATCATAATATTTATGGTGTTGTGAGGGTTAACATTCTAATGAACATGTCCTATAACATTATCCATCAGAACTTGATGGTTAGATTTCACATCCGTGTCCCAGTTTTCACTTAACAATAATTTTATCATATTTGAAATCATATTGTTTTTGGAAAACTTCACATTTCCCTTTCCCACTTATTAAGGGGATATTTTATTAACCCTATTTACAATATGGGTTTCCCACAAAGGAATTTTAACATTTCAAACTTTGTTTTTTGAAGTTAATTTTGAAATTAAGAATAATTAATTTATTGAAGGAGGGAAGAATGTAACACCCTAAGATTTTATGGCATATATATTTTTAAATTAAATCTCTTTGATAAATTATGTTACCAAGAACACCGAACTTAATAAAATATTAAAATATTATTATTTAATTATGATAGTTATCACTTAGCCATTGGAATGGCATGAATGAATGAGATTAAATAAATTATGAAAATATATTTTAAACATGTTTATAAAATTAATTCATTGGTTACCAATTAATTATAAATAAAAATTAAAACCAATTTAATATAATAGATGCGTTTTTATAAAAAACTACTTTATGCTCACAATGGAATTTTATGTTAATAAATTAAATTAATCAATATTATTTGAAGATATTAATGTAATTTATATCTTATATATTTGATATTATTATTTTAAATGCAACTAACAAGTTTGATAAGCTAAAGAAAAGAATAAATCAAATTTTAAGCATAAAAAGCTATATATTCCTAAAGGTATTTTTACCGCATTTTGATGAAACACATTTTTTAAATATAAATTTTGACACATTTATAAGTTATATTTTATAAAATAAAGTTAATTTTTTAAATATGAACATCAAAATTTTCTTAGTGTAAACTTTTCATATTTTTCAAAGAAGTTTTATTTTTTTATTAATAATTAAAAATATTGAATTTTAATTGAAAATTACTTATTAATATAATTTAATTATATGAGTAAATAATATTTTAATTTTTTTTAAATTTTAATTAGTTTAATTATTAACAATAAAAACATTTAGTCCATTTTAATAAATTTCAAATTAAAATTGTATATAAAAACATTTTAAACTTTAGAACTTTTACACTTTAAAAAAATGATTTTCCATTGTGTTTGTGTGATTATTTTACATATAAATTTTCCAATTTTTTGAAGATAATATGGTAAAATGAATTTCATATATGTAATAATAGGTCAAAAATTAGTTTTTAAGGTCATTTTCTTTTTTATACATAAAAAATTTATTATGGTAAAAAAATTTATTTACCGTAGTATAGGTAAAATAATGAAAAGGGTTAAAGATAAAAGGTGAATGCTTAAAATACCTAAAAAATAAAACATTTAGTGGGTTTATGAGGTATTTAAAGACCTTAAAATGTCTACACAAAATTAATTAAAAATAGATTTTGTTGAAATTAGTACCACCTTAAAGTGGTTGGCTTCAATTATAAAATATTCATTGTTTAATCAATTAAACCGACATGAATTCAAGTATAAATACCAGACCTCACCACCCCATTTCAACCCAAACGTCTTGAAGCTCCCAAAATATTTAATTAAAATCTCCTCCCCACTCCCCAACATATAATTTCTTATGTTATCACCAAAATATTAAATCCAAGGTCTTCAAGGTTCTCTCAAAGAGGTGATATTCAAGAGGTAATTTTCTCAAAACACATCTCTTATTTTCATTTTTTCTTCTACTTTATCCTTATCCATTCAGTACATATAAAATAGTAATTAAATAATCCTTTAAATACTATAATTTTATTTTACTTATTCAATATCCTATATCTGTACCTTTTATTACCTCCTCTTATTCAATGAAATGAAACTATTGTTCAAGTTATGTCTGCTAATCTCCTTCGTGAATAATGTTTTTATTCCTTTACCATTACCAACTTAATGGATGGTCATAGAACTATTATTCTGGTTAAATAATATTTTAAAAATAATATTATATCCTATTTCATGTAATGGAACTTATATATACTCGTAATGGTAAATAAAATGCAACTAGATCATGGTGTTCGGGAAAACTTCCAAAATAAACCAAAAGTTTATAATTAATATTTTATCAAATGAATCATTCTAATAAAAGAAATAAAAAAGGCATATGGGACCATTTATAGTTATTGAATTAATTTAATAATATTTCATTCCACTTCTTTATTTTTCACCCCATTTAGAAAAACATCCTTAATTTTAAACAAATTAACCGATCTTGAAACCATGAAATGAACGCACCAGAAACCCAGAAAATAATGAAATATTATTAATGAATGGATCATATGATGTTATAAAATCATCACATAAGGTATTATGAATGTGAATATAGTTATTTTATCACTTAATAATATTATTTATACCATTATACATTAGGTCAAACTTTTCTACACTAAAGGGAAGCGTGAGGTAAGGGTTTTCTCGTCTCACTTTTACTTTTGTGAGATATATGCCTTATTCACCATTTATTTTAATTTTCTGGTGTATATAATTCCATTAAATGTATTTTAATTTTATTATCCTTATATTTATGGGTATTTACATATCCATTTATGTATCTCATTTTCATAGGGTTTATGGTTTCAATGTTACCAAAACGGTAATGGATTTTTGTCATAATTTTCCCGCCTTGAGAGATTTGTTATGTTATACGCCTGTATTATTTTATGAGGTGTATATACTGCTGCTTTGAAATTCTATATCATTAATATAATTATTCTCATGATATTCTAAGTTTCATTTAATATTATTACTTCATGGGTCTTATGATTTAAATTTTTCAAAGAGGTGATGGACACTTTGAAATGTTAATGATTGTTTTAGTCAATAATTTATCAATGATATCATTTATAGTATTTTAATCTATGTAAACATCCTTTTTTGAATATTTTACTTAATTGAGTATTATATATTACTATTACATACTTTGTGATCATTTGATATCCATATATCTTGTATCATGGATATGATTATAGTCTAAATCATATTCAATTTTTACATATGGTGTTTAATTTTAATGTTATATGATTAATTTTGGAAATATTAATAAATAATTATCTTTTATTAATTATGGAAATTTGATGATAAGGATAAAAATTTATTTATTAAATACACTATTCGATATATGTGGAATGATTTAGTCTAGAAGACATGGGTGGGGCCCAGTTATAGATAGCCCCTCGATGCATTAGTAGTATCATGAGAGGAATCAGTAAAGATAGAAGTAAACATGTTATTACATATAGATTAAAATATCTTGTAAAAGGTCTTGATGGTAGTAGTTCACATGATTGATAAAGACATCTAATAATTAAGTATTGACTTCATTTATAATCCAGTCCTTATTATCCAATAGAATTTCACTATGAAAAAAATCTGTAGATGCATTTAATTCTCAGTTTATTGATTAAATGAAATGTGTTTATAATTATTTACCTTTCCATATTTATTGTTCTCATTGATTCAGTATTTCTTTTGTTGTAATCAACCATTTTTGAGTATTTGAGCTCACCCCTTTCTTATGTTTTATGTTCCCCCAAGTTTCAAAGATGTTTATTATGATTTAGATGTAGGGTTATGCTAAGGATAATAATGGTTTTCACAAATAAAATTCTTTTTTTTTTGAATTTTATGTCCAAAATTTAATTTGAGTTTCAAATATGTATCTAGTTTACCGAGACTACTAAACCATTAAGTCTTTTGGGATTATATTTCATATATATTATTCCAATGAAATAAATTAAGGTAGTGGATTCAGGCTTCTAGGGCCAGGGTCTTTACAATCTGGGTTTTAAAATAATTTTAATATGAAAAACTTGCTCTTAAAAATTTTACCACCTAAATTGATGCTGACCTCATAGTTAGTAGGGTCACACCTATGTTCATATTTGAATGATAATCCAATTTTTATTTCACTTTTCACTTCTTCAACTTGATTTGATCATTTATTACTTATTCTACATGAACCAATTTATGTCTTACAAAAAGTGGGTAAAGAATGAACACAAGACATATGAATTTTACTTATTTCACCCAGAATTTTGTTTAAACCAAGGATAATACAATGATAATGTATTTATGTATGAAAATCCACTAAACTCACTATTTTTATGTGAGATTAGTATATTTAACTTTGATACTAGATACACTCCCATTACAAGGGACACTCACGTACTCTTTTCACTTACTCACTACTTCAATAATGGGAAAAAGATCTGGAATGCAAGCCAATAAAAAAATATCACTATTTTTGTTGATTTACTAAGTATAGATAGGTTCTAATTACTATTCATGTGATACTCCTTCAAATACCTACTATGAATATCACTATAACAGCATCATCAACTTCTATGAGTCATCATGGAAACTCATCCTTATTTGTTGGAAGGATCTATAAAGGGTGTCAATGCTTTATTCAATATTCTCTCTATTCTTCTTCTTGTAATTACTCTTCTCTATAATATCTATTTCAAAACTGTCCCTCTCTCTATTCCATTGATTCTTCTAGCACTCCGAAAAACAATATTATTTATAAATATAAATATCTTCATATTACTTGGATTTCCTTTTCTCTATTCCCAAATAAATTATCTATGTTTCCATCAATAAAGATTTATAATTCATTAAGAGTATGATGAAAAAATCTATCCAAAAAAATCCTCTAAATACAAGTAAAATCCATCAATTTAATTCACAGCTTTACATTTTGAAAGACAGGATATTTGAAATATATAAACCTACAAACTTATCGTATTCACAGTGTTTTTACTATCATCATAGTGTGATTCTCAACTCATTATGAAACCTTAAATCTATACTCATTCCTCCATGAGTACTTCCACGTCATGACTTCCTTCTTCACAATGTTATCAAATTCAATAACCAAATAAACCCAATCTAGTAGAATAACCCATTTAAAACCATTTTAAGATCATTGTTTAATATCTAAATCTTCTCAGTCTCTAAAACTATCACATAATGATAAAGTACTCTATAACATGGAAAACTTCACATAGATAGATGCAATAAAATCTTCCTAAAACTCTTCACGGCATGGATATAATTCCCAAAATGTAACAACATTCATGGTCGAATACATCATCAATTATATATTATGATATATTTTATTTTTTAATTCACTTATGGTTGAATTATCAATCATATTTTACAATTTATGATTGAAAATCAAGTATCCCTTATATATCATCTTTCCTAATCCTATTAATCTTATATTTTAATGTCCCATAAATTATGTACAATTTTTTTATATGGAATTATTTTGAGACCGCAAAATCTGATGGCACGCGATTATGAGGCCTGGAGTGCTCAGAATGATCCGTCGAAGTTTGGTTAAGTTTTAATAATCGCTCATAAGTAGTTTTCCTAAAAAAGTGGAATAACTCTAAAATGATAACTCAGATCAGAAATCTGAGGGCACCATTGCATTCAGGATGGAGGGTTTACCCTAGGCGCGACTTAAGTGTAGTCAGCACGGGCCTCCTTTGAGAAAACCCAAAAATGGAATAATCATAAATAAAATATTTAAATAAAACATTTAATTTTTCAAATGCTTACAACTCACAAATGGTAACTCCGATTGAAAATCTGAGACCACCAATTTACTCATGAGGGTATACTCTCTTTAGGTAGATACTAATATTGGTCGGCGCGGGCCACCAATAAAAGTTATTTTTTGGCCATAAATAAAATAATTAAGTGACAATTGTTTTATTATAAAATTCACAACTTTTAAAAAGTAACTCTGATTGGAGATAAAAGAGTACCGTTGGGTTCTTTGGGGAGTTTTTCACTTAGGCAGAGCCTAACATCTATCGGCGTAGGTCGAGGGTGACTGTTATTATTTTTCCGAACTTTTTTTTGGGTATGTTTAGTAAACGTGCGAGCGGTGTTTTCTAACTTTTGAACCAGTGCATGGAATCGAAATCTGGGGACACCGTTGAACTTGCAGCGCTGATATTTTCTTAATGAGACCTTCACATTGACCTCAGTAGGTCCAGAGAAGAAGATATATTTTTTTTGACTTTTAAAATGAAATGAAATAAAATAATGTCACTATTTTATTTCTTTTCCACCAACGGATAAGAGGTAGTGTGGGACTAGTGGTGAGTCAAGCCATTAAGTGGCTTAAACCTTCAAATAATAAGTAACAATGTCATTAGAATTTAGGAAGGTTATTATTAAATGAACCTTCATAAATTCCACGATCGTAACTTAGCATCCCCCTCTCCAATTTATATGGATATTGGGGGGAGGAATTAGCATAGATTCACCAAGAAACAAAGCTATGGTAAAGTGCTGTGACGCCCAACACTTGGAGGATAGAGCCGGTTCCAGCGGGTGGTGGCGAGCAACCTCGGACCATGAACCGAAGAATGACGTTCGAGCAGCATCGTTGGAGGTTTGGTGTGGGGAAAATGAAGGCCAAAACATCCTAAAACATGTAAACTCTTCAACGAACTTGAGGTAGGGGTTATTTCATTTGTGCGTTTTTGATTTCCTCTTCCCCATTCTTGAATTTATAGAAGGAACGTGGGTCAACCGACTAACATTTTGACTGACGATTCCTTCGACTTTGTGGGAGGATGTTGTGGGGTATCTTGTAGGGTTTGTTGTTGTTTTATACCCTTTACCCGTTCTTGAAGTTCTTCATGATTATAGAACAAATAAGCTGATTTATATCATTCTAATGCGGAGAGAGAGGGAAAATCGAACATGGCCTGACCTCTCTGCAACCTTTGTGAATTTTTATGGTCTTGAAATGATGGTGACGTCTCGAGACAAGTGCGTAAATCCTCAAAATGAAGAACGGGCCACCAGGGTGTGCCCGGTGACCTGAGGAACGTCACCGGAGGGACTCGGGAGTGGCGACTGGCACTCCGGCCGGCCACAATGAAGGCAGTGGCGTCACCGCATCACTGAAGAAGGGGTCGCGGTGAAGCAAGCGCGGCCAACCGCATGATGGAGGTGGCAGCATGCGTTTGTGCCACTGGGAATACAGGAGCCGCGGTACAAGGCCGCAACGGCGAGGTGAGGCCTGACCAGCTCGATGCCGGTTGCCAGTGATGGCAAGGCGCGTGACCGCGCCGCGCGAGAGATGCTGGACAAACGGGGAGCCGAGTGGTCGGCCCTAGCGGACCGCACCGCGGGACGCACTGTGGGACACCACACTGGGGAAAACCCTGCGTGGACTGGGCCGGACCTAGTGGGTCAGGTCAACCTAGACTGAGTAGGGTCAGCCCAGGCAGGGTCGGTCCAATCGGGTCGGACAGAACCCAGACCAGTTTCGACCCCTTCCACACATTCAGCCATATCTTAAGCCACAAGTGTATGTTTGAAAACCCGTCTTTGTCACCAAAAACCATGGATCAATACAATCCTTTTGGTAAACCCAACTAGAGTTTTGGATAAATTTGGAGTACGGCTGGGTTTGATCGAGCACGAATCCAACCCGGGCCTCGGGACTAAAATGCCAGTAACTTATAGACCGGGTGTTTGATTGACGCACCATATGTTGCGTTGAGAACCCTTTTACATGGTGGTCCTTTGGGATACTTCTTTTTTGGACTTCATGGAAGTTGGAGTATCAACCAGTGGCTTGAGGATTTAATCCTCCGGGAATCAAGTGAGCTTAGTACAGGAACCCTGTAGCTGGCTGTAACATGAGAAAAAGATCCTATGTGGGTATGTGCTTTGGGATCCTATGTGCGTATGTGCTTTGGGATCCTATATGGTTCTATGTTTAGGATTATTACTTGGATACGCTCTAGGAATCCATGTGGGACTACTCTAGGATCCTACGTGGTTCTGCTATACTAGGATCCTATGTGGGTTTGATGATTTAGGATCCTATGTGGGTCTGATGATTTAGGATCCTACATGGGTCTGCCTCTTAGCAGAGTAAGATGATTTAGTAGTTACATCTGATCATCTTTCCTACCGTACCAAAGTTATACCTGGTGTGAGCTGATTCCTTTCCTTCATGGTGATACCTTTGTGGTATTCTTCTGTGTGGCATACCGGTGTGGTAATTTCTTTCATGGTGATACCTTGGTGGTATTATTTTGTGTGGCGTACTTGTGTGGTAATTTCCTTCATGGTGATACCTTGGTGGTATTCTTATGTGTGGTGTACCTGTGTGGTACTTACGTTCGTGGTGATACCATTGTGGTATTCTTCTATGTGGTGTACCTTTGCGGTACTTTCCTTCATGGTGATACCTTGGTGATATATTTTTGTGTGGCGTACCTGTGTGGTACTTTCCATCGTTGTGATACCTTGGTGGTATTATTTTGTGTGGCGTACCTGTGTGGTACTTAATTTCGTGGTGATACCTTTGTGGTATTCTTCTGTGTGGGGTACCTGTACGGTACTTTCCTTCATGATGATACCTTTGTGGTATTCTTCTGTGTGGCGTACCTGTGTGGTACTTTCCTTTGTGGTGATACCTTTGTGTTATTCTTCTATGTGGCGTACCTGTGTGGTACTTTCCTTCATGATGATACCTTGGTGGTATTCTTCTATGTGGAAAACCTATGTGGTACTTTCCTTCATGGTGATACCTTTGTGGTATTATTTTGTGTGGTGTTACCTTTGTGGTACTTACCTTTGTGGTGTTACCTTCATGGAATTATTTCCTTCATGGAACAGTTGAGTTTGAGCTAATGATTTGGGCCTTGTGTTTCCTCATGAATGAGATGGGTACACTTGATAACTTAGGTATATGTATGGGCATATACCTAAGTTGGGTTGACTGTTGTTTCCATGCTTTGTAGTTTATCCTTTGTGGATTTTTAGATACCTTCAGGGGTCTCGTGGTCTCTATTGAGTATCATTATACTCACCCCTACACGGGCTACACCCGCACCTTTTTGTGTTTGGTGCAGACGACAGACAACACTGACTGAGGATGAGGGTACCAGGACTAGAGGTTGCTCAGAGGTGGACCTTAGACGAGGCATACCATAGAGAGGACCATTCGAGAGCTGTAACTACCCTTCATGTAGGATCTTTGGCGGGTGTTCACAGGGGCTGTTCAGTTTACTTGTACTTTCCAGTTTTCTTATACTTTACAGTTTTTTTGTACCGTATAGTTGGGCTTGTATTCTGGCCTCTTTTACTTACTGTACACACTCTTTTTACTATACATTTTACTTGTTGTTGTATCTTTCTGTGTGCTTGGTTGTGTGTGTTACAGGATTTAAAGGCAATGCCTTCCCGGTTTTAGGGAATACGCCTTTCGGTGGTAGCCTCCAGCCCCTAGCCTATGGAAGGCGGGCTTGGGGTAGTCACGACTTGGGCCCCGGGGGACGAGTCATGCCAAATTGGTATCAGAGGAGTCGGTTCTACCATATAACATTGGACTATGATCTTTTTAACGATAATATTTTTATGTGTAGTGAGTACATTTATCAGTTTAGGGAATCCAGTGTTGGTGCGGCGGCCGACGTATCCATACACCAGGACCCTGAGTTCTGATTTTTGACATAGTGCACGCAAACATAGATTGTGTGTGTGTCTTTGAAAAGTTTTTCTTTTTATTTTTTTGGAGTAACCTCATCAAGTATAACTTAATGACTATGGCGCACCTGTTCCTTATCAGGATGCCGCCACATAGACAACCAACTAGGTTTCTTGAGAGAGTACGCGATGACAGCCCACTGAGCGACGAGGCTCCGGTGAAGGGCCCTCTTACTATGTTAGAACCTTCGAGTGGTGTACCAGCACCACCACCACCAGTTGGGCATCAGTTACCACTAGCCACACTAGCGGGTGATGCACGCCTACTGATCACATTGCACGAGTTCTAGGAACATTGGCCTCAGAGGTTTCGAGGTGAGACAGTTTCCCTCGCAGTTGGGGGCTGGCTGGAGGCTATGACCAGAGTTTCCTGCCTTGTTGGGACACCAGTAGAGTAGATGGTGATCTTAGCTGCTAGTTTTTTTAGTGAGTGACCATGAGGATGGTCTATATAGTGATGAGGCTTTGGTACATGGATTGTTGCACGAGATTGTACCTTTGGGAAGTGTTCCAGCTATATCACTACTCGTTGGTCAGCAGTAACAACCGGCGATACCATTATAGGACACATATAGGCATAATGCCTTATGCGTGATTTAGCATTAGATACCCCTCAGGTTCTGAGGCCAGCCAGACTCACAGGCGACTGAGGACTAGCTTGAGGAGGTGGCTGAGAGTTCCCTAGATCTTCTACAGCTTCGACATGACGACATGTCGGTTGTAGAGTATTCATCGAGGCGTACTGACCATTCTTAGGTACTAAATGAATACAGTATGGTTTGTGCTTCAGGGATCAGACCTCCGAGCGAGGTGTGTTTAGGGATATTCGAGCCAACACTATTCCTCTATGTGTTCCTACTTCTATTAGGGTTCTAGAGAGAACCTTTGGGGTTGAATGTTGTTTGGCTGAGCAGATACAGACAGTGAATGTTAGCAGTGGGAAAGTAGGAAACTGGTGCCATTCTCAGAGACTTGGGTGTGTAAAATGTTTCAGGAAGAGGATGTGATAGGGATAGATGAATCAGCAGGGCTGCATACGTGGAAGCAGAGCTAGGAGATAAGCATAAGGTGGTGTACATTTAGACATGTTACAAACCACCCCCTATGTGGTCCTCACTAGGCTCATGGAGCTGGAGTACAAGGGAAGGGAGTAGCTGCATGCAGTCAAGGAATGAAACCCAATGTCTCTAGGAATGATTCGAGGTATGGTCTGTGTCTACTACTAGCTATTGTATCAATAGACATAGGTAACAATCATTCCTTCATTCCATGAATATTTTCCAAGGCCTAGAGTATCCGGCTAAACCATTGACTTGACCCTCACGTCTAGAGATACCTATGGGAGAGGACTCGATAATCACACTTATGTCGACGTGTGATCTGACCCTTGAGGTGAAACTTTCGGTTGGAACCTCTTAGTGGAAACATCGAGGCCTTACAACGTTAGTTTGGGTATGGACTTCGAATCCATAGTTTATACTCATATTGACTGTATTAGGTACAACAAATTTGTGTTTTATCTACAATGTTGAAATGGGGTTTTCCTTGGTCGGTGAAAAAGGAAACCCAGGCAGAAAAAGATAAACTCAGGCATAAGAGGGTGAAATCGATCACTCTTGAGTCAGCCAACCTTACCCTAGTGGAAGTAGGAGTTTGAGTTTTCAGTTCCCAATGGGAGTGTGTAGAGTTACTCCAGGATGATGACTTTGAGATAGTCTATACTTCTAGAAAGGGGAAGGTGGTAGCAGATGCACTCAGAAGGAGGTATGGCCTGCAGCTAGTGAGTGAGGCGACAGGGCAGCTAGCCTTTTTACAGATATCCTACGTGGATCGAGATGGAGAAGCTTATCTTCAGTATCTTACAATCACCTCCACTTCTTCAGCAAGTCAGGGAGGCACAGCGTGTGGACACTGACTGCAAGGCTCGACATGCTCAGATATCCTCCGGATAGGCACCTGATGGATTTTATGAAGGTGGGGAGTATGTCATATTTTTCAGAGGACATACTATGGTACAAGTGGCGATACATGAGGGAGTGTTGAGGTAATTCCACAAAACCCCTCTAGCGGTACATCCAAAAGTGGACAAGATGTACCAGGACCTCCGACAATAGCACTAGTGGCCGGTAATGAAGAAAGCAGTTTCAGAGTTTGTCTCTTGGTGCCTCACTTGTCATTAGGTGAAGGTGAAGCATCAGGTACCAACAGGATTAGTTCATCCATTAGAGGTTCCAGAGTGGAAGCGGGATAGAATTTCCATGGACCTCGTGATGGGTTTTCTAGGCACGTCCAGGGGACATGATTTCTATCTAGGTGATCATCGATCGACACACCAAGTTGGCACAATTCCTACCCATCATAGAGAAGGGTTCCGTAGAGGTCTTGGGACACCACTATGTGCAGGAGACAGAGACCTATGAAGTTCAAGGATGGTGACCATGTCTTTCAATGGGTCTTACCCTGATGAGGTTTGAAGAGATTTGGATGGGGCGACAAGTTATCCCTGAGGTTCATCTGACCCTTTCAGGTCCTTAGCAGAGTTGACGAGGTGACATATCGCCTAGCCCTTCCTCACATTTGGAGAAGGTGAATGACGTCTTCCACTTATCCCAACAGAGGAGATACGTACACGACCCATCACACATCATTGACCACGATGAGTTGGACATAGACGATGGGGTGACATTTACAGAGGTTCCAGTAGAGATTGAGGATCAATAGGAGTGGGTACTTCTTGGGTGGTCGATACCTCTAGTGCGCGTATGCTGGTAGCACGAGAACCTCCAGGAGAGCACATGGGGGTGGGAGGCTCATATTCGTGCTCAGTACCCTCTTTTGTCTATTCTGCCATTATTTTGGCTTTCGGGGAAGTAAATCCCTAAGCTGTAGAGAATGTAATGACCCATAAATTCCGTATAAATTTTTTTATATGGAATTATTTCAAGACCATGAACTCTGACGGCACGCGATTCAGAGGCCCGGAGTGCCCAGAATGATCCGTCAAAGTTTGGTTATGTTTTAATTAGCGTGTGTAAAACTTTTTCCTAAAAAAGTAGAATAACTCCTAAATGGTAACTTGGATAAAAAATATGAGGACACCATTGTGTTTAGGATGGCGGGTTTACCCTATGTGCGACATAAGTGTAGTCAACGAGGGCCTCCTGTGAGAAAACCAAAAAATGGCGTAATCGTAAATAAAATAATAAAATAAATTATTTTATTTTTCAAATGCTTATAACTCAGAAACAGTAACTCAGATTGAAAATACGAGACCACCGCTGAACTCATGAGGGTATACTCCCTTTAGGCGGATACTAACATTGATCAATGCGTGTCACCAGTAAAAGTTAGTTTTTGACCGCAAATAAAATAATTAAGTGAAAATTATTTTATTATAAAATTCATAACTTTTAAACGGTAACTTGTATTGAAAATCAAAGAGTACAGTTGGGTTTGTTGGGGCGTGTTTCACTTAGGCAGAGTCTAACCTCTACCGGCGCGGGTCGAGGGTGACTGTTATTATTTTTTCCGAACTTTATTTTGGGTACGTTCAGTAAACGCACGAGCGATGTTTTCTAACTTTTGAACTGGTGCTTGGAATTGAAATCCGAGGATACTGTTGACCTCGCAACACTGGTATTCACTTAATGAGACCTTCACATTGAACGTAGTAGGTCTGGAGAAGAAGTTATTTTTTGTGACTTTTAAAAGGAAATGAAATAAAATAATCTCACTATTTTATTTCTTTTCCCCCAACGGACAAGAAGTAGTGTGGGACCAGTGGTGAGTCAAGCCATTAAGTGGATTGACCCTTAAAATACTAAGTAACAATGTCATTGGAATTTAGGAAGGTTCCAATTAAATGAACCTTCATAAATTCCACAATCGTTACTTACCCTCCCCCTCTCCTATTTATATGGAGCTTGGGGGGGAGGAATTGGCACGACTTCACCAAGCGACGAAACTCTGGTAAAGTTTCATGATGCCCAACACTTGGGGGACACACCCAGTTCCAGCGGGTAGTGACGAGAAAGCCTAGACCACGAACCAAAGAATGAGGATCGATCGACATCGTTGGAGGTTTGTTGTGGGGACAATGAAGAATAAAACTTCCTCAAACGCAGACACTCTCCAACAAACTTGGGGTAGGGGTTATTTAATTTGTGCATTTTTGATTTCCTCTTCCATGTTATTGAATTTATACAAAGAACGCAGGTCAACAGATTAACGGGTAGACTCGCGATTCCTTCGTCTTTGCGGGAGGATGTCGCGGGGTATCTTGTAGGGTTTGTTGTTTTTTATACCCCTTACCCATTCTTGATGTTCTTCATGATTCTAGAAAAATTAAGAAAATTTATATCATTCTAATGTAGAGAGAGTGGGAAAATTGAGCATGGCCCGACCTCTCCAAAACCTTTCTGAATTTTGAGGGGATTGAAATGATGGCAACATCCCAAGATAAGTGCAGAAATCCTCACAATGAAGAATGGGCCACTGAGGCGTGCCCTATGACCCGAGGAATGTCACCGGTGGGAATCCGGAGTGATGGCCAACACTATGGCCGGCCACAACGAAGGTGGTGGTGCGACCGTGCCTCCGATGAAGGGGCCATGGCCAGCGGTGGAGGCCAGACGCGCGATGGAGGCGGCGGCGCATGACCGCACCTCATGGGGGAGGCTGGCCATCCAGCTAGCCGGGGAGCCGAGCGGTCCGCCTTAGTGGACAACACTGCGGGCTGCACAGCAGGCCACCCCGTTGGTCGGGCAACGTTGGCAGGCCAGCCCGGACCCTGCGGGCTAGTTCGACCCGTACCGGGTCGGGCCGGTCGGTCTGACAGGGTCAAACTGGACCGGGACCAGTTTCAACCCTTTTCACACTTTCAGGCATATATTGAGCTAAGGGCGTCCGTTTGAAAAACCGTCTTTGGTTCCAGAAACCTTGGATCGAGATGTTACTTTTGATATACCCCACATGAGTTTTGGATAAAGTTGGGGTACAGCCGGGTTGGATCGAGCATGAATCCAACTAGGCCCTCAAGACTAAAAGGCCAATAACTTATAGACTGGGAGTATTATTGAGGCACTATCTATTGCATTGAGACCCATTTTATGTGGAGGTCCTTTGGGATAATTCTTCATGGGAATTCCTGGCAGTAGGAGTGTCGACCAGTGGCTTGAGGAGAAGATCCTCTCGGAATCAAGCGAGCTTAGTGTGAGAACCATGTAGCTGGCTATAACATGAGAAAAGGATCCTATGTGGGTATGTGCTTTGGGATCCTATGTGGGTCAGTGCTTTGGGATCCTGTGTGGGTCTATTTTTGAGAGTCTCACTTAGATCCACTCTAGGAATCCAAGTGAGACTACTCTAGGATCCTATGTGGGTCTGCTGAACAAGGATCCTATGTGGGTCTGATGATTTAGGATCCTATGTGGGTATGATGATTTAGGATCCTACGTGGGTCTTCCTCTTAACAGAGTAAGATGATTTAGTAGTTAAATATGATCATATTTACTACCGTACCTAAGTTATACTTGGTGTGAGATGATTCTTTTCCTTCATGGTGAAAATGTTTTGGTATTCTTCTGTGTGGCGTACCTATGTGGTACTTTCCTTCATGGTGATACCTTGGTGGTATTCTTTTGTGTGGCATACCTGTGTGGTACTTTCCTTTGTGGGGATACCTTGGTGGTATTATTCTATGTGGCATACCTATGTGGTAATTACCTTTGTGGTGATACCTTTGTGGTATTCTTCTGTGTGGAGTACCAGTGTGGTACTTTCCCTCACGGGGATACCTTGGTGGTATTCTTCTGTGTAGCGTACTTGTGTGGTACTTTCCTTCGTGGGGATTCCTTGGTTGTATTCTTCTGTGTGACATACTCGTGTGGTACTTACCTTTGTGGTGATATGTTTTTGGTATTATTCTGTGTGGGGTACCTATGTGGTACTTTCCTTCATGGTGATACCTTTGTGGTATTCTTCTGTGTGGCATACCTATGTTATACTTTCCTTCATGGTGATACCTTTGTTGTATTCTTCTGTCTGGAATACCTGTGTGGTACTTTCCTTCATGATGATACCTTGGTGGTATTATTCTGTGTGGCGAACCTGTGTGCTACTTTCGTTCATGGTGATACCTTTGTGGTATTCTTCTGTGTGGAATTACCTTTGTGGTACTTACCTTTGTGGTATTACCTTCGTGGTATTCTTTCATTCATGGAACAGTTATGCTTGAGATAATTAGTTAAGCCTTGTGTTTCCTCATGAATGAGATGCGTACGCTTGATAACTTAGTTATATGTATGGGCATATAGCTAAGTAAGGTTGATTGTTGTTTCCATGCTTTTTATTTTATACTTTGTGGATTTTGAGAGACCATCGGGGGTCTCGGGGTCCCTACTGAGTATCGTTATACTCACCCCTGCATGGGCTACGCCTGCACCTTGTTTTGTTTGGTGCAGATGACAGACAACACTGACTGAGGACGAGGGTACTGGGACTGGAGGTTGCTTGGAGTTGGACCTTATCCAAGGCATACCATAGATATGACCATTCAACAGCTATACCTACCCTTCAGGTAGGATCCTTGGAGGGTGTTCACATGAGCAGTTCAGTTTACTTGTGCTTTCCAGGTTTCTTGTACTTTCCAGTTTTCTTGTACCTTCCATTTGGGCTTATATTTTGGCCCCTTTTACTTACATTACACACTCTTTTTACTATACATTTTACTTGTGCTCATATCTTTCTGTGTGATTGGTTGTGTGTGTTACAGTATTTAAAGGCAATGCCTTCCCAGTTTTAGGGAATACGCCTTTTGGTGCTAGTCGCCAGCCCCTAGCATATGGAAGGCAGGCTTAGGGTAGTCACGACACAGGCCCTGGGGGACGGGTCGTGACATACATATACTCTCTATATTCTCTTATATATTCTAGTGTAGTTAAACACTTTTCCTTTTTTCTATATGGAAAAATATTATGTATCAACTTTGATACCTTATTATATTATCCTAGTTACCTTTATGTATCAACTTGGTTACATTTATGTGTAGGATTTGTTACCTTTATGTTTCAACATGGTTACCATTATGTATACTCCAAATAAACCCTTTTATATTATAGTATAGTTCAACATTTTTCTAGTTTCCCATCTCAAAAACCCTTGCATATAACAATATACTATGGAGAAACCCTTAGGTATCATCCATATGTATTTTTGTAATCTTTTTATATTTTCCTAGTAAACATTACATATCATCTTGGTAACCTCTATGCATTATTACTTTTCTATTTTCAAGCCCAATATATATAGCAATGGTTTACCTTATATAACATTCAAATAACTATTATATATCACCAAAGGATCTTATGTATCAAGATGTATGTTTTTCCTTTTCCAAATTTCATCCCTCTGGAGGATATTACATATCATTGTGAGTGTTCTAATACATTTAAATTTTTTACTCTTCCCATAATATAATACATATATAGGGTGATATTACGTATTCTAGGGAGCTTAATGCCTTTATTATTATCCCATGAACTTATCTCATAGAGTGATCCTTGTGATTATGTTATGATAATTTCATTCAGCACAACTGATTTATTCCATTTCTAGAATGATGATTACAGACCTATCAAGTAGATTTCGTAACTTTATTTACTTCCATAAAATTTAAGAGAATATTTAACTTCTTTAATTATGAAACATCTCTAACTCTTCTTCCAAAGTGAATTTTATAAAAACGTCAGTTCTAAACCATATTCCTGAAAAAATCCTTCTATAGTATAAATTCTGAACCATCATCAACCCCTATTCTAGATTAACTTATTGAATAATAGATCCCTCATAACTCCAAAAACATATAAACTTCAAGAAAAAAATAATTATTCTTTATTCCATCATTAATGATATGAATGGAAATAACATCCACACCAATATCCAACATGTGTTGAAAAAAAATTCATCACTAATAATAATCATTTTTTGACATTAAATCCAGCACTAACACCAATCCTCAATTAGATACTAACATTTTATTGCTTATTTTAGTTATATTTTATATTTTATATAATATTAAGATATATTGGGTGTAACATTATATGATTATTTGATATTACAAATGTATTTTGGGTTTTTGATATGATACAATTATTACAATTTAGTTTATTTTCATTCTGATGATTCATAATTAATTTTATTTATTTATTGTTATGATACTAGGAGGTAAATAATCCCCTAATAATTATAGTATAACATCATCTATAGTTTTAAGCCTCTAATTATTAGGGAAAATTCTTGAAAATTTATGTCCTTTACCCCAGATGACATGAAGATTTTGTGATAAGATATTGCAAAATGATTTGGAAGGAAATATTTATGCCCCAAATTCTATTAAATAAAACATAGATCTCAACCATAAGATAGACAATTATAAGAAATAAAAAATAAAATGAAAAATAAACCACACATACCAAAATATTATTATTTATCATTGCTTTATCTAGGAGGTTTAAATAGGCCTCTTGGTAACTAAAATGATATACTCACATTTTTAGGTATCTGTCATCCAAATGAAATCACCTATTTCTTCAGTATAATATTTTATCATTTAAATGTAATTCCTATATAATCTTCAATGTAAATAAAGAAAATTGATTGTGAAATAGATTTAACTTATTCAATAATTATCTACTATATCAAAATGAGCTCCCTAAAATACCTCTAAAAATATCCCTTTATTGAATAATGGTTTCACTTTAAGTTCAACAATATCATATATTATAAAATGAATAAAATTTTCCATTCCACCATTATAGTATTTAAAACGGTTAACTCATTTATTATAAAAAATTTAAATTCCATTAACATTTACTTAATCATCAACATATCAACACATCATCACCCTATAGGCTATAAATATCAAATGGAATGATAATCAACATAAGAGAAATTGATGAATGATATCTCATATCATTCAAGAAAAAACCACATAATAGATTTAAAACCATGTTTTAATACAAACCACAGTGTTTATACATTCACTACACCATAGTTTATGCTTTAGTGTATATATACAAAAGTTTCATAGCCCTATTGATAGACATTGATAATAAGTTATGGTGAGTAAGCCACTCTCAGGTAGTGATGGAATGGGTTGGTGTATTTATTAATTTTTTGATTTAGGACACTTTTATGGGTTGGGATGATTATAACTTTGTCTTAGGTATCCTAGTAGATTTCAAATAATGGTTATAATGAAATTTTTTACTTGATGTGTGCACATTATCCCATATAGGTGCATAAGTTATTCTTCAGTATTTTTTATTGTTTATATTATGATATTATATCTATTATTACTAATGTTATGTTTTGGTATTTTTTGATTGTCACCCATTATATACATAAAACATACCTATATATTCATCACTTATAATCAAGGGAGTTGAGTATAGTATGGAAATCCTACTAAGTCCATGGACTCACCCCTACATTTGTGTGTGGTGTGGTTTTCAATGAAAAATTTAAACGCTATGCATTGGTTTTAGGTCTAATTAATAATAATGATTAAGATATGTCTTATATAATATAGTTTAGAGGGGGAAGAGGTATTTATATGGGGTTTTATTATCTACACTATAGGATAATTTTTTATTTTTGGTTTGTGAATCAGTCACATGGACTTGTTAATTAATATTTTTACTGTTTTGTATTATAACTAATGGGAATTAATGTATATATTTTTTCATATAGATAGTTGTTTTAATTTTTAATACTGGGTGAAAGAGGTTCTAATTGATGAATTACTGATAATTTTTTCTATAAGGACATATTTCCAACTAACAGATGGGTAATACTGGATTTTTAGTAGAATACTGTGTGAGTTATTCTTGTTTAATTAATTGATGGAATAACCACATTAAGTTTTGTAATATTCCTCTATCTCTAGTTGATATTATTTGGTATACAAGGAGGATCACATGAATCCATGTAGATTCCTAACTGGATCCTGGGTCAAGTCATACAAATTTTTCATAATGTATTGAGATTTCAGAAATTGTGTTAGTTAGTTGGGAAGATAGGATATAAAAACATGGAATGTAGGTTGTATGCCTTCCTAGGTAGTAAAAAAGTAATTAAAATAAAATTTACCAGTGGGTGTCTTCTATTATTAGTAGTTAATATAGGTTTGAGTGAATGTGTAGTCTAGAAATCCCACTTCAACATAGATAAAGACTCAGTATTTGAGTCACATTTTCATCTAGGATCATATTTTTATTCATGAATAGTGGTAGTGACACCAATAGTGGAATACAATTAAGTATGTTTACATGTGTTTTGATTTATTTTTAATTATAAATAAAATTATTTTAATATCTTTTAACTTTTTATAGATTTATAGAAAAATAAAATATTGTGGGGTGACACATGATATTTCCAAAACATGTTACACAAGATGGTTTTAATTTAAATGAATTATGAGGATGTGAAATTTTTTAGAATAATTAAAAATTAATTTTAAGAAAAATCAAATGACTAAAAGGATTGTGAAATTTTGAAATTGAATAAATTCCATGTTTTTAAAATTTAATATTTTTAAAAAAGATTAAATAATGTTTATTTGGATTTTAATATTTTAAATATATGTTTTAAATTGGTGTGAGTTAGGATAAATCCTATGAGGAGTGGGTTTTACTAAAATATATTGAGATGCGATGGTGATTTTAAGTTTGAGGTTCATAAATATTTTGGGAAATAAATTTTATTATTTAATGAATAATGGTGTGAAACCATTAAATCATGGTAGTTAATTATTAGGTTAGGGGGCCCATGTAATTTTTAAAGTATTTTATTTTGAATGAGGCTTAGAAGATCAATGTTTAAACTTATACTCATGGGTGTATTGTTCTCTAAATCACATGATACTTATAGCTCAGTTTAGGGTTATTAATGTGGCCTCAAGTACACCTCCCCATACACCCAAGTTTTTTAATAGTGACGAGGGTCTATAAACAACATTAGGAATAGTAAAACATTGATATAACAACCATATAATAACACTAAATAGAATAAACAACCATGAAAAATAAAAATAGAATACAACTATGTAATTGTAGTGGAACTCTAATCATAAAAATTATATACTGTATGAAATAATAGATAAACTCATACTAATCACACTAATTTTTCATACAAAGGATATTCATCAGTGATTTAATCATATATATGTTGGATAAAAAAATAAACAAAACAAATATAGGTCCCTCCAATGCCAAAGGTCATAGGACAAACCATAAAACCATCCCCCCATCCCTGTGAAGTTACTCCAACTTAATCATTCATTATAAACCATTTCCATGAAATATATCTTAAACATGAGGTTTTCACATCAATTGAGGTGTACGTAGAGTGTGAGTACAATTAATAGTAAGAAAAAACTAATATTACACTATGATATACCATATTTTATATTTTTTGTGTGTGTGTAATCTATAGTAATAAAATATATAATACTCAGTATGCTACAATAAATTCAATTCATTATGTTCTTACTGAGACACCACTATGTCAAACCCTACCTACTTTTACCAGTATAGATATACTATACTTTTCATGAACTACATTGTAATTTCCATAGTATATGGGTTGCTACCCTAGTCATCATAAAGATCAACTAGATAATGGTAAGGGAATAAAATAACTAATTCCCTCAGCAAGAGAATACACCATAGGGTGCCATGATATATAGGAAGAACTCCTAGAATATGAAAAATCATTTCAAATAACCCACACTATAGAACACATCGACATATGACCACATCCATAATATTTGAATAATAAATAAGAATCCACACCATAAAGGTACATTGAATCATAACATTCCCTATAGCATCCAAATCATAAAATATATAAGGAATAATCCATACTACAGGGTTCTTAAGTATACATACCACCCCTTTCAATCTAAGATGAATTCATTGGGATAATTGTTATCCATAGACACTACATTTCTATAAAATCAGAATAAATTATTAAAAATAATGGAATCCCACAACCAAATGTCTTGTACCTCAGTTGAAAAGATCACACATAAAATGAATCCAATATATCATCAAGTCAGTATTAACCCTTAGCTAACAGCCATAACATCCAATATATCACACATCTTGATACACACTTCTTGGATATTTGAAACTAAATCCCAGCTCACCACCCCCAGGGTCGTATCTCATTTTAAAAAATATCTCACAGTCAACAAATCCTTAATTCTATATCTTGAATCTCAAGAGAAACTATATTGAATAATCAACAAATAACCCAACCCTAATCAAGCCATGTCACCCAATTAAAAAAAGAAACACTCAATCATGTAACATTCATTCAATCAACTCCATGGTGATTCCATAGATATTAGGAATCTTTCATAATCTTATTACACACTAATTCCTTCATGAAAACCATTTTTTGAGTATCAACCAGTTAATACACTCCAATCATACTATAATTCTAGAATACACTAGGGTTTATGAGGTCACTCATAATTATTTCCCAATCCAAACACATATTCCACACCATAGGCTAACCCTAAGGTTATGATACCAGACCTCATCCTCCCATTAGTGTCAATATAAAAAAACCTATCAACGAACCCAAATAATTTTATTTACACTCACCAAACCAACTAATAGTTATACAAGGGTCAAATATTGGTCCCTTATGATGTATTTATCACCCAAACACCCTTTACGTTCCAGAATCATCAAACTGGACCATGGTTTATAGAAAAACATGGATATCAAGTTCCCTAAAAATAAAATCTCATATGAATAATATATAGTTCTATTCTGGTAGGTGCTACCAATTCTATCACATAATTATGAACCTTTATTTGTGTTCAAATTTCCCAAACCTTATTTCCTACACTCTCATACTGTACTACACCTGAAAGACATATATAATTTTATAATAAATTATAGTCCATTGACCATAATTGACAATAATTTATTTCATTCCAGCCTTCAGTGATCATCCATGATACCCAAGATCCCCTAATATAAAAAACTATAGTAAATATTAATTTAAACACACCAAAAAAATCCATAACTGGTATAACACATAAAAAATCAAAGAGTAGTGTAATAATGAAAACAAACTAGTAGAAAAGATAATTATTGATGGAATTATGCTAACCGTTGTATGAGAAAAAGGACTACACCTTATAACCCAAAAAACCTAAATTTAATGAAAAATTATCAAAATTCATATTATAAATCACCGGAAGTTTTACATATACTAAAAAAATATAACTTGAATTCTTCCTTAACAATCTTTATTTAGCTATCTCTAATGAAAGACCCATTTCCACAGAGGGATTTCACCATACTTCAAAAAAATACCTAAACTAAATCATTGAATTCAGGTGTAAAAATTTAGAATAAATTAAAAGTAATAAGGAAGGGTAAAAGAGGATATTTTATTAGCATGATTCATTAAAATTAAAACTTTTTGATTGAACCCAAACAAAGGGGGATAACATGACCAGAATTTTGTTTTTTTTTCAATGTACTAAATCCCTCATTAAAAATTATTTTTCCATCATTAAAAATTATTAGTGATTTAAAAGAATTTAAATTATTCATCACTCAAATATTTATCATAATAATGTTTTTGTTCAATGGTTTGTCACAAATAACATGTGATAAAAAAAATAGTGGTGTATTTTCAGTTATATATTTTTTTCAATTCCATATTATTAGTTCAATATATTCTATTCCATCAAAATAATATCATATTTCATATTATTTGTGATTGATGTTTTAGTCTATAATAGAAGAATTATTATTTTTTAAATTATTAATGAATGATTCATCTGTTAATTATTGTATAAAAAATGAAAAAATTGATTTTATAAATTAATAAAATGATAAGTTAAAAAATATAAAAAAGAATATTCATAACTAAAATAAAAATAATTTATTACATATTCATGTTAATAAAAAAAGTAATAAATAAGTCATTATGGAGGTGGGGGTTTAGCTGTGGGATAATTTCCAAGTGTTATCTGAGGGAAAAACATCGGTAAGCCTCATGAGAGTCATCAAATATACTAAAAAATTGGGTCAGAATAAAGCTTTTTACATTTTTGTTTCTATTTTTTCTCTCTATTCAACTTTTTTTATGGTCACATGCTACAATATCAGCCTCTACCCATACTAGTAAATAGGAAAAAAACAATGATAACACATGAGTTCATTTTGTTCTAAATAATAATAACATTACTATTTTACCATAATAACCTTGTAAGTTCAATTGAAAACCAATACCTATCACTCAACCATTAACGATGCGAGTCAGAGTTTCTCAAATCCATGCCTCCTTATCAAAGTGTGACTAGTATGAGCTATGTTTTTCATCCTCTTTCACCTCTATTTTGTTTAGTTTCTTCTATATATGAGAGGTATTTGACTTATATGTCTCGTAAAAATGGAATATAATTAGAAAATAATTAAGAAATAAAATAAATTAATATTTTTCTAATTAAAAAATAAAAATAAATAAGAACCTTGATTTGTCACTGCATATCACCAACAATTAGTCCTGTAGTGTGATCAATGAAAATACTTATGTATGAATAAAATTTAAAAAAAAGGATCAATCATAGAGTGTATAAATTAAACGTAAACATTTTTTATTAAAACTATATATAAATTAATAAAAAAAATTTAATTACCTTATCTTTATAATATAGACTAGAAGTATAACTCCCAACTTTTTGATTGAAAACTTTCCTCGCCTGAATATTCTAACATGTAAATAATGTGTTCCTAAGTGGTTTTTGAATATAGTATGAAAAAAACCCTTTTCATGACAATAAGTAAATATTTTTATGTTGATTATTGAAATATAAATCATAAAAAATAGTTATGTAAGCTATCTATATATGTCTCTCCTCTAAATGTTTTTATATAAACTGAAGAAACCTCTCACACATGGAAAACACCCATGCCTCATAGATAGTGGGCCTCATGTTATCCTTTTTAAGATAGTGTATTCCCTATATATAAATAATAAAAATAAGTTAGAAATTAAATATATTTAAAGTTAAAAAAATCATTATTTACTTTCACACCATCCAGTGATTGAACATGCAACAACAAACATTAATGAGACCCTGATCTCATGACATCCAAGGAGTACAAAAATATTTACTTAGTATCAACAATATCTAACCAATGTACAGATTTAAAAACTAAAAAAATAATGGAAATAATTTCATGAAAATTATTGATAAAATAAATTAATGATAATTATAAAAAATATCTATTTTAACTTACTTTCTTAAGTGAGAATGAAATCAAGATTCAAACTCTACTCCGGAGTAGATTCCAAAACCATCAATCTAGTAGAGACTCAATACTTCTTAGTAAATAGTATAATGGTAAAATCCCCACCATACAGAATAGATGAAGGAACAATGAGTCATATCCATACTGTTAATCCTCATCTAGGCTACCTAATATATCATCTAGTTCATCTCCAAACATCTAAAACATAAAATATATGTACAAATAAAAAAATATTAGAAATAGATTCAAAAAATGAAAAGTAATGAATAATTATTCAATAAAATAAATATATACCCATAATTTTTTTATTAAACTCCACATGGGTGGGTTTTATATCCTAAGATGTTGGTCACAAGACTGGATAAATAAGGAGTATTGTGTTAGGTTGTCAGAAATCATCATAATACTTCATCAAATATTTTTATGTCCCAGATTAAACATATCAATATGTTAATACTAAGTTTTTTATTGAAATTAATGTGATTAATAACTTATGTGTGCTGTTAAATTAGATATATTTGGTAAAACAATGATTATTTGTAGTATTAAATGAGAAAGTCTCTTTACACCTTTCTGGATAGATGTGGGGTGTTGGGAAGCTAGTCCAAAATAATAATCATAGGATAAGTAGATGGAATATTGTAAATTTAATAGGTAATTATATGACATTACTAGATACCACGATTAAAGTATATATTACTTTATTGTTATTACAATAGACTTGATGGGTGGAAGAAAATAAAAAATAATTACATAATTTCGATTTCAAACTCTAGCACTTGGGTAAAACTAAGACTAAAAATAGGGTTGGGATTATAATGCAAAATAATTTATGAGAGAAGTTGGTTAACATAATGATATTAAGGGATAGAATCATAACCAGTAAGATAGTTTCATGAAATGATTCTTTCAACTTGATTAGTATTTATGCACCCTAGGTCAGTCTAGACGTTCACTAAAAGTATACTTTTTGCGTCAATTTAGAAACTTTGATTCATAGTTTTCCACAACATGAGAATATTTTAATTGGTGGTGACCTAAATAGGAATGTTGGAAAGGATTATAGAGTTATAATATATTTTCATGGAGGGTTAGGTTTGGGTGTAGTAAAAGGTGAATGATTAGTTATCTTTGGATTTGACTACAGTTGTTATTTTTTTTATTTCAAATACACTATTTAAGAAATGAGAGGAACATCTTATTACTTATAAAAGAAAAGTCTCAAGATCCCAAATTGATTATTTATTGGTAAAAATGTCATATAAAAGATATATTATGGATTATAAGGTTATTCACAGTGAAAGTATTACCACCTAATATATTTTATTATTTTTAGACCTATTATTTATGAATTATCATAGAATATGAAATAATTAAGAAATCCAAGAATCATATAGCTGATCATAATATATAACTTTATAAATTAATTTAAGAAAAAAAATTTGATATAACAATATTGGGAAGCTCAAGTAATAATTGATTATATGTTAGATAAAGTTTTTAAAAGTGTTTAAAATATAGATAATTATATTCTAAGAGTATCAAAAGGATTTCTTTACACAAGGAAAAGAATTTTGGTGGTGGAATGAGAATGTTACACTAAAAGATATATCAAAATAAAAGTGCTCTAAAGCTTTAAACCTTTATAGTAAATACTTTTAATGGTGAAATAAAAATATACAATTTAGTTATAGGTAGAGAGCATAAATCTAGTGTTTTAGATAAAGTTTTTTATATAAAATATGAAATTGGATATGCTATTTTTAAGGATGATAAAATTAATAAAAATGTGTAAGTGACCTTCATAAGATATTTAATGAAGAGTGGTTGTGTTTATTATACTTAGATAATCAATATATTATAATTGAGGTATTAAATTATCTCTATTATTGAAAATTTCATACTTTTTGAGGATAAATATTATTTAAAAATGATGGAAAATGATAAAATAGTTAGACTAGATAAGATCTAAATTTCAATGGTAAAATTTTAGGGGATTTGGTTATTAATTGGATTAGTAGGTTATTTAATAAGATTATGAAATATAATAAAAGTAACGATGAGTGGAGGAAGAGTTATCTAGTAATTGTGTATAAAAATAAAAGACTCATTTTAAGTTGTAGGAATTATAAGAGCATTATGATTATAATTCATACAATGAAATTTCGAGAGATAGTCATTGAATTGAGGATTCAAAGAGAAAATAATGTTTTAAATAATCAGTTTGATTTTCTTACTAAGAGTTCAATCAAATAATCAATTTATTTTATTATAGGTCTGATGGATTATTATAAAAAAGTGACTAATATTTCCATATGGTTTTCATTGATTTTGAAGAGGCATATGATAATGTTGCAATGGAGGTTTTATAGAAATCACTTGAAAGAAAAGGGGTGTATTAGGCATATATCAGACTCATCTAAGATATATATGAAAGATGTTTGACACGAGTCAGAACTTTAGTAGGCGACACTTAGTGTTCCTTGTGTCAATATGACTATATCAAGGTTTTCTTCAGGACCATAAATTTTTGATTCAGTCTTAGATGAAATCCCAAATCATATTAGAGATAAAATACCTAATTGAAGGTTTTTTTGAATATGATAGAATCATCAACAATGAATACAAGGAGACTATAAATTTAGTAACAAATATATAGAGAGAGACATCAGAATTGAATGGTTTACATCTTAGTATGGATAAGATAAAATATATATATAATAATTATAGTGAAGGACTGGATATTAATTTTATGAATATGGGATTGATAGATAAATTTATTTCAAAATATTATCATTTTTTATATTTAGGCTCATTTCTGTATAGTGATGGAGATATTAATGTAGATTTCTCTCATTAGATTGAAACTAGTTGGAAAAGGGAGAAAGGGTTCTAGGGTTATTTATGATAGTAAATTTACTTTTAAAATAAAAGTAAAATTTTAAAGAACTGTATTAGACCGAATATTATATATGGTAGTGAGTTTTGAACTTTCATGGGCCATCTTGAAAAAAAATCAGGGTAGTGGGAATGAAAATGTTAAGATGGAAATGTGGACATACTAATATGGATAATATTATAAATGAATGTATTTGAGATCAAATTGTAGTGGGTCTAACTTAAGAGAATGTTACTAAGAATAGATTAAGATGGGTTGGAAATGTTAAAATAGTACATAGGGATTCACCTTTTAATAGGGTAATATTAATGAAAAATTCACTTATTAAAAGTTAAAGAGGTGGACCTAAAATTATCCGTGAAAAAAAAATTCTAGATGATATTGTTCTAAATAGTTTTTATGAAAATATGTTTTATAATAGGGATAATTAGTGATGGTCAATTAAACAATAATAATTGATTACTTGTGTATTCATATACATTTCCATCATTATGATACAATCTAATTTAATATCCATAAATTTTTCAACAACTTAAAATTTATTTATCTTTCATCTATGATATAAGGACTCCTTGGTGGATTTTAACAATTTAAAAAATTGAGATTATTCATATCAAGAATTTGAATCCTAATTCCATGTTTCCATTTATTGAATGAATTATCCTATAGCCGCTTGTACTAAAATTTGAAATTATGATGGGCAAGGGATAAAAGAATTCGAATTTCTCTTGAAACGATGTGTTCCATATTCATAACAAAAAACACAATCTACCCAATAACCAAACTGTAATAGATGAAATCGTATGGTATTCAATGATTCATATCTCCTAAATCACATTTCTTACAATGAAACTTAATTATCCCTTCTAAAATAAAATTTACATTTGCTGATGGAAATGTAATAAATGGTTCAACACCATCAATCTATACAAGATTTATACCATAATAATATGGATTTTTTGATAATTAATCAAAATTTGATATCATGATAGGAAATACTACATAATTTGTCTATCTATTATTTTTTAAAGAAATAGAGTAGAATTATTTTTTAATAAAAAAATTTACTATTAGATCAATTAAAAACTAATAATTTTTTAATTATAAATATTCTCATTAAAGTTTATCAATTACTTAAAAATAATAAAAAATTGATATTATCAAACACATTTATCAATTATATCTTTCAATTTTATTTTTTGTTCATATATTTTCAAATTATTTTATTGAAATTATTCTAAAATGGTTATCTTATAGTTTAAGTATTATAAATACTTTAACTAATTTTTTAATCTTTGTATTATTATATTTTATAAATATAATAAAATTCAAACAATTTTTACATATTATTTTTCATAAATAATTATTTTGATAATAAATTTACTATTTTTATTGTATTTTTAAAAATTATTAATTATTAAATTTAATATAATCAATTTAATTACATAAAAAAGTTAGTTATTTTTTAATAAATTAAGTAATAAAATTAATCAAACAATTATAATAATATTGATAACATAATAATTTTAAAAATATAGTAATTATTCCAATTCGAATAAATATGTAAATAATGTATTTAAATTAACATATAGTTATATTTTTTAAATGTAATTATTTTAAAAATTACAATAGTAATTCACTATATTTTTTTTTAAAAATGAATTATTGTTTCCAAATATTTACATCTAAATATGGTATCTGTATTTTTCAATTAATTTTTAAGTTAGAATTTTTATAATTATAGTTTTTAATTATTTTAAAAAATAAAAAAGTATTATTATCATTAATTTTTTTAATGATTTGATGAACTATAATTTTTTATTCATATATCTTAGCATTTATATTATTGAGATTATATTAAAATGTTTATTTTTTAGTTAATTTACATACCATAATTATTAAAAATATTTATTTATTTTTTAGATCATTTTTATTATATTTTAAAATAAAATTAAGTTTAAAATAATTGTCACTATTTTTTATAAACAATTATTTTAAAATAATTTTATTCTTATTATATTTTTTTGGAATATTTGATTTTAAAATTTAAATAAAATCAATTTGACAACAAAAAATTAATTAGTTAATTTTTAATTTTTTAATCAATATAAATACATAAATAACTATAATAATATAAAAAATATCTGTATTACAAATATAATAATTATTCGAATTAAAAACACAATTTAAATTATACATTTAAATTAATAAACTAACTATATTACTAATTGACAAAAATATTTCAAATATATAATTATCATACATAAATTATATATTAATCTAATTAAAATATATAGTTTACCAATAATGTTATTATAATTAAAATATAAATTATCTTTCATCTAAAAAAGTACTTATAGAAATTGAATATGTATTTCTAATTAAAAAAAATGTTTTATAAGTATAGTAAATTTATTTAGCAATTATTTGAAAATAAAATAATTTAAAAATAAATTTCACCTTCAATTAATAAAAATTATAACTATAAATTTTTTTTTAACAAACTAATTAAAAAATTTAATATCTAAAAAATTAAGTCATAATGTGATATCTAAAAATTAATAATTAACAAGTATTGAAATTAATTGGGAATAGAAATACAATAACGATATATGATAAATTGGGCTAGCGTTGTAGATATAGTTCCCTCAATCCAATGTTCATAATGATATTACAGATACAAGGGGGATATAAGGAAGGGAATGAGAAGGGAATTATGGAATTCAAGTATATAAAATTTTCTTATTATTAATGAATAGTATTTATAAAGGGTTATCTATCTCTATTAATTTAATTACAATTAATATTTGTCTATCTGATTAAAATATATTGAGATAGAAAATGTTTAAAAAATAATATTTTAGGATGAGTATTTTTCAAAAACTACCAATTTTTTACAAATACACTTTTCCATTTTAATGGTCACATAACCTTTACTACAATGAAAATTATGATGGGCACAAACTGTCATAATTAGTTATCAACTATATGTTCATTCAATTGTGATAAAATATTTAAATTATTTAAATTAATTAATTTTTAAATGGAATTAAGATGGTAAATTGTAAAAACATATTGTGCTCCACACCATATGAAACCACACCAAAACTCATATCAATAAATTTAGATTCTGTCACAAATATTCGATGATACTAGATTCTTTCATGAAAAATTACTATTTAATCATAATAAATACTCATATGAACGACTATTGAGATGAATAATTTGTTCATTTCTATTATTTCATTGTAAAAACCTCTTTTCATATTATGAAAGGGGGTTAAGAGGGAGAAAAGAGAGGTAGAGGTTGGTTAAAATAGCCTATGTTATGAGCTTATATTGCATAAAATTAAAGGAAAATTGACAATCTAATCTTTTTTTGTACATCCTTATAAAGAACACAATTAGTACCACTAGGTAATTGGTTGATCCTCAAAGGCTAATCAGTTGAATTTCAGTTACCCAATGTAGGTCAATGACAACCCAGTGAAAAAATCAATAGTGCAACACCACTAGTTAGCTGCTGGATACCTGATGGAACTAAAATGGGAACCCAGTAGTTTTATATAGCCACTTTTCTATTGGAACTGGAAATATTATCCCTAATGTATTCCAATTGCTTCCATACATGATCCAAGAGTGTATCCCATTTCACAAGCTTCGATTTGACAGGTTGTAGGGCCCGAACAGAGTTACGGATTAGGAGTTAAAGACATTTGAAGTTGGGCTGGAAAACTGGTTCGTGGAGCCCATTTGAGAAGATCCTCCCGCGATTGTGAAGCAGAAGAACTTGACCGGAGCCTCCACGAGCTCCATGAAGGTCTATGAAGGTCAAACCTGCGGTTAAGATGAACTTGAGGGAACTTGACTGGAGCCTCCATGAGCATCGTGAAGGTCGACGACGGCCGACTCCGCGGTTACAATGAACTTGAGGGAACTTGACCAGAGCCTACACGAGCATCGCGGAGGTCGATGACGGTCGACTCTGCGATTACGAGAAACTTGAGGGAACTCCCTCCGGTTGCAGAGCGTGATTTGGTTCACAGTGTGATTTTCTCTTTACGCTGAACATTTGTGCTCCGCAACGTCCTCCTCTGACCTCCATCGCCTATAAATACCCAGCTCACCCCCCTTCATAAGCATGTTCACGTCGCCCCTTGGGCAGCTGATCTCCCATTTCAGAGAGCTCCTAAGCACTGTGAAGTGACGCCCTTCGCGAAGGGCTCCACCCTTTGCAAAGGAGGGAGATCCTTCGGGTTTCTCGAGGCTCAGTGAGCCCCTATGCTCTTCAAGTCCATGATTCGTGAGCCTCTTTGCTTCACAAGACCCTTGGATCTATGAGCCTCTTTGCTCTGAGAGACCATTTTCTCTGAGAGACCCTTTGCTCTTCGAGCCTCTTTGCTCTGCGAGCCACTTTTCTCCACGAGCCACTGTGCTCTGCGAGCTGCTTTGCTCCACAATCCACTGTGCTCTGTGAGCCGCTTTTCTCCGCCACCCCCTTTTCTCTGCGAGGCCCCCCTCTCTGTGAGCATATTTCCTTCATGAGGCTACTTCATGAGACCCCATGCTCCGCGAGCACCTTTAATCCGCAAATCTACTTCACAAATCCCTATCCTCCATGAAGCTCCTACCTTTATGCCCACCGGTCCATACCGCGGGGGCCGTGCCCCCACACCCCACCTCAAGAGGGTGTCGAGCTGCGGTCCCAGCCTCAGTCCCTTCACTTCTGTAACTGACTCTCATAAAAAATGGAGAGTCACACAATGAATTTTTTAGTCCGGGACATCGAAATTTTCCATGGCACCCTTTTGTGCATCAACCTTCAACCTATGGAATACCATGATTTGAGATACTCTTCCACACACCATGAGACACCATGAGTCTCCATATTCCTCTTGGTTTGTTTCCCATGTCATGAGTTGAGATTCTCATCATCAATTCCCTGAGTACCTTGAGCCGAACCATTCCTCAAGAAACTTCTCCAAACCCTATCACTTGGATCCTATGCTAGGATGCACCAGAAAAGTCCACTCTTGCGTAAGTCCCAACACCAACCATTGCTAGGCACCTTATTCTTAATAGTCTTATCTACATGACTATAAACTACAGTACACCCTATGTGTCAAACATAGGATGGCTCTTGCTCAATAGATTCCTTATGCTCCAAGCATAAGATGCCAATAGTCCTATCTACATGACTATAAACTGTAGTCCACCCTATGTTCCAAACATAGGATACATGTTGCTCTAAATGAGATATGCCTTATGTTGCAAGAATAAGATGCCAATAGTTCTATCTATATGACTATAAACTATAGTACACCCTTTGTGCCCATCATAGGATGCTGCTTGCTCTAAACGAGAGATTCCTTATGCTCCAAGCATAAGATTCCAATAGTCCTCTCTACATGACTATAAACTGTAGTATTCCCTATGTGAAAAATATAGGATGCCGCTTTTTTCCTAACAAGAGATGCCTTACTCACCAAGTATAAAATGCCAATATCCCTCTCTACATGACAATAAAATGTAGTACACCCTATGTTCTAAACATAGGATGCCTCTTTCTCTAAATGAGAGATGCCTTATGCTCTAAGAATAATATTCCAATAGTCCAATCTATATGACTATGAACTATAGTACACCCTATGTGCCAAGCATAGGATGACACTTTCTCTAAAAGAGATATTCCTTATGCTCCAAGAATAAGATTCCAATATTCCTCTCTACATGACTATAAACTGTAGTATTCCCTTTGTGAAAAATATAGGATGCCACTTATTCCAAACAATAGATGCCTTATGCACCAAGAATAAGATGCCAATAGTCTCCACTACATGACTATAAACTGTAGATTTCCATATCATTCAATAATAGGATGCCTCTTGTTCTAAATAAGAGATTCCTTATGTGATAAGCATAAGATGCCTCATTCCATGATTACAGTGGCATAATTTCAAGAAACTTGGAAACTATTCAAGTATTCCATCACTCCACCTCACTCTTTGTTTGTCTTTTATTTAGATCATAATCCTCTTTCATTTCTGAAGGGACCCCCTAACGGCCTGGTCCTAATACACATTGGCTCACCTACCATTCTGGGATAACACCCCGAAAGACTTTAGACGACACTTCGAGTCAGGTCTTGTGTTTCGAACACGGTCAATAGTCGAACCTCATTTGTTTGTCCCCATTTCAGGATAATGTGATATTGATGATGTGTTTTGATCATTGTCCATAGTTATCCTCCATCGTCACACCTCCCTCGTCGCGTTCTGAATGTTGGGCATGTGATTCACACTTTTCAACTCCCGTTGTTCATACTGATTCCAACACCCTTGGCGTTATCCCACTTGTTCACTAGTGTATAGGTGTGGGACCCAATTATATGACTCAACCCACCAATGAGATGGGATGCCCTCATGTCCAGACATGAGGATGAAACCTGGGCAACTTCCATGTGTAAGCCCCATTCACCATTACCGCTCCTTAGCGGCACCCGAGCAGCTTCCTTGTGTAAGCCCCATCCACCGTTGTTGTTCTATAGAGAAACCCTGGAAAATTCCATTCGTAATCCCCATACACTGTTTCTGCTCCTTATCGGCACATGGAAAGCTTCAATGCATAATCCCCATCGACTGTTGCCACTCCGTAGTGGTACCCAGGCAGCTTCTATGCGTAAGACCCATCGACCGTTGCCGCTCCATAGTGGAACCCAGGTAGCTTCCATGCGTAAGACCATCCACCGTTGCCATTCCATATTGGCGCCCGGACAACATTCATGCGTCATCCCCATCCACCGTTTCCGCTCCTTAGTGTCACCCATGCAGCTTCCATGCGTAATCCCCATTCACCATTTCCACTCCTTAGCAGCATCGGGGCATCTTCTATGCGTAAGCCCCATATATCGTTTCCATTCCATAGTGGCACTTGAGAAGCTTCTATCCATATTCCCTATCCACTGTTGTAGTTCCTTAGCAAGCAGAACCCAGGAAACTTCAATTCGTAATCCCCTTCCATCATTGCCATTTAATAGCGGCACCCGGGTAGCTTCCATGCGTAAGCCCCATCCACCTTCGCCGCTCCATAGCGGCACCCGGGAAGCTTCTATGAGTAAGCCCCCATCCACCATTGCCATTCCATTGTGGCACCCATGCAGCTTCCATGCGTAATCCCCATCCACCGTTGCCGCTCCTTAGTGGCACCTGGGCAGCTTCCATACATAAGCCCCATTCACCTTTTTCTCTCCTTAGCAGCACCCGGACAACTTCTATACATGAGCCCCATCCACCATTTCCATTCCATAGCGGCACCCAGATAGCTTCCATGTGTAAGCCCCATCCACCATTTCCCCTCCTTAGCGAAACCTGGGCAGCTTCCTTGCATAATCCCCCTCCACCGTTGTCATTCCATAGCGACACCTGGGTAGTTTCCATGCGTAATCCCCATCCACCATTTCTGCTTCTTATCGGCACCCGGGTAGCTTCCATGCGTAATCCCCATCCACCATTTCTGCTCTATAGTGGCACCTGAGAATCCTCCATGTGTAATCCTCATCCATTGTTGTCATTCCATAGTGCACCAATGCATCTTCCATGCATAAGACCTATCCACCATTTCCGCTCCTTAGCGGCACCCGGAAAACTTCTGTGTACAATCCCCATCAATTGTTGTCATTCCATAGTGGCGCTTGGGTAGCTTCCATGCGTAAGCCCCATCCACCATTGCCGCTACTTTGCGGCACCCATGATGCTTCTACGTGTAAACCCCATCCACCGTTTCCACTCCCTAGAGGCACCCGAACAACTTCAATGCGTAAGCCCCATGCACAATTGCCGCTCCTTAACGGCACCCGGACATCGTCCATGCGTAATAACCATACACCATTGCCACTTCTTAGTGGAACCAAGGAAACATCAATGCATAATACCCATTCACTACCCTTCATGGATGAACCTTTGCGCCATGATTTTTAGGTCTGTTGTTGCCTCTTGTTTCTCACACTGAGCATGACTCACGTGAGCTAAGAGTAAACAGTGACCATGACATCCTTCTGGGTCCACCTTATCATGTAAGCCCCAACCATCCTGAACGACGTGGACTTTGATCCTTGATAAGGAAAGGTACATAGTAAGCCTCTCCGAGCTTCAAGCCCAACACCTATTAGTCCCAACCCCCTTTACGTCGGTTCAAAAAACCTCTTCCTAAACTACGTGGACTTTGATCCTTGCTAAGGAAAGGTAAGTAGGAAACCTCCCTAAGGTTCAAGCCCAACACCTATTGGTCCCGACCCCCTTCACTTCGGTTCACCAAAACTCTTCATAACTACATGGACTTTGATCCTTGAAAATGTAAGGTACGTAAGAAGCCTCCTAGAGGTTCAAGCCCAAAACCTATTGGTCCTGAACCCCTTCACATCGGTTCACCAAACCTTTATGAATTACATAGAATTTGATCCTTCCCAAGGCAGGGTACGTAGGAAGCCTCCCTGAGGCTCAATCCCAACTCCTCTATTGGTCCCGACCCCCTTCACATCAGATCACTAAACCATTACTGAACTATACAGACGTTGATCCTTTCCAAGGTAAGGTATGTACGAAGCCTCTCACAGGTTCAAGCCCAACACCTATTGGTCCCAAACCCCTTCACATCGGTTCACCAAACCTCTTCCTGAACTACATGGACTTTGATCCTTGCTAAGGCAAGGTATGTAGAAAGTCTCCATGAGGTTCAAGCCCAACACTTATTGGTCCTAACCCCCTTCAGGTTGGTTCACCATACATCTTCATAACTACATATAAATTGATCCTTGTCAAGGTACGGTACGTAGGAAGCCTCCCAGAGGTTCAATCGCAACACCTATTGGTCCCGACACCCTTCACGTCGGTTCACCAAACCTTCCCGAACTTCATGGACTTTGATCCTTGACAAGGCAGGGTATGTAGGAAGCCTCCCTGCGGTTCAATCCCAACACCTCTATTGGTCTTGAACCCCTTTATGTCAGTTCATGAAACCATTACCAAACTATGTGGACTTTGATCCTTCCAAATGTAAGGTATATAGAAATCCTCCTAGAGGTTCAAGCCCAACACCAATTGGTCCCGAACCCCTTCACGTTGGTTCACTAAACCTTCCTTAACTACATGGACCTTGATCATTGCCAAGGAAAGGTACATAGAAACCCCCCTGAGGTTCAATCCCATCACTCATGTCCCATCATAGTCTCTCCCTAGAGACTATGTGTTTCAAGAAGGACATTACCTAACCGAGAGGTTCCACATCCTCTGGATCCCAGCCATGTTTCCATTATCACGGGCTGCCTCCTTAGGTATCCATTCGCCTCACTGAACTACGCAGACTTTGATTTCCTTCCACGAGGATACATATGAAGCATTTCTAAGGTTCAAGAACAGCACTACCATCACCTTCACGACAGTTCCATCTCATTCACCCTCCACTTCATTCAAATCTCCATCATCCATCCTAATTCTTACCCAGGCCACCACATCCTGGTGAGATCATTCCATTAATCCCATCACTTCTCCTTGCGGCACCCGGGAAACTAACCATGCATAATCCCTACCCAATCCATAATCATTAAACCAATAGTGTCCCTCTTGTGATGGGCCGTTGTGCATGCGTAAGCCCCAACATGTCTCCTGTCATTTTACTTTGTGTACACCTCAATTCATCATCCCTTCAAACTATGTGGGTTTTGATCTCTTTCGTCTACACAGGGTATGTAGGAAACCTCCATGAGGTTCAATCCCAACCAATGGTAAACCTTGGGGTCACTCATTTTGTGGCAAACTCTCCCTGATATGCCCTCACTGGTGTTAAGATCATCCATCACTGTGTGACATCTCCCCTCCATGGGACACATGACCTCAGATCCATCCTCATTGGGCATTCTGATCCATCCATCTTCTAGGTGTTCCATCCAAGGGATGTACCAATCCGACCCATCTCTATGGGTATTTCTGATCACTCTCATTCTGTCTACGCTAAAATCACAACCAACCATGTGTTAAGCATGAGATGCCTGAGGAAAACCTCAGAAGGCACACCTTTGGCGTAACTATATCTGCAAGACGTTAAACTCATGGAATACCCTGTGTTAAATATGGGAAGCCGACGAAAACCTTAGAGACATGCCTCTAGAATAAGCTACCTCACGACCGACATGGGATGGCTCAGGTTCTGCGACCTTGATATGCCCTCTTATGAGGAAGAATATAGGTTCCCCAATGTCCATGCATCCATATATTCCCTGATATGCCTGATGTTGTCATCTACTCCGACCAAAGGTTTCTATCACGTTAAGACCCCATGAAATGTCCTAACAGAAGCCGTGTAATTAACCCACATCCACAAAGATATGGCACTGGGAAGATATTCCTGAACCTTAACTCAAATATATGAGGGAGATGAACTAGGTAATGAATTATGAGGAGGAATCCATGGAAGGAAGAACTGACATCCCATCATCACATTTCGATCAAAGAGAAAATATCCCTGGGTAAGTGACGAATGCCGTCTTCCTTTAGAAATTAAGAATGCGGGGCAACAATCAAAGCATCCTCAACAGACCGATGCATGCCCCAATTAAAGCATCAGAAACACACTCTCTTCTCTTCAATTTTTTAACGCTCAAAATTTCACTCTATTTATTTTCTACCTATTTTTACATCAATAAAATATTCATCATACATCATAAAAATATCTACAACCCCCTCTATTGATCAAAATTCTAAAAGTTATAAATTCATCTATATTTTATCCATTATTCTATATATTTTTCCAATTCCACTAAAAACATAATGAACGAGGCATTACAAACTCCCCACAATAGTGATTCATATCCCTGAGAAGTGGAATCACATATCTCTTAAAAAAATTGTATATAGAGATTTGATGATAGCCTCTCATTTTCAGGTTTTTACTACATACTTCCATGAAGTTAATCAACCTAATCCTAGTGAACTATATTTTCCCAAAATACTATCATTACAATAAATCCAAAAAATAATCCATTACTTGAAAATAGTACCCAAATAAAATTATACATTTTTGTAACTCATCACACATAAAATGTGTTAGTTGATTATTTAATATATTAACTTCCTCTAAAAACAAAATGGACCCATAATACATGGATCCAAATATCTCTTCCTCCTCAAATTATTATCATAGCATCCCTTGATTTTGAACCATATGAAATTACAAAGGAATTTACATTTTATAATTTTGTGGATGATATGTTCTTTTAAAAAAATCTTATGAGTGTAAATACAAGATTTAAAATAATCAAATGTGTTGTTTTTAGACTTTTTTTGAGGGATGAGAGGTGTCTCAAGTGTTCCATCAATTTTTGGGAGTTCCAAGACCAAAATAATTTTTTAGAGAAGGTTTATAGGGTAACACATTTTTTCTAAAACTATGCGGGCCTTTAGTATAAACTCTACAGCCTTCTTAGAGGGGTTGAGGGTGTCACATGATTTGATCTAACTGTGCGCACCAGGACTTGTGGCCGCACGACTAGTTTTAGGTCTTGGAAAGAGGGTAAATTCATAGTTTGGGAATGGTTTCCCAAACCGTACACATATAAAATGGAGCCTCCCTCTTTAGATAGTAGTTCGAGCATGTTTGGAATATGGTTTGGACAACTGTGCAACTAAATTGTGCACCTCATTAAAGGGGATGTAAATTACCAAAATGACCCTCTAGACTTTCATTTTCCTCCTCCTCTATTTTCCTCTTACCCATGCGCATAACCCTCCCATGAGATCTACTCCTACTCTCATATAGTCATGGGTTCCTATCCTTCATCTGAACAATGTTTCTTCTACCTTCAAATGAGTTGGATAGCTAGTTGTATGAGTTTTAATCCTCTGCTTCCACTCCCCCCTTTTCTTTCCATATTCCGTGCTATTTGAGTGAAAGATAATTTTACCTAATATAAGTTTTTTTTTGTTTATTTAATTTTCAAGATCTAGACCAAATAAACCCTCAATATTGGATGAGTGGAACTTCTTTGTTTTATGGTAGGTGGTATATAGAATTTCCCTTCACGTATCATCATTTTATAGAATATCATCATTGTGTTATGTGGAAAAAATTCTATGTGTCACTTCTAAATTATTAATCTCCTTAAATTAAACCCCTAGACTGTATTGTGATATGTTTAGACATCCCTTGATATGGTTAGAGGTAATGAACTCAACTAGAACCACCACATTTTGTGTTGTTTCACAAAATATCTCATAGAAAATTACCCTCATCTTCCTTATGATCAGACCACCCTTGGGGTGTGTTAATTTAGAATTTTGAATAGAATAGTTGGATTATTTATGAATCGCCACTAAGTGTGTTAAATTATTCATATTTAATGTGATGTGTAAATTGAGTTAAATAAAATGTTTAAGGATAATTTCCTGATTTCTAATAAAAACCCTCATTGAGGTGCATTGTCTTCTAATCTGAAAAGGTATTTTTCAATGTTTTTTTTCTTGGATTTGTGGCATGCATGGAGAAATTTCTTTATAATTGGGTACGATAATGGAACCTTTATGTTGAGACATTTTTAATTATTTAATAATGATAATTGATGTGGTATAATTATGGAAATAAAACTCCTTATTAATTGTATTTAAATAGATTTTAGTGATGGTATGGTTGAACACATATTCCATCTGTAAATGTTAAACATATTATATTAAAAGGATTCAATGAATCTTGAGTGATTCTAGTTTTTTCTTTATGGAATTTTGAGATAATGGATCATTGAAAAAAAAATATCCTATACTTCTTAATGATAAAAGGTACATTGAGTAGGGTTATTGGCCATGGCATGCCACACCCCTTGTTTGAGGATTTTGTCACGAAATTCACATCACATAGATTTTTGGGTATGATGTTCCACAACCCCTTGATTAGAAGGTTGGGTATGAACCTCCTCATTGCATTTATGATACTCGTCATGGAAGACTATACTAGTTCTAATCCTTGGGCATGAAATCTCTTATTTATTTATTTATTATTATTATTAGTAGTATTATGCACGAATGATGGAGTCATGCCCCAGGTCCTGGATAATAGTATGTATCCATATATATGGATATAAATGTCACTACTTCTATAGTGTATATATATATATACAAATAATATATATATACTCATAGGTACTTTGATTTAGGCTGATGAAGGTATGGTCATCCAGGTGTCCTTGAGGAACCTGATCCTAACCTGATACATTATTTTATTTATTTATGTTATGTTTACTTATTATCCATATACAATGTTTTAGTTTGTATTTATGGAATGAATTATGATTTAAAACCATTGGTAGTTGCCTAATGAGTATATCTCACACCCTGATTAGGCCACCATTACACTAGGGTAACAATGATGATCTTCATGTTCTAAGGTCCATGATTTATATTTTGTGTTGTGCATTGAACCTTGGAGTTAGGAGCACAAGACTGGGTCAAATATTAGGATTCACAGAGTCATCCCTTCGGGATGTTAATTATTTTTATTATTTATGTAGTGTATTATATTTATTTCAATATTATTATACTTTTACTGTGTATCATAATTTGGACAGTCATGCATAGTTGTATTTGGTGGTGGCTATCTTTCAATTTACCAGTTATTTATTATTACCGTTTCCACTGTTGCCTATTGTTTCCTTATTATTATATCGATGTGATAATCTATTCCTGAGGGTATAGTCTCCCCACCATACCATCAACAGAACCTCGCTGCTTGTTGTCAGTCTCTAGTGTATGGGGAATTGTGCTTAAGGCCATGTGGTGACCAATCCAACTTCTAGTTTTATAGTTAGTCAGGTTAGGATGATACAAAGTGGTATCAAAGCCTATTTTATCCTTTATCTTACTATTTTGGTCTGGTAGACATGATACTATGAATGTGTTGGTGCTTAGTAAATAACCATGTCGGGGAGTGATCGACCCACATATGGAGAAAAGACCAATAACCTAGGGATGAGATTTTTGTTTGTGTTGTTCATTGTTTTAGTTGATTATGATTTCACCTTGAGTGATTGGTTCACTTTATACTTCTTACTAATTTATGATATTTTTACTATTTTACCCTTGAATTGGTATAGAAAATAAGTAGCATCAAATGAATCAATCTATGCACATATAGAATCACATTCCATGTATATTCCATGTAGATTTCATTTCAAGACTGTTTGAGATATATTGATGTGGCTTGTCTGTTTATTACCATGTTAGTGATAAATCATGTTAGGTATTTTAGTAACATGCTTAATAGAACAACTACCAATATATTTTGTTAATATTTTCAATTTTTAATGATTCTAAGTGGTTTATTTGCCATTTTTCTCTATAAAACATGCTTTTGTGTGCTTCAATGAATTTAATTATTTACATTATATGTCTATTATGTACCATACTAGGGTGTTTTCTTCTTATGTATTAGGATTCCCTATTTATTAGTCATGATTATATGACTATTTATCATTTTTCTTTATATTACTTCTTGTGGTAGCATGCCTATATATAAATTTCATATAAAATTGGTTATTCGACTTCCAGAATCAACCTAAATGATGTCTTCCCACATAGATTGATGGTGACACATTACTTAAAAAATTATGAAATGTTTGATCCATGAACCATTTGTTAAATGGTCTAAAACAAATTGTCTATGATTAAATGTGATACAATTTGAAACTTATAATGTTTATGTGCAATTTATAAATTGGGAAATGGTAACACATATAATCAAACCATTGATTATTAGCTTTATTACCAAGAACCATAGTATAAATATATAATCTATTAAATTTTGTTTTATTAAACTAAAACGGTTTTATATATGAAGGATTATACCCCTATAACTTGGACATGATGACCATTATTATTAAAATAATAAATGCACAACTTGATCCAAGTAAGAAAGTGGGTATATGTTTCTTATGAAGTAACCCATTAAGGGAGTTTTGAGACATAAAAAAATAAAATCAACTGTTGTGGTTTATGTATGCATGTTGGAGATGATCTGGGGCCTTGTAGGTAGCCTATAATTTTATATGACTAAATACCTAACCCTGTGGGGGTATGTTAATTTTATATGGGGATGGTTATTTAAAGCGTCAGTAGCTTCCTATGTGGTTCCACATATGGATGTATGGTGGCATATTAATTGAACAGCCCCTCTTTAATGAATAAAAGACCTTCATCTTCCTTTTATGAGTATTTATATGAGGAATTATTTAATTAAAATACTAATTAAAACCCAAAGGGTGTTTTACTCTATAGATGGTAATTGAAATTTTATTTAAATAATCCTAGCTTTTATAATCGTTGGATAAATAAAATGATATAAAAGGAAATTATGTGATAAATTGCCTAATTATGATGTAATGTTAGTAAAATGTTTATTTTTAAAAATTAATGTTGATTTAACTTTCATGTATACCTAGTGACTTTATCTAAATAATTTACCACATATTTTTTCTTTATAAATGGCATTAAATGTTCTTTGAAATGTTTAAAGTGCTAAATTTAAATTAATGTAATGGATAAAATGAAACATGTAGAGGTTTTTTTAGGTTTAACCCTCATGTAAGGGTAGTGAGAACGTTTCCTTGAGTTTTTCCTCAAAATGGAAACATGAGTATTTTTTGTATGCCTATTTTTATATAGCCTAAACTTAAAGGATAAGAAATAGGGCCTAATGAATTTTTAAACATGACATTTTGGTAGGATCTATGCTTTATGTTTTAGTGAGTGGATAACCCTAAGTAGGTATTTTTATCAAAACCATAAAACCTATCTGAAATTCTTGTGATGAGTAGTTACTGATGTTAGGTGTTGTTTGGGTGATATTTATCCAGATTAGGAATCTTATTTTAAAAAAAAACTTGGTTTTTATGGGTGTTCTTGTGGTGTTTTGACCCATTTTAGGTGGGTGATAAATGTGTAATTCTCAATTCTAGTGGGATTGGCATGCATTTGGAATGACTGGACACTTAATAGGTTAGGTGAACCTATTTCTTCTTCCTTCTCAATGTTGGACAACTCTGGAGGTTTTTAACCTACATTATGGTCATATGGGATGGTGCGACTCTAATACAGTTCTTTTACATGGTCTATTAGATACTTGAATTCATTGGGATGATAAGCTTATGGATAGTATCAAGATGTTCCATTTTTCTCATGTAATCTAGAGGTAGTGTGAGTTGGTACATGTGGTACCCGTCGAGTTTCTAATGTGGGACAAAGAACTAGTTGTGTTTGGTGGGAATTATTAAATTCTTGATCAGTTTAGGTCTAATCACCAGTTATCTCTATATTAGAGTGATATTTTTGTTAAATAAAATTTAACTCATCCCAATACCCGATATGATTTTCCAATGACAATCAGTTGTTTTAACATGTCATTTTGTTCTTTAGGATTCTACGGCTGAGGCTATGGAGCAAGTGGATGTTACTAAAGGGGAGTGACACATGTATGCTGAAATAAGAATTTAATAGAGCATTATTTCTATGTACTACTTTTGACTTCATTTTCTTTAATAGTTTCAAAAAGTGTGTTGGACACCTGTATGAGAAGAGATTAGTGGCTGATAGAGCGTGTTCCATGGAATGCGTTCACTTTTCAGAAAATAAAATGACAATGACACTACTAATGTGGGTAGAGTCACATAAATTCTGGTAAAATATTTCATTATATGTATAAGTAACACAACCAAGGAGGAAATTTTGAAAATTTCAGTGTGGCTTTTGAATACCCATGTGGCTGGTAAACTAGGAATGCATCGGTGCTTTCAAGGAAGCATGGTTATGAAAGGGTTGTCTATGTACAAAACCTTATAAGGCACCATTATGCCTGGATGGAATTTGGTTGTTGTACTTGAGTGACCATAGGATGCCTCAGTGGTAAGGGAATCATCTTAAGGTAATGTCGATGCATCAATAGGTGAAGCCAAGCTCTTTCAAAGAAGTTTTCATGGTAGATTCGACTAATCATTATATATGTGGTTTGGCATAGTTGGTTTAAATACATACTGAGCACTTCATACTTTATGTAGTGGAAGTGTCTCATGTCCTTTTTATAAATCATTCAAAACCTCTTCTTGTACTCTCAGATAAATGATGATCATGTCCGCTATCTTGACATTATCTAGGTGCACAAGTAGCAAGTTTTTTATACGCCACACTAAACTTAAATGTATTAGGGTTTTTTATAAGTTACTATTGGGTTATTCAATAGGAATTCCATGGATGAAATCATGTATAACAACTATTTCCTTATGAATTAAGTTCTAGGTGGATTCCAATTTTGATTAAATTAGTGTATTTCTAAAGTTTGGGAATCTCAGTGGTGTATCAATGTCTCAATTATAAAGTCTGGAGTATATACTACCTTGAATGAGCACCTTGGAATATAGTTGATGAATATGAGGTTACTCGAAACTTCATTTAGTCTTGGATGGGATGTTTTCAAAGTGGAAATCTAAGTATTGGATTAGGTATGAACCCATGGTCGTGTTGAAGCATGGAAACATAAATGGATTTTTTTATAGAGGCATAAATAGAAGTTGGTTATGGGAATCGATAAACATATACTCAGAGGAAATCTTGAAGTGCCTTCATCTAAAGGAATCAGGTCTATATTTTTAAATGCACTAATCTCCAATGTCAATTGTTTTGAGGTTAGTCAACCAGATATGTTTTGAATTGATATATATCTATCATCTTGTATACGGTTAGTGAGAAACCACTCTTGGAACGTTGTCAGGATGAGGTGAGTGCAGTGTGGGTTGATCTAGGATTATATAAAAAGGTGACTAAATTTCTAAATGAGGTCAATTGGGAGTCAAATATTTCTTCGAGATAAGAATCATGCAATGTGCATCATTAGAGTGATACATGCACACTTAAATGGAAAATTTTTATTTTGAGGTAAAATGAATCATAATTAACCTTTTAATGGTGGAACCTATGGTGGAAAGTGCCATAGGTTGGGAAATTCAAGATACGGTGATGTGAACATGTATCTTGTTTTATGGGCTCGAGTAAGAGTCTTGTTGAAGTTTCAGATTAGGAAAAAACCATTGGCTTGAGTTTTAATGGATATTATAGAATACAAATTAGGTGAAACTTGAAGGTGAATTGTGAATTTGGAATTAAATGTAGACATTTAGATGAGGCCTCGAAACCTTGTTATGGTGGGTGTTACTTTGATTGTTTCTCTAAGGATTCTCGGGGACCAGAAGTTTCAAGGTGGTAAAATTCTAGAGTTCCATGATTTTGGACCTCATTAAATTACAAATAAATTTGAATTTTATTATTTTGTGGATAGGTTGTTCTTCAAATTGTGCTTTACAATGTAAGTATGAGCTTTGAAGCACCAAAATGTGTCATTTTTAGACATGGTTTGAGGTCTAATTGTAGACTCGGGTGTTCTGTTGAGTTCTGGGTGCATCAAAACTAAAATAAAAAATCCAAAGAAAGATGGAAATGGTGCATGGTTTGTTTGAAACCATGCATCCCTTTAGTAGAAATTGCGTGGCTCGCTCAGGGGGATGAAGATGTTGCAGGTTTTGATCTAAATGTGTGCACTAGGTATTAGGGTCGTGTCTCTAGTCACATGTATTAGATAGGGGTAAATGAATGGTTTTTACAGAGTTTCCCAAACCATGGTCATGGACTATATGACCACCCTCTTTAGGAAGGAGCTCAAGCATGGTTGGCACTCAGTTGGTCCAACCATGCATCCAAACCATGCACCTCATTAAAGGGTTTTTAATTACAAAAATACCCCTCCATCATTTTATTTTACTCCTCCTCCTTTCATTTCCTCTTAACCATGAACATCACCCTCCCATGAGTTCTCCACCTCCTCTCATCTAGGCATGGATGCCTCTCCTTCATCTGGACTATTTGTCTTCCTTTTCCAGATGTGTTGGATAGCTAATGGTATGAGATTGAATCCAATTTCTTATGTTAGTAATTTGGATTTCCATATTTTATTCTATTTTGGTGTGAGATAATTCACCCTAATTTCATAGGGTTTTTCAATTTCTTCCATTTCTCTTGAACCAGAGAGAATCAAGACCCAATATTGGATGAGTAGACCATAATTGGTATATGGTAAGTGGTCTATAGATTTCCCTTGATGTATCATCATTTTATAGAATATCTCCATTGTGCCACACACTGTAATTTCTGAGTGTCACTTGTAAATAAAGAAACTCCTTAAATTAAACCCCTAGATTACCTTCTAATGTTTTTAGACATCTCGTGATATGTTTGGAGGTTGTTACCTCAACCAGAACCACCCCCTTTTTGATAGGTTCACACAATTTATCATTTATAATTACCTTAATATGGATTATGGCTATACCACCCTTGGGGTGTGTTAATTTAAATTTTTTTAATAAAATGATTAGCTTGTGATGAAATACCCATTATGTGTGTTAAATTATTTAGATTGAATGTGATGTTTAATTGAGTTAAATGAATTTTTTTATTAACAATGTATTGTTTTATAATAAAATACCTAATTTATTTTTGATATCTTCTATGACAAAAGGATGTGTTTAATGTTTTATGTTTTTCTTGGGTTGTGGCATGGTTATAACAAGAACTTATTTCCTTAAACTTTGGTACAATAATTTCACATTTATGTTGTGACCTTTTTAATAATTTAGTAATGAGATGTGGTGTGGAATGATTATGGACATATCCCTCCTTATTAATTATGATTATATGGATTTTTTAAGGGTGTGGTGGAACACATGGCCCATTTCTAAATGTTGAACATATTATATTAAAAGGATCCAATGTTCCTTGAGAGATGTTGATTGTAATTTTACAGAACATCAATCTATGATATCATAGGGAAACTGGATTATCCTATATTTCTTATTTAAAAAAGGGACCTCAAGTAGGGTCATTGTCCATGGTGTGTCACACCCCCTTGGTTGAGGATGTTTTCGTGGGGTTCACATCACCTGGCTTGCTGGGCATGAAGTTCCACACCCCTTAACTAGGAGGTTTGGTTTGACCCTCCTTGTTTCATTTGTGATACTCATCATGGAAGAATATATTGAGAGTAATCCTTGGGCATGACGTCACTTATTTTAATATTATTATTATTTTTAGTATTATGCATGGACACCTAATGCCCTAGGTCTTAGATAATACTACGAATCCATATATATGGATATAAACATCACTAATTATATAGTTTATATATATGTATACACCTTATATATATATATATATATACTTAGAGGTATTCCATTTTAGGCCGAATCATGTATGGTCGGCCGAGTTTACATGAGGAACCTGAGCCCGCCTTGTTACATTATTTTATTTATTCATCTTATTTTTATTTATTATCCCTAAACACTGCTGTATTTTATATTCACAAACTGGATTATGCTTTAGTCACTATTCATGGTGGACTACTTTGTATATGTAACACCCTATTCAGGTCGCCATTACATTGTGGTACTCGAGAAGATGTTCATAGGTCAATGGTTTATTACTTGTTCTATGAATTAAACCTATAAGTTAGAAGCACATGACTGGGCTGGAGCATAGGGTGATCATGGATTTAGACCTTGGGGAATTGAATTATTTTTCTTATTTTTGTAATGTATTGTATTTACTACTGTATTTTTTGGCTTGTACCTTGTAGAATCATTTAGACATACATGCATAGTTTTATTAGTTGATGGCAATATTTCATTTTGCCAGTTATTTATTATTACTGATTCCTCTATTTTCTTTTTTCCCTTATTATTATATTGTTGTGTTACTATAATCATGAGGGAATAGTCTCTCGACCGTACCATCATCACGACTGTACTTCTAGTCAGTAGCCTCTAGATTATGGGGGGGCATGCTTGAGGCCATGTGGTGACGGGTCCAGCTACTGGTTTCATAGTCAGTCTGCATGGTATATTACAATGATGTATCATCATGAGTAAATATTTTATAAACACCCACTTTTTGACAGCAAAATACAATAGTCAACACCACCAGTCTACCAAATACCATTATTTTCCCAAATTGGTACTCGGATGCTTCTAGATTATTCACACATAATTTTTTATTTTCCTCCATGAGATTCAATCTATTATATAGTACCACTTTTCATATAATTTCTCCCTATACCACCCTTATGAGTATCAATATACTACAATAAAATGATATACATTGGTTATTCATTAAATTCATACCCCATCTACTAACCCACATACCAACTTCTCCAAAAAAATCACTGTTCTATTACCAAATCAATTTTTTTCTCAGAAACAATGTAGAACTCATTTTCGTTCATTCATCCATCTAAAGTAATAACCAAGTTAATGACCATATAATTTCACCACACACGTCAATTTAAGTATTCAATATAATTCATACAAATAAAAGTATATTACCACTGATGGATTGATAAGGTGCTGTCTACCACATGTTTTCTTATATCCTTATCCCAACAACACCAATACTTCCAAATGGTAACATCACTTGAAGGATGATACTCAGGATTTCATCTCAAAATATCCTGAAAAACCCTTCCCATGTTCCCCACATTATTACCAAAATACACTATGTCACTCCACACCACCGTTGTTCATTATCATAGGCCATCTATTAATACAATACCCATGTCCCTACAGATAAATCACATACCACTCACTGAGGATACACAAAAAACAATGATTAACAACATTTTAATTTCCCCATATTGATATATGAATTAAATACATACCTCAAAATGAGATACCTCAAGTTAATGCCATGTTGTACTCATGTTTACACTAATCATGAACTCCATACCACCCTATAATAAGTCCTATAAAATTTTCTCCAGTACCTTAACTAACCACAATTGATACATTTGTTCTCCCTTTTCCTTTTATATCCGTGTCCTATATCATACAATATTTTAACATTTAACATTTATAACATCTATAATTAATATTCATCTCTATCATATTACCAATTAAATCAATAACATATTGAATGTTTTGAATCCAGTTATCAATATTTTTTGATCATAAACAAACCTAAAGATTTGGTTGGGTCACCCTTCTAACTCATAAATATCTTATTCTACCACTATATCTTATTCAATGAACCCTCTTTCCATATACCCATACTTATAAAACATGAACACTTCAAAGGATAAATAAACTAGATTCTATCCATTAGATACATTTCCATCATCTTCAAAAAAAAAATTCTCTAGTGAATACCTCTATGACTTTAGCCTCTCAATGAAAGGTTACTCATAAGATGGTTATCAAATATTGATCCACTAATCATTCTTTACCTAAACCATTTTTTATCTAAGAACATATATATATATTTAACATTATTAGAAGGGTCATTTATCATATATCTTCCACATTACCTAGTATAAAATCCTTCAAAAAATATTTTATCCAAAATCTTATTTCCACTCACAACATAGTCACTAACATACCACACATTACAATGAAAATGAATGAAAATAATTTCATACTCTTCATAAAATTCAATAGTAATCAATAAATATGATATCTCTCTATAGAGTTTTGTAAAAATTGCAAACATATCATTAACATCCCATTTATTCACATTTAAAATTCACATAATCCATAACAGTAAGGTTTACATTCTTTTATAGTATAATCTCTATTTCTTATACCAACTCACTTTTCCATTCATATCATTTACATTATTTTTCATAATCATCATATTGTTGGAAATGAATTCAATTGACGGGAGAATATTATAACTTATGGTAGTATAGTGGAAAAATTTGGATTGAAAAAGAAGAATTTTGAAAAATTATTGAACTATTTTCCCTCACATTAAATAAGATTTATTGAATACATTATGACTATAGAAAAGTGTAAGGAGGTTTTTTTTGAAGATTTCATGAGTTTTGGAGTTGATTTTATAATGCTTTGAAAAAAAACTTGAAATATTTACAATCATTCCATAATATTTTTAGTGGATTTTAATGAACGACGAGTTAAAATTTACACTATGAAAACATATTATTGTTAGAAAAAAAAAATCCCTTGGTGAATTTTTGGGTTGTGATTTTTAATAATTTCATTTTGGTAGGACTACCGAAGGAGCTCACAAAGTCATGGGAAAGAATAAAGTAGCTTTAAATGTAGCTAGCTAGAAGGAGATATAATAGATATGTATAAAAGAAAAGATTCATTTAATGAAAACACATGTCACACCATGAATATTTTATGTTAAAAGATTAGTTCCGTAGGTTAGTATCGTGGGGTGTATATCATTTCATATTGAGGTTCCCATGAGAGTTAGCTTTCATTATATTTGGAGATAATCAAGTGGGTCATACCATGGTAGACACCATCACAATTTGATATCCTTTTCCACTTAAGGGGGAGCTTGTGTAAGAGTCATCCATACTATGGAATTAATGGTCACATAATGAAGGAATTTCCCAAGAGATATGAAAAAGACATAGACCTACTTGTTTATGTAAAATTAATTATTATGATACGTATGTTTTTATAAAGGATTTATCATTTTCTATTTTGAAGAATACTCTTTCACATCATGGGTGGTATTACCACATCCTGAAGAAGAGAAATTAGATTTTTTTGGATCTTCCTTTCTAAATATGTTCATGTCATGGGTGAGTTCAACACTCTGGAGTGTTACTATGAGGGAAACATAATTATTAGAGAATAGGTTCCCATGCTATACAGGTGAGAGTCACATCATGGTTTTATAGTCAAATAATAATTATTTATTTGTAAATATAGTATGTTTTTCATGTGCAATCCATGAAAATTAGATATTATAGGTTGAAAATTATGAAGATAATTATGTCATGGAGCCACATGAGTTTGTAATTCCATTTTTGAAAGGAGATGAGAGTCATTTCATGATGGTTATATATTTTTAATGACATTTTCTAGTTTTATAACTTCATATTCATATTTCCTATCTTTTAGAATGGAATTTTAGGAAATAAATTGGTGATCTTGAATTTGTTTTGAAGGAGGTAGCAAGATGTATATTTCCATATTAATTCTTGAAGAAAAATAAAATGGAAAATATAAAGATTAATTTAAGATATGATATATATTTTTTCTCATAAAGAGAATAAAAATAATAGTGGTTAGTAGATATTCATATACAGAACATATGAGGATTTATATACTGGTGTTGGAAATTCAGGAAGAAGAATAAGAAGAGGAATCAAGGGTGTTATCTCACTAGAAGGTATATGGTGTTAATTAAGTAAATGAAAGTGAGTATGATTGATAAAATCAGGATGGTGAAAAATCACTATAAGTTCATGGATATTGACACCACAACACTTAGAGAAGTAGTGAACTGTTTAAAGAGTTTAAAGAGGTGAGTTATTTATTCTATGAGGGTTGAAAATTGTGAAGGTTAGTACGACCTCTATAAATTGAAAATACAATAAATGAACTTATTATTTCAACTTAATTAGAGAATTTAAATTATATTCTTCTTATAATAATCTAGTTTGGATAAAGTATGTAAATTTCTCATATCCCCATGTTATTTTCATCATCAATTCATATTATTTATGAGGGAGGAAAGTGATCCTATTAAATGGTGGATAATGTTTTTTAGCAAGGTTGATTTATGAAAAAATAATGTATACTTATTCTCCCATCCTATCTAGAAATTTACCTAAATTGGGACCAACAAGTAGTATCATAGATAATGGTTCTTAGTGAAATTTTATCCCTACAAATTAATGGAAGTGGTCATCATCAAAAATAGAATTATGATTTTCAACAGTGATAATTTTTAGTTATGTAAGAACTAAATGAAACACTATTTATGATATTTGACAATGGATGTGTACACAAATTTAATATGTGGGATTTATTATTGTATATATAGTGGATTATTTTCTTATAATGATCAAAGGGATCTTGATATCGATGTCAAATGAGTCAATTCACTTAAAAATATTTATCTAATGTGATATATAGGAAGGTGATTTCTCTCACCTTCAACATGGTAGAAACTTTTAAATGCCTATAAAGGTGCTTCCATGTTACATGAAGATAAATTATAAGTACTGTGGAATAATTACAAGGACTTTGGGATTCACTCAAACGATTTTGTTGTTGTATTATTTGATCATGTGAACATTGTTATAGAGGATATGCATGGAATTAGATAAAAATTCGATGATATCAAAATCATGAAGAGGATATTGAGAATATTACAACCATGTTTCAATGTGAAGGTCTTGGTTATAAAATACACATACCCAAGGGAGGTGATGATGGATAGTATTAACAGTACTTTTCTATAATATAAGATGAGGAATAATGAGAACAAGTCTATAAAAAAGATAATTCTAATGAAGCTGCACTCATGGTGATGAATAAACTCATAATGGAGGATGATCCCAAGGAAATGGATATTGATGAGGTTATTTATTTCTTTTAACAATTCCACAAATAGGTAAAAATAATATTTATAGGAAAGATTCCACTTGCGTTATTTCAATGAGGAAAATTTCTAAATGACATTGAAAGATGTCCAAATAAGATTTAGGATGATGATGTAGAAAAGGATACCATAATAAAATTATATAAGGATGTAAATGTCAAGATAATTTCATAGTAAGAAATCTAAAAAAATAATAATTTACTTTCAAAAGAATATGTCATCTTGGAGGAAAAAAAAGTGGAAAAAGTTAATGAATAAAAATACCCTAGCGAGGAGGTTCTTATTTTCATCATAAACAAACCAAAATTAGTGGAAATTAATATTTAAATCACCATTTTTTAGGGAAGAGTAGAGATCAAGTTTGAAATAGAAGCTTGTTTTGTAGAAATTGATGTTTTTATTTCCAAAATATAGAAATTCAATGGAATAATATGTGCTTAAAAACTATATATGTAATAGTAAGAACAATAGAAAATCGAGTTGAAGAATGATATTGAACAAGTTAAATTTTGAAATATAGAATATCTTAAAAGGTGATAGATTATAACCTCAAAATTGAATAGAATCTCCATAATAGTGATGGATTGACCGATTTGGTTAAAGATTATGTCAAAGGGATCAAGGAGATTGATGCAATGGTATTGAAGATGTGATGGAATATTTATGATCAAGGGAGACTTATAACCCCCATCATGACTTCAGAAGGTTAGAGTGCATAAGATATTTGAAAATCTATGGAGGATCATGGGGAGTCAATGAAAAAGATAGACACTTTCCCATAAGTTCGATTTTTTTAAAATAAAGGAAGGCCTATTAAGGGGCTTGAGAACTATTAAAATGTTGTTATGGTTAATGAAAACCTATAATCACTCACACCATAGAAAAATTCCTATTTTCCTAAAACATAAAAGACATTAATATCTACATATGGATAACCATAGACATGAAATAATACAAAATGGATCTAGTTTTATCTTTAAGTAATTATAGGGAATGAACAATATGTGCTCTTCATAGAAAAAAATTCATTTAAATTACTAATTAAGATAAATATATATGATCTTAAATTAGTACACATAGTATATTTTTAATGGATATTTTTTTTAGTATGTTGGATAAGGACACAAATCTATAAATATCTCATCTAGGGTACATAGAAGTGTGTTTATGGAGACTTATAAAATGATATCTTAATAGATGGAACCTTTATCAAGATGGTTATAAACTCATAATAAATTTACATCCTTGAAATATGAGGACGATACATTTGATCCAGATAGGGAACAATCACACTCACCTCCAAAGGAATAAAAGCAATGCACCTGAATAAAAGAGGAAAATCTAGAAGGTGAATGTCATCATGATTTACTTGAATGTTATGGATTGGGATGGATTATGGATCCTTGATAGTTTATGCACTACTCATATTATGAGAAACAGAAATATTTTAATGGCAATAAAATATGACAAAGGAGATGTCATTCAATTTGGAAATAATGAATGTTTCAAGATCATTGGCATAGAGAAATCCAAAAGCAGAGCCAAATACTAGTGATGCATGAATATTATAGAGGTTGAAGGCCTTATCAACAATTTTCTAAGTGTAATTCAATTATGTGTCTTTAGTAACATGATATATTAAAATAGGAAGCATTTCATTATCAAGGGAAAGGTGGTATAATTGTGATGTATGGAAAAGGCTCAAAGGGTGATCTTTACCTCATTGGTAGTGAAGAAGAAAAGTATATTATATCAAAGGATGAAAATAAAAACCTATAAAATAAAAGTATTATCCACTTGAGATAAAATTTCTTATAATAATTAGTCAAGCAAAAAGGATCCCATGATATCTCAAAAACTTCACATGACTACACTCACACATGTGACACTTTTTGGAAAAGGAAGATCATTTTAAAGAATTAAAAGTTAAAATAAAATAAATAATGGGATTTCTTGAGTTATTACATGATGAAATGTATGGAAAATTATACTATAATCTATTAATCTATGATTATACTAGGATGGAATGGTATATGATAATCTCTAGAAAATTTGAATTATTCAAGCGCATTACAATTTAACAAAGATTTGAGAAGAAAATTATCAAGTGGAAAATTAAATATTTCTAAACTGATAATGGTACAAAATTCACCCACAATCATGGGGAATACAAAATTAATAATTATGGGATAAGGAACTATGTTTATTTAGTGAGCACTACTCAAAAAAATAGAGTTGTTCATAGGAGGAACCAAATTATCAAAAACATGGCTCAAGAAATTCTTATTGAGAAGGATATTCCAGAGTCATATTAGAAATTAGAAGTTCTTACATCTGTTTATATCACCAAGGGTTCTTTTATTATGTTTTAATAAAGATAATAAACCCTATGAGATATGGTATGATAAAATAAAAAAACATTAACGTATGTTGGAATTATCATAAGTAAATGATATATTTTCAATAAAGAGAACAATTTTAAGTTTGAAGCTCATGAGGATGGAGGTATTATCATTGAATAATCATAAAAAATAAATTCATACAAATAATAAAAAAAGTATTCAAAAAATCATCAAGAGTTAAGATGTCATTATTGTGTAAAATGAGAAAAATTCTCAATTTAGTGAATGGTTTTCATAGAAAAATAGTTTGGAATATTTAAAGGAGAATAATGCTGAAGTGAGAATCATAAGGAGAGGACATGGTGTTGTAGAAGATTAAAAAAATGATATCAAGGATGAAAAAATATAGTAGTTTGAAAAACTAAAAATATTGAAATATGCCTAGTTAAAATCTGTGAAAAGAATATAATTGGTTACCAGAAAATTCTTATGTGAACATAGAAAATAAAAACTATAAAAAACATATTTATTATTTTAGACATAGACTAATTTTTTTGAATAGGATTATAAAGATATCAATTGGTTCAAGTTCGGAAGAAAAAATTTCATCGAAACCAAGTGAATGTTCATAAAACATTCAATGAATACTGTAATATCCCCAAATATAGAACTCTCTCATGTGGATGAACTGGGTTGGTTACGAGACCTCAAGCACACCTATCCATATTCCATAGGCTTCCAATTAGTTGTGGGGTGTGAAAATTATAATGGGGAGACTATACACCTTGTATTTACAGTTTACAACACAACAAAAAATATTCTAATAACTATATACATAAATATTAGAGTGTGAAAGTAATAGAAAAAAATGATAAATCAAAAACCAACTAATAAGACAACCGAATAATCCAATAAATTATAAAGGAATAATGTTATGATGTGATGGAATATAAACAAATGTCATGTGAGAACAAATATAAATAAAAGACTATAATACTCAAAAGTCACGACACTCGAACCCCATACCGGTCCCATCTCCAAACTCCAGCCCATACCTTAAGAAAACAATCAACAACAAGGTAATTTTCCCTTGTCCATATCTGTATCCAAGCAACCTGGTTAGGTTCGAAACAGTGGCTCAAATAGGGTGTGAGTATAACTCAGTATGTTGACCCCACTGTGTCTAACAATAACCATTATAATAACAAGTTTATGAAAAAAGGAAATAAATAAGACTATGATTAATTAAATAATTATCTTAATAGAACATCAAAATACTTTGGCACCATTCCATAATATCTCTGAACCTGTATCATAACTATGAAAACCATAACTATATAATTATGGTAAAACATAACCTGCGTCGATACCATGCTGGAATGTCTATAATAATTTCTTATATCCATGCCAACCATAACCTTATAACCAAGGTATAAATCATTTTAATATGTGTCAAAACCGCTATATAATCATTTCATCATTCAATCTGGGTTAAGACTATTATATAACCATTTCAACATGTCAACTGGTCCAAGACCGCTATATCAACATTTCAGCATACCATATGGGCCAAGCTAGCTCTATCAGCATTTCAGCATACCAATCGGGCCACGCCTTCTATATCAACTTTTCTTCATGTTTCACTACACACTACTCACTATATAATAATTACATCATTTAATCACTACACAAGACATAACACAAAGATATCACAATATCACATCATATGGCTCAACAGATAATTATGAAAATTACCATTTAACTTTCATTTACACATTTCATATATAAATTGTTCATGAATAAAAAAAAGATAGTTTTCTCAATAAACGGACAAAACCAAGGTGAATTTATATCAATTAATCACCCATAATCACCATCATTTTAAACAAACCTTAATACATTAAACAATTCATTTATATTCAAGTCTCACTCACACTAATGGTAACCATAAGCCAAGTCAGCCACCAATTGGATCAAAAGGGACTCCAAGGAATTATTCAATTGATTCATTCAATTTATTCGACCCAAGATATGTTGGTGCAATTTTAATATTTCACATACTTGAAAATTATCAAACCATGGGGGTTAAGTTTTAGACCCCTACCTTTATGTTATTTTTTAAAAATGATTCCAACGAAAATTACTATGAAGGAATATGGTTTTAATGATCATAAGAAGTATCCTATGACAAAATAGAAATCAAATGAATTATCAAGATGTTCGGAAGGGAGGTTGGAAATCCAAAATCTCGTATAAGGTTTCCTAGGGTTGAGAGGAGAATGCACCAATGATATGAATTGAAAAATCAAGTACACAACATAATTTAAAACTGAAGGTTGGGGAATTACATGGAGTTTAATATAATTACATGTTGTGTAATAATTTTTAATGGGATACTCTGAAAATACCATCAACTCATCTAAAAATATTAAAATTATCACAAACATTACACGACGTGTAATCTATTTAAAAGACATATAAATGTTATGAAGATGGTTTTTCATCCCATTTACCAATTAAAAAACCCAACCCCCCTTTATGGATTGTCAGCATTATAATAACCCGATGTAACATTTGAAACACTTATACCTAGACTCCATTAATTAAAAAAAACATCTCTGGAATTTAGGTTATTCTCTCCAACAAAGACGATCCATATCCGAACAATACTTAACCAATAAGGATCAAACAAAAAGCTCATAGAGATACGTACAAAAAATAGGGGATCTTAAAACCACCCACAATATAAAATCTTATACCCGAGCAACTTGAAGCATCACTATGGGGTCTCAGTGAACAAGTATATCCAATGTGATTGCATATCAGACTCCCTCTCCCAGGTCTCCTCCTAAAATCACCCATGCTTCCACTACACCCAAATGAATGGTATATTCACACCATAGAGATAATTTTCACTACAGCCTAAAATCCATATCAGATGCTCTTCAAAGGACACGTCAACACTAAGTATGAAATATGCTACATATATCATGAGATAAGGGTTTGGATAATATATCTAAAGCTGCGGTGCATAGAAAACATCATGCATGTTACTATATCATTATGGAAGGGATAAATGGTATGCTACTAGACTGACCCTATCCACTATCTCAAACAGATAAAAAACCTAGGTGCAAGATTTTCCAGCCTCATAATACGAAGATTCCCCAACCTAGGTGACCCTAAAAGGAAAAAAATATAACCAATATCAAACTATAGAGGTCATCTCTAATGGTCATGATATGATTTTTGTCTACTATGCATGGAAACCAACCATTGAATGATCAAATGAACTTACTCAGATGGCTCTTGCATGAGTCTAGGCCCAATAAGCCCTAACCCACCTACCTCTAGCCAACAAAGAGGAAACTGAAATGGGATACCATGTAAATAATTGAAAGGTTCCTTTTGGATAGATTCTTAGAAGATGTTATTATATAAAACTCTAGGGGTGTCATATGTTTCTCCCACAAACCACTAAAATCCAAAACAAAAGCTCCAATATATCCTCCAAAAAATAAATAGTCCTCTCAGATTGGCCACCAGTCTGAGGAATGATAGTCTGTACTCAAAAGAACCTACAATAAAAGATCATTATAAAGTTCCTTATAAAAACTCAATGTGAAATTAGGATCTCTATTATAAACAGTACTCCTTAAAACACCGTGCAACCGAACTACCTCACGAATGTAAAGAATACCTATATCATCAAATGTGAAGGTCTCCCTGATAAGTAATAAGTGGGATACCTTCATCAGTTGATTCAAGATCAACAATAAAAAAATCATTATTATGGGTTGTCCTAGGTATTTCAGTCACAAAATATATAGGGTCATCCTCCCATTTCCACCTAGAAATGGGAAACGTTACAACATCCCAGATGGCCTGTAATGCTTAGATTTCACCTACTGATAAGTGAAACATATTTCTACAATGTCTATCACATCATTGTTTATTCCTAACCACTAGTATTTTCTACGGATATAACAATACATATTTGTCAATCTAAGATGTTACACACATCTATAATCAAGAAACACTTTCATCAGGTCAATGTGCAAGCCCACAAGAACCCATACATGGCCACGAAAAGAAGAGAATTTTCACTATCAAGAGACCATACGGATGGTATCTACCCACCATATAAGCTATCACATAGAACCAATCCCTCCGAATAAAATAAATTATTGGTTATAATATGGTCCAAAAGCATTGTTATAACAAATGTTGAAACTAGTGGTACTCATCCCTAAGACTCCTAAACATCTGGATGCATGTCTAAAAAGAGATTTTTTATCCTCTACTCACTAAAAGACTCAGATACTGCCTCTTCCCATGTATTTTAGCTCAATGTATAGGAAATACTATTTCCATATATTGTTTTATAATATAACTAGAATTCAAAAGACTATAGATACTCAACCCACATCCTCTGTTGAAGGTTCAGGTCCCACTGAGAAAAGATGAATATGAGGATCTTGTTATCTGTGTAAACCATAAACCTTTCATCTATGAGATAATGTCTCTATCATCTCATGGAATTCACCACTGCTTCTAACCCCAAGTCGTGAGTAGGATAATCCCTCTCATGCATCCTCAACTATTTGGAGCCATAACCAACCACATTATCCTCATGTATTAGAACTGCTCTAACTCAAACTCCGAATGTGTCATAGTAAATGGTATATTATTTACCCGGTATAAGTAATGTAAGGATATGTGATGCGGTCACCATACCTTTTAGCTCATAAAAATATCTCTCAAAATAATCTAACCAATTTTTTTTACCACTTTATTGTTAATCCATGACATTAATGCTTCCAAATGGGAGAAATCCTAGATAAAACAATGATAATAACCTCTTAAACCTAGAAATATATGAATATTGAAGGAATTATTGGGTTGTTCCCAAGATACTATAGCTTCAAATTTATTTGGATTCACTCACACTCCTTCCTCTAAGATTACATGGACCAAGAAGTGCACTTTATCAATTTAGAAACTGCATTTGGTTATCTTGGAATAAATCTGATGCTCTATTAATGTACTCAAGATGATGGAAAGATTTTTGGCATGATTGTTAGAAGAACGGGAGTACACAAATGTGTAATGGACAAAAAACACCAAAAATCGGTCTATAAAAGATGAAATATCCTATTCATCAAGGAAATGAATATCGTAGGTGCATTAGTGAAACCACCGACATCACTACAAACTCATACAAGTCGCACCTTCTTCTAAAAGTACTCTGAGGTATGTCTAATATTCTTAGCCTCAATAGATTGTATCCTGGTCACAAATCAATCTTGGATAATACCATAGAACCTCTCAACTAATCTAAGAGATCTTTGATGTGTGGAATATAGATTCTTGGTCATCATCAGACTCAATCTATGATAGTCCACACATAAGTGAAAAGACCCATCAAACATCATGGAAAAGGGAACTACAAAACCCCAAAAAGTTATATTAGGTTGTATGAATCCATTAGATTCTAGTTCTTCCAACTAAACTTTCAAATCCTAAAGCTCTTCTAGTGCCATTTTTAAGGTATTATAGAAACCGGATATACTCTTAACACAAACTCAATCATAAAATTGATCTCTCACTCGGGTGGTAATACATAAAACTTATCTGGTAAAACATCTTGAAAAAATTCTACCACTAGAGGAAAATAATCCTTATACATTTCAGCATCATCTAGTGAAAGACCAGCTATTTGAGTTGTGAGAAAATCTATTATACACTGAATTGGCCATGCAAGACCATCCTAATGATCCCTCTCAACCTGGTGATAATAGTTACCACCTTATGGAGTTAAAAACATAACTATCCTCTGATAATAGTTGATATGATATTGATATATAACTAACCAATCCATAGTAAGAATCAATTTGAAGATTTTCATTTCCAATTAAAACGGTCCCCAAAAGAAACAATAACCTCCCATATCTAGAGAAAACGCCTTTAAATGTTTGATATTTTTTACCAAACTCCCAATGGTGTGTCTATGGTCAAAATACCATATAATAATTCCAAATCCAATCCCAACCCATTTACAAAAATAGAAGATAAAAATGAATGTGATTCTCTAGTATCAAAAAAACACATGCAAGGGTAAATAATATAAGAATCATACCTATGCCAGTAGATGGTCTTGTATCCATGATAGTCTGAGTAGTATATATAACAAGCATCTTACCAGCCCATGTTCCCTCAGATCTATCACAAATCTTATGAGCTATAACCTCTTCCTGATACTTCCATTCCTGCTTGGGGGTACCACATCCCCTTACTCAACCAAAACATCCCATCTAACTCCATCTACCTATCTGCTGAGGTATGCATGACTCCTTTCCAGACTCTAGTGCCTTTCCTATTCCCCTACCACTACTCTACTACTATATTCCCCTATAAAACTTCTTTAGGTGTCCCTACCTCCATCAAGTATAAAAATACAGAGGGGTATGGAAAATGATATTTTTTGTGAGCCAAATTTCCACATTTATTGCACTATAACATATCATGATCCTGAGATAAATTCCCATATCCTTGAACACTTGTCTCTTTTTTCCTAGAAAAAACTATTATAATAAAGCTTTATTCCACTAGAATAAGGGATCACAATTTTCCCCTCTAAAATAGACTGGCTGCAGCTTGGGGCCTCTCTCAGATTTCCTTCCACGATGAGTGCCTAATTTATCACATATAAAAAATTGATCAAACAGTTCACATTTACCTATGATATGATCTCATAGATAAGACCATTATGAATACATCTCACCTATTATACCTCATCATTTCAAAATATGGAACAATGTGGTGCATGTCAGTGAAACGTTCAATGTAGTACAACAATGACATTCCCTCCTACATCATGTGTATGAAATTGAAAGCGTTTTCATCCCTCAACGTCTTGAGAGAGAAATGTCTCAAGTACTTCATATTTTATTCCTTCCAAGATAACTCCTTTTATTACCTTTACTTATTCAAATTGTCCCATTAATATTAGGAAGGTCCAAGAAGAATATATTTTTCATGATTTACTTTTTTTAGCGGGTGTCTCAATATGCTTAAACAGCATTTAGACAAACTTGATCTGGAACTCGGCGTCCTGGGGTCCTCCCTCCCCAGTTAACAAAGTTAGATTATGCAGCTAAAACTATCTCATTGGCTCATAAATCAAAGGTACATTGCAAAAAATCTCTCTTTCCATGGATCTCATGTACCTCAATAAGTTATCATGAAGCTTAACATGAAACTGATCCTCTAGGGATACAAGAATATTGGTTCATCTCTATTAGGATTGTGATAATTTCAACTCTCCATACACTCAACTCAATGATGATGTGGTGTAATTTTCTATAAAAAACACACTCCTTAGAACACAGGATTTAACAATAAGGTAAACCTAAATAGGTGACAACAATTGAGAACCAATGACTCCTGGTGTCTCTAAATATGGATGAAAAGTTTTTTAGAATGACATAATACTTCATTTAATTCATTTCTTATAATAGATATCTTACATCACAATTCAATTGGAAATTATATATCACATAAAAATAAATATGTCCCAATCATGAACAATGAATTTAAATAAATCCCTATTTTCCAATTATGATGCATGCATATGCATATCATTCCATATTATACCATGAGTGTAAATCCCAAGAACCAATAACATCATAGAACAATAACCTCACACAACATGGGAATCATCTTGGGTAAACTAACATCAACTGTAACAAGTGAATAGAATAAACAACCATCCATCACAAGGAACTTGGGTTTTCATGAATACAAGTGTTAGATACTCCCATGAAAAATATCATTATTGTTAGGAACACTTTGTGGATGAAGATTGTATTTGTTGGCAACGGTTTTTAATGATGGTCAAAATGAAGAAGGAGATGAAGAAGGACTCTAAAGTTAATGTATATTGGATGAAGTGAGGATTCCTGGACAATTTTTATGCAATCTTATCATTGAATGTAATTCTTGGGAAATTATCTATGAAGTAAATTCAGATGATTGTTGAGTTTATCCTAAGTTCAAAGAATATGTATCGAAGGTGATACATTGTTTACAACAATGAAGGATTGTGATAAAATCAGACGATGATTTTCTGATTTTTATTTCACAAAAATCATAAGTAAATAGAACTTGTGATACAAGCCTTATAAATAAAAGGGCGAGTAAAGGTGATTTCAGTCATATGTAGTTTTGATTGGAAAGAATGTTGTTGCTGGAAGATAGTGAAGTTACAGTACTTCCTGTTGTAAATCTGACGATGCTAAAGCTGTTCGATAAAAGGATACATATCATGATAGTGGATTTCATGATGAAAGATGAATAATGGTTAAGGAACATAGTGAAGAGAGAAATGAAAAATGAATGGATGATCTGGAGGTGGCACAAAAGAATGTTTTAAGGTGGCATCGTTTCCCAGTGTTTGCCAAATATTTGGGGCTGAAAATCGGAATATGGAGAAATGTGATTTTGGAAAAGGATGATGCACACAATTTTGAAGATGACCTAGTAAGTTGCATGCAAGTGGAGTTCCATGATCTGAACATCAAAATATAGCAGAGGAAAGGCTTACACAAAAGATTGGTTTTTGCATGCAATATTGAATGTGTTTTTGGAACTTGCATGCAAGATATGATTCGAGGTCAAAAAATTGAAAAATGAAAAATTCATGAAGTGTGCAAAATATTCAAAAAGTGCACGAAATTTGAGGTTGGGGTGAAAGATACTTACACGCCTAATGCGACGTCAGATGAGGTTTTGTGTGATGCATCAGGATCTTGGGCGACATTGGAATGTAGTGCCAGGACATGATTCGAGGTCCAAACCTCGAAAAATGGAAAAGGCATGAAGTGAGCGAAAGATTAATGAAATGCGTGAAAGATGAAGTTGGCGCGAAATAGACCTACATGCCCGATGTGACATCAAATGGGGTTTTACGTGACACATCAGGATCTTGCGTGACACATCAGGGTTTTTGCGTGTGATGGTCGGTGAGGTATATAAATAAAAGGTGACCCCCTAAAATTTGTTAAGCTCAACACTTAGAAGAAATAGGATATCTGAAGTGCATAAGAAATACACACAAAGGTATCTGTGTAAAATAAGTAAGAGTTGCGTGCAAGAAAGTAGAGTTGCGCGCAAGAAGAGAGTTGCGCGCAAGATTGAAGTTGAGTGCAAGAGGTTTTCCACGACAAAAGTTTAATGTTGTGCGTAAGTCATTAATGTTGCGTGCAAGTCGCCTAAAAGGGGTTCATGAAATATTGGGGCCCCTCCTGCCTTTGATAGGTGAATATCATTCTCAAAGTGTCTTTTCGAAGAAGGAATTACTGTGAACCATTCAGTTTCAAAACGAAAAACTGTACCACACTCACACGACTGGTGCTTATCACCCTCGTTGTGCTATGCGAAGTGAAGAAGAACTGGATGTGGAACTAAACTCACATCTTCAAAAAGGAAGAAGGTAGTATACCAATACACTCATGTGTTGGTATTAAGAATTGAAGAAAGAGTATAAGACACTACTTCACTATTACATATCATACTGTGTCAATCAGAAGGAAGAGAAGAAGAAGAAGTGATTGGCCAATCTCTATTCAGTTATTCAGGCCATAAAAATTATGATGATTCTAAGATGATATGGTATTTATTGTTCTGATAATAACAAAGGGAGTTTTTGATTCTAGTAGATAGAAGAAGAAGTGATCTCAGTGCAGTTGGTTTTATACTGAAGAATAAGGGGAAGAAGATTGTGCAACTTTCAAGTTTACTGCAGAGAAAGAAGTGGTTGTTTACTTGAATGCTGCTAGGCAGGTAATAATTGAAGAGAGGAAGAACAAAGAAGCACTGTGACATAAAACATTTCTCAATAATTGTAATATTCTTTTGGTGTTGAAATATATTTTAATAGAGAGAAGTATATCTTTAGAGGCGGTATAAATAACCAACTTGAGGCTGCCAGAGACTATCTACACTGGCAGTATAAAGAACCTGTGAGTGTAAGGGTATATCCAACTCATTGCAAGTTGGAATAGGATTTTTTCCCTTCCCCCTCCGAGTGTAGGGAGACACACTGGTAACCTATTATCTCCCCCCTCCTCCAAGTGCAGGGAGACACACTGACTAGAGGATTGTTTTCCTAGTCAAGACCCTATAACAACATATCACATTATAGTGGAGAATCTATGCACTGGTCATTCCCATGCATGGAAAGGAAGAAGCTGCTCTTATTAAGTGGCGATCCTTGTAAAAATATCGTGAGAATTTTTCAACTACTTTATATTATTTCATGCGATAGGGAAAAGTGAATAAGAGAATCAAGATCCTAACTGGTCAAGAGATACAATGATAGAAAGTTGTAATTGGTTTCAAAAGTCCCCAACACTTATTCACCACCTATCAGTGTTAGTTATATCCCAAAATGGTCCTCTCAATTAACAAGTCCCAATGTAAGAACCCAGATCTTCATTTCAGGTATGGATCTTGATTTCAGGAATTTTTGAGGAAAAAGAAAGAATTTAAAATTTTTCTAAGTACACGCTGTGTACTCTTGAGTACACGCCGTGTACCCGGTTGCCACCTATAGTCGTGTACTGGCCGTTTAGTGACCCAGTACATGGCTGTTTGGACTGCCTAAAGTGGGTGCTAGTTGAGGCTAGTACATGGAGTGTACATTAAATGAACATGTCATGTACTTTTCTTTTTATTTGATTAATTGGGAAGGGTTACCATCTCATCTCTAGAATGTGTTTCTTCATCCTTTATCTCATAAGGGAAAGTGGCGTATGACTAATAATCTTTGAACGCCTACCGTTCCTTAGTCCGAGCTCCGATTGAGGTGTTGTCGGCTGCATTGGATTCCCACATGTGAGTTCTCTCTTTACATAGAGCCTCTCTTCCTGATTTCTCCTCTCTCTTGAGTTATTCAAGGTTGAATGATTTTAACCTCTTTTTAGATCTTTGATGTTATAGGCCAATTCAAGGGCCAATGTTCAAGTTTGTTCACCATAAAATTTCTAGGTTGGTGGTTTGTTTACTTTTAGAGTTTGTCTTTGAGTTATATATGCCTATGTTCCAGTTAACCATGATTAGGGTATTTCGTGTTAAGGAGTTGAACCCAGATATCACCTACCTTATATTTATTGATAGATTAAGGTATTTCATTGATATATTATACTAAATTTCATGTTCAGGGGACACCCAATGGGTGTGTTTCCTCGTTTGAATGTTTATGACTGTTTGGTCTAGGTCACCTGGAATTGATTTCTTAATTGATGCTTGCTAAATACCTATGTTATGCATTGTATCTACTTAGCCTTTTAGTAGTTGAGATTACTTTGGGCTACTGGATATCATTTGTGCACGATTGTGTTACATGGGGATGTGAGAACCTAGTGTAGTAAGACCATAGGGGGAATTTATGTTGAGGGATTTCCAAGAGTGTCTGTTAGATTAACATTGCGAGACCATGGAGGGAATTGATGGTGGGTGATTCCTCAGAGTGTCTATAGTATACCATTATGAGACCATAGGGGTAATGGACATTGAGTACTTCCTCAGAGAGTTTGTAGTTTATCATTAAAAGACCACAAGGGGAATTGACGGTGTGTACTTCCTCAGAGAGTCTTTGTTTTTGTTGGAACACTTGATATTAGGGGTTAGACTGTGTGAGCCACCCAGAGGGTCAATTTGATATTTTAAATGTTGGTGATGTGTCTTCTAAGCCAAAAGACAAGCTTAGATTTGTTTTGGTTTAGGTAATCATCTGAGATACCAGTTTGTTATACTCTCTTGATCGAATGACTAACATTAAATGCTAAATGAATGTAAATAGAAATTGTAGGATTGATTACTTTTGTGTACCCCTAGTTTTATGCTTCCTTTTCTTATTTTTCTGCTATATATATGTATTCACTGATAGTTAGAAATAGATCTTTTGGTGGTTTCCTACTGGGATTAGTCTCACACCCTATTTGGGTCATGCTTGGACCCAAACAGATTATATGGTTGTAGGTATAAGTAATGGAAATCACCCTTCGTCATTAGGTATAGGATTACTATGGAGTTGGAGAGCATGGGACCAAGCTAAGTCTTGTGATGATATCAGAGTTTACTTACATTTCATTAATTTGGTTTTAGAATTAAATTTCCATCATTGTGACTTGTTTGGATGATTTCCTAGATACATATGACATGCATAATTTATTTATATATATATGTTATAGTTGATTATACTATCAGTCTTATGCATTTTAATTCTGTTGTATGGTATTACTGATTTCGCTACTATTTACTGTCTGTTTCTACTATGTTACTCTGTCAACAATTGCATAGTTTCACCACTATCATACCCAAGTCCCTAACTTCTAGTTGAAAACATCTAGAGTTCAGGAAAATGCGCGTGAGGCCATGTGACCCATCAGGTACGGGGCCCCTTTGGGCAGAACCTGGATCTGAGACATTACAAATTGGTATCAGATGAGTTTTTTTCCTCCTTTGCCTTGCTATTTGGATCCTATAAACAAGGTTAAGAAGGAATGGGTAGTTGGTAATAAGATGTGCCTGGGAGTAGCTAAACTGTGTACATGAAAAAATCCAATTTACCTTGAATATTGCAATTTTTAGGTTTTGCAATTGTTATAGTTGATTTGATTTCACCGTTGGGTGATTCACTTTTTTATTATTGTTATCAATCATATTATTGAGGTTATATTTCTATTTTAACCCAATGAGATGATGGTATTCCATCTGATGCATCATACATACACTTGATAGAGGTCACATGTCATGCATTCCTTTCATGCCATTTGGGATGCATTATTGATTGCACGCTATTTTGGCAGATGTTTTTCAAGATATACATGTTGTTATGATAGATTACATGATAGAATAAATTATATTGTTATATGGTATTGGAATATGTAAAGTTTCATTTTGATTGACACCAAACATTGGTCCCTAAGGTATTATGGGCCCTCTTGGATCAGAATTTGTTTGATCACGTTTGAATTATAATTGAATTTTTTCAATTTATGATGTGTAAAAGGATCCCAAACATTGATTCACATGAGTATGGGCTCTCACGGGTTGGAATTTGTCATGACATTGACAAAATATTATGTTTTTATGGGTTCTAGAGAAGTTTTAGAGGCCTACACTCTGGAAACCTAGACAACATGGCCTGTGGTGTTATAAACACATGCCATGTGTTCTTCTGTTCTAGAAGAAAAAATATTCATTAAGTACAAGATGTGTTGTCTTTAACCGTGTGACTGACTGTGTGAGCAGAGACATGGGGTTTGGAAACTTTTTGGCAGAACACGCCGTTTCTAGATTGTACACACCGTGTTGTAAAGAACTGTGTATCCAACCGTGTGACAAATGACACGGGTGGATGAAACTCAGGTTGTACACACTGTGTACCATTCTTGCACATCATGTGGAGTCGACCATGTATATAACTGTGTGAATAATGACATGGGTGGTTAGAACTTAATTAATACACACCATGTGTAGGGTGAACCCGCCTTATAGTGTTACAAGGGAGAGAACTGTGTGGTTTATCTCTATAGAAGGACTCAGGAAGGAGGGAAAATTCAAGTACATGCCTTGTCACAGGAGGAACACACAATGTGTAGGGGTGTTACATGACAGTTTTGGAAGAGGTAAATTCCCATGTTAAAATATTAATGGAACATGCCGTGTTGGGGTTATACAATCTATGTACCCCTATTTTGTAAAACTGTATTGTTTTTATTCTCCTGTGCCTTTCTTGCAATTCTATGTTTCAATCCTTAATAATCATGAACTTATGTGTGCGATTGACCTTCCAAATTCTGGCCACCGAGACGTCCTCCAGTTGTACTCCAGATACAAGGAAATGACCAGACACCCGAAATGGTAGATTAGGGACTACCAACAGATCCTCTTGTCTTGCCTGTCTTGGAACCAAGTATTATACTAGAAACAGGTGCTGATGCATAGTTCTGATAAGGATTCATAAGGTTTATGCAGAACTACTAGAGATCACTGCATCCTGCCCCGTTTATGGCAGAGTTGACATAGGTTTTTCAGCAGCAACATCCTCCCACTTTTTCAGGGGATGGAGGAGCTCAAGCTTCATATTCATGGTTAGAATCCATGTTGTCTATCTTCGATCATCTCAAGACACCTCTTAAGAAGCGGGTGAATCTCAAAACCTACATGCTTCGAGATTCCTCCATGAGATGGTGGGATGTGATATCATAGGTGGGATGCCAATGAGTTATGGCATGGGATGAGTTCCAGTGGACCTTCTATGACTATTTCTACCTAGATACCTTGATGGCCGACCCAGCATGAGAGTTCATGGGTCTGGAATAGATTACACTTTTATTCATGGAGTACTCTTCTCACTTCACAAAGATGCAATGCTTCACACCCATTCTGGTGGTGATGAGTTATTTCTAGATAGGAAGTTTGAGGATGGTCTCAGACATGACATCTGATCCAAAGTGAACATATTCAGGTTGACTTCCATATCTTTTATATTCGACTAGGTGCTGATCACTGAGCATAATCTGCGGGAGTTTGGAGCTTTGTGCCAGGGCAGTTCTGCATTCGGAGTTGGTACTCCTCCAACTGATAGTAGGAAGAACCGAAGGGAGTCTACATGCGGAGATCCAAGTGGAAGAGAAACTACTTTAGGTAGCCAAGTGGTGTGATACCAGTGAGGAAAGAGAAAACAAAAGAAATCCTAGTTCCTGAAGGACCCAATTAAGTGCGGATCTTGTATCAATATCAGACATCTTAGGCATTTTTGCAGGGCCTTCCTTCCTACAGCTAGTGATGGAGGATCTGTTTCATCTCCTTATACTAGAGTAGGACTACAAGTTCCACATCAGACTGGGGGATTTATTTCTTCAGGATGTTCAGGCCGAGGTGGTGGTCTTGGCTGTAGTGGTCAGACACAGGGTTTTTGATAGCCACAGGGTGGATCAACTTAGGGATCTCAGATAGCTCCGCAAGGCCACAACACAGGTTAGAACTTTACAATAGAGCAGGTCCCGTGGGAGTAGGATCCTAGACCCTCTACATTTAGAGGTATGATTCTAGTTTCCTCAATTTTATCTTCTTCTATTTTTGATATAGGGTATTCGAAGAGTTTTATATCTGTCACCATTGTGGAGATCCTTGGTTTATGTATCTTTACTTATGAGGATGTTATGATGCTAGACACTCCGTTGTGGCATAGAAAGACTAGTGTACATAAGTTCAAGGAGTGACCTCTTGAGGTTAGTGGGTGTCACTTCTTATGGGACCTCTATGTCTTAGAGATGATCGACTTCGATGTCATTCTCAAAATGGACTGGTTGGGCTCCTTCCAAGACTTTGTTTACTTCTATCACCGTATGGTGAGTTTCACATCACCAGAGGGCATGTATTTTCTACAAAAGGGAGAATGGGATGTATAGGGGAGCAGAGCTGGACCCGAGAATCATGAGTTTGTAGGAATTACAGCCAAGATTGCATGTCTATATTTGGATGAATAGGGGACTTCACAGATGGAATTTCCTCTAGTGTTGGATCATTTCACGAATGTATTTCTAGATGAATTTTCAGGTCTACCTCCAATATGAGGGGTAGATTTCTATATTGAGCTTTTTTCAGTAGTGGAACCGGTGTCCATTACTCTTTATAGGATTCCTACACCAGAGTTATAGGATATCAAGAAATAGTTAGTGGAGTTACTCGAAGATGGTTTTATCCAACCCAGTACTTCTCCTTGGGGTTTGCTTTTCCTTTTTGATAAGAAGGTGGAAGGTTCCCTCAATCATTGTGTGGAGTATTGGAAGATGAACCAGTTAACAGTCATGAACCGATATCCATTGCCTATGATTTATTATCTCTTTGATCATCTTTGAGGAGCCCGAGTGTTCTCAAAGATTTACTTGATATCTGGTTATCATCCATTGTGCGTTAGACCATCAGATATACATATTACAGCCTTTAGGATTAGGTATGTTCTATACAAGTTTGTTATTATGTCATTCGGTCTCATGAACGTGCCTTCAGTTTTCATGGAACTAATGAACCATGTTTTCCCTCCTTAGTTGGATTCTTTTGTGGTAGTATTTTTTGACGATATCTTGGTATAATTTCACACTCAACACGACCATGCCACCCATCTTGAGATTGTCTTGATTACACTGAGAGATCATCATTTATATGAAAAGATCTCAAAATGTCACTTTTGGATGGACTAGATTCACTTCTTGGGTCATGTTATCTCAAAGAACTGAGTATTAGTATACCTAAAGAAAGTGAGACCCTTAATTTTTTGGGAGCATCCGAAGAATGTATTTGATGTATGTAGTTTTCGGGGGTTGGCTGGTTACTACATAATCTTTCTAAATAACTTTTCACACTTAGCAATCCCACTAACATGCCTAACTAAGAAGGGTACAATGTACTTGTGGATATATTCATATGATTCAACTTTTCAAGAGCTAAAAGGGAGATTGAATTCAACACCGATAATGATTTTTCCATATCTGGGCATGAGTTACACCATTTATAGCAATGCATCATGTATTGGGCAGGGAGTAGTTATTATGCAGGGGGAAGGAGTCATTAAGTATGCGTCTCAGCAGTTGAGGCCAAATGAGAGGAATTAACCAATGGAAGATCTTAGGTTAGCTGTAGATGTGCATGCTTTATGCCGTTGGAGACATTATCTTTTGGGTGAGCATTTTGTGGTGTACACTAACCAAAAAATTCTAAAGAATATCTTTACTAAGCATGATTTAAAATTGAAACAGTGAAGGTGGGTTGAGCACCTTCAATATTTTTTACTTTGAGCTTGCCTATACCCCTGGGAAAGGAAATGCAGTGGCTGATGCATTGAGTAGGAGGACTCAAATAACCAGTTCAGGAGGCCAGCAGTGAGTGACAACTTATGGCTATGTTTTCTAGGATTCATTTGGAGGTGTATGACAGACAGGGAAAGACATTTCTTTCTTCTTTACATGTTACCTATACCGTTCAATATCGAGTGCGAATGAGGAAACTATCAGATTCTATAGGCCTGATCCTATGAGAGGGTGTGTCATGAGAGGACCCTACTCCTGGGTGGAACGTAGGTGAGGATGAGCTCTTGTGTTTTCATAGATGCATATTGATACGGGATTTTCATTCATCAATTTGGGAAGTTCAACCTGGTGTCACCAAAATGTATCGATATCTACATCGTCAGTATTGGTGGCTAGGTATGAATAGTGATGTTGCTGGTTTAGTGATGAGATGTTCCACCTGTCAGAAGGTGAAAGAGGAGCATCAGCGACCAGCATGGCTTTTATAGTAGTTACCAATTCATGAGTGGAAGTGGAATGATGTCGTGATGGATTTCCTGATGGGGTTACTGAGGTAACCTTTAGGGAATGATGTGGTTTGGATTGTCGTTGACAGACTCACAAAGGTTTCACAATTCTTTCCAATCAAGGAGACCTTCAATGTTGATGAGATTGGAAGGTTGTACATCTGAGAGATTGTACGGTTTCATGGGGTTCCACAAAATATTGTTTCAGATAGGGATGCATGTTTTAATTATCATGTCTGACAGGGACTACATAGGGATTTGGGTACACATGTATTTCTGAGAACAACTTACCATCCCCATAAAAATTCCCAATCTGAGCACATGATTTAGGTTTTGGAGGATGTGATTCAAGCATGCTTCCTGGATTTCGATGGTTCTTGGGAGAGACATATACCCTTAGTAGAGATTTCCAACAATAATAGTTTCCATGTGACGATTCAGATAAAACCTTATGAGGATTTGGACAATAGGCCATGCCGATCACCCCTATGTTGGCTAGAGATAGGATATGCAACTATGATGGGAACTCAACTTGTCTAGGAGACCACCAAGTAGGTGGAGTTGATTCAGAAGAGAATGCATACTGCACAATCTAGCCAGAAATTGTATGATAATCAACGGAGAAAAACTCTAGAGTTCGAGGTCAGAGATAATGTTTTCTTACCTGTCATATTGAGGATAGGACATAAGAGGATTATGAGATAGGTGGATATTCCACTGAGATCCGTCATGACGTTTGAGTTTTTAGAGAGAGTTGGACTGGTTGCCTATTGGTTACAGTTACCTCATAGGTACCAGGGTATGCTTGATTTATTCCATGTTTCTATGCTACGATGTTACTTTTCAGACCCGTCTCATGTTTTTCAACTCGAATAGGTTTAGTTTGAAGTGGATTCATCATTTTTGGAGCACCCTATTCAGATTTTGGATCATAATAAGAAGGTTCTCTAGGGACGGTCTATTCTTTTGGTATAATTACCTACACTTTACATACATGGTTATTACTTCAAAATTGAAGCATACTTATTAAAACATATAACAAAACCATGAACAGACCATATAGGTATAGTGTCTTTAGAAACTGGGAAACATAAACAACTGGTTCATAAAGCATCTACACTATCTCCCATTTATTTCATCATATCTAGAGTCCCTTTTGGATTATCCTACTTAATATCCTTATTCCTGACCTGGGGAAAAGAAAACATACAAAAGGGTGATCTCAAATGCTCAGTAAGGTTAAACAAAAGAAATATCAAACATATCATATTCATAAGAACATAACATTTTGGAAATCTTAACCTGCAAAATAAATCATAATTTCATAACATGGGATAAATCATAGAAGTGAAATTTAATCCCAATAATCCTAACATAAAACATGAAGCTTTGTGGTATACACGCATAATCATAGAGAATCATTTCTTAGTATTCAAGACTCATTGCCAAGACTATCTTAGCGGACAATGTCCATTTCTGAACTGAGTTCACTCCTCGTTTCAGTCCTGTTTCACTGAACTAGTTTAACCTGCCGTTCCAGCCATGTCTATCTCATGAGATATAAATCTTTACCCAATGCATTGGAGGTAGATATAGGTCCCACCCATCTCATAATGATACCATTCTTATGTGTGCCACAAAATCATAAACCATACATCATAGCATAACCCATGTAATAAAAATGGGATTCTTAACCATCGTGACATCATAAAACAATTCATATAAGATAAAGGAATTCATAAAAATAATTCCATCACAACATAATCAAATCAATGTAATAATAGGGATAGAAACAGAACCCTATATTATCTTAGATGGAAAAATAATTTTGATAATTCACTTGAACTCCATTCTTGAGGAAAATATCCTTTCTACTTCAAAAACTTTTTCCTTTCTTAACATGTCATATAATTTTGAACTAAAAGAAGTTGATTAAAATAAACTTGAAAACATGTAAAGGAAGCTTCATGGAAATAATGTTTTAAAATCCATTCATGCCGTATAAGTTAAAAAAACATTCTTCCCGTACTTTGGCCGGAAAAGTCAAAAAGTACCTCGTATGAAAAATGAGAAAAGATTCCATTCATATCTTTTACTAAAAACTCACCAAAGGGTAAAATTGTATTTAAAAAATTGTAGGTGGATGGAAATAATATTACATATTGAAAAAACACGGATGTGGATGATAAATATTCCCCAGTAAATTCTGAAGTATAAACAATCTCGGATAAAAATGAGATTGCGAGATTATCCCTTACCTTAAGTCCGATTTTCTTCGTTAGTGTCCGAACCTCCTGTATAAAGATTTAAATAATGTCATTGACTTATTCCAGAATCATACTTATTTTTATGATATCATATATGGTCATATTCTTAGCTTCTTATTAGTAATATTTCATTGCTACTTGTTATTCGGGTGTTTATTGCTTTATGTTCGTATGTGTGTTTTGTTGAATAAATTATTATTCCTATTTTTAGGTTATAGACACCTAATTTCCAGAATGGTATTAGTGTAATATATATCATATTTATTCATTCAATTCATTTATATAATCATTATTCAATGGAGATCATGTAGAATGAGTCGCATCACATTGTGGAGACGGTATTCCGTACATACGCACGAGCGATGATATCGTTCCCATGATCGTGGAATTGAATTGGAGTGTATGTATACTATTTTAGAATCAATATCACTTTAAAATAATCATATACAGTTATTATTTACACCATTATACCCATCCAAGTAAGGTGGTGGTGTAAAATAGATAACACCATGACGTGGAGACCGTATTCCGTACGTACGCACGCGCGGTGATTTCATTTTCTGTAGGATGGATAGATGGTGAAATAGGGTTGTTTAATACTTATAATAACATATCAGTATATGAGTGATACTGATGTTATTACTTCCTAATGAAACAACTAAAGAATAAGAAGTGGAAGAAGAAATAAAGTTGAAAGAATCGGTAACGGACATTACCTCTTCTTTGAAGCGCCTCTTTGAGACCTCCTCTTAGGGCAGTAAAATTGGTCTTTTAAGAAGATAGGGATCTCTAGGATGTTTATAGGGAAGTGGGGAAGTTAAATGGGCATGGTTTGGCCGAGCTTGAAGGCTCAAATTGGTGTTAGGAGGAGAGGGAGGAGGTACCCTTTTATATGGGAGGAGATGGGCACCTTTGGAAATACAAGAAATATTAGTTTATATTAAATCCCAACCCCACTTAAAAACTTCCAAAATGACTCATATCCGAAGCTTAGATGAGATTGGGTTTTAATATCATCAACCAATAAAATTTAGACATGTTAGGAATTTATTTTAAACTTTATCAATTTTATTTATCCTTATTTACCAGTTTAATTTTAGCTGTGGTAATAATATTATAAATTTTAAATTATTATAAATAATTACATATGTGTTGTTAATTTTCCATAATTTGATAGTTTATGAAATGTTAGACCATATAAATTTTAATTTATGATTTTTAAATATTTTAGTGATTTTTAAACAATTTTATAATATTTTATTTTTATAAAATAACAATAGTGTCAATTTTGACACTATTAATTTATTTGTATTTAAATAAAATATATAGAGAATATATGTTCGAACTAAAAGTTTTAATAGATTCATAAAATGTCATATGTATCTATAAAATTAGTGGATCACATTAAATAGTTCATATAGTATTTATTTTAATATTTTTAAAATCATTTATTTGATATTTTAATTAATAGAATAATTTCAACATCACTATTGTGTCAAAATTAATGATAATTATTTAATCCCTAAAAATTCTAAATAAACTCATATTATGTATATAATTGTATTATCTTTCTGAAGACTATTCATGTTCGAAGTTTCATTATGTTTATCACTAAATTAAAATTATTTTACTTATAAGATTTAAGAAAGTGACATGTTGTCACATTCTTTGGTTTTAATAATAATTAAATTATTTTCATTGAAAAAAGTCCATTAAATGTATCTAATCCGACCCTTAGATGATATGGGTCGACTTTTAGTTATCCAATAGGATTTTGGAAGGTGTTAGGGTAATTTTATAATCTTATATTTACTCTTAATTACCCGATTTACCTTTAACTATGGTAAATAAAATTTACCGTAGTTACTATTCATAATGCCCAAAAATAAAAAGTAGCATATTAACATAATTTGGACCCACTGATTCAAAATATGGAATACATTTTTCAAAATTCAAAACACATAATTTGCAGTAATTAATTTAAAATTAATCCCATTGTTAAGAAAATGAGTTTTAGAAGTTAAAACATTGCCAAAGATTAAAATGTTTTTATCTATGAATTCAATGGGAAATTAATGCTAATGACATACATTATGTTAAATGGTAAAAATATATTCTATTTATACTTTAAAACCATTAAATATTATAATTTAACCATATAAATTATCTCAATGAAAAAAGTTGTTTTTATTTAAAAATTAGCGTATTTTTACTATTCATCAAAATATGAAAGTTATCAGAAAAATATCAAAAATGTATCCAAAGTAAATTTTTATATCCTGATTCCAAAGAAGAATTTTTTTTTGTCAAATTTAACTTATAAACATGTCAAAAACTAGATTTAATGTGGGTGCGCCATCAAAAGGCGGCAAAACTGCATTTTTTTGAAAACTAGTTATTTTACCCGAAAAATTTATTTTGTCCTCATACCATGTTCTAGAAAATGTGTAAGATGAATAATAATGTTATAAAATTTAAAATGTAGTTAATAATATTCATAACGGCTAGTCCATAATAATATATTGTTGTTTAGTGAAACCCGGTATTGCGTACTACACACGCTATCGAGGAAGGTCGCGATTACGTGTAATGCAAGCCAAGTCAGTATTGTGTGTTGTGAAATATTCCTTTGGTGTTGCGTATAACATAATACAAAAAAAATATTTCTCATAAAATCTCAGGCTGTTACATTCTACCCCCCTTAAAATGAATTTCTCCCTCAAAATTCATCACTTTATTACAAACAGATGAGGATACCTCTCCCTCATTATATCCTCAAGTTCCCATGTAACTTCTTCTAATTGGTGGTTCCTCCATAAAACATTCACCAAGCGAGTTGTCTGGTTTCGTAGGAATTTTTCTCTACGATCCAGAATCTCTATCGGCTCTTCTTCATAAGAAAGATCTTGATCCAGCGGTACAACTTCTGAGTTGAGTACATGTGAAGGATCAGGTATGTACTTTATCAGGAGAGATACATGGAACACATCGTGAACTTGAGAGAGATTCGGTGGAAGCGCCAATCGGTAAGCTACCTTCCCAACATGATCCAATATTTCGAAAGGACCGGTATATCTTGGGCTCAACTTTCCCTTATTTCCAAATCTCATTACCCATTTCTAGGGAGATATTCGTAAGAACACTTTATCACCCACTTCAAACTCTAGGTCTTTTCTTCGGTTGTCGGCATAACCTTTTCTGCCATCTCATCAATAGGATCAGGTCCTAATAGATTTCGTTCCCCAACTTCATCCCATCAAGTTGGAGTTCTGCATTTATTTCCATAGAGGGCTTTATAAGGAGCCATCTGAATACTAGATTGAAAGCTATTATTATAATAAAATTCCACCAAAGATAGGTATTGATCCCAACCACCTTTGAAATCCATAGAGCAAGCTCTCAAAATATCTTCTAGAGTTTGAATTGTCTTCTCAGACTGACCGTCTATCTGAGGATGATAAGCAGTACTGAAACTCAACTCTGTACCCAGAGTATACTGAAGACTTCGCCAGAATTTCAAGGTAAACCTCGGATCCCGATCAGATATAATGTAAAGTTATACTCCATGAAATCTTAATACTTCCTTTACATATATCCTAGCAAGCTTATCTAGAGAAAAATCTTCTCTAATCGCAATGAAGTGTGCCGAATTCATAAGACAATCAACTATAACCCAGATAGCATTATTGCCTTTGGATGTTTTAGGAAGTCCAGTGACAAAGTCCATAGTGATGTTTTCCCATTTCTATTCTGGTATGGGTAATGGTTGTAGCATACCCTTATACTTTTGTCTCTCAGCTTTAACTTTCTGACAAACCAAGCATCGAGAGACATATTCAGCAACATCTCTTTTCATGCCATCCCACCAAAAGTACTCTTTCAGGTCCCTATACATCTTCGTGCTTCTAGGATGAATAGAGAATGAAGAACTATGAGCCTCTTCTAGTAGCTCCTTCTTTAATTCTGGGATGGGAGGAACAGAAACCCGATTCTTGAACCTTATTATCCCATTACAATCAAGGTTGAATTCAGGAACATTTCTCACCTTCTTTTGTAACTCTACATCTTCTTTCTATGCCTCTTTAATCTTCACATGTATAGACGGTTGAACATTTATTTGAGAAAGATACGTTTTCCCCCTTCCATTATAATTCCAAGATCCATCCGTTGTAAATCCATAAATATTGGATCTTTTGTGATCCACATCATGGATAAGCTAGCATGGTCTTGTCGACTTAATGCATTTACCACCTTGTTTACTTTCCCAGGGTGGTAATGAATTGAGCAGTCGTAATCCTTAATCAGCTCCAACCATCTTCTTTGGCACATATTCAGCTCCTTTTGTGTGAAAATATACTTTAAACTTTTATGATCAGTATAAATATCACACCTTTCACCATAAAGGTAATGCCTCCAAATCTTTAATGCAAAGATTACCGCAGATAACTCCAAATCACGAGTTGGGTAATTTTGCTCATGGATTTTCAATTGTCGTGAGGCATAAGCTATCACCATATCATTTAGCATGAGAACACACCCCAGTCCCTTCTTGGATGCATCACTGTAGATCACAAACCTTTCTCCACTGCAGGGTAGTGTGAGAACAGGTGCACTGGCTAACCTTCTTTTTAGCTCTTTGAAATTCTCTTCACATTCCTCCGTCCAGACAAACTTAACTCCTTTCCGAGTTAGCTTGGTGAGTGGGTTAGATAACCTTGAAAAATCATTCACAAAACGTCAGTAATATCCAGACAAACCAAGAAAACTTTGGATCTCAGTTACTGTTGTTGGTTTCGACCATCTTTCGATAACCACTATTTTTGCTGGATCCAAAGATATCCCCTCTTTTGAGATTATGTGACCCAAGAATGGAAGTTTTTGAAGCCAAAATTCACACTTGGTAAATTTGGAATAATGCTTCTCCTTTCTCAGGGTCTTTAATACAATTCTCAAGTGATCTTCATGTTCTTCCTTGCTCTTTGAATAGACAAGAATATCATCTATAAAGACTACCACAAACTGATCAAGTTAGTCACTAAAGACTCTATTCATCAGATCCATGAAGACATTAGGGGCATTAGTAAGACCAAATGGCATCACTATAAATTCATAGTGTCCATAACTTGTATAGAAAGTCATCTTTGGTATATCCTCCCTTTTGACCGTTAATTGATGATACCCTGAACGAAGATCAATCTTGGAAAAGTATTGATCTTTGAGTAGTTGGTCAAATAGGTCATCAATGCGTGGGAGAAGATATTTGTTCTTGATAGCGATCTTGTTAAGTTCTCGATAATCAATGCAGTCTCATTGATCCATCTTTCTTCTTGACAAACAAAATAGGTGCTCCCCAAGGTGACACACTAGGGTGTATGAATACATTATCAAGATTCTCTTGGAGTTTCTTCTTCAATTCCTACAACTCAATTGGGTCCATTCTATAAGGTGTCTTTGAAATAGGCAAAGCACCCGGTACGAGTTCTATTGAAAAATCAACTTCACGATTTGGTGGAAGACCCCGAAATTCCTTCGGAAAGACATCATCAAATTCCCGTAAAATGGGCATATTATTAATCTTGAGTTTCTCTCCAACCATTTGAGATAAATAACCTTCATTTAGTGGAATCAAGACCCATAATATGGATGAAATTTCCACTGTAAGTTTATGTTCATCCTTGCATCGATAGACGATCATAGATTGATTTGGAATATGAAATGTGACTTCCATTCTTTGGCAATTGATATGAGATCCATATAAATAAAGACAATCCATGACAAGAATCACATCAAATTCCACTATAGTAAGGATCACAAGATTTGCAGGAAGCACTTTCCCACAAACTTCAATCGGAGAAGAATTGAAATATTTTGATGTGACTGTTCTGCCATTAGGAGTTGTCACAACCAACTCAACATCTAATTGTTGAGGTAATACGGTGATACCCTTAGAAAATTCTTCAGAAATAAAAGATTGGGTGGATCCAGAATCAAATAAAACATTTTCTACTTTAGAGTGGATGGTAAGTGTACCTATCACCACTTTGTTGTCGTACTCCACATTGCCGATAGTAATTGCATGTGACATTCCTTTTTCTTTGGCCTTAAGAGTTTGTTGACGTCGATCATCATCATCAACCCTTGGATTTGGGCATTGATTGGCATAATGCCCCATCTCCTTGCACTTGAAACATTGAAGTGTAGTAGGTTCATTCTGTGTATCCCTTCCTTTGTTTGCATCATTATACATCTTCTTCCCATTATTTCAACATTCAATTTCCCGATGACCTTATTTTCCACACTTATAACATTTGATTGTCCCCTTAAAACAATTTCCTCCATGTTTCTTTCCACACTTTGAGCATAATGGAAAACTCATATTGTTTTCAGTGTGGTCTTTAGATTTTCCTTTGAATTCCATTTTCCTCTTCTTATCAAACCCATGTGACTGATGGGTTACAACAATCTCCATCTCAAACTTGAGAGCACATCAAATAATTTCCTCGTAGCTATTGAAGTCCCTTATGGATAATGCACTTCGAAGACTTGGTTTTAATCCACTAAAGAATAGATCGATCTTATTCTCAGGTTGGATAATAATTCCAGAAGCGTACCTTGGAAGTCTTCTAAAATTTTCTTTATAGATACCAAAAGATTCATCATTCTTTTGCTTCAGTTCAAGAAACTCCTTCTCCATCTTTGTTCGAAGAATACGAGGGAAATACTTATTGAAAAATAAGTTCTTGAACTCGTCCCATTCCATAGAATCAATTTCATCCCTTTGCCTCATATTCTTAATAAGATTCCACCATTGATCAGCATCACCTTCAAAACGATATACTGTTCAGATGACTTTATCATGTTCAGAACATTGAAGAACTGAAAATATCTTTTCAGTGGTACTGATCCATTGTTCGGCCACTAATGGATCAGAAGACCCGCTGAATGAAGGTGGACGCTGCCTCATGAAGGATTCAACAGAATTTTGCTCCTTCTTTTGCTCGTTTGGAAGTCCTGCATGATTCATAGCTTGAGAAAGTTGTGTGATCATGGCTACAAGATTTTGCATTCTAGCTCCCATAACGTTTGGTTGCTCAGGGGGACAATCATTTCATTTCCCATCACATTCCCCATTAACATGGTTCCTTCGGGTTCCAGCCATTGACTAAAACCAAGAAGAATAGTTTGAGAAACACTAATTATAATAGGAAAACCACATAATCAAGAATATAATTTCACACTTAAGGTCTTAACATAGGTTTTTCATGGCCATTTCTAAAACACTAAGATTGTGTTCTATTCTTAGACATATCCTTAGGTTTCTTACTAAGGCTTTCACATCCTAGATTCCAAAGGTTGACTATACCTTTCCTTTGATACCAACTATAATGACCCATACTTTACATACATGGTTATTACTTCAAAATTGAAGCATACTTATTACAATATATAACAAAACCATGAAAGGACCATATAGGTATAGTGTCTTTAGAAACTGGGAAACATAAACAACTGGTTCATAAAGCATCTACATTGTCTCCCATTTATTTCATCATATCTAGAGTCCCTTTTGGCATATCCTACATAATATCCTTCTTCCTGACCTGGGGAAAAGAAAACATACAAAAGGTTGAGCTCAAATTCTCATTAAGGGTAAACAAAAGAAATATCAAACATATCATATTCATAAGAACATAACCTTTTGGAAATCATAACCAGCAAAAGAAATCATAATTTCATAACATGGGATGAATCATAGAAGTGAAATGTAATCCCAATAATCATAACATAAAATATGAAGCTTTGTGGAATACACACATAATCATAGAGAATCATTTCTTAGTTGTCAAGACTCATTTCCAAGACTATCTTAGTGGACAATGTCCATTTCTGAACCGAGTTCACTCCTCGTTTCAGTCCTGTTTCACTGAACCGGTTTAACCTGCTGTTCCAGCCATGTCTATCTCATGAGATATAAATATTTACCCAATGCATTGGAGGGAGATATAGGTCCCACCCATCTCATAATGACACCATTCTTATGTGTTCCACAAAATCATAAAGCATACATTATAGCATAACCCATGTAATAAAAATGGGATTCTTAACCATCGTGACATCATAAAACAATTCATATAAGATAAAGGAATTCATAAAAATAATTCCATCACAACATAATCAAATAATGTAATAATAGGGATAGAAACTTAACCCTATATTATCTTAGATGGAAAAATAATTTTGATAAATCACTTGAACTCCATTCTTGAGGAAAATATACTTTATACTTCAAAAACTTTTTCCTTTATTAACATGTCATATAATTTTGAACTAAAAGAAGTTGATTAAAAATAAACTTGAAAACTTGTAAAGGAAGCTTCATGGAAATAATGTTCTAAAAATCCATTCATGCCGTATAAGTTTAAAAAAAACATTCTTCCCGTGCTTTGGCCAGAAAAGTCAAAAAGTACCTCATACGAAAAACGACAAAAGATTCCTTTCATATATTTTACTAAAAACTCACTGAAGGGTAAAATTGGATTTAAAAAATTGTAGGTGGATGGAAATAATATTACATATTGAGGAAACAAGGATGTGGACGATAAATATTCCCCAGTAAATTCTAAAGTATAAATAATCTCGGATAAAAATGAGATTGCGAGATTATCCCTTACCTTAGGTCCGATTAGCTTCGTAAGTGTCCGAACCTCCTGTATAATTATTTAAATAATGTCATTGACTTATTCCAGAATCATACTTATTTTTATGATATCATATATGTTCATATTCTTAGCTTCTTATTAGTAATATTTCATTGCTACTTGTTATTCGGGTGTTTATTGCTTTAGGTTCGTATGTGTGTTTTGTCGAATAAATTCTTATTCCTCTTTTTAGGTTATAGAAATATCATTTACAGATTGGTATTAGTGTAATATATATCATATTTATTCATTCAATTCATTTATATATTAATTATGCATTGAAGATCATGTAGAACGAGTCACATCACATCGTGGAGACGGTATTCCGTACGTACGCACGAGCGATGATATCGTTCCCCTGATCGTGAAATTGTATTGGACTGTATGTATACTATTTCAGAATAAATATCACTTTAAAATAATCATATATAGTTATTATCTACACCATTAAACCCATCCAATTGAGGTGGTGGTGGAAAATAGATTACAGCATGACGTGGAGACGGTATTCTGTACGTACGCACGCGCGGTGATTTCATTTTCCGTAGGATGGATAGATGGTGAAATAGGGTTGTTTCATACTTATAATAATATATCCGTATATTAGTTATACTGATTTTGTTACTTCATAATGAAACAACTAAATAATATGAAGTGGAAGAAGAAATAAAGTTGAAAGAATCGGTAACGGAAATTACCTCTTCTTTGAAGAGCCTCTTTGAGACCTCCTCTTAGGGCACTAAAATTGGTCTTTGAAGAAGACCAGGATCTCTAGGATGTTTCTAGGGAAGTGGTTAAGTTAAATGGGTAGGTGTTGGACGAGCTTGAAGGCTCAAATTGGTGTGAGGAGGAGAGGGAGGAGGTGCCCTTTTATAAGGGAGGAGAGGGGCACCTTTGGAAATATAAGAAATATTAGTTTATATTAAATCCAAACCCCACATAAAAACTTCCAAAATGACTCATATCATAATATTAGATGAGATAGGGTTGTAATATAATCAAAAAATAAAATTTATACATGTTAGGAATTTATTTTAAACATTATCAACTTGATTTATCTTTATTTACCAATTTAATTTTATTTGTGGTAATAATATTCTAAATTTTAAATTATTATAAATAATTACATATGTGTTGTGAATTTTCCATAACTTTACACTTTATGAAATTTTAGGCAATATAAATTTTAATTTATAAATTTTAAATATTTTTGTGATTTTTAAACAATTTTATAATATGTTATTTTTATAAAATAACAATAGTGTCAATTTTGACACTATTGATTTATTTGTATTTAAATAAAATATATACAGAAGATATGTCAGAAAGAAAAGCTTTAATAGATTCATAAAATGTCATATGTATCTAGAAAATTAGTGGAGGACATTGAATAGTTCATATAATATTTATTTTAATATTTTTAAACCCATTTATTTCATATTTTAATTAATAAAATAATTTTAACATCACTATTGTGTCATAATTAATGATAATTATTTATTCCCTAAATATTCTAAATAAATTCCTATGATGTAGATAATTGTATTATATTTCTGGATACTATTCATTTTCTAAGTTTCATTAAGTTTATAACTAAATTAAAATTATTATAATTATAAGATTTAAGAAAGTGACATGTTGTCACATTCTTTGGTTTTAATAACAATTAAATTATTTTCATGGACAAAAGTACATTAAATGAATATAATCCTACCCTTAGGTGATATGGGTCTAATTTTAGTCATCCAATAGGATTTTTTCAAGTGTTAGGGTAATTTTATAATCTTATACATACCCTTAATTACCCGATTTACCTTTAACTATGGTAAATAAAATTTACCGTAGTTACTATTTATAATGCCCAAAAATAAAAAGTATCCTATTAACATAATTTTTACCCACTGATTCCAAATATTGAATCAATTTTTCAAAATTTAAAACACATAAGTTGCAGTAATTAATTTAAAATTAATCCTGTTGTTAAGAAAACAGGTTTTAGAGGTTAAAACATTGCCAAAGATTAAAATGTTTTTACCTATGAATTCAATGTGAAATTAATGATAATGACATAAATTATATTAAATGGTAAAAATATATTCTATTTATACTTTAAAACCATTAAATATTATAATTTAACGAGATAAATCATCTCAATGAAAAAAGTTGTTTTTATTTAAAAATTAGCGTATTTTTACTATTCATCAAAATATGAAAGTTATCAGAAAAATATCAAAAATTTATCCAAAGTAAATTTTTATATCCTTATTCCAAAGAAGAATTTTATTTTTTCAAATTGAAATTATAAACATGTCAAAAACTAGATTTAATGTGGGTGCGCCATCAAAAGGGGACAAAACTGCATTTTTTGAAAAATACTTATTTTACCCGAAAAATTTATTTTGTTCTCTTACCATGTTTTAGAAGATGTGTAATATGAATAATGATGTTATAAAATTCAAAATTTATTTAATACTATTCATAATGGCTAGTCCATAATAATATATCGTTGTTTAGTGAAACCCGGTATTGTGTACTACACATGCTATCGAGGAAGGTCGTGGTTGCGTGTAATGCAAGCCAAGTCAGTATTGTGTGTTGTGAAAGATTACACTGGTGTTTCGTATAACTTAATACATAAAAAAAATATTTCTCATAGAATCTCAGGGTGTTACATTTGGTATGGTTGGTATGGCTGCACGGGAAAGTACATAACGAGAAATGGGAGGGGGAGGCCGATGTATGATCATAGGGGCTAGAGTTTCTTGAAGTTTCTTCTTCTCCACCCTTGGAAGGGAAATTCAGGGATGAATTTATTTAATGTGGGAAGTTTTTAAGAAACCTGATCTTCATTTCAGGTATGAATCTTGATTTCAGGCATTTTTCTGGAAAATAAAGAATTTCGAAATTTTCTAAGTACACACCGTGTACTCTTGAGTACACACTGTGTACCTCATTGCCACATGTATCCATGTACTGGTCATGTAATGACCGAGTACATGGCCATGTGGACCACCTAAAGTGGGGATAGTTGAGGCTAGTACATGATGTGTACATTAAATGAACACTCAATGTACTTTTATTTTTATTAGATTAACTGGACTGGAGTCACGTCTCATCTCCATAATGTGTTTCTTCTTCCTGTGTCTCGTACAAGAGAGTGATGTATGACCGAGAATGTTCAAGTGCCTCCCATTTCTCCGTCCGAGCTCTAATTGAGGTGCTGCCAAGTGGGTTGGATTCCCACTAGCAAGTTCTCTATTTCTCTAGATCCTCTCTTCCATATTTATCATCTCTCTTGAGTTATTCAAGGTTGAACGAGTTTGAGAATTTTTAGATATATGATGTTCTAGGCCAATTCAAGGACCTACATTCATGAGTGTTCATAATACAACATCAAGGTAGGTGGTTTGTTGCCTTTCAGAGTTTGTATTTGAGTTATATATGCCTAAGTGCTGATTACCCCTGATTCGGGTATTTCATGTTAAGGATTTGAACCCTGATATCATATGCCTTATATTGATTGACATATTAAGGGATTTCTTTGATATATTATACTATATTTAATGTTTAGGGGACACCCCATGGGTGCGTTTCCTTTTTTGAATGTTTATGACCATTTGGTTCAGGTCGCCTATGAGGCAGACCTTGCTTCCTTGCCTTGATTGTTGGGTTGGAATTGATTTATTAATTGTTTCTTGTTAAATTCTTGTGCTATGCATTGTAGTTGCTTAGCCTTGTAGTTGTTGAGATTAATTTGGGCTGATGGATATCTTTTTTTCATGATTTTATTACACATGGATGTGAGAACCTGGTGTAGTTAAACCATAGGAGGAATTGACGTTGAGGGCTTCCCCAGAGTGTGTTAGATTTATGTTGCGAGACCATAGGAGGAATATACAGTGAGTGCTTCCTTAGAGTGTCTATAGTATACTGTTACAAGACCACATGGAGAATGGATGTTGATTTCTTCCTCAGAGATTCTGTAGATTATCCTTGAAATACCACAGGGGGAATTGACGGTAAGTGCTTCCACAGAGAGTCTTTTTTTTTGGAACACTTGATCATAAGGGTTAGACTATGTGATCCATCCAGAGGGTCAATGTGATATTTTTAATGTTGGTGATGCATCTTCCAAGACAAAACACAAGCTTGGATTCGTTCTGGTTCAGGTAGTCTTCTGAGACACCTATTTTTTGTACTCTCTTGATCAAATGACTAACATTAAATGATAAATTAATTTAAATGGAAATTGTGTGATTATTTACTTATATGTACTCATAGTTTCTTGCTTCTTTTTCATTATCATATGATATATATATATATATATATTCACAGATAGTTAGGCAGAGATATTTTGGTGGTTTCCTTCTGGGATTAGTCTCACACCCTATTTGGTTCATGCTTGTACCCAAAAAGATTATATGGTTGCATGTATAGATAATGGGAATCTCCCTTCATGATTAGGTACTTGATTACTGTGGATCTAGAGATCATGAGACCAAGATGAGGCTTGATATGATGTTGGAGTTTACTTACTTTTCATTACTTTGGTTTTAGTATTGTATTTCCAGCATTGTGACTTGTTTGGTTGCTTTCCTAGATACATGTGACATGCATCATTTATTTATATATATGCTGAAGTTGATTATAATATCAGTTTTCTACTGTTTAATTCTGTTTCATGGTATTACTTCTTCTGTTACTGTTTACTTTCTATTTCTACTGTGTTACTCTGCCAATGAAGAAATATTTTCCCCACTATTACACCCAAGGCCCTTACTGCTAGTCGGCAGCCTCTGGTATTCAGGGAAATGCTCTTGAGTCCATGTGACCCACCGGGTATGGGGCACCTTTGGGCGGCACCCGTATCAGGGACATTACACCAAACATATACTAGTCTCCTTTTTACCAATCCCAAATAGTAAATTAGTAAATAAGTAATCTAGTTTTCTTTAATACCACTTAGTAACATCCCCTAATCTGGAACTCTCTCGCATGGCCAAACCGGGTTGGTTATGAGACCACAAGCATGCCTCCCCATATGATAGAGGCTACTGACTAGAAATAGGGGAGTGATAAGTATAATGGGGAGTCTATACCACCTAGATTCAGGGTTCACAACACAATAAAAGAAAATAAAAATAACTATATACATAAATATCAGAGTGTCGAAGAAATAGAAACAAAATGATAAAATAGAAACCAACTAATAATCCAAATGAATAATGTAATGATGTGTTGGAATGTAACTAAATGTAATAATAGAAATAATAATAACATACTAGTATAATCAAATAAATACTCAAAATTACCTGGTCCCAAACACTATCTCATTCCCATCTTTAAACTCCATCCCATTCAGAAAGAAAACAATCAACAGAAAGGTAAATTTACCTTGTCCAAACCTACAACCAAGTAATATACTCAGGTTACAAATGGTGTCCTAAATAGGGTGTGTGTATAAATTAGTAGTTAGACACCACCATGTCTAAAAATAACCATTCTAATGACAATTGTATGCAATAATGCATTAAAAAAGAGTATTAATTAATTAAAAAATTAACTTAAAACCAAATCAACCTATTTCAGCACCATGCTGAAATATCTCTGATCATGTCTCACAACCATGCCAACCCTAAATATATAACCATGGTAAAACATAACATGCATCAGTTCCATGAAAGAATTTATCTGATCATGTATTACAACCATATCAACCATTACATTATAACCAAGGTATAAATCATGGTAATTAGGGTCAAACCTATTATATAATAATTTCGAAATTCAATATGTACCGAGCCTCTTATCTATGTATTTCATCATGTCAAATTGGACAAGCTGACTATATCATAATTTCATCATACCTAACAGGGTCAAGCTTTCTATATCATCATTTCAGTATAATAACTAGTCCAAGTCTGTTATATCATCAGTTCGGCATCATTCACTGGGAATAACCCACTATATAAGTATTAAAACATTTAATCACTAGATATTTCATATAACAAGGATATAACAATATCACATCATATGGATAGATGGATAATTATGAAAATTACCAATTAACTTTCATTTAAACCTTTCATATATCAATTGGTTATAAAAAAACATGACACTTGTATCAATAAACATGAAAAACCAAGGTGAATCTATATCAAGAAATCAAACACAATCCTTGTCATGCTAAAAACACTTTAAGTCATTAAAAAATTCATTTATATTCAATGGTTCACTAACCGAAACGATAGCCACAATTCAGGTCAAACAAAAATTGGATTCAAAGGGACTCTAGGGAATTATTCAATTTATTCATTCAATTTATTATACACTTGATATTTTTGTGCAATTTTATTATTTCAAATACTTAATAAATATCAAACTGTATGTTTAAGGATTAGACCCCTACCTTTTATTGAAGATAAAACAATGCTTCCAATTGAAAAATACCATGAGAAATAAGGTACAAATGATTATAAGAAGGAATGTATATCAAAATGGGGATCAAATGAATTATCATGACATCCATAAGGGATGTTGGCACTCCAAAATCACCTAGATGGCACCCTAGGGTTGAGAGGAGAAGGCTATAGCGAGATGATTAGAAAAATCATCTGCACGAAATACTTTAAAACTATAGGTTGGGGACTTACATGAGGTGTAATATAGTTACACAATGTGTAATTATTTTTAATGGGACACGCTGAAAAACCCATCACCATAGATGAAAATTTTATAATTTTCCCAAACATTACATGACATCTTATCCATTTATACAATTTGTAAATGATGTACATATGGGTTTTCTTCACATTTACCAATTTAATGACTTAGACCCCTTTTAAGGATTTTCAACATACCAAGAAATCATGGTAACACTTTACCCACTTATACCAGGACTCCATTAATTCAAACAAACACACATATCTAGACATTAAGTCATTTTCCACAACAAAGGCTCTCCATATCTGAAAAAGACCCAACCACCAAGGCTCAAGAAAAACTCAGAGAGAGACATACCTAAAAAAATGGGATATTACAAATATGATATGGTAAATCGGAAAAAAGTGTGGATAATGTGAAATGGATATTCAAAGATAAAATAGATTGATGTTGAATATAGATTTTCCATTTTAGTAAAATAAGATAATGTTTGAAAATTATTTCAAATACCACTAAAAATAGGAATTAAAATTTACCAAATAGATGTAAAATTATCATTCCTAAATGATGTATTTGAGGAGGAAGTTTATATCAAGAAAAAAGTGGTTTTTTATAGATGAAGGTGTGATAAAAGTGTTTCTATTTAATAAGGAATTTTATAGACTGAATAAAAATCCAAGATATTTGTATTACATCTTTGATCAATACTTGAGAAATACGTGACTCCAAAAAGCATTAGTTTGTTTAAATATATAAATAAATAAATAGAACAATCAAAGTACACTGGTTGTTATTTATGTTGATTATATAATTTTTACAGAATTGGAAGAAGCATACTGCATGTTGTTTTCAGAATATATGATGTGTAAATTTTAGATGCCTATGACTCGGGAGTTAACAATTTTTCTTAGTTTACAGGTGATAATAGAAATGCATTAAAAATTTATTTATCAACAATAATATTATAAATAAATTATCAAGAGGTTTGGAATCAAATATTTTAGGTTGATGAAAACACCAGTGGCTACCTGAATGAAGTTATCAAGTGATGATGATGGAATAAAGGTTGATGTGATGGAATGTAGGTAAATCATTAGAAACCTATTGTACCTTATAGAGACATGACCCAAAATTATGTTTTTCACATGTCAATCCATATAATACCAAATATTTTCCATGGAAATAATCAAGCAATAATTGAAAATAATTATTCTTTACATAAAAAACATGGTGTATTTTAGAATTGTTTTATCATAAAACATCAATACAAGAGTTTTTGGATACACAGATATGGATTATGATGTTTTAGTGGATTATCGAAATTCAAGGTTGAGTGGATAATTTTATCTTGGTGATTTATATATTTATTTACTGGGATAGAGGAAATATTTCATTTTTCAATGAACTATAGAATATGAATATACTGATGCTACTCGAGCATGTAATAAATATCTATAGTTGAATAAATAGATGGGGATGTTAGCATAGACTTCTAATCTCATATTGAAATTATCTTTAATAACTAAAGTGTTATTAATAAAACAAAAAATATTATCCATCACTCACAGACAAATAACATTAAGAAAAAGTAACATTTCATTAAAGATATGTTTGAATAAAGGACTGTGATATTGGAGTATGTGTTAACACAAAATCAGGTTTGGACATTATGATGAATGAAGTAACCAAGGATAATTTTGAAAGGCAATGGTTGGATCTTTGAATATAACTATCTAAATCCAACTAAAAAATTTGGAAAATACTCCACCACTTCTCCATGGGATTTTATTTTTGTGGGAAGATGTGGAAACTAATTTAAATCGATTTTTTTGGATTTTTAACCATCTATTGGGAACTTATAGAGAACTTCTCTTTGGTTTTGTTGATAAATAGGGAGAAACTACCCATAAGATACATGGGATAAGTTTACCATGATTAGTGATGAACATGATTGGTATTGTTTCTTTCATCCTAGGGGGTCCTATTCTAGTGTTTTGGAAAGGTTTTGAGTGATTAAATTTAAATCTAGGGGAAGTAAAACATAGAGTGTTTGTTTAAAATAATGGGGATCAATTAAGTGTTTTATTGAAGAACTTTTTATTTAACTCTTCTTTATCATAATGATTTTGAATCATGTGGTCTTATCGTTAATAATTGGTGAATCATTAATACCTTATCTAAATCTAAAAGGGTTCAAACATTGTATTTATATATTTCAAATGTTTTAATGGTATTGATTTTTTATCAATTTTTAAGAATTTTTCATCAATATAAAAGGAATGTATTCTTAAAAAAATTACCTTGGTGAATTTTTTGGTTGTTTTGGTTGACAATGTTGGTGTTTTAGGACATCTAATGGGGATTAAAACTGATGAGAAGGGGTATATGAGTAAAAAATGAAGTTGTTTGGAAAGACATATAAAAAATATGTTTGTAATAGATGATTAACAACATGAAAATATAATTCATGTCATGATAAATAAGTGATAAAGGATTGATTTTGAAGGTTGGTATTATAGGGAGTATATCAAACTATGTTAGTGGCTACATGATAGTGAGCCTTAAGGATATTTATGGATAATAAAGTGGTTCATGTTGTGAGAATCACCATCATTCCATGGAATCCATTACCATATGAGGGGGAGTACGCATAAGAGTAATCCATGTTGGGGAATTCATGTTCATTCAATGAGGGATGTTACTAGGAGAAATGAAAATGAAATAGAATTCCCGGTATATATAATAATATTTATTATAATATGTAATAGTATCCAAAGGATTTATCAATTGTAATTTTTAAGAATATGTTTACATGTTCTGATAGATATAGCCATGTAGTAACAATGAGTAGGCATATTTTGATGGATCTTACTTGTTGAAGATGTTCACACCATGGGAGAGGCACACACCATGGATTTTTAGTATATAGGGGATGGAATTATTATAGAACATGTTACCACACCATGTTGGTGATAGTCATTCCTTGATGTGCTAGTCAAAGGATAATTTTTTATTTTACACCAATATGTGTTTAGTGGGTGTGATCCATAAAAAGAAGATATTTTAGGTGACACATTGTGATCAAGAGTATAATACCTTAAAGGGTTAGGGCGTGCAATCTTATAGTATTGAAATGATTTAAGGGTTACACTATGATGGTGATATACAAATTGTGATAGATTGTGTCAATAAAACCACATATTCATATTTCATATATTTTAGGAGGGTTTTTTGAGAATTAAATGATTGATTTTGACTTAGTTTTAAAGGAGGTAACTGGATGAATTTTCCCTTAATAATTGTAACATCCCATGAATTTATTATTTTAATAAACATTTATTAAATAAAATTGTTTTATTGTTTAAATAAAATAATTATTTCATATTAAAAAAACTAAAGTATAATTTAATATAAACTTATATTTTTTTTAAAATTTTGTTTTTAAATTATGAAAAATTATATTTATTTAAATAAATTGATTTTCTAAAACAACCTTAAATATATAATTCTTCACTTAAAAAAAGATTTTCAAAACTTCAATCTTTAATGTTGTATGTTCTGAATTAATTAATACTTTTCATTAAAAAAAACTATATATATTTATAGTAAAAACATTTTGAACATCATATATATTTTTTAATTCATAGTTATTATATTAAATATTTTTTATATGTAAAAATTATGTTTATAAAATCATTAATTTTTAATTAATTTTTATTTATAGTATTTATTAGCCAATATTTAGTTGTAGTATTATTCTTTTATTAATGATATTTAATAATAATTATTTATCATAAAATGGTATAAAAAATATGATTCTTTAGAACTATTTAAAGTAATTTGAAATTACTTAAAATAAAATTTGCAAAAAATAACATTAAGAAATTATTTTTTTAATTTTTTTAGAAATATTGAGAACATTTTGTGGTAATATGTGAGTATACTTGAACATTACTTTAACCAAGGGGATAATACTTAACCCAAGGGAGTTATAACCAAGCTATCAAGGTGGCAGTGTTTCCTCACATGGAGGAAGCATGTCATATTTCCTCATACGAGGCATAGCCTTGGCTAAAGCCTATGTGGTCATGCATAGGTTAAGTGGGTCAGGTACTGAGTTTATAGGTTAGGTGAAGGCCTTTATGGGATCATGTATAATTACTATTTGGAGTGAACACCATTATATTGTTCTAGCCAGCTAAACAGTTGAATTAGCTTATATGGAAGCGAACAACCAGACAAAATTCCGACGTGGGATGCTTCTTTTGAGTACTGTTCACCAAGATAAAATACCAGTTATATCATAACCATTAGATTGAATCATTTTAGACTTTTTATCCTCTTAATTCATTTTATTCCTATGCATCGTCTTTCTCCTCCATCACTCATTGTTCATAGAAAACATTACCTTCATTCTAAGTTGAATACAACATCACTACTCCATCATTTTGTCAAATCTCTTTCCAGTGTAAGGAAACTACACCCCGAGTGACCTAATAATAGTGTCATACTCCACTTTTTATTATCTATTTCAACAAAATAAGATCGTAGATCTTCGAGCTACACACTCTAGGAGTTCGACCTATGAAAAGTTCTGATCAATAGTGTCCATCCTTGCTTCTTGAGGGATTATGGAAAGACTAGATTAAGTACAATTTATATCTACAAAATGTGATATTGAATATTATCATTTCAAAATAAATTCATTTTTATTTCCCTTAACCTTAAATTCATAAGTTTAAAAATACATGAAAATAGTTTTTTAAAAAACTTCATCCAAAACCACAGTGTATAGTAATATTGTTTCTTTGATAGTAGGAAAGACCTTAAAAATCCCAACTTCATTTGGAAGAACCCGAACATGTATGTGTATAGATATAATCTTATTAATTCACTTATATAACCCTCATTCATTTGTTTTGATGTATAAATCCTACCCAATCCAAGCCTTTATTCTTTTTACTATCTTCTCCCCCTGGACCGAACACCCACTCAAGAAGACTAAAGGCCTTCATTCGTTTTTTGGTTTCCAACAGCTAACGTGGCTTTATTTTAAAAAAAAATATTATATATATATATATACAAATGTAAATTTCTTTCAAATATAAATTCTATATTTATTAACATTTATATATACACACTATCTTAAAATTTCAAGATTATTTATGTGTTTAATATTTCTAATTTAGTAAGGAATCAATTTCAACTCTATATTTATGTAAGGGTCTATAAGTATATATATATATATATAATATTTTCAAATTCCAAGTTTATATTCATCATGTATATATATATATATGTAATGTTTTCAGTTTAAAAATTAATTCTAATAATATTAAGTAATAATGTATAAAACAATCTATATTTATGTATGGGATATTCATTATTCTCAAAGTTATAAAAGTAATTATGTTTATTTCAAAACTTATGATATATATATATAATTAATTATCATGTGTCATTTCAATGAGTAATATTTAATGCCTGAAAATTTACCATAAATATAAGTTATGTTCTTACTCAATTTGATATTTTCAATTTATGCAAGGGTGAATTTGTTTTTTTGAAAATGTTACTTTTTATAGTTTTATCTATGAAATATAATTATTTTTTCAAAATTATATGTTAATAATAGAATTTTTTTTTTTTTTAAGATTATTTAATGGAAGAAAAACTATACATATTGTTAAATGTATTATTTTATCTAAACAGTGATATTAAAATAACTATTACATTATGTAAAAGATTCATACCTTCAAAACATTATTTTATGCATAAAATAATTTTTTCAAAAATCAAATATGGGATTAATATCCAATATATTTATTCCAAGATGATTTTTAAACGATAAAATTTATCATTTTATGTTAAAATTGATTTCAAAAGTTAATTAATGAAAATTCATTATGAATATATGGATGTTAATTTAACAATATATACATTTATGAAAAGACTATTGTTACAATATTAGATTTCTACAACTTTAGAAAACTTATTTACTATAAATATATATATATGTGAATATATATATATATATGTAAAAATGTATTGTCATTTTTTAAAGATTAAAACTCTAGTGAATATATATATATATAAAGCAAATCTTCATTTTTTATATAAAATTTGGAACTTGGATTTTGTAAACATTATAGGGAACTGGAGATTGAACCCATCCCTCTAGAAGTGGGTATTCCTAGATATTCATCAATTTTTTAAGTGTCCCCATCATTTTATTTTCCAAAGATGTATAATATTTTCTAGAAAACCACTAATTTTTTTTATTAAAAAAATCATTTTCAAAGCATAAGTATTTTTAAAGGTATTATAATATTTTCAAAGAATATGTATTTTAAAAAGTATTATAAAATTTTCAATACATAATTATTTTCAAAGGAATTTTCAAAATCATGTTTACAAAAGATTTTTAAAAGTATTTTTAAATCTATTAAATTTTAAAAAGGTGTTTTGTAAATGATATTTTTAATATTATAAGTATTTTCAACTGATTTTTAAAAGTGTTTTACAAAGATATATTTAAAAAAACATAAAATTTTATATTCAAAAAATATCTATCAAATATCTATTTTTATATAAAGGGAAAATATTTTCAAATGTGCTTTCAAAAGGTATTTTCAAAACATATTTTCAAAAAAAATTCAATGGATTTTTAAAAACCCTTTACTTGGAAATTATTCTTATACAATGCTTTTATAAAACAACATTACAATCATTTAGAAGTATTAAAAAAATTAACTTTAATAAAGATTTAGCACAAGAAAAATCTAATAACTTCTTTTTTTATTGTTTAAACTTTGATTATTTATAATAATGGTACTTTTCCTCTAAATCCTAGGAAAGAAAATATCTTCGGATGTTTAATTGGTAGTATATTTTTAGTAAATTTAAAAAAACAATATAGTATTATTTTGTACTGGATATGGAAGAATGGGTCTTAGGGATCTACAGTTGGTATTAAAGGGAACATTTAGACAACTTTGGATATTTGGACATTTGGTTTAAAATATGTTAAGTTTCTATGTATATTATTTTAGTAAAAACTAATTTTTATAACCTTTCAAATTTGGGAAAAATCAAATAGTTATAAATCTAATTTTGAAAACATAAGTAACTAAGTGAACCTTAAGAATGTATAATTCTAGTGATTATAGTTTTATAAATTATAAAAATAGAATTCCAAAATTCTCATTTAGTTCGACAAACGAATTTTGAGAGTGAAATTACATGTAAGTGGGTAGAATGTAACACCCATCGAATTTTTTCTTTTAATAAATGTTTATTAAATAAAATTATTTATTGTTACAATAAATAAAATTGTTTTTATTTTTAAAACAAGAACAATTATTTTATATTAAAAATAATCCAAATTATAATTTAATATAAACTCATATTTTGTGAATTTTTTTTATAAATTAAGATAATGTATATTTATTTAAATAAATATATTTTCTTAAAACAAGCAGAAATATACAATTCTTCACTTCATAGATCTTTTTTCAAATATCATTCTTTAAAGTTGTATGCTTTTAATACATTATTAATATTCAATAAAAATTAATTAATATGTATAATAAAACCCTTTTGACCTTCATATATAGTATATAAGTCATAGTAGTTGTTATTTTAAATATTCTTTATATATTAAAATTATGTTTATAAAATCCTTGAAATTAATTATTATCCTTTATTTAGTTATTGTATTATTATTTTAGTATTTATGTCAAATAATAATTATTTATCATAAAATGTTGTCAAAAATATGATTCATTTGTTCTATTTACGGTAATTTGTAATTACTTAAAATAAAATTTTAAAAAATAACATGAAGAAATTATTATTTTTTTACTTAATTATTTTTATTAAATATTGAGAAAAATTTGTGGTCACCCTAGTATATACTCTGATATCCTTTTAACAAAGGGGTGTAGACTCAACCCAAGGGAGGTCTGACCAAGCTAGCCAAGTGGTAGTGTGGCCTCACATGGAGGAAATAGGTTAGGTCACCTTAAGAGATGAATTTCTTGGGATAAATCCTGCATGGCCCTGAATATGTTATGTGGGTTGAAGCCCAAATACATAGGTTAGGAAAAATCCTACATGGGAACGTGTATAAGGCCTGTTGGGAGAACACCCTGTTAGATTCGTCTGGTTGGCTAAACTCATATATTATCTTATATGGAAGCGAATAATCGAGTAACATTTCTATGTGGAAACTGTTGGATCAAATTATTTTAATCACCCAATCATCCTCCCATGTCATCTCCTCACTCAATTTCGTCTTCTTACTCCCTCCCTCACTATTCATCAAATCCTTCACCCAGAAGCTATGTTGAATCCAAAATCTCCAGTCTATTAATTATCTAAAATATCATTCCAATGCAAGGAAACACCACCCCAAGAAACCTACTCATAGTATCCTACTCTAATTTGTATTCTCTAGTGCAAAAATATAGGACCAAAGATCTTCAAGTTTCCACCATAGGCGTTCGAACTATAATATTTTTTGATCAACAATTTCTATCCTTACTTCTAGAGGAAGCATGGAAAGGTCATATTAAGAAAAATATATATTTAACAAATGTGAAATCGATTGTTATCATTTCAAAATCAATTATTTTTTCTTTTTCATTACCCTCAATTCATTGGTTTAAAAATACAGGAAATATATTTTTTAAAAACCTTCATTGAAAAGAAAAGTATATAGGAATATTGTTACTTTGATATTAGGAAATTCATTCAAAAAACCAATCTACTCTAAAATGAACCTGAACTTATATGTGTATATATATAATATTATTAATTCACTAGAATAACCCTCATTCATTTGGTTTAAATAAGAAACCCTGCCGAGCCAATCCTTTCTTACTGTTCCCTCTCTTCTCCCCCTAGATCGAACACCTAATCAAGTAGACCAGAAACCTTCACTCGGTTTTGGATTCTTGTAGGTAAGGGGACATAATTTATATTAAAACAATTATATATATATATATATATATATATATATATATTTCAAATCAAAAGCCTATTTCTCTCAACATACAAATATCTTTCCTTAAATTTCAAGATTATTTATCTTTTTAATACGTCAAATTTAGTACTTAAATAACTTTAAATCTATATTTATGTAAGGTTGTATAAGTATATATATATATATATAATATTTTAAAATTCTATGTTTATATTCTTCAAGTATAAATCTAAATGTATATAATTTTTGAGGTTAAAAATTTATTCTATGTTTTCTAATTTAGTAAGAAAGAATTTTCAAATGTATATTTATTTATAGGATTTACATTATTATCAATCTTATAAAAGTAGTTATGTTTCTTCAAAAAAGTTTGATATATATATATATACAATTTATTATCATTGCATCATTTGAATGAAAAATATTTCATGCATGAAAATTTACTTAAACCTAAGTTATGATCTTACTCAATTTGATATTATCAATTTATTCCAGGGTGATATGTTTTATTTTAAAATGTTACTTTGTATAATTTTAAGTGTGAAATATATTTTTTTTTCAAAATTATATGTTATGAATATAATTTATTTTTTATTATGATTATTTTATGGAAGAAAAATTATACATATTATTAAAGTTATTATTTTATATGAATAGTGATTTTACAATTATGGTTATTTCATTTGAAGGATTCTACCTTCACACCATTATTTAATATACAAAATAATGTTTTCAAACATAAAATTATCAATGATTATCTAATATCCCTATTAAAGGATGAATTTTAAATGATAAATTTTATCATTTTATGTAAAAATAGATTTTAATAGTTTTTGAATGAAAAGTATTTATGAATATATATATGTTAATTTTTCATTCCATACAATTATGAAAAGACTATTGTTACAATATTTGGTTTCTTCAAATTTATAAAAAGGATTTACGATTGAAGTATGAATATATATATATATATATATATATTCATATATATATATGAAATAATGCATTGTCACATTTTTAGAGACTAAAAATCCAATGAATATATATATATATAAACATATATATAAATTAAATCTCAAAATGATTTATAGATTTTTCACTTGTAGTTTCTAAGCATTATATGGAAGTGGGGAGTGAACCCATCCCTCTAGAAGTGGTTAGGCCCATACAATCTTTAATGTTTTATGTGAACCCATGGTTTTTTTCCAAATGTTTCCTAATATTTCATGAAAAATCACTGGATTATTTTATTATTAAATATATTTTCAAAGAATAAGTTTTTTCAAATTTATTATAATATTTTTAAAGAACATGTATTTTACTAATTATTATAATATTTTCAAGGAGTAATTATTTTCAGATGAATTATCAAAATCACATTTTCAAAGTACTTTTACAAGTATTTTTAATGATTTTATGTTCTGAAAAACAGTTTTCAAAATGATGTTGTCAAAATAAAAATTATTTTCAAAGGATTTTTAATTTTTTTTCTGAATATATATTTCTAAAACCCTCTCATTTTATTTTTGAAAAGTATATATCAAATATCTATTTAGATATAATGAGAAAATGTTTTAGAATGATTTTTGAAAAGGTATTTTAAAATTTTATTTTAAAAAGATATTTTCAAGAATATTTTCACTCTATTTTTTAAAACCCCTTTCTAGGTAATTATGATTACCTTATGTTTTTATAATTTTTTCAGGATCATTTATAAATATCAAGGATATCATCTTCAATAAAGATCTAGCACAAGTAAAGTTAGATAGTTTCTTTTTTTTACTATTTTAATTTTGATAATTTATAATAGTGTCAATATTCATCCAAATCCTAAAAAATAAAATATCCTCAAATGTATAATGTTGTGTATATTTTTAGTTATTTTTATAAAAAATATAAAAAATTATTTTGTACTAGATATGAAAGAACGGGTCTGAAGGATCTGCATTAATTATAGTTAATTGAAGATTAATTAATATGATATTATGAATATTATTTATATATACGAGAGATATATTTTTACTTGAATAGATTAATAATAATGGTGGGTTATTAGAGACAAGTAGAGATAACAGAGGTGTATTTTCAAGATGGTTCTGAAAAGTTGGGAATAAGAAGAAGAAGAATATAAGAAGCAATCTCACTAGAAGGATTATGGAGTTCATAAGGTAGAATAGACGTGAAGCAAATTGATACACCGCCACCAATTTAAAATTTATATTAATTCATAGATATCGATACCTGAATAATTAGAGGATTGATGTGATGTTTGAGGGGTTTAGAGCAATGAGTTATTAGCTTTTATGGGGGTTTTATACCTTGAGGGTCATTTTGACTGATTAGAATTGGAGGAATACTTACAAAGTAGTATGGTTACATTTGAGATGTATGTGAAGCCAGAAAGTTTGAAGAGGCATTAATACGAGGAGGTAAAATTTATTTCCATGGATAAAATTTATATCAACCATGGTGAGGATATAAAAGAAGATGTTTTTATGACAATATATCACTTATGTAAAGTAAATTAAAATGAGTCAGAGATATGAAGGTAAGATTCTATTTATGTGATTAAAAAATGAAATGTCCGAACATATATATGGAAGGTGCTTGAGGAATTTTGATGGTGACTATGAGGCTAATTTGAAACAATATTTTAAAAAATAATTTCCCCTGAAAAAAATATCAAAATTTGAAACAAATATGGAGGAAGATTTCAAATGAAGAGCTTAGTTTACAAGGAAGAGTAGAACAATGAAAATTTCTTTGAAGATGATGCGAAAAAACTGAAATTAAATTATATGGATAATATGATATTTATTATTGAGATAAATAAATTTGAATCTAAAGAGTAAAATAAATAAATAGTAGTTTTCAATCCAATTGCTGAACTCAAAGGAAAAATTGTGGGGCTCGACATTCAAAGAAAGAAAATTAGAAACATTGATGGACTATTGGATACATCTTTGAAGTATGTTTACAAACTAAAATCTGAAACAAATAAATGCGGAAAGGTTATGGAATATTAAACTATTTCATAATGAACATCAAAGGATGTTATTGATTTCAAAATAAAGATTGATGTTTTATCTAGATATTTGGAAAATTTAATTCGACTATTATAGATGGGTTTGAAGGTTAATTGTTTTATGATTGGTGGAGTTCAATGGGGAAAATTTTTAGAAGGTCAAATAAAAATAATTTAAAAGTTTTTTATTTCATGAGTTTAATAAAAACATGTCTTGGAGAGTAGAGAGTTTTTACCACATATTTGGAGCTCTTTCTATGAGTTTTCAATCATATTTCAACAATCATTGGAAATTTATATCTTCTCCGAGGTAGGATTAGAAGAAAAAACATCAAACCAAGATGGTGTATTGATTAATTTTTTATATACATTGTGAGATATTGATTAAAATTTTATTTAAATATATAATTACCTTTAAATATGTAAATCTGTTCGATAACTTGCTCAGTATGAAAAAATGAACTGAAAAGAAACCATGACATATTTAGATAAAATATAAATATTTAAGTATGAACATTAAAACTAGAAATTCATGGGAATGGATAGGAGTAATTGATTTAAGAAATGTACGAAAAATAAAATAATGTATTTTTTTAATATAAATGAAATTTAATTAGTTTACCTAAAATAAATAATAAGATAATTTATTTGTTTAGAATATATTTTTCTAGAAAAAATAAATTTTTATGGGATATGAATTTCTATCTCAAGAAAAAGTTGATTCATTATCATAAACTATTTTTTATATTTAAATTTTTATACTCTAATTTAGTTAGTAATTGATATAAAATAAGAATAATGACAATTAATATTTAAAAATTTCATTTTCCAATAATTTTTTTTCTCAATATATATTATGATTTTATTCAAAAATTTAATTTATAAATTTTAGAATTTATATTTCACATGATGTAAATAAATTTTGGATTGAGAATAATAATATTATCTTAAGATGAAATTTTGGGATTTTTCTAAAAACATAGATTTTTAGTCGAAAAATATTGTTTTTTGAAACAATTATAATTTTTATGATTCTATAATTATATAAGAATATCATAGAAGTATAAAATAAATATTAAGTTATAAAATATATATTTTTGGAATAAAATTGTTCTTTTTAGTATATTATATAAGCTTATAAATATTATTCCCAATATTTTTTAAACTAAATTAAAATTTTAGATTAATAAAAAATTATTTTAGTGTTTTGTTGAATCATGTACATTCATGGTGAGATTAAGTTATATATTCACATAATATACTCATAATATTTTTTATAAAGAACCGAATTATTTCATTGTAATTTTTAATTTTATTAACCTTTCCTTACATATAAATTTTAGGGTTAAAAACTCTTTTTTAAAAATCTATTTTTACACATTATGTGCCCTAATATTATAGTTAAATTTTCAAAACTTTAGAAATTTAAATTGATAAAATTATTTTCAAATTTCAAATCATGTGTCTCTAATTAGGTAAAATTTAAAATGTTAATTTTTTCTCGTAATTACTAAGTTACAAAAACTAATTAGTAAGGTAAAAGGATAAAAATTAAAATAAAATCCTTAAATGACTTAAATTTGTCTTCCAAATGAGTGGTTGAGGTTAGTTTCTACCCAAAATAACATTTAACTCATGTTTTTTATATATTAGAGAAATTTAAATTTAAATGGTAACATATTATTATTGAAAACGTTATAGGTGCTCAGAAAACTACCCTTCCCTTCACTTATAAAAGGGTGACACTTCTACCACTTTAAGACTCACCTTCCCTCAAAATTTCTAGTTGAAAATATGAAAAATTTAACTTCCATGAATCCTATACCATGTTAAAAATATTCTAGTCACCATTAGTCATCATAAGAAATTCATGTCCAAGGATAATTCCAAGGAAAATTCATGTACCCAACGTATGTATTATCAACAACTCATTTTTTCATATTAATTATAATCATTGAAATTTATTCTGTCCATACTATTATTATGATATAATTATAATTTTATTATTATAATGTAATTATATTAATCAAAATATCATTTTCTATCCATCTATCTCATCCATCAAGAAAAATAAAATCATCATTCATTTATACATGCAGACTACCGCCACCGCGAGAAAAAAAATTCATTTTTCATAACCACTGATAATTGATGGTTATTATAATGGTTAAATGAAGAAATATTATTTTTATGGAATCATGCATTATTTGGTATAAAATATTATAGAACCTATTTTGGATATGAACAACAAATTAGTATCGTTAATTCAATCATTTAAGACCGACGAACTAAGAGGAAAATGATCACTTATTTATAAGAAATGGATTTATGTAAATTATATTATATTTATAATTGTTTCCAATTATGCTATATCAAACTAATAAACACTAAATAATATCATAATCATTCTGTTATAATGATATTACAACTAAACCGCCTGATAACCATCAATTAATCATGGTCATATCATGTTTGGGATGGTTTAACCAGCAACTGAAATAGTACTATGGATTTATAGAATGGATGACTATAAGAAATAATTTACCGATATAATTATATATAAATAAGTAAATATTTTTTTTGGTTTTGTTAAGTTTATATCAATATTAAACTCATTAATTAAGAAGACACCTTTTTTCATTAAGGACAATTGAAACATTAGCATCATCGATTTTTTCTCATGGATCATAACCAAAACCAACATAAACTGAAATTATAGCATTATAAAATTTTACAGAATATCTATTAATATACATTATATGATCTAATAGTTATTTAATTTTTAAAAATAATAGATACCAATACCACTTTTATGAAACTAGTTCAAAGCTATAAAGATTACTTACACCCGGTGTTGAAAATAAGTAAAAACTATCTAATATATATATATATATATATATATATGATTATAAAAAAGGATTAAATTATTTCTATTCTTATGGAAATGTTTTTTAGTACTTATTTAATGATATTTATTTATTTATTTAGGATTTTGGTATACGTGAATAATAAATCATGACCGAGGTGAGGGTTTTTTGTCTTAGATTCCTATCTTTGAGACAAGTTCGGTATTATGATTTTTTAATTTATTTGGTGTATAGGCTACCTATTTAAGATATAATAACATTAATTTTATTTTATTAAATCTATTTTAAGATCAATTATAATCCCTCTATTTTGAGGGGGTTTTATAATGATATTTCTAAAGCCGTAAGGATTTTCTTTGTCTCAATTCTGATTCTACGAGACATGTTACATGTTATACCCCCTATTTACTTTGTATATGTTCTATTTATCTAATATACTATGAATTATATATATTTTATTTCCATTTAATTCATGGGATATATTAATACAAATCAATTTCTTTCATCCAAATTATTTTTACTCAAGTGTTACCCTAGTCGTAAGAGTTTTTGGTAACTAAATTTTGGTTCACTAAGTTATGATTTTGTCTCTTAAAAATATTTCATATAATTTTAGAGAATTTGAAATTTTAATTTTATTATATGGTATTATATCTTTTTTTAAGAAACACATTCTTACCACATAAAAACTTTGAAAAATATTTCTCCCTTCTTGGGATATGTTTTCTGTAAGGGTTATTTGTAACTCAAATCTTCTTATTTGGGTTATAAGGTTTAATATTAAACATTTATATTTAATTATTGGGTTATTAAACTATAATATTTTTTTTCATGTTTGGGAAAATAATTTTTTAATAAAAATAATTATTTATTACTCTTTTTAATATGTGAGTTTTTCAAAAATGTGTTTTTAAAAATATTAAAAAGGGGGTTTCCTTTCACTTTAATATTTTTACCTTCCTATCCACATTTATCCAATATTTACCCTATTTATTTTAAAGGGCCTATTATTGAAAATTATTTTTTAATTTTTTGTCTTTCAATGATTTTTCACTTCACCTTTTGAAAAATAGTTTTTTAAGTGTTCTATAACTTCTACTTTTCATCAATGTTAAAAATGTTTTCTAGAAGCTATTTTAACTATTAGATTCTATTTAACTTTTAATTTTAAAAATTATTTACCCTATAAGGGTTTATGTTTCACTATTTAATCATTAATATATATTTATCTCTTGGGTTAATGAACACAATTCACTAAAAAGTACAATTCCCGATCCCTTATTTGGTGGTACCGTTCACACATTATTTTGTTATGTTTTTTTCATCTATGTCAACAACCTTATTTGTTTCTATTTTTACACTAGGGTTATGTTCATTTGAAACCATCAACCATCATTCCATATATGGATTATGATCATGTTATTATAGTATTGAATTAGTTAAATACTCTTTGGTTTATAGTATTGACATGGGGAAACGTATTTATTTTTGATATACTATTATTCTAATATAGATGATTATTATCAATCTAAAAAATTATTTTTTGACCTCCACCTTAATTATTAGTATGGGTTATGATAATTTTATCCATTTATTGAAATGGTGAAATGCATTTTCATTCTCAGTGCTTATTTACTGCTAATATATGTTGATCATGTATTTATTTTCTGAATTCTTCATTATACACACATCCATGTTTTTATTCATCCAAGGGTTCCTTAGGTAATAGTATTGAGAGTTTTCTTAATGTTATGGTGAATACATTGGGCTTAATTATGTTATTGGTGGGGCCCTGTATTATATAGTCCCTAAATGAATCTACAGGTCTCATGAGATAAAAAAGGTTGGGTTTTGGTGTATTATTCTTTCCATAATAGGATAGTGTCATGGTATTAGGCCTTGATATAATGATTTTGATGTCATGCATTATTCATTCCCTCAGTATGAGGTTATTATTTTTGATATCAATGTTTTTATGTTTTACCATTTATATGGAATCCTCCATGTATCAAGTTGATCAAGACCTTATGTTGTTTACCAATTCTTTCCATAATATTTATGCCATGTTTATTACATGATTGATTCAGTTATATATTTTTCTTATTGAGTGTTTGAGATAACCTCTTTCTTATGTTTCCATTCCATAGGTTATGAAGAAAGTTTGTACATTTGGAATTTTTATAAAGATAACATGTGTGAAATAATTTACGGGATATATTGAATAATTATCATGAATTAAGTAGTTTCTTATATATAATATATAAGGGAAACTTTGTCCATTAGTTGAGAAATAAATGGAATTTATTAGTTTATGATGTGTTCTAATTCTCTAAAGTTATAAACCTAAAAATGTCCATCACATGTAAGATATTCATTAATTATTATTGATTTTAGAATTATAGATGGTTATATCTAAGAATTTACAGCTGTTATCATATCATGAATGTAAACTATGCGTCTATGGGAACCAGATCTAGTCGTGCAGATTTAGAGAATCGAAGTTGGCATAAATGGAAATGTTTAGATAAATTTTGAGATTATGGGGTTTTAAAGGATAATCTAAGGATTTATAAGTTAAGGTTGAAAAAAATTTCAATGGTATAAATAAAACATTGTTATAATATATGATTTAATGCTTAGGTAATAATTTACATTTTATTTTGGGATAAAGATGAGATAACTTTTTTGAAAATACTATGAATAAATTTATGTACAAGATCACATCCTAAAGTTTTGGTAATATATTTACTATATTGTTTTCATAGAATTTATATACTTTTATAGATACTAGAACGTTTATGTAGATATAGAATATATGTATCGAGGGGTAATCACCCTAAAAAGGTTAACAAATCATTGATTTGATCTTCACTCTAATGCATAGTGAGTGGGACTATGAATCCACAACTGGATAGACACTCCTAGAGGATATGATTTTGGTAATCTCATTACACTTACAAATCATTATTAATAATTTAATAATGATGTTAACTAATTATGTCTGAGAATATAATAGATAAATGACCATGGATAACCAACGGTTGAACATGGAAATTTATAGGTTGATCTAAAAGAATCATATTAAAAAAGGTTTCATAAGGGAAGACATATTGGGATTCATGTTTTCATATAAATATTTTGGATATTATCATAACTGTAGAGTTTGGTTGAAACAGGATTATGAAGATGAATTTGGTAAAGTTATGTATCTAGAAACAAATATGTATTATAACTGAATAAGGAAGAATCTATAAATGGTTATGAATTTTAGTACATGCCTATTATGATGAGAAATGAGATTTTCTTAGTCTTACTTATGGTAGTGAGTATGATATCATAATTGAATTTAATTCCTTATTCTCTTATCTATTCTATTTACTAAAGTGATATTTATCGATTACATTTTGGTACATTCTAAATGAGATTGAGGATGATGTGAAGCATCTAAATATTGTTCTTATATAGTTTTGAATTAATGGTTTGAAATCATAAATTAAATGGTACCAATAACATTGGGAAACTATTTTATGGAAGGGTTATATTTTGTAGATGAGTATTTAATAATAAATGATTAATGTATATATAACTCTTAGGATTAATATATATTCGATGTTGAGATAATAAAGGGGTAGGTGATTTTTGAAATTTATGTTATGTAATATTCATCTCCATAGGATTGATTATAATTCATTATATTTTTGGTTATGTATATCTATTTTGGGGATTATAATGTAAATTTACTTTTGTGCGACCTTATGAACTGGTAGTTAATACTATTTTTTTGTTTAAATAGAGAGTTAATTTTTTAGTAATATATGAATTTGATGAGGTTTATTGACATAGATATTAAAATAGTTTTTGGAAGGGTATATTATGGAAAATATACGATTAGGGTATATGCATTCATGAAAATATTATTCTAGGAATGATTAATGTTTTTTTGTACAAATATAAGTAACTTAGTATGACCTATCTGAGTATAATCGATGTCATATTAGAGGTTATACACCTAATGATGAATATGTTAGGAATAATCACTCCTAATATCATCAGTGAGTAATAATTAAAATTATAAGGATGTAATTTATTTAATTAGGAGAATGAAACTCCCTAATATTTAAAAATATTATTACCTTTAAATAAGTAAATTGATTTTATAGCTTTCTCTGCATGCAACACTATACATAAAAAACATGATACATTTAGATAAACAACCTATATTTAAGTATGAACATTAGAAACTAGCCATTAAATTAGCGATAATGAATAAGAGTAACCAATTTATGAAATAATTTTATAAGAAAAATAAATGCTACTTTTATTATAAATGAAAATAATATTGTTTACCTATAATGGATAATAAGATCATTTATTATTTAGAAAATATTTTTTCAAAAGAATATAGTTGTATATATTTATATTTAAAGAGAAAGTTGATTATTTATGATAAATTATATTTAATATTAATAATTGGTTTACCCAAATTTAGTGGGTAAATAACAAGAAATTGAAATAATAACAGTTAATATTTAGAAATGTCATTTTATAATAAAAGAACTATTTTTTATTATATTTTTTTATTTTATTTAAATATTGAATTTTTAAATTTTTAAATTTTATTTTTACATGATGGAAATATTTTTTTATTTATAATACGAATATTTTCTTAAAATGAAAATTTAGTGTTTTTCCAAAAATATTTTATAATCGAAAAATTGGTATTTTTGGGAAAATTTTATTTTTTATACTTTTATCCTTATGTAAGAATATCAAGAATGTTTTAAAAACATTTTAAGTAATAAAATATAAATTAATGAAATAAAATTATTAATTTTAATATATTATTTTAGATTATAAAACCCATGTCCAACATTTTAAGAAGTAATTAAATTGATAGTATAGTAATTTTTTTATCTTTTCTTTAAATCAAGTAATTTAAAGGTGTGGTTAGGTTTTGGGTTTCTATAAAATCCTCATACATTTTATTTATTTTATAAAAAAAAATTTATTTCATGGTAATTGATAATTTTAATGACTATGATTACACCTAAAATTTAAGCTAAAGAAACTAATTTTTTCTTAAAATCTGTTTTTACGTGTTATGTGCGCTAATTTTAAAATTAAATATTGAAACCCATACAAATTTTATCTGATAAAATGAATTAAAAATATAAATTAATAATGTTTAAATTAGTAAAAATGGAAAATATTTATCTTTTTAATTAGTTCCTAAGTGTAAAAAAATTAATTATCAAGGTAAAATTAAATTTCAATAAAAGGATAAAAGTAATAATAAAAGCCTAAAAGCACTCAAATGTTTCTCCCAAATGAGTATTTTGGGTGAGTTTTGAACCACACTCACATTACCCCCCTCTTTTTTCTATTTGGGATCCATTTACCTTGGAATGACAATATATTATTATTGAAAATCATAAGACCACTTCTGAAACTACCCTTCCCTTCAGTTATAAAAGTGTAACCCTTCTACCACATCAGGAATAACCTTCCAGTAGAATTTATCTTTGAAACTATAAAAATTTAATCCTCCTATAACCATCTCCCACGTTCAAAGGACTCTTTTCACCATTATTTATCATAAGAGCATCATATCTAAGGATAAGTCTAAGGAAAATCTAGGTACCTAGTGTGGGTATGATCAACTACTTAGTTTTTATTCTTAATTATCTTCATTTAAATTTATTATAGACATAATAGTATAATGATTATTTATATACAATAATGCAACCATGTTAATGGAATTATCATTTTCTATTCATCTATATCATCCATTATGAAAAATTAAATCATCGTTCGAGCATACATAAAGACCACCACCACCATAATCAACAAAATTCAAATTTATTCACCACCTATAAGTGATGGTTCATATAATTATTTAATGAGTAAATGTAATGTTTAATATATCATTAATATTATTTTATAAAAAATTAGAGAACCTATTAATAATATAATCAACAAATTACTATTGTCAGTCAATCATTTAAAAAGAGCGAACTAAGAGGAATTTTTCTTAGTAATGAAATTATATAAATTATATAATCTTTATAATTATTTAATATTTTGAAATATTACACTAATAAAAATCAAATAATATCATTATACTTATGTTATAATTATATTATATCCAAACCAGCTCACAATCACTCATTAATGATGGTAGGTTCATGTTTGGGTAGGTTTCACAACCTATTTGAACAATATTATAAATTTACATTATAGAAGATTACGAGAACTTATTTAATGGTTTTATATGAAATAAATATGTGAAATTTTTTTCATTTTCGTTTTAGTTTTCTTATATATTTGTTTAAATCATTAATTAAGAAAATAACTTTTTTCATTAAGAACCATTGATACATGACAATCATCGATTTTATCCTCATGGATCATAACCAAAAATACCCTGAAAAGAAACTATAGCTTTATAAAATATCTTTTAATATATATTAATGTAACTTAAATGATATAATTTTTATTTTATTTTAAAAAATAATAGATAACAAAACCTCTTGTATGAAACTTTTTCAAAGTAATAAACTTTACATACACCCGTTATTGAAAAAAAGTTAAAAACTAACTAATATTTATATATAGAATGATTTTAAATAACAAGTATATTTTTTAGTTATGTACATGGTACTTGGGTATATATATAATTATTTTAATTTAATTATTCCAAATGTTTGGTGAAAGTGAAGAATGACTCAGGACATTGGTAAGGGTTATTCATCACAAAATCCTCCCTTTGAGACATGTTTTTTATTATGCATATAATTTCATTTATGTGGTGTATATAATACTTATTTGAAATATAATATCATTTATTATATTTTAATTATGGTATTTTATTTTCAATTAGAAGCCATATATTTCAAGGGGATTTGATTTGATTGTTTCTAAATCCATAAGTCCTTTTTTAGTCTTAATTCTTATTCTTTGACACGTGTTAAAAGTCGTATGCTATGTTGCCTTTGTATGGTGTTGTAATGATTTATTATCCCATTAATATTTTAAAATTAATTTCCTTTTATTTAATTGGATATACTAATACCAAACATGTTCTTTATTCAAATTTATTTTGACTTATGTTTTACCCCAGTTGTTAGAGTTTATGGTAAATCAATTTTTATTCATTGATTTATGATTATCCTCTTGAAATTATTTAATAATAGTTAGGTAAATTTTTAAAATTTATTTTATTATGTGGTATTATTTCATTTTTATGGATATATATATTCCTACCACATAAAGTATATGAAAAATAGTTCTATATTCATGGGATATGTTGACCATAATGGATATCGGTAACCCAAATCTCTTTCTTTGAGTTTTAATGTTTTATCTTTAACGTTGTTCATCCATGATTAAGTTCTTGCAACATAATATTTTATTATATGTTATTTTATAATCCTATTTTTGAAAACAACTTTTTAATACAAATATGTTTTTTTACACTTTTTAAAATTTTTTTTTTGAACATAGAATTTTTTATAAATATTAAAAAGAATTTTTTCCTTTCAATTTCATATGTTTTTTTCCTATACAAATTTATCCATGATAAAACTTCTGAAATTTCATGTAAATTTATTGAATATTTTTTTTAAAATTAATGATGTTCATATATTTTTCACTTCACGTTTTGAAAACTTCTTTTGGTAGTGACCCGTAACTTCCTCTTTTACATCAATGTTAATTTTTTTTTAAAATATCTTAAGTTTTCACTTTCATTTCCCTTCTAATTTTTAGAATTATTTTACCTATTAGGTTTAATTTTTAACTATTTAAAGACTAAAATATATTTATCTATTGGGGGAATAAAATCAATGTACCAAAAAAATACAATTTTTAATCCATTTTTGGGTGGTATCATTCAGACATTCTTTTGTGAGGATATTATTAATCTATGTAAACATCCTTCTATAGTTTATTTTTTATCCTAGGGAATTTTCTTAAAACTATACAATTTATTTCTCTATATGGATTGTGATGTTTTTATTCTAGTATTGAATTTTTCATATACAAATTTCTATATACTCTGTGAATTTCAGGTTTTATACAACTCAGATTAGATAATGTCCCCTATGAATGTATGATATTCTATTGACATGGGGAAATGCACTAAATTTTTTATACTTTTATTCCATTAAGGATGATTATTGGAAATTTTAAAATGTATGTTTTTACCATATAAATTCTTTCTCCAGATGATTTATGATCTTGTTATCCATTTTATTGACTTGGCGAGTGACATCTTCATACCGTAAAGTATAATTCCAATACAAATTATTATTGGTAAGATGAATATGTTTGGTTAACCATCCACCTTGTTTACTAGGATGGGTTATGATCATGTTATATCTTTATTGACATGGGAAAATGAATTGAAATTATTGATGATTGATGATTTCTTACATAGGTTGATCATGTATTGATATTCCATATTCTTCATTATATAGATATATGTGTTTTATTTAGCCAAAAGTTCCATATGGAATGGTTTGAAAGTCATTTTTGACTCTTATGGTGAAAGTATTGGACTCAATTGGGTAATGGGTGGGGGCGTATAATTATATATCCAATCGATGCATCGAGATGCCTCATGATACGATATAAGTTGGTTTTTGATGTATGACTCTTCCCAAAAAATGATAGTTTCTTGGAAAAAGTCCTTAATAAATGTTTCTGATGTTTTAATTTTTTCATTCCATCAGAATGAGTTCGGTATGATTAATATCTATGTTTTCATTTATTTTTCTAGAAGTAGAATTCTCCCAGATTCATGTTTATTATAACTATATATTGTTTATCTATCCCTGCCATAATATTTATTCCATGTTTATTCCATGACTTCTTCAGTTATATGTTTTCTTTACTAAGAATTTCAGATCATACATTTCCTATGTTTCTATTACCTATATTATTAAGAAAATTAAGATACCTGACATTTTTTTAAAGATAGAGCATGTGGAAGAATTAATGGGAGTTATTGAAAAATATCATGAATTGAGTAGTTTCTTATATATAAAAAATTGTAGAAAAATATACTTTAGTTGAGAAATACATGTGATTTAATTATTTATGATCTTTCATAATTCTCTAAATCTATAAACCTTATAAGATCCTTCAGATTTAATACAATCAATAATTGTTATTGATTTTTTAACTATGTATGGTTATATCCAGGCTTCCACAACTGATATCAAAGAATGTATGTAAAGTATATTTCCATGATCACAAAATCTGAGAGTGCGGGTTTGGGGAATCACAATAAACCGATATTTTGATTATTATTTCATTACCTTTCTTAAATTAGTTCATTGAATGATATAATGAGATAGTAGAATTTGATTTTTCAGGTAACATACCATGCTTTTTATAATATATTTATCTATAAATTAATTTTTATTAAATATCTTGCTTCACAAAAAACATAGAAATAAAATGAACCATGACATATTAATAAGATTCAATTATTAAATGTCACCAGTATAACATATTCGTTGAATTGATGGTTATAAATTGACGAAACAGAATTATGAAATCTATGTAAAAAAGGAGAAGCGATGCCATCAAGAAAAATGAGTCTTCCTTATAAACAACAATTTTCTAATATTAAAAAGGAGGAAGAGTCACTAGGTTATTTCCTAGACCAAGCCCTAGATGAAATTTAACATGTATTTGTTAAGCATAATCATTTGTGGGAGAAGTTAAAGACCATGTAAATCACTGTGATATGTATTCTAGTTGAACCACCATATATGATTTCCAATATTTATTATCTTACCATTCAATATTATGCATAGGACTTTAGAGTTTATGTATATAGGGGATATGTATTAATATAAGGTAAATTCATATATAAAATCAGGGTTACTCTAGAACCACATGTAATGTATATGAGTTTTATTCAATATTTGGAACCTAGAGATCAAAATTATCTAAGGTTGTAATTTTTCATTTTTTGGTAAAATAGTAAAATAATATTTTCAAAAATTATGAAATGAAAATATGATCAATTTAAGTAAAAAAATGTTCAATATGATAAAATAAATATAAAAAAATAAAGAATAATTTTATTTTCAAAAAATTGTATTTCTTTTATTTTCATTAAAATAAATTTTTATGATGAATATTAAAATTTGAAATAAAATATAATTTTTTATAAAATATATTTATAAAAAATATATTAGTTTTTATATAATTGGTAATATAATTTTATCCAATCACAAGTAATTTTACTAATATTAAAAATTTTTATCATGTCATTAATATCAATACTTTTTAATAAATAATAGTAATTTTAGAATTGAATTTATAACACTTAGAAAATTAATTTGATAAAATGGATATCATTTTATGATTCATCAAGTTGAAATTATCCTTGGGAGACCTTTTTCATTTTCTGAATATATTTAATTTTTAGGTTAATATTAAAATATTACCCACATAAATACATTATTTAGTAATAGTATATATAAAATATTTTTTTAGTATTATTGATGTTAGAGAAATATTTTAATGCCTCCGTTTCTAAAGAATTACATGCCCATTAATTTTTAATCACAAGATGAGTATATATTTGAATATATAATATTATATTCCAATATATTATTCTAAACACCCCCTCTCCAACCATATAAATACCACCTTTAACCAACCCATTTTCCAACTAATTCTAAGACTTACCTAGCCCAAAATCTACCCTAACCTCCCCTTAACTCCTTAACCATTCCCTAGAGGCATTCTTTGTAACACCCCATGATTTTATGTATGTCTATTTTTTAAATAAATTTAATTTTTTTGATATATTATGGTTAACAAAACCCTGATATTTTAAAATAATGCTATGTTTGATAGCATATACAACACGCACCATCCAGATTAAACAAACCAGGATACAATACAAAAATATGATTATTTTAACACAGCCATTATAATCTAGCCATTTAATTGGTGGGTGTAAATTGGATTAACCATATTATGAAATAAATATAAAGAAATTAATCAATAGAAATTTATTGATTAAGGTATAGAAAATACACACTCAAATTTTATTAAATTTCTTTTATATGTTTTCTTAAAAAATTATTTTTATGATAAAATAATATAATTACTATTTTTTTACTTTTAGAAAATTTATTTGATAAAATAAAATTCATTTTTGAAATTAGAATAATTTTTTTCTTCATTTTAATTTTTGGGAATTTCTCTCAAAAGATTTATTTTCCAGTGAATAGAAAAACTAATATTTTTTTATTGAAATCTATATTTTTATTTCAATAATTTTAAAATTATATTTTTTTTAAATAGTTTAAAAGTATAATTAGTTCAATTTTATCATTAATAATTCAATTAAATTCATTGGAGTCACTATTAGGGTTGAATATTGTATAAAAACATTTTTATACTTAAAAGGTGTTTTTTTTCTGAAAAAATTTATTTTCATTCTATTTTAGATTATTATCTTAAATTAATTTTTGTAACTTAAATATTAAATAATGAATCTAATATTTGGAATCTTGAGGTCCAAATTTATTAAATATGTCCATTTTATTTTTGGATAATATGAATACTAACATTAGTAATTATTGTTACCATGGTTAAGGGTAAATCGAGCATTTAATGGTTAAAAATAACATGGAATGGACTATAAAATTACCCTAACGCTTGAATTAATTTTATTTTATAAGTTAATTTCATGTATAACCATTCCATATTTTATTATATGGATCTTTTATTCCATTTGGTTGATATTATGACCATTATTATATTTTATGTAAATAAAAGTAAAAAAAGTCTCACTCTTGTTTTTAATAACTGTAGTATTTTTAATATTGGGTTAACTAGAGAATATGTTCAGTTATAAATACTATTTTTAAAAATGAATGATTTATCTTCATTATGGAAATTTATTTTTAATTTTTTGTGAATAAATAATTACCTCGAATTCTTACAAAACACTGGTGAAATAATTATTTAATTAATGAAAAAATAAAATAAATGATATTAAAATCATTAAAGGTGGTGTAATCTAAAATAAATAATACCACCCAAATTTTTTATACATAATAATTACCTATTATATAGATTTTTATACATTTTATTAAAATTCATTTTTTTCTTAATGTTATTAATGTCAAACTAACTAAATTGTTTTAAAATTAACATTACTAATATTTTATAAAAAATAATATTTTATCAAATTATTTAAAATTCCTAGAAATATTGTATTTGGTCAAATGAATGGGATATGGTCAATTAAATCTACCATGATCCATTTATTTTTTATTTTTAAATTTATATTAACATTATTTATCTTTAAAGGGTAGAAAATGTTTATACCACAATAATTGTCAAAAGTGTTAATACGAGGTTAAAATTGAATGATAAGGGAGAAAACATATCAAAAACATGTTAAAATATTATTTTATTAAATTATTTCAACTTATTTCTACATTTTATTTTAATAATACAAATTTTATTACTTTTAAAAATTATAAATAAATTAAATTAATTTAATATTTTAAGAAATTCTAAAAAAGTAGCCCTCACCTCAATTTTACATGGGCACCTACTCCCTTCTTTATTTACACCACTTTGATCCATATAGATCAATGATCCTATATCCATTATTATTATAAACATCCTTATGAATTTTATTTGTGTTATATACCTTCAAAAATAGGAACCAAAGTCCATTAAGAAGAGATCTAAAGGGTGAAATATTTTTTACCATTATTTCATTCCAACCATTATAAAGTGAAAAAATGTTAATACATACATGTGACCAACCATCTCAATGAATGATGTAATTAATTTTATATCCTTATCTTTAATTTTTACTATAAATATCAATACTAAAAAACAGGCCTTTAACATTGCTAAAATTGGCCATTATCAGTGAAAAAAAGTGCTAAGTTTCAGAGTGAGATTAAAATCCCTAGGATTTTATTAGCGCTTTCAATAGCACCGATAAAGGATAACTTTAACAGTGCATTTAGTAACACTAATAAAGGGAACCTTTATCAGTTCTTATAAAAACACTAATAAAGGGGCATACTGCACTGTGATTTTAAATTTATAGCACACTGTATTAGAAGAAACAACAAAAAAATATATTTTAAATAAAAATTTAAATGAAATTAAATTTACAACACAAATATAATAAAAACACTATATTATAGAAATTTCAAACATTGGTTTCTAAAATTACATGAGTATGTAAAAATTATCACTACATTAAAAAACATCAATGTTCTGTTTTCTTTGTCCCTCAACTCTTTCTCATTGTATTTTTGAACAAACCAACCCAGATTGAACAAAATAATTCACCTATATAAGAAAAAAAATTCTTATGTTAATAATACTATAAAGAAATAAATTAGAAATAAAGTTTCATTTTTAAACTAAAAATTGAATAATACCAGGAGCAACATGTCTCAAATTGGGTTTTAGTTGATTCTTTCAAATCACACCATTTCATATTTTTCTCGAAGAATTATATCAATGAAAATTAACTAAATTAGTATAAGATAAATATTATAATGAAATTAATTAATTAATTAATAGTAGATAGAATGATGAGAAAATAATATAAGCTCATTTTCTCGATTTTAGATATGTGATGGGTGTTTTAAACTAAAATGTCATTTATATATTGAAAACACCCAATAAAAGTCATAATTAACACATCTTGGGTTGGATTTATTTGTGTTGAATTTTTATATGTCAAAAATTACTTGTGGATCATTTTCCTAAAGTATCAAAATAATCTGAATGAGTTTTATTAGTTTTCAGTATGTCACTTGTGTTTTTTTCTAAAATTTCATTTTATATTGGAAACATGCACTTTGAGTCATTCCATTCACATCATGTATCAATTTGATGTGAGAATGATTCCTATACAAAAAAATTACTTATGAATAATTTTCCTAAATTTTCATTATAATATAAGAGAGTTTTATTGGTTTTTAATGAGTGACACACTTCTTGAACTATTATGTCAATTTAAAACTAATAACAAAAAAGTTTAGTCATACTGGGAACATAATGTATTATATTTAGGAGTGGATTATTTCAACACATAAAAAATAATTTATGGATAGTTTTCCTAGAGTATCAAAATAATTATGATGCATTTTTTTGGTTTTAGGTATGTCAGTTGTCTTTTTTACTAAAATTAATGTCAATTTTAAATAAAATGACATGATTGGGGTCATAATGGTAAAATATTACAGTGGAATGAGGTTTGGTTAATTCTTACATGTCAAAACTGACTCATGGATAATTATTTTAAAGTATCAAAAAAATATGAATTCGTTTACTCTATTTTGAGTATGCCGCTTTCATTTTTTTTACTAAAATGTCGTTTTAAACTCAAAACAGTCACTTTGAGTCATACCAGTCACATCCTGTGTTGGTTTAATATTAAAAAGATTCATATGCATATAATATGACTTATGAATTATTTTAATAAATTATAAAGACAATATGAGCGTGTTTAATCGGGTTTCAGTGTGTGACACACCTTTTGAACTAAAATGTAAATTTTAAAATGATAACAAACAATTGGAGTTATACCGGGCACACCATGCTGTGTATTGAGATAAGACTGATTCTTAAAAATACAAAAATACCAATGGATCATTTTAATAAATTATAAAAATAATCTTAATTCATTTTATTAGTTTAAGTATGTCACTTGTATTTTTTACAAGAATTAATGTCAATCTTAAATAAAAAGACACACTTTGAGTCATACCGCTTGCACCATGTGTCAGATTGAGGTGTGGCTGATAACTACATGAAAAAAAGTAATTATACATCATTTCCCTAAATTATTGAAATAATGTTAATGTGTTTTATTGTGTTTGAGTATGTCATATGTCTTTTTTACTAAAATTAATGTCAATTTTAAATAAAAAACACACACATAAAGGCATACTAATAACACCATGTGTCAGATTGAGGTGAGGCTGATTCCTACACATCTCAAATTACATATGTATAATTTTTCTAAATTATCAAAAGAATGTGAATGTTTTTTCTTGGTTTTTATTATGTCAATTGTCCTTTTTACTAAAATTAATGTCAATTTTAAATAAAAAGACGCACTTTTTGTCATACCGGTCACACCGTTCATCGGATTGAGGTGCGGTTGATTCCTACACATAAAAAATGACTTCGTTTTTATTATTTTCATAAAGTATCAAATAAATATTATTTTTTTCTTGTTTTTGAGTATATATCTTTTATTTTTTTTAATAAAATATTATTTTAAACTCGAAACTTGCACTTTGAGTCATATTAGTCACACCGTGCATTGGGTCGACGTGATACTTATTCCTAAACATCAAAATTCACTTATAAATTGTTTTGATTAATTATTTATGCAATAAAAGATCATTTTCTTTGTTTTCACTTAGTGACACACTTTTTGAACTAAAATGTCAATTTTAAACTGTTAACGGAAACTTTCCGTTATATTGGGTACATTGTGAATTTGATTGATGTGAAATAGATTCCTATATATAAAAAATTACTAATGGATAATTTTTATAATATATCAAAACAATATTAATGTTTTTTCTTATATTTTAGTAGTTCACTTTCCTTTTTATTAAAATTAATTTCAAATTTAAATAAAAAGATACACATTGAGTCATAATGGGAACATCGTGTATCAGATAGAGGTGAGAATGATTTCTTAAAATAAAAAATAAAAAATAGATCATTGTTATAAATTATAAAAAAATAAGAATGTGTTTTTTTAGTTTTTATTATTTCTCCTGCCTTTTTTACAAAAAATTATTTTCATTTTTATATAAAAAGAAACACTTGGAGTCATACCAGTAACACAGTGTGTCAGATTGAGGTGTGGCTTATTTCAACAGAACAAAAATGACTAATGGATAATTTTAATAATGTATCAAAGAAATATGAAGGAATATTCTTAGTTTTGAGCATGTCAATTTTTCTTTTCACTAAAGTTTCATTTTAAACTAGAAAAACACATTTTGCATCATAAATGTCACATCGTGTCTAATTTTGAAATGATACTAATTTATACATATCAAAAATGACTTAAGAATAATTTTCCGAAATCATCAAGAAAATCCTAGTTTATTTGTGTGTTTTTTACTGAGTGACATACTTTTTTAACTAAATTTTAAAATTTTAACTAATGATGGACAATTTCAGTTATACTGGGAATACCAAATATCATATTAATGTTCGGAGGATGCCTTCAAATCCAAAATGACTTATGGATAATTTTCTTAAAATATAAAAATAATGTGAATTTGTTTTCATGGTTTTGTGTTTGTCACATGTCTTTTTTACTGAAACTAATGTCAATTTTAAATAAAAAGACACACTTAGAGTCATGCCGGGAACACTGTGTATCATATTGAGGTACATATGATTCCTAAATATCAAAAAAGGACTTATGTATCATTATAAGAATGTATAAAAACAATACAAATGAATTTTATTAGTTTTGAGTATGTGAATTATGTTTTTACTAAAATTAATGTCAATTTTAAATAAAAAAACATAGAGTCATACCAGTCACACCATGTGTTTGATTGAGGTGTGGCCGATTCCAACATATCAAAAATATTTTATGGATTATTTTCATCATGTATAAAAACATCCTGAATGTGTTTTATTAGTTTTTATTATTAGATGTTTGTTTTTAAGTAAAATATAAATTATAAAATAGAAACATATAGTTTGAGTCATACCAAGAACATTGTTTATCAGATTAAGGTTTGAATGTTTGAGTATGTGATTTGTGTTTTTCTTTCAACTATCTACCACAAGACATAAAATAAATAACTTGTTCTATCTTTTTTATCTTACTATAGATAGTTGAAATACAAAAAATTACTTCCCAAAAGATCAATGAAAGAAATAGTTATTGGACAAAAAATTATAAGGAAATTAACACAAAAATTTAGATAAAATGGTGACAAAATTAATCAAATATGTAGTAGAAATTTACCTTTTCATGGTGTCTATGTACATTATTAACCCTTTTCATTGTTTTTATTATATCATTTGTAGCCTCGAAGTCCAATCTCTCATGACCACAAGCAACATCGAACAAACTACCCTAACTCGAGAAGAATAATCCACCAATATAAAAAAACAATTATTATTTTAGTAATACTATAATAAAAAAATTAAACATAAATATGAAACAATACATTAAAAAATGTCTATTTTAAATTAAAACCGTACAATTTGAGTCATTTTGGGTACACTATGTTTCAGATTGAGGTATGATTGATTCTTACTAATCAAAAATAACTAAGGGATCCTTTTCCTAAAGTATGAAAATAATTTGAATGCATTTTATTAGTTTTGAGTATGTCCCTTTTTTTTTACTAAAATGTCAATTTTAAATTCAAATAGAACAATTTGATTAATATTGGTCACACCATGCATCAGATTGATTTACATACAATTCCTACACATAAAAATGAATTATGGATCATTTTCCTAATGTTTAAATACAATCAAAGATTATTTTCTTGGTTTTGTATATTTTGACACACATTTTAAAATAAAATGGTGCATTTATATGTACTTCAGGTTATATTTACCAAATAGTGTCTCAAATTGATGCATGAGCAATTTCTATAAAATAAAAATGAATTATGGATTATTTTCCTAATGTCTGAAAATAATGCATTTTTATTTTCTTAGTTTTCACTATTTGGTTTATGTTTTAAACTATAATGGACCTTTTTTGTTGAAAACATGAAATTTTTGTCATAATGACCACATTGATTATCATACTGGTGTATGATCAATTTATACATATAAAAAATAAATTATATATTATTTTTCTAAATTTTGAAAATAATCCAAACTCATTTTATCAGTTTTGATGATTTGATGCATGTTTTAAATTAAAATAAAACTATTATATTGAAAATGCGTACTTTGAGTCATACCAAACACATCATGTGAAAAATTTATGTGAGTTCAATTCCTACATGTCACAAATGACATATGAATCATATCCTAAATTTTTGAAAACAATTCTAAATTGTTTCCACAATTTTGATCACATGACATATGTTTTTAAATAGTGTATAAATTTATCAAAATAAGTATTAGAAAAAAATGTTAAGGAAATTATCTAAAAAAGTATATAAAATGATGAGAAAATTAATTAAATAAGCAGTAGTAAGTCACATTTTATGATTCCTTTATAAATTTTCACACAATGTATTCATCCCATTCATTTCTAAAAAAATAGATTTCCTCTATTATACTTATCCTTGAGAAACAGATCAAAAATAATATACAATAATTCTAATATAAATGATTCACACCAAAAATATATTTATAAGGTCATAGACCATAATAGATCAAAAACATAGTTGGTGATCACTAAAATTTGATGTCAGAAAACATTCCAACACCGTGTACTATTCCCACTCATCTCTAAACAAATTTTATTATTCTTTTTTTATGAAGGATGCTGAAAATCATGGTAGTACTAAGAAAATATATTCAAGTAATTGATTGTTATTTTTTTAATGAAATTTTAATTACCTTAAAAAATTACCTTTTCAGGGATGTTGGTATTTTCATGGATTATGATCTCTCTCATAAACATTCAAAGATAATATGCACAATCATTTCGATTATCTTTCTTCAGATACAATTGAATCATTTTCAAAAATAATTAAATTATAACAAAATATGTTTTGATAATTAAATATTTCTATATATAACTTAATGTATTTACATTTTAATTAATCCACATTATTTCTCTATTTATTCATTGACATCATACCACGATTTATCGTATATTTAGGAACCAACCTATCATAAAAAAATTCTTGTCAAAGCAAAGACTAAAACATAAAATTCAAAGTTTATCTATAAAATATTAATTGAAGTGTATTAAAAATTCACAATACACATCATGTGTGGTTAGTTTAATGGATATCCATTCATTGGATCCAAAATATAAATATTTAGGGTATCCAAATTGAGTGTGATTAACATCTAATACTTCCTAAAAAACAGAAAACAAATAAGTAATGAAAAAAATTAAAATATATTTTATATGATTAGATTACAGAGGTTTATCCCTAAACTATAGGCATAAAAACGAGACTTTCATCTATTATTTTATTCTCAAAAACCTCATTTAGCTTATTTTTTCAAATCAATTTATTTATTTTATAATTTAATTTATTTTGTATAAATGATACAAGGATTAATGAATCCAAATCAAGCTTCACATGGTTGTCCTTTTATATAGTTGCAATAAAAAATTATATAGAAAATATGAATAGTTATTAAATTTAATGGAAATTATATATCATTTTTCATAAATACATATTATGAAAATTCACCTTATTTATAGATTCACAACTGAGACTCGTAGCCGTTCAAACTTGAGAATCTCATTTATACACTCGTGACCAACGGCATCGATAATGAAAGATCCAAATATGTATTATTTATATGGAATATAATAAATATATTCATATTTTAAATGTGGTCTCTACATGAAGTTGTAATGATAATAAATGTTCAAGTGAAATAGGTAGGGAGAAGGTACTCTCAGAAGGTCCTTTGGATTTCTTTTCTGATTCACTAGTTTTTCTTGATTTGGAATTCAATTTACCCATCACTTCATCAGTCTGTATTACCATACCTCACTTAAGACCATTTTTCATCAACTATTATATGTATTTCATATGGAATTTTTTTTAAAGAAATACCTATTTTATATTAAAAATATTACATGGACATGCAATGAAAGTTCCAAATTCATCATTGACCATTGTAATATTCGGATCATCATGTGGAATTGGAAACATAGTGGTTGGATCTTCATCTACCTCAATCTACAATATTATGTGATATTTTGTGAGTTTTTTATTATATAGCTTTTATCCTAGGATATTATTCATAGTACCCCTCATAATAAGGTGTTGCGTGGATGTTGACAGATAAAAATCACATATAACATTACCCAATAGAATTTTAGTAATATAATGTTATTAAAAGTTGTTTGATTTACATTTAAGAGAAAGAGTGGTGAAAAAATTGATTACCATAGGTAAGGTATGTGGTTGAAGGGATTGACTAGCCTCAAATATATTGAGATCATTTAGTTTTCATGTGTAGATATCTGTTCAACCGTTTGTTCTCTTTGATCCTTTCTCATATATTGGTCTTCCAAACCAAACCAGATAATAATATATTATAAAGTATATATTTTATCCTAAAATCCTTTCATCATCTTATATGTATCTTCTTTTGGTTTTTTCTTCTCAAAATATGTTTGAGGAGACACACCATAACCTACTCCTCTAACACGACCATATTTTTCCAGAAACTTCAAACCTAATAAAAGTAATGTTTATTATGATAAAATCACTATCGATTATTTTTTCGAACACATAAAAAAATATATGAAAATAAATAGTTATTTTTATGTAATATTTTTATAAATAAAAACTAATTACTATTAAATAATTCTGACACTTGTTTCCTATAATATTTTTTTTATTTTCATTAACTAGTTTACCCTCATTATTTAAATGAGTTTCCTTCCATACCATATGACATGGGATGGAAGTGGCTTTATATTTTGATCCATCAATCTGCATATAAAAAAGGAATATATGTTGTTTCATATAACATAAATATTTTATTGTTTATTCAAAACACATACCAATTTCTACTCTATTAATGTGCACCCCATCATTACTTTATGATATGGGTACATTAGTTTTAATGTACATTATTTATTTTCAATACTTAATTATTATTTCACAAATCAATTTTTTTGAATAAAATTAGATAAAATTAATGATTTAAAATAATATATTATTGACTACAATTCACCTGAAATGTTTTCTCATCGTGATGATTAATGAAAACATTCCATGTTTCATGTTTTATAATGTGTGGATACATAACTGGTGGGTGGAGATTTACTTTCCCTCAGTATCCCTCAGATGAAATTTTGTTAGAAGATTCTAGAAGCCTTTGTGGGATTTTCCAATGGTCGTTAGGACATATTTCTTATGTAAATCATCTAAACTAAAATAAAACTACAAGAAATAATGAAAATTAAATTGACGTTTCATTATATAATTTTCATTAAAATAAATAAAGGTTATAATAACATTTCCATTATATCTTTTTAAATGGTTTCCTTAATTATAGGTTGGATAAGGCACCAAAAATCCATATCAATTGGAACATTAATCTTCATTGTAACCCGAACATAATTAATTAACATCGAATTTTTCGGTTTTAACGGGTTGACTACATTGATTCCACCCTTCCAAATATTTTACACCCTTAATTATTGCCTTGATCATTTTATTCAACACTACGATGCTACATCATTTTTATTTTTTCCATAAATATGTTGTTGATCCCCTAATAATTGTTATGTTTTAGCATAATAAGTCTATTCTTCCATGAGATTTGTAAAGTCATCACATGCATTAGACATTGTCTAGATGAATAGAAAAACATTTAATTTAGTTATGTAAATATAGATGATAACACATAATATTATTAGGAAAATAATAGTATATTAAATAACACTTTAACCTTGTCATTGAACTATATTAATTTTTTTAAGGTTGAAAGGATTTGGATTCTCTATCAAGAATCCAAATACCCTCCTTGTGGTCTCTTCCAAAGTACAAGACATTGTCTACATTGGGACCTCCATGAACTGATTGTGATATCCAAATTAAAGGTTTATCCTTGATTGAATTTTCATATAACCCTATAGTTTATTTATCCACCAGCAGGACAATCAACCAATTCATGTTTGTCGGATTGGCGACATGAAATACTCACACGACTTGTGATTTAATTATGAACAGATCTTCATTTTCCCTTGCATACTTAAATTCACCTTCATGAATCCCATTTCATCAACTTTCACTATACTCATGTTGTCATCCCATTTGTATTAGAAATTAATCACATAAAATGTTATATAATCCAAATCATATATCTATTAGATACTTTTTAAATATGATATATTCTCATAAATTTGATTTCTGTCCTTAGAACAAGATATGTTCATCAATTATTCCACATGTATACCTCCACTATTTATTATAATACAATAGTCATTATGTTCTTTTATAAATAACATATAACCATTGATTACAAAACCAGTGTAGATATTACACTTTGATTTGGTTCCCTGGCTATCCATCAAAGTCATTGAGTAATTGAATTTGTATTTTCTAATAACTACTTTTAAATATGATCTTGGAATGATCCTATATTATTTTGATTATGTTTATTTTATATCGATACTCCATCCCTTGATGGATTCAAATCTATATAAATTGCTTTGTGAGGTTTAAGGATCAATACCTTCACTATTCTGTAAAACATAAAGGTGTGGTTTCTCTCTCTCTATGATGGTAATTGTGACAACATATCTTATATAAATCCATTTTCCATTAACACATATCCAATGATTATAATTTAGGAGACTGATTCTATTAAAATATGAAAGGTAATCAATACATAATTTAATAGATTCTTCAAAAATATATCATTCTATAATTAAAACTTATGGCCTAATTTTATTCTTAACATACCCTTTCAAAATCATTATAAAACATTAAATGGGGTACATCCATATGTAATGGATAAGACTAAAAATTTTAACCTCTTTAACCAAGTAAACCATTAGGTGGAACATTATATCAAAGAATGATGTTTATAAGAACATATATAATATACATAAAATGGATTAAACCTCCTTATTCATGATTGAAAACTTCACCATGTCTATAACTTTACTATATATAAATTTGAAAAAGAAGCACATTCAGGTTAATGTATGTCATACATTTTTAGAAATAATTAATTTTAAAGTTACATGCATGAAATCTTGTATGAAAACATGATAGTCGTTTGATTTTAGTCTCTATAAAATCAAATTATTCATTTAAATGACATTATTGATATTTGATGAATACGCCTCTATAAATTTTACACCATTAAGGAAACTAAAAAATTTAAACTTATCCTCTATGTATATATTGTAAGCTACCGAAGGAAGAAAACTATCCCCTTTACCCTTCAGTGGCGCATACTCTTATGTTATCCCCATCTCAATCAAGTCCAACCTTTCCTTGAATACATATTTTGTTTTTCCATGAACATTTAGTGATATTCCAATAACACTGTCAAAAAAGAGTTTTTCTACATGAATGATATCAATAAAATTCATAGAATATAAACAATTCAAATAGAGAAATTCAAAAAAAATTATCACTTTTTACAACATTATTTTTTATGGTTTTTCAAAAATGGTTTACCAAAAATAGTGTCAACAAATTTTTCTTTATTTATAATTTGATCATCTATTAGTGGAGAAAATGATGCACCTTGTTTGGTATTCCCATCTAATTATGTCTTCTATAATTTCTATTTATGTCATCGATGTAAAACTTTCCATTGTGCTGAAAACATATTCTTAGAGGATTGTATCAACCGGACAGGGTGTGTGCATTTTTCACAAATTGGACACCCCAATATTTCATTAATTCTATATCCTTCCTAATTTCCATAAGAAATAAATTCATTTATCATCCCATACAACATGGATTCAATGTGAATTATTCATATATATGAGCCTCATACACTGTAACACCTATATCCCCCATCAATTTTAGATCTTTGATCAATGGATTAAAATAGACATCAATATCAAAACCAGTTTGTTTTGGTCTAGATATATGTAGATACAACCTAATATATTTGTGATTCATAAATAACCTTGGTTGAAAGTTATAATTTACCAAAATTATGGGACATATACTATGAGTACTACTCTGTACAAAAAAACAATTTAATCCATCTATAGATAATGAAAGCTGAATTTTTCTTGGATTATTTAAACATTTAGGATACTCATAATCAATTTTATTCCAATGAGGAGAGATTTCTAGATGATGTAGGTTACCATATTTAATTCATTAATCTATATGCCATGTCAATTTTCTAATTGTTTCCTAACATAAATATACCATTCGATACTATGTAATGATATGAAATTTCCACAAATATTTTGGAGGACTTTATCCATATTTCATGTATTGATATATGCCACACATAGGGAATTTTATGAGTGATTCATAGCCCTTGAGATATAATATGAAATCATTTGGTCAAGCTTGTATTTTTAGAGATAATTTACATTTATTGTATGATTAATTTAGAATAACTATTCTCAAAAATTAATTTCATTTTCTTTTGGTAGAATATCATTCAAGAGACCAAGTATTTCTGTAAAGCCGGTGTCCCTCCATCCGCTACTAGCTTTCAAATTATATAACTTCAATATAACTGAAAATGTTTTGTATTTTGTACTGTTGGTATATAATAGTATTTTAGAATAACTATTTATATCTCAAACAACCTTGGGAAATCTAAAAGGTCATCTTCAATTATCATTTTCATTTATTCTGTGGGATCAAAATCATCATTTACACTAGTATTCATATAAAATGATCAATAAATCATAGTATCATCCCAATCGGTGTGCATATTTAGTTTTCCCCATTTCTAGTCAAAAAATTATATCTCTAATCTGTTTTCTAAAAAATAAAATGTTCTTATAACTATTTTGGAATAAAGTTTATTCAATAATATCAACACAAACATGGATAAAGAATTTGAGTATGGTTGTATGCATTCTTTGTTACAAACTTGATGAACTCTTTAACTCCATATTCAAACTCTTTTATCATGTGATTATCATGAATCCATTTTTGATTCATATCCATCCTATTATGATCTTAAAATATCAATTTAATAAAAAATACACATAATATATTCATAATAAAAGGTGAAGGTTCTAAATAATTATAATAAGGGGAACCCAAAATAATTGCATGTACCAAGTAAAAAAATTAGTAATGGTCAAAGTAGTTCAAGAAACATAGGTGCATGACCAAAATAAATGGGGGATGAGTCTCAAAAGAAAAATACAATAATAAATTTCTAGGAGATGAAGCTTGTGTGGATGACAGTTGTATCTTTAAATCCAAATTTTCCTGGGATAGGAGTTGGTGAAGCACCAGACAACATTTCTTAGTTTGTTTCTTAAAGATGAAAATATTCTGAAACACAAAATGTGATGATATATGAGTTGATCCTACAATACATGTTCACAATGCCCTTACTCTTTTATTTCCCTTCCACATTCCTAATGGTTTGAGATACATGGTCACCTTTGCTCACGTATACCTGAACCACTATCACTTGAATAGAAAAATTATTACAGCAAGATTGAAATTAATAATTTATTGGGAAAATTTTATAACACACAACACTAAACTAAAGAAAATTGCAATATACCATATTATAGTGAAAGGTAAACATTAATAAATTAGGAGTATAAAATGTGAATTATGATTATGAAAATTACTATAACAATAAAACCTCAAGTAATTTTAAATATTAGTAATATTATTTTTTATAAAAAAATTATTATAATTATATATATATATAATTAAAGGAATAATATAATTTGTTTTAATACTATGGAATTTATTAAATTTAATGAGGATGAGTAATAAATATAATATTATTAAAGTATTAAATGTTAAAAAGAAATATTTCTCGACGATTTTTATTAAAGTGGTGTGTATATTATCATAGAAAAGAAAAGTAATATTATTTAAAATATTATTCCAATAATATATAATGTTTAAATATGTTGAACTTTAGTCACCATTATAGATGTTTAAATGGTTAAAAGGTATTAAATTACGATACAAGGCCCCAAATATAACACAAATTTATCTCTAATTGATTGTATAATTTGGTTTTATACCTACCCTAAAATATAATCCAAATATTCCTAATTTGTAATGAGTAAGTAGGATTATTTATTCCCTTTTATAATAAGAAACATATATTTACAAAAGTGACATTTCTCTAACTTAAAAATAGAGGTCACCTTCACACCTTTAAAGATAGACCAAAAAATTAATCTCTCTTATATAATATACCATATTTACGTCAATAATTATAATATCCCTTGTTATTGATATTCTATTTTGTAGAATAAGTTTTAAACCACTCATTTCTAGGAGGTCCTTCAGGAAGAGATTTGGGATCTCAATGTAAATGATATGTTCATCATAATTTTTCTTCTTTATTTTATTCATCTAATTCTCTTTAAATATATTTTTTCTCAATGATAATTTTATCTAAATTAATTATTATTATATAACATTTATATTATAATTATGAAATATAATTTTATTACCCATTCTTTGGTTATAATGTGATCTTTTTTGGATTTTTTTACCATATAAAAGAACAATGTTATAATGATTCTTCCATGATTGATTAATAAATATTAGTTACTAATAATATTATGTAGAATTATTTAATTTAATATTTTTTAAGGATTCTTGAAAGGTGATATATATATTTTTATTCACTAATACAATCAGTTTTTTTGGGGAATCAGAATATAAAGAAATATATTCCATATATTTCTATGAAAATTATCACCATGTGTTCCATATAATGATAATGATACTCCATAAATATTTCAAGAAAAATACTCAACAACATAATGAGAAATCTTTATATGATAAAACCATGACCAATGAGTAAGGATCTGAGCCTCTAAGTCCGATATTTCATGGGATACATAATAGTAAATACAAAAATGTTTTCATTAAAAATTAATTAATTCTAAATGGGTAATAAAAATTTATATTTGAAAGTAATTTATTATTATAATTATAATTTGTTTGATATATATTTATAATGAATCTAAATTTATTATACAATAATAAAGAGTGTGTTTAACTATGATGAATTATGATGTAAGGGTTTTTGTTCTAAATTTGAATTATTTAATGCATGTTTCATTTTGTGGAGCATATTTTTATGTTCTATTGATTCAAAATCCCATAAATTTATTAAAAAAAATACATTTAATTCGATGGATTTAAAAATGATTTTTTGATTTATTTTAATCGTTTTTATTCATTTGTAATAAAATTCTTAATGGTTCTCTGTATTAATTTTCTTTCTTTGATACACATTTCAATTTATGCACCTATGTTTTTAAATAATATTATACCAACTTGAAATATTAAATATTAATTCAACCCTTAATAATTGTATTTGAATATATATTTCATTTTATTTCTTTCAAATGGTTTTGATTCATATAAAAACATCACAATAAACCATCTTCATTTAAACGCATCTTCCATATCCATTTATTAAACCACTCACTAATTTTTTTAACACCAAACACATTTAAAAAAATGTTTTCCAAATTCTATATTGAAACCAACTGCGTTAAAAAACACTTTACATGAGACAAAAAAATTTTAAATTACTACATATTAATTTAAAATTAAAAATCTCATCTCAAAACCACTTTCAAAATTCAAAGGGATTCTTTTTGAATTTTTAAAACCCCACATGAAATCTATTTTTTTAACTGCACATGAAAATTGACAATTTTTTTTTCAAAACACTTAATGGGATACAAATAACATTTTCTATAAAATCCATTAAGTTCAAGTGAAAAAAAATTAAAATCAAATTACAAAACAATCAACAATAAATTAAAATTTTACGACTCTTTTTATGGAAATATGTACACTTTTAAATGTTTAAAACATTAAAAGTTAACCTTAAAATCACTTCTTGAGTTTCAAACTACCGAATCCATTTCTAGTTCACTTTAAGGGAAAAACTTATTTTTTATTTAGAAACCCACTTTAACATTTAGCGGATTCATCATGTAAGTTAGGTCAAGGCTCAAGGATCCTCAAACACTCAGTGGTTATAATTACATGGTTCACACATTACCCTAGGGATATGGGCCTAGGTGGTAGGATTCCACTACTAAAAGTATCTCCCTGCCTCACTAATTTGTATTTAGTTTTGTCATTATAGATTTAATTGTTATGTAGATATAAACATGAATGATATGATTATCCTGGACTGCCAACCAAAATATCGATGTTCCCTTGGGATTATGTCAAAATTCAATCAAGTGAATATTCATTTATAAAAAAATAGTTTCATAAAATATCACACGAAAAGCAACAAATCCAATCTTTCACATTCAATACAATTTATTCAAGAATAAACATCAATAAGGTTTTAAAAATATTCATGAAATTGAAAAATATTTAACAATAGATCATGATTCAATATTTTTTTTAAAAATATTCAAAAAATCATTTGAGAACAAGATAGCATGAATGATACTTTAAGAAATATCTTTTAAGAATCACCTAGAATACGTCATTCAAAAACATCATATTTTAAGAATAATCCTTAAAAGTTGCAAACATGCCTCCGGATTACATATCATAAAAACTATAGAGGTTTTATATTTTATTCCATAATTTATCCCTTGACCCAAACAAGGACTAATACTTTATTAAAAACACATTTTATTTGAAACATGCCCTAAATTTTTTTCTCAATGTTTGGAATTTCAAGTATCACAAGAAATCCCAAGAAAAATATATATGAAAAACACTTTTCAATCCCAATACATCATTTTAAAGGGCCAATCGAGAAATTTGAGAAGAGAATAACTTGAAACCCTATTCAAAATATTCCTTAACGATAGAAAACTCCATTTATATCTATGAAAATAAAGTCAAAATCAAATTTATTTCCTAGAAACTCAAAGAGTATAATTAATACGACTATTAAATAATTAAAACACAATTATAAGAATCAAGAAATAAATGGTTTTAAAATAAAAGAGTCAATCATGGTAAAAAACAACCTAGACCAAGAATAAATAAAGAAATTCTTGAGAATAGAGAGTGTATGACACCAAAGGAAGATCACATGCCCTTGAACTGTAAGCCACAATAAGAAACAAAATCCAGAACTCCCTAGGGCTCATCCTAGTGTGTGCATAATGAGGAAGAGGGAGAAAATGATAGGGAAAAAGAAAATAAAAGGAATATGAGAAGAAAAAGGAACATATCCTATCCAAATATGATCCAAAATCACAAGAGAAGGTTGAAGATTAGAGGTGGATGAAGATACGATTCCAAGCCAAAATTTCATATAGAACACAAACCAATTGCAGGGGGATTGTTGAACTTGAGTGGTGAGGTTTTGATCGTCCAAGTTTGTGAAATGAGGAACATAAACATGTAAGAAATGAGAGAGGAGGAGAAAAAAATATCATACCTTAGATTCGAGGCATGATTCATTCGAGAGGAAGTCAAAGACGAGCACTGAGAGTAGTGGACTTCCGCGAATGCTTGAGAATCGTATCTGAAATCAATGTGGTTAGGGTTCTTTAAAAAATATTGGAGAGGGATTTATTAACGCTTCCAAAAAAGCATTGATAAGGATACATGTTATCAATTCTAGAATAATAAGTGGTAATAAAAGATATCTTTATTAGTCCTAAAACATTAACACAGATAAAGTAATTATAATTATAATTTTAAGAATACATATTTTTTAAAATATTTATAAATATTTTAATATGGTTATAAATATATTTATATCATTATTTATATTTACATAATAATATATATAAATCACAAATATGTTAAATATATCCAATATTTTAATATATTTATTATAATTTTAAAATTATTCAAATATATAATTAATTATTTATAATTATATAAATACCTTTAAAAAAATTATATTTATTTATTTATAATTAAAATACATAATTTTCTAAATATAGTGAATATATATTAAATATATTTATATTTATAAATATATTTATATCATTATATATATTTATGTAATTATATATATATATTTAATAGATATTTATAAATATAAATATAAATATCGTAAATATATTAATTTTTTAAATACATATATATAATAGTTTTATAATTATAAATACATTTATATCATTATATATATTTATAGTCGAAACAGTGCAAATCATGGTTTGATTATATATATAAATTTATATAACTATATATATATGTGTGTGTATTTAATAAATATATATAAATATAAATATAAATATAAATATAAATATAGTAAATATATTCATTATTTAAATATATTTATTAGAATTTTATAATTATTTGAATATATAAATACCTTTTAAAAGTAATATTTATATCATTACATATATTTATATAATTATATATATATATATATTTAATAAACATAAAAATAAATATAAATTCAAATATAAATATAATATAAATATAGAAAATATATTCATTATTTAAATTAATTTTTTATAATTTTATAATTATTTAACTATTTAATTATTATTTTTATAAATATATTAATACTCTAAAATAATAATTTTTGTTTATTTATACTTATAAGAATATAAACTTTAAAATATAGTAAATATACATTTAAAGATATATTTACTTATAAATAATTATTTTCAAATATACTGTTAACATTATTAATGAATATATAATCTTAAATGCATGCATATTAAAAATTAGTGAAATATAATTATTAAAAATGAGTGCACTTTAAAAATATTGAAAAAATGGATAAGTTTTTTTAATAAAATATAAATTATTAAAAAATTATGGATATATATTGAAATAAATTTGAATATATATTGAAAATATTAAAACATAGTAAATAAATATATATAAATAGATATTAGAAAATTATTAAATTCCAGGAAAATAAAAAATGAAAAAATATAAAAAATGAATAAAGAATACCTAACTGTAATAATATTAAAAATAAATTATTAAAATTTAATAATTAAAAAATTAATACATTAAATGTACAGTGTTTTTAAATGAAATTCTAAAATGAATATTAAAATTTAAACAAATTACATAAATATTAAGTGTATGTGTTTCAATATAAGATTTCATTATTTATGTAAATATTTTAGTGTGTCTGTTGTATATAAAAATTATTTAATTACGTATATGTATATTTGAAATCAATGTAACCCAAGTTTTACATATGTTAAATTGAAAAAGCAAAGGTCATTCAATTAATGTCCATTACCCAATTCAATTAGTCAATTTTTTTTATTAATATTGATTTTTAATTATAAACCATTCTTCACTAAATATTTGACTTATTTAATGTAAACATAATTATTTTGTATTATATAAATAATACGTTTGGAAATAATATAATTTGATATATATATATATATATATTGAAATATATATGAATATAGTTCTACATTATATGTTTTAACGAATAATTATGTATAAAAACTATTAAAATTGAACAAGACATTAATATGTTTTTAATTGTTACATTTTATTCATTTTTATCCTTAAATTTAACATATATTATTTTTTACTATTTATAAATAATATATATTTAAATATATTAAACTTATTCATTTTTCTTAATAATTTTTCATTAATAATTTTTTTAATAATTTTTTAATTTTTTAATTTTAATTGTTTTAATTATTTAAATTTATTCATTTCATATATTTATATTTAATATACACTATTTATTAATAATTATAATATATATAGTTTTATATATTGAATTTATTTATTTTGATCAATATTATTTAGTTAATAAATTTTTTAATAGTTTTGTAATATTCTCATTTATAGTTTTTATTTGTTTAATTATTTGATTTTGTTAATTTTATAAATTCATATTTAATATATACTATTTATTAATATTTATAATTTATATATGTGTATATTAAATTTATTTTTTTTTCATTAACAATTATTTAATTAATAATTTTTTTTATATCTCTTTAATTTACTCATTTTTAATTTTTTCATTACTTATTTCATTTTATTCAATTTAGATATTTATATTTAATGTATATTATTTTTAGAATTTATAATATATATATATATATATATTAACTTTAATAATAATTATTTAATTTAAAAATTAAGTATTTTTTAATTTATACATTTTTTTAAATTATCTCAATTTTTATAATTTTTAATGCATGTATTTTTTATCGGTTGTATAAAAAAATTTAGGAATGAACTGGGCCGAGAAAGGTACTATAGGACACGAATATGAAGGTGGGTGGAGGCCCGAGTTTAGCTTAGGGTAGGTTAAGGCCCACGTGGGCCCATGGAGGGCCCATATAAGTGTATGCAGCGTATGTTGGATTCCATCCCTGTAACAGGCTTCTGAACTTTGGATGTGATAGAATAATATTTAAATAATCGGCCTCCCATGCATTGTTTCAATGTGGGACTTGTCAGGTGATCGGGGACTTTATCAGTGCTGCCAAATAAAATGCTAATAAATGATTTCTTTTATCAGCACTAAAAATAAAGCATTGATATAGGTTTCCTTTTATCCATGCTAAAAAATAGTGCGGATAAAGGGTACCGTTTATCAGTACTTTTTTTAGCACTGATAAATAATACCCTTTATCAACACTTTTTTTCTAGCGTTGATAAAGGCCAACACTGTATATTGTGATTTTTGTAGTAGTATATGTATATAATGAATATATATGAAATTAATATTATTATTAACATTATAGTGGTTACGGATCCTTGATCAAAGTATAAGGACCTAAACAATCGAACCAAATCCTACATGAAAAAAGAAGCAGTTATCACATAAAATAGTGATTTTAAAAGTGAATTGATAATAAGAAGGTGATAAAATAATATAAATATATCATTTATGGTATGATATTTATGATAATAGTTCTTGAATATATGTATACTAAATATATTTATTATATGTTATGTTTGGACATGTATAAATGAAATCAAGCCTAAGGTAAGAGTTTATTTTACAATCTCATCATTTTTCCTGATTATATATTTTTAAGTATCAACTAAGAAATATTTATCTTCCATTACCATGTTTTCTAAAAAAAATTCTAAAATATTTTTACTATTCTCTAATAACTGTTTAAATTCATTTTACCCTTGTTTTATTTTTTTAAGAAAAATTAAAATGAATCTTCTTATCATATTCCAAACAATTTACTTGTTGACTTTTCTTACCATAGTGTGAAGATGTTTTTCAAATTTATATGGAATTAATGGAATTTACCACCACCGTAAAACATAAATTATTTTAAGATTCATTTATAAATTTACAAGGTACTTTTCAAAGAAAATGATTTCATTATTACATGCATTGTTTTTAGATTTTAAAAATTGATTTTCAAAGTAAATAGTGTATTTTACTCAAGAAATTTTCCAGCAAACTTTTTAAAGTATTTTCATTAATGTCAACATAATTTTTCTAATATTATATTTTAGTTATACTATAATGATAATATTCACCATATTTCATTGGATGTTTTATGATCATTTTGACTGGGGGAATGTATTTAAAATTTTATTATAGTTCTTCCAATGTGGAAGGTTAATATTTGTTAAGGAATATTGATTTAGCTGTATTCTTTATTAATATGAGGAATTCATGAAACTTAGTAAGTGATGGTTGGGGCCTACTATAACCCCTCTATGAATCGGTAGGTCTCATGAGAAAAAATATCTTGGGTTTTGGCTAAGGATTTTCTCATTTATTTATATGTCAAGGCACATGGCCTTGATGGTATTTTCAGATATCTTAACCAAGGCCTTGATGGTATCTTTCATATGTATGAAATTATTCATTCCATCAATATGAATTTCCTTATTTATGTCCATGTATGAGTTTCTAGATCATGTGATTATTTATATTTCATTAATTGATCTTCATTTATTCCTTCCATATTATTCATGCCTTGTTAGATTCTCTTGTATGCATAACGTTAGTAAGAATTTGAGCATGCCCATTTCTTATTTTTCATTTCCCTATAATCATAGGAAGTGTTTTATTATTAATATTCAAGTATATTCTATAACTAATAAAGGTGTTCTTGAATAATTTAATATGTTTTATTTTATGTTTTAAAATATAATGTGTAATTCCAATATGTATATAGTTTTCCATTCCTAAAAAACTATTAAGTCCTTTGGGATTTGATTTATTTATTCTTATTCAATTATAATAATGTATCCATCGATTATGGGTTAATAGAGATGGGGGATTTATAATTTCTATTAGAGTATTGTTAGTAGAAACATTCTGGAACTAGATTTCAGAAAACATAGATTAGAGAAACATAACCTTATAACGAACATTGAGAATATTCTCAAGGAAACTAATATTATGATTTTGAGATTAGTTGTACATAAATTTTCAATTTCAATAGTTTTGAAATTATACATTATTTTTCATTATGTTATGATCAAATTTATTTTATTCCATTATTTTGAAATTAAGAATAGTGTAAGGAATGGAAACCACATCAATTCACGTAATCCATGTATGGATTTCCGTCATGGGAATGATAATGAAGATGGAACTAGAGCTATAGGTGGAGAAAATAATTATTAAAATATTGGGGTAGATGACTCAGGTTATTACCAATAACCTTTCCCATATGGATCAACCCACTGATCCACAATGTTGTTTGATAATGTTAGACTTATTCATGCATTTGAAACCTCTATCAATCCATAAGAATACAAATTACTTTTAATCTGATCAATGGATAAGTTCTTTAGATAAGATATTTATTAGTTTTAGAATTCATGAAATAGATAAAGATTTCATGGTATTTTATTGTCTCTCTAGACATGCTAACAAATAAAGGTAATTGATTTAAAACAGTAAGGACTATATGGAAATAACAAGCATGTAATGAGAGTATTTTAAATAAGTCTTCGCAAAAAAATATTTTCCTTAAAAAAATCAGAATATACGGAGTGACAATTATTAAGTCTGATACAAATGGAAGATGAAAATGTTTCTATGTATGAAGCCAACTTTACAATGTTATCAATGCATTCTGTAGACTATATACATAATCCAAATATTTAAATTTGATGTTTATTTTATGGGATAAAGGAATTCATTCAAAAGATACTATTCTCACAAACTATCTCATCATATAATCATATAATCTCTTGTGATATCAAGATAAAGAAATAATTCTATAATTCTTATGACTCTAAGGGAAGGTTTGAGAATAAAGGGACTCTATTGAAACAATTCATAAAGGGAAAAATAGAAATAAGAAATTTCTAACATGAAATAATTATGTATGGGAAAACCCAGGTATGAATTTAAAAGGAGGAGTTTATAAAATGTGTGGAGATAAAGACAACTAGGATCATGATTTTAAGGGAAATAAAGAATCTAGAAATGTTAAATTCTTCAACTATAATTATAGGGACATTATGAATATTATTGTTCTAGGTATTAGGGGAAATTTCCCAAAAAACAGCCAAGTGAGTGATACTATGCTTTTGTGATCATGATAGTTGAGGTTGAAGTCCATAATAATGTGGTCATGGGTACTTTAATTGTATCCTCAAACATGAATAATGCTTTATTTTATTCTGGATCTTCACACTCCTTTTTAGATTTCATGTTTTTCAAGGAAATTAGATATTTCCTTAGAACCATAAGGAATGAGTTATCTATCAGTGAACCTAATGGAAGTCACATCATGATAAGGATATGTTAGCCAATTCCCCTTATATTAGACAAACATGACATATTTATTGAATTTATAATCATACTAATGGTTGATTTTGATATAATATTTATTATGGAATGGATTTAAAAATATGATGTAAAAAATTATTATAAGGAGAATAAAATTATGATTCATGATGAATATATGGAATCCCTTATCTTTAGAGGGGAAACTTCATCATCTGATTCATTTATAGATCCACCCCAAGTAGCTTTTCTAAATGAAATCCTTGGGGAAGATGAGAAGACACAACCTACAGATGGAAAAGGTAGTATTAAAATAAAGGATGTACGTAATATGAAATAATAAATTGATGAATTTAATGAAGAATTACCTATACATCCACCAGTATAAGAGGTTGAGTGTTTAGTTGATTTAATAACTGATGTAGAACCTTTATAAAATAGTCCCTAAATATTGACCATTGTAAAAATAGTAGAATTGAAGAAACAACTAAGGGAGTTTTTTAATAAGTGATTTATATTCCCCAATGCTTCACCTTGGGGATCCCATATTCTAAACATTGATAAGAAAAATGGATATATGAGTCTATTAATTGATGATAAGGAAATAAATTCAATTATGATAAAAAAGTATCCTCATCATCATAATTTTGACTTATTCGATCAACTTTATAGAGCTCATTATTTTTCAAAGATTGATCTTTTCTCTAGGTATCATTAATTAAAAGTAAATAAGTACGATATTATGAAGACATAATTTAAAATGATATATGGACATTATGAGTTTTAATTAATACCATTTAGATTGACTAACTCACCTTTTGTTGTTATGGACATAACGAATAGAGTATTGAAGGAGTATCCTGTTTATTTCTTTGTTGTATTTATTTATTATATCTTGGTGTACTATAATGGATATGAGGACCATGAAAATCACTTGTGAATATTTAATGAGGCACTTATAAGAAAAGGGTTATATTGGAAATTTAGGATGTATGAATTATGGATTTGGAAAGATTATTTTATTAGCCATATTGTCTACAAGGATAGAAGATCAGTTCATCCTATGAAGAAAATGGCAGTCGAATAATGGTCTAAACCAATGAACATAACCATGTTACATGGTTTTATTGGTTTGGCAGGTTACTACTAGGTATTTGATCAAAACTTTTCTTGATTGGCTAACCCATTAATAAAGATTACTTGTAAAGTGTTTAAGTTCATTTAGAAAAATAAATGTAAATAATTTTTTCAAGAATTGAATAGGATATTAGTAAATGTTGTGATCTTAAGTATATCATTGAGAAATGTTGAATTTGTGATACATAACTATGAATCAAATAAGGTACTTGGTTGTTTCCTTGTGAATAATGATAAATTTATTTCCTATTCATCTAAATAGTTAAATAATCATGAATATAACTATCCCACTCTCAATCTTGAGTTAGAAGACATATTCGTTTCTTCGAAGATATTGAGACACTATCTCTGTGGAGAAAGATATGAGATATACACCATTAATAAGAGTATAAAAAATATCTTCAACATGATACAAAGGTGATTGCTCAAGCTACTCAAGGACTATGATTTATCAATAGACTACCACCTAGGGAAGGAAAAAAGGTATAAAATGCATTGATAAGGAAATATCATGGAGTTCTGGACAAAATGAAGATTGATAAGGATCTTATACTCGTATATTTAGTAAAGAAGAAAGTGGGAAATATTAAATAAGGGTAAAATTTTCCAGTGATTTCTATACCATATTTAGTGGTAAATATAAAAATCTCTTAGGATAATGACGAGAATTTTCAAAATTAAATTAAATTCCTAAATGATGAAAAATTGGGAAATGTCATATATGAAGCTAGTATTATAAAATTTTTAAATAGAAAATGTTTTACAACTATGCCGGAGTTGAATAGGTAATTTTGGGATGATTTTGATAGCTTGAATTTTTCTATACACCATAGGAGCACCAAGATTTATAGATATTTGAAGTAACATTTTTTTGGGGATAATATGAATCAGGAAATGACTGATTATGTGTCAAGATGTTTAATTTTTCTGTAACAACCCAATATTTTATTAGATAGATTCTTTTTAATTTATTTTATGTATTGTGTCGTACATTTCACCAAGATTATCTTGCGAAATATGCAACATTGTTTTAGCTTGTAGTATACATAACACTATTCTTGGCTTGTGTTACACACAATGTAAAGTTCTTTTGATAGAATTCATTTAACGCAGCATTGATTATATATTTTGTTCAATGTATAAAAGAACTATGTTTGGATTATTTTATACAAAATACCAAAGGAATCATGAACTAAACGTAACATTGAATTGGATTTCATTACACGCAAGATCAACCTTCCTTAATAACTATCATTGTACGCAATACCTAGTTTCACTAAACAATGATATATTATTAAAATATCATTGTTTAATGGGATATAAAATAGATTTTATGAATCGTATTAAACACATTTTTAATTTAATGTAACATTAATATTAATCTTATGTATTTTCTAGACATGACATAACAACAAATTCAAAATTTCAGATAAAAGAAGTATTATTCAAAAAATGTAGTTTTTCCACCTTTTGATGGAGCACCCATTTGAAATCTAGTTTTTGAAAAAAAGTATATTTAATTTTACAAAATAAACTTCTTCCCTTAGTGAGTAATATAAGAATGTAATTTGGTTGAATTTTTTTGAATTTTTATGAAAAGTTTTATTTTTTATAAATAGTGAAAACGATGATTTTTTTATTTTAAATAAATTAAATAGTAAAATTTTGTTTTGGATTAGTTTTAAATTTTAATTAGTTAATTTTTATCCAATTATGGATTTTGAAAATTATTTTATACATGAATTAATTATAAAAATATTTTTCATTTAAAATGGGGCATTTTTCCAAAAATTATTTTTCGTGAAATTTTAAAGGTTTTAATTTAAAATTAATTATGAAAATTTTGGGTATTTAATTTTTAAAAATGGATTTAAAATTTGTATTCAGAAGGTATAAATTTTTTAAGTATTTTCATTTTAGTTTTGACCAATATGAATTGTAATATTGGTAAATTTTATTACCATGGTAAATGGTAAATTAGGTAATTTAGGTTAAAAATAAAATTCTAATGACTATAAAATGACCAAAAAAATGAAATTTTTTTTTGATGAATTTAATTCGACTTTTAGCACATAAGGATCGAAATTATGTCATGTAATGGACACTTGCCTAGGAAAATGACTTAAATAATATTAAAATCAAAGAAAGACACAAAGTGTCATTTTTTTTGTCTTTAATATCTATTATGTATCCACATATGGAAAAATTAGGGGTATCAAAAAAATTTAATTTTAATTTTTAACATGATAAAAATATTTTTCTGATATAATTTTTTTTGATGTTTTGGGGCCATTTGAGCGATATTATGTTATTTATAATATATTATTTAATGAAAATTTAGTGATGTTACATTCATGTTTTTGATAATATGTTATTTTTAAAATAAGGTTATATAGAATATAAATTAGACTACAAATACTTAATTTAAAGCTATTTTTTTTTCAATTTATCATGTTGATTTATTTTTATTTTATAGAAAAAATAATAATTACCTTAATGTTTTATATATGGTGATGGAGAAATTATTTAATTTATGAAAAATAATTTTTTTTTATTAAAATGATAATAACCATTAAAGGGACAAAACACTTTACCAAATTTTATTGGTCGAGTATATATCTACCATAAGAATCCAAAAGTCCATTTATTGACCATTCTGAGTCATATAGAATAAATTAAGACAATTATATTATTTTATTTAAAGTAATGTTAAAATTGTCACATTCATACTTTAATAAGTATAAAATTTCTAATGTTATATTTTTAAGAAGATAAATTAGAATAAATATAATTTTCTGAAATATATTAAATTTATATTCCTAATAGTATTTTTTTTTTAAATTTTCTTCATAAAATATATATATTAAATAATAACACAATATAGATTTTGTAATTATTTTATTAAGGGAAATATATAATAAATGTAATTAATAATATTAAAATAAAAACAATTTTGGATAATTAAATTTTTCAATCAACTTTTTAGATTACCTTGACCCTATAGGGATATGAAAAAATATTTTTTTCAATGATAACATCTTATCGTGGTATTTTTAAAAATCTAGGAAATGAATAGTGTCAAAAGTGACACAATTGATATTTTTTCAAAATAATGATTTATTAAATTATTTAAAAATCAGAAAACATTTATAAAAATATTTGATAATTATTATATGGTAAAAAATATTCTAAATTACTTTTTTATGATCTCATTGAAATCAAATAACTAAATATTTTAATTTTTTAATATTGAAATATTTTTTACCCTAGTAAAAATGAAATTGAATAACTAAGTGTTAAATTGAAAATATAAGCATTGAATGGACATTGAAATTTGTCTAAAATTCATTTATTGAGGATATTACACCTCTATATCATCTAATATTCAAAATCAGGAAATTTTGGAGGTTTTTATGTGGGGTTTGAGTTTATCATAAATTAATATTTTTGAGGTTTCCAAAAGTGCCTCTGACCTCAATTATAAAAGGGAACCTCCTCCCTCAGTTCTCCAAAACTAATTAATCCTAAATGTTCTTCCATCCCCTAAAAATTTATCTTATCAAATTCCCTAGTTACATTCTAGAGGTTCTGTCATTCTCAAAATACCAACTCCAGTTCCATTAAGAGGAGATCTAGAGAGAGCGCGTCAAAGAAGATGTAGTCTCTTCTGTTGAATATTTCATATTTATTTCTACTTATACTTATACTTTATGAGTTGATTCATTATAGAATAACAAATCCAGTAAAAATTATATAATTATATGTTATTATAATTATGAAACAACCATATTCAACATTTTATCCATCCTAATAAAGATAAAATCACCACGCGTGCATATATACGATTTACCGTCTCTACGCCGTGGTGTAATATGTTTTCACCACCACCATACATGGATGTGTATAAAAATGGATTGAATAAATATATAATAATATTATTAAATTATATTGATTCTGAAATTTAGTAAACCATTCAATTAAATACCATTCAACAATTACAGGAATGATATCATCGCTTGTGCGTATATACGACTTATTATCTCCACGATGCGATGTGATTCGTTCTACATAATAACCACAAAATAATGATTAAATAAATGTAAATAATGAATAAATATAGTATGTATTATGTTAATATGATTTTATAATTATATAAATATGACCTAATAATGATAAATAGAAGTTATTCAAAAAAACATGCATATGATCATAAAGCAGTTAAAACCCGAATAATGAGTAACAATGAATTGTTACAAACAAACGAAGGAGAATATGACCATATATGATGGCCATTATTTTGTAATAAGTTAATAACATTATATAAATCTTTAGACTGGAGGTTCTGACACATATGAATCACATTAGACCTAAGGTAAGGGATAATTTTGCAAATATCATATTTATCAGAGATTGTTTATATGTAAGTATTTACAGGGGATATACTTATCATCCATGTCCATGTTTTCAAAAATGTTTTCATAAAATGTTTACTATTATTCTATGTATGTTTAAAGTTATTTTTACATATTCTTGACATTTATTACATGGGATGGAAGGAATCATTCTTCTGTTTACCATACGAGGTACTTTTTAACTTTTCTGAAAAAAGTAAGAGGAGAATTTTTTTTAACATATACGGCATGAATAGATTTTTATGGTCTCATGACTCATTTACATGAAGCTTAAAATAAAATATTTAAAGTTTATTTTAAAAAATATTCTTTTTTAAATTTCATGTCATTTTGAGAAAAGAAAATGTTTTTGAAGAAGAAATGATATTTTACTCACTAATTATGTTCAGAAGTTTTATCAAAAATATTTTCCATCTAAGATGACGCTATTTAAACAAGGTTATGTTTCTACACCTATTAACACTATTATTTGATTTTGTTAATGATGTAATGAAATTTTATATTGGTTATGTTATGATAGAATGATGTTTTAGAAACCCATTTTATTTCTTGGGTTATGCTATGAGGAATGATTTATGTTTTTGTAGAACATGTAAGAATGATTTAATTATGAGATGTGTGGGACCTATATCTACCTCCAATTAATTGGGAAAATATTTATATCTCAGGAGATAAAATGGATGGAACAACAACTAAATCCGGTTCAGTAATACAGGGCCGGAATGACGTGTAAATTGGGTCCATTAATACATGGCTTGAATGACAAGTAAACCTGGTTCATTAAAGGACTTTTTCCACAATGATGGTCTTGGTAGAAATGCCTTACCTATTATAGAAATCATATTATGAGATTATTTGTTTTAAACAATTACATGTTTTATTTCAATGATATTTTATCATGGTAACATTCCTTTATGATGTATGCCTTATGAATTGCCAAGACTTATTTTATGACTCATGATTTTGATATTTAATATTTATGTTCATGTTTTTACATTCTTATATTTATGGTTTGTTTTATGTTCTAAATGTATTCCATTATTGAGGATTTAAGCTCACCCATTTTATGTTTTCTTTTCCCCATGATATAAGGAAATGTTTTAGGTAGAAAAATGAGAGGGGAAGATTTTTAGGGGAGATGTTGATGATATTTTACCAAGTTAGAAGATTATTATCCATGTTTCCAAATACCATAAACTAATATGGTCTTTTGGTGTCTATTTTTATCATGTATTAAGTATTCTTCAAAAGTAATGTAATGTACATGTATGTCATCTTTGGGTAGTTAGTGTTGGTATCAGAGCAAAGGTTTAGTCAACCTTTGGAAACAAGGATGTGAAAACTTTATTGAGATCGCTAGAGATATTTTTAAGGTATGTCTAGGGATGTACCTAGGGTTTTGTATAACTATAGGTTATAGTCCTAGAATTATGGTAATGATCATGAATAACCTAGTATAAAACCTAATATGTTAGATATTGAAAGTACTGCCCCATGATTATGTTGTTTTTATAGTATGATTTTTGCCTCTCACATTATTATTTTTTGGTTTTAGACTATGTATAGAACCTGAAGGAACTGTGTTAATGATCAATGTACTGGGAAATGAAATGATTTTCTTCTAGAACAACCAAATGTTATTGGAGATGGAATGAAAAATATTATTACTATACTTACACAATCTATAAATCATTCTGGACTTCTAAATGAGTAGATAAGGGAACAACATTCTATTGAGTCCTTCATGAGGCAACATCCACCTTATTTCAGTGGGTATTCTGATCCACTTGTTTTTGAACAATGGATCAATGGAATTTTAAAGATATTTTCCATCCTTCTCTATTCTGAACATGAAAAGTCATTTTGGTTTTTTATCATTTAGAAGGTGAAGCAGACCAGTGGTGGAATATAATAAAGAACAAAAGGCAATAAGATGAAATAGAATTAATGGGATGGTGCGAGGTGAGGAACTTGTTTTTCAATAAGTACAACCCCCGTATTCTTTGAAAAAATTGGGGAAATGAGTTCCTTGAGCTTAAGAAAAAAGACGATGAATTTTTTGGTACATTCGAGGAATATTTTACAGGACATGCAAGGTATGTTTCTAGTTTTATTATCCAACATGAAAGTAAAGTTGATCAAATCTTCAGTGTCTTAAAACCAAGTCTTTTAAGAGAATTGGATGTAATAGACTTTAGTAGCTATGAAGATATTGTGCATTGTGCTATCAAGGTAGAAATGGAAGTTGTTGTTACATATCAATATCATGGTTTTGATAAGAAACTAAAGATCGAGTTCATGGGAATATCTCAAAATAGTGGTGAAAAGAAGATCAATGTTCCCTTATTCTCAAAGTGTGGAAAGAAACATGGTTGAGATTGTCTTTAATGGACTAGAAAATATTTCAAGTCTGGAAAAGAAGGTAATCAAGTAGTTAAGTTCAGAATTAATGGGAAAAAGGTTGTTAATTATGTGAATAGAGAAAAGACTATAGAGAATGTGCCACCAACACTTCAATGCTATAAGTGCAAGGAAATGGGGAATTATGCTAACCAATGCCCTAATCTAATGGTTAATGATGATCAGTATCAGAAAAATCTTTAGGAAAAAAGAAAAATTTATGTCACATGCGATCACTATTGATGATGTTTAGTATGAAAATATAGTGGTGGAATGATTAAGTGTTTATTTAATGGGATTCTAAAATAGTGTTGTTGAATCTATTTTATAGTATTAATAATATTGGAATATCTATCTAATGGTCCATTGTGGTTTTCCATAAGTATATAACTATGAAAAGTGATTGACATATTTTTGGAAAGCACATGATATGTGAAAAATGAAGAGATAACGAGATAAGGAGATGTTTGATAGTATTAATGAGCTCATGACTGATAAATGGACAAAGCGATATCATGATTTGAGTATATATAATATTGGGATTTTTTGGTGTGTGGAAAGAGTTAATTTTGATATAATGCATGTTTTCACTAAGGTTCTATAGTAATTCATGTTATTATCCTATTTCAACAGAATACAAGATTAAGGTATTCAAATGTTTGGAATATGACAACCAAGAACTGCCAAATAATATATGAGAGACTAATGTTTAGTCGATTTAGTTCATCTTTTTATAATGTTTTATTTTTTCAGTTTTTGGAAAAATTGTAATGTTATCCATTTATGGATAGTATAAGTTATATTTTGGTTGACATTTTTTTGATTAATGTATTATCTCACTGTAGGTGTACTTATGCATATTTGATAACCTTTTCTAACATATTTTTTGAGATTGATGGAATGACCTATCATTATATCACATGATCTACTAACACTTCAGGAATTAAAAATTCAACTTTATTTCTTTAAATAAGATATTAAGTGTAAATTTTTCAGGGAACGAACAATGGTGATATTGTACTGAAATAAAGTAAGTATTTCTCCTCATTAACAAATTCATCAACATTAGGAAAAGGATCTTGAAAACAAAAATTTTATCTTAATACCTTCTTATCTGATGAATCAGATGGTCCCTTAAATCATCACAGATTTGTGTCTTTCTGGTAGTTAACTTTATCCAAACCTTATTCTCTATCACTATTCATTATAACTTGATGGTTCGATTTCTCTTCCATATCTATGTTTTCACTTCACACCTATTTTTTACTATGTATAAATCCATTAATGAGTTACTTTGAGTAACAGTTATGTTTCTAACATTCCTTTTAAAAATTAAGTTTTATTGTACCTTTTTATAATGTGCGTTTCATGAATGAAATTTTCATGTAGTAAATAATTTAAAACCCCAAAACATTTCAAGGGTGAAATTCAATTTAAGGGGGGTAGAATTTAACCCCCTGATATTTTATGAGATAGATTATTTTTAATTTATTTGATGTCTTGTGTTGTACGCTAATCCAAGATTATCTTGTTCTATACGCAACACTTTATTATCTTGCAGAATACACTACACTATTATTGTCTTGTGTTACAAACAATTTCATGTTCTTTTGATAGAGTTCTCTTTACAGAACAATGAGTATAGATTTTGTTCAATGTATAAATAAAATACGTTTTTATTATATTATATGCAACACTAATGGAATCTTTCACTAAACTTAACACTGACCTGGCTTTCATTACCGGAAAAAGCGACCTCCCTCGAAATCTTATGTCGTATGCAATACAAGTTTCACTAAACAAAGATATATTATAAAAATATTATTATTTAATGGGATATAAACTAGAAGTTTTGAATACTATTAACCACATTTTGAATTTAATATGAATTTAACATTAATCTTATGTATTTTATATACATAATATAACAAAAAATTCAATTATTAAGATAAAAGAAGTATTATTTAAAAAAAATAGTTTTTCCACCTTTTGATGGAACACCTATTTTAATTCTAGTTTTGAAACTTTTTTATATTCAATTTGATAAAATTAACTTCTTATATTATTTCCTAATATAAAAATTTACTTTGGATGAATTTTTGGTATTTTTCTGATAAGTTTCATTTTTTATGAATAGTAAAAATACTGATTGTTTTTATTTTAAATCCATTAAATAGTAAAATTATATTTTTGATTAGTTTTAAATTTTAATTTGTTAATTTTTATACAATTATGGTTTTTGAAAATGATTTTATACATGATTTCAATATAAATACATTTTTTTTAAAAGGGGAATTTTTCTATAAAACTGTTTTTTGTGACAATTTAACGATTTTATTTTAAATTTAATTCTGAAAATTTTGTGTGTTCAATATTGAAAAATGGATATAAAATTTGGATTCAGGATGTCTAAATTTGGTATGTAGGTCACTCTTTGTTTTGACCAATATGAATAGTAACCGTGGTAAATTTTATTACCACGGTAAAGGGTAAATTAAAAATATTAGGTTAAAAAATTATAATGACTATAAAAAGACCAAAACAAATGAATTTTTTTTGATGAATTTAATTCGACCCTTAAAATTTATGGATCTAAATTATGTAATTTAATGGAAACTTTTCCATGGAAATGAATTAAATAATATTTAAATCAAAGAAAGACACAAAGTGTCATTTTCATTGTCTTTAATATCTATTATGTATCCAGATATGGATAAATGGGTGGTATCAAAAAATATATTTTTTAATTTTTAACTTAATAAAAATATTTCCCTAATATAAATGTATTTTTGACGTTTTGGGGCCATTTTGAAGATATTATGGTATTTATAATATTTTATTTAATGAAAATTTAAAGTTGTCACATTCATGTTTTAGATAATATATCATTTTTAAAATACGGTTATACATAAGATAAATTCAACAATAAATATTTATTTGAAACCTAAAATTTTTATCTTTATCATGGTGATTTATTTAAAATTTTTAGGAATGATATAATGACCTTAATGTTTTATATATGGTGATGTAGAAATTTTTTAATTGATGAAAAATAAAAACAACTAATTACTATTAAAATGTTAATTGCCATTAAAAGGAAAAACACTTTACCAAATTTTATTGGTCGAGTATATATCAGATATAATCATCCAATGGTCTAGTTATAGATTATTTTAATCTATATGGTACACATTGATAGAATTATATTATTTTATTTAATGTAATGTTAAAATTATCACATTCATACTCTAATAAGTACAAAATTTTTAATGTTGGATTTTAAATAAGATAAATTATACTACATTAATTATTATGAAATATAGTAAATTTTTGTTCATAATAGTATTTTATTTATTATTTTTATTTATTGAATAAGTATATTAAATAATAACAAAGTATGTATGTAGTAATTATTTTATTAAGGGAAATATTTAATAAATGTTATTAACAATATTAAAATAAATATAATTTCGGATAATTAATTGGTCAAATGAATTTTAAAGATTCCCTTGAAAACTTGGGGATATGAAAAAATATTTAGTTCAAGGATAACATCTTATATTGATTTTTTTAAAAATCCATGAAAAGCATAGTGTCAAAAATGACAAAATTGATATGTTTTCAAAATAATGAGTTATTAAATTATTTAAAAATAAATAAACCTTTTTAAAAATATATAAAACTTATTATATAGTAAATTTTTTTAATTTATTCTTTTATGATCTAATTTAAATTAAATAACTAAATATTTTAACCTTTTAATGTTGAAATATCTGTTACCCTAGTTAAAATGAAATAGAATAACTAAGTGTTAAATTGAAAAGATAAGAATTTAATGGACATAGAAACTTGTATTAAATTTAATTTATGATGGTACTAAAAACATGTATCCTCTCAAATTATAAATAGGTTCATTTTTTTGGTTTTAAGTGGGATTTTATTTTGTTATAAATTAATATTTTTGAGGTTTCGAAAAGTGCCCCTCTCCTAAATTATAAAAGGACACATCCTCCCTCATTTCTCCACAACTCATTAAGCCTTAAAGTTCATCCATACCCTACCCATTTCTCTTATAAACTTCCATATTTAAATTATTGAGCTTCTCGTATTCTCAAAATTCCAACTCTAGTTCCATTAAGAGGAGATCTACAGAGAGCACGTCAACGAAGAGGCAATCTCTTCTCCTGATTCTTTCATATTTCTTTCTACTTATACTTATAATTAATGAGTTTTTTCATTATAGAATAATACATCCAGTATAAATTTTATAATTATATGTTATTATAAAAATGAAACGACAATATTCAACTTTTTATCCATACTAAGAAAGACGAAATCACCACATGTGTGTACGTACGACTTACGGTCTCCACGCCATGGTGTAATTTATTTTTCACCACCACCTTACTTCGATGGGTATAAAAATTGATGTAATTAATATATATGATTATTATAAAATTATAATTATTCTAAAATTGAGTAAACCAGGAAAATAAATCCCATTCAATAATTATGGGAATGATATCGTCGCTCGTACGTATGTACGACCTACCGTCTCCACGATGTGATGTGATTAGTTCTACGTGATAACCACTCAATAATTATTATATAAATGTACCTAAGGAATAAATACGATATTTATTATGTTAATATAATTTTATAATGATAAACATATGATATAAGAAAGACAACCAGACATTATTCAAAAAAATGTGCATACGATCATAAAGTAGTGAAAACAAGAATAATGAGTAATAATGAATTGTTACAAAGAAACAAAGGATAATGTGACAATATATGATGGAAATGATTCTAGAATAAGTTAATAAAACTATAAAAATCATTATATAGGAGGTTAAGACACATAGTAATCACATAGAACCTAAAGTAAGGGATAATTTTTCAAATACCATTTTATCAGATATTGTTTGTATGTAAGTATTTAATGGGGATATATTTATCATCCATGTACATGTTTTCTAAATATTTTATCATAAAATGTTAAATATTATAATATGTATTTTTGATGTCATTTTTACCCATTATTTACTTTTACTACATGGGATGGAAGGAATCTTTCTTTTTTTACAATATGGGGTACTTACTTTTCTAAAAAAAGTATGAGGAGAATTTTTTTAACTTATACAACATGAATGGATTTTTACGGTTTCATTATAACTTATTTCCATGAATAATTCTATAAAATATTTCAAGTTTATTTTCAAATAAATTCTTCTTCTTTGTAATTTATTGGAATTTTGAGAAATGAAATCATATTTGAAGAAGAAAGGACATTTTCCTTCGGAATTATGTTGAAGTGTTTTATCAAAATTATTTTCCATCTAAGATGAGTCTCTTTAAATTGGGTTATGTTTATATCCATATTACTAATATGATTTGATTTTCTTAATGATGGAATAAAATTTTACATGGATTATGTTATGATTTAATGATGTTTAAGAAACCCATTTTACTTATTGGGTTATGCTATGATGAAAGATTTATGTTTTTGTGGAACATATAATAATTATTTCATTATGATATGGGTGAGACCTATATCTCTCTCCAATTCATTGGATAAAGATTTATATCTCATGAGATACACATGGATGAAATGAGAATTAAATCTAGTTCAGTAATATATGGTTGGAATGATAAGTAAATCTGGTTTAGTAATATAGGGCTTGAACGACAAGTAAATTAGGTTCAATAATACATGTCTTGAATGGAAAGTAAACCCAATTCAGTAAAGGAATTTTTCCAATATTATGGTCTTGGAAGAAATTCCTTGGATAATATGAAAATCATATTATGAGATTATTTGTTTTCCATAATTCTATATTTTATACCAAAGCAATTTTATCATAGTTAACATTCCTTTATTATCTATCCCTTACAAACTATGAATATTTATTTCACAACTGATGATTATGATATTTAAACATTATGTTCATGTTTTTACATTATTATGTATATGGTTCGTTTTATGTTCTCAATTTTTACCCTTACTAAGAATTTTAGCTCACTATTTTTATGTTTTCTTTTCCCCAAGATATAAATAAAGGTTTTTGTAGGAAAATAAAAGGGGAAGATCTTTATGGGTGATGTTGAAGATCTTTAACCAAGTTATAAGATTGTGTTCCATGTTTAAAAAGACACGAAAATAATTTGGTATTTGGGAATCTATTTTTGTATTGTATTATGTATTCCTCAAAAGTAATTTAATGTCCATGTATCTGAAGCTTGAGTCGTTAGACAGTAAATAGGTGAACGATGAAAGACAAAATCCTATAGGAGTCGTGCAACCTATACCTATTCCTACCTAGTAAAGGGAAAACATTAAGGTGCAATTTTACACGAGATTGAAAAATAATCCTAGAAATAATGTTTTGATATGATTTATTATTGATCGACTTACCAAATTTTCACATTTCCTCTATATAAGATAAGTTTTACCTCTGAAGTGCCTTGCATAAATATATATTAATGAAGCTGTAAGACTTCATGGTGTACCTATTTCAATTGGGTATGATCATGCTCCATGATTTACATTGAAATTATGGAAAATTATTAAGAATGCCCTTGATATCAAACTTCACCTGAGTGCTTCTAATCATCCTTAAACCGATTGGAAGACCAAAATAACTATATAAATCTTAGAAGAAATGTTTAGGTTTTCCTAAATTGAATTTAAAGGTATTTGGGATCATTATTTACCTGATGTAGAATTCACCTATAATAATTTCTTCTATTAAATTATTCAAATGGTCTCGTATAAAGCCTTCTATGGAAAGAGATATCATACTCCAACTTCTTGGGATGAAGTTAGTGAAAGGAATAATTTAGGCCCAAAACTTGTGAGGGAAATAATAGTAAAGTTAAAAACCACTCAAACCCACACTAGAGCATCTCAAAGAAGAAAAAAGATCTATAATGACAACTGAAAGAAATATTTGGAATTTCAAGTGGTAGATCAAGTTTTATTGAAGGTATATCTATGGTAGGGTGTTATATGATGCGGTAAGATAGGAAACACAAGACCAAGGTACTTCAGAACTTTTTAAATTCTATAAATAATTAAATATGTCAAATACCATTTGGGAATTACACCTAGACTTTATAAATTACATGATATATTCCATATATCATTGTTAAAGAAGTACATGCCATACCCCACTCATGTGATCACCTTTGAAGAAATAGATTTGGTACCTGATCTATCTTACTGTAAAGTGCCTATCCAAATTATAGATACTAGAGAATAGGATTTGAGGAATAAGATGACTCAACTAGTAAAGGTAATTTGGAAAAATCATAACATAGAAAAGGTGATGTGGGAACTTGGAAAAATTATGATAATTAACTACCCAAATCTATTCATGAGATGGAATTCTATTAATTTTGAGGAAAAAATTTTTTTAGGAGGGAAGAATGTAACAACCTAAATTATAAAGTATATTTATTTTTAAAAAAGATTATTTATTTAATATATTTTAGTGCAGGGAACCCCAATTTTATATTTTAATTCTATGTTTGATAGTGTATACAATACACAACACTGAGCTTAATTATATTGTGATACACTATTAAATTATTATTTTAACACGATCATTATCACCAAACTTCTAAATTGGTGGGTGTGAATATGATTAACCACATTACAAAATATATATAAATTTATTAATGAAAACAAATTTATTAATTATTTCTTATGAAATAAACACTCAAATTTTAGTAAAGTAATTTTTATTCATTTTCATCAAAAATATTTTTTATGAGAAAATAATACAATAGTTATTTTTACACTTTTAGAAAATTTATTTTATAAAATGAACACAATTTTTTAAATAATCAAATAAAAAATTTATTAGTGGGATTTTTTGGGATTTTCTCTGAAAATATTGATTTTCTAGTGAATAGTGAAAATAAAACTTTTTATTGAAAACTATATTTTATTTCAAAAATATAAGTTTCATTTTTTTTTCAAATAGTTTAAAATTAAAATAATTTCTATTTTAATATTTAAAATCCAATTATGTTTATTGGAATCAATTTTATTATTTAATTTTGTATTAGAACATTTTTCACTTAAAAATGTATTTTTCTAAAAAATTGGTTTTCATTACATTTTGCATTTTAATCTTAAATTTCTTTCTGACACATGAGTATTAAAAAATTGATCCCATATTATTAATCTCTATGAGAAAATTTAGTAAATAAGCCCCTTTTATTTATGGTCAATATGAATAGTAACTTAAGTAATATTTTTTACCATGGTAAAGGGTAAACCAGTTAATTAATGGTTAAAAATAATATGATAAGGACTTTAAAATGACCCTAACACTTGCATTAATTTTATTAGATGAGTAATTTTTTTGAAAAGAAACTGATATGTGGTTATATGACATTTTTTCCATTTTTAGGAGATTATGATCATTAAAATATTTTTAGTATATAAATGGAAAAATTGTCACGCTCTTGTTTTTAAAAACAATATTATTTTTGATATAGGGATAACCCGATCATATTTTTTATTATAAATACTAAATAAAAATATAAAGGAGTTATATTCACCATGGTAATTTATTTTTAATTTTTGGTATTGAAATAATTACCTTAAATTCCTAAACAACACTAACACATTAATTATTTAATTAATTGAAAAATAACATAAATGATAATAAAATTATTAAAACTGGTTTAATTTGAAAAAATTAATGTGACCCAAAAATGTTTTAGATAAAAATAAAATATTAGAATGTTTTTTATTCATTTTATTCGAATTAACTTTTTTCCTGATGTAATTAATGCCAAACTAAACGAATAGTTCTAAAATTTACATTATTGATATTTTATGAAAATATGATTTTATTAAATGATTTAAAATTCATAAACATGTTTTCTTCCTAAAAATTGATGTGATATGTTTAATTAAGTAGAACATTGTCCATTTCTATGTTTTTTTTAAAATTTTACAGTAACAATATTGACCCTTAGAGTGTAGATACTTTTAATATTCCAGTAATTGTAAAAAGGGTTAATGGGGTGTTAAAACAAAAAGATAAGGGTGAAAACATGTCCAAAACTTTTTAAAATTTTATTGGATAAAATTATTTCAACTTATCTCCACCTTAAATTATAAATATATAAACTTTTTTTCCATTTTTACATTATAAATCATTTATATTAATTTAATAGTTTGTGAAATTCCAAAAGTGCCCCTTACCTCAATTATAAAAGGGAACAGACTCCCCTACTTATTTACACCACTTTAAGTCATCTATATAGACCAAAAGCTACCAAATGATATTCTAAAAATCATTATACATTATCTTTAGGTTCTTGAACTTCCAATATAATAACCCTAGGTTACATAAGAAAATATTTAAATGGAGTCCATTGAAGAAAAAGTTATCATATTTACTGACTCTTTCAAATTTATTTCTTCTTCTAATTCCTATTCAAGTGTTGTAATATTCCTTAAATTAATAACTATAGTATCCTAAATATACTGATATGTTATTGTGATTATATAACAACCATATTCCATCCCTTTTCCATCCTATCAGAAGTGAAAATATCACCATTCTGTATGTACGACTTACAGTCTCCACATAGCGGTGTAATTTGTTTTTCATCACCACATTACTTGGATGGTTATAAATATAAAATTAATGAGTATATATGATAATAATTAAATAATTATATCTATATAATGATAATATCATATCTTCATTCTTAGCTTAGAATCCATTCGTAAATGATAATATTGTGACCCATCCTTCTCATACATGGATATTACATCTTTTTAGAATAATATTCATTATGCAACACACAAACATTCCCAAGGACCATAATAGTTTAGTTCCATTATAAACATGGAACATATTATAACTTGGTTAAAGATATTGAACATATATAATTAATATCTTACTCTTTAGTACTCTTAACAAAAATATCCTACTTAAAACCATTATTCATAACCTAGGGAAATGAAACATAATAAAGGGTGAGGTCAGATGCTCAGTAAGGGTAGAAAAGGGAGATATTTAATCATAACATGAACATAACGACATGATAACATTATGATTAAATTTTAAAATCATATCCTTCATATAAAATTTCATAATAATGAGTTGTGGAATAAATATTTGTAGTTTATAACATATAAATATTAAGATAATAAAATAACATAAGTCATGTGAGAATAAAATTTCAATAAGAAAAGGATTTGTGGAATACACATAAGTATATAAAATCATTTCCATATTGGTCAAGGCTCACTGTTAAGGCCAAAAATGCAAAAAAAATTCATTACTAAACCAAGTTCACTCCTCATTCCACCCCTATCTTACGGAATCAGGTTCACTCCCCATTAGAACCCTGTCTTATTATATTGGGTTCACATCTCATTCCATCCATGTCTATCTCTTGAGATATATAAATCTTTATCTAATTCATTGGAGGGTCATATAGTTCTCACCCATCACATAGTCAAAACCATATTTATGTGTTGCATAATAACATAAACATTCATCATATCATAACCCATGAAATGAAATGGGTATCATAAACATTTAATCATATCATAACTCATGGAAAAGATATAGCTTTCATAATCATTTAATTATAGAATAACCCCTGAAAAGAAGTCAGTTTCATAATAATTCCCTCATGGTATAACCCATAGAATATAAATTGGTTTTATAAGAATCATTACTTTAAAACATAAACCATTAATAGAAATAATATGAATTAAATACTTAGATAATATCCCTATAAAGGCATATGTAACACTAATCAAAGTCATCTTAGTAAAAAAATAATTTGAAAAGATTAGTTCAAAAATTTCTTGAGGAAAATATCCTTTCTTCTTTGAAAAATGAATTTAAAAAAATAAAAAAAAATTTACACCCTTTTCTTTGAAAATAAACTTCAAAACATATAAAGCAATATTTTAAAATCATTTAGAAAACTTTTTAAATACAAAACATTTTTAAATCATTTTCCATCAAAATAACCTCTAAAAAATTATAAATTATGATTTTAATTTCATTTAAAAAAATTAATGTAAAAATTATTAGAAATATTTTTTTAATATCTTTGAAAACTAATAAAGGAATCATTGGAAATCATTTAAAACACTTTTTAAACTTAAAACATATTTTAAATCCTTTTCTTTGAAAATAAATTTAAAACTAATAAATGAAGACTTGAAAATCCTTTAAAATATGTTTTAAAATAAAAAATAAAAAATTATTTTCCTTGATTTTTTTTTAAATATCATTTCAAATAATTTGAAAATAGTTTTAGATAACATGGTTTTGGAAGAAAATATATCTCCAACAGAATAGAGAAATAAAGTCATATTTTATTTAAAACATTTTATTAATTATCATAAGTACCAAAGAGTAAAAAATGTTACAATTATTTTAATATATCATTAATAACTATAGGATAATAAAATTAATGATAATTATTGAGATTTATATAATAATATTTCTATATTAGAGACTTAATCATAATCAATCCTGAAAAATGATGAGATTGTAACATAAAATATTTACCACTTTGGTAACATTGAATCATAAGAACCATGAAGGTATAACATAAAATGAAACCTAAAATATCATGAGTATGAATAAAATCAGGATATTACATGTCAAATGGGTTGTATAGACACATTTAAAAATAATATTGGTGCATTAGCTAATATACGTGTCAAAGAAGGAAAATTGAGACAAAAACCCCTTACCGCTTTGGTAATGTTTTAACTACAATCCCCCAGAAAGAGAGATCCTTAAATTGATATGTAAATACAAATAATTCTTACTATTAGAGTCATAATATAATTTCATTGTAATTATAGACAACCCATAAAAGAAATTAGTGGTGAACATGGAATGTTTCTCACAGAACTAAAAAAGTGAGATGAAAATTCCTTACCGATTTGGCAACTTTGGAACCATAAAAACCATGAAAGATTGATCATAAAATGGATATGTAAAACTCAATATTTTTAAATTTAATAGTCACAATATACATTCATGGTTATTATATACACCATATAAAATAATTAGGTGGTGAATCTGAAATGTGTCTCACGAATGTAAAAGGTGAGACGAAAATCCCTTACCATAAGTCTTATCTTCCGTTGTACTCATTCAACCATAAAATATAATAAATATATGTTTAATATAAATATAATAAATAATTATTATTATATATATAATATCATATATTATTTTCTTATGATATTTTATTACTCATTTATTAACTATTTCTTGTTAAAGTTACGTTTTAGGTAATATCCTTGTTGTTTTTCGTATATGTTTTGAATTGTTATTTTTAATCAATTAATAAGATCATGTTTCAAAAAAAAATAATTTAAAACATGATATAAAAATAATATATATTAATTATATATTTATTTATATTAATCCATAAAATTTATTCATAGAAAATGATACACACTATTCATGGAGACGATATGTCGTATGTACGCATGAACGTTGTTTCCATTTTTTTTGTTTTGAAAGAAATAAAAGAAAGATATATATATATATATATTAAATTATAATATTTATGTCATATATATAATATATTTTTACTAAGCTCATCCTTAATACATTCCATTTAAAGAATGAATGAATCACATCGCTTCACAAGGTGGTAGTTTATCGTACACACGAATGACATTATAATATTCCAAAAAATGGAAAACATGAATGTATGTGTTACATAACATTTTAATAATAATAATAACACCATAAATATCATATATTTTATATTTAATATATAAATTCATCACTATTCCCAACCTTGAAAGGTGGAAATTGAAAAACGAACGACATCATTTCGCGATGCAGTAATCCACCGTACACAGGAATGATGATTTTGTTACCCATTTTAGAGATGTTTGTAAGGTTTTAGGCTATATAATTAACATAAAAACAACTAATTATATGTAATATACTATGTTTATTATATAATCATGGAATAATAATAATTTAAGGATATTGATAATGAAATAAAATAAGGATTTCTGTAGAAGAATATTCCCTATTCTTCGAGTATCCTCCTTGGCATTGCACTAAAGCTTTGAAATGGTGGATTTATGCACAAAATAAGGATTATAGTATGATTTTAGGTATTCTGGGATGTTTTTTGGAAAATTATTTATCAATATAAATGGATTTAGAGTTTTTAATAATAGGGGAGATTGAGTGCCCTTTTATTGTTTAAGAGAAGTCACATTCTTGTAAATACTCAAAAGAATTCACCTTTGGGAGGTCAATAAAAACTCAAGTGGATCCAAATCGGATAATTAAATATTTTTAGGAATTATATGGTTGACATAAAACTCATAAACACATTAATGTTTTGTAAAAATTTCATTCCTTAACTTCTAAGTTTCCATATTTTTACCATTTTGGTTTTTCCCTATGGTAACTAGATTTCTATCCATGGTAATTTATCCTTTAAGGGTAAATTAAAGAGATACTTGTTATATTATTTGGAAAAAAATATTTTAAATACTCTATATAATTAATAAAATATAAATCCAAATTGTGTTGGAAATTAATTTTAACATAAGATCATGTAACATGTAAAAACACTGCTTTAACCATAAGCACACTAACTGAGGTTTTACTAATTAAGGGTAAATATAGTAATAATAATATAAAAATTAGTTAATTAATGAACCATATTTAATATTTATTAATATATAAAAAAAAACTTTCTATAATATTTTATTTTTAGTAATTTTAATTAATTTGAAAAAATGTAACACCCAAGGCTTCCACGGTACACTTTTTTTTAAATAATTCAATAGCTTGTGCTTTACGCAACATCGAGTTTGATCGCACCATGACCTATCAAACTAGGTGTTCAAAAAGAGGTTATGAATAGTAATAACCACATTTGGAATTCTATATATTCCACAGGATTTTAAAATTTATCTTATGTGTTTTTCTTATACACAATATAAGAACAAATTCAATTTTTCAGATTAAAGAAGTATTTTTTAAAAAAATTTAGTTTTACCACATTTTAATAGAGAACCCTTTTTAAATAAAATATTTGACACTTTTATATATTATTTTACAAAAATAAAAAGTATTATTTAGAATTGGGACATTATAATTTAGTTTGGATAAATTTTTAGTGTTTTTTTATAACATTCATATTTTAGTGAATAGTTAAAATACTATATTTTAATTCAGAACTAATTTTTCATGAAATTTATTTATATTGTAAGATTATCCATTTAGTTTGATTTAATTTATAATTAAATTATGTTTTAAAAATCTAATATAATATAATTCATTGGAAGTAACTTCAAATTTATATTTCATAAAAACACATATCAATCTTTTGATGATTTTCACTTTTAAAAAACATGTTTTCTTGTTTTGACAACAAGGATAAATTTTAAAGTAATCACTAAAACTTATATATTTTGAATTTGGAAAAATAGATACCATATTTGGAATCAAAATTTCTAAATTATGTAAATATGTACCTTTTATTTTTGGACATTATGAATAGTAACTTCAATAATTATTTTTATTTACCATGGTTAAAGGGTAAATCAGGTAAATAAGGGTACAAAATAATATTATAATAATATATTACTACCCTAAAAAGTTTCCTAATCCTAATATTTCCTATTATTATCATCTTTGGGTCAATTTTAGAACCCTATAGTGCCACTTGGGTGTGAAAACAACATGTTATAATAATTAATTTAAAGTAAAGAAAAATTTAACATAAACATGTATCTTTTTGCCAAAACAATTTTAAGTTGGGGTTATATAATTGATATATTTGACTATAAATAGTAATTATAAAGATAAAAATATTTCTTATATCTTTCTATTTTATTAATAGTTTTTTACATTAAATAAATAAATTTATTTTTGACACAATGATGATGCCGTGATTACCTTATTAATGAATGATTGAAATAGATGATATTATAATTATTAAAATATATGTGATTTGAAATTTTTGATTCAATACACAAAATTTGTGAATAAAATATACATTTTAGGGATATGTAAATCTTTTTTTCTTAGAATAAAGTTGTTATGTCTTTAAAAAAATAAATTACAAAATAGTGTAAAAATTGATATAAATGAGTTTTTAAAACAAACACTTTTTTTTAAATGATATAATAGTCATAAAAATATAATATTGGTCAAAATGACTAATATTTTGTCAAAAATTTAATTAATTATCCACTTTGTGTTCTCTTTTCATTTTATAGTAACAATATTAACCATATATTATAAAATACAAGAAGACATGGTAAGAGTTAACTTATTTAACTAAGGGTTAAATCCAAAATTTATTCATGAACTAAAATTGTCTAAAATATATTGTTTGAGAATATTTAGACCCATATTAATATTACCCTTTAAATAAATAACTTTTTAGATATTATAAACTGAAAATAAATATATAATAAATTAATATTTCAAGACTTTCCTAAAGTTCCCATCACCTCTCCTATAAATGGGCACTTATCCTTATCTTTTATTCACAACTCCGAAGCCATTTGACTCAAACATAAGCTAACCTAAACTTTTAAAAACATACATAAATTAATCATAGAGGACACCTTTTTGAAAAAAACTAACTGAATGAGTCTTTTTGTGCAAATGAAGAGGAGACACTCAAAGAAGAGGTAATCGTTTTATCCCTTCATTCAAAGTTATTTTATTTTTATACTTCCTATTTCTATGTTATTTCCAGACCAGAGTTATAAATCCAATATAATCCATATACTGAGATGTTATGATAATAATGGTACAACCATATTAATCATTTTATCCATCATACTAATAATAATATCACCATACATGCATACATGAGACTTATTGTCTTCACGCATTAGTGTAATTTGTTACTCCACATCACTTTATTTTGATGGGTATAATGATGAGTATAATAGACATAAACAATTAATATTATATGATTATTATTCTTTATAGTTTATATACTATCAATTTCCATATCATTTAACCATTAAAATAATTATATAGTTTCTCGTGCGTACGTATGACCTACCGTCTCTACAACGCGATGAGATTCATTCTCCACATTAACCATTTAATAATGGTTATAGAAATCATATGATATGTAAATATTATATTTATTAACTGAATATAATTATATATTTGAAAAAAATATATCCTATTCATAAGAAACAATACTTAATTAACAAAACATGCATTGGAAAATAAAAAAGGTCACACCCGAAATAATGGTAATACTGAAATATTATTAACAAAACGATATAATATGATCATATATGACATTATAAATATTTATATAGTACTATTATACATTATTAACAATATTTAACAATTATATAAGAGGTTAATTCACCATTTACTAAAGAATAGTACACGTTAAGGGTTAATGTTTCAATCTCATTATTTTCCAAGATTGCTTATATGGATATATCTACTGGGACATATTTATCATCCAAATCCTTGTTTCTTATACATGTATTTCAAAATAATATTTATATTCCTAGAATATTTTTTAATTTAATTTATACCAATGTTTTACTTTTTATAAAACGTTTTGAAAAAAATATTTATGTCATTTACCAAATGAGGTACTATTAGACCTTTTCTAAAAATTAAGAAAAGAATGTTTTTAAAATTATACAGCGCGAGTGGCTATTTTTATCTATTATAACTCCTTAAAATTTATAATATTACATTATAAAATTACTAGTTTGTTTTCAAAGGAAATGATTTATTTTATAATTATGAAGGCTTTCAAATGATTTCAATGTAAAAAATGAATATTTCTAAAAGAGTTTTAATGATTTTGTTAGACAAATTTCATATATGTCAATATCTTTTGTTGGATTTTATGATTAATTAAGGTAAATATATTATGATACAATATTCCATATTGTATTGAAGTTTATATGATATGTTTTACTATGAATGTTCTATTTTTATATCATTAATAGCTTATGGATTAAGTATTGATATTTCATATGCAAGTTTCAATTTGAATGGTTGGTTATGATTTACCCCTTTAATAAGAGGAATGCATTGGTCATTGTAAGTGTTGGGAGGGTTTCACAATATCCCCTCGATGCATCAGTAGGTCTCATTGGGTTTTGGATAATTTCTTACCCAATTATGTATGGTGTCTTGGCCGAAGCCCTGATAGTGTGTTTAAGATGTCCCACATTATGTATTCCCTCTTTCAAATGTTAGTTATTACATGTGATTATTTGAACACTAGAATATCCATGGGAATATTTTTATGGTAATTTTTGATTTATTCTTGTCATATTATGTTCAAGTTTATGTTTAAAAGGCTACAATTATTATAATAAATCTTGCCTTAATAGTTTACACTCATTTTTGATAGATTCCAATTAATTATTTACCCTTACTGAGCATCCGAGATCACCCCATTCTTATGTTTCATTTTCCTCAAGATGTGAATATGTACATTATTAATGACTTATTGGGATGAGGAAAGTGAATAAGAATGTTGTCAAAAAAAATTTATATTGTATTTCATTTCAAGATGTAATGTAAAAATTTATGTTTGTATATAGTTTTTCCAAGGACACTAAACTGATTGATACTTAAGGATTAGACTTTCATATGACCATGCAAATGTAATAAATAATGAATCTGCTCTAGAAAATTGTGTTTGGGTTGTTAGTGTTGGAATCAGAGAAAGTTTAGTACAATCCTTGGAAACTATATTTAGAAAACATCCTTTATTAGGAAATATTACCAAAAGATTGACTTTGAGAATAAGTATAAATAAACATCCTAGAATTTATGTAATATAGATATTATGTGGGTATTCCTAGAAAATAAATACCTATATGGATACTATAAGTGGACGTGGTTCCAACACAGATGTACCAAGGGATGAAATCTCTGATAAGGTGTTCCGAGCTTGACTCGGGGTAACCTGGTACACGACAACATTCCTTATTGCAAGCCCAGTTTGACACTCTTGGGAGATATACTTAAGATAATTAATATTTTATTTAAAAACAATTTATTATTACTTATGAACTCAAATAAACCATTTTTATGATTATGGATTTGATATTCATAAATTTTTCAATTTATGTTAAGTAATTTACTAGTTTGGAAATATACATTAGGATTCATAACCTAAAAAAAATATGCCATTGTTTTGAAATGGTTCATAGTATAAGGAATGGAAATTATATCAATACACATTATCCTTATAGAGATATACCTCCGATACAAGATAATGATCATGGAGCTGGTGACACAACTGTTGTTGAAAAACTTATAACCATACTGGGATAGCTGACTCAGGTTATGAATAATAACCTTACTCATATGGATCAGCCTGATCCAAAACGTAGATGATCATTATTAGACCTCTTCATGAGACAACAACCTCTAAAATTCAATGGGACTAAAAATACATTTGTAGGTGAGTAATGAATAAGTTCCTTAAAGAAATTATTTCCCGGTTTGGGAAGTAATGAAAGGGAAATAGTTTTCATGGAAGTATATCATCTCTCAGGAGATCAAGATTAATGGTGGTCATTAATTCAAAACATGAAGGAGGATAGAGAAGTATAAAATATAGAATGGAGGGAGTTTAAAGAAATTTTCCTACAAAAATAACTTTATTTTGAACAACGACCTAATTGAAAAAGGAAATTTTTTAGTCTACAACAGAAGGAGGATGGGAATTTTTCAAAGTATGTGGCTATCTTCCCAAGGTTAGAAAGACAAGATTTATACTACATACATAATAGAAGATGTAAGATTGATCGATTCATTTATGCGTTAAAATCATTCCTCTAATGGGCACTAGTCTCACACTATTTCTCATTGTATGAAGATATAGTCTCGTGTGATATCAAGATGGAAAATAAATTCTCTAAGTCTTATTAAATTAATGAAAAACAAGAAAATAAGAACATTGGAGCAAGAGAAGAATAATGGTAAAAAGGGAAAAAAGATTTTCTATTATGTGATAATTGTGGGAAGAAACACCCTGCTAATTTCCTAAAAAGAATAAGAGTTTGTTACAAGTGTAAAGAAAAAGGTCACGTGGCTCATGATTAAAAGGGAAAGAAATAAGCTAAAAATGTGAAATGGTATAATTGTAAATAGATATTACATTATGAAAATAATTATCCAAAGTTTTAATGAAATATGGATTAGAATAATAAAATGGATCAAGTTCAAGATTATGATGTTACTACAATTGAAGTGGAATAATTAATGTATTTATGATTCTCGATTAAATAATTACATTACTATATTTTGGATTGTACTGTATTATTTCTTCTTTAAGTATTTGGAATCATAAATTATTCTACTAAGTATTTTTTGGTTATAATGTTATTTTTCAATAATAGATACATTACATTGTTTTGGGAATCTGATGTTATGAATGATTTTGGAAAATTTAAGATATTTGTAGATTTTTAATTTGGGAAAAAGTATTTTAGAAAAGTATTAAGGCTAGAATGGAATAATTTTTATATTTGATAGTACTATTTTCAGGTTAAAAATTTTCTTAAGGTTATTAATGGAATGTTATAATAATATAGTTTGTGAAAAATGACAACCCATAGGTCGGGCAACAACCTGTCATGTGGAACAGGGCTGTGGGAGTCAAACCCACAACCAAAATGTAGTAAGGCTATATCACCTACCATTAATATAATGGAATTCCTTAGTTAGTATAACATAGATTTTTTTATTTAAATGGTATAAGTTTATATTTGGAACCTCATATGATTATGAAAATATAATATTTTTGGGTTTTATTATCTTATAAAGAGAAAAATGAGTTTGTGGTTGGAATTAGTTAATGGATGAAACACTACATGTAAATTAATTATGATTCCTTATGTTCTTATTCCATGAATTAAATTCAATATACAACTCTAGGGAAAGGATCATAAAACAAAAAATGTTTCCCCATTAATTTCTTTTGCGATGAATAAAATGTTACTTTGGATCATCACAGATTTACAGATTTTCTATTGTTAACATTCTCCTAATAATGTTTTTATCACTCTCCATCATAAATTGATGTTTAAATTTTCTTTTCATGTCCATGTTTTTCTACACGTAACCCTAGTATCTGTTAATTCTGGTAACCTTCATACTTCCCTTACTTTATTTTAAACTAGAAGTCTCATTAATCCATTTTTTGTTGTGGGATTTCAAGAAATATGTTTTGAAATGTCAAACCCCTATTTTTCAATACGGCCCCGACCTTAAACCTTACACAATATTGAATTAAATGAATAATTCACATTGAGGATCTTTTCAGGTTTAGAGTTTCAGAGATTTAGGACATAGCTATTACATCTCAAAATATTACATAGTAGACACTTCTACTAAGTTTCCATAAAATAAAAAAACACTTGAAAAGAAACATATCTAGTTCCATGTTTTAGAAAGCATGTCTTTACTTGATCCCATCCTTAACCCTATTCATCTTTAAGTCCTGTGGAAAACATTTCAAAAACTTGGTATGAGCATTAAAAAGCCTAGTAAAGAATACACAAAGAAGGAAAACTGTTAGTTTTTCAAAACAACAAGTAAACCATGAATACATTACCAAAGTAATACTTTTCACCTTTATGAAGTAGTGAAAACTCTTCACTGACTAAAAGACCATTACTTACCCTATTGTAACCAAACGATTACCATAAAACCCATATAAAGAACACATAACATATAAAGTTAACTTGGGACATAAACTTACTTAAATGGAGTAACCATACGGTCAACTTCCACACATACTTAATGGAATAGTCATACGACCGACTTCCATATCCAATGCATTGGAGGTTATAACGTAACCACCCATCCTGGTATTCACGACACCACCCGTCATATGGTTTATCATGTAACCCCCCATAAAATGTCTAAGTACCATCATTATACATAAAATATTGAAAATATAAACATTTCAAAAACAATATTTCATTTGCAATAACAATAAGTAATTCCAAGATATTGAATTAATCAATCCATTTTCAAAAACCATTTTAAAAAGATTTTTTAATCAAAGTGTCTCATACCACTTTGAAGATTTTAATGGATTTATAATTTTAAAACATTAATGTCCATATAAATAAATACTACAAACCATTTTGAAAACATGGACATTAAAGATAAATATTTAGAATAGTGAATCTTTAAAACATTTAAAACGATCTTTTTGTTAAAGAGTTTTTAACAAAATGAGAGACTCTTGAATACAAATAATTGCGGAATAACATTTAATCTGAGCTTTATAATATAATGAAAATAAATGGATTCATGATATAATATGTCAAAGGACAGTATAAACACCATATAAGAGTGAATTGGTGCATAACAACAATGAAGTCTCAATAGAAATGTAAATTGAGATGAAATACATTATAAAGATGGTATCCTTAAATTAAGGATAAATCTATCACATAATTATGTTTGAGAAATATAAGTACACCCAATATAAGTGGATATTAAGTGTGAAACAATCAGAGGTCATTCACACATAATCTTGGAAAAACAAAACCAATGACATAGATATTTAACTCAATGAAATGAGATTGAGTTATGATTTCCCATACAAGCTCATAAGAATTAATCAATGAGATGATTATGTGTAGAAATAGTATATCTACACAAAGGTTTGTGTAAATTACAAAAAAGAGATTCCACAAATAATCTTGGCATAACAAAAACAAGAAGTATAGGTTTAACCCAAAGAATTGAAAGTGGGTTAAGAAGTTCCCTTACAGAAATCCGACAGCCTAATGACGTCACTTTAAAATTCAGAAAATGAGTTGATGAGAGAGAAAATGGTATCTCATCACTTGGACATAAAATTTACATAAATGGGGATATATAATAACATATCCCAACATAATATTATGTGGATTAAAATACATAACAAAATAATTCTTTTAAAAATAGGAGGGTGAACGGTCCCCTTACCGAGTTGGGTAACTTTCGAAACGTACACCCCATGGAAGAAGGGTCATAAAATGAATATGTGAATACCCACAAATGAAATTATACTACAAAAAGTGTATAATAATGGGAATTACATACACCACTCAAAGTAAATAGTGGAAAACGTAGCATAAATGTCACGGGAATAAAAGTGAGATGAAAAATCCCTTACGAAAACTCGGCAGCCTAACGTCGCAACTTAAAACTTCCAAAATGGATTGATGAGAGAAAATAGGGTCTCTCATAATATGAACATAAAAATTACAGTAATATTAATATAAAATAACATCCCAATCATTAGAAATATGAGCTTAAAATAAATGACATAAAAGAGTGTACTTAAAAAGAAAGAGAGGGGTAGCATCCCTTACCTCAAGTCCGACTTGTCTTGTTTGTTTATTTATATTCCGGAATAATAAACTTTGGTCAATTTATAATTTCTTAAATACCTCTATTAAATATTATTTTTCAGTTCATATCACATATTATAATGTTATAATAATTGGTTAATAATGTGAGTTCATATCAGACATTTTTGTCGATGTTTGGTACATGAGTCAAAAATGAACTTGTTTGAAAATGATTGTCCATGTAGTTATAAGTAAATCATCTCCAGAATAGTATTAATTATTTAAATATCATATATATCCAGTACATATTCATTTTATACTACTCCATAACATTTGGAGATAAAAAATAAATGAAATGCACCGTTCATGGAGATGGTAGGCCGTACGTACGCGTGAACGCTACTTTCATTTCTTTGTCATATTAATGGAATTAAAAATAATTGAGATATATATATATATTATAATTATAGTATAATATAAATTTTATATAGGTCACATATTTTCATTAATTTCATTCTTTATATATTCCATGTATTGCATGAACGAGTCACATCACTTGAGGGGGCGGTAGTCCACACTTCCTCGTATGAAATTATTGCATTTGCACAACATGAAAAGCATAAAGGCATGTTTTAAATATAAAATTAAGAAGCATATAGAAAACATAAATACCATATAAATAATATATAAAATATTGTGACATCATAATGGCCACCATGAAAGGTGTTATGAGAAGATTGAACAATCATCGTTTCGTGAGGCAGAAATTCGCCATCCACCGAAACATTATGTTCTTTAACCATTAGACGAATGTGTGTGTAAGTGTAGCTAAAATCCTTCACATAACAACATCCTAGTATATTTAAGATACTTAGGGTGTTACAAAATAAAGGAATAAAAAGATTTTAGAGGGTTGGAGAAGCAAAATAAAACAAAAGAACACAAGGGAATACATTACCTTTAAATCGGGTAACTCTCTTTGATTAGAGCTCAAAGGATTCCTTGGAAAGGATTCTGCCCAAAGTGAGGCTTCAATGATGAAGATAGAGATGTGTAGAGATGAAATAGGCAGGGGTTGGCCGAGACAAAGGCTTGAGAGGTGTGTGTAAGGTGGTAGAGGTGGAGGCCTTTTATAAGAGGAGAGGAGGGGCACTCTTGGAAAGTTATAAAATATTACTTTATTATAAAATTATTTTCGGATTTAAAAGGTCCCAAAAGGATATATTTCGAGTATAAGGTGATAAGGTTTATAAATCCACCCATCTAATAGGTTCGTGACAAGTTTAAGACTTATATTTCACCCTATCTTCTCATTTTATTTAAATCGTTCATTTATGAGGTTATCACTGCATCATCACGGTGTCATAAATAAATTAATTTATTTAATATATAAAAATTATAAAAAAAATATCATGATGTAGGAAATATTTTTAGCTTTATAATGAATATTTATATTCAAAAATATGACTTGTATAACCCCATATAAAAAGTATTTTAGTAAAACAACATATGTTTGTGACATCTTAATTTTAACTTTAAATAGAAAGGTATTAATGTCATTTTCTAACCAAAGTGGCTCCATGGGGTCCCCAAGTATACTCATGGATTTTCTTGGTTGGAAATTACTCATCCAATAATAGTAGGACATGTGTAAAGGTCATTTCATATTATTAAAACATTATTTTTACCTTAAATTACACTAATTACCTCTAGTCGTGATTAAAAACTTAAAAGTTACTATTCAGCAAAAAATATTTTAATCCCATTGAATCACATTTTACTTCCTAATGAAAACCATGTATGTCGGATTTTTGTAATTAAAAACATGGTAAAATTTCATTTAAATGAAAAATAAGTTTTTTAAGTACCACTTAGTGGTTTCACTATTCATTAAAAATTGATGTTTTCAGAAAAATACCAATACTTCACCCTAAGCTATATTTGATATTCCGAATTCAAAAATGATGTCTATTTTAAAAAATTAAAATCATATAAGTTGCATTAATTAATTTAATAATTAAATCCCGCTGTCAAAACAAATAGCATGTTTTTAAGAAATAATATCTATTAAAAGATTGACACTAGTTTAAGTCCAATTTCAATGAGAAATTAATTTCAATGACCATTATTGTATTAAATGGTAAAAATATATTCTAATTTCACTTTAAAATAAATTCAAAAGATAATATAATCATATAAATAAATTAGATTAAAAATAGGTTTTGAATTAAAATACAACATTTTTCACTATTCATTAAAAAATGAACTTTATCGGAAAAATACCAAAAATTTACACAAATTAAATTTTGATGTCTCAATTCTAAAGAATAATTTTATTTTGTCAAATATAACAAATAAAATTGTCAAAAAGTGGATTTAAAATAAGTTCTCCATCAAAAGGCGGTTAATCGACCTTTTAAAGAATATTAAAGTGTTTACGCTTAAGATTGGATTCATTTGCATTTTTCACCTCTAACATTTATTGGATAAAAGTAAAAATATTTAACAAACATATATAACCATTTTGTAGTTAGTTCCATTATTTCCCGTCATTACAATGGCTAGGTGTTAACTACCAATTAAAATAATATTATTTTATTATTAGAGTGCAACGTAAGATTTCAAAGGAACTCATTGTCGCGTATTGGGTAAGCCATCGAGCATAGCATTCCCTTTAAAGTAATATTAATATTTTATTCACAAATATGGATAAATATAAAAATTTCATATTCTTTATTTACCTGGGGTGTTACATCCTTCCCCCCTTTTGGGAATTGCATCCTCTCAATTTTAAAATTGGGCTTGGAAACTCTATTGAAAGTCCCACATCGGAAAAAGAGTAAATTAAACTATCACTTTAAAAGAAAGAAAGGGAAGTACAAAGGTCACCCGAGTTAACCCATACTAGGATTCCATGTATGAAAATATGGATATGGAGGAAAAAACAAAGGGTCATGTTCTGATGGAGAGTGATAGTAAACATGTCTAGGAGAAATTTAACCATAAGAAAATCACAAACTTGTGATGGGTTAAACGGTATTTGATTCCCCAGTAGGAAAAGTTAACAGACAACATTTTTGTTTTAAGTTACTTTTCATTGAGGAATTTATTTTTGAGCTTAACTAAAACATAAGGAAACATACTTACTTGTCATGTTCACTTTCAAATTTTACTAGATTTATTACACGAACTCATGTTTTCTCAAAAAGATGAGTATTTAGGATGACTTGTTTACATTAAGAGAGCTATAATAAACTTCTAGAGAATCACCTAATCCAAAAAAGAGAATTATATACTTCCCATGTCTTTAGACTTTAACCAAAACCAAAACCAAAAAGGTTAGTACAAGATCAGATAATCCAGAAAAGGATAACCCTTTATAAAAAAGATAATCTATTCTTAATATCCAAAATTTGTCCAACAAAACCCAAAGTTCAACCAAGACCACAAGTAAACCAAACTAAGATTGAAACCCAAATATTTGAAGGATTTAATCACATAGTCTTCCAAGTTAAATCATATCATTTATCTCCAAACAACATCAGTTTCTCTTAAAGTCTCGAATTGAAAAGTAATTAACCTAATCACATATCCTCCATGATAGGTTAATAATTTCCATAGATAACGCAAAATCAACTTACTCTTAATTCATAAAATAATATAACTAAAAAGAATTAGTCAAACTAACCAGGGAATTCACGTAGTCCAGTGGTAGGCGATAAATACCAGTCGCACTTTGGTTGTGGGTTCGATTCCCGCAGCTTTGTCCGATGTGACGGGTTGTCACATGGTCTGCGTGTTGTCCTTTTTTCCAAACTATATATTTCTCAAATCATTCCCCAAAAAGAGATAAAATCATCAAAAATAACCATTACATAATTTAACCTCAATTTTATCTCATGCCCTTCACTTTCCATCATAACATATAGTAACCCATAATTACCTCAAAAGTAAGGATCATATAAACCCAATTGGTTTTTTATAACTATGTCCACAAAAGAACAGATAACTATTCCTTGAATAAAATTTTCATATATCAAACATCAGGGTTACACACACTATAAGAAGTATTCTAATGTAACACCATCATCAAAAGAGACTTAATACTCTTAAGAATTTCACCATAACTCTTAAAGCCCTTATATGTTGACTTCTCACTCATTCAACATTGTGCATGATCCATTAACCATTCCTTTCCAACTTATTCTGAAATAATTCTTTCCTACAAACAAAATCATGAATCATATCCTAAGATTCTAAAATAGGAAAACATATGTTAAGAAATAATCCATACCTTTGATTGGTCATTATCAGTTTCTTCATCCTCAATTGGAATGGAATTAGATATTGGTAAACTAATATTTTTACGATCTTGGTGATCCCATTCCTGAAACATCTTCATAGGACATCTGTTTTCATAATGACCATGCACACCACATTTAAAACATTCAATTGATCCCTCATAAAGAACTTCTTTCCCTTTCCTCGAGTCAACTGGATGATTCCTTTTTCTATTGCAGGTTCTTGCTTTATGACCTTCATTTCCACATCTATAGCATATTTCTGTCCCTTTGAAACATTTTCCTAGGTGTTTCTTTCCACATCTTCGTCACATAGGTTTTTGAACACACTTACCTTTATGATTATTACCTATAGTTCTATAGGGATTTGTTTCTCGCATATATGATGCCTTATAGAAATCACCATGGTTTAGGTGGTCAATCATGAATCCATATAGTTGGTTGAGGATAAATACTAGAGTTCTCATTAAATCTCCCATATCATTCAGTTTCCCGCTCAGAAAACTGTCACAGTTTCCTTCACATACACTGTTACTTTGGTTCCTGCTAGATCCAGCCATTTACTAAAACCAAAAAGGTCAGTGTGAGTATATCAACAAAACCATCATGTACTAATAACGAAGATAAACACTAAGATATACTTACTCATTCACCTTATCTAAAACTAAGACTCTTTCTGAAATCCTAACCATTATGGTAATGTCCAATATGCTTATAGAATACCCTAACCTCTAAAGTAATCTAAACCGACCTTTGATACCAACTATAAGGCCCTTACCTTAAACCATACTTAATATTGAATTAAATGAATAATTCACATTGAGGATCTTTTTAGGTTTAGAGTTTTAGAGAATTAGGACATAGCTATTACATCTCAAAAGATTACATAGTAGACACTTCCACTAAGTTTCCATAAAATAAAAAAAACACTTAAAAAGAAACATGTCTAGTTCCATGTTTTAGAAAGCATGTCTTTCCTTGATCCCATCCTTGACCATATTCATCTTTATGTCCTATGAAAAACATTTCAAAATCTTGGGATGAGCATAAAAAAGCCTAGTAAAGGATACACAAAGAAGGAAAACAGTTAGTTTTTCAAAACAACAAGTAAACCATGAATACTTTACCAAAGTAATACTTTTCACCTTTATGAAGTATTAAAAACTCTTCACTGACTAAAAGACCATTACTGACCCTTTTGTAACCAAAAAATTACCATAAAACCCCTATAAAGAACACATAACATATAAAGGTAACGTGGGACATAAACATACTTAAATGGAATAACCATAAGGTCGACTTCTACACATACTTAATGGAATAGCCATACAGCCGACTTCCATACCCAATGCATTGGAGGTTATAACGTAACCACCTGTCCTGGTATTCACGGCACCACCCATCATATGGTTTATCACATAACCACCCGTAAAATGTCCAAGTACCATCATTATACATAAAATATTGAAAATATAAACATTTCAATAACTACATTTCATTTGCAATCACAATAAGTATTTCCAAGATATTGAATTAATCAATCCATTTTCAAAAACCATTTAAAAGAGAATTTTGAATTAAAGTGTCTCATACCACTTTGAAGATTTTACTGGAATTATAATTTTAAAACATTAATTTCCATATAAATAAATACTACAAACCATTTTGAAAACATGGACATTAAAGATAAAGATTTAGAATTGTGAATCTTTAAAACATTTAAAACGATCTTTTTGTTAAAGAGTTTTTAACAAAATGAGAGACTCTTGAATAAAAATACTTGCAGAATAACATTTAATCCGAGCTTTATAATATCATTAAAATAAAGGGATTCATGATATAATATGTCAAAGGATAGTATACACACCATATAAGAGTGAATTGGTGCATTACAATAATGAAGTCTCAATGGATATGTAAATTGAGATGAAATCCATTATAAAGATGGTATCCTTAAATTAAGGATAAATATATCACATAATTATGTGTGAGAAATATAAATACACCCAATATAATTGGATATTAAGTGTGAAACAATCATAGGTCATTCACACATAATCTTGGAAAAACAAAACAAATGACATAGATATTTAACTCAATGAAATGAGATTGAGTTATGATTTCCCATACAAGTTCATAAGAATTAATCAATAAGATGATTATGTGTAGAAATAGTATATCTACACGATGTTTTGTGGAAATTACAACATAGATATTCCACACATAATCTTGGCATAATAAAAACAAGAAGTAGAGGTTTAACCCAAAGAATTGAAAGTGGGTTAAGAAGTTCCCTTACAGAAAACCGACCGCCTAACGACGTCACTTTAAAATTCAGAAAATGAGTTGATGAGAGAGAAAATGGTATCTCATCACTTGGACATAAAATTTACATAAATAAGGATATAGAAGAACATATCCCAACATAATATTATGTGAATTAAAATACATATCAAAAGAAGTCTTTTAAAAATAAGAGGGTGAAAGGTCCCCTTACCGAGTTGGGTAACTTTCTAAACTTACACCCCATGGAATAAGGGTTATAAAATGAATATGTGAATACCCATAAATGAAATTATACTACAAAAAGTGTATAATAATGGGCAGTACATACACCACTCAAAGGAAATAGTGGAAAACGTAGCATAAATGTCACGAGAATAAAAGTGAGATGAAAAATCCCTTATGAAAACTCAACAGCCTAACGGTGCCACTTAAAACTTCCAAAATGGATTGATGAGAGAAAATAGGGTCTATCATAATATTAACATAAAAAATAAAGTAAGAGTAATATAAAATAACATCCCAATCATAAGAAAGATGAGCTTAAAAGAAATGACATAATAGAGTGTACTTAAAAAGAAAGAGAGGGGTAGCATCCCTTACCTCAAGTCCGACTTGTCTTGTTTGTTTCTTTATATTACTGAATAATAAACTTTGGTCAATTTATAATTGCTTAAGTAACTCTTTTAAAGATTATTATTCAGTTCACATCACATATTATAATGTTATAATAATTGGTTAATAATGTGAGTTCATATCAGACGTTTTTGTCGATGTTTGGTACATGAGTCAAAAATGAACTTGTTTGAAAATGATTGCCCATGTAGTTATAAGTAAATCATATCCAGAATAGTATTAATGATTTAAATATCATATATATCCAGTACATATTCATTTTATACTACTCCATAAAATTTGGAGATAAAAAATAAATGAAATGCACCGTTCATGGAGACGGAAGGCCGTACGTACACATGGACACTACTTTCATTTCTTTGTCATATTAATGGAATTAAAAATAATTGAGAGATATATATATTATAATTACAGTATAATATAAATGTTATATAGGTCACATATGTTCATTAATTTCATTCTTTATACATTCCATGTATTTCATGAACGAGTCACATCACTTGAGGGGGCGGTAGTTCGCACTTCCTCGTATGAAATTATCGCATTTGCATAACATGAAAAGCATAAAGGCATGTTTTAAATATAACATTCAGAAGCATATAGAAAAAATAAATACCATATATATCATATATAAAATATAGTGACATCATAATGGCCACCATGAAAGGCGTTAAGAGAAGATTGAACAATCATCATTTCATGAGGCAGAAATTCACCATCCACAGAAAAAGTATGTTCTTTAACCATTAGACGAAGGAGTGTGTAAGTTTAGATCTAATAATTCACATAAAAATATCCTAGTATATTTAAGATACTGGTGTTGTTACAAAATAAAGGAATAAAAAGATTTTAGAGGGTTGGAGAAGCAAAATAAAACAAAAGAACACAAGGGAAGACATTACCTTTAAATCGGGTAACTCTCTTTGATTTGAGCTCAAAGGCTTCCTTGGAAAGGATTCTGCCCAAAGTGAGGCTTCAATGATGAAGAGAGGGACATGGAGAGATTAAATGGGAAGGGGTTTGCCGAGACTAAGGCTTGAGAGGTGTGTGTAAGGTGGTAGAGGTGGGGGCCTTTTATAAGAGGATAGGAGGGGCACTCTTGGAATGTTATAAAATATTACTTTATTATAAAATGATTTTCGGATTTAAAAGTTCCCAAAAGCATATATTTCTAGGATAAGGTTATAAGGTTTCTACATACACTCATCCAATAGGTTTGTGAAAAGTTTAAGACTTAGATTTAACTCTATATTCTCATTTTATTTAAATCGTTCATTTATGAGGTAATCACTGCATCATCACAGTGTCATAAATAAATTAATTTATTTAATATCTAAAAGTTATAAAAAAATATCAGGATGTAGGAAATAATTTTATCTTTATAATGAATATTTATAGTCAAAAATTTTACTTGTATAACCCCATATAATTTTTTTTAGTAAAACAACACATGTTTGTGACATTTTAATTTTTACTTTAAATAAAAAGGTATTAATGTCATTTTCCAACCAAAGTGGCACCATGGGGTCCCCAAGTTGACCCATGGATTGTATTTGTCGTCCATGACTCATAAAATAATGGTAGGACATGTGGCAAGGTCATTTCATATTATTAAAACATTATTTTTACCTTAAATTACACTAATTACCTCTAACCGCGATTAAAAACTTAAAAGTTACTATTCACCAAAAAAATATTTTAATCCCATTGAACCATATTTTAATTTCTAATGACAACCATGTATGTCGGATTTTTGAAATTCAAAACATAGAGGTGGTAAAATTTCATTTAAACGAAAAATCAGTTTTTTAAGTACCACTTAGTGGTTTCACTATTCATTAAAAATTGAAGTTTTTCAGAAAAATACCAAAACTTCACCCTATGCTATATTTGATATTCTGAATTAAAAAATGATGTCTATTTTACAAAATTCAAATCATATAAGTTGCATTAATTAATTTAATAATTAAATCCTGATGTCAAAACAAATAGTGTGTTTTTAAGAAATAATATCTATTAAAAGATTGACACTAGTTTAAGTCCAATTTCAAAGAAAAATTAATTCCAATGACCACTATTGGATTAAATGGTAAAAATATATTCTAATTTCACTTTAAAACCAATTCAAAATATAATCTAATCATATAAATAAATTAGATTAAAAAGAGTTTTTGAATTAAAATACAACATTTTTCACTATTCATTAAAAAAATGAACTTTATCGGAAAAATACCAACAATTTACACAAAGTAAATTTTGATGTCCCGATTCTAAAGAAGAATTTTATTTTTTCAAATATAACATATAAAATTTTCAAAAAGTGGATTTAAAAGAGGTTCTCCATCAAAAAGTGGTTAATCGACCTTTTAAAGAATATTAGAGTGTTTACGCTTAAAATTGGATTCATTTGCATTTTACGCCTCTAACATTTATTGGATGAATGTAAAAATATTTGACAAACATATACAATCATTTTGTAGTTAGTTCCGTTCTTTCCTGCCATTACAATGGCTAGGCATTAACTACCATTTAAAGTAATATTATTTTATTATTAGAGTGCAACGTAAGATTTCAAAGGAACTCGTTGTCACGTATTGGGTACGCCATCGAGCATAGCATTCCCTTTAAATTAATATTAATATATTATTCACAAATATGGATAAATATAAAAATTTCATATTATTTATTTACATGGGGTGTTACATTTTAAATCCCATGTTTAAATTGTGAAGACACAATTTATTGAAGGAGGGTTGAATGTAACACCCCAATCTTCCACAGTATGCTTCTTTTTAAATAATTGAATAACTTTCACTATACACAACAACAAGTTCGATCCCACCATGACCTATCCATCTAGCCATTTAAAAAGAGCTTATTAATATTATTAACCACATTTTAAATTTTATATATTCCATATAATTTTAAAATTCATCTTATGTGTTTCTTATGACATAATATAAGAAAAAATTCAATTTTTTAGATAAAAGAAGTATTATTCAAAAAAGTCTATTTTACCGCCTTTTAATAGAGAACCCTTTTTAAATCCAATATTTAACACTTTTATAGATTAAATTTGGAAAAATGAAATTATTATTTTGAATAGAGACCTAAAAATTTAGTTTGTATAAATTTTTAGTTTTTTTCTAACAACATTTATATTTTAATGAATTGTAAAAAATATTGTATTTTAATTCAAAATGGCTTTTCATATAATTTATTTATATTGTTAGATTACATTTTTAGTTGGTTTTAAAGTATAATTAGATTATGTTTTTTACCACTTAATTTAATTTATTTAATTTTAATTAATTTAACAATGAAATTTGATATAATCATGTATCAATATTTTTATGGTTTTTCTTTTAAAAAAACCATTTTCTCATTTTACAAATAGGGATTAATTTTAAATTAATTATATAAAATTAAATGTTTTGAATTTGAAAAAATGGATTCCATACTTGGAATCAAAAATTACAAATTTTTTAAAGATATACCTTTTTGTTTTAGAAATTTTGAATAGTAACTTCAATAATTATTGTTATTTACAATGGTTAAAAGGTAAATCAGGTAAAAAGGGTAATAATATTATAATAACATAAAAGACCCAATCAAATGTCCTAATATTATTGAATGAGATATTTCTAACCATGATCATCCTTGGGTCGATTTTAGGACCCCATGGATCCACTTGGGTGTGATAATGGCATGTTATAATAATTAATTTAAAGTTACGAAAAATATAACACAAACATGTATCTTTTTACTAAACTTTTTTTAAGGCGGGGTTATATAATTGATCTATTTGACTATAAATAGTCATTAGAAAGATAAAAAGACTTAATAAATCATGGTATTTTATATATAATCATTAGATATTAAGTAAATATATTAATTTATCATATAATGATGATGCAGTTACTACCTTGTTAACGAATGATTGAAATAGATGATATTATAATTATTAAAATAAATATAATTTTCTATTTTTGATGACATCCATGAATTTTTGGATAAAAATGACACGTTAGGTACAATTTAATGTTTTTATAAGGAATAAAGTTTTTATGACTTTAACAAAAAATCAATTACTAAATTGTGTCAAAATTGACATAAATGAGTTTTTAAAACAAACACTATTTTATCAAATGATACAATAGTAATAAAAATCAATGATTCATCCAAATTATGTTTATAGTGTTAATAATTTCATTAATTATCCACTAAATTTTCTCTTGGAATTTTATATTAAATATATTTACCATATAGTATAAAATACAAGAAGACATGGTAAGAGTTGACTTATTTATCTAAGGGTTAAAGCAAAAAAGATAATGTTAAATTCATGACCTAAACGTTTCTAAAACCTATTGTTTTAGATTATTTTGACCCAGAATCATCTTATAATTGAAATAAATAACTTTTTTTCCATGGGAAACCGAAAATAAATTTATAATAAATTAATATTTCAAGACATTCCTAAAGTTCCCCTCACCTCTCCTATAAAATGGAACTTCTCATTATCTTTTATTCACACCTCCAAATCCCTTTGGAACAGAAAAACCCTGCCCAAATATGAGACCAACATCCCTCAATTCATCCTTGCATCCACCCTTTGGGAATAAAACCATCTTAAGGAGTCCTTTTTCACAAATCAAAATAAGACACCCGAAGAAGAGGTAATTTCTTTATCCCTTCATTCAAAGTTCCTTTCTTTTCTACTTACTCTTTCTACGTTGTTTCCATACCAAATTAATAAATCCAGTATTATACATATACTGAGATGTTATTATAATCATGGGACAACCATATTCATCATTTTATCTATCCTACGAATTATAATATCACCATGCATTCGTATATACAGCTTACTATCTCCACGACGTGGTGTAATTTTTTATTCAACAATAAATTATTTGGATTGGTATAATGATGAGTATAACAGACTTAAATAATGTATATGACATGATTATTATTTTTATATGATTAATATACCATCCAGTTCCAAAACATTTAACCATTAAATAAATGATATAATCGCTCGTGCGTTCGTACGACCTACCATCTCCACGACGTGATGAGATTCATTCTCCACATTAACCATTCAAGAATAATTATAAACATAATATGATAATTTAATATAATATTTATGAAATTAATTAAATTATGTATTTTAATAAATTATATCCTATTCATAATAAATATCACTTACATAACAGAACATGCATAGGAAAATAAAGTAGTCAACACCAGAAATAATGATTATACTAAAATATCATTAACAAAACGAGATAAGAGGATCATATATGACATAATAAATATGTATATGGTCTTGGTATAATTTATTAACAATATTTAACCATTATATAGGAGGTTAACGCATGCCCTACTAAAGGAAAGTACAAGATTAGGGTTAATTTCGCCATCTCATTATTATCTGAGATTGTTTATACGTAAGTATCTACTAGAACATATTTATAATATACATCCATGTTTATTATACATGAATTTAAAAATAAATTTTATATCCCTAGACTATTGTTAAAAGTCATTTATACCCATGTTTTTCTTTTTATAAGATCTTTTGAAAAGAATATTTCTGTCATTTTCTAAACGAGGTACTATATGACCTTTTCAACAAATTAAGGAAAGAATGTATTTTTAACTTATATAGTTCAAGAGTCTATTTTAAATTTTTATGACACCTTAAAATTTTAAATATTACCTAAAAATTATACATGTTTATTTTCAAATAAAATGTTTTCTTTTATAATCACACAAACTTTCAAATGATTTCAATGTAAAAAGGTATACTTCTAAAAGAATTTTAATGATTTTGTTAGATCACCTTAATCTATGTCAACATATTTTGTGGGATTGTATCATTAATTAAGGTTAATATATTATGATACAATATTCCATATTATATTGAAGGTTTTATCGTATGTTTTATTATGGATGTACAATTTTGATATCATTCATAGCTGCTGGATTAAGTATTTACATTTCATATGCTAGTTACAATATGAATGTTTATGTTGGTTATGTTTTACCCATTTCCAAAGAATAATGAAATATAAGTGTTTTTAGGGGCCCACTATAGCACCTCGATTCACAATTAGGTCCTATGAGACCATTATGTTTGGGTTTTGTCTAATGTCTTACCCAATTATGTATCGTGTCTTAACCGAAGCCTTGACGGTTTGTTTAAGATGTCCCGTATTATCTACTCCCTATTTATAATGTTAGTTATTACACGTGATTATTATACTATTAGAATATCCATGTGCATGTTTATATGGTAATTTTTTATTTATCATTTCCATATTATGTTCATGTTTATGTTTAAAAGGCTGTTGTTTTTATTATACATATTACAATAAAAGTTTATTCTTATTTATGATAGCATCTACCGAATTATTTACCCTTACTAAGCATCTGAGATCACCCCATTATAATGTTTAATTTTAAAAAGGATTTGAATATATACATTATGAAGTAATTATAGGGATGAGGAAAGGGAATACGAGTTTTTTTAAAGGAGTTTCTATGTAGTATTTTATTTTAAGATGTAATGTTGAAATTTATTTTTGTATCAATTTTTTACGAGGATACTAAACAAATCGATCCTTCGTCATTCAGATATATTATGATCATGAAAATTTAATAAATAATGCACTAGATCTGGAAAACTTGGGTTGGGGCGTTACATACAATATCATTTATTATAAAATAACATTATTGTCAATTTTTACATTATTCATTTAGTTTAAAATTTTAAAATATAAAGACATTGATGGAATTTGAATCTAATGTTTTCACAACTATATATAATTATATATTCATCTAAAAAATATTTTCACACAATAATTCATTAAATTTACTTTTCTTTTAATATTTTTAGTATCATTTATTTTATTAAATTGTTTACTAAATAATTACTATTTTGGTGTTTCTTCCGCATTTAAAGTAATAATTTCAACTCAAAAAAATAAAATAAGTTATCATGATAAAAATAATAATTTATATTTCAAAATAATATATATAAATGAACATATTTTTTTTCTTTATGTCAATTCTTTATACATTTTAAAAGTAAGGAAAGTATATTTTTGTCTTTTTCTTTACTTAACTTATTATATGTGTCAGATTGAAAGGAAATTGGAAGCAAATTGTTATATTTTAGATACTTATATGGTCAAGATAGAAATAAATTCATTAAAGTAAATTAATATAATATTATAGATCATATATACTCTTATCATTCTAGTTTAACCCCCAATAACCCTTTTTTACATTAATTGCAAAAAAATAATTTTTTGGTACATTCATAGTTCATTTTATTAAAACTTTATGTTGAACTTATTAGAAATTATAAATTATTATAATTAAAAATATGGAGTAAATATTTTCAAATTTAATTCTTATAAATGTAAAAATATAATTTAAAATTAATCCTACAGATGTGATGAGAAAGTGAGTTTTTAAAGAGTTTGAAATGTGTTTATATTTATATTCAATGTCAAATTAAATAATATGAACATAATTTTATTAATGGATATAAAATTTAACTAATTTTACCTTTAAACCATTTCATAATATAATTTATCTTTGAAAATAAATTAAATGAAAAGGCTGGTTTGAATTAAAATTCATTATTTTCACTATTCATCAAAAAATGAAATTTTTTAGAAAAAATCCAAAAAATTCCCCATAAGATAATTTGAAAATTATTATTTTAAAAATTATTTTTATTTTATCAAATTAATTTTATAATGGTTTCAAAATTTAGTTTTATGATAAGTGCACCATAAAAAGCAAAAAAACTGATTTACAGAAAAATACAATTTTTATGCATAAAATTTGATTTATTCTTATATATTGTATATAAAAGATAATAGATGAATGTTAAAAATTTGATTAAATATATATAAATTTCATTAAAATAATTATTAAAAATTTATTCTATTAAATTAATGATATAAAGCACACTTGTGCGCATAAAAATAGTTGTTCAAAAAAATATTTCTTTTTATTTTCAAAAGGGTTTTATATCCACTTCCAATTAAGTGGTCATTGAAGAATTATATAAACGGGTGTATACCATATTTTTATAATTTAGTTAATACTATTCATACCCCCCATTCCAATGTATATTTGATTAATATCATATTAAATGACAATATTTAAATAGTATGTCATGTTTAGTTTAAACTCGGTGTTACATGTAACGCAAGTTAAACTCAAATTTATGTGTAACACAATCCAAACATAGCATCTTGTGTAATGAATAGTAAATTCATATATTTTTTGTAACATTATCTAAATGTAGAATTACAAGTAATGAAATCTAAACATAATGTTTCATATAACCAAAAAAATCAAAAAGATTAAATATATTTTAAAAAACATTACCAAAATATCGGGGTGCTACATTCTTCCCACCTTAAAATAAATTTCACACTCATGATTCAACTTGGTCATCAAAGGTTTAGCATTTTAAAATTACTTCATATAAACCCACAACATAAAAATTAATAATAAAAATTCCCTTTAAAAAGGGAATGTTGGAAACATAACAGTTACCTAGAGTAAAACATAACTAGGTTTCCAAATAAGAGAACATAGAAGCGAATATTTGGAAATGGTAGAAAAGTAAAAATAATTATAGAGAGTGATAAGGATCATAGATCACAAGAATGTGGGTGATCTGTAGAAATATAACAACCAAAATACCATAACCCAAATAGGCATGAAAATGTAACTGATATCATAAAACAATACGATCATAGGATATCATTTTATTTCAATATCATTTTCCTAAAGTTTAATAATTCTCATAAGAATATAAAATGACTTTATTTAATTCCATTTCATATGAACAATCTCACCAATTTGTAGTGCCTTGATAAATTTAAACTTCATATATTACTCTATAGAAAAAGGTGAATTTGTTATGCATGAAGCACCAACGGATCATAATATCCATAGATATAATGATAATTCATTCCATATTTCATTATTTATCATCAAAACAAAATGGTTATCACATTTTATCCAATATGAATAAATATTTATATGGGAAAATAATAAATCAATCTCTAAAACCTGATCCAGATCTTATCTTAAACCATTCCATAAATGGTAAATCTTACAACCCTGAAAAAATACATAATCTATAAATAAGGTCACTAAATTTCTGAAAAGGATCTTTATATAAATCCCACATATATTATAAATTTTATCCTAATTTTCACATAAAAACATTTGGATACCTTCGTAATGTATTCTCCTAAAACACGATAATAACCTAAATTTCCATTAGACCTTATTGAAAAAAAATACATGATTACTCATTAATTATATAAAACATATATTATTGGATATATTCCATAAATCCAAAAATGTGGTAAACTCTATCAATGATAATATAAACAAAATTTTCAATAAATCCATTATAAATTCAGAGGTCATCAATACAATTCAATTTAATTTATCCAAATCAATCATATATTTAGACCAACACCATTATATCAAAATTAGGAACATATTAAGGGTTAGACTTCCCTTAATAATTTATTTTCCATGAATACCACCTCTCCCTTAAATAACTGTTATAGGTCATCATCATCATTCAACACAATCATTCAAATTATTCATGAAAAACATATACCGAACAATACTTATAATTTCCATGATTAATATAAAATAATCATTTAATTAAAATATATAAATAGTTTATTCACCAATATTTCTTATGAAAACATTAAATATACTATATAATCTTATTCCTTAATACCTCTTTCCATTCATATTTCATTTTAGTCTCTTCATCATCATCAATATAACCATTACTCATAAAACATTGTTGATTTTCATCATGATATTTCCCTTTAGGACATAGATTTTCATAATGCCCATAATTTCCAAATTTGAAGCATTTAATAGTTGATGATATATTAGGTATAAAAATATTCCCATCCATTGGTATAACTAGACATTTCATTTTCCCTTTTCAGTTACATACTTTTTGTCATTCATCCCCACATTCGAAACATCTTCCTATTCATATGTGGAATTATATTGGGTGATTCTTCCCACATTCTTGGCACATAGGAAACTGAATCTTATTTTCTCTATGGTCTACACTATAGGAACCCTTAGTGATATCTTTCATTATATTATTTATTGAGTCTAATATTAGGTTAAGGTACAAATTTTTAATCATGTTATGTGAAAACTGATTGGGCATAATCACAATGTTCTTCACTCCAGTTTTCATCCCATTTGGTTTCTCATGATGAAATTGTATATCATATAAATGTTAACACAATTACTACTTGTCCCTGCCATTGACTAAAACTAGTAAGCATAGTGTGAGAAACACTAATCCTGGAAATAAACCACATAGTCATGAAAAGAAAATCCAATTATACGATTTATAAATCATGACACCTTCTTTTTAATATTAGACATTTTAGGTTTATCCTAGTTCATTCATAGTAATCATATATTTAAACCCTTAATGATGACTTGTAAAGATTTTGTAAATTCCCAAATCATTTCCCCTAGTAGTGTCAAACTAGGTGTGCAGTATGGCCCATTTTCTTACACTATTTCTTGATCGAGTCTATCTCAATATGGTGTTTTTGGGGTTGTTTCCCCTAAGAAAATTTGTGCCATACTCACATACACTTGTATTATCTAGACATTGATGTGTTTTTAAGAAATTACTTGATCTATATTTTACCAAAATTATAGGACATTTTAATATACTTTAACTCATTATTAGACTTATCCATAGAGACATCCCTATATATATTCTTTGAAATATCCCTTGGTATATCAATAATGTTTTCTCATCCTAGTTTCCAAATGTTAAATAAACTATTACCTTGAAACCAAATTTAGTAGTTGAGGTTTCTCATACATGGATATTACATATTTTTATATTAATATTCACCAAATTACAAAAAAACAAACACAAGGACCATAAAATTTTATTTCCTTTAGAATCTTTGAACATAATCTTCCAACTTGGTGAAATATATTCAACATCTCCCACAAATATCTTTCAATTTAGTTCTCTTCACAACCATATCCTACTTAAAACCATTATTTATAACATGGGTAAAGGAAACATAATAAAGGGTGATATCATATTCTCATTAAGGGTAAATATCGGATATTTGTAAGAATAATATGAATATAAAGGTATGAGAACATGAGCATAAAATTTGAAAATCATATCCTGCATATCATATATCATAATCCAGAGTTATGGAATAAATATTGGAAGTTCATAAGACATGAATCATAATATAATCAAATAACATGATCCATGAAAGCATAAAATTTCTATAACACATGGATTTTTGGTATACAAATAAGCATATAAAATCATTTCCATATTGGTCTAGGCTCACTTCCAAGGAAATCATATAGAATAAAGTCCTTTACTGAATTGAGTTCACTTTTAATTCCATCCCTATCTTTCTGAACCAGGTATACTCCCTAGTCTAGCCATGTTTATCTCATGATATATATAAATATTTACCTTGTGCATTAGAGGGAGATAAAGGTAACATCCATCACATAATGAAAACCATATTTATGTGTGCCAAAATATAATGAAAATTTATCATATCATAACCCATGAAATGAAATGGGTATCATAAGAATTTCATCATATCATAACCTGTGAAAAATAGATAGTTTTCAAAATTATTTCATTATAAAAAACCCATGAAAATTAGTGGGTTTCATAATAATTTCCTCATGGTATAACCCATGGAAGAGATATTGGTTTCATAAACATCATGTTATCAAAATAGAAACCATTTTGTGGAACAATATGAATGGTATCCTTTGATCTTATCCCCAATAAGTCATTAATAACACTATATAATTTCATATTAGACAGAAAATAATTTTGAAATATCATTTCAAACATTTCTTAAGGAAAATAAGATTTCTAATTTTAAAAAAATATTTTTTGAGATAAATCATTTTAAAATAATTTTTATTCAAAAATATCCAAGAAATATTTTTAAAGGAGGATTTTAAAATCATTTAAAACACTTTTTAAACATACAACATTTTTGAAATCATTTTCTTTGAAAATCACAATTGAAAACTTATAAAGAAATTTTTGAAAATAATTTTAAAAAGTTTTTAAACATAATTTTATTTGAAGTAATATTATTTGAAAATAAGTTTTTAAACTAACAAAATAATCTTTTAAAATCATTAAAAACAATTTTTTAAAAATTAAATATGTTTAGAAAACATGGTTTTGTAATAAAACCAATTTTCTATAGAAGAGAGAAATAAAGATGAGATTTTATTAAAAAACATTTTCTTATTTATTTTATGTACCAATGAGTGAAAAAATGGTACAATTAATTAAATATATCATTAATAACCAGAGGATAATAAAATTTATAATAATTATTAAGAGTTAGATCATGATATTACAACATTTAAGACATAATCATAATCAATCTTGACAACTTATTAGACATTAACATAAAATCTTTAATACATTGGTATCATTGAATCATAAACACCATGAAGGTATAACATAAAATGAAAATTAAAATATAAAATGTATAAATAAATTCATTATGTTACTTGTCAAATATTTTCTATATACACCCCATGATATAATATGGATGCGTAACATAACATTCATCTCAAAGAAAGAAAATTGAGCCAAATATCATATACCTATTTGGTAATATTTTAACCATAAAACCCATAAAAGAGATATCCTAAAATGGATATGTAAATGAAAATAATTATAAGTGGTATAATCCTAAAATGAATTCATGGTAATTATACACACCACATAAAATAAAAAGGTGGTTATCATGGAATGTGTCTCATGGAAGTAAAAAGGTGAGATGGAAATCCCTTACCGATTTGGTTTCCTTTAAACCATAAACCCATTGAAAGAGATATAATCAGATGGATATGTAAAAGAATACCATTATGTATAAAAATCATATTATAAATTTATGTGAAGTATATAAATCACATAAAATAATTAGGTGGTGAAGATGACATTGTCTCACGGAAGTAAAAAAGTTAGATCGGAATCCCATACCTTAAGTCTTGACTTCCATCGAACTCATTCAAAACATAAATATAATAAATATAAGTTTATTATAAATATTTTAAATATTCCTAGTTATATATATATATATAATATCATTCATTATTTAATTATGACCTTTTATTACATGTTTCTTAACAATTCTTTGTTAATGTTATTTTTCGGGTAATAACCATTTTGTTTTTCGTATATGTTTTGACTTATTATTTTTGGTACTATTACATAGATCATTTTTTAATAATATAAATAATTTAAAACATGATATAAATATCTTATATATTCATTATATATGTATTTATAGTAGTCAATAAAGTTTATTGATAGAAAATTAAACACACTGTTCTTGGAGACGGTCGATCGTACGCACACATGAACATTGTTTCCATTTTGTTGTCATATTGAAATAAATATAAGTAAATGATATATATATATATATATATATGATCATTCGATTATAATTTTTATGTTATATATATTATATATTTTTCTTAAACACATTCTTAATACATTCTATCTAATGCGTTAATGAATCACATTGCTTCACGAGGCATTAGTCCGCCATACACACGAACGTCGTTATCGTATTCTCACAAAATAGAAATCCCAAATTAGAGTGTTATATAATAGTTAAAAATCATAATAAAATCATATATATCATATATTTATTATATAAACAAAAAATCCATCATTATTCCCAAAATTTATAGGTGTTAATGGGAAAAAAATGACATCAGTTCATGAGGTGGTAGTCCTCTGTACACAATATTAATGATTTCATAACCCATTTTATGGAAGTTTGTGTGGTTTTAGGTTCTAAAATTAACATAAAAAATCTAATTATATTTAAGATACAAATTTTATTAGAAAATAAAGGTATAATAAAAATTTACAGAGGTAGATAAAAAAATAAAGATGCTTATAGAAGAACATTACCACTTCTTCAATTATCCTCCATAGGTTCACAATAAAAATTTTAAAGGTTGGGTTTATACACTAAATAAGGATTATAAGATGATATTAGTGAATATTTTAAGTTATTTTGGTGGATCTCAGTCAATAAAAATGGCTTGATATGTGTGAAGAATAGGGGAGAGTGAGGGCCCTTTTATAGTTGAGTAGGAGTGGTATTCTTATAAATACTCCAAAGCATTCACTATTGGTAGGTTAATATTATATCATGTGAATCCAAATCTAATAATTAATGTTTTTCAGGGATTATATGGTTTATTTAAACCTCTACCACATAATAAAACATATGTTTTAAAAATTTTATTACTTAAATTATATGTATCCATATTTTTACCATTTTGGGTTTTCACAATGGTAACTAGTTTACTAACTTTGGTAATTTATCTTTTAAGAATAAATTAAAGTGATCTTTATCTGATATTTTGGATCTACTAATTATAAATAGGATATATTATTTATAAAATATAAATATTATGTTCGTGGGAAATTAATTTTAACATAAGCTCATGTAACTTGAAAAAAACAACTTTAACCTTAAGTGTGCTAACTGAGTTTTTACTATTTAACAATCAATATAGTAACTTTAATATAAAAATTGGTCCATGAATAGAAAATAGTTGATATTTATTAATATTTAATTGAAACTTGCAATAATATATGATTTTTATTAATTATAAATCATTTAATAAAATATGATTTATTATAGAATAACATTAATGTCAATTTTAATATTATTCATTTAATTTAAAATTTAAAATTATAGAGACAATGATGGAATTTTAATATATTATTTTGATACCTATGTATTATGATATATTTTTCTAAAAAATAATTCAACACAATAATTTATTAAATTTACTTCAGTTTTAATATTTTTAGTACCATTTATTTTATTTTATTATTAACTAAATAATTACTGTATTGGAATTTCTTAAGAATTTAAAGTAATTATTTAATCTCAAAAAAATTAAAATAATTTATCATGATAAAAAACAATTTATAGTTAAAAATGATATATATAGCTGAACATGATTTGTTTTTTCCCTATACCATGTATTTATAGATATTATAAGTAATAAAAGTATATTTTTGGTATTTTTCTTTACTTAACTTATTATATTTTAATATTCAAAGGAAAATGGTAAGAAATTTTCATATTTCAGAGAATTTCATGGAAAATATAAAAATAAATTCATTTAATAAAATAAATATAATATCTTAGGTCATTTTTACTCTTATAATTCGAGTTTAACCCTCGGGGAACCAATTTTATTTTAAACGTGCTAATTAATTATTTACTACATTCACTATTAGTTTTGGTCAAAAATTAAGCTGACCGTATTAGAAAAATTATAAATTTTGGTGATTCAAAATATGGAATCCATTTTTAAAAATTCATTTTACATAAGTGGGAAAAAATAATTTAAAATTAATCTCACATATGTGATGAAAAAGAAGGTTTTTAAAGAGAAAACGTTCAAAAGTTTAAAATGTGTTTATATCCAAATTCCATCTGAAATTGATTCCAATTACATTCATTTGATTAATGGATATAAAATTTAACTAAATTTATTTTAAAACTATTTCATAATATAATTTATCTTTATAAATATATTAATAAAAAAGGTAGTTTTCAATTAAAATTCATTTTTCTGACTATTCATCAAAAAATGAAACTTTTCAGAAAAGAATCCCAAAAAATATCCCTAAGATAAAATTGAAGTCATAATTTTAAAAATGTTTTTTATTTTATCAAATTATTTTAAGGTTTTGAAAATTTAGTTTTAATATAAGTGCACCACAAAAAGCTGATAAAACTTCTTTTTATAAAAATACAGGTTTGAGGCATCAAATTGGATTTATTCTTATCTATTATCTAGAAAATATATAATATGGATGTTAAAATTTTGATTTAATATATATAAATTTCATTAAAATAATTTTAAAAAAATTATTGTGTTAATTTATTGATATAAAAAAACAAATTTTTTCATAATTTTTTTTAAAAAATATTTCTTTTATTTTCAAAATGTTTTTATTTTCATTTAAAATTAATTAGTCACCAAATAATATTATAAATGTGTGTAAACCATATTTTCATAATTTATTTAATCCTATTCATACCCACTATTCCAACGTCTAGTTGATAAATATATTTTTAAATAATAATATTTAAATAGTATGTCATTTTTTGTTTAAACTCTATGTACCATGTAATGCAATCTAAACTTGGAATTGTGTATAATACAAGACAACAAAGTATTGTGTATAGTGCAATATAAACATAGAATTGTTCATAACATAACAAAAACATAGTATTGAGTATAACGAAAGATAAACATAGTGTTTCCTTTAACATAAAATACCAAAAATGTTAAATATAATTGAAAAAATAATTCACAAATTCTCAGGGAATTACAGATTACATCGCTCATGAAAACGCGTGGACTAGAACCTCGATGATGCAATGCGATTTTTTTCATTTCTCATTTACATAGATGGTAACAATTATGGTCTTAATTAATATATATTATATGTATTATATAATAACAATTATTTAAAGGTGAAATATTATTTAACTTTATTTTTTTCATTCAAACGTGAAAACAGTGTTCATGTGTACGTATGACCTGCCATCTACAAGAATGGAGTAATTAAATTTCTATCATTATATTTGCTTATTGCTATAAATATGTATATAATGAATATATATGATATTTATACAATTATTTACATTTTTGAGATGGTGGAACCTTGATCAATTTATAAGTACTGAAACTATCGAATTGAATGATACATGAAAAATGAAGTAGTTACCACATGAAATAGTGATTTTTACAATGAATTGATGATAAAAAACTCATACATTATTATAAGTTAATCATAAATGTTATGATATATATGTGTTTGATTCTGTAATATAATTATAATAATTATATATATTTATTATATAGGAGTTTCAAACAAATACAAAGTAAATCAAACCTAAGGTATGGGGTTATTTCACAATATTGTCATTATTTAGAATTGTTTATTTTTAAGTCTTAGCTGAGAAATATTTATCTTCCTTGTCTATATTCACAAAAAATGTTTTTAAAAATAATTTTAATATTCTATAGTGATTTTTTAAATTCATTTTTTTCTTGTTTTAATTTTAAAAAATGTTTTAAAATGAATCTTCCCATTGTTTTATGAATGCAATACTTTTTAACTTTTCTCACAAAATTATTAAAGGAAAGTTTTTTAAAATTAAATGTAATTAACAGAATTTCCATCAGTTATGAAACCTAAATGATTTTAATTTTTTTTAAAAAATTGAATATTTATTTTCAAAGAAAATTTATTTTTTATTACTTGAATATTCTGTATCTTTTAAAATGAAAATTTCAATGTATAAATGGTATTTCCATTAAGAAAGTTTTCTATGAACATTTTAATGTATTTTCATCAATTTCAACATTATTTTTTTAATATTATGTTGAGAATATAATGTAATCATACCATCCACCATATTTTTTCTAATGTTTTATAATTTTTTTATTGAGGGAAAGTATTAACATTCCATTTCATAGTTCTTCCAATTTGGATGATTATTGATTATTAAGGAATGTTGATTTAGTTATATTATATATTCATATTAGTAATGAATCAGGCTTAGCAAGTGAAGGTTGAGGCCCACTCTAGCCTATAGATGCATTGGTAGGGCTCATGAGACAAACTATATAGTGGTTTGTCTGAGGATTTACCCATTTATTCAAATTTAATTTCATAAGGGTTTGAAATTATTTTCATATTTCCACGACAAGGACTATATAGTATATTTCTGATATCTGACTTTATGCATTCCATTATTATGAATTTAGTTATTGATTTCTATGTGATTATTTTATTTGATATCCATGGATGAATTTCTGGATTATGAGATTATTTATATTAAATTAAATGATAATCATTTATTCATGCCTTGTTATTCATGCCTTATTAGCTTCCCCTGTATGTATAACATGTAAGGTATCATGTTTTCTGAGTAGGAAATTTCTTAAGGTTTTTGAATTTTCAATTATTAGATGGGTCAAATCTTGACCAGAGATTATAAATGGTATTAAAATGTCAGAATGCCACTAAATAATTTTCTAAGTAGTGGAATGAGTCTTGGTTTATAGATTAGAGGTTTCAGGAGCATCCCAAGGGTTCATGGATGAAACTAAAGATTGTTAAGGGTGATACTCATGGTGTACAGTCGATGCACGATTAGTGATAACCATTCAAAAAAACTATGAATTATATTATATTTAGAGGCACAATTTGATAAATCATATGGTGGGATATTGGAAAACATTCAGGGGGTCTACAATTCTCTGTAGACATGTCACAAAGTTGGCGCATGGGTTGGCTAACCATGCACTGCAACCATACGAAGTGTTGGTGTACGAGGAAAGTAGGACCACACATTTATCACATGTTTTTTATACCGTGTGATCTAAACATGGGATTCATTAAAGAGTGTAAAATTACTATTTTACCCTCCTACCTTTAATGGTATTTAAACCCTTTTCTTCCACCTTTCTCCCTCAATCATTAAGCCCACTTCCTCCCTTCCTCCATGAGAGTTCTCCCTCATTCTTGGTCAGAATTAGATGTTGTCGACTGTATTGGAAACCTTGAGGTAAGCCATCGACTCTATTATCCATTATGGTGTCTTTCTTTAGCCTCCTCTAAAACTAGGTTTCTCTTACTAGGGTTATGTTTTTTATTCCACTGGGGCACAGTGGAATTAGACACTGATGTTAGGGATTTTTCCTTGGCTAGGAAGTGGGTGACCCAATATGAAGTATTTACTTTTTCAAGTGTTATTTCATCAAGGCATGTCACCATGGTGAATTTATAAATCTTATAAGATTAAATTAAAATTATTGTATCATTGGTTTAATGATTTTAATTAGATATTTTTTCAAAATAAGGTTGGGCATATGTTTTTGGATGTTAGCAAGCACTTATTCATAATTCCAATGTGATGAGATGAGATGGTGATATTTTCAGAATTATTCCTATTTTAATAAAATTGTTCCTCAAATTGATTTTTTGGGTTTTTGTTAATTAATTTTAATGTTTCTATAAATAATTTTTATTATGGGTTTGTTATGATATAAGATCCAACATGACTCAATTTATCTTTGTATTGGCCTTAGTAGATACTATCGACCTTTGGGAAATAAATAAAAGGCTTCCTTAAGGTAGGTGTTCTGTCACACCTTACCTAGTTTTTAGGCATGTTATGTAGTATGCATATTCTTGGGCTTGAACCTAAGGGTGACACACCTTATTTAGAGATATTTTAATTAAATTGTTTATCAAATAATTAGGTTATCTTAAATGGATTAATGTCAAGGTTTATTAACATCCCCTTTATGCTAGATTCATACTTCAATCTAAGACTGTGACTGAGATCGAGTATCCCAGGTAGAATGCATAGGATTTCCCCTGGTTTATTTCTTTTTGGGATCCGAAGAGGGATTAACTTACTTATGTTTTAACTTAGAAGATCCTAAGAGGGATTCCTCTACTTGCAGGTAAACCTCAAGGATCTCGGGTAGGATGCATATCCTTAGTATTGAACTAGGGGACCCAATGGGAACCCCCGATATTTGATTAAACCTGAGCTAGTATGTCATCTATCTAGGTATATACAGTTGCAGCAAGAACCTAGAACCTTCACCAAATTTTTATGACTATTAGGATATGGTAGTGGTGTTGGGTTTAAGAATTTGGCCACCCTCACTCTTTTATTTATGATTTTACTCCATTACATTTGACGAGGCTATGATTTCCAGAGATGGTTCTAGGTATTTTGGCCGGTGGACCTAATGTGATGTATATATCAGGTATTCCCAGATTTACATCTTGGGATCCATGTTATGAGCCTTTTATTTTATGTTTATATTATTGGGATTCTCAGGCATATTTCCTAAGATCTGGATATTGACCTAAATGATTTATATTATAGGGATGTTTATAGGTACTTCCTCAGTTTTGGCTTGTGAGAATTACATGGTTGGAGGTTACCATTTCAGTAAATTGCATTTTTTAATAGGAATCATCCCCTATTTAGGGTTATATAGGTAATTTTATGAGGATGTATCATACTCCTCTTTGAGATGCTCTTGAGGATTATATTATGATCTCCTTCCGCAATGCCTATGATGATCCTTAGGGTTGGGTGGACTCACCATTACTATACTCACTATAATTTTATGATAGTGGATTTTGATATATTTATTAAGTGGATATCGAGCATGAACTAGGATCTAGAGATAATTCATTTTACAGATCACTTAAGGGTTATCCCCCTTAGGGATTATCTAATTTGTGATGTCAAGATCACTTGTGAAGCAAGATCTAGGGCCCAAGCATTAGACTATAATTACTTGGATTAAGTGGTATGGAATCCAAATTAGTGAACATTTATAGTATGTGTAGATACTATATGGAATACTTCATTTTAGTTATTAGAGGTGAGTTTGGGTGAACCTAGGGATAGTACATGTATCCCTCTATGATGATGTAGCTTTCTCAGATACATTTCTAGAACTTGATGAAGTAGGTATTGTTAATAAATATTATGAACCAAAAAATTGAATAATTATAAATGGATTGGGTGGTATAATATCCAGTTCAGTTCCCTTTTCATTGTATATCCAGACAATCGGGATTACATACCCAATGATGGGATGCAGTTTGATTCATGATACTTGTTTTCCTAATCATATATATATATATATATTTATGTATATGTATAGATATGGGAATATATATATATATATATACATACATTATGACACCTTAAACCCATTGTGTCTTATCTAGGTTGAGTACTTTCGTAGAGCATGCCTTGTATAAATTTTTCTTTGAGTTTGATTCCAAGAGTTATTATTTTTATTATTATTATGATAATATTTACCTCACATATACACACACTGAATTTTAATTGATATGTACAATACCACATTTGTGGGTCCCTATTGAGTTTTTTTACTCAGACCTTACTCAGGATGCCATTACACTGGGGTACTTGAGCTTAAATTCACTTGTTATTCCTAATATGTGATGTTATAGTTTTATAAGATTTTCATGGATCAACACACATGTTTTTTTGATGTTTTGATTTATTATGGATTTATGGATCTTAGTAAACTAAAAAGTGGCCATTAACTAATTTTGACTCTTTTTACTAGAAAGGGAAATAGGTGTATCATGCATCATATTTTGGCATGTAGGGTCAGTGTGTTATAGGCCTTCTAGTGTGTGATTATTACTCATGACATATGAAAATTGTTTAAAGATTCCACAATAACCAAAATGGTGATTTTCCCATATAGGTTCTTGGTGGAATTCTATATAATTAGTCTATCTTTGATATATATATATATATATATATTCTGATGGAAGGCCATGTGGATCTATGATGACATGTTTTATGAAGATATTGATGGATCAGGCCTCATGAATGAGAGGTTCAGATACCCAAGTAGGTTTATATGGCACATGATTCCCATGTTTTTAGCTCCTTATGGGGTATTGTTTCAAAGGTTTGGTTTTTTAAAGTGTTGGTAACAACCTATATGGTGCTTTCCTGAATAGATTGTAATAACATTCTACTTATCCAAATTCTGTGAGTACCGTTGGCCCTCATAGGTCAGCCAAGATAATTTATGCCTTTATTTTTCATGATCAAGTCAGGTATCTATGTATGATATTGATAGATACCTACATTTTTTAGTTAAAGGGAACCTCAAGGGGTGTTACCATATATAGATGCCTGATGTGTGTCAGTTAAACATGTTTTCTACCTTAATATCATAACATTTAGAGATAAATACCTTATGATCATTCTCAGAGAGGATTATAGCCCATGTAGTTTTATGCGTGATAGTTTTTGATCCTCATAGGTCATTGTTATCTATACCTCTTTTATAGAGGGTTTAAATTTATTCCAGATGATGTGTAATGGTTAAGATGGGTTCATGGGTGTTTCTTCATGAGATGTGAACTTGGATAGGTTCCACCAATATTCTAGGTGATAGGAAATAGTGACCTTTTCATGTGAATAGTTTAATAGGTCTAGGTTGGAGACCTAGAGACACATTTATTTACTCAGAACATTTTAGGTCAATTTTTGGTTTGATTGAGGGAATCATATGAGAGGTGTTGGGTAGGGTTCGTATACATTAATTTTTTGGAAGTGAGCTTGGTTGTGCCTTCATTTGGAGACAGATAAATGATAGGACCTCTGGTTTTTCAATATATGAATGATGATTCCTTAATTATTTTAGAATTCACTACGGGTTCTTGTGTTTTGAGACTAGCTTAGATGAGTATGATTGTTTGATTACTTGGTCTAGTTGACAAGCAGTTTTATAGTTGATGCTTAAATTTCAAAAAAAAACTATACAATGTGAAGAGATATCATAGAATGACATGTGTAATAGGAGAGGTGCTTGACTATAATGGGGATTTCCAAGGTATATCCCACAATGTTAATACTGACATGCTTTGTAGAACAACCACTTTGGCCTTGTTGATGAATAAATCGGTGGAGCATGAGTCAAATGATGATAATCAGGCGGTATGGGACTGTACACCAACTGTGTAGGATGTTTTAGTACATTTTGGATACATGTGGTTCCATTTAATTCATAAATATGTGAGTAGTTGGGTGGGAGTCAAGGACCAATAGTTTATAAGAAATGTTATAGACCTAGTATTTTAGATTTTGTTACTTAAATGAGGAATTATATCCATAGTAGAGGATAAATAATGAATAAATACGGTGATGGGAGGTAGTTGGCATATGGTTAGACTTGGACACACATTTTCACGAGATGCAGTGTTTGGAGATGGATAAGAAAAGTGAACCTTACTAGATGTGAGTGTGGATCATAGGATAAATACACACATATTGATGGAATCAATGTTTACTATTAGATAGAGGTGATTATTCCAAATATATTAAATTCATCTTGAGTACATTGAGATAGCATCACCTACACACTAGTCTACCTATTTACCTTTTTTTGGTTGGATAAAAGGCTCATTGGAAGTGTTCTCACGGATCAGTTTAATAGTAAGTCATATAGTGAATAGTACACCATTGGCCATTTATGGATGGTAACCCTTATTTTGTTTTTAATTTTGAAAATTGTCATGGAAACTATTCTCAAGATGTATTAACAAGTCGGGGGTGACATTTATATTAATGATTAGGTCGATTGGGTTCTATGGCATGCTGTTGTTTTATCTAAGAGGGATTAGGCATAGGTTACATTGATCCAATTCTCTATTCATTAGAATGATGAAAAAGGTGATTATATGGTGTTGAGTGGGATGTTAGTCACTGGTGGGTGACTATTATATAATAAGGCTCACGAGATCTTGAGACTAGTCATCAAATATTAGTTTGGATCTCATGTTACAAAAAATTAATGGACCTATTTATTACTAGATTCCTTGGAGAATTCAAGGAACATGTTGATGTTGTGCCATAAAAAATAATGGATAGGGTTTAGTTTTCCTAGGAAATGTCACTTGGTGTCGGCTAAATAATCCAGTAATCATTATTAGAGATGATCTCGATATGACTTGGGATAAGGGTATTTAATTGATTTTTGGTGATGTGTCTGCTGCTAAAGCCAGTTTTTTTAATAGTCATATATAGGTGGTTAAAATTAAATTATTTCATATTATAGGATATGGTCAGTGAGGAAGCACTAGAGGAATTCCATTGGGATGAGATGGGTGCAGTGCAAGGTTCATCTAGGGATTTTCAAGTAAAATCCAACATGATTAGCTTGATATGGATCGATTCAAGTTTGGCCATTATATTTAATCAAGGATCAAGGGAAGTATATTCATGTGTGATAGGATGATTCATGTTTAAAAACATGTTGGGAGCATCGTTAGGATTCTAGGGGATTGTTTTAATAGGAAATTCCAATAGTGGGAGTACCCTAGTTTCAAGTTTTCCACTAAAAGTAAGAACATACATTGGGGAGTTCCATAGGTCAGTTGATGAAAGATGAGATTACATAGTCATCTATCATATTAAATAGACTTGAGTAAGCATCATTTTTATATTGAAACCATGGTAATGAATGTTGGCATTATTTATGGAAGGTTGTGTGCTATGTGTTTAAAGTAATTTTTAGAGGTGTGTTGGGAATTCTAAAAAATGGACTTTTGAACTGAATTCATGACCTTAATAGGTCTGGTTGTTTATTTTTATTCACATTAAGGCTTCTCGGGGATGATAAGTGTTATGGTGGGGAGGCTGTAAGGTACCTTGTTTTCTGAGTAGCAAATTTATAATGGTTTTTGAATTTTCAATTACTGTACAGGACAAATATAGATTAGAGATTCCAAATTTGAATTAAAAGGTTGGAATATCTTTAAATAATATTTCTAGATGTGGAATGAGGATTAATCTGTAGATTGTATGTTTTGGGAGTGTCCTGGGGGTTTAGCAATGAAACTTAGGTTTTGGAAAGGTGTAACTCCGGGAACACAATTGGTTCATGGGTCGTGTTAACCGTGTTTCAAAGCCATGTAGAACCTTTTTTACTAGAGCATGGTTTTATGAACCATGCATTAGTCCAGAGGAAAGAATGTGGGAGTTTCGAATTTTTTTATACATGTTGTACAGTTGGTGTACTATTTAACAAATTGTGCACTGCAACCAAGAATGGTGGAGGTGTATAGGGACAACAACACTACATGGTTGCCACATTGGTTTATTGATAATGGGCCCTAATTGTTCAATTAATTAAAAAGGATAAAATTACCATTTTCTACTTTGTAATTTAAAGTGTTTTACCCACTTTTCTTCCCCGTTTCTCCCCTACACATGCACCCCCTTCCTTTTTTCCTCTATAAAAGTTCTCCCACATTCTTGGTCAGAATTAGAAACTATCATGTGTGATGGAAGCCTTAAGGTAATCATTCGACTTTTGTTGGCTATCATGAGTGTTTTTATTTGGCCTCTTTAAACTCTTGTTAACTTCAGATAGGTTTATATTCTCGATTCCACTAGATCATAGTGGAATTAGATACCAGTGTTAGTAATTTCACTCAGAATCAGAATTTTGTGACCCAAGATTCTATCAACACTTCACTACATGTATTGTCAATACAATAAGTTACCATGGTTAATTTATAAAGTTTTTATGATTAAATTAAAATAGATAGATGTTTTTTTGACACTGTTTCCTATTGATTATGCTTATCTTGAGTTTGTGCTTATGTTATGGGATGAGATCAAGTTCAAGATCGTGATTTAAATGGGATGTTATCCAATTGTGAGATTTTTGGAATTATGGATACTTTAATAAAATGTATTTTTAAATTAAATTGTTGGGTTTTTGTTAAAAATCATAATATTATAATAATTAATTTTTTCTGGTGGTTTTGTTTTGAGATAGGAACCAACACGATTCAGTTGATCTTGGATTGGCCTTATCAATTTCTTTCATCCTTTACAAAATAAAAGGAAATCTTATTAAAGGTGGTTGTTATGTCATACCTACTGTAGAATATTTATTCTTGTTATGTAGTATACATATGATAGGGAATTCACTAGAGGTTGGCTTCCCTAGTTTATAATTATTCTAATGAACTAATTGATTATATAATTAGGTTAGCTTAAATAGATGAACGTCAGGGGTAACTAACAACCCTCATGTAGTGGCTTCATACCTCAACTAGAGAGTATGACTGAGACTAAGGATCGCCTATGGGATGCCTCAAATTATGGTATTACCTAGATAATCCCATGATGGAATTCCCATTTTCTTATTCCTTTTTGGGACCCTAAGAGGGATGCCCTTAATTAGGATCTAAGTTACAGGATCACAAGTGGGATGCATGAACATACATTTAAACCATGAGGATCTTAAGTAGAATGCCTCTCTTGGGAACAAACCTAGGGGACCTAGTGAGTTCCCCAATGTTTAACTAACCCTGAGTTAGTATGTCATTGGTATGGGTGGAGATGGTAGCTGGTCGAACCTAGAACCCAAATCGAACATGTAATCCCATGTGGATGTTGTAGTGGTGTTGGGGTTATGTGTTTGACTACCCTCAATCTTTTATTTATACTTTCACTCAGTTACTATCGATGAAACTATGATTTCATGATGTGGTTCCTCATATTTTTCTTTGTGCGCCTAACATGATGTCATATATCTCAGGGATGACCAGATTTACTTCCTAGGTAGAAACTTCTAAGACTTTTATTTGATTATTATGTTAGTATGATTCTCGGAGATACTTCCGGATATTCAAATATTGAGACTACATGATTGATATTATATGGATTCCTAAAGGCACTTCAGGGGTGTATATTAAGAGCCTTACATGGTTAGAGGTTACAATTTCATGAAGACTCATTTTTAACTGGGATTCCTCCCCTACTAAGGGTTACATTGGTAGGTTGCTTAGGATGTATTAAACTCCTCTTTGGGATGCTCTTGCGGATTACATTATACTCTACATAAGGGTTTTCTGCAAAGCACTCTAGGGTCAGGTAAAAGCACCATTACAATACTCGATGGTCTTTTCTGGGAGTGGGGTGTTGAGAAATTTATTAAATGGAAACTGATCATGTACACCGATCTATATAATAGTGATTTTTAAGATCACCTAAGGTACACCCCACCTATGGATTATCCAAGTCACAATTTCATCATTGTATATAGACCGAAACCTAAGGATGAAACATCATATTGGATTTAAATTTCTTAATTTGTATGGAATCCAACTAAGCGACCATTGATTGGATGTTTATATAATTATTGGAATCCTTCATTATTGTGATTGGAGGTGAGTACCGGTGAACCCAGTGCTTGGAAATATATCCCCCTATGGTGACGTATCTTTCTCAGAGAGATTTCTGGTGCTAGACAAAGGAATTTTTGTCGATTAGTATTACAGAACCAAGGATTAATTAATTATACACAACATGAGTACTATGAAATTCATATCAATTCCCTTTTCCCAGGATGTCCAGATGATTAGGAATACAAATCCAAGGATCAATTCTGGTTTGATTCATTATATTTGTCACCTTACTCACACATGACCAAATATATATATTTATATATATATATATTTAAGGGAATAAACACACACACACACACACACACATATATATATATATATATATATATTCACAATTAAACCTTATTCCATTTGTGTCTCAACTAGGTTAAACACTTTCTTTGAGCATGCCTTGTATGAATTTTTCTTTTAGATTATTTTAAGAAGATGTTATTTTTATTACTATTATCATGGTGTGTAACTCACATATAAATACAATACATTATACCTGATATGTATGATACCACATTTGTGGTGTCCTAATATGTTTTTTACACAAATGTTTCTCAATCTTCCACTTCACTAGGGTACCCGAGAATATGTTTACTTAGTTATAGGCACCAGATGGGTTGATTCCCATGACAGATCGAGCATGATGGCTCAAGTTTGTATGTGGAGATTGATTATGTGTTATGGGTTGGTGTATATAGTATTCAATTATACTATCATTTGTATTTATTTTATTTACTCTGGTATATGTATGTTCATCCCAGTGGGAGATTATTGTTGTATATATGACATGGTGATTTAGGTCCTTACTGCATTCCATTTATTATTTCATCCTTGTTATATTTATTTCTTATGAACACTATTTATTTCTTCTATGGATGATATATAATTATTTTCATTACTTATTAATCTGATATGAGGTCATACTCTTCACGTGGTCACACCCCATGCCCTTACTTATAGTCATCAGCCTCTGGCGTACGGGGAGGCACACTTGAGGCCTTGTAAAGAACGAGCTCATAGAACTAGTATAGTGGAATCTAGGTGTGAATGTTACATACCCTTATTGGGAATATGAGCTCACCCTTTTCTTATGTTTTCTTTCCCCATGATTTCTGGATGTTTTTATGTCTGATATTCAGGGATATTCTAAAGGAAATAGTGGTTTTCTTGAAGAAAATATTATCTTTTATTTTATGTTTTAAAGTGAAATGTGTTATTCTAGTATGTATCGAATTTTCTAATACTAATAAAATATTTGGTACATTGGGATGTGATTTATTGTATCAAATTCCATTATAATAAAGGTACCACCGATTATGGGCTACTAGAGTCAGGTTTTTTACATTGGTCTATCCAAAAGACCGATCTAAGGTTCCTTGATATGTAGTCTAAGAGAGGACATCCAAGAGATGAGGTAATGTTCCCAATAAAACAATATTAAATTATTTTATTCTTCCACAACAGAAAATTTATTCTATACATAATATTCTGATAATATAAATATTAAAAATATGTTGAAATGTTATTATACTAATATAATATAAATTATCTGACCCACTATAATTGTAATTCAAAATGAAAAAAATTGTTCATATATTGATATGTTTACTGTCTCAATGAACAATGTATTTAATTTTTCACCCCCACCTTTATTGATGGTTAAAATTAAAATTTTATGGTTAAAAAAGTTATAGATAAGTATACTATATTTTTTTTCTTATTCTAGAGTAGTTAAATAGTCATAAGGTTAAATAAAACCAAATAAGTTTATGATGGTCTGAAAACCCACCTAAATGAACTAACCATATAATGATATCATTTATACTAAATGATTCATCCCTATGTAAGAACTAATATGGATATTTGTATTCATTTAAACTTAAATATTGACATGAAAATAATCTCATTTCAATTTTGGAGTTGTGTACTCATTTGAGATAAAATTATATAATTATCAAAATACCAAAACTGAACTTCATCCCTTAAATGAAATCCCTTAGGATAATAAGAATAAACATAATATCTTAATAAAATGATTATAAATAGAAATAAAATAGTAGTGATAAATAAAATATCGATTAATATTTTTCTGAATAAAGTATTTAATAAACATATTTATGTTATTTAGGAGACTATATGTATGCACGAAGTATGTTGGGACTTGAGGTAATGATTTTGTTGACCCAATTTTCTTTAATTAGGTTATAAAATATATTTTATTAACTATGATTCTCTAAGTTTATTTTATTCAACCATTTTTTTATTATATATGATGTTTTCCTTATCTCTAGATATTTTAAATTTCAATATCCAAATCCTCTCATTGGATTAATTACTTTCATTATTAAAATTTGACATTATTATGAATAATTATCATCCTTGATAGTGACTCCTTTTCCCCATATTTATCTTATTTCTTCCAGCTGAGGTTCTACTTTATTATTTGAAAACCCAACTATGTATTATCTCCTATGATATTCATATCTATCTTTAATCCTTTTTATAATAAATTTTTATTTCTATTTTAATAATGTGGGTTTCAATAAAGATATTTCAAAATATTTAAAATATATTTCATTTCATTTTTTATATATTTTGTCTTCTAATCCACAGTTATTTAATTAAAATTTATTTATTTTAAGGTTAAATTATTATTTTTTATTTAAATATGTTCTTTAAAAAAAGTTTCTTTCATACCACCTTCTTGAAAATATTTTTTGAAAGAGACTCATAACTTTATATTTTACAACAATGATAAAAATGTTTTATAAAATCATTTTTTATGGTTTCTCTTCTCTTTCACGATCTGCAGATAAAGAAACTGACTCATATTTAGTAATGATTATAATCCTATAATAATATTTTATTTTATATTTCACATGGTCAACTCTAATTGGAATGATACGAGAAACCGCTTAGAAAAGATATGGACCCCATTTTTATTTGCATGGTGTTTTCATGATATAATGAGTGATTATTTAAATATGGAATAAATATGTATGATACATCCTTATATTATGGTTGGTGGAAATATATAACAATAATTCATTAGGTAATTATTTCAATATCATTAGACAATTAAGGGAAATGAGTTCTGATGCTTGATTCACTAAGAGAAGTAGGCAATGACGCCTAATCCACTGTTAGAAATAGGTGGGGATGCCTAATACACTATATTATGAAGCTCATCATAGTTTAACTTGATATAATAAATTTTTTATAGGATTATTATTGTGAAATATTCACATGTTAAAGCGTATTATAATCTTATGATTCTATTATTATTTTCACCTATTTATAGACCATTTTATTTGTTTTATACTACCTTGATGGAACTTTTATGATCATGTTCTACAATATATGATGGTATTTTGATTAGATATTTCTCCCATGTTTATTATTTCAAAAAATTTTATGATCTAACACTATTTATGTCTTATTGATAATTTTTTTCCCTTTCTAAGCATTTGAGGTCACTCGTTATTTTGTTTCATCTTCTTCAAAAGATTGTATTTAGGAAAATATACAGAATAAAGTTTAATGAGGATATGTTTATGGGAAATATTGAAGTAACGTGTAATAAGATATTTGTATAGATTATTCCCAAAGACATTTAACCATGTATTCCTTTATATTTTGGGTACATTAGTGAGATATATTTTTAAAATAATATAAAATATATGTATATTTAGGTTGGGTTGTCTCAATTTGTATCAAATTGAATTTGAGTTAATTTTGGGGATTGTGAATAGAAAACATTAGTGAAAACCCTAAGGATAAGACTAAATATAGAAGAAACATCCTAAAATTTTGATAAATTATATGGTTTGTGTAATCCTCATAATTACTTCCCTTTCTGGATATAATTAAGTTGATAGAGGATTTAGAATAAATGCATCGGGGGGTAATAATCCGTAAAAATGGATTATTGGGTATTAACTCAATCTTCACTTGGTTCACAACAAAGGGGCCTAACTATACACTGATTTTGAAAATTATAGGGGATTTTATTTGGATAATTTATATGATATTTAAGAACTATTATATAGTATTTTAATATATTGTTATAAAATTTGATATACAATTAGATAAGAAAACTTAATAGGGAAATAACTATGTAAAAACTATATTTTGAGGGATAAAATTAATAATTTAGGATATATATATAATTTATGATTTATACGTTCTAATTTTACTATATTATTTTTATCTTCCCTTTGAACTAAGTATTATTACCCGTAACACTCCTTAATTTTTTGAAATTTTATTAAAATAGGAGGAACCAATACAACAATGAATGTGATATATAATTTAATAACTATACTGATGGGAAACCAAACAAGATGGGAGATGGAATAAAAACTATCATGGAAGTGATCACCCAATTATCTAAATAAATTATCAATAACATGAGAAATTTTGATATCCCAAAAGAACCAAGGAAGGGAAAAATGTCTATCAATAATTTCAAGATACCATATCCTCCCTCTTTAGTTGGACTTCTAATCCACTAATTATTGAGAAATGGTTCAAAACACTAGAAAATATATTTTCCATTCTATAGTTATTAAAATATTGGAATTTTATTATATTTATATCATTTAGAGTTTGAGTATGACTAATAGTGTACCATAATTAAGAATATGATGAAAAAAGAAAAAAATTGACCTTATGGAATAATAGGAGGTTAATAAAGTAGTGATTCCTAAATATTCTCCCCATACTATTCTCTTCAAATAGATCCACAATTTATAGAGTCGAAACAATATGATGATAAATCCATTGGTACCTATTATAAAAAATTCTTGAGAATTAGTGTGTACACCTCTAGTTTTTTATTGATTTTGAAATAAAGATTGAAATATTCTTTACTAGCCTAAAAGCAAGCCTTTGAAGTTATTAACTATAATCTAATTTTATAGATAAATAATAATTTTTATATTTGTTATTAAAGTGGAAATATAAGCTGGATAATCTCATTATTATGAAGGATTTAAATAAAATAAAATATAATTTAACATTCATGGAATATTTAATGAAACATCACGTTGAGGAATAAAAAAACCACCTACAGGACAAAAATATGGGACAAATCACAAGGAAATTTATTAAAAGGCACTTAAAGGTGATTCAAGTTTAATGTGATTATAAATGAAGCTCACAAGTTTCGAAATGGGGATGAGGAGGATAATTAATGAAATATAAGAGAAAAGGGCCCCAACATATAATCCACAAACACTTCAGTGATTAAAATGAATGAAATTTTAGCATTATGCAAATCAATTCCCTAATAAGAGGGTTTACAAGGAATATAGAAATTGGAAAACTACAAGAATATGGGGATATGGAAGATATAATTAATTAACTATTGCTGAATTAGATCATTATGTTATGAAAGGTACACTTATGGTATTATGGTTCTTCACATTTTTTTTCATATCTTAAATGTTCACCCTGAATATTTTTTCACCACCTCAAAATGGATCTCCATAGACCCAAGTGGAATTCATGATCCCCATGGATTATTACAATTACTATGTAAATTTAATAAACAATAAGAGCTTTCAACTAATAAAATTATATTTTTAGCATGTTCTGAAATTTTAGAAAACTATCTAAATTGAAATTAAAATCATGTTAAACAGGATTTTCTATTCAAATAGTACTTAAACATAATTATTACTATCATTATAAGAAAATATATGAAACAAAAACTCAAGAAATATGTTTTTATTATATTAAAATATCAATATATGGGAAAACCTACATTAAATCAACATAAAATGGTTTAGAATATTGATGATGGTTTAAACATAGTGTTAAGAATACATCACATTCCTAAAAAATCAACAACCAAAACTAAATTAGAATAAAAGTCCAATTTATAATTTGACCAATATATGTTATTATGATGGGAGAGAAGTAAACACAGGAAAATCAAGAAGATAGGGATATTGAGATCTTACCTTAGAGATTTCTCCATAAATCACCATGAAATAAAGATCACCAAATAAGGAGGATACTAGAGGGGGGAGGTCATACACAGGGTCTCAGCCAAGGGGGAGGGTCATGTGACTTAGGTAGTTGTAGGGGAATGAGGAAATAGGTTTTGGAAAGGGAATTTTTTTATATAATGAAACAAAATAAATAAATTCATTAGTATGAAACATGGTTTATCTACATAGATTAACAAACCGTTAGGTGACCGTTCAAACCATATTGGACACCAAAAATAAACATTGAATGATAACTCCTTGGATCCCACATGATTCTTCTATCCATGTGAATACCATTCCAAATAGAACTATCTAGAGATATAACTAAAAAAATAGTCGTGACATGGTTTACCAAACCATATTGGCTAGTTGTGTGACACTTAAAAAGTGTCCAAAATTCAAATTTCTACACTATAAGTTACAAAAAACCCTAAAATAATATAAAATAATAAAATTGGGTAAAATTATAGGGTTCTATAGTGCTCCCCACCATAACACTTTCTGCCCCCATAGGTCCATTGATGAATTATGGAAGAGAAAAATTCAATTAAAACTCACACCCTCATGAAAGAGGTAAGATATTTTTGGGAAAAAATACCTCAAGGTAACATTGAAGCCTTTTTGGGTTGGTTGTGTTTGTTGAAAAAGAAGGTTTTCAAGACGAGTTGTCGAGTTCCAGTGATATTATTTGCAATTAATGTTGATAAAAAACCATGAAAATTAATTGAAGATCTGGAGGCGGTACAAAAAGAACAGATATAAGGTGGTGCTGTTTTCCAGTGTTGGCCAAATTTTTGGGGTCTAAAATTTGATGTTTGGATTTCATCATGAAAATTGGATTTCCTCAAATATCTCATAAAAATATGGAAAAGGTATTAATTTCATGATTATGGGATTTATGAGGTGTGTTTCATGAAGGATAAAAAAAATTAGGTGGAGGTTTTCGCGAAAGCGATGAGCCTCACGATTATGAGAAAATGGAGCTTCGTGATCAGTGACGGAGTTCTTGATAGTCTTTGACAGAATGATCTATGATTACATCAGGATTCATGATTGAGAAATTTTAGTGGATCTTAGAGAACGGAGGTGAAATTTGAAGATGGTTTTTTACACATCCAAAAATGCACTGGAGGCAGTGAAGATTTGCGAAGAGTGGAGCCTATAAATATGAGGCTACCCCTTCAAAAAAAAGAATGTAAAGAGAGACTCAAAGAAAATTAAAATTATCTAAGTTTGAAAAGGAGTTAACGTAGGTGGTATGTAAAGTCATTCAGAAAATCTATAATCCAACCAAATATTCTAAGCATCGTGGAATAAAGGATTTCATGAAGGCCCTAAAATGCTAACTGAAACATGTGATCTTTGCGAAGGATAATTTGAGCTTCGAAAAAGAAGTGTACTTCGCGAAGGCTAAGTGAGATTTAAAAAAAGGAAAGAGAATCATGAAGGCTAGTTTGAACTTCACTAAAGAAGGACTTCATGAAGGCCAGTTTGATCTTCCCAAAATAAGGTGCTTTGCGAATTCCTATTTGTGATTCTTGAAAGAGGGGCTTCATGAAGGCAGTGAGCTTTGCTAAAAGAGGTTGAATGGTATTGACCAAAGTTCAGTGGCCAAGAGGTATTCATCTGTGAATGAAATTGTAACATCAATGGAGAATCTACATACACTACAGGATGCATTTATTAGAGATAATGAGAGGACATACAAGTCTATAAATGGTTAGTGGATATTCTAAGGAAGTAGTGAGCACACTTTAGTTGAGAGAGCATTGAGATTTCAATTTGGGATTGTTTGTAAACCAAGAGGGACAGTGATTCCTCTTCAAACATTGTAAAAATTAGTGAGATTATAGTGTATTGGGTACATAATCACATTTTCTGTGTATGCTCCTTCGATGTAGCCCATTGAGGGTGAACCAAGTAAAATTGGGGTCTCATACATGTTTTAATTGATGTCCATACTATGTTGCGGGAAAGGGAGAGAAAGAGAGGAGAGTTTTGTTTAACAAAAAAACAATATCAAAAGGGGAAGTTGTTTTTAACTATCATACCCTAATTAGCCCCCTCAAATGGTGTCTAACCTGGTGGTTCTAACAAATATAATAAGAAACTAGAATAGATCTTAATGGGGGAAACACCAATTGAAACTATTGCTCAAATCTAATTAAGAACAACCTCATAAAAATCTAAAATCTCCAAGTGTAATCCATCCAAATCACAAGGGATACAAGGTTCTAATTATAGTGAGATATATTAGGTTATTCCCCCATTTAGACTACATCTAAAATATTTGTTAAACACTGACTAAAAACCACCTTCTATCATAAATACACAACACTAAGGGAGAGAAAATTCAACCAAACACCCAAATAATCCGCAATTCCATATATTAATCATATCATTCATCTACATTGAAAACTTAAAACTCCATAATGAGACACAAAGCAAAAGGATCAAAAAAGTAAAACCCCATACATGCCTCGTAAAAACATGACATGGGCTCTAGACTCAAGACATGGTACTCAAATTTGTAAATTAAGGCATCAAATCTAGAACATTTCCTGACATAAAACCCATTAGAGTAAACCATCACCCTCGTGGGATTACTTAAAGAAATTCTACCTGTTATTATGACCCAAGGACCCACTATATATACCCCAATCCCAACACATTCAAAAGAATAACCAAAAGTCATAATAAACTCAACCAACTTTAAAATAAGTCATTAAAAACCTCAAAATAATCACACAAAAATGAATGAGGCACACACAAAATCATCATTTGATATCATACACAAAACCCTAGGTCATGATCCTCAATGCCCAATAAATGATAATTTTAGAAAATACAACCACTTAAGGGAAACACCCAAAACAAAAACCAGATAATAGAAACCACCTATGCTCCTATTGACTCTAATTTCACTAGAAAGAGAATTGTAAAAATTAAGGAATCATCCTATGAACGAAATATTCTTATCTCCCACTATACCTAACAAGGTTCATTCAAGGTAACTATGAAAAACCTAGACCACCACAAAAGATAGAGGGGTTTATTCAAGAAAACTTAAACCAAATCAATGATAAATAAATATTTTTTCCTTACCACTCAATTTCGAGTTTGCGTAGGGCTACCATCTAAAGGAAATACACTTAACAATGAAGATAATCAACCAAAGGTTCATCTATGGAAACATAAAATCCCTTCTTTAACATGGACTTTTACAGTTGTAAAATTAAAATAACATGAAACATGAACTCAATTAATTCATATCTCACATGATCAACCCAAAATTCCCATCTAACTAAGGTAAAAATCTAAATAATCATCCCAATAATACACAACACATCAATAACACTTCACAAAACACAATTTTCCATTAAAAACCACAAATCCCCATTAAATAATTTTAATACCCAATTTACCCAAATAATACTCTTGAAATCAATATTTATATAGAACACCATACTTAATTTTCCAAAATCTACCCCATTATAAAACATATCATTTTTATTTTAAAAATAAACTGAAATTTAAATTACCAAATCCCACATTCCAAAATATTTTTTCATACCACTCATTTAAAAAATTTACTTTACAATTGATGAAAAGAGAAAAAGAATGCTTTTAAACAACAATCCAAAAATGAATTTAAAAGGAAATTTTTTTTTATGAAATTACTTTTTTATATCATAATAAATGTCCCACATAGTGAAAAAACCAATGAAATAGAAAAATAAAAAAATCCTCATTAATATATTACAAGTCTTCCAGGAACTCACCCCTCATTACTGTGTTATACTCTAGGGAATTAAAAATATCAAAAATAAATGGGAGAGGAACCATGCTTAATGAGACCACCTGGTATGAGGGACCACGACATGATGATATAAAAATTTATAAGGATTCTTATGATCAAGAATCTAGTTGCTACCCAGTTTCTCATTTCATGCAAACCAACCTCACACCACTGATCTCATTTCAATTTCCCCCCAAAATCCAATCCAAAACCTATGTAAACTCACACTATACTTATGGACACGTAATTAATGGGAATAAAAACAAAACCACAATCTCAAAATTCAAATCCATAGTACCCATGGTGACCCCTCTGTCATCATGATGGGTAGTGATAAGGAAGCCACTCAAAACTGAATTCCTAAGTCCCAATGACCATCCTATCACTTCATTACCATGAAATATACTAAATAAAAATCCGGATACTCACAAAACATGAATAATATCATATAATATAGGATCGTATACCAATTATAACAAACTAACCTAGGCTTCCACCTGAATTGGTGAAGAATTAACCCAAGGGGAATTCCCAATCTTCATAGGCTAATAATAAGTGTCATTTTAGTAGAAAAAAGAAATGGGAATGATTATTCACTGAAATTAGAGTTAAATCACAATATAATGTATCTTAAAAATAAAACACGTCCTTTCCTTAAGTCATACATCTAAGTTGAAATAAAATATATAAAAAATAATAAATAAGATATAATCATATGAAATATAAATCCCTATTCACACCCAAAACTTCCTCTAAATGAATAACTTCCACCAATATCCCAAATTTCAACATATATCCAACAGTAACCATAACTGAAATTAGTAAAGAACTCATTTAAAGGGAATAGTTTTATGGACATTAGATGAAAGTAAATGGATAAACTATCCAAATATTCTACCAAATAATGTGATAGGAACAACTGGTTTATGTGATAAATAAAACTGAATAAAAAGTAATATAGAGTCCTTAAATTCATCAATGCTCCAAGAGCAGTCAAGAGTTCTATCCAATTATAAAACCAAAATGTGAAAATATATGCATGAGCATAGAATTACTCAACTGGAAACCACCTTCCTTTCCACATGTTGAAATTATATTTAAATACACATTTCAATATAATTTGAAATTTTAATAAAAAATAGGTTCTTTACATTTTATAATAAAATTCAAATCATAGAAATTAAAATTCATTAGTTTTTTACTTTTATTTTTCTTCTTAAATGGAAGCAATCACTTAGAAAATAATTTTCTACACCTCTACACCTATTTAATAAAAATGACCATTTCAAACCCATTTTCATATTTAATTTATAAATACCCTTTTTAAAACTCATTTAAAAAGGTTTTAGGGAAATAGTATAAGTTTATAATCAATAATAAATAAACACCTCAGATCCACATAAAGAATAATGTAATATATTATAAAACCCATGTTCTAATCAAATTAGGGAATATTAAGAATGAATGTTCCCTAATGATAATAGTATATTAATCATGGTAAATTCTAATACATCCCATGAGTTTAACCTATACGTACTTAGGTGGGAACCATCTATAGGCCTATTGATTAATTTCTATATCTATAATCAACCAGTTCACCCTAAACTAGTCTCACTGGTGAAAAAAACCCTTTTGTATCTAACACATTAAGGGATGTACTCCATCTCATTGAGACTATATAGAATCATATATCATCCCTCACAAATATTCCTATAATCCCCATGAATTCCAATCAATAGGACATATAAAATAACAAGTTGTAATATAACAAATTTAGTAAATGTTATCTCACCTCCTACACCATCACAACAAACAACCCATACTACATTTCATCTATATCAAAAATAATATAACAAGACCCTCAAAACACAATTCATATAAACTAAATAACTATCATCCCCCTCTAGGGTTATAATTTTGTAAGGTTATTAAGAGGGTCTTCCATGTACAAAAACTGGTTAGAAATAATTTACAAGTTCCAAATGGTTTATTATTAACAGAGCCATATAATACCAATCATATTTTCAAATTGTTTGAAATATCATTTCAAAAAATTATTTAAAACTCACCATTTAGATTCCATTTCTATATATTTTCTTTAAAAAAATCTCCTTTAAACCATCATTGAATGAAATTAAGAAATCAACCCTTCTTTTATAAAATTACATACAAAGATTTAATTTTTTTACATTAAAATTAACACATGACACAAAAGGGGTAAACACATTTTTAAATTATATTTTATCAATAAAAAACGATTAAATAATTAATCCATACTTGTAATTTCAAGTACCACTTGAAATTCCTAGTAAAACCATTCAAGAATCAATATAAAGACCCAAAATATTTTTATTAAATTAAATTGAAATGTTTAAAGAACCATTTTATCAATTTAATAAATAAAAAAATTATATAGTTAATAAAATCATATTTTCAACATGTGTTAAAATTTTAGAAAACCCAATTAATTTAAATTAGAACCAAAGAAAACATTATTTTTCTTTCAAATAATACTGAATCATAACTATTACTACCATAAAAAATAATGATATGATAAACACTCAAGAAATGAATGGTTCTAAAATTAAAATCATTGTACATGGAAAATCTTACATAAATTCGAATAATAATGGTTTATAATATAGAAGATAGGTTGAAAAAAGTAAAAAAAAAATGCATCACGTGCTCTAGAATCAATAACCAAAACCAAATGAAAAACCTTATTTATGATTTTTACAAGAGAGGGAATGATGATGTGATAAAAGTAAATGGAGAAGATAGGGATGTAAAGATCATACCTCATAGATTCGATAATGAATCACCAATAAATATGGAGAAATATCTTAAGGTATAGGAGGCTAGATGGGAGGGGTTGCACGTAAAGGGGCTTAGGAATGTGGGAGGGTGACATGATGCTGAGAGATGTAGAAATTTTGAAATATGTGCAAATAAAGGGCGGGAAATTTTGAAAATAAATAAAAATAAATATATTTCATGGAATGATTCACATTTTACCCACATGGTTTACAAAACCATGTAGAGACCATATTACTCACATTGGACACCCAAAATATGATTTCAATGGTTACTCTTAGGATACTGAATGATTCACCTAATTGTGTGTAAATCATTCCAAATAGCAGTTTCCAAGGATAGAGAAAAACACATGGTTATTTCATGATTTATTAAAACTATGCTGGATAACCATGTGACACTTCAAAAGTGTCCAAAATATAAATTTATAGTCTAAAATTTACAACAATATAAAATAACATAAAATAATATAAAATAATAAAAGAGGTAAAATGATAGGGTCTGAATGTGATCCCAAAAATTACACTTTTGTCCCCAAAAGGATATTGATAAAGTATGGATGATAACAGGGCACTTAAAACTCCAATCCATTAGAATGATATGGGAGAAATGGGAAAACTAGAAAAAAAATCCTAATAGTTAAATTAATAACTAAAAATATTCTGAACATTCAACGAATCACATCCCCATACAAAATCCACCATATCCAAAAAAGAATCAAACCAGCTCGTATGGGACACAAGGATTTAATAAAATAGATATCTATCAGGGCCACCCCACCATTTAGACTTAATCTAAAATACCTGTTTAATAACACACACACACACCCTATGAAATACACAATTCCAAGAGAGAAGAATATGCACCGAACACTCAAGGAAACCACAATTACCTATATTAATCATTCTATTTATCCCAAAATTAAAATTAAAACTCTATAAATAGACATCAAACAAAAGGACTTGAGATGGAAAATCCCAGAAATGGATCATCAAAACACAAAATGGGATCAATAATTGGTCCACCATACTCAAACAATTAAACTAGGATATTAAATTTGTAACATTATCTCAGGAAAAACCCCATAAAAATGAAACTATCACCCATGTGGGATTAATTTCCCACATGCCACCCATCCTAGTTACTGAATCTCCAAACCAAAGTCATTCATTCCCAATGCATCCAAAGGCACAACAACATTGAATACTCAACTCAAACAACACCAAAATAAGACATTCAAAACATCAACATCATCACAAAAAAATCAATGTAGAATATATGAATTCAAAATATGGTATCATTCACAAAACTCTAGATGATAAACCTCAATACAAACAAAATGATAAAATTAAAAATGCACAACCACTTGAGGTAAACACACAAACCAAAAAAATTATCTAAGATACATCATAAGCTCTCATCGACTTCATATACACCAGAAAGTAAATGAAAAAATTATGGAATCATCCTAAGAACCAAATATCAAAAAATACGACATCACCTTACTAGGTTCTTCCAAGGTACCTATGACAATTCTAGTATACCAAAAAAGAGGAATGTAATGATTCAAGAAACCATGAACCATATCCAAGAGCATGAAATATTTTGGCCTTACCACTCAATTCTGAGTCTGGGTAGGGCTACAAACAAAAGGAATTAAACATAAAAACAAAGAGAATCATCCTATTTTTGATCTAACTATATAAAAAATCCATTATTTCTCATGAACTTTCATAGAGGTATATTAGAATTAACAAAAAAATGTGAACTCAATAAATTTATGTCTCACATACTCATCTATGAATTCCCATCTAACTAAGGGAAAAATAAAAATAATAAACCTAATAATACGTGGCACATCTATCACACATCACGAAAACACAATTTCCCTGTAAATTCCCAAAATCGCCATTAAGTCATTTTAAAACCTATTTTATCAAAATCATATACTTTTTATCATCCTTTAAATAAAACACCACATTTGATATATTTTAAAACCACCTCCATTTTAGAACACTCCATTCCTATTTGAAAAAACAACCCAAATTCTCACACTAAATTCCAAATTCAAAAATATATTCTCAAACATATCTATTAAACCATTCACTTTACATTCCATGAAATGAAAATAAACATCCTTTCAAAAAACACCAAAAAATTGGTTTGAAACCCAATATTTTTTTATAAAATTCCATTTTTTACATCATAAGAAAGGTCCCAAAATAAACACATAACTTACTAACACCAAAATAAAAAACATTATCATAAATATATTAAAATTAATCAATGAACCAACCCCCATCACTAGGTTATTCACAAGGAAAGTCTATTTATTAAAACCAAACAAAATATGGAACCTTTCTGGACTATACCACAAAGTTTGATGGATCATGATCCAAACACTAAATAATTACTAAGTAATCTCAAGATTTAGTGTTTTTCACTACCCAATTTATCAATTAGTGAAAACCAAACTCATTCCACTGATCTCAATTCTATTTTCACCCCCAATTCCAATCTGAATCCCACGGCAGGACACACAATTCCAATAGATATCAACACCTCATCAGTAGTAATCAAACAAAATATCATGATCAAAATTCAAATCCTAACTACCCTTACTGACTCTATCATCATCATGATGGGTAGTGATTAAAAACCAACTCATAAAAAACCTACCAAGTCTCAAGGATTGTCTTATCACCTCACTACCATGGCACATCCCAAATATTTAGAAAGACGCTCATAAACATAGGTTCCCATTGTAAAACCTAGGGTCTAATAATATTTATAATGAACCAGCCAAGGATTCCACCTAAAACTACACCCACCTTGGATCACTAATGAACCAAGGGCCATTCCCAATATCCATGGGTTGAAGATAAGTTTTAGGGAATCAAATATAAGCATTCTGAATAGTTTCTCCCTAAAATCATTGTTAATGCATAATATAATTTATCAGGAAGATATAGTAATACAAATCCAAAATTCTGATATCCAATCCAAAATTAGATATACAAAAATTGAAGGATGATAAAAATGATGCCAAAGAAATATCTTTTCTCCCCCATAACTCCCTATATAGAAACACCCACTACTATAATACCTATTCATGACATGTATAATGCACACCCAACAATATCCATAACTAAAATAAGTACAGAAATTATTTAAAGAGAAGAATTGGATAGAAATTACATGAATTTAAATGGTATGATTGGTAGAAAATTCCTCTAAATCAAGTAATAGGGATAGTTGTTTGATGTGATAAAGTAAACTGAATAAACACTAACCTCTAATCCTCAAATCCGTCAACACTCCAACATCGGTCAAGATATGAATCCAAGCATAATAATGAAATGTGATAATATATGTGGGTGTATATAATTAATTATAAGTACACCACTTTTCTTACACGTTCAAAAATATTAAAATTCAATACTCATTTCAAGCTATTTTTAACAAAGAATATAAAATAGGGTCTTTCCATTCTATAATAAAATCCAAGTTACAACCATAAAAATTTATGATATTTCCTTTTTATTTATCTTCTTAAATGAAAAAAATAACATAGAAATACATTTTCTAGGACTCAATACATTTTTAATAAAAATAACCATTTCATATCCTTTTTAAATGTTACTTAACAAATAAAATTTTTAAAAATATTTTAAAATGAGGAACCATGTTAAGTGTATAATGAATAATAAATAAATACCCATTCCCCATATGAAGTTTGAATAAATTTAATAAGACACCCTAAGTTCCAATCAAATCATGGATCATGAAGAATATATGTTACCTAATCAGAATAACCAAGTAAACATGGGAAATTCCTAAATATATCATGAGGTGACCCTAGAGATACTCAGTTTGGAACCATATGTAGTCCTATAGGTGCATTAATATGTCTATAAAAAATTGGTTCAACCTCAAACTATAATTGTTTGAACATTTATATCCTTTCTTTTTTGTTTTCCTTAGTCTCGGTGTTGCCAAGAGTGTGTTTAGAGTTGTTTTAGTGGCTAGGGGTGTGGTCTTGGACATTCTTGGGGTCACGATACCCTGGTAGTGGGTGCAGTGAAGTTTTTTTCAGTGTAAGGGCATAGAAAAACTTTTTTACGATGTGAATGTGATGATTGGTGCACTACAACCAGCTACATGAAATTTTCGATTTGTTTTGAAGGTTGTGTTTGTTGGGATGTCCTTCTATCTAAAATGGAAAGCACCAAAATTCCCAGCAAGGGCATGTAACTCGGAGTAAAACCTTATGGAACCTCCAATAAAAAAAGAAAAAATACCACACCATGAAAATTTTATAGGCATGTGGTTAGTGAAAAAACCCAAGGGTTAGGCAACACATGCTAGTAGAATTTGTATCGAGCTGGCCTACATAAGAGCACCACAGACATGGTGGAGGTTATGTTGGAAGCTATGGTTTACATCAGGATGGTTTTGAAATGTCCTAAATCAGAATCATTATTCATAGATCAAGTCGATTTTAAATTGAAAAACATGCATCATAAATGAGTGGTATTGAATATAGTTGATTAATTGGATTATTCCCTATAATAAATGATCTGTAATTATCTTATTGATTCAATAATTTTTTAGATGATCTAGATGAACCTAAGGAATGGTGGGTTTTTTCTCTCCCATTTAGGCTTTGTTGAAAAATGTTTCACTTGGTAAGGGTTATTTTTTCTCTTGGAAACCTGTGTTTGACTATGTAAAGATTCTGACCCTTTGATCATTGAGTCAAGTCTTGTGGATTTAGATACCATCCTTTTTATTCTTTATCCATTAATTATTTATTTTTTCAGGGTGTTTTTGTTGAAATATCCGCCATTTTTGGGTCTGGGATCGGATAATGTTTTTTGGGTGTTTTTTGGATGTAAGGTTCCTACTAGTCTTCCTTTTTCTAAGTGGTGTTTCTTCCAATGATGGATAATCCTCGATCATTCATTATTTTGAGTAGAATTTTGAAATTATAACAAAGTTAAAATATTCATTTCTTCTTAATTTTTATGTGAAATTTTAATGGTATCATGATTTTTCATATTGGGTAATGTTTTAATTAACCATAATGATAATTAAACAAGATTAATGTAAAAAATTGGTTGTAGTAATCACATGTGTTTATGAAATTATAACAACTTATCTATTTTTTCAAGATAATGTGTTTTTTCAACTAATTATATGGTTTATTAAGTTTTTTTCTAGGAAATTAGATAAATAATATAAATATTTTAATTCTTGTTGGCCAAATAATAAACATGAATGTTTAACGGTTACCATTATTATTGTATTTGATGGAAATCAATGTGATTCTTAAATCATGTTTAATTAACCTATAACTATTGACATTTAATGCCTTAGGTTTTATGTGGTTTTAACCTATGATAAATTAATTTCTTAATTAAACATGGTAAATAATTTGTTTTTTGATAAAGACAATTGTTTGGGGTTAAGAGGTCTCACATCTAGGACCAAAAATCTTAGTTGACTATTTTTATTTTTTACTTTCTACCTTATGCGGTTTCTATGGTTAGGAGAATTTCAATAAAACATGATGTTAATATAGGATAGCTAATGGTTTTATGATAACGGGAGAGGATTCACGGGTTTATGATAGTAGTAAACGCCTATGATATCGAGATGGGTGGTGAAATGTATAGTGGTGTTAGGGATAGAACCATGATTGATAAGATGGTTTAAATATAGGATTTCCCATTAGTTATTGTTCTAAAATATGGTATTATTTCTTTATTATGATTATTATTTATAAGTATAATATCTAGGTGGCTCATTTCTGTATTCATTTCTCCACTCTTTGACCCAAATAGTTTTACTCAGTATATGCATCTTTTATGGTAACTTAGGACGAGTCTTTGAGTACCAGGAATTATAAAATGATAACAAATGTCAAATAATATAACACATGTTGTTGGAGTGTTAATGTGAAGTCATATGTTGGTAATTCTTGATGAACCATGGAAAAGGTAAGATTATTCATGAAGGTCATGGAATTAAATGATAAAAAATATAACTATAAATTCTGCAAACAAATAATTAAATGAAAGAATATATGAAATGTTTTTGTGGTTATAGGATAACTAGTCCTTTAAAATGGAAGTCAGATGTCTGATAGAAGAAAAGTAATTTTGTTTATAGGACCAGGTTGATTCCCATAGTGTGCTTGTGAGAAATATTTATATTCCTATTTTATAAGATTTCATATGATACTCCAACCATGTCGGTAGGGTGACCAACACCAGTGGACTCTGGAGGTTGTTTTCCTCAACATCTAGGTTAGAGAAGAATAGATAGCTGACTACCCCCTCTTTATTTTCCCTCTTCTCCTGGTATTATTATATTCTAGTATTCATAGTGGTTATCTTTCCCTTATATTTTTTAGATGGTTATAATAGAATGTGTTTATTTCATACACATGTTTCTCCAGATATAATATCCCAAGGATTATTATAGTTATGTTCTGTATATAATGGGATGGATTGAGGTATAATACATGACCTATAGATTCTGTTGGATCCTTAAACCTACATTGTTAGTATCTAGATATGTGGATATTAATGACATAATGATGTGATACATGGGATTCATGTTTTGTTCTGATGAACACAGTTCATGTTTTGTTAAAGTTGGCCTTGTATTTTTTAGAAGGATTTTTTTATTAAAGGGAGATAGATCAAAATGTGTAACATTGGGGCAGAATGGAAAAATTGAGGGATTGGTATTAGGGTACCTTATTTATATATTGTATTGGTTATTATATTATTACTTGTATACAATACATGGTGAGAGATCCATGGTGAGGTTTGTAACATAGAATACCTTTTTTTGAGTACATTTGTCTTCGCATTATTTACTAGGATTAAGTATAATTCCTTCATATTATTAATGAGTGGATCTTGGGATTATCATATGGATTATACCATTATTTTCACCATACATATATATAAATTGTTTTTCATGTTTTTAAGATATATTTATTGATCTAGTTGTACATTAATATCCCATGGGGTTGTTTAGGGGCTGTTTGGGATTTGTGATTGCTACTGGGGATTTTTCTTCATACATCTAGTTTCTTTGTTTAGGTTGAAATACATTACATGCTCGGTTTGGGATCATTTTTTTATTATTAGTATGCATTTTTTTTTGTGGTATTATCTTATCTCTTTTTCCTCATGTTCTTCTTAGAGGAAACTTCATCCAATTTGTGTGTATGATATACCTCCAGTAACTACCTCCAACCCATGACCTATTGAAGTTGGTATTCAGATGTAATTATCTCCCTTCTCCCATGATGGCCTAGGAGGGGAATATTTGTGGGAGGATATATTGAAAGGGTGGTGTCAAAGGATCTCAGGTTGAGTGATGGGATGGAGTTTGGAGGTAGGAACTAGTGGGGACTACATGTGTTGAAAGGGTGATAGTGTTAGCTGAGCTAAGTATGTGATGTAAATTAGAGAGACTAGCTAGGACACGGGTATTAAGGTCCCCATGTAATGTAATGAAAGAACCTCAATTTTTACTGATCCTACTAATAAAATTGATACTGGTAGTAGGGTATATAGTTAATAAAGGACCATGCATCATTCTTCTTTTAAACCATGTTCAAAAAATAAAAAAAAATTGTGATTAGGTTAAACCTAAATTAATTAATCTTAAATATTCCATGTTTTAGGTTTAAGAGTCTATAAATATTTCTTATTTTGTAGGTATGGATATATTTTTACATACTTATCATGTCTATACCAATGATATTTAATAGGGTGCGCCAACATATCACAATATAGTCGAAGTTAATGATGAAGACACCTAGAGAAGGAAACTATGAGAGTTTTAAAACCATAGTTTGTAGAGGTAATAGGGATCTATTTTGGACTCAGTGATAAAGGAATGGTTCAAGTGGGTGGAGATACCCTTTAGTTTAATATGTTCATAGAATGATCACTAGGTTCCGTCAGTGGAAATGATGGTTTGTGGGGTATCTTGGAATTGTAGGATCTTGTTTCTCAGGGATTTTAAGGATTTAGTAGTCTCATGGGATATGTTCTAGTATAATTTAAAAGTCACGTTTATTTCATTGATGAAATATGTTTATAGTAATCGTGAATTTCACACCCTTAAAGAGGGGAGCTCCAGTATATAATAGTTCTGGATGCTTTTCATAAAATTCTCCAATATTCTTTAGACTTGATACCTAATGAGGAGGCTAGGGAAAGGAATTTGGATGATACCTCATGTCATGATATCTAGTTCCAGGTCACCACTTTTATGTTTTAAATATATATCATGGTTTTGGGGAGATAATATATCATTTATATGATACTATCTTGGACAATATCTTATTGAGGGGGAGACATCTGGATTCTCTATGTACTAGAGTTACGGTCTGAGGTATCAATTTTTTGGATAAAAGAGTTTTCAGATAGTTGAGGGTAGGTCTTAGCCCACATAATCTCATTTATTTTAAGGTGTAAACTTGTAGAAACATGCCAAGGGATCAGAATTTTATTTTTATTGTGGAAGATATGGTAACCAATAGTGAGAGTATTTGTCCTTTCTGAACAGGTAGTCTATTATTGGTGTTCCATATCATGTTTTGTTATTTCACTATTTCAGACAAGGGAGCAATAGTATGATTTTATATCATTCAATCTATATAGGGGTTATGGGCATGGGAGAGGAAAACCCTATATTTTATATCATCCTAATATATAAGAGAGAAACCATGGAAGTGGTCACTCTCAAGTTTGGAGTAGTTGTGGAGTAGGTCATGGTCAAATGCATACTTTAGAGTTGCATATTCTAAGAAATTTAGATATCATTTGAGGTACCATTTTCTTGTTTTCTACATGGGTGCATGATTTTATTTACTTCCAAATCTATGAAATCCTTTATATCACCTTCCCTAATCCATGTCTTGGGACTTGAGTTGTAGAGGCTTCGAGTTCCCTTGGTGTTGACTACATCAATTGGACGTTATGATAGTTTTTATGAATTATGTGTTGAGTCAATAAGGTTTTCCTTATAACTTATCCATTCCTTCATACTTAGGGGAGATTGTTTAGTCAATAAGGTTTCCTTATGACTTTACAATTCCTTCTTGTTTTAAAAATCACAAACACCTTATCTCAAGGAAAATCTCTTTTTACCATCTGTTTTACTTGTATAAGGAAATATTTCCTTCCCTAAGGAAATTTATCCTTATCTTGTTTTCATTGTTCATATCATAATTTTTCTATGTGTAAAATTCAGTTTAAAACCAAAACCTCAAAATCATATAATTACCTAGATATGAAGCATTTTGTTTTAGGACATGAATTCTCAGAATTCTGGTTATGAACTCTTCTAAGTTCTGACTCCGAATTTTGATTATGAATTCTGGATACGAACTCCTCTGAGTTTTTGACTCCGAATTCTGATTACGAATTCTAGATATGAACTCTTCTGAGTTCTGACTCCGAATTCTGATTATGAATTCTGGGTATGAACTTTTCTGAGTTCTGACCCCGAATTCTGATTACGAATTCTGGTTACGAACTCCTCTATGTTCTGACTCCGAATTCTGATTACGAATTCTAGTTACAAACTCCTCTGAGTTCTAACTCTGAGTTCTCTAAATACAGACTCCGAACTCTTATGAGTTCTGACTCCGAATTCTCATGAACTCTGACTCCGAACCTTGTAAGTTATGGTTCTTAATTCTTGTGAATCCAGATTCTGAATTTCCTTGAAATTAGGACTCCGAAATTCTATAGAGTTCAGGTTCCGAATTCCATGAAAATAGAATCCGAATAACCTTGTATTATAGACTTCCAATTAAATTTTGGTTAGACTCCAAACATTCAGATTTACATACATTCTGAATATTGGATTTTGGTTATGTAACCATATTTTTCTTACTCATGTTTTGGTTATAAAATGGTGTCATGCATTTAGTTACTAACTAACCATTGTTTGAGTGACACGTGTACAGGTCCCTCTGAAATTCTGGGAAAAATATGACTGTTGGAAGAAGGAGCCAACCATTTAAGCTATGCCTATAAATAGGATCTCATTTGAAAGAGCTCAGGACTTTTAGAACTTTTGGACAACATTTGATCTGAAGTGATTTCTAGAGAGAGATACTCTCATGCTTAGTGCGTACTGAACTTCTGGTTCAGATTTGCTTTGTGCGACTCCAATTGTTGTTGTGTACAATCGAGGGCTTCCGGGGATAGGAAGACAGAGGTGCTGACTACCTTGAAGTTGAGGTCTTGTGGGTATAACATGACAGACTCCGATCTTCGTATCGAGGGATTACCCTGGTGTGGGTAAGACCAACTTTTTTGAATGTATAAATCAAGGGACCTTTATCCAAGTTTGTTGGACACCATTCTTTTTGGGATAAAAGATTTACTACTTGTTAGTTGTTTTGTTACAAGTTTTAAACTGCATCTGTATTTTTGAGGAAAGTATAACTATCTTATACTTTCTTATACTTGTACTCTGATTTAGTTAGATTCTATACGCTTTAAGGTATAATCTTCATCATTGTAAACATTCATTAAGTTTCATTTCTGGAATCATCTTTTACAAAATCACTTTCTCAGAATCATCTTTCTGGAATCACGAATGTGTCTAGAACTAGAGGTATTGTGAATTACCCTATTTAATCTTGTTAAACATAACCATCTTTAAATGTTCCAAAATAATTTTTAAAGTGTAAAATTCACCACCCCTCTTGTATATTGAGAATCATTAGATACTCAATACAATATCTCTATTATTTCAATCCTACATTTGGTATTACAGAGTATATCATACTCTCATACCATCTCAACAATTCGTATCAGAGGAGGTCTCTGAAATACTTATACTCACATATTAGTTTTTCATGCTCAAGTTTTCATTGTTCTATATTTTCATTGCTTAAGAATATTTTCCCTGGTTACAAAATTTATTACTAACAACTTTTTGTGGAAAGAATTTTCTTTAAGATGGCATGAATGAATGTTGGTTAAATAGACAATCTCAACCCAACTAGACCACCTATCTTTGATGGAAATGATTATGAATATTGGAGAGATCACATGAGGACTTTCATTATCAATACTAGAGTTGATAATTTTGTTATGCTTACTGGAGGATATAAATTCCTTGACAGAGAAGTTAGTATCTTCACCAATCAAGAAAATCATGAATATCAACTGAATGATAAGGTATTAAATAATTTTATTTTCTCCATGACAAGAAATATATATAGCCCAATTTCATCATGTGAAGTAGTAAATTTAATTTTGAAGAAACTTGAAGTTACTCACATTGGAACTTCCAAAGTTATTGAAACTAGAAGAGCTATGCTCAGAGCTGAATACCATGGCTTTAACATTCCTTATGGAGAACCCATATGTAAGGTGCAACAAAGATTCAGGACTATTGTGAAAATTTTACAATACATGGCTGAGAAAGGATTAGATGATGAAGCTCTTGTTGATAAGATCATAGACATCCTACCCAATGAGTGGGAATTCAAGAGAACTGCTATAGATGAGAACAGAAAGGTTACTCAGACTTCCTTAGATGAACTGTTTGGAACTCTTCTTCAGCATGAGTCTAGAATGAAGAGAGATGCTGATAATGTTAAGAAGTTGAATTGGAATGGAAGTGTTTCCTTTACTACAACTTCTAATCATATGAAATCCAAGACTCATAATAAAGTTACTAGATCCAAATATGAGAAGGTTGTTATTCAATCCGAATCTTGTGGAAGTGAATCCTCAAAGAATGAATTAGTCAATCTTGCTCGAAGGATGAACAAGATATCTTGACAGAGGAACTTTTAATCTAGATACAAGAAGAAATAAAGGAAAGATAAGGAATATTTAGAAGTTGTATGTTATGAATTCAAGAGAGCTAGACATATAAGACCTGATTGTCCTATGCTCAAGAGAAAAGAAAGAAAGGAAAGTCATTCAGAGAGAAACAGAAATAAGTATTACAAGTAAAAAGATAATAAAGTCTTAAAAGCTAATGACACCTGGAGTTCTAGTGGTGGAGACTCTTCAGATGAATCGTTGGATTATGAATCTTCTGGATAAAATAATCTTGTTCTAATATCTAGAATACCTATTGAAAATCATTATTTACTAGATAAGGTACACAATGATGAATCAATGATCAATGTTTCTTTAAATTCAATTTATAGTAATGATAAATATTATTAATCATCAGATGAATAATCGTCTTTTGATAAAGATAATACTTTACCTTCCTATGAATAAGTTTCTAGGTTTTCCAAACTCCTTAAGATTGAGAACTCAAAACTCATGAAAAAACATAAGAAGGAAAAATCTAGGAATACTATTCTTACTAAGGAAATATGAGATATTTATAAAGATCTTGATAAGAAAAATGTAGATTTTGAAAATATTTCAAAAAATATTGAGGAAGTAAATTCTGAGAAGAATAAACCTTCTAAATATCTAGAAAAATTAATTTCTAAGAAAAATGTTTTCATGCCTAGATCTAGTTCCAAATGAAATCTTTTATAAGAAAAGAACTTGGTTATCAAACTGAAATCCGAAATCCATTCCTTGAGGAAGTGTCTGTCAAAATTTACCATAGGTAAGGAAAATTTTGATAAAATGTATTCCCAAATTTGACCTCTAAGGAATAGTTCTGGTTTTGGTTATACTGGTTCTAAAACAATTTTTAGTAACAATTTTTTTTCTCAAAGTGGTCCATTCTGCACTAAGTGTTAGTGTGATGGGCATTGGGAAAAAAATTGTTCCATTAACAAAAATCATACTTTAGGTTTTCATAAAGACTATTTTTTTAAAAAGATGTGGGTGCCGAAAATTTTTCTTTCTGAGATTTCCATATCCAGGAAAGTTTGGATTTTGAAAACCTAAATTTTTCTTGTTTTTTGGAAAATAGATAAAGTACCAACAGTAATAAACGGTACATGGATAGTGGATGTTCTCGATATATGACTGGTAATAAAAATTATTTTAAAAAAATTATCCAGATGAAAGGAGGAAAATTAACTTTCGGAGATAATTCTCAGGGAGAAATTTTTGGTATAGGTAACATCGTTCTTCTTGAAAAAACATTGATTTAAAATGTTTTATTCATTAAGGGTCTTAAGAAAAACTTCATTAGCATAATCCAATTATGTGATGAAGGTTACCTTGTGAATTTCAGGAATGACAAGTGCTTAGTACACAATTCTATGGAAGAGTTTATTCTTTCTTCCCATAGGCCAGAGAATGTTTACACACTTAATATAGAAGACCTTAGAATCCAGTATTTACATTGCCTTAGTGCAATGGAAGATCATTCTTGGTTTTGGAATAGAAGGTTAGAACACTGTAACCTTAGTAACTTTTGCAAACTTTCTAAGAAAAGATTAGTTATGGATCTACTAGAGCTTAGATTTTATTCTTTAAAAGTTTGTGACCCCTGTCAATATAGAAAGAAATGTAAATCAGGTTTTAAATCAGTTGGTGAAGTCTCAACTACTAAAGCGTTGCAGTTAGTGCATATGGATCTCTTTGGTCCTACACAAACTGGAAGCATTGGGGGAAAGTATTATGTATTTGTCTTGGTTGAATCTTACACTATATTTATGTGGGTCTATTTTCTAGCAAAGAAGTCTGAAGCCTTTTCTTATTTCAAAAGTTTTATAGCCTAAGTTAAAAATGAGAAAAATCTTCCATTGAAAACTATTCATAGTGATAATGGTGGAGAATTTCAAAATTCAGATTTTGAAAAAAAATTTAGTAGAAATTGCATTACTCATAACTTCTCAGCTCCCAGAACACCTAAAAAATGGTGTCATTGAAAGAATAAATAGAATTCTTCAAGAGATAACTAGAACCATGTTGAGCGAGTATTCTGTAGCCAAAAAATTTTGGGCTGAAGCTGTAAGAACTGCTTGTTATACTATAAATCGTGTTTTGATTAGACCTCTTCTTAATAAAACTCCTTATGAGTTGTGGAATGGTAGAAAAACTAGACTTTCCTAATTTAAGGTTTTTGGTTGCAAGGTATTCATTCTGAATACTAAAGATAATCTACATAAATTCCCAAGAAAATCTGATGAAGGAATTTTCATAGGCTACTCCACAACATCTAAGGCTTGGACAGTTTTCAATAAAAACACTTGTACTGTTGATGAGATATTGCATGCAAAATTTGATGAAACTGATCCCTTTTTTTAAACAACTCCAACTTACATATTTGGATGTGTTTTCAAAAACTGACTATTAGCCTTTGATAGAAGATCCTTCTGATAAAAAAAATGTCCAAGAAGATACTTCTGAAACATTTACCCTAGAAGATTTCCTACCCTATGTTGATGAATAGGTTTTACAAAACCCAAATCAGTAGTTTGTAAAGAATCATCCCAGTGATAGTATCATTAGATTTGTGAATCAACCAATAAGGACTAGAAGTTCCTTAAGAAATAAAGTAGAACATCTAGCATTTCATTCCCAATTAGAACCAAAAAGCACTGATAAAGCTTTAGGTGATGATGATTAGATTAAAGCCATGCAAGATGAACTAAATGAATTTGAAAGGAATAAAGTATGGACATTGGTTGAAATACCTAAGGAAACTTCTGTTATTGGAGTAAAATGGGTCTTCAGAAATAAGTGTGATGAAAATGGAATCATTGTAAGAAATAAAGCTAGATTAGTTGATAAATTCTATAATCAACATGAAGGAATAGAATATGAAGAAACCTATGCTCCAGTAGCTAGACATGAATCTATTTGTATCCTACTTTCCTTTGTATCATTCTTCAATTTCAAACTTTTTCAAATGGATGTGAAATGTTCTTTCCTTAATGGTTATGTTCAAGAGGAATTTTTTGTTGACCAACCTAATTGTTTTGAAGATACAAAATATCCTGATCATGTTTTTAGACTTACAAAAGATTTTTATGGACTTAAGAAAGCCCCTCGAGCCTAGTATGATAGACTTACAGGATTTTTGTGTCAAAATAATTATGTTGAGGGAAATGCAGATCCAACCCTTTTTATAAATAAAGATAAGAAATTTTTTTTATTGTTAAAATTCATGTTGATGACATTATATTTGGTTCAACTTAGAAATATTTAACTGATTCCTTTGCAGATCAAATGAAATCTGAGTTTCAAATGTGTATGATGGGTGAGTTAACCTTTTTTCTTGGTTTTCAAATTTCTCAAAAAACAGATGGAATCTATATATCCCAACATAATTATATTAAATATCCTCTTAAAAAGTATGGATATGAATACACTAAGAGTATAAGTACTCCCATTGGTACCTCAAACAAACTTGATCTTGATGAAGCTGGGAAACAATTAGATTAAACATCTTTTAGAGGTATGATAGGAAGTTTACTTTACTTGACTGCTAGTTGTCCAGACTTAATGTTTCCACTATGCTTATGTGTAAGATATTAATCCAATCCTAAGGAATGTCACTTAAAGGAAGCGAAAATAATTTTTTGCTACGTAAAGGGGACCATGTATTTAAGACTCTTTTATACTTCTAGAAATGATATTCATTTAAAAAGTTTTTCAGATGCTAACTTTGGTTGATGTAGAATGGATAGAAAGAGTACATCCAGAACTTGTCATTTCTAATGAGATTCATTAGTTTCTTGGTCATGGAAGAAGCAACACTTAGTAGCACTTTCCACTGCTGAAGCTGAATATGTAGCAGCTGGAAGTTGTTGTGCTCAAGTGTTGTGGATGCAACACACACTCAAAGACTATGGTGTGAGTTTTACTAAATCAATTTTTTTTATAATAAAAGTGCCATTTCCCTTAGTAAAAACCCTGCACATCACTCTCGTTCAAGGCACATAGACATTAGGCATTACTTTCCTAGGGATCACACACAAAAATTAGATATCATTCTTCAATTTATCAGAATTCAAGATAAACTTGCTGATATTTTCAAAAAAAATACCCTCTGATAGATTTGAATACATTAAACAAAAGTTAGGAATGATAACCATAAAAAAATCTTCCTTGTTAACTTCCTGTGGAATTAATCCCCTTACAGTAATAAATTCCATTTCACAGGGGGAGTACATTTTCTTGATGTTTTCCAAAAAATTTCGTAATAAAGATTTTCAAAAAAAGCGTAATGATGTTTTCAAATTTTTCGTAATGAAGATTTCAAAAAAAATTCATAATGATGTTTTTAAAAACAAGTTGTAATGAATTTTTTCAAAAAATTTCGTAATGAAGGATTCAAAAAAGTTTCATAATGAAGTTTACAAAATTTTTCATAATGTAGATTTTTTTCATAATGTAGATTCTCGTAATGAAGATTTACGTACTCAAATTATTTTTTGTAATGGATTTTTTTTAGTTTTTTTTTAAAAAAACTTCAAGAAGAATATTACCTATTACGAATAATCTTCCTAGCAATCTAAATGGTATGACACTTTCTTGAGTTTTTGTAATCACCTTTTACTTGCTGGTAGTTTCTTTTGTATTTTTAAATTTTATCGGATTCTAGTTTCATTAAATATGAATGTTTTCTTTTAAAAACCTCAAAATATTGTATCCTACCAAATTTTCCTTGCAGCTATCATTTCAACCGTCAGATCTGATCAGATGAATTCTCAGCCATTGGATTGGGATGGGAAGATGAACTGTCATATCAACACCTATAAAAGGGGACCCCTGATGGTTGTCCCACATCAATTTTCAAGATTTTGCATGTCGAAGCTCTACCCATTTCAAATGTCCGTTCTGGATTTTCAATGGTTTCTCAATTCTGAATGTTTGGTGAAGTTCCTTCTCAAGATACTTCTTCTGTCAAGCTGATTGTGGAGTGGAAAATATACAAAGAGAGGTTGGTGCATCCGAATTTCTTCAATAAGTACGATTCCATTATCTCCAAAAACATAAAGATGAATGGATGTGAAAGTGTTTGCATATCAAAGCCTAGAGCTCAATACTTGGTGTATCCGGATCTACTCATTGAGTTTTATGATTCAGTTTGTTTCTTTAAGGAAGGAGGGAGATATAAGTTTTCATTCAAGATTTATGGAAAAACCTATGCCCTTTCATACACCAAGGCTGCTAGCTTGGTTGGGTTGTCTTATAAAGGGGAAGCCAAGTTCTGTTCCCACAAGCTGCCAGATATTCAAGTAAGTTTTGTAAAGGTGAAGGCTATGGAGTGTCCTTGACTTATAGATGTCAAGACCACAATGATTTCTCATTTGTCTACAAATAATAGGATCCTTGAGTTATGGGTTCAGGGTTAAATCGTACCGAGAAAGGGTGACAAGGACATGCTGAAGAAAAGTGATATGTATATCTTGGATTTTTTGGTAAATGTATGGAAGATCAATCTGATGAAGTATATTCTCATTACAATAGAGAATATCAAGAATGGGAATTTGAGAGCACATATAATCATGTATCCTGCCCAACTCTCCAAGTTTGTTTTTTGATGTCTAGATTCCTTCAAGATTCCTTATAGTTCTAAGCCTAGGAATTGAAAAGTCATGTTAGTAAGTGATGATACATTGAAAAAAATTAATGTCGGCTTTTATAAATATTTTAGAGTGTTTTATGATCTACCGGTGGAAGAAGCAGAAGCTGTTCCGATGAATAGAGAAGAGGTTGAACTGTTGAAGAAGGATGGAAAATAGAGGAAACTTAAGGAAGTGGAAGAAACAGAGAAAATCCCTAAGGCCAAAGAAACTCAATCTGCACCTCTAAATCCCAAGAAGCAGAAAGTCTATTTGGATGAGGTAGTTTCCAAATGGAGAGAAGACAAAAAGTATCGGAAGGAAGGAGAGCCACAGTTTGGCTTGGATCCTGCAAAGGCCAAAGCTTTGAAAGAGAAGGAAGCCGATGAGCTTGAGAAGCAAGACAAAGAGAAGAAGCTTAAGAAGAATATGTATGAGGCTTAAATTGTCCAATCTTATTTGAGGGACACTAAAATAGAATCTGAGAACATTCCTGTACCGAAATCTTTCTTTGTTGAACCCTTACCTGAGACTCCGGGGAAGAAGGTCATGACTCCGAAAAATGTACTTGAAAATGTTTTCGAAGAAAAGGAAGCCATGGAATAAGTACAAGAAGCTAAAATAAGTGATGATAAATATTATTTCATAAATCAAATTGAAGAATTTCATGAGAAGGAAAGTGAATTCGAAAAATTATCAATCCGGACTTCTCAAGTTAGATCATTAGAACTTGATACTGCTGGAATTGATGAAAAGGATAAAGAGGAAGTGAACAAGTTATCTGAGGAAGAGAGTCATAATCATGACTTCATTCATCCTGAAGAAATTGAGGTAGGAGCTGAGAAGGAAATAATTGATGAAGATAAAATTATTTAGTTATCTGAAAGTGAGCATGAATCTTCAGATGAGGAAGCTGTTCTGAGAACCGACAAGCGAAAATAGGTGATTCCTTGTACACCTACCAAAGTTTTTATAAGGAATAAGGAAGCTGGTGGATCTTCTAATAGGAAGCTAGTCGAGCTAGAGGAATAACAATCACCAAAAAAAGTCTCAGATTCAGAATCATCAGCTTTGGGACATGATTTTGTCATTCAATCACTGAAGAAGCTTGTTGACACCATTCTGATTTTCCAACCATTGACTCCAGATGTCAGATTCTCCAACATAGCTTGAACCAAAAATCAGATTCTGTATCCATGGTGATGGATAGGTGTATAAAGATTGAGGCTGATTACAAGAACTTCCTTATCAACTATGATGCCCTCATAAAATATTGTAATAAAGTGGTCAGCTGGTCAAAGAATATAGTTGAAGATTTGAGAGAGCTTGATGAGTTTCAATATGATGTTAAGGAAAATTTTGATATTCAAGACAACAAAATCAATTATCTCACAAATAGCTTTGAGGAAAAGCTAAATATTGGGCAGAATAATTGGATTTAGGAGGTCAAGGATCTGAATGGGAAGCTAAACTCTATTGCTCAAAGTTGGAAGAGAGAAAGGGATCCCCAGATCGAGATTGAAGAGAATCTTTTGAATCAAGATGACTTGTTGAAGGTTCATGTAGAGGCTCTGAAGGCTTAGGATGATAGGATAAAAGCCTTAGAGAAGCAATCAGAGGAAGATAAAAAGGAGCTAAAGAAGCCAAAAACCATAGTAATGAAGTTGATACCCAAGGAAAAGGAAGGAAAATAGATCCATCTGATCTTTTGTTGTACTTTCCCCCTTGTACAAATTTTTCCTATCCTAATGAAATTGTTGGTTTCTCATTGTTGTTTGGATGTTTTGTACTAATCTTTCAGGTACCATAATTTCTTTTCCATTCCCTAAATTTATTTTTGAAAATCACAAAGGGGGATAAAGGAAAAATAATTCTAAGTAAAGAATAAATTTCCCTAAGTAAGGGGGAATTTATCAAATGGGGAGCTCTCATTATGAATATTTCCATATTCAAGGTAAATGAAAAATCTCATTACGAAAATCTAGAATACGATCCTTAGTGTTCCAAAGCCTAAGGGGGAGTTAGTTGTATTTATCTTTGCCAATGTGAAAAGGGAGATAAGTTTTATTTCAAAGTCTAGAAATTTTTTTCTAAGTCCTTATATTTTTTTCGTAAGGATGTTTGTGCTTTCCAAAAAGGGGGAGATTGTTGAGTCAATAAGGTTTGACTTATGAATTTTCCATTCCTTCATTCTTAGGAGAGATTGTTTAGTCAATAAGGTTTCCTTGTGACTTTACAATTCTTTCTTGTTTTAAAAATCAGAAACACCTTATATCAAGGAAAATCTCTTTCTACCCTATGTTTTACTTATATAAGGAAAAATTTCCTTCCCCAAGGAAATTTATCCTTATATTGTTTTCATTGTTCATATAATAATTTTTCTAAGTGTAAAATTTGGTTTGAAACCAAAACCTCTGAATCCTATAATTACCTAGATATAAATCATTCTGTTTTAGGACCTAAATTCCTAGAATTCTAGTTACGAACTCTTCTATGTTTCGATTCCGAATTCTGATTATGAATTCTGGATACGTACTATTCTGAGTTCTAACTCCAAATTCTGATTACGAATTCTGGATATGAACTCTTCTAAGTTCTGACTCTGAATTCTAATTACAAATTCCGGGTATGAACTCTTCTGAGTTCTGACTCCGAATTCTGATTACGAATTCTGGTTACAAACTCTTCTAAGTTCTGACTCCGAATTCAGATTATGAATTATGGTTACGAACTGCTCTGAGTTCTGGCTCCAAGTTCTCTGAATACAGTTTCTGAACTCTTATGAATTCTAACTTTGAATTATGATGAACTCTGTCTCCAAAGGTTTTAAGTTCTGGTTCTGAATTCTTGGGAATCTAGATTCCAAATTTTCTTGAAATTTAGTCTCTAGAATTATATAGAGTTCAGGTTCCGAATTCCTTGAAAATAGAATCCAAATATCATTGTATTATAGACCCCAAATTCAATTTTGTTAAGACTCTAAACCTTCACATTTCCTTACATTCTGAATAATGTATTTTGGTTTTGTAATAATATTTTTTCTTACTCGTGTTTTGGTTATAAAACAGTGTCGTGCATTCAGTTACTAACTAACTGTTGTTTAGGTGACACGTGCACATGTCCCTCCGAAATTCAGGGAAAAATATGACCGTTGGAAGACGAAGCCGACCATTGAAGTTGTGCCTATAAATAGGAGCTCATTTGAAAGAGCTCATAAATTTTAGAACTTTTGGACAACATTTGATCTGAAGTGATTTCTAGAGAGAGGTACTCTCATGTTTAGTGCATACTGAACTTTTGGTTCAGATTTTCTTTGTGTGACTCTGATTGTTGCTTTGTACAATCAAGGGCTTCCGGGGATAGGAAGACAGAGGTGCTGACTACCTTGAAGTTGAGGGCTTCCTAGATAAAGAAGACAGAGGTGATTACTAACTTGAAGTTGAGGGCTTGCGAGGATATCAAGATAGACACTGATCTTCATATCGAGGTCTTACCCTGGTGTGGGTAAGACTGAATTTCTTGAAACTATAAATCAAGGGACCTTTATCCAAGGTTGTTGGATAACCTTCTCATTGGGTTAAAAGATTTACTACTTATTACTTGTTTTGTTACAAGTTTTCCACTGCATTTGTATTGTTGAGGAAAGTATAACTATCTTATACTTCCTTATAGTTGTACTCTGATTTAATTAGATTCTATACAATTTAAGGTAGAATCTTTATCATTTTAAACTTTAATTAAGTTTAATTTCCGGAACCATCATATCCAGAATCAATTTCTCATAATCATCTTTCTGGAATCAAGCAAGTTTGTAGAACTAGAGGTTTTGTGAATTACCTTGTTTAACCTTGTTAAACATAAATTTCTTTAAAAGTTCCAAAAGAATTTTTATTGTGTACGATTCACCCCCCTCTTGTATATTTAGCATCATTAGATAATCCATACAATATCACTTTTATTTCGATCCTACATTTGGTTTTATAGAGTATATCATACTCACATACCATCTCAACATTATATAGAGACTGTGATCTAGTAATGGGGAATAATTGAAATCTTGGAGACTTCCTATGTTTACATATATAACCATATGAAATCATCCTCAGTATGGATAGGACTTATTTAGTTTCATCTATCATGGATTCCTTTATGTGGTAGATTGTGTTCTAGGATACTGTCAGGGAGTCTTCCATGTTCATTCATGAGTTGACGCCTAAGTTGGTTGATAGGAATGTTCTATTGTTATATAAATTGATGGATGAGTTGTTGTTGAGTTCATTGGAGGTTCAACCAATGGTGTCTTCTATGGTTTTGAAAGAGTACCCTGATGTATTTTCTATAAATTTTTTGACATTACCCCCTCAAAGTAGGATTGAGTTTTGGATATGGCTACAACCGGGTGATTATCCAATATTTATATATCCATATATGATGTCACATTATAATTTTTAGGAGCTAAGTATCTAGATTCATGATCTCTTAGAGAGAGGTTTTGTCCAATTGACCAAGTCACCTTTGGGTGGTCCATTTATGTTCATGAAGAATGTTGACAGTATTATATGTTTGTGCATCGATTATAGACTCTTGGAACTACTGAATATGTAGAATCATAATCATATTCCACAGATTGATGAATTTTTTGATCTGACGAAGGGATCTAGTTGGTTCTCAAAGATCAATATATAATTAGGATATCATCAGATGTTGGTGAAATATGAGGATATACGAAACACTTCATTATAATTTAATTTTGTTTATTATGAATTTTCTGTAATGTTATTTGGTGTGATTAATTACCCATAATTTTTTATGTTATTTATGAAGGAAATTTTTTGATATTTTTTTGGACTAGTTTGTGGATGTGTTCATCGATGAAATTGTTAGTTAATCTACATCTGAGGAGGAGGAGGCAAAGCATCTAAAGAAAATTTTGGGAGTTATTCATAATCAGTATCTATTTGAGAATGTTTTTATGTGTTATATATATGATCATGGTGTTAATTTTTTTTTGATATGTTATTTCCCATCATGGACTATCCATTTATACTCTCAATATTGAGATGATTTTTTTCTTAGTTATCCCCCAATATAGTTTTAGAGGTACCACATTTCCTTGGTTGTGAAGGCTATTATATGAGGTTTTTACTCAACTTTTCTTTGATGTAAACTCTAATGAAATCCTTGAATATGAATTATTAGGCATTATAGTAGACCAAACAGTTTCAAGCAATGTTTGAGTATCTGAAGGAGATATTTTTAGCACTCTAATTCATTATTTCCCAGATGAGGGAGTTTAGTTTGTGGTCTACTACGACACTTCACATACTATATTGGGAAGTGGTCTCATGTAATAGATAATGGTTGTTTGTTGTGGCTCTCTATAGTTACAACCCCATGAAAAAATATGGTACCCATGATCTTGAGTTGGTATCATTTTTGTTTTAATTGATGTGATTTTTGAACTACCTTATTGAAAAATGATTTTTGGTTTTCACAGATCATAAGAGCATAACGAATTTATTATTTAAGAACAAACTAAACTTATAATAGAAATGATGGATGTAATTATTATAGGAATATGAATTAAAATTTTTTTACGCTGGGAAAGGGTAATTTTTTAGCTTATGTTCTAAGTAGGAAGTCATGCAATGATTTTTTGCATGAGTCTTGAGATTCTTGGAGTGTGATGAAAGAGTTCTCCATGATGAATCATGATGTATGATAGTTTAGTGGCAGACAATGGATCATTAGGATGATGATATTGTTGCATTTAGTTTAAATAGTGGAGGAGTCCCATCTAGGGAATTATGAGGTTTATGATTGAAATTTTCGAGCTTTATATGGTGATTCCCCTTATGGATGGTCTAAGGATGATCAAAAGAAGGTTTTAATCTAGGGTAGTCTTTTCATTCCTTCAGTGATGTGTGAGGTGGTTCTATGTGAGTTTAAAAACTCACCTTTGGTGGTATTTCTAGGCTTGAAAAATATATAAAATGACCATAGAGTTCAGTTTTCATGGCATGGGTTAAAGTGTTCAGTTGCAGAGTTCATGTTTAGATGTTTAGTCTCCCAAAAGGGTAAGGGTGAACACAGTAATCATGATGGTTTTCTCGAACAGTTAAATGTTCACTGTGGTAGAGGGGGGACATTTTGATATATTTTATCATTGGTTTGTCTCTATCTTAGGGAGGTTTTAATTATATATGGATCAGAGTATACAATTTTAAAAAATCATATGACATCACAATGATCAAGGAGTTGAGCTTTGGGAGATTTTGTTGAGGCAATATCTTGAAGAGGTGGTGAGGCTCTATTGAGTCATGAAGATTATTATCAATTATTAAGATCCTAATTTCAGTGGAGAGTCTTTAAATTGATTAGGGATCTTAGTTATTATTTAGAACCACCTTTAATCCACAAACGATGGTCAAATAAGGAAAACACTCCAAGTTCTTGAGTACTTGTTTCACACTTGTATCCTATATTTTATAGGTTCATGGGCCATGAACCAATATTTGTACAATTTTTTTATAATAATATTTTATACTCCCCCATTGGTATGAAGAAATTTGAATACTTGTATGGATGAAATTTTCATTGTTTTTTGTTCTAGACTGGGGTAGGTGAGTTAGGGATTCTCGGGATGAAACTCATACAGATAATGAAAAAAATAGTTTTGGATATTTGGGAGAGGATGAAGGCAGCACATTATAATCAAAATTCCTATGATGACCTTATGTGGATACCTATAGAGTTCGATGTTGGAGATCATTTTATCTTTAAGGTGACTCCCCACCATGGTTAGTGATTGTTTGTTCATTGGTGTAAGATCTCTCCCTAGGTTTTTAGGCCTTTTGAGGTATTGAAATGTATTGGAGATATTATGTATCAAATAGAAATCCCCCCATATATTATCTTGATATAGGATGTTTTTCATGTGTCATAGCTTCACTAATATCTTAATGATGATTCCCACATCATTGATTGGGGTGAGATAGATAAATCTAGGAGAATGTATTGTGCAAGAATTTTATTCCCTCAGTTCATGTCCTTTGGTGAAAGAGTAACATGGAGTAGATAACCTAGTAATATGATTTGTACATATACACTCAATACCCTAATTTTTTTATGCTTATATCCTCTTTTGTCTAAGATTTTATGTTAACCCTTATTTAGATTATGATACAATTTTCTATTCTCTAATTCCATATTTATATCTTTGATCTTGTTTGAGAGGTATCTACCCTGAGGAAGTATTTATGGAGATAGTTGTTAGTGTTTTGTAATTTTACACCTTATTCCTCTATGTGTGGTGGTTTTTTCCCGATAATGAAAGTATTCTTGAGAGGTATCTCACAAGTTGGATATTCAAAATATCTTTTCCCCCTTCTCTATGGGTTTAGATTTAATTATTGAGGATTATATTGTTTAATAGATATCTGATATAATGATTTGGATATTCACATACTTTCCTTTTTGTTTTCTTTAGTCTTAATGGTGCAAAGAGGACATTTAGAGATGTTTTAGAGGCTATAGGAGTGGTATGGACCATTTTGGGGGTCACCATGCCCTGGTAGTGGGTGTCCATATAGTTGTGTTAGAGGTAAGGGTATAAAAAGTATATTTTGTAATGGAAGTGTGTTTTTTGGGACTCCACATCCACCAACATGTATTTTCAAGCTGTTTTGAAGGTTGTGTTTATTGGGGCCCCCCTCTCTAAAACAACCATTTCTGTAAAACCCAGTGAGGGTATTGCACTGAGTATGACACATAGGGTTACATAATTTTAAAAATAGTGAAGAATACCTCACAATGACCATGGTTGAGGATTTGTTGATGGAAAAATATCAAGTGTTAGGCAACACAGCCTGGAATAATCTGCATCTATCTAGAATTCTCAAGAACACCATAGTCATGATAGGGACCATAGTAGAAGCTTTGGTGGTGGTCAGGCTGGTTTTGAAATGTAAAAAATCAACATTGTGCATCATGGATATTATCTACTTCAATGGGTAAATGCATGTTTCATAAATAATGGGTCCTGAATGTGGTTTTTTAATTTGATTCCCCCCTCTAATAAATAGACCCACACTCCTCTTCACAATTCCTTCATTTTATAGATGCTCTTTATGAACCTAGGTTGTGTTTGGGTTGTCCACTCATGTTGAGGCTCCATAGGTGAAAGGTTCCACTAGGTAAGTGTTAGATTTACCCCCTTGGTTCCCTGTTATCTATTCCAAGAATATTGTAACCCTTGGATCATTAGGTCAAGTCTTGTGAATCGAGGTATGATTTTCTATCTACTTCCACCCTTCATTTTTCTTTTTTTCTGAGTGTTTTTTGTGAAATTACCCTTAGTTTTAGGGATAATATATTATCAAGGTTTGTTGGTGACTTTTGGATTTTATGTTCCCACTAGTATTCCTTTGTATTGGTGGGCTTTATTCTAATGTTAGTTGATCCTCCATCATATGTTATTATGTGGAGAACAATAAAATTAAAATTAAGGTATGATATTAAATTCTTTATCTATCTTTTAGATTCATTCTTAAAGTTACCATTTTTTATCTCATTCTTTTGTGGTTGAATTAACCTTAATAAATATTGAAGTATATTAAATAAAATAATCAGTTTTTCATTGTATCGATCTCATGTGTTTATACTATGCTAATGGTCTGCCTCTTTTTTTCTAGCTAGAATTCCATCTTTTCTTATGATATGGTTTAACATGTTTTTTTTCATAGAAATTGGACAAATAAAATAAATTTGGTAATTCATATTAGGTAAATAATAACGATTCATGTCTAGTTATTACCATTGTTCTTATATTTTATGGAAATAAAGGTGATGTTAAAATCATGTTTAATTAACCAATAGTTGTTGATAGATGCTGCCTTAGGTTGCATGTGGTTGTAACATGTGATAAATGAATTTGTTAATTTAAAATCATAAACAATTTTTTATTTGATATAAATAATTTTTTGCGGTCGAGTGATCATCTTTTCTTATAAAGGATGAATTCCTTAGATGTAGTTATTAGATGCCTTATTGACTATTTTTTTTTTCTTATTTCCTTTTGTGATTTAGTTTTTTGGGAGACTTGTTTTGTGATGTGATTTCAGCTTATGATGAATGATATTTTGATGAGAATGGATTGGTATTCCTAGGAATGTCGAAGTAGTTGATTCCTTTGAAAGAAGGATGGATGGGGATCTGCGTAGTGGTGTCAGGGATGACCCTGAGACTGATGGAGTGGGTTGAAGTTGGTCTACTCTGCTAGTTGTTATACTAAAGTTGGGATACTTTCTTGATAATTAATATAATTTAAATTCTATATAGATGCGTTATTTTTTTACTTCATTCCTTTCCCCACTACTTGACACATCTAGTTGTGTTCGGTCTATACATCTCTTATGGTATCTTAGGATGAGTCCTAGAGTGCATGGAATTAGGGAATGATAATACATGTTAAATAATATAACCCATGGGTTAGAGGCTTGATGGAAATCCATATTATGATAATTACTATGTAACCTTAGAAAATGTGGGATTATGAATGAAGGTCATATAATTGGCAGGTAATTAATGTAACTGTGAATTTATAAAAGAAAAAATTAAATGAAAGTATCTTTAAAATGTTTATTTTCTTATATGATAACTAGTCCTTAGTAGTGGAAACTGAGAGTCTGAGGGACAACAATCGTAATTGAGTATAAGTATGGGTTTATACCAATAGTTTAGTTTTGAGGTATATTTATATGTTATGAGATCTCATACGTTAGCCCACCCACATGGGTAGGGATAAAGAAACCAGTAGACATTAGAGGGTTGTTTCTCCAATATTTAAGTTTGTATAGCACAAATGGATGACTATCCCTCAATCCCCAGTCTCTTCTCTTGGTTTTATTATGTGTCATTATGCATGGTTGTTATCTTTACCATATACATGTTTATAGGTCTATATGGGCTTTTAATTATTTCACACACATGTATCTCCAAATATAGTATCCTATGGATTATTATTGATAATTTGTGTACGAATCGTGATGGATTGTGGTATAATACATGATGTATGAGTTGTGGTGGAACCCAAAAACTAATTGGATACAATTTTTAGATATATATGTTAATGAAGAGATGATTTGATACATGAGGTATATGTTTTTTTATTATTAATATGTTGTATCTTTTTTCATAGTTTCCTATGTTTTTTCCGGTATGATTATTTATAGGATAAAGACGGATCACGATGTGAGACATTGGATAATTGAGAAAAAATAGCTATAAGTGGTAGTGTAGTTCATTATTTGGATATTATGTTGATTATTATATTTTTACTTGTATTTTATAATTGATAGGAGAGACATAGTGAGGACAGAAAATTAGCATACATGTTTAGGTGACGAGTTAGATTCACTTATTTATTCACTAAGATTTATTATGATTCCATTATCTTTTTCATAAGAAGATCTGAGGATGATCCAAATGAGTACACCATTATTCTCACCCTATGTATATATAATCTATTTTTTTTTTCTACATGAGTTTTTAGGTGATAAATCAAGACATTAATAGATCATGGGGTTGTTCAAAAGTTGTGTAAAGTCCCGTGTTTTTAAATCTGGTTAAAATACAAAGGTTTTTTTATTTTTCTTCATTTTATCAATGGGTTGTTTTTTTTTAAATGAGCTCCATAATTTTATTCCAAGTGTTGGAACACCTAATGGTGTCGTTTTAGAACTTGTATAATTATCCAATTATTTTTATCGGGTGTACCGATGAGTCTCGGGAGCATCAGATCCGGAAAATTCCACTTTAAAGAATCTTCACGGGCAATGCATGGTTGCAGTCCAAACAGTGTAGTTTATCCTATTTAATAAAATATTTAATTTAATTAAGTAATATTATATGAGAGATTGTGATTAATTAAAATCAATTTTTAATAATAACAATAATGAAGTTATTATTATTAATATAAATGTGGTTGTTTAATTAAATGAATGATAAGGAATTAATTAAATGATGGTTGATGAAATTAATGTGGATTACGAGTTTATCGAAGAACCATTTTATTTAAATAAGGAGTTTTAGAATTATTATAGGAACATTTGTTATTAAATGGAATAATGTTCTAATAATAATAATGTTATTATTATTATTATGGTGTCATAAATTATTTTGATACTTTGAGATTTTAATTGTATTTTAAAGTAGTGTATCATTTATGAGAATTAAATGTATATTTTGAGATTCTCAAATAACCATTTAATTAAATGAGGGGTTTTAGATTTATTGATGAGTTATTGTTAAATAGAGGTGTTGGGTTTATCAAAGGTTTGAAAAATAATAATAATGCGATTATTATTATTTTAGTTTTATGAATGTAATTATTATTATTATTATGGAAATTAAATTAGGGGTTATGATTTGGAGTTTTTATCATATTAATGATATTTTAATAATTTTGGGGTTTGGGTTTTTAAATAAATGAAAGTTGGAATAATAATAATGATGATGCTAGTATTATTTTTGTGTTTATTTAGTTAAATAAATGTTAAAATAATTTAATGATTATTAGGGAGATTTATAATTAATTACGAAACATTTATTAAGAGAATAATAAATTAGGGTTAAAAAAAAATTAAATAATTAATGTGGATTTAAATTGGGAGGTTGTACATAATCAAAATGAGTGTTTTATTGTTTCTTTTAATACAACTTGATTATGGGGTTTATCAAAGTACTGTTTTTCTTAAATGGGGTGTTTTGGTTTTAATAAAATAAATGAAAATGACAATAATAATATTATGACTATTATCAATAATATTATTATTTTGTGTATTGTTACTATTTTTATTTTTATTTAGTATATTAGATTTTTTTAAAAGGGTGAGGTGATGTACAAGAGAGGTGTGACCCCATATTCTTCTTCTTCCCTGGTGAGGCGCGACACACCTGGTCCACTCCCTGTGCGTGACGAATCCCAGTACCACGTAGCTCCTACTCTGTGCTTCTTCCTTGGTCAAACCTCAACCACCCTACGGTGCAACCTGACAGTACGCGACCCCCGGACGGCTTACGATAGCAGCATGCAACCCCCCTTCTGGGTAGTTCCTAGAGGTGCACCATCCCCTCTCCTAGACTCCACATTGCGTGCGATGATTCCTCTCGAAATATTCATGAATATTGTCTGTATTGGTGAGGTGACTCCTTCAACATTTGTTTTGTGATTCGCATCAGCCATTTGTCTCCTCCCTCACTCTGTTTTCTAAGATAAAACCCTATGGTTCGAGTTCTATTGGGTTTCATTGTTTCATTAGTTCTAGGGATGTGCAAGGGGATCCTCTAGACCCTTTGGTCTGTAATCCAACATCTGTCAGCAATGGCAAGGAATATGGGTTATTTTTTACTATGCCTTCATGTTTTGGGTAAGGTTATATAACCATGTTATTGTTCCACATCATTCAATTATGGGTTTGATATTTTATATGAGTCCATGGTACCTAGTTAGAGGTGCGTTGGTCCATACTTCTTTGATTCTGAGTACCTATTTAATATTTTGAATTTTATTTATGTTGTTCTAGGGTGTGAGGGTGTATATATGTATATGTGTGTGTGTGTGTGTGTGTAACAAAGATATATATATATATATATAATGTTTGTGTGTGTGCGATTGCATACCAGTTGTTGATTGGCTGCCACCAAGTATATTAAAGTGCTTCGGATTTAAAATGGTTCCACCCCGAGGTAGGGTCCCAAATCCATAACACTTTATTTAATAATTATAGCTTCTTTAAATAAATAGAGAATGTTAGTTTCCTTGATTATGATATGTCGATGCATGCTACTTTTGATGTTATTAAATGATGCCGCCCACATGAGATAAACGAGGACATGAACATGTGTTGATTTTAAGCATGTTTTTCTAATTTGGTTAAAGTTATATGATTAAATAGTTAAATGATTTGGATGGGAAGAATGAGTAAAAGGTTAATTAATTTTAGAATTTATTATCAAGTCATGAGTTGTAATAAAATTGTGTATTTTACTGATTATTGAGAATATTGAATATTTGACGTGTTTAGAATATATATTCTAAACATTTAACAATTAATGGATGGATTAATTATTACATGTTAAATGGTAAATAGTTAATTAATATATTATGGGTGAAATAGATAAGATTTAATTAATTAATTAATTTATTAATTTATTAATTTTCATGCATTAAATTACGATTGTGAATTTATTGTTTGTTACGACTGTTGGCCAAGGGTACCTTTTGATTTGTATTATTTTTCAATGCCTTATGTTTCCTTGGACGAAGTTGTTAAAAAATATGATATGTTGTGTGAGATGGTTTCTAAATATCTGGGCTTTGTTCAGCATGTTTTGAGATGATTATAATATGCATGTAAATTGTTAAAGTCCTGGACATATCACTAATTAAGTGGATGGTTTCAGGCTTGTTAAAGAATTTTGATAATTAAATGTTGAGTTTATTTTTTTGTTGGATTAATATGAATAATTAATTTTTAATTAATTATTTACTATTGATATGTTGAATGGATAATTAATTGTTGATTTATTTGATGGGTGATTTATGTTGTTAATTAGTTGTTGAATTAATTAACAGATTGGATTAATTAATTTATGAATTAATTATTGGATGGTTTTGGAGTGTTAGACATGGTGTTCTACACCAATGATAAATATATATGTATGATTGATAAACATGCTCTGAGACAAGGACTAAAGCTCCAAATACTCACGGGGTGATAGACATAGTGTTCTATACCAATGATAAATATATACATATGATTGATAAACGGGTTGTGAGACAAGGACTGAAGCTCCAAATACACACGGGGTTCTAGACATGGCGTTCTATACCCAACTTGAATGAAAATATTTTTTTATGGGTCAGGGACTAATGTTCCAAATACAAATGGGTTCTGAGACAAGGACTGACGCTCCAAGTACTCACGAGGGTGCTAGACATGATGTTCTACACCCATTAATTGATACTGGACTATGGGTCTAATTGGTCGTACATGAAATGAATTAATGGTTAATGAAAATTTTTGTGACATAATGATTTTTGAATTGAATATGAGTAAGAGTTAATAATTATTAATGAATTGGGTGAATCACTGTTAGTGGATGGACCCATGAGAGAATCACTATTTTAGTGGATGGGATCAAACATAGAATATGAAAGATTAACTTGAATAACTTATGACGCATTATCCAAACCAAATAACAAGCTTGTATTTGATCTTTAATTTGATTACATATATTGACATTAGAGACATCTGTGGTGAGTGAATTATACGGGGGATGTTGGGATTAGGATGAATCTCGAGTCTTCCATAATTTAATTAGGTTTCATTAATTGAAAAATAAAAATGATTATGTAATGATTAATGAGTATAGAAGACAAACATATAATTCACGTTCAGACACTAGATGAAGGCTGAAGTAGGTACTTGGGTATATAGTTACTTTGTACTGCTTACTTTATTTATGCATGATTTCACATGGTTTAAATTATTTATTAAATTTCTGCATTTGGGGTAGACACTGGTGGTCCCAGCCTACTGAGATTTATATCTCACACCCTACTCAGTCCGCCATTGCATTGAGGTACCCGAGTAGATTATATTTGGTTATAGGATTGTTCTGTTTTCATTTACTTGGAAGATAGGAGAAAAGGACCGAGCGGAAGCTCGGGATGCTCGAGGATACCCCCCTCGGGGCTTGGAGTCACTATTTATTTATTTATTTCAATGGAATGTTCGTAATGTTGTTTTGTTCACTGTTTTCCATTTTTTTTATCATTATCATTTCATGCATGCATCTGTTGTATAAGTGATGTTGGCCACTTTTATAAAATGGGTATTATTTGTCTTCCGCTGCTTTATCATTTATTAGGCTACTTCCGATAATTATTTCCTTTTTCTATTATTGAACTCTGAAATGATGTTATAGTCTCCCTAATGACTATCCATAGACCCTCACTACTAGTCGGAAGCCTCTGGCATACGGGGAGACGTTCTTGAGGTCATGTGGTGACTGGTTTGGACACCAGATCAAAGGTGGGCCGGGTCGGGATATTACGAAGTGATATCAAAGGGTTTCTTTTCCATTGTCTTACTATTTTGGGGTTGGTAGATAGGAGACTAGGAATGTGTCAGCACTTAGGTTAATAGTCGTTCTTGGGATTGATCACCTCATGTACGAGAAATGACCAAGTGGCCAGGGATGTGAATTGATTTTTGTACTAGTAGAGGTTACAATTGATATGATTTCACCTTGAGTGACTAGTGTATTTTATGCTGTTTATTGATTTTGAGAATTTGGAAAAAATAATTGTCTTGGTCTGATATAGAAAGGAAGTTTCGTACATGAATCATCTTAGGCACATAGATATTCACATTTCATGCATATAACATGCCATGTAGTTGCATTAGTAGGATTCCTGCTAATTTGGATTGTGTTCCTTGGGTGAAATGACATTTTTTTATCTGCTTTAGCATGCCTCTCTAGATAGCATGTTTCGGTGATATATTTAACATGCTTGAGTGATTATATGACATACTTCCTCTATTATTAGCATGTTTTGTTGTTGTGCCATGCTTTTGTGCTATATCACGCTGTTGTGTTACTGATTATGCTAACATGTTAGAGATGTTTTGGATATGTGAAAGGGGTGATAAAGATAAAATGTTAAATAAATGTTGATTGTGATAAATTGGAGCCAAACTCCAGTGATAAGGAGTATGGGAACCTTATCGATTGGTAGATGGCCACCCATGTGTTTGAAACTTATACAACCATAATATGATTGAAAATGCTTACAAGTGTAAAACTGTTGAGTTTTGATTGTAATGAACTATAGTTGGGTTGCTTTTTGAAGAACCTAGATTGAATAATTGAGACCTTTGGAGGTCTCCTTTTTGGTAAAAGGTATTTAGATGCTAGATTTCCTATTTGCATTTTAATAACACTGAATGTTATATGATTAAATAGGATGTTTGTGATAGCATGCCTATTTTTTCAGTAGGGCGTTGTTTTTAAAAAAAAGTGACGTATTGTGTTGATGTACTTGTGTGTATGTTGAAATTCAATCAAATATTAAAAGGATTAAATGAATAAATTTAAATTACTAAAAAGAAAAAGGGGGGTTTTGAACCTTGTGATTTCAGTTTTTCATGACCAAGAGAGAGGGTCAACTTTTATGTTTCGTAAGGGGATAACCTGTGGTAGGTCGTACCCTTAGAATGTTCTAGGTCGTTAAAGTAAGTTAGTCCCACTACTCGGGAGGACTTCTTGGTACACGAGTGTTATGGAACGCCGATAGGTTTATGATACATCTTTTATAATCAATTTTTGATGTGGTGATCATGGATTGAGGAATGTCACACACATGTGTTAATGTGTTCTAAAAACACATGTTGGTGAGAAGTTGATCTTTTCATGATACGTCATGGAAAATCCTAAAGTGGGTACTGTCACTTTTTTTTCAATAAACGTGTCATCAGGTGATGCCAAGCTTTTAAAACAATGCTTTTTAGTAATAGTTTGACTGATCTTCTTAATGAAATTGGTTTTTCTCTTAGTGATATCTTCTGATAATGACGAGCATGTCCCCTATCTTGAACTCATCATGGAGACACTAAGATAGTGTTTGTCTTACGTTGTGCAACAATTTAAATGTTATTGGGCTTGATGAGTGGTTTTTATCTAGGTAGTACGCGGGATGCATTGATTCTTTGGTTTTGAGTGTGTGTGTGTTGGGGAATAGTTGTTTTAAAATAGATTTTTGATGGCTTGAATTGTAAATTTCACCAGAGATCGGGTAAGGAATTCATTATACATGATGATGGTTTTGGAATAGTTTTAAGGGCATGTCATCAGATAAAGGGAGAATGCGGGTTTTAGGTCCACGACATCTTCCAAGGGAAGAATGTGCAGCATGTTCTATTGACTGATCAAGATTCAAATGTTTTCATTGACGAGGTCCCTCTAATGGCCTAAGATATAAGATCGGGTTTGATGTTTAAGATGTAAGGTGAGCTTTGACTCTGGTTTTAAAGGACCATCCATTAGTCTTGTGAAGGGTTAAAGGTGTGTTTGGCATTAGGAATGCAACACGTCACTTCTAACAAGATTAAATGACCTTGGTAGGTCAGTTGTTTTAGAATTGGTTTCTGATGGCTTCTCAGGGATGAGAAGTTTTTAAGGTGGGTATGTTGTAATGTCCTGTGTTTTTGAACCGGGTTAAAATACGAAGGTTTGAAAAAAAAATTGATTTATCAATGGGTTGCTTTTTATAAATCGAGATCCAGAATTTTATTCAGAGTGTTGGAATACCTTAAGGTTTCATTTTTGGTCTTGCATAATTACCCGATAATTTTTAGGAGGTGTCCCGATGAGTCTCAGAAGCACCAGATACGAAAAATTCCACTTAAATGAATCTTCATGGCCAGCACACAGTTGCGGTCCAACCCGTGCAGTTTATCCAATTTAATAAAGTATTTAATTTAATTAAATAATATTAAATGAGATATTGTGATTAATTAAAAGAAATTTTTAATAATAATAATAATGAAGTTATTTTTATTAATATTATTGTAGTTGTTTAATTAAATTAATGATAAATAATGAATTAAATGATGGTTGATGAAATTAATGTGGATTATGGGTTTATCTAAGAACCATTTTATTTAAATAAAGACTTTCAAAATTATTAAAGGACCATTTGTTATTAAATAGAGGAATGTTCTCATAATAATAATGTTATTATTATTATGGTGTCATAAATTATTTTGATACTTTGAGATTCTAATAGCATGTTAAAGCAGTGTATCATTTATGAGAATTAAATGTGGCTTTTGAGCTTCTCAAAGAAATTTTTAATTAAATTAGGGGTTTCAAATTTAATTAAGATTTATTGTTAAATAGAGGTGTTGGGTTTATCAGAGGTTTGAAAAATAATAATAATGAGATTATTATTATTTTAATTTTATTAATGTAATTATTATTATTATTATGGAAATTAAATTAGGGGTTATAGGATGGAGTTTTTATCATATTAATGATATTGTAATAATTTGGGGGTTTGGGTTTTCAAATAAATGAATAGTTGAAATAGTAATAATAATGATGTTATTATTATTTTGTGGTTATTTAGTTAAATAAATTTTGAAATAATTTAATGATTAATTGGGAGTTTTATAATTAATTATGAAACATTTGTTAAGAGAATAATAAATAAAGGTTAAAAATAAATTAAATAATTAATGTGGATTTAAATGGGGGAGGTTGGACATAATCAAAATGAGCATTTTATTGTTTCTTTTTAATACAATTTAATTATGGGGTTTATCAAAGTACTCTTTTTATTAAATGGGGTGTTTTGGTTTTAATAAAATAAATAACAATGACAATAATAATATTATGAATATTATCATTAATATTATTAATATGTGTATTGTTATTATTTTTATTTTTATTTAGTATATTAGATATTTTTTAAAATGGGAGGCACTATACAAGAGAGGCGCGACCCCCTGTTCTTCTTCTTCCTCCTATGTGAGGCGCGGCACACCAGGTCTGCTCCCTGTGCGTGACGAACCCCAGCACCGTGCATCTCCTCCTCTGAACTTCTTCCATGGCCGAACCTCGACCACCCTACAGTGCAACCTAACAGCGCGCAACCCCCAGAAAACATGCGACAGCAGCGTGCGACCCCCCTATGGACAGTTTCTAGAGGCGCACCACCCCCACTCCCGGACTCCACATTGCACATGGCGATTCCTCTCATAATCTTCATGAATCATGTCTTTCTGGGTGAGGTGAGTTTATCAACATTTGTTTTGTGATTTGCATCGGCCATTTGGATCCTCCCTCGCACTGCTTTCTCAGAAAAAACCCTTTGGTTTGAGTTTTATTGGGTTTCCTTGTTTCATCGGTTCTAGGGATGTGCAAGGGGCTCCTCTAGACCCTTTGGTCTGTATTTTAGCACCTGCTAACAAAGGCGATGTGGATGGGTTATTTTTCGCTTTTCCTTCATGCTTCAGGTATGGTTATATAACCGTGTTATGGTTCTGCATCATTCAATTAAGGGTTTGATATTTTATATGTGTCCCTGGTACCTAGTTAGTAGTGCATTGGTCCTTACTTCATTGATTATGAGTACCTATTCAATATTTTGAATTTATTTATATTGTTGCAGGTAGAACGCGTGAATATAAATGTGTGTGCGTGTGTGTAATAATGATATATATATATATATATATATAATGTGCAAGTGCGTGCGATTGCATACCAGTTGGGGACTTGTTTCTGCCAAGTTTATTAAAGCACTTCAGATTTAAAATGGTGCCACCACAAGGTGGGGTCCCAAATCCTTAAAAATTTATTTATGAATTATAGCTTCTTTAAATAAATTAAGAATGTGAGTTTCCTTGATTTTGATATGTAGATGCATGACACTTTTGATGTTATTAAATGATGTCGTCCACATGGGATAAATGATGACTTGAACATGCATTTATTTTAAGCTTGATTTTCTAATTTGGTTAAAGTAATATGATTAAACAATTAAATGATTTGGATGGGTAGAATGGGTAATAGGTTAATTAATTGTAGAATTAATTATCAAGTCATGAGTTGTAATAAAATTTTCTATTTTACTGATTATTGAGAATTATGAATATTTGACATGTTTGGAATATATATTGCAAACTGGTAATAACTAATGGATGGATTAATTATTACATGTTAAATGTAAAATGGTCAATTAATAGATGATTGGTTAAATAGATAAGATTTAATTAATTAATTAACTGTTGAGTTAATAAGTTTTCATGCATTAAATTAGGATTGTGAATTTATTTTTTGTTACGACTGTTGACCAAGGGTACCTTTCGATTCGTATTATTTTTCCATTCCTTAAGTTTTCTTGGATGAAGTTTTTAAAAAATATGATATGCTGGGTGAGATGGTTGCAAAATATCTGGACTTTGTTCAACATGTTTTGAGATGGCTATAACATGCATGTAAATTATTAAAGTCATGGACAGATCACTAATTGAGTTGACGAGTTCAGGCTTGTTAAAGAATATGGATAATTAAATGTTGAGTTTATTATTTTGTTGGATTTCTAATAATAATTAATTGTTAATTAATTATTCACTATTGAGATGTTGAATGGATAATTAATTGTTGACTTATTTGATGGGTGATTTATGTTGTTAATTTGTTGTTGAATTAATTAACGGATTGGATTAATTAATTTCTGAATTAATTAATGGATGGTTTTGGGGTGTTAGACATGGTGTTCTACACCAATGATAAATATATATGTATGATTGATAAACGGGTAGTGAGACTAGGATTGAAGCTCCAAATACTCACAGGGTGCTAGACATGGTGTTCTACACCAATGATAAATATATACCTATGATTGATAAACAGGTTGTGAGACAAGGAATAAAGCTCCAAATACTCACAAGGTGCTAGACATGGTATTCTACACCCATCTTGATGAAAATATTCTTTTATGGGTCATGGACTGATGCTCCAAATACCGATGGGTCGTGAGACAAGGACTGACGCTCCAAATACTCACAAGGGTGCAGGACATGATGTTCGACACCAATTAATTGATATTGGACTAGGGGTCCAATTGGTCGTACATGAAATGAATTAATGGTTAATGAAAATTATTGTGACATGATGATTTGTAAATTGAATATGAGAAAGAGTTCAGAATTATTAATGAATTGGGTGAATTACTGTTAGTGGAGGGACCCAAGAGTGACTCATTATTTTAGTGGATGTGCTCAGACATAGAATATGAAAGATTAACTTGAATAAATTACGACGCGTTATCCAAACCAAATAACAAGCTTGGATTCAATCATTACATTGATTACATAGATTGAATTTAAAGACATTTGTGGTGAGTGACTTATATGGGGGATGTCGGGATTAGGACGAATCTCGAGACTTTGGTAATTTAATGAGGTTTGATTAATTGAAAAATAAAAATGAATATGTAATGATTATTGAGAATTCAAGAAATATGTATAATGCACGTTCGGACACTAGCTGAAGGCTGAAGCTGGTACTTGGGTATATAGTTACTTTGTACTGCTTACTTTATTTATACATGCTTTCACACGGAATAAATTATTTATTAAATGTCTGCATTTGGGGTAGAAAATGGTGGTCCCAGCCTACTGAGATTTATATCTCACACCCTACGTGGGTAGCCATTGCACTGGGGTACCTGAGTAGATTATATTTGGTTTGCAGGATTGTGCTGTTTCCATTTACTTAGAAGATAATAGAAAAGGACCGAGAGAAAGATCGGGATGCTTGAGAAGACCGCCCTTGGGGATTGGAGTCATTATTTATATATTTTTTGTAATTGATTGTTCAGAATGTTGTTTTGTTCACTATTTTCCATTTTCGTATCATTAGCATGGCATGCATGCATCTGCTGTATAAGTGATGTTGGCCACTTTTATAAAATGATTATTATTTTTCATCCACTACTTTATCATTTATTAGGCTGCTTGTACTAATTATTTCCTTTTTCTATTATTGAACTCTAAAATGAGGGTATAGTCTCCCCACTAACTATCTATAGACCCTCGCTACTATTCGACAGCCTTTGACTTATGGGGAGATGCGCTCGAGGTCATGTGGAGACCGATCCGACCACCGGTTCATGGGTAAGCCAGGTCAGGACGTTACAATTTTTTTAAGATTGATGGTTACTACTGAGTGTTTTCTTTGATAATTATAGTTTATTTTTCATTTATTTAGTGTCTATGACATTAAAATAATATTTTGAGATATTTTATGTAATATAATAATTATTTTTTATTTTTTATCTCATCTCGCATTCCCCATGTTCCTCTTAGAGGGTAATTAATCACATCTATTTGTATGATATATCTTGGGTGCTTATCTCTAACTTGTGGCCTATTGGAGGCATGTTTCAGGTTTCATTATCCCCATTTTGTCATTCTGGTCCATGTGGGATAATTTTAGGGGTAGGGGTTCATGAAAACACTTGTCTCGCCAGTGGAACACCACCTATGGTCTCCAGTTCCATAAGGGATCTATTCTGTCTCATCGGGAGTGGGTAGAAAAGTCTCTTATCCCTCACAAAGACACCTTGGATCACCAAGCATGCCAACCATTAGGAGGTGGTAAATCAAAAGAAGAAATATAATAGAAGTTTTAAATCTTATCTCACCTCATAAACCCTCATAAGAAACATTCCCTTCCATATTTAAGCCATATCAAAAAATATATAACAAGACCATTGGTCCATAAGTCATGTCAAGGTATTAAACCAACATCCCCCTTAGGGGTAACAATTTAGTAAGGGGATTGATAGGATCTCACATGCACATACAGAATTTAAAAATCATTTAAAAGTTCCAAACATAAAATTATAAAGAGGGTCTTAGAATTCCATGTCTCTTCCCAAATAATTAGAAATCCCATTTCTAAACATCCTTAAAAATACATCATTTCAAATTAATTTCAAGAACATTTGTTTGAAAAAATCCCATTCAAAACATCTTTGAAAATAAATTTAAAAAATAAACCCCTCCTTTATGAAATTACATATACATATTTAAATGTTGTTCCTTTAAATTAATCCATGATCCAAATGGGGTCAAAATAAATTTAACCCAAATTTATCATTTAAACAAAAATTTACAAAAAATAATCAATACTTGAAGTTCCAAATACCACATTAATATCCAATTAAAACCATTCAAGAATCAATATAAAAATCCAATACCATTTTTAGTAACATTGGTATAAAATATTAATGATCTATTCCAAAAATTTAATAAAAAATTTTGAGTGCGTAATTCATAAAATAATATTTTTTTACACATTCTGAATTTTTTAGAGCCCAATATATGGAAATGAAAATCAAGTAAGAACCAATTTTTCTTTTAAATAAAAAATAAAAAATACTATTACTATCTTTATAAAAGAATTAAATGTATTAAAAACTTAATAAATTTATGCTTATAAAATTAAAATCATAATACATGGGATAACTGACCTTAAATCAATGGTGAATGATTTATAATGTTGACGATAGGTTGAACAGAGTCCAAAGAGGAAATCATACACCCTGAAATAAATAACCCAAACCGAATCAAAATGAATACCATTTTTTAGGGTTATAACAAGAGGGGGAGTGGTGACATGGGAGATGGTAACATTATTAAATGGATAATAGAGGGAATGAGAGATCTAACCTCAAATATTTTACCATGAATTGACAATATATGTAGAGAAATCCTCGAAGGGAGATAATTCCCAAAGAGGGAGGCCATGTGGGTAGTGTCTTAGCTATGGTTGGGGTTGTGTGTTATTGATAGGGGGGAATGATGAAATGGGGTTTAAAAAAATAAAGTTCAATTTTTTAAATAATGAAATAATAAGTAAATTTATTGGAATAATGCATGATTTACTCTAAAAGTTTACCAAACCATGTGGTGACCATATAACATACACTAGACACCAAAAATATTCTTCACACAGTTACTCCTAGGTTCTCACATGGTTCACCCATCCATGAATAGACCATGACAAATGATATTGTCCAAAGATGGACCCAAACTCATGATTTACGCATTGGTTACTAAACTGTGAAGACTAACCATAAGACACTAAAAATGTTATCAAAATTCACATTTATAGTTCAAAAATTAAATAAAAACATAAAAGAACATAAAATAATGTAAAATATAATAAAATAATAAAACTGAAAAAATTTTGAGGTGTGATATATTAGTCATGGATTGGATCTTTCTATATACATCTTATATTAATTTTTGGGATAATGAAATCTCATTTAATATAAAAAAACATCATGTTATCAAATATTCATGCAAGGATTATTATGAACTTCATTTGGAATAACAATATAAAATATTGGTATTAATACCCAATAAAAATGGAATATTATCTCAAATAGTCCGGAAGGAACACAATATTAAAAATATGCATGTTCTATAGCGGTATATCGGGGTGATTTAAAAAAAATGTCAGGTCTTCCCCCAAACAATGAGGTTGAATTTCCAATTTAACTCATTCTCATATCTTTGATAATAATAAATATTCCTTGTATGATTTCTCTCATTGAATTAGAATAATTGGTGATTAAAATTCATGATAATCTTGATAAGGGTTTCATATGAACTAGTGCTTCACCGTGTGGTGCACCGGTTCTTTTTTTCTTCAAGATGAACGATAGATAAATGCATATTTGTGTTTGTTATTATGAATTTAATAAAATCATAATAAATAGTAAAAAATCATTACCGTGTATTAATGAACTATTTGATCAAATAATACGGGATAAATACTTCTTGCTGGTTGACCATAGATCTAGATATCATCAAAAAATGAAAGAGATGATATTAATAAGACATCCTTCTATAAATAGTATATAAACTATTAAATTATAGTGATTCCACTAAAAACATAAAAACTCTCTGTTGATCATCATGGAACTAATGAATAGTGTCTTTCAAGACCGTGTTGATCATTTTTTGATAGTATTCATAGATGATATTTTCATATATTCCAAGATCATGGAAGAAAATGGATATCATTTATGGATTTTTTTCTAAGACCTTGAAAAAGAAGAAATTGTATTTCAAGTTCAACAATTGTGAATTCTGAATAGAAAAAGAATCCTTCTCATGTCATATATTCATAATTGAGGTAATATCTATAGATCCTTAAAAGAACATGGTTATCGAACAATATCCCAGATTGACCATTGTAACCAAGATCCATAGATTTCATGGGATTTCTAGATAATATAAAGGATTTATAAGGAAATTATCATGGATTTAAAATCCACTAAACATGTTAAATAAGAAGGGTGTAAATTTTCTATGGAAATGGGAATGTGAAGGAATCTTTAGGGATCTTAAGAATAGGTTGTTTATTACTCTTATAATTATACTAACCTGTAGTGGGGAAGGTTTTGTGATATATAGTGATGATTCAATGACAAGCTTAGGATAAATCCTCATGTTAAATGAAAATTTAATACCTTATTTGTCACACCAATTATACACCCTTGTTGAAAATTATCAAACACATGATCTAGAGTCTGGGGGAAACAATATTTTCATTAAATATTTGGAGGTATTATATCTATGGTAAGAAATGTAATATATATATTGATCACAATAAATTAATATATATATTAACATAGAAATTGTTGAACATATAAAAAAGGAGATGCTTGGAGTTGATAAAAGACTATGAGTGATAAATACATTACCACCTTAGGAAGGAAAATAAGGTAGTTGATGCTTTTATAAGGAAATTTCATGCTACCTTATCCATGACGATGATTTAAATAGATTCAATAATCATGTATTTACCAAATATAGACCTTGAATTCATGAGGGAAGGGGGAAATTCTATTTTTCACAACTGAATTCTCAACTATCCATCCATGTGAATATCAAGAATATGTAGAAGGTGGATTTCTAACTATATAATATGTTAGTTAATATCCCAAAGTTAAACCATAGTAATGAAAGGAAAATTAGGTTTGATAATTGGATACTTTTCAATTCAATACCTAAATTAAAAAGTGTGTTATTGGATAATGCACATAGATCATCATTCTCTATGCATCTGGAAAGCACAAAGATGTATATATATCTCAAAGAGAATTTTTGGTGGGATAACATGAAGATAGATATTGTGTGGTATATGTATCAATGCATGGTATGTCATCATGTAAATGATGACCAATAGATGTCTAAGGTAATGATGAAACCATTATCCATACCCTTAATAAAATAGGATACCATCGCCATGGATTTCATTTTAGGACTCCCCAGGATATCTAAAGGCCATAAATGTATATATATTATAGTCTATCACCTATCAAAGTCGATGCATTTCATTTCATTAATGAATATTTCTTGCTTGACCAAATCATATAGATATACATAAGTAAAGTGGAAAGGCTATATGGAACACCACTATTAATTATATAAAATTAAGATCTAATGTTTAAAATGATATTATGGATATGTATTCTACATGAATTGGAGACAGAGATGAGTTTCCCCGTTATGTAGCACTTTTATATAGATGGTCAGTTTGAAAGAACTATCTAAGATTTGTAGGGAATACTGAGATCTCATTCAATGGATTTACAAGGATGTTTGTATCAATACATTCCCTTGGTAGAGTTATCACATAACAGTAGTTTATATTCTATAATTGAAATATCATCATATGATATTTTTGTGTGATGAGGTGCAAAAGTTTATCATGTTGGGATGATGTTTGAAAGGGGATGCTGATAGGATATAACCATGTGTAAGAAATGATAGATAAGGTTGAAACCATTTAATGAAATATGAAATTGAAAAAAGTCCAATATAAGTGATATGTTGATAATAATATATGTTAAATATATTTTGGTGTTTGTGACAAGGTTTTACTCTAACTATCTCATTGGAATTGATTTATGAAGTTTAAGATTAAGGGGATGGTGATCCCTAAGTATATCAATAACGATAAGGTTCTTGATCATGTTGGGGATGTATCTTATAACTTATAACTCTTTCCATATCCATAAAAAGTGATGGATGTGTTCTATGTATCACATTTGAGGAAGTAAAAACCAGATCCATCACATGTATTGACCATATAAGACGTGAAATTAGAGTATGATATATTTAATGAGATGACATGACCTGGCCCACTAGGGCCCTCCTAGATAGCGGTAAGCCACATGTTATAACAAAATCCCTCCACCAATAGACCAAGATGTGGTGATTGGCATCAAGAAAATAGATCACACTCATATGGGAGGACTTATCCTAAACTTCCAATACACACACACCCATATCTACATAAACACCATTGTAATGTAGTAAAGAAAACATATAAAATATTAAATGCTTTCCCAAGCTACAACATACCAATAAAGAGTACAAATAAATATAGTTAATTTAAATAAATAGAATATAGGCTCAAATATTGGAATGTGTGCCTGACCGGATACTAGAGAAGTTTTATCATTGTACACCAACTTGAATGTATCAATATTACACTATTACAATAGCTACAGATCAATGTTATGCTCCACCAACCCCAGGTCCTCCTAGACACCATCATATATAATTTTATCTGCATAAGAAATGACACATTAATGAAAATCCCATGAAAGGTTGAGTATATACATACCCTTAAGGACATCCCAAAATCACCAATAAGTAATGAATTAAAGAGTGGGTCAGCTAAAAAACATAATCAATAGATTAATGAAAGGATAAGAACACAAATATTATCAATGGGTACTCAAGACATATAGTATGGTTACATTCATAACATAAAATCAAATTATCAGCATTCATTATGTGGATTCACATAATCATACCATCATATAACCTAGAAAAATACGACACATACCTTGCTGGAAGACACCTTCGATAAGAAAATTCATCTTACAAATACAGAATCTCACCACGGGACACATGGGAATAACTAAATAATGTTTTACTATCTCATTATCGGGAATAATACACCCTAAATATAGGTTATTGGATTTCATACACAACATAGGGAGAAGGAATAAGGGACCATGACCTTGAGTCTAATGGGGGGAAACTTGACTCTGTGATCCATTAACCCATAAACAAGGGATAACACAACATGAATGGTGGTTTTGGATACTAGAACATATATAGGTGGAGTTAGAGACTCTTTCATCACATCCCATTGGTAACCCATTAGAAAATATTGCTCAAAGGTCATAATCTGGGAAAAAGGAAGTATATGGGATGTTAAAGGGGTACACAATTTGTGCTACCAAGTCAACCACTTATCAATGAAATATTTCCCAACATTGAATATAACATTAAACTGTATAAAATGTTAGTCTAGTCACATGGTCTGTGGGGTCATATCTCATGACTTGGCATGTGCCTCTGCTCGAGTTGTGTTCCACTAGGTGGTTCATGAGGTGTGGACTTGGACTATATTACATTAGGTCCACCCATATTTCCTTATAATTGTACTACTAGTACACACCAAGCAGGGTTTCTATGGTCACATGTTGTGTGGTATTTCCACACGTATATGTGATATCATTATTAAAAAAACCAAAATCCATATATTTAAAAATTACACAACATGTATTATTCTTTATTACACAATGTATTGTGAGGAAATTTGCAAAATATCAGATTCCACCCGAAGAGTCACCTCGGCCTCCACCATTGCTATAATTTTCACTAATATCTACAAAACCTCATGTTGATCTCATTTAATGGATTGAAAAAATTAGATTTTTTTCATTCATGGATGAAAAAATGAAGTGTCATTACATCTCATCGAAGATCCATCATCCCGCCCAAGACAGTTTATGAAACCACCATCACCTAACTTCTCATCATATTTCTATTATCATTATCACACCTTTTACATTCCACAATAAATGATTCTAAACTAGTAATAATTATTTGTATAACCAATGGTCGATTTCACAATGAATTGGGTTCTTGTAATTGACTAAACAAATAAAGGTGATAAATTCATGTTGAACTGGGGGATAAATCCATATAATTAAAAATGAGTATACAAATATGTTCATGTTAGGATCGTCTATCGTCAGGGGATGGGAATCATAGAATCAAGAAAAAAAATACTATATAACAGGGAAAATAATTCCAGGTTCTTGATTCTTCGAAATGATTAAATTTACCAGGATATGATTTCGTCATTTTAGGTTATATTCTTAGAATAATTAATCTAAAATGAAATATTATGTAAAAAATTGGAGAAAATAAAAAAAAATTACCTATATCAATATTGGATCCTTCATTGCTAAACATCATTTCCACGAGTGTTATTGTCAATGAACATGTTGCATTCATCATTGATTCTTCAATCCGGGATCACCCATATATGCATTCATCACCATGGTTCTCCAATGAATCTCTCTCAATTTTATATGGTCGTGTAGTTAACCTTAGAGAATATTTATAGTGAGAATTATATTTTATAATACCAAGGTAAACTGTAATTAAAAAAATTAAATTTATTAAATTATTTTTATTCAGTTTCAATCTTTGCAAGACTGCATGTCATTTTAAAATTATATTCAAATGAATCTTATGTCATTCTAAGGTTAAATACCACTTTTTAGATTCAATGGAGATATCAGTTTCCCCATTTGAGAGTATGTTAAATGGGATATCCGTTATCTCTAGAATTATTCATAAACCTGAGTTAAAATATTTAATGTTTTTAATATTTCAATATTTGGGCCACGTGCAACCCAAAACTCTATGTAGGCTCCATTACCATATCCAAAAAATATTAGGAACATTTTAAGGGTCAAAATTTTAAAACCGAAGTTGTGACGCCCACCTTAAATACTTTTAATCCTAAAAAATAGGAATTACTCAAAAAGGTGAAGATAGTGAATTCACATATGGTTATTCAATTCCCATGAGCACTCATGTAGATTCTCATTCTTCCAAAGAAGTAAAAAAGTGTAATCATCCACCAATGACATTCTAATGAAATTTTATTTCCACTAGATACTATGAAAAGGTGAATTTTTCTTTAATGTAAATCTTCCCCCAGTTAATAATGTGTGACATTCCACACATGTGTCTTCTTAGTTGCAACACATGGAAGAAATCATGGATTCTACGCAATTGTGATTAAATCATAGTACACAACCTTTCTAACCCTACAAAAAATATGAAACAAACTAATGTGTATTATAGATGTATTTCCACCCAAGACAAATCTACAAAAACCGAGATGAGTAAAGACCTTCAATAACATAGGATGACTCTTGTTAAACTCCATGGGCCTCTATCATTGGTCTGTATAGGCCATATGAAAGCTCTGATATGTCATAGTCCATTCCTAGATTATCTGAACTTTCTATATCGCCACCCACACCAACTATAGACCGATAAGTATAGATTATACCAACTCCAACCAATACATTGGTGACCTAAAGGTTCTACCATAAAGGGCCTTTAATGGTTCCAAACCAAAATTATTGTGATAGATACTATTTTTGGAAAAATCTAAAAAGGGTAGGTGATCATTAGATATTTGGATAGAGTCTAACATAAAATATTGAAACAAATCCTCCAAGATCTATATGTTCTAACCAGTCTAGACATGTTTCTGGAGGTAAATTGTTGATATTATCAATAACTAAATCTTGAATACCTCCAACAAGCCTCTCCAAAATCTATAAGTGAAACATTTTTATTGGTCCAAGAAAATTATTTATTGGACACCATTAAGCTAAATGATCTCTTGTATATATTAGAATCCCAATATTTCCATCAAATTCTACAATCTAGTGGTGAGGAAGTGGTATGAATTATTGATTTGATCTATGATAACCCAAATAGAATCCTCATAATTCTCCATCCATCAAAATATTATAATGAAATTCATTAATATGTTATCTAACTTATATTATGTAACCTCAAGGGACTAAGACAAATGATATTGTACCTGATGCTCAACCTTCAGCTGCTAATAGGAAAGGCATAGGGTGATGAACTATGTAACACTCTTCTTCATTTCTAGCGATCAAAACTACTATTGAAGGTCTTTCTGCATCTTTATCACTTCATATTTACCATTAAGGGACATGTATTTAACTCCATTAGAACCACCTCTCAATGCGAGAATGGAAGCACCGTTTACCATTGAAAGATGATTACATAATCCATAACTTTAAAAAATACATCAAGATAATGTACTTAGGATGTATAAACATGAATGAAATCATTGTCACCATCACCAAGTTCTTCTTCTCTCATATGCTGGAGGAGAGGAGGGGTTACAACCGTTGATCAAAGGTTTATTGTTTACTACTCTTCTACCAATGATAACTTCAATGTGGTTAACTACACTAATGCCTCACCTAGAAAATTAGAATAAGATTTCATATTAATGAAATATTCCAGAACATTCCAATTTTTATGAGTATATACTATCTCAAAGACATTGTCCTATAAAAACACTATCCACTTCATCTACCGTATGTTGGGATCCCTCTATGTGAAAATGTACCTAAGAATCATATAGTCAGAATAAAAAATAAATCGCTCACCTAGAAGGTTGTTTTTCAGGTTTTTAGTGTGAGTACCATATATTTAGGCTCTAAATCAAGGGTTTAATAGTTTTTCTCATGGGGTCATAGATTTCGAGACCCATACACTATCACAAACTATCTCTTCATCAGCACACAGTCAATCCTTGTTCCAGAGGCATCAAAAAAACCTATATACTAAACCCCCTCCATGGGTCACTCATTATCCTCTAACAAAAATAATCAAAGAACTTCTAACAATTATTTAACAAGAAAAAGTTTTACCTTTTGGGTTAAGGAAATAAATGGAGTTATAATCCTAGATAAATCATGAATAAATCTCTAATAGTAGTCTTCCAACCCAAGGAAGCTCTGCACCACTATCACTCTCTTGGGTGGATACTAAGAAATTAGTACCTCAATATTCAATGGTTCTATAGTTACAACCTTCTCTATGTTGAAGTACCCTAATACATTGACCTATCTAATCTAGAAATGACATTTCGAGAGTTTCACTTAATTTTGATTCTCCCAAAGTATGTCCAGTACCATCCTCGGATTCACTATATAATCAACCTTTGAAATTAAGTATATAATAATGTCATAACTAAATCCCACTATGAACTGGTCTATAAAAGTCTAAAAGATCCAATTCCAGAGTCCCATAAACACCTTCATGGAATTCTGGATGCCATAAAGAATCACTAAAAAATATTAATGATGTAGAGATAATGAAACACATTATTTGGTATATCCTCCTTATATACCCACAACTGATGATAGACTTTTCTGAGGCCAGTCTTCATGAACAACTTGTCCCCTATTAGCTAGTAAAAGAGATCATCAATCCATGGTAGTGGATATTTATTCTTCATGGCCACCTGGTTCTGGTTAAGATAATCCACACACAACCTTAAGCTCCCATTTTCCTTCTTGGTGAATAACACTATGACTGCCCAAGGGAACACCCTAAGTTTGATAAATCCATTCCTCTAATGATCCTCCAACTTCACCCTTAGCTCTAAAAGATTATAATAATCTATCTAACATGATGAAAATTTTATTAGAGTTTTCATAGGGCGATAGTTGATACTGAAGATGACCTGTTGAAAATGTGGTAAACCAAGTATGACCTTGATGAATATTTTCAATTACTTCTCTTCTTATCTAGGAAAATATACATCTTATATGTTTTTTGTTCGAAGAGTTAAGATAGATAAATAATGATAAATCAATTTTATCTTCTTGTGCATGATCCTAGACTACTCTCTCTAGAATTCCATATCTATGGTAAAGAATAATATCACCCCATCAGCTTGGGTCCACCACATCCTCCACTAAAAATAATAAATTAGTGCATGAATGTTAGATATATAGTCTATACCAATAATTATCTCATATGATATCATCATAGCTATGGAAATTTTCCTCAAGAATATCCCTCCTATGATAGTCAAATCACACAAATGTAAAAAAACAGTGTGATTATAGAATCTTCTCTAGTAGGAGTCTCTAGCTATAGTGGTTGAGCTCAAGGCTCTACTAGAATATCAGTTATTGAGAAAGATATCAATATAATATTGAATTGTTCATACTTGTGTCTATAAAAACTATTTCTAAGGTATATAAGTAAAAATTTTAACCTCTTATCATACTTGAATCCTCTAGGTCATAAGCCCCAATTTCCTAAAACTGACTACATTCCTTGTTAATAACTCACGAAGCCTAATATAGACCACATAGAGGTGGCGGCAATGGGAACATATCATATCATTGAACACCTCCCACAGATCCTCCAGATCCTCTTCTAGGAACACCACTATGAGGATCTCCCTAACCACCCCTGGGAGTTCCATATTCACAGTGTCATCTCTAACATGATGGTCCACCCACTTAACATATATTACTATTATAGAGTGGGATGGGTAATCCTAAATAACATAACCTTTTTCATCACAAGAAAAGAAACTCCATTCCCACAACTGACTAGATTCTCACTATGAACCTCGGTCCATTGATCCACTAGACTGAGATTTTCCTTGAGAGTGCCTTAGGTTTTTAAGTCTTAAAATTTGCCCTTAATTGCCTATGGATGAGGTATCCACCCTTGGAAGAAAACTATTAATACCTACTAACTTTATCTTCTCTTATATAATGTTCTCCACTACTATGGAAGACTCTAATGTCCTAGAATAGATGGAGATACTATGAGGCATCACCTTAGATCAAACATATCTTTGGGTCCCCATCTCGAATGTCTATACCTGAAAGTACCCATCCTAAACCACATTTATAAAGTATCTTGTGAGTTCATTGAAATTTTATGCATACTAAATCATAGACATATTCCAATTAAATAACATGAGGAGTTCATGAATGCTCACCACTCCCAAATTATCTAGGAAAAAAACCTCCTGGAAGAGGTTCTCAAACGTGATCCAATAGAGAGTTACCTCATCCTAAATTTGATTCACAAAGATCCACCATCATTATATTTGACCCTGAATAAGACTAGATATTAACTCCACCATCTCGTTATAAGGGGTATAAATAAGAAAAAAAATTGATCCATAGTTTTAGGCTAGTCCTCTACTGCATGCAGATCTTCCTCGCCTTAGAATCTGGGAAGCCACTATCTTTGGAACTTGTGAAGTTCACTAAATGTAAGGGTTTCATCATCCTTAACTACTAAAATGATTTCCAAACCAAATAAAAGAATAATATAATCTTTTTATAATGAGGCTAGGCCTACACGGTATTCTATGGGTGGGAGGTCTTCTCACTATCCACCCAGAAGAAATTCTTTTGAACAATCCCCTACACTGAGGCCTTATAACTAACCCGATGATCAATACAATAATATTGTTGAATCTAGAGAGACTTTCTACATAGAGGTATCCTATATTATTCAAGATGTAATATGGTCAATAGAACATATATGGGGAGATAACTCTAGAATACATAGAAACAACAACTCATTCTCATATGAAGTATGCACCATTATTATTCCTTTAAGTAATTACTCAATTTATCGAGTCAAAAAATAAGTTATAAGAGTCTAGGTGTATGGATAAATTGGTCACCATACCATTACTAGGGTCCCTAGACCAAGAGAGATGGTTAAGAAAATTAAACTCCATTTCCCTAAATCTCACACCAGTCCTTACAACTACTCTATCTCTAAACTCCATCCTAGGTCAACCTTGGTCTGATACCACTTTTTCAATAGTATATTGAGTGTGATTCATTAATCCCAACTCTAATATGTTAGATTTTGGATACTAAAACTGAGTATACGTATCACATAAATATGAGAGGCCTTAGATAATGGTACATATACACATAGACATTCTTATCTCCATAAATGTAAGAGTAATGTAGTAATGAAAACATCTAGAATAGAAAATGTATTTAAAACCTCTATCATCCCAAAAGAGTTTAAGAAAACATATAGTCAATGAAAATATGTAAAATATAGTCTCAATCACTATAATGTGGGCATAAACTGATAATAGAGATGTTTTATCCCAACATGACGACTCTAAGGTCTGAACATGACATTGTTACCATAACCACTGATAACTGATACTAAATGACTACTCTAGGACCACATAAACCCCCATTATAAATCATATCATCTACATAGGTAATTATTAAAGTGGAGAGATCTCATCTAGAGGTTATTATATACCTACATATTAGGACACTGAAAAATCACCAAAATAAAGAATCAAAGAGTCATCTCAAAACCATAATCAAGAGAGTAAATAGAGGAAAAAACCTAGATATGATCAAGGGGGTTCTCAAGACATAGAGTATGGTCACCAACATCCTAGAAATTTTAACAATCAAAAATCATCAGGTTACTTCATTGGTTCATACCATTAGATACCCTAGAAAGATATAAAACACACCTCAAAGAAAGACACCTCAAATAACTGAATTCAAATCATAGAGAGAGTATCACAACCATGTCTATTGGGGGATACCTAAATCCATATAAATTTTCTCATGAGAGGGGATTTAATTCCTTGAATATAGGTAAAGGGATACCTATGCATACCTAGGGATAAGGAATGGGGGATCACGAGCCTAATCCCAATGGGGGATACCTAACCCTATCCTTGGTCAACCCATAGACAATATATCATAAATAACAAATGATGAGATATGTTACTGTGCCTTATAAAATGGGATAAAATATTGTACCTCCATATCCCATGCAATAACATACTCAGAGAAGACCTCTCGAAGGACTTGATCTAATAAAAGAGAATTAAATGGTGTTTCTAAGGGGTACACGACATGTCCTCCAAAGTTTACCACTTGGTCATGTATTTCCACCCAACATTTCATGGAAAATAAAACTACATTTCATGTGATTCCAATCACATGGTGTGTGTGGTTGAGGTACGACACTCATCATGTGCCTCTACCTGAGTTTAGTTCCACCATGTGGTACACAGTGTGTCGCCTCAACCAACATATCATATGGGATTCTTGGGATTAGTTGTATACATACTCCATTTATACACAAATAACTTCATCTAGGGTAATTTGGCATGTAGTCCTATGACATGACTGCGTGATATTTTTCTCTACCAGAAACCCTAGGACATATAAAATTTGGGTTATACTGTGTGTTTAATTCTAAACTTCACATTCTATAGTAGGAATTTTTTTTGAATATTGGATTCCTCTTAAAGATTCACATCTATCGTCACTATTACCATGATTTTTCTAATATCAAGGTAACAACATGTTGACATCCTTCAATGTACTGTTAAAAAATAAATTATGACATTATTCAATGAAAAAAATGATCATTTGTTGCCTCCCATTGAAGATCCATCACCCCACACACCAAGTCTTATGAAAACACTGTCACCTGATTCTTTTAAATATTCCCATCATCAGAATGAAACCTCTATCCTTCCATAATCTATGATTCCAAACCTGAAACAATGATCGATCATGAACTAAATTGGTTTTGTTGGAATTAGTCAAACCACCGACCAAACAATTACTCATGATAAATATACATAGAATAGATAGAGAAATCCCTGAAACACCAATTTGAGTATACAATGATGGTTGTGTTAGGATTTGACATTATTCACTGATAGGAATTGAATAAGAAAAAAACAAATACAGTATCACTTTCCAAATAATTCTAGGTTCCAAATTCTTGGAAAAGATTAAAATGATTGGTATATGATTTGGTTATCCAAAATTAGAAAATCCAATGAATTAATATGAAGTGAAACAATTTAAAAAAGGGGGATAAAACCAAAAAATACCCTACCTCATGAATGGATCTATCGTTGAATAAGAACTTGTCTATAAGCGAATCCTTGAATGAATATGCAATTTATATCATTGATTATTCAATCCGATATCACCCATCAATGCATTCACCACCAATGATCTCGTCCATATCTCTATATATTTTTTAGGGTTGTGCGATGAACCTTAGAGAATATTTAAAGAGAGAATTATTAAAGAAAATTCCTAGGTTAATTGTAATTAAAATAAATTAATAGTTTTTATTCATTTTTCATCCACCCACAACTATGCATCATCCCGATATCTGGTGAGAATTAATGTTATATTAATCATAGGATAAATATCATGCTTTAGATTCACTTGAGGGCTCAGTTTCCCAATATGGGAGTCTATTCAATGGGAAATACATTATTTTTGTAATTATTCTCACACATGAGTTAAAATATTTGTTATTTTAAATATATCGATATCGGAGACACACGCTACCCAAAATTCCATGCTAACATCTAGAAATATTATTATAAATATTATAAGTGTCAAACTAATAAAATATAAGGCGTCAAAGAATAAAAACCAGTAGAGATCGTGGTTCCAATAGATAAAGTGTTGTTGAGCAAGACCACCGACATAATCAAAGTTTTATGGTAAAATCAAAATTTTGAGGAAGCTAAATTTGAAACTAAAGATGTTATGAGACAAAATTGCACACACATATTTTTATCTAAATAAATAAAAAATTTATGGACGAATTTATTTTAATGGGGAGGAATATAACATCCCGTAATTTTTTGAATACATTTCTTTTAAAAAAATTTTGTGAATATATTACTTCACTAGAAAAATTGAAGTAAAAAATACCACAACACAGAAATAAGATAAAAATATTAAATATGACTACTATAATATAGTTTTTGAATTGATGGGTATGAATAAAATCATATAAATCATGATATTTATATAGAAATGAGAAGAAATTTTATCAAGAAGTATGAGTCCTCCCTAGGAATCTCATTTTCCCAAACTCATAAAGGAGCTAGTATCACTAGGATTTTCATGAAACCAAACTGAAGTTGAACTTCCACAAGTAAGATTTGAGTGAAACCACATGTGGTAGATTTTTAATGTAACACCCCGAGCTTCCACGATACGCTTCTCATTCAATAATGCAATAGCTTGCATTGTACGCAACTTCGAGTTCTAAAACACCGCGACTAATCAAAGTAGCCGTTATGAATAGTAATAACCACATTTTAAAATTATAGAAATTTAATATTTCAAAATGGACTTCATTTTTGTATTCGTAATATCGAAATTATCCTAAGTTGAATTTTTTGTAACTTTCTGAGAACTTCCAATTTTTTATGAATAGTGAAAAATACTTAAAACAACTTTTTTAATCAAAATAATTTATTGTGATAAATTATACTATTTAGTGGTTTTAAAGTATAATTAGAATACATTTTTACCATTTTATCCAATGGTGGTCATTATAATTAATTTTACATTGAAATTGGACATAAACAATTGTCAATCTTTTGATATAAATTGTTTCTTAAAAACACGCTATTAGTTGTGACAGCGGGAATTAATTATAAAATTAATTAATGCAACTTATATGTTTGTAATTTTGTAAAATAGACATCATTTTTGAATTTTGAATATCAATTATAGCTTAGGGTGAAATTTTGGCATTGTTCTGAAAAACTTCAATTTTTGATGAATAGTGAAACCACTAAGTGGTAGTTAAATAACTGATTTTTCGTTAAAATGAAATATTACCACTTCTGTGTATTGATTTTCAAAAATCCGACATACATGGTTTTCATTAAGAAGTAAAATGTGGTTCAATGAGATTAAAATAATTTTTGGTGAATAGTAACTTTTAAGTTCTTAATCGCGATTAGAGGTAATTAGTGTAGTTTAAGGTAAAAATGATGTTTTAATAATATGAGATGAGATTGAAACTTGTCCTACTCCTATTGGATGAGTCATGGCCGACCGAGACAACCCATGGGTCAACTTGGGGACCCCATGGAGCCACTTTAGTTGGAAAATGACATTAATATATATTTATTTAATGTTAAAATTAAATTGACACAAACATGAGTTGTTTTACTAAAACAGTTTTTAAGTGGGGTTACACAAGTCCAAATTTTGATTATAAATATTAATTAGAAAGATAAAACTATTTCCTACATTATAGTATTTTTTTATAATTTTTAGACATTAAATAAATTAAATTATTTATGACATCATGATGATGCAGCGATGACCACATTATTTAACAATTTAAATAAAATGGAAAGATAATGTAAAATCCAAAGCGTACACTTGTCAAAAACCTATTGGATGAGTATATTTCTAACCCTTATCATCTTATCCTCGAATTATATAAGTATGGGACCTCTAAAATCAGAAACTCATTTTATAATAAAGTGACTTTTCTTTACTTTCCAAGAGTGTCCCTCCTCTCCACTTATAAAAGGCCCCCACCTCTCCCACCTCATTTACACTTTCAAGCCATTTGGCTCGGCCAACCTCTTCCCAAATACTCTCCCAACTTCCCCCTATTACTCCTAGAAGACTCACTTTGGGAAGAACTCTTCCCAAGGAAGCCTTTGGCTCAAATCAAAAAGAGTTACCCGATTTTGAGGTAATGTCTTCTCTAATGTTGTTTTGTTTTATTTTTCTTCTCCAACCCCCTAAAATCTTTTTATTCATTTCTTTTGTAACAAAAACAGTATCCTCAATATACTAGGATGTTGTTATAATAATTATTCGAGCTACACTTACACACACCTACATCTAATGGTTAAAGAACATACGGTTTCTGTGGATGGTGAATTTCTGCCTCACAAAACGATGATTGTTCAACACTCATATAACACCTTCAAAGGTGGCCATTAAGATGTCACTATTTTTATATATGATATATAATATGTTTTTGTTTTACTTATTCTTCTGTATTTCTCATTTATGGAATACTTTATGATTTCCATTATGGGTAAAACGCGATAATTTCATTTTAGGAAGTGCGGACTACCGCCCCCTCAAAGTGATTTGAATCGTTAATTCCATATGTGGGATGTATAAAGGATGGATTAAATGGTATTATACACTATATTATACTGGAATTATATTATAAATTTATATCATTATGATTTCGTTCCATTAAATATGAAATTGAAATGAAAGTAGCGTTTATGCGTACGTACGGCTTACCGTCTCCATGAACGGTGCATTTCATTTCTTACGTCTAAATGTTACGTAATATTATAGATGAATGTATATACTGGATATATAAGATATATATGACATCTAAATCATGAATATACTTCTGGAGATAATGGATATTCTATCACATAAACAACTTGTAATTATAAGAAGTTTATTGTTGACTCAAGTACCAAAGATCGACAAAACGACCGTTATTAACTTAAATAATTACATAATGTTCATATCATTGTAATAAGTGATATAATAACGATAATGAAATTGAAAATGGTTATTAATAAGGTATATATTAACTCTAGTTTATTATTCAGGAGGTTAAATAATGGTTGAGTCAAGTCAGACACGAGGTAAGGGAACTTCTTCACCCAATTTCCATTCTTTGGGTTAATCTCCTACTTTCAAATTATGTCATGATATTATTATGTCCTATTTTGTATTTTTACTTTCTTTATGTGTACCTATAGTGAATACACATAATAGATCTATTTTATTTTAAAAATGATCTTCTTAAGGACTTCGTCTCAATCTCCTTTCATTGAGGCATATTTGGCTTTATACACAACTTTCTTTTATACGGTGTATAAACCCCTTTGACATTTATGTTTATTCAAAAGGAATCTTTTTTATACGAAGCGTTTTACTAAACAAAAAAAGGGAATGTTTTTATTTCCGTACTTATACGGCGACAACGACTTCTCCGCCGCCGTGACCATTATTTGAGTTTCGGCTTCCTCTACAAGCCATCATTTTTTTTAATGAAAGATAAATACAAAGTTTTAACTTTCTTTTATTTTGGTATTGAAAATGGTTTTGAAAGCATTTTTATTATATCAGTGTGTTGTATTGATATCTTGTGATTGAAATGTGGAAATGTTATGTTTCCTTTATGCATGTTTTATGTGATACGATTATGTTATGGTTTATGATATGTTTAAACCTATTCATATGAGGAATGCATTGGACTTAATAAGTGACTGGTGGAGCCCGCTATAGCTCCTCGATGCATAGGCAGGTCTCATGAGACAAACTAGTGTCTTGGCACAAGGCCTTGACAAAATCTTATTTGTAGTCTTGGCACGAGGCCTTGGCTATGTGGTTATGATAGTCTGGTGGCTATGTGGTTATGATAGTCTGGCATTATGCATTCCAACATTATGAAAGTGGTTAGTGATTTTGCATGTGATTATTCGATTAGTAGAATATCAATGTGAATGAGTAAATGGCATTATTTCATTTTACTTTTGCCATATTATGTTGATGTTCAAGTTTAAAAGGCTTTTGTTTTAGTTATACATTGCCTTAAATGTTTATTCTTATTTATGAAAGTTTTCGCTATATTGTTATCCTTACTGGGCATTTGAGCTCACCCCTTTTCTATGTTTTAGTTTTCCCAGGAAGTGAAGAAGTAAATTATGAATGACCTGCAGGGATATTATGAGGGGATAATAGTGTGGACTCTGGAGACATTATGTTGTTGTAGTAGCTTTTTCATTTCATGATGTAATGTAAAACATATGAATATATCTAGTGTTTCCAAGGCTACTAAACCACTCGGTCTTTCGAGATTTGATCTTTCTTGTGATCATGCCAATGTTACGAAGTAATGCACCGACTCTGGGTAACTAGGGTCGGGGCGTTACATTTAAGATTATAAAAATCACTAGGAGATATATGGTAGTTAAAACACCACCTATGATTTCCATAATCACTTATCTTATCGTTAGATCTAAGTTAGAAGTATTGATGGGTTATGTATATTGGGGATAATAATTATATAATATAAATTATTTTATAAATGAAATGGTGTCCACCCCAGCACCACAGTTCATGTTCTTGAATTTAATTACATATTTAAAACATATAAGTCAAAATTAGTTAAGGATGCAATTTAGTAATTTTGGATAAAATAGAAAAATAATCTTGGGAAAATTATGAACTAAAAATAGGATGAATTTATGAAACAAAGTATTAAATATTATAAAACATTGTTTTACATAATGAACGCATCATTATCTTTTTGATGAAACATTTTGGTCGTATTTACATTAAATTTTTTTTTTGATAAATATAATATTTTTAAATAAAATATATTTTCAAAAAAAGTTTTTCTAACAAATATTTACTTTTATATAAATGATATTATAATGTTATATAATCATAAGTAATTTTTTAAGGATATGAAATTTTTCCTTGTTATAATATTTTTTATTTTTCAATAAATAAGAGTTTTATTTTAAAAAATAAAAATATCATCATAATAATATTATTTTGATAAAATTTATTTCATTTTTGGAATCATAAAAAATAAATTAGTCATGGATAATTTTTTTGGATTTTTAAAAAAATGAAAATTTAGGTGAATATTAAAATATTGAATAAGTATCGTATAAATCCTGTTTTTGGTAATAGTACATATGAATGATTTTTTTGGGATTAAAGAAGTTAGAGGGATGTTTTAATATCACCTTTACTATAGAATCACATTATAATTACTATTAATTCACAGGATGAGTCACTATTTTAAGACACAATACTTTATTTTAAAATATTTTTTCTAAAACACCTCCAATCCTCCCTAATAAATAACACCATTTACCATCTTATTTTATCACGCATTCTAAGACTTTACTCGTATAAACTCTTCCCTAATATCTCCTTAACTATCTTCCCACATCCTAGAATTCTTGGAATCACCAAAAGACCAATCCAAGTTACCTTGAGGTGTTTTTAAGAGAATACGTCTAGGGGAAGAGGTAATGTTCCAAACCTAACCCTATTAATTATTTTCTTCTTCTACAACATCAAATTGATTCTATAAATGAATGTATGGTAAAATAATTATTTTTAATATGATGAAATTCTATTATAGTAATGTAATATCCATTACCAAGCCCCAATCACTCTAATTCAAAAAAAATGTAGTTCACATTATGGACACTTCACCACCTCCATAAACAACGTATTCCATTTTTCACCATTATCTTCATGGGTGTTTGAAATTCAAATATTATGGTTAAAAAGGATATAAATTAGTATATTATATATTTTTTCAATTTAAAGGTAAAATTTTTATATGTTTAAAAAAACCAAAAAAATTCCATCTTGGATGGAAAAAACACCCAATTGAACTAATCGTACAATGTTAACATTTATAATAAATGTATCAACCCTATTTCAAAACTCATATGGATATTTGGGGAAATTAACAATTATGGATTGAAATTAAAATCATATCATTTCACTTATGTAGTTATGTTCTCATTTGACAAGAACTTCTATAATTATCAATAAACTAAAGCATCCTAAGTGAAATAAACACCCTCAGGATAGTAAGAATAAACATGATGTGTTAAGAAAGTGACGATAAATATATATAAAAGAATAATAATAAATAAAATATAAATGAAAAAGGTATTGAATCAATTATTTAAAAAATTAAATTTGGTTATTAAAGATACTATAAAAATACACCAAGTAATTCATAACATTATGTAAGGGTTCCATTGACTCAATTTTATTTCATTGGGTCATAAAATATTTTACTTAACTATTCTCCCAAAAAGAATTATATTATATCATTTGTCTATTTTATATGATGTTTTCACTTTGTCTATTGAGATTAAATTTCTAAATTAAAATCATATATTTTTAAGAATTACTTTCTTCATAAAAACATTCTATAGTAAAAAATAAATCTCATCTTGGATAATGATTCTTCTCCCTCCATATCCATATTTATTCTTATCACCAATGTTCTCCTTACTTATTTTGAAACCCAAATATGTATTATCTCTTCTGATATTCATACTTCTCTTCACCTATTTTCAAAATAAAAATTTCTACCACTTCATAATGATATGGATTTTAATAAATATATATCAAAATATTAAAAATATATTTCATTTAATGTTCATATCCTTTATATTACAATTCATATTTATTGATGTTGGAGATATTTTTTAGTGGAATAACCGCTAGAAAGGAATGGGATCTACTAGATACATAATTTGTTCCTCTTAAGTCATTAAAATTATAAAAATATATATGGAAAAAGATGAAAGTCTCAACTGAAGAAAATTTTGGTGATTCAAGATGAGAGCAAATTAAAAAAAAGAAATAAAACAGACCCAAAGAAAGAAAAATGAAAGGGATACAGAACATATGAATTTAAGGGGTTTCAAACCACATTTATTAATACATAAATGGTAATAACACTTCCCTAATCATTCATTTTATTACGATCAAATAATAAAATTACCAGAGATAAGCATATTATAAACAGAATAACAAGAAAAGAAAATATTTGAAGAAAAAAAATAATATAAAAGGAAACTCAAAAAACTAGTCAACTTTCCAATAAATATAATACCATTGTATATTATTTATATGGTCAACATATATCCTCTATATATGAAATAAAACATATATATTGTTCCTCAAAAGGTGTGAGAAAATATCTCCAACATATTTATTCTCTAGGATTGGTTCTCCTCTAAAGCAATGGAAACAGGTTGAAGGACCTTCAAAGGATGGTGCACAAAAACTAATGATTGAGAGAATCTTTGACCTCCTATTAAATATGTCACTAAGGTTTCATTTTTAATTCCTTGTAAGTTGAAAGGATGAATGAATTTGAATGGATTTGATATCCACAGAAATAATGGTCTACGTGATGAATATATATTCTTAATAGTGGCATCAAATGATGAACAACATAACGTCACAACCATTCAACAGTGATAACGAAGATGACCAGAAATAACCAAGATGAAAAACCAATGTAAAGATAAATATTTATCCCCATGTGTTGGGAAATCTAGAAAAAAATGACATAATCATGACAAAATTTCTTACGTAATGGTTTTTAGGATGCCACATAAATCCCATCAAAACACCCATGTAAGGTTCATTACATCCCCACATAAGGGTAATAAATATACGATTGTAAAGATAAGTTTCCATAACTAATAGATTCATAAGGTCCATCCCAAAACCATGCAAGGGAAAAAAATCCTTGTGTGTAAGGGTAAAATAATGACCACCCATATTAGAGTATTGAAATTATGGGGAAAAAATAAAAATATATTAATGGAAGAATAAATTTTTTTTTTATAAATATAAATAAATAGATATACAAATTTTAAAAATATATTTTGTTATGTTATTACACACATAGTAATTTAATTTAATCAAAATTCATTAAATTTAAAGAGTGATTTAATTTGGAATATGTCATGTTCATAGTCATTCTATCAACCAGATTATTATCTTTGTGTATTTTATTGACACAGACAATTCCAATTTCAATAACTTATATAATAAATTGTAATGTAGTGTCAATATGTTTCAACATTCCATGAAAAAATATTTAGATAAAGGGAAAGTATACTGACAGCCACTATAAACTATAATGATTGAAATTTAAAAGGAATAGTACAAAAAAATTGTTAGTCTAATTGGATTCTTTAATAGACTTGACCAATGCTATATACTTAGACTTAGTGGTTGATATGGCCACTAAGGACTACATGTTTCACTTCCAAGAGATTGGAAGACCATAAGTAGTAAAAATAGAGCCTATAAGAGACCCCATAGTGTTAATATTTCCTACATAATTAGAATCTAAAAATCCATAAACAAGTTCATTAGAATTTCCATTTTTACCAAGAAAGAGAGATAATTATAATGTAGCATAAATATATATAATGATTCATTTAAGGTCATTCCAATGTTGCTTTAGTGGGTTTTCCATAAACATACAAAGGGTAAAAATAGAAAAATTTACATAAAACGTTCGTCAAATTTACTCAAATTAAAATTATTATCAATCAATAATGAATGAAATTTTTTAATTCACTATCATCAGGCTTGTTTCAAGACATACAAATATGTTTCAATAGGAATACCAATTTTAGTTTAAAATAATTCATGTAACCATTAAGAGGCTTCATATACAAATTATCATCTATATGACATTGATGAAACAAATTTGACATCAATTTTACCAATATGAAATTTATGGTAATAGAATAATGAAGAAATAACTGGATAAATGACTATTTTACCAAGGGAGAATTTTTTTAGAGTAATCAATCCCTTTGAATTAAAGTAATCCATTTTCTTTAAGTCTAGAAATTAAATAATTTTTTTATTTGTAGTATTATATTATTTCTTTATTAATATCCACTTAAAACCACTTACATTAGAATTTATCGACTTGTAAAAAAGTGACCATGTTTTATTATTTTAAAGGAATCCATCTCATTATCCAAGGAAGAGTTATAGTGTTTGGAATCTCTATTATTCGCAGCTTGCTTATATGTCTACATATCCTTTTAATTAAGATAATGGGTAATATTGAGAGAAAAAAGGCCACCTCATATTGGACAAAGTGATTAGAAGGCCTCATCACTCTACTATCATTGTCTCTAGTAAATTGATAGTAATAAGAAACATTATAGGGATTACTGTACGACTCAAAATCAGAGTTGGATTGAGTTTGAGGCTCAATAAGACGATGATGTGAAGAAGGATTTATGTGAGACTCAAATTGGGAATGTTTTCCAATATCAACACTATCAATTTGACGTGTTTCCCAATTTTTTGGTGGAAGACTTAGACTTAGAGGAAAATTATTCATGAAAAAATCAACTAATAAATCATTTTTGGTAAATGGTATTAACAACCCAAATTTTACAGCCTTCAACTACTTTAAGGTATCCTATGATAATGTATTTGAGATATATAGGATCAAATGGTTTTAGGAAGGGGGTTTTTATTCCATAATTCTCCAACGATTTTAAATTTATTATCAATATAAGGACATCTATTTATAAGGTAGGCTATATTAGTTGTATCCTCATCTTAATGAAAGTTTGGAAGTCCCAAGCAAGTATGCATTCTATGAACCCACTCCAATATAGTTGCTACATTCACTTAGTTAGGGAATTATATTTGGGAGGGTCCCAAATATTATTAAGACTAAAAATTTCTTTATACTCAATTAATTGAATGCAATCCCATTATTCATTCTTCATACATTAAACTTTCAACCAATTGGGGTTTCAATAGAGTATTTAAAGGTTTTAAAAATATCAAACACATAATATTTATTTTCAAGAATATAAATCCATAATTCTCGAGAAATATCATCCAAGAAATTACAAAATTATGAGACTCCACCATGTGAGGAAGTTCTAATAGGGTCCCATAAATCAAAATGAATGTATTATAGTGAAATGATTTCTTTAAAAGATGACCTATTAAAACTAATATTTTTAGAAATTATGAAATACAATCATTACAAAAAGGTAGATTTGTAAGTTTTATATCATTCAATAACCCATGTTTACATAGTAACTAAAGACCATTGGATCTTACATTACCCAATATGTATTTTAATAGTGTAGTATTTTTAGTATCTGTGACATATTTGTTACCCAAATTCATACAATGGGCATTCCCATCTAACACAGAAATCCCACTGACTATAGAAAGTTTGATCACAGTTTGAGACCCGGTTGAGATTTTAAGAAAACCAGATTAAGATTTAAAGGTGATTTTTTTTTGATTTAGAACCCCAAAGAAGATAAGATTCCTATATAGGATGGAGACCTTCCAAACTTCATGTAAGGTGATCATTTAATGGTCATAATATTAGAGAAAAAACAGAACCAATACCCTATACCTGATATATCCTATTTTTTCCAATGATAAACTCTCCATTAACTTGTATAGTTAACTGAAATAAGACTCTCTATTGGGATACATGTGGAAGAAACAAAAAGGGCCTAAAACTTATTAACATGAACAACCATAAGTAGAAACATCATTGACTTATTCACTATCACAAACTACATTTAAAAACATGGATTTATCATCATTTTCATCATGACTTTTATTTGGTTTTGTATTATTCCATTCTTGTATAATGTAACTAGGATTTCCAAAATTATTCTTGGTAACAATATTATACCCATACTTTGACCTACCCTGTCTAAATAGCTTATTGTTCCTTACATTTCCTTTAACATTATCTTTCCATTTCCTCTTGTGATCTGGTTTACCCCTATTATACATTATCTATAACTTACATTAGGTTTATTATAATGTTATTTGTAAAGTAAATCAAACTTAACATTTTCCAAGGTTAAAGATTCATGATCATACATCATAGTTTCAACTAAAATTATATACGAATTATCTAGAGAAATAATAAGAATCATAGTTTGGTCTTCATCATCAATAGTAAAATTAATATTATATAGATCAAGATTGAATTTGTTAAATGAATCAATATGTGTTTTGATTTAAGTTCCAAAATGAATATTGAATATAAATATCCTATTATTTTTATATAGATGTCCAATTAAATTTGAAATCATATATAATTTCTCAACATTTAACTAGACTACATTATATTAACATTCATAAGAAACTTTCCATAACATGTTATTACTAAAGGATAATAAACTAAACCTATGGGAAATAAAAATAACATCAGTATACACATATTCATAGGAAGTAGTGGTCAATATATCATTCACCTATGTAATAATAGGTTTCTTAAGTCCATTAATTACATCAATGAGAACCTACTGGATTAGAATAGCTCTCATCTTTATTCTAAAAATATTAAAATAATTATTAACATTAAACATATTTATTTCATATTTAGTAGATTCCATCATTATATCCAATAGTTTTAATACCAATTAATGGAGTTTACCTTTAGTGGAATTTCTCCAAGAAAGTACTAGAATCTACTTGATTCCTAACCAGTTTCTTTAAAGTTGTAACAAATAAAAATATAATAGATGGACAAAGAGTAAATTCATAATATACGAAATTTTTTTCAATTCAAGATGAGAGAAACTATAAATAAATGAATAAAATAAATGTAAAGAAAGAAAAATATATGTGGTAAATAACATAAGGATTTGATGTTCTTTATACCAATTTTTTATAACATTTATTACAAGAACACCACCCAACTAACATACTTTATTAAGATCAAAATAAATTGAGAACAATAGAAAATATGATTATAAACATAAGAACAAGAAATGGAATGATTCAAAGTAATGGAAAATAATAAAGGAAACTCCCAAAAGAAATCAGCTTACCACTGACTGGTAATCCTTTAGAGATTCTTTTGATGGCCAAAATCTAGCCTTTGGGTCTAAATTCTCATGAAAATATCATTCCTAATGATGTGTGAGTGAATTATCTCTATAAAAACTCTACTATAGGACTTCTTCTCTTTTTAAGTGATGGAAATGAGTAAAAGTTACATTAAAGGATGGAGTTAAAAATGACGGTTTGGGAGAAACTATAATCTACTCTTTGAATTCCACTAGAGTTTCCCTTGGAATTAAAAGGGATTTTAGAGGATGTTTTAATGTAAAGTGATCATATAAACTCTAAAATGATGGTTTTAAAGAGGGTTAAATGAACCTAACAGTTGAAAAAACTATGGAGTAGCATAAAATCCAAGATAATGAGTAGGGAATATGAAAAAATGAAATTGATAAATGAGCTCAATAACACATATGAAGGTAAAATAATAACCTAGTAATGGTAAATCTAAATCAAGCAACACATATGGGTGATAAAAAAACATATGTAAAGTTCAGTATGCTACCACATAAAGGTCATCAAAAACACCAACATAAGGGCCATCACACCCCCAAATAAGGGTGAAGAATATTTTCATTTAAGGTTCAGCACATAGAACCAATTGTGTCATATGGGTTAAACCAAATCCATGTAAGGGTAAAAAAATTCCCTTTAAACCATCTAAAACAATAGACACTGAACATGTATAAGAGTACAAAAATTATGAGCAAACAAATACTACTTGCATGAGGATCAAAATAAATCAATAGTAGAATCAAAATAAGATATTTGTAAATAAAAATTCATAGTTTATTTAACATTTACTTATTTTTAGGGTTCCCTTATTGTAATTTCGTAAAAGTTATTATTTAAAAAAGTAATTTTTCATGTCACCTTCTTCAAAATAATTTTTTAAAAGTGCCTTATAACTTAAAATTTTACAAAAATGATAAAAATGTTTTAAGAAATATCTGTTTATAATTTTTCTTCCATTTTCATCTCTACCTTTAAATAAACTACCACTTATAGATTATTTATCATAATTATACTCCAAATTCTTTTATACTACTTTTTAATGTTTTTATTTTGGTTTTCAACGGATCTAATATTAATGGCATGATATATGATAAAAATTGTAAAATATATGGAACCCATTTTTCTTTCCATTGGGTTTTCATGATATGATGAATGATTATTTTCATTTGGAAAACATATATATGCTAAATCATTATGTGATGGGTTTTCCCTATACATATCTTAAATATTTTGGGTAAATCCTAAAATATCATGATATAATTAATGGAATAATGTTACATTTCTTGATTCACAGTGAGAAAAAGGTAGTGACACCTAATCCACTATGAGAAACATGTGATGATTCTTGATCCACAATGTTATGATAACCTTGTTAGTTGAAATCAACATATGACATGGTTTATATACATACTTTTGTTCCCCATTTATAGGTTAATACATATTATAATGCTTTTATTCTATGATTATTTTAAAATTTTCTAATCCATGGTATGTGTTTTATAATTTGATGATAGTACTTCTATGATCTCATGCCATAATCAATGATGGTATTTTTATCAAATATTTTTACCATATTCATGATTTTATGATATGATTATGAACTATCCACATTTATTTCTCATTGATATGTTATTACCTTACTTTAAATATTATCCCACCCCATCTTTTGTTTCTACTACCATAGGATATTATATGAATGACTATATAAAAGGAAGTTTTACGAGGAAAAGTTTATGGGAAATATTGATATAATGTGTACTATAGTGTTTATATTATTAATAAACAAAGTCACTAAACCTTTTGGTCCTCAATATTTTGAGGAAATTAGTGAGATGTATTACTAAAATAGTGTAAAATATTTGTATTTTTATCCTATGTTGTTTCATGGAAATGATCCATACCTAAATCTCAAAATAACTTACAATGGATAATGGTTTTAGGTACATTGACACATCACCATATGTATGATACCTGGATATATCCCTTAGTGGAAAATCAAGAAAAAATAACCATGTCACTATATTTAATATTCATATTTTCTTTCTAGGGTTGTGCGGTTAAAATTAATATGTATGAGGATTTTTTTCTAATGTGACAAAAAATACATTTACTATAGAAAAAATTTGGACACTATAATTTACCCCCCTAATGGTGTGTTTGGGCCTATGGTCATAACACATATCCAATTGAAATAACTAAGAACTCCATCACATGGTAAAGATCATGTTATATCATTCTATTCACCTCCAAATATGACTCATTATGTACACACTCTTTCCTACATGGAAGGAGAGAACCTATTATCTGAAGTAATTCTTAATTATAAAATCATACACCTAGGTGGGAATACCCTATCCAACCACCTTACTATTACACATGACCCATGATCCCATGAGTCTTATCCCATCATTAATAAGTTTTCATACCTAATAAATCTGGTTGGATTCTAACTAATCCTAACTTTCATACACCATATATAAAACTCATGAAGTACTATATGTTATTCCATTCCCATGAATACTCAAGTAAATCTAAAAGACTATTATAACCAATATTAGTTTTAAAATCTACCAAATCATCCAATTCATATGTTAATCCACACACAAGAAATCCAAAGGCTCTACTAATATAGACCCAAGGAATTAAATGCCTCTACTACCCATTCTAGGCATATCATTACACCACATGTGAATGTCAAAAATATCATCATAAATTAATAAATAAACTCTCATAAAACCATTATAATTTTTAGATGTGATTGACATTATCCCAACATGTTATTTAGTAGAACACCAAATAATTTATTATTTATGTTTTAATTAACAAACTCATTTACAAAAATCTTTATTAACAACATTTTTTCCAATCACACACAGTCATGAACATTTCATGTGTATTTGGAATTAGTGTTGGTCATGGGTATGGTATATTATTAGTTTTGTGTACATATATTTCTAAACTTGTAGGATGTATGGTTTGTCAGTTGTTTTATAGAATACATTTTTTATTAAATGTTTAATTGTTTTCATATTTTTTCTCTTGATGGAGAACACTTTCATGTTTCCTCTCATAGTATTAGAGCCTTATTGAATATGATCAAATGAGAGAAGGATGAATTATTTTTTGAATTAGATAGAGAAACTTTTGTATTTGTTATGTTTTCCCCTTTGAAGATTTTAAAGGAACTACTATTGTCAAATAAAATTATAAAAAGGAAAATATGTATTATGTAAGTATAAGTTTATGGCCACAGTGAGAGGTTATTATTTTCATCATCATATATGTGATAAATATATCTCCACCATATGAGTTTAAAACTATCAATAATAAAATTAATGGATCTTTCAATGAAGCTTTTATTCAATGGAATCAATAAGACCAATTAATAGTTTATGGATTCCTTTATCAATATGAAATTATACCTTAAATCGTTTGGTTGGTTATGATTTTTTGAATCAAATTTTTAAAATGGTAAAGGTATTTTTCTTTCACATACTCAATAGAATGAAAAAAAATAAAAACATAGCTATGAAATATAAAAAAATTTAACACTTATGTCATTGTTTATTTTTAAAACATACAGATAACCATATACCCACAATATTCTATTAGATTCATTATATCTAAAGATGATCACATTGAGGTGATTCCTAAAGGACTTCTGGATGTCTACAGTAATTTTATATTTTCAAATGTGTATAGAGGTGATTCGTATATGGTAACTGAGATTGAGAATATTCTTATTGCTTATACAAAATGTATTGAATGATAGTGACATAAGCCCCAGGTTTTGATATCACATTATATATTTCTTATCTTTTTAAATTAAATTTTTAGGATAAAAATTGTTCCTATTGATTAGTTGATAATTGTTTTAATTTTAGACCTTAGTTCACTTCGCCTAACAATTGATATTATAGTAATATTGCATGATTTTCTTAGATTTTTGATCGATTTCAGGGATTTTTATTAGGTAATAGAATACAGTGAAAAGTATATTTAATATTTTAACATATGGAATGAAAATTTAATCACATATTTTATTATATTATTGTTATTCCATTCACTTATAGTTTAAAAAACACTACATCTTCTTTGATTTATATACCATAAATTGTATATAATGTTACTTAACATCCTAACTTAGCTGGTTCTTCACATATCAAACCATATTTTTAAAATTTAAATAAAAATGATATATATTATTATGGATTTGAATAGGTTTTATTGGTAGACATATCTGGTATAACTATTATTAATATTGCTAATATCACATTATCTCCAGCATCAATTTTAAATTTAGAACTGCTGAATGTCCTTCATACTCCATCCATTCATATAATTTAGATGAGTGTATCTCATGTTTTTTGAGATAATAATTCATACATTATCTTTTATATTCACATGTTCTATGATAATTATCATCATTCTAATAGAACTTTTATCAAGGGTTTTCTTAAGGATGGCCTTTATTAATTTCAAGATTTAACATACAGTGTTTGAATTTTATGATTCCATGAGCATTGGCTATCACAAGAGGAGTTCCAAATTCTAGTATTTGGTATCTCAGTCTTGGGTATAATTCATCAAAATTTATAATTTCAATTAATAATACTTTTTCCCTTCATATTTATAGTTTAGGAAGGTAAGATATTTTTCATCATCATTTGAAAAATAAATCACACCTATTTTCATTTCAATGTTCTTTGTATGCATCCAAAGTTCATTTAGATTTGATTCACTTTAATGTGTGGGGTCCTACTATGTTGACATCAAGTATGTGATTTAGTTACTATGTTCAATTTACTGATGATTATACAAGCTTTTCATGGTTATCTTTGTTGAAGAAAAAATTTATGTTTTACTATATTTTAAATAATTCATGAATATTCTTTAGCATCAATTAAAAATTAAAATTAAGTGCTTATAATATGATGGTGGTAGTAAGGTTAAATATTTGAATTAATTTTTAATGTACCATGTAATTATTCATTAGTTTATTTTACCATATACACCTAAAATGAATGGTCTTACTTAAAACAATCCTTGACACATAGTTGAAATATGATTGACTCTGATATCTAGTGATTTGATTCCTTTATGTTTTTGGGATATACCACTAAATGTGTATATATTTTAGATAAATATTGTTCATACTCCAAAGTTTCATATATATTCCCATTTTCAGGATTTATTTCACAAAAGTTTAGATTATATTCAACTAAATGTATTTAGGTATTCTTTTTTTCCTTACCTACACCCTTATAATGCTCGTATGCTAGAGTAACACTCTCACTAATATCCCTTTATAATTATAATAATGGATACATGTGTCTAGATTCTACTGGTCATGTGTTTGTTTCATTCAATGTTGTCTTTGATGAGTTACAATTTTCATTATTGCATTGTATTTGTTTTAATCATTAAAAAATAGCACTGGGTATTGAATCTGGTTAGTTCTCTCATTTTGTTTGATTACTCACATTCCCTTATTAATCCAACTACATTACAAGGTTCCTCCACTACCACTCAAGTATTTTTACCTTAATTTTTTATTCATCATCCAATTAAATAACTTATTTCTCTAACTTCCTCTGATGAGTTTCAATCTATCACACATTAGGTTTCTAGATAACCAACTTGATCTGCCTCCACTCTAGATTCTAATGAATTATTTCCTTCCATTCCCTGAAATTTTAATCCTATGATAAATCATTATAAAGATGATATTTTCAGAACTAAATTATACATTACATATTTTTACCCTCACTCATTTAAGGATTATTTAATTCACCTTAAGTTGTGTTAGGATACTCATGAAGAGTTTTCACCTTTACTAGGAATAATACTTGGTCATTAGTTCTTTTACCGAAATGTTAAACTATGGTTAGGTGTAAATGGGTTTTAAAATTGATGAATGTTTTAAATAGATATCTTAATAATCATAAATATCATCTTCTATCTAATGTTTTCCCTCAACATCCTTGGTTTGAATTTTTTGATTCTTTTAGTATTGTTGTTAAGCATATCACTATTCATGTGTTCTTTACTATTTCCCTCTTAAATGGTTGAAATATTTGGTAGGTGGATATTGAAATTGTGTTTCTTAATGGGGTTCTTCAAGAATATGTTTATATACAATAACCACTATGATTTGATCAGCAATATGATACATATGTTTTCAAGAATAATCATTCCATTTATGGTCTAAATTAATCCCTATGATCTTGGTTTGATTTTTTATTGAATTTTATGGATCAACTTGGGTTTTCTTTAAATAATAGTGATTACTCTTTATTGTTTCATATTCAGAGGCACGTAATGTGACCCCTCATATCCAAACTCATCGATCTAGTTCGAAATAAATTACATTACACATCAGGTTCGATACCAGCTATAGATTCCCAGATATAATTATCCAATAGTTATATGACGTAAAGAAAATAAATAATGACATAAAATATCATCACCTTTTAGGTTTATAGATTTATATATTTAGGAAACATCATTAACTAATAAATCATATAAAATTGAAATTTTCCCCCATGACACTAAGAATTGATTAAAAAAAATAAGGTTTTTAACATCTCCTAAAAATATCCCACACATCTTAGTCATCTAGTCATATCTTGTGTAATACTTTTCTTCATGACCTAGGGAAATAGAAACATAATAAGGGGTAAGATCAAATGATCACTACTGGAAAACATAAAACTGATGAAATCATGGAATTAATATTATATCAAGAATAATTATTAATCATAATACCATAATCAACATAAAATGAGAGAATAATTTATCCATGGATTAATGGATAACTCTAACTTAATTAATGGCGATGGACTGTATAATTTTCTATATCATGATCATACCATCATGTCCTTATACAAGAAATCATTATTGTTTTCAAGAATTCAGTCAGTACATCTTTCTAAATTGGGAAATAACACCCAGAATTCTCAAACATGTTGGTCTCATGAGATATAACAATGCATTGAGGGTTTATATAATGTCAGGCCCCACCCACAAATAGTTTAAGTCAAATGAATTCATCATAAGAGATAACGAGTAAAAAATACATAATAAACATCGACAATAATCATCCATTTTGGAATAAAAATATGCTTAATTCCAATACTTTTCCACAAGTAAATAAAGGTATAACATGATAATAAATTAACTAGGTATATAATTTGGATGGTTAAAAAAACATAATCGACTTTCCTGAGTAATCAATAAACAAATACATTGATATAACAAATATAATGATATTAAATTGTTACTCAATCAATAAATAGAATATATTTCTATATAGGTATCCATAAAAATAAATCCATATAGAGAAAGGGGTATATGTTCAATTAAATTATTTCCTTAACTAATCGTTATATGGAATATCGGTGAACACCCTTTAATCTGAGGAATGAATTATAGAGTGTTCATAGAGGAAAGCCATTGGAAGAAGAATTATGCTTATAATTAGAATGATTTGGAAAGAAATTTTTTGTTATAGATCATATTTTTTGATAAAAAAATTTTATTATTTACTTAGACAGATGCTGACATAGATGAGAAATATCTTTCCAAATGAATTCTTTGAATGGTATCTCACAAGTAGGGGTCAAGAATCGAATTTTCTGATACCGTGAGCTCAATACCCAAAATTATATATATATACATATATATATATTATAGGATAAATCATGTAACAAATATATGATGAGTGTAAATCCTTTTGAATATGAAAAGGACAATATAGGTGAAAGCATAAAATGGATTTTAGAAAACATTTTTATCATTGGTGTAAAATACAAACATACATATCAATTTCCAAATTAACTTTATAAAACGTGAAGTAAACTATTTGAAAAAATTATAATTTTAAAAATAATATAAAATAAGTCATGTAAGGCACATAGATTTTACATAAACACTATGATTGATAGTATATTCAACACACAACATAGAGTTCAAATGAACCACGCCATATTATTAAAATATTATTATATAAATAAAATAATTATGACCTATCCATTAAATTATAATTTCTTAATATGATTAAAAACAATATGAAACATATATAAATTTTCTAGTCAATATAAATATATTTATAAATTATTTTCAAACATGCACTCATTTTTTAAATAAAAACATTTATTCTAAATATGATTTTTGTTTCCTTTTTTAGAAAATATTTTAATTAATTTTTGCAACATTTAGAATAATTATTTTATAAAATGAAAATATTTTTTATAAATAATAATAATTATACTAACATTTGATAATTTTTTTTTTGATTTTTTAGAAAATTCAAATTTTTTAATGAATAGAAAAAATATAAAATGTTTTTGAAAAAATTAATTTTATTTAACAAAATAAGTAATTTAAAAGAACCATTATCCTTTCAAATTGATATAAAATTAACTTAAATAATATTAATTTATATTTAATCTAACTAATTACATTTAAATCAATCTTTATATTATATTTTATTGTGTGTTTATTGTTATTCTTTAAAACACATTTTTATGAAACTGTTCAAAAGTGCTTAATTTTTCTCTGTTTTAAATAATTAAAAAAACCCTAATGAGGAATTATTTAAATTATATTTATAGATTATATATATAAATATAAATTAAAGTAATTTAATTATTATAACTTTTCATAGAGTTATTATAAGATCATTGTATGCTTGAAAAAAGAATTTCAAGAAAAACTGTTTTTTGACACATATATGAGTTTAATTTTATATTTAATTATGAAAATCCTATGAATTTAATTTTATAAAATATATTAAATCTTTATAATCATCATAATTAATATTATATAATAAATTTAACTTAATGTTTTTCACAATTAATAGTAAAAATATGTTAATGTGGTCAATGTTAAAACCGTTTTACCTGGGGGTTAAACTAAATAGGTAAATATAATAACTTGTTTAAAACATGTTTATTTAAAATTTAAGAGGTGCATATTTACCTTCTATCTCATCCAATACTTTGTTTTGTAAAATTTTTTTATGCACTTGTTTTGAGAGTGACTTAACATTATTGAATATTTTTTGGTGTATAAAAGAATGACACTCCTCATCCCTTATAAAAGGGAACCCACTTTCCTATCCTTTATAAAGTTATAAAACACATTGGTTTCGATAGTACCTCTAAAAATAACTAACATACCTCCCACCCAATTTCCTATAAGAATTTGTTTTATCAAAACACCAATCTAGCAAATCTTTACGTATAATCTTGAAGAGGTTGTCCGAAGAAGAGGTATCGTTCTAAACTGGGAGTTTTATTTTATTTCTTATTAATTATCCCTAAAATATTAATCAATAATGATGTTATAATAACATAATTATCTCCCATATACTAAAATATTATTATTTTAATTTCATAACATTCATCCATATCCAGTTACATTGATGGGGAAACAAAACCACCATTCATGTGGAAGATGGACTATCGCCTTAAGAATTGATTTAAATCATTTTCCATCACCACCTATAAAATATATGCATGATGATGGATTTAATGATTATATATTATATTCATGAAAAAAATTATAATTATATAATATTAACATATCATCCAACTTCTTACCATACAATCAATTGAAAATTGATAACATCGTTCGTGTTCACTACAGGCTACCACCTCACGAAGCGATGTGATTCATTTATTAATACCACATCACATGGATGTTATATGTAATTTTATTAAAATAAATATTATTATATTTATTATATAATTATTATTATAGAATTTTAAAATATCACTGACCTTTTTTCTATCATGATCGTTTAAAAATGGAAACATTATCATGTGTACGAACGACCTACCATCTCTATGATTGTAACATGTTTCATTTTTAATAACCATATTTCATGGTTGATTTTAATAATATAAGTGATGAATAAAAATTATAATTATGTCATTATTATTATTATATAGAATAGGATCATGGTGAAACCAAAAATTCTATTTTGAAATTATGAATGGAGCATCCTCAAAACACCAGATGTGGACATAAATGATTAAGTAATTAAATACATCATTAAAATAAAAGAATTAAATGGTTTGATTTCAAGTTATTAAAACTATAAAATTTTCTCTAGAAAAAAATAATTTATATAAGTTTTTTATACAAGATATAAAATATTTTCACTATAAATTTTGGATTAGCATTAATGGTTTCATCTAAAATCATACTTCTTTAAGACACAAATAATTTTATGAAACTAATTTTTTTTTAAATTTCACATATACTACCTCTTTAAATATTATATCATGCTAAATTAAAACATCATGATATTTTATATTACAATTTATTGAAATTATTTATTATATTTTTGATTCCAAATTAACCAAAGTGATTAGGGTTTATGGTTCAATATCATTTTAACCGAGATTGTTTATGCATGAATTTCAATTGTTGGAAATTATTTGATAATTGTCTAATAAAACCCATTACATTTATCAAAATCTAGTTGTTACTATTTTTTTCAAGTAATAGTTCCATTTTACTCTATTTGGTACTAAAAATAATTGAGAAAATGTTTATTAGAAAAGAAGACTTTATTTCATCCTTCAATCAAATTTTTTTCTTCCATATCCATGTCTTCTAAAACAATTTTAAACAATGATTTAAAAATTCTTCAAATAATTTATTAAAATTTTTTTTACCGATAATTAATTATTGAAAAAATGGTTTTAATGGAATTTTATTATCATTTTCTAAACGAGTTACTTTTTATCCTTTTTTAAGAGTTTGGAAGGAATGGTTTTTAACTTGTATGACATGTAAACAATTACCTACCACAATGACTACTCAAGTCGTTGAATATTAATTTATAAGTTTCCATTGATATTTTCAAATAATTTTTTCTATATTAAATTGTATTTTAAATTTAAATTTTTATGAAGTGATTTCAATGTAAAAAGGGTATTTTTTCCACCAATATATTCCATGTAATCTTATAAAAACATTTTAATCAACGACAACAACATTTGATGTAATGAATTTCTTATAAATTATATTCAAATGTATCTCATATATATTCCTATATTATCATCCCTTAATTTTATGGGGGTAATACAAGACTTATTTTTATCTATCTTGTGTCTTTATTATGAAATTTATTTTTATTATTATAGGATACAAGATTATAGAACCCATTTATTTCCATGGGAAATTATTATTCTTATTCCTTATGATTGATTTCATTTTTTCAGCACACATAATCATGAACATGTTATGATGGGTGTTCCTAGATAGTTCCCAATGCATTGAGTAATGTTTTTGTCTCATGAGTCTTTATGTATGGGATTATGGAGTAAACATAATCTATTATATAACTTTTTCCAACATGTGATATTGTTTATAAAGATATCCTTGACTAATTTTTATGTCATGTCATATGTTTCTACCAAATTTCCAATTATTCCATGATCTTATGATATCATTACCTTTATGTTATTATCCCTTGTTATTACCTTTGGTCCTTGTTTTTTATGATATCATGTTATACCATTGACTCACATGTTATTTTTTCTTGTCATGGTTATTCCCTTGCTAGTGTTTTTAGCTCACCCTTTTTTCTATGTATCCCCTAGGTTATCCCATGAATTTTTAAGATATCAAAGCTCATTATGTATAATAAAATAATGAAAAATTATTTGTATACTCACTTTTATTTCGTATAAACCTTTTATTCCTAATACACTAGGCCTCATGATAATTGTGTAGTTGTTAATACATTATTATGTTAAAAATCAAGTAATTATATTTTTAAAAGGATTGGGTAACTATAGTTGGTATTAGAGAAATGACATAGTTAAAATTTTGAGAATAAGATAATAAAACTTTAATGAGAACTCCATGGTTGAGTCTAAAGATAAGACTACGGATAAATTTATATATAAGAAAATGTCCAAGAATTTTTTTAAAGGATATAGTGTGTGGTTTCTTAGAAATTACATGCATATCTAGATACTAAAAGTGGATTTGGATTCAGTATAGTTATACATATGGGTAATAACTCTTAAAATGGATCAATGAGATTGACTCGATCATCACCTAGTGAATGAAAATGGTCCCTTATACACACATGTTTTTACACTAATGGGGGGTATGATTTGGAAATGCACAAAATATTTATGAACCATTATGATGGACTTGAAAAAATTGTTAGGTTAGAAAACCTAATAGGAAAATATACCATAGATATCATTGATTGAAACTTATATTCTCATAATTCAAGATATACTAATCATTTATATGTTATATATACCATGTTTATAAGTTTTCCTTTTTATTTTTATTAGTTAATGGATTATTATCTTTATTTTATTTTTTTAGTTAATAGAGTTAAATAAGAGAAATAATTCCAACATCCAATGTGATGGGAATTGTAATGATTTTCCCATTGAGATTACTAACCTAATGGGAACAAAAATTATACATATTTTTATCATTCTAAATGATATATCTCAAATTATGATTAATATATAGAACATATTTGAATTTCTAGACACATTAAATATGATAATGATGACTTCTCAAGGAAGATTAAGTGTTAAATATGACAAAGAAAAGAAGACTCAATTTCCTACATGTAAAAGGTTTTGGAAAAGGACCCATGCAAAATACCTTAAGGGGATTGAAATATTCTTTATTTTTGGGAAATTAGGGAAACAATCAACTAATTTCTGAAGAAAAATAGAGATTTTAATCAACAAGATGCATAAAAATAAAGTTCATCCTAAGGAACCACAAACAATTCAATGTCATACATGTGGGGAACTTTTTAATTATTCTTGTCAATGACATAATTTAATTATTAATTACCAAGGGCCTATGTTATGAAAATCATTGGAGTGGAATAATTTAAGTGTTTAGGTTTCATAATTTAATAGTCATGTTGTTAAATTTTTTTAATTGTATTCTAGTTATAAGAATCACGAAACTTCTAATGATCTTTCTGCAGTCGTTTTTCATAAGGGATTTAGAAGAATATGTTGAATGGTAATAATGACCTTTAAATGAGGTTTAATGGTAAGGTGCTATTTTATGGAAAAAACATGATTGAGTAAAGTATAATATTTGATATAGACTTGATGTTGAGGTAACTATAGTCAATTAATATTATATTATTTTTTGGAAAAAATAAGTTGTGTATAATAATTTCTTGGTTAAAATACTAATTTGATGATAATATTATTTTTAGGGTAGTAATAATATTATAATAACTTTATAGTAATTATAAGTTTATAAAATAGTGGACCAATATGCTTGGTGAAAACTCATTGTATACAACATGTCCGTAGAGCTTGAACCTACAACCGAAGGGTGATACGGGTGAAATGCCTACCATTGGACTATGTAATGTACTGTACGGTTTGGTATAATTTTTTTACTTATACTATTTTTTCGATAAATATTATGTTGGATTTGAGAAACATACTAGGGGATTTAGTAATTTTTATTTTTTTTCTATTTTAGGGTGATTAATGATATTTTGGGAAATGTTTTATTGGTTTGAGATATATATAAGCTTTATGTTTAATGAAAATGATTTTTTAGGAAGAATGTTATTATGTTTTTTGAGATTTATGTTGAGTGTTATGAGATAAACATATAGTTTGAAACCTTATTTCATATTATTGAGGTTATTTTGGATATAGGGTTACTTATTTAAAGAATGATCTATTTTAAACATTTGGTTTTATCGTTGAATTTTGGGGAATAATATATTTATATTCATTTTGGGTATTTTATTGTTTTGTGCTAACCATTTTGGTTTTAATAATGATAGGATGAATATATTGTTACTCTTTTATGGATCATATGATTTGTTAAAGTTAATTTTAGTGATTTAGGAATTTAAAAAATTATATTGGATATTAAATCCATAAAGTAAGAGGTGAATTGAAAATTGATCTAAAAAAGGTTGAAATTTCATTTATAAAATAAAAAAGATAATAAGTATATTTTCTGGTGTTCTATATCATTATTGTAAAATAATCTATCCAATATATGAAAATGATATTGAAAAAAATGGTTTCCTTTTAACTATATATCTGATTAATGCTTAATCTTTTAATTCATCATAAATTTATGGTTTTGTGGTTGTTAACTTTTTGTTGATCATTCAATTAATTATGATCAATGATCTATAATATTCTCCATAATTATTTACTCTTTTCTTCAATTTTCATATTTTATCTTCATAATAATATTGTCCTAATTAAAAACATATTCATGTGTTATTCCAAATAAACTTTTTAATTTCCTTTATCTATACTTAGAGGATGTTTTATTAACCCTTTTTATGATTTGGGGATTTCCAAAGATGAATGTTCAAATTCCAAACCCATGATTACTAAGAAAAAGTTTAAATTATGAGGACACTATTTTTTTAATGGGTGTACAATGTAACACCCTGATATTTTAAATGAACATAATGTTAAATAGTGTACTCAACATGAAATGTTGAGTTTAAATGAACCACATCATATTATTAAAATATTTTTATTTGAATATGATCATTATAAACTAGCTGTTAAATTGTTAGATATTAATAGGATTAACTACTTTATGAAATATATATAATGTTTATAATAAATATAAGTTTATTTATAAATTCTTAGGATATAACCAATCAATTGTTAATAAAAATAATTATTTTTAAAATGTTATTTATTTATTTTTTGTGATAAAATATTATAATTATGTTTTCAACCTTTTATAAATGTAATTGTATAAAATTAACATCATTTTTGAAATAATCATATATATATATACACATTATCTTTGGGTGAAATTTTGATATTTTTTTGAAAATATTAACTTTTCAATGGATAGTGAAAATACTAATTTTAAAAAAACTGTCATTTCTTTTAATAAAGTCAAAAATTCAAAAGTAACATTATTATTTTAATTTGATTTAAAATTAATATAAGTATTTTTTATTTATATTTAATTCAATTTATTACATTTAATTAATCTTCATTCATGATTTTAGTATTCATTTACTTTAAAGGATTAAAACACATTTGTTTTCTTTCTGAAAAGTGTTTTAAAGTGCATAATCTTTATCAATTTTAAATAATTAAAATAACACATAATGAGTACTGATTTAAATTAAATGTATATATTCTATATCTATAAATATTAATTAAAAATAATTTAATTAATATTAATTCTCATATAGTTATTATAATATCATTTTACGCTTGAAAAATGCATTTCTTGGAAAACTATTTTTTCAACACATATATGAGTTTAATTTTAAATTAAATTCTTCAAATTATATCAATTTATTTTGATAAAATGGAATAAATATTTTTACTCCGAATAATTAATATTATTTAAAAGTTCAACTTATTTTTTTCATAATGAATAGTAAAAAGAGTAAAAATTTATCACTACGGTTATTATTAAAACTGGTTTACTGAGGGTTAATCTAAAGAGTATAATGGAATAAAAAGTTTGAAAACATGTTTCTTTTGAATTTTTAGAGGGTTGGATCAGTATTTTATCTCTTCCAAACCTTTAGTTTTCAATTTTGGAGGCACACATAATGAGATTGACTTTCCATTATTTAATAGTTTTGGTTATTTACAGGAAAAAAAATCCTCCTTCCTTATAAAAGGGACCCCCTCTCCTTTCCAAACATCAAAAACATATTATTTTTGTAAATAATATAATTACCTAATATTTTCTTACATAAATATTAAATATTAACAGATGAATATTTAATACATTGTATAAAAAGCATGCCCAAGAACCAAATAACTTTATTGTCATTGAAGACTTGATACACAATCCTCTTATTTCATGAAATATCTTCAACATATCCAACAAATATCTCCAAAATTAGTGATATTAATATAAATACCCTACATAAAACCATTATTTTATAACATGGGTAATATAAATAGAAGAAAGGGTGAGCTTAGATGCTCAGTAAAATTATTCATGAGATATATCAAGCAATGATAATAAGAATGAAAAATATTAGCAAAAAGATGTGATATCATAACATAAAATTTTCAGACCCAATCTATCATGGATAATAAAAAATATTCATTACATAAATCAATGGAGTTCATAAGAAATTAACCATGATTGAATCAAAGAACCTAATTAAAGAGAGAATAACATTTAAATAATATATGGAATTGTTGCATAAACATATAAATATGTGAACATGTATAAATAGAAACAGGTTCACTCATAGAGTAATGTACATGAAATAATACCATTATATAAATTTATGAACATTAAACCATGTACACTCATGATATTATGGAAATGAAATTGAATTCCACTCATAAAATCATGGACATGAAAGCCCGGTCCACACATAAACTTATAAACATTAAAACTATATCCACACATAAAATTAGGAACATCAAATGGTGTTCATGCACAAATGTTTTACCTCATGATTATCCATATTTACACAATGAATTAGATGGAGATATAGGTCCCACCCATTTAAAAAATAAAATAATATATATTTTTCCATAAGATCACAAAACATATATCACCTCATAACTCATGAAAAAAATGAATTCAAAAATATTTCATCAAAATATATCTCGTGGAAAAGAGATTCAGTATCATTAACATATTGTCATAATAAACATAAACCATTTAGAAAAAGAATAAGTCTGGTATTATTGGATATATACCTATTAAATTTATGTATAATCAAATTACTTCATCTTATATGGAAAATTTATTTTGAAATGTCACTTCAAAAAATTCTGGAGAAAATAACTTTTCCATTTTGAAATAAATTTGTTTAAAAAAATTGCACTTATAATTGAAATTATTTTATATAAAAATAAACTTGTAAAAATTTAATTTATGATTCAAATCATTTATGTGTCATTATGGTGGGAAAATTCACTCATGCTATATAAGTTAAAAAAATATTTCCTTTCGTACTGTTTAAAAATTACCTCATTCAGAAAATTAAAAAAATATTTCGTTTAATTTTTTTATAAAAAGTAAAACATGGGTGAAAATTAATTTTTAAAAATCAGAGAAAAATAGAAAAAAAATTATTTTCAGAATATATATAAATTGAATAGAAATATTCCCCAATAGATACATAAATATAAACAATCCCAAAAAATAATGAGATTGTAAAATAAACCCTTACCAATTTAGTAACTTTTAAATCATAAGCCTCGTGAAAGAAAGAAATTTAGATAGACATTTATATAGTGTAATTTTCATGATAATAATAATACAATAAATTCATGTTAATTATATACATCACACAAAAGAAAAATTTAGTGTATAAGTCATGTGTCCCACAAAAGTAAAATTAAGATTAAAATCATTTAACCTTAGGTAAAACCATTCAAATTCATTTAAACACCCATATAATAAAATTATATTTATTATAAATATAGACCATAATAATTTCAATTATTATTATAATATATATATTCATTATATATATATTTAAATCTATCCATAATGACTGATATTGAAAATGAATTACACCGTTCAAAGATACGGTAGACCGTACGTACGCATGAACAATGTATTCACTTTTTGAATAATGAAAAAAAATAACGGTACATAATAAATGACCTCTATATAACCATTGTTATTTCATTTATATAACATATATTTTTCATATCCATCATCCTTATATTCCTTGTAACAAAAAATTGAAAAACAAATCACATCGCTTCGTGGAGGTGGTAGTGCACAAGTACGCACAAATGACGTTATCATTTGTCAATGGTTTGTAAGGTAAGATGGAAAATGAAGAATTTCCATTTAAGAATTATAATTATATTAAAAATATAATATATAAACCTTAAACACTTCATAATCACTATCCATAAAATATGGTGATGAAAAATGAATTTTATCGCTATGTGGAGACGCTAAGGCATACTTACGCATGACCAATACTTTCAATTTTTTTTAGGAAATAGGCTGTATAGTTGTGTTTTTATAATTATAATAACATTTCACAATATTTATTAAAATCATGATATTATTTTTTAATAAATATAATATATTTTTAGGAGGTAAATAAGAGTAGAAAAAGAAGGTGATCGATTAGAGTGATTACTTCTTCGAAATGACTCCTTTAGATCTCCTATAAAGGGATCTAGGTTTGGTTTTTTGAAATATCATAATACAAAAAATGTTAAAGAGGAAGTTAATAATAAATTTTTTAATGGTATGGTAAATCTATATGGTTCAAGGTGGTGTAAATAAGTGAGGGTTGAGAGTCCCTTTTATAAATATGGAGAGGATCACTTTTGGAATTTCTCAAAAGATTAAATTATAATAAGACTATTATAGGGAAAAATTCTTATAAATATAATATAAAGAAATATTTGAAGAAATTTTTGACCATATAATATCCCATTTTTTCTTGTTTAAGTTTTTTTAGGATTTATAAATATTTTAATAAATTATTATTTTCATAAAATATCATTATTGTCAATTTTGGCATTATTCATTAATTTGAATTTAATAAAATCACAAAAAGAATAAAAATTACAAAAACTATTTAGTACATATATAACATGTATTTTTAATCTGTAAAATTCTTGGATCACATAAATTATCTCAAATAAGTATACTTTAAATATTTTTAATATCATTTATTTAATTTTTCCATTAATTTAATAATTATTGTGTCAATGTTGGGTAAGGATTTAATGTTAATATTTATACCCTAAAATTTAAAAATAAATTACCATAACAAACATAAATCTATTAGATTTAAAATAATATTTATCATCAAGCATTTCCTCTAGATTAACCCATGTTAAAAATATTTTAGTTAATAAAAACAAGAGGGTGACATGTTTGACTTTTCTTTAATGAAATTATTATAAAGGTCATAATCTCATCCTAGTGGCCCCAAAAGGTCATAAATTATATATTTGGATGATTCTAGATTATATATAAACATATAGTATGATTTACGTAAGTGATAAGGTAATTTTATAGTCTTTACCAATTTATTTGTAACCTTCAATTACCTATTTTACCCTTTACCGTGGTATAAATAATTACTAAATTTACTATTCATATTGAACAAAAATAAAATAGATACATTTAATAAATTTATACCCACATATTACAAATATTGAACCCATTTTTCAAAATTCAACACTAAAAAGCGGCAGAATTTAATTTAAAATCAAAAAGTCAAAAGACTAAGAAAAATGGTTTTCATTAAACTTCCCTTTTTAAATTTAAATTGTTTTTATACTAAATTCAAGTATAAAATACATTTTGAAAAAAATAATTGAATTATTTTAAATAAAAATGAACTAATCAGATTCTAATACAAACAAAAAATATTATTTTAATTTGTAAATACTTTATGAAAAATATATCTTTTAATAAAAATAATTATTTCCACTATTAATTGAAAAATAAGTATTTTTAAAAAAATCTTAAAAAATTTCATCTTAATATAATTTTGACATGATGAATTATAAAATGAAATGAAATTTATCAAATATATTTTCTAAAACATTCTGATATTACTTATAATATTTATTCACAAGAAAACCCATTTTGGGAGAAAACATTTTTTGATGAATAAAATAAATTTACTGAAAATTTAATGGTAATTTACTAATAATTTATCTGTAAATTTATATTGTGAAGGAAATATATGTATATATTTAATAAATTAGTTAATCACACTCATAATCATAAAACTAATGGCTAGGTTATAATGATCACATTAAATAATAATATTCTAATAGTGTATCACAGTTTGTTTAAACTTGGAGTTGGGTGTTACTCAAGCCATTAAAGAGATAAATTTTTGTAAAGATAAATTTTTTTAAAGATAAATATTTTCTAAAATCTATGGGTGTTACAAAAAAAATTCCCAAATGTATTCCTTACTTCACTCCCCACAACCTAGAATCCTTGGTTGGATCATAATGTAAATCTAGGATGGATTTAGGTATAATATTAAAGAGGTGGTCTCAGGAAGAGGTGTCATTCTTAACCAAGAATCATTATTTTATTTCTTTTTCCACATCCATCAAATATTAGTCAATTATGATTATATAATAATATCAATATCTACCATATACAAATATGTTATTATGTTAGTAACATAACTTACATCCATCTCCACTTGTGTCATTAACCAACCCAGATATCCTGGTACCTTGATACCTGAGCCGACTCTAACATAACCCAAATAGGGTTCTAAATCCCCCCAGGTTTGTGAATATCACATGTAAAAATACAAGAAATATAATGTACCAAGTTTTAAAAGAAACAAAAAATAAAGATACAAGTCTGTATTCTCAACACTCCAAAATGGGTAAAGTACCAGAATCAAACAGGTAAAAAAACCAAAAATAGTACAACATTAATGTACTCATACCCAATCAATATAAATGCTTATAGATCCCATGAAATGAGTGAAAAACATTTTCACTATTCACCTTTATGACTCTAAGTCCAAATGATCATGATGACCCACCACCTCCAAGTGGCACTTTCCTTTTTCTTTAACCGGTCATCAATAATTCTACAAAAGCCAGAAGGAAAAGTTCGGGTGTGAATTATAAAGACCACTAGGGTCTCACCATGTGTTACACAATGAAATACATGAAAATAAACCAATAATGATTTCAATTATCAAAAAAAATAGGGCATTCCATTTCATTTTCATATTTAAAACAAAATATTCTTTCTTTTAAATATATGGAAGACATTTCAAAACATGTCTTAAAAAATTAGAAAATAATTTCTATAAATCCTATAGAACGAATAAAACAGTTCTGTAAACAATTATAGCATATATAAACAAAATAAAGAAATCATAAACCAAGGTCATCTATCCTGAAGAATACTAGTTTCTAGTAATAGGTTCTTCATAATTCTAAAATTAGTAATCACATGTCAATATGCAAAACACATCCCTCAGGCTTAGGATGAATATGAATAAGCATCGCATCTAGAATAATCATGAAGAACTAGGTTTTGGTTATAGTTATCATTGTATATCTATTATTAGGGGTTTAAGTCCTAGATTTCTTATCCAAAATAACCTACTAACAATCAAGGCTCAAATGTGATCAGTCAAATAATCAGTCATGGGGAAACCATTTCATTTCCAACCAAATCATCATTTCCATTTCAATTTACCAATTTCAATTTCAATATTCTATTTGGAATATCAAAACAAAATCATGGTTTTTTCCTCACTTCATGAATTTTCAATTCCAAACATATCATATGTTTTCAGTATTTCAATTTAATATATTTTTCTTAAAAAAAATTATAAAATAATTTAATTAAATCAATCATCAAATCAATTTCCCAAAATCATACATTATTCTCATAATCCAACAAAAAAATTAAATTCCATTGAAATTAGGGATTTTCATAAATCCCATGACATTTCGAATTCTACATAAATTCAATTCAATTCGTCGTTTTATAAATTCATTGAAATTTAATCCTAATAAATCAAGAAAATCCTGGTTTTAATTGTAGGGTGAAAGAATAAGAAATCACCCACCTTTAATTATGGAATCAAAACCCACACTCACAAAGGGAACACCAATAAAGAATAAATGTAAGACAATCAACCAGATCAAATTGTGATTCAAGATCCATCAAGACAGAGATTAAATCCATTGATAACATGAAAATCTATCAATATCAACGTAGGATATAAAGAATTATCAAAAGAAACCACATTAGGGGATATCCAATTACTAGAGAGGGATTAGATCTTCCACAAACACTTTGATTCCCAAGATAAAGGGTTTATAGGAGGCAAAATGTTTTCTTTAGAGCCTTCAAGACCATGAAAATTAGTTCAGGTTGGGTGGGGGATGATTAGTGGTTAAACCAAGGGTCCTGAGATTTTAAAAATAAATATTTGGGTGATTAAAAACCCATAAATATGGTTTTCTGAAGAGGAAGTGTGTCTGATCCTAATTATTTACCCTATTAGTACACCCTCCATGGGATTCTATTTGGGGAACAAGGTTTGGTTGAATAGTGTAACGATCCATCTTTTAATGATGTTATGGATCATTTTTTAAATTCGTTTAAATGGCCAGTATGATGTTACCCGGAGGAGTTAAATGGGTTATGAGGGTGTTCGGGGCTTGTTTGGAGCCCGGAACCCTTGAAATTTGGAAAACATATTGGGTAATATTGTTAGTAGACACTGTAAAACCCATCTTGCACAATATCTACTAATAGTGTGGGGAAAAAGGAATCAGTAGGGGCCCATGATTTGAATATAGTTTGCAACCCCAAGATCATGCCCGTGTGTGAAATTGAAGAGTTTTGAAAGTGGGATTTCACATGGTTTGTGCCATGTTAGGGAAACCATCCACCTTAACCATGAAGGGTCTCTCCTTAGATATTAGGATTAGCATGGTTTTTGCATGGTTTGGAAAAACCATGCGACCAAACCATGTTCCCCCTATTTTGATGGCGAAAAAACATGTTCTCCCTTAATGAAATTATAAACATTATTTATAATTCTCCCTTCTATTTTCTGAGTGTGTCCCACAGTTCCACCTTCCGTGAGCTTCCATGATATTTTCCCTATTTTTAGGGTGTTGGACCGTTTCTTAGATATCTTCCAAACTACATTGAATCTAAGGCCACCATTGGATTAGGAGTTGTCAATTGCCTTTAGGTTTGTGTTATCATAGTGTTCCCCAAATTTTATAGTTTTTTTAGAGATTCTCCATTGTCCCACACACTGGTCATTGTCACACATTTCCCTAAAATTTATTTATCCAATCTAAATTGATTTACACACCTCAATATACTCTCTTTGATCATTGTTTAAAAATTTTAGAATTTTGAACATGATAATGAGAACCCCTATTGAGTGTCGACATGAATTTAACCTTTTTAATTCAATTATTTATATGTCTGGAATGACTCTTAAGCATTCATCTTGGGATGTAATTGAATTTGATATCACATATCTAAAATTTTAATGATCCCAATAACCTTCTAAGTTCTTGGATAGATTTATAAATTGAATTTCCCATATATGTGATTTCCTAATTAATAGTGGCACCTTCTTAGTGCCTCATTGAACTTTGTAAGTTGGTTTTATATGACATGATTCCTGAAATTACATGTATTAAATTCAATGGATTATTTATGATGGGTTATTTCCTTTAATTTAATTAAATGGTTTAATTGAAATGAATTATAAAGGGTGGAATGTTAATACAGGTCATATCATTTTTATAAAATTAATTATATGAGTTGTGATGCCTTTCTTGTATTTGGGATTGATTAATAAAATTAATTATAGGTAATGACTCATGTATATTATTATAAATATGATTATGACTATGATATAGGTAGTGGGAGATCGTAAGGGTTCTATTGGACAAGACGATTCATGCTCCCTTAAATCAGATATTGAGCATGATGTCTCACACCATTGACATTATCTGGATGGTGGGAATGATGCACTACATCCCTTGTTTCAGGTGTTATCATGATGAAACAACCACCATATTGAATGATGGGAATAAAATATATACCTCACTATAAGATCTAGGGAACATACCCTATTTCTTGATCTTATAAGCTCTTTTAGACAGGTTAGGGATGTCTGAGTTATTCCCTGATCCACCCAGCCCTAAGTATTCTAGGTATACAGTGACTTACATCCGCACATACTTGGTCCATATAGGTGGACGAAATATATAGCTATTATATATATATTATTAATATATATGTATAGTTACTTATTAGACTCTCATTATAGACATGATACGAAGTATGTAGAGCCACCATGTGTCCTTCATGAACCTCAGTGGGATGGTGTTTATTTATTTAGAATTTTCTATTAATTTAATTATCCTTGAACACTTTTTAGCTATGAGAACTCCATGGATTAATTCTATACATAGTTGGTGGTGGCAAACTAGTATTTTACCTCACACCAAAATCTGACCACCATTGTTACCTGAGTGGATTATTTATCAGTAGGTATGAATAAGGTAAACCACCCTGCTATAGGATATTAATATGCTTTACCTATAGTTGGATCATAGGATAAGAGGACCAAGAATATGCTTGAGATTCTAGTGGAGAAGCATTTTTGTATTTTTGTAGTTTTTTTATATCATGATTGTAAATGCCTATCCACTATTCCCATTTTTTATATTATCATTCCATTCATCCATGTAGATGACACTACCTAGTGGATTTCGATTATTATTCAGTTTCTCAGTTATTTATTATTCTGTTTCTTATTTATTATGTCTTCTTATATAATGCTTCTATTGTTTTATGTTTGTTTTTATATCCATTTTTTTCACTATAATTTCGTGGTATATTCCTCCCACCATACCTCCTTTACGCTCTTGATACTATTCGGTAGCCTCTAGCATATAAGGATGTATCCTTGAGTCCATGTGACCCACCGGTTCGGGTCACGGGTTAAGTGGAGTCCAGGTCGTGATGTTTCATAGTGGTATTAGAGCCAAATTTTTCCTTTGCCTTACTATTTGGATATTAGATATGATACTACGAGTTAAAGGAAGTTGGAAATTACCATGTGCTTAGATATATCTAACCCATGTATAGGGGAAACCCAAATTACTTGGGATGGGTAATTGATGCAATTTGTTACACCTGTTATTGTTGATATGACTTCATTGTTGGGTAAAAACCTTATTTTTTGATGTTATTATTATTGGTATTATTGAAATGATGATTTATTTTACCTAATCCTGATGAAATGATGTTGTTCTGTTAGTCCATTCGTCATTATAGTCACAGTATGGCTAATATTACATGCATTTTTCCATGTCATGTATACCTTTAGCTTGAAGTTTCCTATTGCATATTATTGGTGACTTGATTATCTTTGGGAATTTTGATTTCATTCCTTGTAGGGCTGAGAAAACATAGTTGACACTTAAATTTCCTGCCTTAACCAAACATTTTTTTACAGCATAGGTTAAAGTAGACACCATAAACAGTTAATTATGGTTTGTAGATCCATCGACACTTGGTCCCATGGGTTGGAATGTGTTATGGTATGGGTTAAGTGAACACTATATTTTTGTTCACATGGAATATGGTACCATAAAAATATAGAATTTAAATATATCTAATTCAATTATTTAAAGAGAATTAAATATTTGAGCAAGAAAAATTTTAAAGGGAATATGAATTTTAAAGTGCAAATAACCATCCTATACTTTTGAAACCGAGACACAGACACAGGCATGGCCTTAGTAGTGGGTATTTAGTGTGTATATTACATTCTTATGACCTACTATGGTCTTTCTCTACTACCTAGAGCTAGATTTAAGAGTAGGCACTGGGATATGATCTGTCTCTAGGAAGGCTATGTACCTGTCCTGGTTTTATATATATAATATTTTTAATTTATAAGATCTCTCGTGAGGAATGCGTTTGGAATTATAGTGTCAATCCTCCATGAATTCCTTCATTCATATTCCTTCAATGTAGTGATGAAAATACACCATTGGTGGTGGTCCTAGAGTCGACAATGATCCCTCATGTAGTACCACCTATGGAACCTCATCATGTTCTTGATATGGGCACCGACACCGATTTATGAAAGGAATTTCTATATATGTTACATTCTATGAAATTTGTTTTTAAAACATCCATGATTATAGTAAATTTTACAATAGAATTCCAATAGAATCATCCACCCACCATTTCAGGGGATAGCGGACCATACACTGTTGTGTCATGGCTAGAAGATATTATTTCTATATTATAGAATTTGTAAATCCCTATATAGTGGATGGTCAAACATGATACATATATGCTGAACGATTTTAAAAAACTATGGTGGGATGTTATTACCTACGTATATCTACAAAGATATATTTGGGTGGAATTATAGAATAACTTTTATGACTATTTAATTCCCTGGAATATGAGGGATAATAGTGCAAGAGAATTCATGAACTTTCAGCAGGGTGGCATGTCTGTTATGGAATACTCTTCTCATTTTAATGATCTATAGTATTTCTATCCTAATCTAGTAAGTGACGAACTTATGACCACTAGGAGAATCGAGGATGGTCGGGTATACACCATTACATCAAGGTCCATGTATTTTGATTGATGACCATATCTGATATAGTCAACCAATCCCTTATTATAGAGAAAAATTTGAGGGAAATTGATGGTGTCTTTCAGGGTGGGTTGACACCTAGATCTATCCATGTTTCTTATTTTGGATGAAAGGTACATTTTGAGGTTTCTCATGGGAGAATCTATAGTCAATCACCTCGTGCAGATAATTTCTTGATATGTCGCCAGTTCGGGAATCTAGAACAAATGAAACCCTAATGCTTGTGAGATATAATGGAATTAAGAGGCTCGGTGAGGATAGGGTATATCCATTGATTATACAAGACCTTTCCATTAGTGCATAGTGAACAAGGATCTACACATACCCAACATTCTGGAGTGGGGCCAGTGGGACCATGCAAGGTAGGTAGCTGGAATACCACAGGCTGATCAGGCTAAGGTGGTGGTTGAAGGAGAGGTAGTTAGGCTCATGATTATTAACTCTAGTAGAGTGGGCTTGCTCAAGACATTCATGAAATGACTTAGGGCCTTGGTACAAGATAGTTACATGAAGTATAGCATATGTCAGATAAGAAGATCATTATGCCTCCTATTGTTTGAGGTACTATTCTAGTATCCTCCACCTTAGTGCCATATTTATTTGAAATAGGCACATATCAAACTTTTATATCTAAGGAAACCATAGAGATTATGTGCCTCGATATTTAACACTTCTTGCCACATACCAGACCCATATTCCACTAAATATTCATTGATCAAGGTTTTCCACATGGCCTCAAGAACATCTCACCAAATTCTAGAGGTTTCCAAATTAAAGTGAGAGATTATGTGTGTTAGAGGGGAGACTATTCCCTAATCTACAAAGTGTATCATAGTGGAAATACAATATCAGATAAGTAGCGGAAGTAGTAAATTGACCAGAGAAATGATAAATGAATAAGAAATGACTTTATAAATCATACCAGAAAGAATATCATATATAGAAGATGATGATAGATGTCATGTGTCTAATAAAGTTTCAAAAATAAGCATAAATTGAATATGTGAAATAAAAGGATCAAAAGGGAAAAAAGACAAAAAACAATCGAGCAAGAATCATGAGCCTCAGCTCGATCCCATGCTCCTATTATCTTAAGAAATGGTCAAGAACCAGTATCTGAGTGATCCCCCTTATCTGTAACTATAATAATATATTCTGTTCAGGTACCCAATAGTGGCCTGAATAGTGTGTGAGATATATACCTAGTAGAAAATGACCCGGGGTCCGGTTCCATCATGTTAGTGAATATATATAATGATAATATTGTGCAGTTTGAAATAGAATATGTAAAGGATTTTTTAAAGTAAACATTCTATAAGCTTCGGGATTTCATTTAATTACTTACTCATTTCATAAGTTTCATTTAGAAATTAATTATCTGAATTAATAGTCATGATTGTGTCATTTATAATCAGGTTCATTTAACTTTCCAACCTCGCTTATTTAATAAGACTATAGACTCGGTGCATAGACCAGATCTCCCTATAGTGATATTGTTAAAAATTCATAAATGGGTCACCTATAATTTATAAGTCACTGATCAAATACAATATTCTACTTTGCCTTGGAAAACACTTCATATAAAACATTTCATCAATTAATCAATTAATAACCTGATCCCATCCTTAGCATTCCTAATTTCGAATCAATGTATCAATCCATTCATATCATGAACCAAGCACCCTACAATCTCATCCTAGGAATTCCTATATGGAATCCTAGAATAGCTCTAGTTGTGTAATAATATCATTTTAATTCATTTACATCCTTAGTAGTCCACCAAGGGATCCCTAGTGTCACCCATGGTGTATATGATCAACATTCCTGTGAGTTTTTCCTTGGAAATCCATAAGGAGTCCAACTATAAATCAAGAATAAAATATAAACCTTCATGATTCTATCCTTGGAAATATGTATAAGGAGTCCATCTATCACCCAGTCATAAGAAAGGTAGAATCCAAATGAGCCTATCTATGGCATTCATATATGAACCCATGTGTCACCCAAGGAATATAATAAAAATTTATTCAATATCATTTAATTATTTCAATGTAATAAACAATAACATCCCATTTAAAACTCACCTCAGAAGATGAATCAAGTCATGGACTAATCTTAGGAGTCTTGGCCTCTATTTAACTCACATGGAAATTTTATTATAATAATAATATCAAGCTAAATCAATCCATTACATGGTAAGAGCTTATAATAATGGTCATTCCATTACCTCCCTTTAATCAATTCAATTTACAATTCAAAAACAACTGCAATTCAATAATTAACATCCCTTTGTAAGTGGTAATAGAACACGTCTAATGTAATTCAATTTCAAGCCACCCATGGTGGTCCAATTAATTAACGACATGCCAAAGGTGGTGGTTCCAATTCAAGGTTCATGACCTCTATAAAGTTATCATTAGTCTCATTAATTACATGGGTCTCACCAATTCATTTTTAACAAGGATCAAAATCTATTTCAATGGAATCACTCTGAAAATTTGTCATGTGGAACAAATGTATATATATATATAACACTTTGACTTTAAAGGAAAATTATGAGACCACCTACCATAGGTACATAGTTGATAGATCCTCTAGTATTAGCTCCTAATTGGATTTGGGTTGTGAAAAAATCCAAGAAAGAATGATGAATATATAAATAGGGCATATTATCTTTCACCTGAATAGTGAAATTGTTACCAAGAAGAATTGAGAATGAAAAAAATTAAGTTGAGATCCTACCGATGCAAAAAAAACACAAGATGAGAGGCTCTTGATATTGAGTCCTGATAGAGAGGATCTATCAATTCCTAGAATAGTTGTCAAAGAAAACCTCTCAAGGGCTCAAGGATATATCACATGATAATTTATAAGGAAATAGTTTTAAAATATAATTAATTTAGTGAAAATTCATAAATTCACCCAAAACATAGTATTGAATGGTTTGGACACACATTTGGCCAAACTGTGTACCAACTGTGCACCCTTTGTTATAGGAAAGGGGAATCCCTCGCAGTTTCTTACACAGTTTGATTAATTTTGAACAAATCATATCTCAATCTACTGTCAAAATTGTAGAAATGGTCACATGTTCATGTCCCCCATTTCACATGGTTTGTCTAAGATTGCGGCCTGTAGGACTCCAACTGTCCATACTTGCACAGTTTTATCAATCCAAATGGTCTACCCCACACAGTTTCCACTAACCATACAATATTAACTTTTCACCCCAAAATATTGCTTCCATACTCCAAAAGAGTCCCAGACACCCCTAATACCTCCATGAACTTAAAAAAATCATATTAGGTTATATTTAAAAATTTAAACAGAAAATTGATGTAAATTAAAGGATTCAATACCTCCAAAAAGAAGTAGGTTCATACAAACTTCCTCCCATAAAAAATTCATACATGAATTCCCCTCTCATCGGTGGTCAAGAATCACTAGTGAATAACACTTTCCACTATGCTCAAACATCAGTATCCAAATCCCAAGTCTTGTTCAGTACATGTCCAAACATCCATAGAACTTATACTAGAGGAACTGACCGACCTCATATAACCTTCATGCTATTATCCAAAATACGTATAAGATGCTTCTCAAAGGACGCATCTCCTTGTAACTCATCCTCCATGGGATAAAATGCGTGAGACAGGTCTGAATAATAAGAGAATAGATGAGGTACATAAAAGACATCGTGCATGGATCGGTACCTCAGAGGTAACTACAACCGATATGCTACCATCCCAACTATCTCTAGAATCTCGAATGTCCTGACATAAGGTGTTGAAATCTTACCCTATTTCCCAATCCCCTTATTTCCTAGCCTCAGTGAAACACATAAGAAAACTATATCCCTAACCTTGAACTCTAGAGGTCATATTAGGTGATTGTATTATGATTTTTGTTCAGAATCTAAAGTATCCATCCAATTCTAAATCAACTGAACGTACTTTGTGGTTTCCTTAACAAGATGGGGTCTAATCTTAACAGCCTCTCTTTCCTCTAACTAATACATGGGATATTTTATACCCTACCATATAAATCCACCTAAGGATACATTTGAATTGAATCCTAAAATATATTATTTTATGTGAATTTAATTAGGGGTATGTGCCTCTCCCAACAGCCCCCCAAAATCTAGGATGCATGGTCACAACATGTTCTCAAGCACCAATATCATACAATCTGACTAGCCATCAATCTAAGGGTGGAATGTTGTTCTCAAAAAAACATATGTAACTAATTCTCACTGCTGAGCTTTCCAGAATTGTGAGGTAAATTGGGTGTCCCTATGTGAAACGATAGTATGCAGGACCCTGTGAAGTCATAAAATCTCACAGATATACAACCTCGCAAACTCATCTATAGAAAATGTCTCCTTGATAGGTAAGAAATTAGAAACCTTTGTAATCCTATCAATAACAACCAATATGACATCAATACTTCAAGGTGTCTTTAGTAAAACTATAACGAAGTCTATCACGATGTCATTCCATTTTTACTCGAGAATGGGTAGTTGTTGTAAAAGTCTGGCTAGTCACTGGTGTTCTTCCTTCACCTGCTGATAGGTGGAACATATCATGATAAAACTAGATACAAATATTTTCATACCCAATCGCCTATACTTACGATGTAAATATCGATATATCTTGGTGACATCGGGGTGCACTACACAAGATAAATCATGAAATACCCACATAATCTCCTCATGCATGTCTTCTGAAACCCATATGTGACCATGAATAAGAATAATTTCATCCTCACCTAATGTGCAACCAAGATAAGTGTCCTCACCTGCTACACTCTCCCATAAGTACTAGGCCCTTATAATCTGATAGACGCCTCATCCTCAATCTGTCTAGGAGGGTATTGAAAACACTAAGGATGATAGAAAAGTTTTCTGTTGGCTGTCATGCACCTCCAAGTGCATCTCAGAGAACAATGACATAAGATTCCATTCACTAATGGCATGTTGTACTGGTTCTATCTGAGTCCTCCTGCTCATTTCATTATCCACTATATTTCCTTTTCCAGGTGTAAAAGAAATCTAAAAGTCAAAATATTTTAAGTATTCAACCCTTCATTACTATCTCAAATTCAGATCACATTGTGTAAATATGTACTTGATGACTTTGTGGTTAGTGTACAACAAAAAACCCTCTAAAATTAAGTAAAATCTCCAACAATGAAATGCGTGAACAACTACAGCTAACTCAAGATTTTGTATCCAGAAGTTTTCCTTGTGTGGCCTCAACAAATGAGACTCATAACCCATGACCCTATCTCCCTACATAAGAACCAATACCAACCTAATACCTGATACATCATAGTACACAATGTAACTCCTTCCTAACTCTAGAAAAACCACTATCAGTGCTGAATTCAATCTCTCTTTTAGTTCTTCAAAGCCTGAATCACATGAATATGACTATACAAACATCTCACCTATCATAGTGAAGCCCGTAAGAAGTTTTGTTAGGCATGAGAAGTCCTGTATGAAATTCATATAATTTCCAACTATCCTAAATAAATACCATACTTGAAAAAAAAAATTGTGGGATTATCCTAGGAAACTAAACCTATCACATTCTTTGAGTAAACTGATACTCTTGTATTTGAGATAATTTGACCCAGGAAGTGAATCTGATTCATCCAAAAGTGGCACATTGCGAGCGTTGCATATAAATGATGCTCTCTCAGTGTATTCAATATGATCACAATATTTTGGGAATTGTTCAGTTGAGTGTGACATTGTACCAAGATATCATCCATGAATACCACCATAAAAGAATCATGATAAGGATGGAAAACTCATTTCATCAGTTCCATGAATATTGATAGAGAATTCATGAGAAATAAAAAGATAAACAAATACTCATATAGATCATACCTACCCTGAAAATTCGTGGTAGGTATGTCTTATAGTATAACCCACAATTAATGATAATCATATCGCAATTCAATCATTGAGAATACTCAAGATCCTTATAGATTTTCAAAGAGATAATCTATAAATAATAGAGGATACTACTTTTAAATAGTTAGTTAGTTCAATTTCTAGTAATACACACATATCCTAAGAGTTCAATTCTCCTTTTTCACAAAAGGACTGATGAACCACATAGAAAAGTACTGATTCAGATAAAACCTTTTTCTTATAAATCCTCTAATTTCCTCTTGAGGTCCTACATCTCAGTAGTATCCATCCTGTAAGGAGGAATGTATACTGATGCAGATCCTAGAACTAGCTCGATAGAGAACTCTACCTATCTCACTGATGGCAATCTTGAAAAGTCATCTAGGGAAACATCATTGAAATGATCAACCATCAAAGGGAAATCTATCTGAAATATTCTCCATTAATTCACATATAAACTTACAATCTAGGTTGCCATCCCACCCATCCCATGATTCATGGTTCTATCTCGACTTTCCTGGACATCCCATTCACCCTTGTGAAGAAAATCAATTCCCTCCTGTGATGTGAAGGTTACCCTTCAGATGTATCAGTCAACACATGCATGAAAGGGAACCAACTAGTCTATCCCAAGAATGATGTAAAATTATATCATCTTGAGGATAAAGAGTTCCCATATGATGTGGAATCTTCCAATCATAAGGGGAACTCCCTGCATTTATGTACTTCCTCCATTATAATCCCTAACAGAGTGTCTAGTTTCATAAGGCCATTATAAAATTGACCAAAAAGCCCATCTCTCTCAACAACGGGCATAAATATAAATCTATGAGAAGCCCCTGTATCAAAAATATAATATGCTAAAGTAGAGGTTTCTAGAATAATACCTATCACTATATGAGTTCTGAGATCGTGCTCCTCAGTTTTCGGATGCACTTCATATATCTAGCCTAATTCACGACCCTATGATATAGCTTTCCTACCCTAAGTAGATCCACACTATTATCAATATATTAATGGGGTCTGACCACCACAACCATGACCTCCACCTTGGTATGATCGGCTAGTTTTACTCCATCTCCTCGCCTAACAAGATCCCACTAACCCTGCTCCTATATGTGGAGCCGGTGAAGACCCTATCTATCTGAATGTTGGAGAAAATGTTCTTCAAAATTATTGTAGATGAACCATCTTGTGGTAGGATTGACACTCGACTAGGTATATTATACACTAAGGCCTCATAGGTCCAAGTCTTCCATTCTGGTGGCACCTATCCTACCTAAGTATATGTTATGGATACTAATTTCACAATTTGTATGCTCAATACGATGATTCCTACCACTATTGGATGTAGTGCCAGATATAGATTCCGAAAAACCCTAGCTCTCACCCATATCATCTCCCAGGTTACACTATTTGATAAGCTCATAATTCACTATTCCATAAACGATAATCATCCAAAACACATTTACCAATGATCATATCATACCTAATACCATCCTCAAATCATCTAGCTTTAGATAACTCCTCACCCATCAAAATTGGTTCAAAGTGATGGATCTCTATAAAACCGGCCAAATAATACATAACTGATAATGTGCCCTACTCTAAGTGTATGAACTCTCAGGATATGTCATCTCTCAACATCTCAACATAAAATTATTAATAGGTGGCCATATGAAAATCTATCTAGGATAGCTCCTGATGATGATTCATCTGAGTAATAGAATCCCAACATATCTTGTTGGAATCATGAAGCATATATGTATTAATCTTTACCCTCCTCTTAGGATGTGTGTCGAGATTCTTGAAGATTGATAGCATAACCTCAAGCCATGAATATTCAGCATCAGTGTCCGGTATAACTACTGGTTCCGCATCATTAACTATTGGAGGATCTACCAATATCCCAAGGCATTCCACCTCCGAAGTGTGAATGTCGTCACCTTCCCGGCGTATGACTGGAGGTCGTTGTGGTCGAATGTCTCAAAAATTCCAAAAACACACCATCGATAAGAACATTATCAATGTTTTCATCTAAAAGTGTAGATATTGAAATAGGATATGTAAAAACCTTCCCCTATAAGAACACACCCCTCTATCTTCTCCTAGATTCAGGCCTGGGTGAAGTACATAGCATATAAAGTAAGAGATACTTCCTACCACCAACTACCGAGGTCGGGAATGGGATATGATATATTCTATAAAAATTTTATTTCCATTTGATTCTCATTTCATTTTAAAAGTATGAACCAATGATTCACTAAAATTTGATCCATAAGGGCCCACACACCTCATGAATCAAAATGTGGCGCATTCCTAATCAGCACCATGACACATTTTGGAATACCTATCACAATAGTTGGTATATCTATCACAACACCTATCACAACAACATCAAACAAGTAATGCATCCTAAATAGAATGGAAAAATGAATTGAATGTGATTACTCTAGAGTTTATAAAATCATTAATTATATGATATACCCTTATCTCATTAGGTTAAAACAAAATAGAACCAACAATCATATCAGTAATAACATCACAATTCAAGTGCATCACCCAACCGTGGAATCAAATCAACCTTAATAGCCAAAATATAGGGAAACAAATTTCATTTGAGGAAATATGGATTTTTCCTATACATTGGTTATCTATTCCTAGGAACAACTCATTACAAAATATATATCCCTTTGTATCCCTATCTATAGTCACCAAATAGTAAAGAAAACCAGAAAATAATTGCTCTGATACCACTTTGTAACGTCCCATACCTGGATTTCATTGAAGGTTCCCAAAGACCTATTGGCCACATGGAATTAATCACATCTCCCCAAACATGAAAGGTCATTGACTAGCAGGGATGGCCTAAGAGTGTCAGTGGTGAGACAATTCCCTCATCACCAGAGTGTATAATAGTGAAGATACAATATAAGATAAGTAACAGAAGCCTTAAATCAATTAGACAGATGATTAATGAAAAATATAGGAATATATAAATCACACCAGAAGGAATATAATATACAGAAGATGATGATACATGTCATGTGTCTACTAAATCATCCGAAATAGGTACACATGGAAGATGAATAATACATGGAACAAAAGAAAAAAATTCCAAAAACAATCTCGCTATCATCACGAGCCTCATCTCATACCTATGATACTCTACTAATATGTAGTAGTTAAGAACCTATATCAAGGAACTTGACCATACCCATACCCGAAATCATAAATTCTATTCGATTACCCACCAGCGGCCCAAATAGGGTGTGAGATATAATCCCAGTAGGCAAAAACCTAAGGTCTTGTGCAATCTAGTGAGTGAATATATATAATGATAACAGTGTTTGAGCTGTAATAGAATATATAAAGTAAGTATTGAAAGTATACATTCTATAATTTTATGGTTCATAATTAATAAAAAATTCATTTCATCAATTTCATTTAGAAATTAAGTCTCTTAATTAACAGTCATGGATATGGAATTTATAGTAAAGTTTATTTAATTACCCAACCTTATTTAATTAATAATTCTTGGGATTTTTCATGTATCCCAGCATACCCTATAGTGATACGATCAAAATATTCCCAAACAGACCATCTATAATGTGTCATTCATAGACCAAATTCAAGCTTCTCATTTGGATCAGAAAATGCATCATATATAACATTTCATTAATTAATCAATTAATAACCTGAGCCAGTCCATGGAATTCCTCATTTGGAATCCAAGTATCACTCTACGAATATCGTGAACCAAGTACCCTACATTCACATGCTAAGAATTCCTCATTGGAATCCTATTATCTCTCTAGGTTAGGTATAATTTCACTTTCATTCGAGTCCATCCTTGGTGGTCTACTAAGGGAGGCCAAGTGTCACCCATGGAGTTTATGATCAACTACAATCTGAGTCTATACATGGAAATCCCTAATGATTCCAAGTATCAATCAGTCATATAAAATTCACCCCTCCTGATTCCTTCCTTGGAGATCCATATAAGGAGTTCAATGGTCACTCAGGCATAAGTAATCCACAATCCAAATGATTCTATCCATGGAATTCATATATGAACACATGTGTCACCCAGGTCATATAAAAAGGAAGTATTCGATATCATTTAATTATGTCAAGGTCATCACCAAAACATCTCATTTAAAACTCACTTAAAAAGGTGACTAAAGTGATGGAATAAGCTTGGGAGACTTAGCCTCTATTTAATTCACATGGACATTTCACTATAAGACGAATCACAAGATAAATCAATCCATTACAAATCATGATCCTCGGTTCATGGTCATTCCACCCATCTCTTTAATTAATTAAAGTTATAATTCAAAAATAATTTCAATTCAATAATTAAAATCCCTTGGAAAGAGGTAACGACACACCTCTAAGGTAATTCATGTTCGATCCACCCATGGTGGTCCAATTAATTAATGACACACCCAAGGGGTGGTTCAAAATCAAGGTTCCTTGACTATAAAAAATCATCATTGGTCTCATTAATTACATAGGTCTCAACTATTAATATTTAATAAGGATCAAAATCCATTTCAAGGGTCTTGCTCAATAAATCGGGCATGCATCATAGTAGAATATATATAATCAATTTGAATTTGAAGGAAAATAATGAGACGACATTCTGTAGGTACATAGTGGACAGTTCATCCAATTCCAAATCCTGATTCGACTTAGATTATGATAAAATTAATGAATTCATGAATAACCTGTAAATAGGGCATATTATCTTGCACCTAAATAGTGCATCCACTACCAAGAATAACAAATAATGTCCTATAAGGAATTTATATATTACCTATGTGGATTCAACGAGATGAACGACTCTAGATTCTGATTTTAGATGGAGGAGATCTATCAATTCTAAGAATAGTCTCCAAATAAAACCTCTCAAGGGATCAAGTCTATCCAACATGATAAAAGAGAAGGAATTAGGTTTGAAATATCATTAATTAAGATAATGATTATAAATTCAACAAAAAAATAGGGTCGCACGGTTTGGGTGCATGGTTGGCCAAATCGTGCACCCCTTACTATAGGAAATGGTAACCCACAAAATTTATTGCACAGTTTTACTGACCATTTCCAAACCATGTCTTAATACACTCTCCAAATTGCAGACATGGATACACATCCGTGCATCACATTTCTCACGGGCTTTATAATTGTGCGACCTACATGCATCCATTGTTCAACCTCACATGATTTTATTTAACCATGTGGCTTGCCCTGTATTGTTTCCAATAACCATGCGACATGCAATTTTAACAGTAGAAGCTTGGTTCCAGGCTTCGGACCAGCATCAGACACCCCTGATACCTTCATGACCTCAAAGGCATTCATATTAAGTCATAATCAAAAATTTAAACTAAAAATTGACTGAAAGTAAAGGATTTTATACCTCATGAAATAACTGGGTTCTTACACATATATGGTGTAATGATACTAGATACCCTATTAAGAATCCAATCAGAGGGTGTTTTTGATTTTAATAATTTTCCCCATGAGATAAGAGGATACCTCTTTCTATGGATTGTTTTCATCCTTGACATGATGGGGTTTCACGTAATCATTGGGATGAAATGGTTAGTTCCCTATCAATCCCATATTGACTGATATCTTCTTAGGGTGATGTTTACATCACCATAGGGTAGTAGGCACAAGAATAATAAAGAATTGGATGTCAGTGTGACAGAAGCAGGGCCCGAGAAGCAGAGGTTGGGTAGTGTGACAACTCTAATCTCTATTATTTTCTTGGGTGATCAAGGGTTTCAACATAATAGTTTTTTCACCTGTAGTGGAGTGCTTCATGGATTTATTCCCTAATTACCTTTTTTCATGCCTCTAGTTATAGAGGTAGAGTTTACTATTGATATAATGTTAGGAGTAGGACCGTGACCATTCCTTCTTATAGGATGGAAGCTATGGAGCTTCTGGAGATTAAGAAAAATTTGTAATAACTGAAGACTAAAGGATTCATATGGACCAACACTTCTCCTTGGGGTTCACTGGTAATTTTTTAAAAGAATTCGGATGATGCCATCTAGTTTTGTGTGGATTACCATTGATTAAACCAGCTCACATTAAAGAATCGGTATCCCTTACCTCGAATAGACGATATACTTGATCAGATGTGGTGAGAGTGGGTGTTTTAAAAGACAAATTTTAGGTCGAGCTATAATAAAATGTGTTTCAGGTAATTATAGATACCTCACACAATGTTCAAGAGTAGATATGGTCTATATGAGTACCTAGTCATGTCGTTCAGTCTCACTAATGCACTTGTAGTTTTTATGGCTCCAATAAATTTAGTTTTCCACCAGTATCTTGATTCATTCATGGTATTCTTTGTTGGAGATATCTTAGTGTATTTATAATCAATAAATTTCCATTCCAACCATCCTGATATCATTCTTAATACACTGAGAGAGCATCAGATCTATACTAATCTTATTAAATGCTACTTTTGGATCGACAAAGTCCACTTCTTGGGTCTAGTTACCTCATAGTTGTAAGTTTACATAGAATTAGATAAAGTGAGATCTATAGTTTCCTTGGATCATCCCCATAACATATTTGATATACATAGATTCTTGGGGAATTCCAAATATTACGGATGCTTCATTTGAGATTTCTCACATCTGGCAGCACTGCTTGCGGGCTTGACAAAGAAAGGTGTGAAATTCATATGGTCATAATCTTATGAAGAAACCTTTTATGAGTTTAAGGGTCAGTTGAATTTAGAACCAATACTGATTCCTCCAGATCTAGGAAGGATATATATAGTCTATTATAACGCATTAGGTATCAGTATTTGAGCTATTCTGATGCAGGAAAAGTGATTTGTTGTGTATGGGTTTTGTCAGTTGGTGCCTCATGAGAAGAATTACCTAACGTACAACCTCAAACTATTTGTTGTAGTTCATGATCTAAACTGATGGATACACTATATATTTGGAGATAATTTTTTGGTATTCCTTAATCAAAAAAGCCTCATGTACATCTTTACTCAGTGATATTGGAATCTCAGGCAGTGCGGGTAGGTTTAGTACCTACAGTCATTTGATTTCGATATTTACTATATGCCTGGTAAAGGTAATATTGTAGAAGATCTTCTAAGATAGATAACTCAAATTCAAAAATTTCATGAGGCCAGTGGTGAATTGAAACTCAAGGAATTGTTCTTAGAGATGCATACTAAGTTTGAGGAGGATCATGGTTAGACAATCTTCACATCCTTAATGGTGAAATATACTCTTCATAAATGTGTAATAATAAGGAATGTTTAAAATTATAAAGGACATGTCCTAAAGGAATGTATCTCTGATGATTATACATCTTCTGGTTGGACCATGGATGGGGATGATCTTTATTATTCCAGGGGAGTGTATGGGTCCCATCAGACATCTAAGAGGAGGTGGTGCAAGAATTTCACACCTCATCATGGGTTGTATATCCAGGTGTCACCATCATTTATCAAGACTTACATCATCATTATTGGTTTCCTGGAATGAAATGTGAGATTTTCAGATTCGTCACTTGGGATTCCACCTTTCAAAATGTGAAGGCAAAAAATCAATGTTCAACATGGATTTTACAGTCGTTGTCTATTCTTGAGTGGAAATGGGACGATGTTTTAAGGTATTTTGTGACTAGTTTGGCCATATCACCTCATTGAAGTGATATAGTTTGGGTTTTATTTGATTGTTTGATGAAGGTCACACATTTATCACCTGTTCAAGGGACCTTCTCGGTAGATGATATAGGGAGGTTGTACAGTAGGGAGGTTGTACATCTTCATGGAGCTCCATGGTCTATTATTTTGATAGATACGATCATTTTATATCATGGTTTTTAGCTGAGGATGAATAAGAAATTTGGTACATATGTAATTTTGAGCATGACATATCATCCAAAAACTGATGGATAGATGAAGCAAATGATTTAGGTGCTAAAGGACATGCTCAGTGCATGTGTCATTGACATTGGGGGTTCTTGGAAAAAACAGATTTATCTTATTGAGTTCTCTTATAATAAAAGATTTTAGGATACCATCAAGATGAATATTTATAAATCCTTATATGGTTGGAATTTACATTAAACATTGGGATGGATATAGGTATGGGATGCATCAATGCTTGGACCATAACTTGTGCAGGAGACAATAGAGCAAGACCATTTGGTAAAAAAACACATGGTGGAAGATCATTCTAGACAGTAGTGGTATGCCAACAGACACTAGTGGCCTCTTGAGTTCCAGGTTGGAGTCTAGGTTTTCTTACAAGTCTCACCCAGGTTGTGCCATAGACATATTTAAAGGTAGGTTTGGTTCTGACACAATTTCATTATACCCTATAAGGATGTGACACAGATTGGACCAGTGGCTTACCAGATATAAATTCCACAGAGATACTAGTCTGTGGAGATTTATTTCACATATCTCTGCATTGTTGGTATTATTCAGATCCATACCATGTTTTCTGGCTTGATGAGGTTTAACTAGATGGGGATACTAAATTTGAGGATTATCTAGTGTGTATTGTTGATCAGAGTGTTAAGACACTCTAATGCAGGCCACTTACATTGGTACAGGTGCATGATAGCATAAATGATTACAAGATGAGTTCTAGTAATTTGAAGATGATATATGAGATAATTGGACAAATAAATTCTTAGATGATACCACTTTACAATTAGAAGGCCAACTTATGGATGAGTTACATTAAGGAGGGGAGGCTGTAACGACCTGTATTTTCACAAAGGTATAACTCATTTTTTTTGTTTAAATTTATTTAAACATACCTTATGATGTTACCCAAAAGATTCACGAAGTTATGAGGTTGTCTAGGGCTTGTTTAGAACCAGAAACCCCAAAAATTTTGAAAACAGATTGGGTCACATGGTTAGTGGAAACCATGTAGCCCATACATCATAGTCTCTAGTAACTATGCGGGGAAAAACAAAGAATCAGCAGGAACCAAATAGTTTTCCTACAACCATACGACCCAAGGAGAATGATCATGTGAAAAATTGTAAAGGTTTGAAGTTGGTATTTTTCATGGTTTTATCATGGGTTAAGAAAACTGGGTGCCTTAACCATGCATGGTCTCTCCTTATACAATAGGCTGATCATGGGTTGCACACGGTTTTTCCAAACTGTGCGGCCAAACCATGCACCCCCTATTCTGAGGGTGAAATGGAAATTTTACCTTAATAAAATTATAAACCTTATTTCTCCATCTCCCTTGTTTTCCAGCATGTAGCCCTCAATTCCTCCTCCCATGATCTTCCAAGATAATCCTCCTAGATTATTCAATATCTCCCACATCTGATTTCCAAATCAAGATCTATCAAAGGCATTGGATAGATATATGTATTTTATACCTTCCTCTACCTTAATATATTATATTATATTTGGATATATTTAATTTTTTAGGTATAATCACTTTCTCCCTAATATCAGGGAATTTGAATATTTCTTAAATTTCTTCCAAATTGATTTTTATTTGACTCCATCATCAGATGATGAATCATAAATTACCTTTAGGAATGTGTCCTCACTGTTTTACCCAAAATTTAAAGTGTTTTCATAGTTTTTCATTGTTCCACACATTGGCCTTTGTCATGTATTTCCTTAAAATTGGATTATTCTATATAAATTGATTTATGCACCACGATATACTCCCAGTGATCGTTGTTTAGTAATTTTAGGATGTCGACCTTGATCACAAACACCCCTTGGGTGTGTGAGCAAGAATTTCACATTTCAAAATAAATTGTTTAAATGCTAGGAATGCCTCATAAGTGTCTATCTTGGGTGGTAATTTAATTTTCCACCAATCTGAATGTTTAATGTCCCCAAGAACATCCAAAGTTCTTGTATATCTTTAAATATGGAATTTCCCATGTTTTTGAATTACCAATTGGCTGTTTCACCTTCTAACTACCTCATTGAAATTTTTAATGTTATTTGATATGTCTTACTGCATTAAATGACATTTACTAAATTCAATGGATTATTCATGATGTTTTACTTCCTTTAAATTAATTATATGGTTTAATTGAAATGACTTATAATGGGTTTTAAGGACATGTAGGTCATTTCATGTTTTATTAAATTCATTATACGAATTTTGATGCCTTTCTTTTATTTTGGATTGATTAATAAAATGATTGTGAGGTAATTGATCACGGATATTATTATAAATATGAATATTCCTTTGATATATGATGTGTAAGATGTTGAGGGTTCAGTTGGGTATAACTATTCATGATCCCCTACATCAGGTGTTGATCATGATGTCTCGCACCATTGACACTATTTGGATGGTGGGAATAATGCATGATGTCCCTTGTTTCAGGTGTTGGAATGATTAAACACCCACCATCTCGAGTGATGAGCATGAAACATCTCACTAACTATGAGATTTAAGGAATTTATCCCATTTCATGAGCTTATATGCTCATTTATACTAGTTATGGATGTCTAAGTTACACCTCAGTCTAGCTAGAACCTAGTATTCCATGTATACGGCCCCTTATGTTTGTATGTACTTGGTCCATATTGGTGGATGAAATTTATAACTTTCCTATATATATATATATAATTACTATATATGTATAATTTTGATTATACACTCATTTTGGCTAAGAGCCAAAGCATTTAGATCCACAAAGTGTCCTTCATAAACCTGATTGGGTTGGTTTTTATTTATTCAGCGTTTTTTATTACATTAATTATACTTGCATGAAATTTATCATTGAGAACTTCTTGAATTTATTATAGCCATAATTAGTGGTGGACTACTGGTTTTTTATCCCAATCCATAAAAGTCCGGCCTTTGGTACCTGAGTATATTATTTTTTTACGGGTATTGATGAAGTGAAACACACAGCTATAGGTTTTTGATATGCTTTACCAACAGTTGGAGCATATGAGCAGAGGAACATGCATATGATCAAGATTCTAGTGGATAATCATTTTTTCTAGTTTTCCATAGCATGATTTTATATGCATGTCAAATTTTCCCCTTTTTTATATCCACATTTCATTCATTCATATAGATGAAATTACCTAGTCACTTTTGATTAGTATCTAGTTTCTCATATATTAATTCTTCCACATGTTATTTGTTATTTATTCTTATATTATGCTTCCAATATTGTCTATTTATTCTTATATCCACTATTCCACTATGATTCAAGGGTATAGTCTCTCCACCATTCAACGTTTACACCCACATTGCTAATCAGAATACTATGGTATACAGGGAGGCACACTTGAGGACATGTGACCCATCGGCTTGTAGAATGGGTTAAGTGGTTCTTGGGTCAGGAAGTTAAAAAGGGTTACATTAAATGTAAACTAACTGTAAAAAAACCACCTGTTCAAATCCTCATAGTTTGAGGGAGAGTTCGTATGGTTTGTACAAACTGTGTTCCCCCTTTGAGTGGCTCCAACATGGCTGCGTGATTTCTTGGAAAAAATCACATAGTATTCCCTAACATTTTAAATCATGGACACCACTTTAATGATACAAAATTTTCCAAATACTACTAAAAAAACCTAAAACCAACCGTAACTAATGTAAAACCAAAATAAGGGTCAAGGAATTCATGAATGAAGGTAAAGGGATGTTACAAACTAGACACCATAAGAAAATTCTATCGTTGTAAATCCTTGCAAGAAATCGTCATATCAAATAGGTGAGGACACTACACCCTCATCATTTTATCCATCTCCCATGTCTCATGTGAATCAAATACATGATTCCATAGCACTCATGGAAAGGTTATCGTCTTCCCACAAGGAGCCTTTATCTCAAAATCAATGATCCTGACTAGATTCTCTGTCATAGATAAATCTGGATCAACATCAAGATCCTCCCAACGCAGGACATGATATTGATTTGAAATATACATTAAAAGATATGAAACATGAAACCAAAAACAAGTTGTGGATAAAAGTTAACTATGGTGGAAGTTCTAAATGATAATCAACTCTTCTGACCGGAAAAATAATCTCTAATGACCTAGAAACCTCAATGAATGTTTCCCTATTCCAAAGATTTCGGTGATCTAACTGAGGTAAAAATCTAATGAAAACTTGTTCACTAACTAAAAACTCTATAGGTTGATGGTTATGATCAAAATATGATTTATACCTATTATGTGTCATGGACATTCTATGATGAATCAACTGAATCTTTGTTGTCATATCTTGGATCAAACTAGGTCCAACCAGTGAAGCTTCACTAACCTCTAACCAAAAACAACAGATATTTGCAGGGCCTACCATACAAGACCTCAAAAGGATCCATATAAATTGTATAATATTAACACGTATTATAATAAAACTCAACCAGTCTGAAATGGATGTCCCAAGTTCCACAAAAATCGACAACACAAGGATGTAACATGTAATTGAGAATATAAATAGCTCATTCTGTTTGGATATCTATGAGAAAATGATATACGGATCTCAAGAGGACATGAGATCCTAGTTCCTCCTAGGAGCCTCTATAAAGGCAAGAAGTGAAATGGGGATCCTTATAGGATACTATTGTAGAAGGGACTTCATGCAATCTTACAATCTCCATCACATCAACATTTCCAAAGTCCTTAACTTTGGATTTATCGTGAATAGGTATAAATTGATATGTTTTACTTATACTATCAGTAAAAACCAATATATAATTCTTTCAGAAAGGGGTATAGAGAAACCCAATCATGATTTTCATAGAGATCTCATCCCACTTCCAACTCGACACTGGAATTGACTAAAGCACACCTGAAAGTCTTTAGTTCTTGTCTTTGACCTATTGATAGGTATAATAATGAGAAAAAAATCTAGTGATATCTCACTACATACCTAGTCACCAAAATCATTTCCACATATCATTAAACTTATTCATGGTTCTAGGGTGCATTACCCACTGAGAATTATGGAAATCCCCCATTACAGCCTTTCATATGGGAACAGGTAGACCAACCCAATTCTAAAAATATAGGATTACCTCAAAAGAAACATTCCACTCACCTATGGTATCATTACCATAATGTGGGTCCCTAATGATATATAATTCACCATAAAGATGATAATTTTAAAGAATCATCTCGATAAGATTGGAGGTTGACCGAACACTTTCCAAGAAAACAACGACCTCTTCCTCCCAAACTCTTAAACATAAGTGAGTGAAAAGGCCATCAAATTCAAACCTTCTGATGATTCTTTCATGCTATCAGTTAGAAGTTTTCTAATTGAATAAATAAAAATAACATTCCCCTTCCATAGGGTGTAGGAAATGTTGAAATAAAAATATTTTAGGTACTCTGCGCAACACCTCTATCAGAGGTTTATATGTTTTTGAGAGAAGATATAAATAAATATTTTGTGGTCAGAATAAACAATATACCTTTCTATAAGGAGTTATTATTTTAAACTATTATGATCATGCATCCTAGATTTGAGTTCAATACCATGGTTCTTGTAATACTTCTTGTGTGGACTAGGTAATATAAATACATAGGATACCATGTGATCACCCTGAAAAAAACGTCCCAAACCTAAACCAGATGTGTCACAAAAGAAAAAATTACATAGCCTATCCTCTAAAAGAGTCAAAATTGGTTTAGAAGTCAAAATACACTTCAAATAATCATATTAAGTCTGAAAATTTTCATTCCATAAGAACTTAACTCCCTTCTGAGTGAGGGTGGTAATTGGAGAATCCAAATTCAAGAAAATTTTAACAAACTTGTGGCAATACCCATCCGAGCCTAAAAATCCATATATCAAAAACATTACATGATTTTTCCCATGTCATAAAAACATTTACCATCTCAAGATCAAATTAGATATCATATTATGAGACCTTGTGTCCTAAGAACCTCACTTCCCATATCCAGAAATTAAATTTTTAAGGATTCACATTAATTTGTTGATCTAACATGATTTCTAGGAGTAGTCTTAGATTATGTACATGATCCTCCTCAGTTTTGGAAGAAACAAAAATATTATCCTCAAATACCAACATGAATGAATTGAGGTACCCATGGAATATTCTATTCCTCATAGACATAAAACTATAGGATCATTGGTTAGACCAAGGCATAATAGGATACTTATATAGTCTATAAATACTCCTATAGATGATCTTCCAAATGTCATATTCATTAATTCTCAACTCGTGGTAACCAAATCGGAGATCATTATTTGAAAACCACTTCTATTCATTAAAGTAATAAAACATTTTGTTTATCTGAGGAAATGTATACTTTTTTATCATTATAACTCAATTGAGATTTTGGTAATCAACATAGTGTAGAAGCGTAACATCAACTTTATTTTAAAAGAAAATAGGCACTGACCAAGGTGACACACTGTTGCGTATAAATAATTTCTCAAGAAAATCATCTAAATGAGTCTTCAACTCTTTAAATTCAGATAGTTTTATACGGTATGATGGGATATGAACTTGTTGAGTTCCAGGTACTAAATCGATATAAAACTCCCCCTCTCTTATAGGTGGAATACCAACAAATTCTGATGGAAATACATCAAGAAACATAAATAACATTGGAGGGAGATTATCACTCAACTATTCCTTCTCCATATCAAAATAAAACACTGATATTAACCTTCCCAAATCAATAAAGGATAGTTTATCTCTACATAAAATTTGGTCCCATTCTCCCTAAAAACACAACACACCGTATCAAGAATAAAAAAGGAGACCCATCTAAGAAAAAATTCAATTCGGTCCTTATGTGAAATTATCCAATCGATCATGAGAATGGCATTTGGATATTTCTTGTCGAGAACTAGAAAATAGAAAACAATCTCAATCCATGATAAATAGAAAACACAAGTAGGACAAATAATACCCTACTCTCTCTTCATTCATAGGTGAGTGTTAATATCTATCACATAAGACCAAACCTCCATAGGATGGGTTAGAAAATTGACAACACGAGTTGATAAGAATGAGTGAGATTCACCAATATCATATAAAGCAGACACTAAAGGTAAATCTATAGTGATGGTACCTCTCACTATCACTAGACATATATTAATTTCCTTTATAGACTCTTACATTGAATGAAGAGGCTTTTTTCTATATTCTTTGGGTTGGAACCCCTTTTTTCTTGAAGAATCTGATTAAAACACAGTACTTTCAAGTTATGATGAGCCCATTTCACTCTTTGGAGTAGAAAAAGGTATACTCGAAAATTTTCCATTAACATGAGTATAAACATGAACTATAGATCTTGGGAAACTTAAAAAAGCTTGTTTCGAATACCCAACCATCCACATTGGAAGCAAGATAAAGGGACTTTCCTTGGCACTACATCAGGTCTAGAAGATGACTAATGCCTATATACATCATGAGGCTCATTACGCTATCTCTTTACCTTGAAGTAACTCACTAAACTGCCATTGGGAGAAAAGGTAATCCTCTTCAACCCTACATTGTCAGCTAGATCAAGCTCATCCATCAATGTTATAGCCCATACACCAACATAAGAATTGATCTTCAACATAAAGTATTGAGATTGGATGTCATCCAGAAGACCCATCTCAAATATTCAATCCCTTAGTTTCACATTTGTGACAACCATAGGAGGAAACTATATGATCTAAAAAATGGTTTGCATATTGCGTAATGGTCTTATCACCCTACTTAAGATTAAGAAACTCCCTAGAATTTTCCAAGGGAAACAAATCTGTATATAACAGATCAATGAAAAGAACTGTAAATTACTTCAAATATATGACAGAATACTTCCTACTCGTCACCATTGAATCCAACTGTCTCCTTCTAGGCCCTTACAGCTTAAAGCTATCACACTATATGTTAATCGAATTAGGAATTTCCAAGAACTCAAAAATAAGCTCTATATTCTTCAACAAGTCCTCAATCACTCGAAGATTATTGAATCCTTTGAAAGAAGGTTGTTTTTAGAGAAGAAACTTATGAGAATGAATTTGATTTTTGTCTATTTAAGGTTCCAAAAATGGAGTCTGAATGAGAATGTGTACCGATGCCTATCCCAGAGCTTGGACAACATGCATTAATATCTCAACAAGGTGTTTCTCTACTAGAGGATTTTATCACTTCAGTTCACAAAATTTTTCTTCTGAGGACCTATTAAATTTTATTATTGTTGGAAAGATACTAAAAAAATATAACACATAAAGCATCATAAAGATTACACAGATCAAGGAGAAATAGACACAAGATACAAGAATATAAATTCCATAAAAAATAATGTAATATTAGGATTTCAATAAACTCAAAAAAAATATAAGGAAAATACTATAATAAGATCAAAAAATTCCTCATGATGTTTTTCCCAAAAAACCCATGGTGACTTGAGGATCGTTATAATGAGAGCTAGATAGGAACTCGCTCATAAATACCTCTTAAGTCTCAAAAATTCTATCTACTAGCTACTATAACATCCCAATAGCATGTCAACCTCAAGGAAAGAACCACAAACTCCTTTAATACCAATTTTTCATAAACTAGATCAGATACCCTAGAACCCTAATACTCATTCCATATATAACATAACCCGAAAGGGAATTATGAATCCCCATGATTTGGAGACTAGCACCTCACATTATACAAAAAATGTAAGGGAGAAATAATCCCATAAAACAAAATAAGATAAAGATACAAGTTGGTATGATAAATAATCTAAAAAGGATAATGCAACCGAATCAAATAGAAAAACAACCCAAAACATTAAAACATAAATTTACTCATCATATATTAAGATAAAAGCTCAAACATCACATGAAATGAGTGGAGAAATTATCCAATAGTATCCTCAATGTCCTTAGGTCCCCAAAATCAAGAACACTCACCACCTTGAAGTGGAAATTTCCCTTTTCTTGGACCTGGCATCATAAAATCAAAAAACACCCAAAGGAAAATGTAGTATGTAAGATATAAAAATCATTAGGGTCACACAAAGAGAAAAATAATCAAATATATAATAGGAAATCAATCATAACTTCAATATTAAAATAAAACATGGCATGACATTTCATTTTCATATTAAAAAACATTATTTAAATAAACTATTTGGCATGAATAAAATAGTTCTGTAAAAAATGATGGAATATATGATCAAAATAAAGGAATCATGAACTATGGTCATCTTCCCTAAAGTACATTAGTTTCTTATTATTGTATTCTCAAACTTCTCAAATTAGTGATCAT